>CM068367.1:732449618-733933585 GCA_034769895.1 Magicicada septendecula
AAATATATTATCGCATTAAATTGAAGACCACGCGAACGAAGTCTTTATATATTATATATATACAAACACTTTCTTTCTTTGAGTGGCATTGCAACGCATGCCGGGTACTCGCTAGTATCTAATAAAGTAGGAGTATTAATGTAAATACTTGTTAGACTGTTACGTATAATTTACGTATAGGTTTATCAGAAAATGTAAATAAATGATCTAAAATGGACATTATTATTTTAAAATTTCACTCGTTTTTACGAGAATATAAAGCATGGCTTCTTTCTTTCATCAACCTGTCTGGTGTTTATAATCACGTAACAGTTAGTTATGACTACTTATGCAAGATCACACGCTGAGAGAATACGAGTTTGTTTATTTGAACAGGATTGCGTATTATGTCTTCAACTGCCTCGTGTGCGTATACACAAGACAGCTGATGTCTGTTATTAGCTAGTTCTCCTTGATAGTACAACAGCTGACAACAATTTATTGCTGCATACCTTCATAAAACAATTTTGTTAGTCATCAATACGAAAACTTTTACACATGACAATTGTAGTAAGCAATTGTTACTTTCGGGACAAAAATCTCGTAACAAATAGAATTTACATAAGAATGTATGCAACCATTTCTTCAGATTACAAATAAAACTTTTGTATGAGAGATTACTGTCTATTATGAAGCCAAGATATTTCATTTGTTTAGTTTGTTCAGTCACCAAGCAGCTATACATGTTTGACATGATGATTCATAAAAAACATTATGAAAATTCAACCTTGTCTCTCAAAAAGAAAATCATATATTTTTTCACGTAAAACCATACTGTATTTTACTAAATCAATACTGTAATAAATCTAATTCGACAATCATTTAAATGGGAAATAGTTATTTATTTTTAATTTACTGTTTTAATAAACGTCATGCCGTGGCTGACACCTCTCTGAAGAGTGCTCAGCGGGAAAAGTTGGGACAGGACTACTTGCCCAAACTTACAGTCTAGTGTAAACGGAGTTTCATACATCTGTCGGAATAAATTACGATAATAGCTCGCGCAAGGACGTAGTGAACACTTGGACTATCTCTCACGGTAGAAACTACGGCTTAGTGCAAACGCCTACTGGACACTGCTTGCGTATTTCCGTCAAAATTTTCTCGCAGTGTAAACGTAGCAGAGTCGCATATTCATTCACTAGCCTCTCCCCCTCCTTAGGCGTAACGCTTCTCGGTAGGAACGCTAATGCACGTACTACGCGTTCTATTTTCTCTCTCTCTCTCTCTCTCTCTCTCTCTCTCTCTCTCTCTCTCTCTCTCTCTCTCTCTCTCTCTCTCTCTTTCTCTCCCCCGTCTCACTCTAATAGAAATTAAATTGCAAATGACAATCAAATTTTTAATATTTTTACCCTGTCACCAACCCCTCTCACTCACTCTTTCCCACACCATGTATCCTTTTGTTTTACCTCTCTCTAACCCTTCGACAGAAAGGTATAACTTTCTAATATAAGTGTTATTCTCTCTCACACACACACACACACACACACTTTCTCTTTCTTCACACAAAAATTAAACTGTTGTGAAGAATCAAATTTTTAACGTTTTTGTCCCGAACACTTTTTCTCTGTTGATTCAAAACTTAAACTATTGTAAAGCACATATCAAACGGTTTATAAAGAGAATAAAATCAAAAGTGCGGAAGGAAGGAGAAAGTAAAATGAGGTTAAGTGGGAAAATGAACTGATAAGTGAACATGAGAATATCAGAAAAACGAAGCGAATCATTAAAAAAGGACATGATCTTTGACCCACTTAGCACAGTCTGAATCAGGCTTGGATTGCGTTTGTCATTTGACCTGTGGGTTTATGCTATGACAGTGTTGCCAAATCTACGGATTCCATAATGATTGCAAACTAAATGAAAAAAAGGCACGCAGAGTGTATACAGACGATGGTAGTACTACGTGGTGGACAAACCATGAACTACATATTGAATATCAATTTTCAAAAGTCTGTCAATTTGGCACCCGCAGATAAAAATTTAAAAATTTGTGGTGCCAAAATAGTGAGTTGAAAGTTAAAAAAATTAAGATGTTTCATTAACGATGTGCTCATAAAGGATTTTTGTGGAACTTATAAACTTTTATTCCACAGAACACATTTTCTATAAGGGATTACATTTTGGCGTCTGATATACGGACGTCAAAATCTAACAGACGCCACCACGATGATAAAATTTGTTAAGACGGGCGCACAAATGTTAATAAAACATATATATATATATATATTTATATATACATCTACATATAGGCAGATATGTGGATAATATACATATATATTAGGCATTAATTTAGATAAATGTAAATTTTGTATAATTTGTATAAGTTACGGGTAAATGGACAGGTCTGAGATTGCAGAAATATTCCATTGTTAGATTAGGGTAGCAATTAACCTGTGCCGACACGCAGTGAACACCTGCTCAATTGTATGTGTGTTACACGTGTATCTTGTGTGTGTGAGTGAAGCAGGCATAGACAGGAAGCTCAGCAACCCGCCCCAAGTAATTAATAAAATAATGGTTTTAATTCACTGTGAGAAAACTAATTAATGTATGATCAAACCAAAGGCACCAAAGTGTGGGTAAAAATTATAGTTATCCCCAGTGAAAAGATGACGTTAATAAAACACGTTATGCGAAGACAGTGCAAAATAAATGTGCAAAAAATACGCAAATTACCCTAAGACGCTCAAATTAATATAGTGAGTGATTAATCGAAGTAGCTACGATTTGTGCTATCTCGATTCTGTGCAAAACAGTGCTATTTGCTAATAATTGCAAAGAGATGAAAAGGTTCGGTAGTGGGGGCTGTCATGAGACACGCAGGTATCGACAGGACGATTTTGGAGCCAACCAGCACGGAATCTCGAGAGGGTATAAATTAAGGGTTTGACCAAAAACCCTTCTCTTCATTTCAAGACTCAGTTGCAGCCGGACATGCTGTCCGTCGGCAAAACAGTTTATTTTTATTATCCTATTACAAGTCGCAGTAACAAACGAAATGACGTTTATTAAAGTCACAACAAGATTACGGGAAAAGTAAATACAGCAATAGTTAGTCTATCAAGAGTATATCCAGGGAATATGCTGTGGATCGACGCTGGACTCTAGACGTATCCAGGAAAGCTGCCGTAGATCGACGCTGGACTCTAGACGTATCCAGGGAAGCTGCCGTAGATCGACGCTGTACCCTAGACATATCCAGGACCATGCCAGGACAAGAGGAATGGAAAATTAACTCTAGACAGCGCTGAACCCCCAGACAACAGTCATAAGATCATCAGAAATCGAGGTGACATGCTTAATGCATTTTAAATGATTTATAAAAACAAAAGAGCTCATAAAGACGATTTCAAAAGACAGTAAATTGAAACAAAGAAAGTTTATATTTAGTAATAATATGTTAAAATGTAAATAAATGTTTAGTCGTGGTCAGATCTGAGATAAGACAATTTGTTTCAATATAAGAATATTTTAATTTTATAATAAATTAATAAAAATTATTTAACATGTTTAGATATAAGAATTTTTTTAAATATGTGTAATTTGCATATCGTAAGATATAAACATTAAATAACGAGCAATATCGTGACCGACAAATTAATGATATTTATGAATATTTTTAATAATGAAAAAATAATAAATATGAGTTTTTAATACTGATAATAAAAATACTCTTATTGTATTTACACCTGAACCCCAAATACACGTACATGTTGTTAGTAATGTTATATAAAGTGTATGAGTTCAATTAATGTACCAATTATATTGCACAGAATATATAACATGTTACATTTTTTTTCGCCCTTGACGTGTGGCACGACACGCTTACATTTAATAACATTGTATCGTTGTATAGAAAATGGCTCCCAAAGAACGTGGGGCTCCACAAATTTAAATTATATTAAATTTGCAACAATGTTAATATCATTGTAATATATATATTGTAACGTATATGTACATATATATAAATATGTATATATATTGTAACGTAACAGATTAGAGGTCCCCAACGTTACATAAAAAACTTAGTAAATATGGTTTAGAACAATACCCAAAGCCGGTTATAATTGAATACCAGAGGGCCCATATCACCTGAAGAATACATTATAGGTACATGTTAAGGTTACTAAGTAATTAAAACATCTAAAGTGTACCTAAATCTAAAAAATGTAATAAATAATATGGGATGTAAAACATAAACATTGTGTCAAATGGGAGGAGTTTAATGTGTAGGAATAAATTATAAAATATTATTCAAATTAATATTTAATATGTTATGAAATGTACTTGGTGTTATGCTGTAACATGATATAGTGTTTACAGAATATTTATCTTATGTTTTGTGGATAGTAAGAGTGGAGTTGTTGCTTTAAAGAAGTACTTAGTCTGCGGTACTCCTTGTGTTTATGTTAAAATTGTATTTGAATAATTAAGTATAAGTACATGGGTTAGGTATTATATTATGTTGAATGTATTTACTGTAATTGATTAATGTTTGAATTAATGTTTGTAAACTTGGCCAGGAAGGCAATAAGTGTTAAAAAGTTGGCAAGTAGTTCTTATAGTTATGTTATAAAATAATGAAGGGTTCAAGGATGAACTAATTAATATAATGAATTAAAACCAGGAAATTAAAATTAATGTAAGTGGCCATAAACCAGTGACTAGTTGTACAGTAGGTCAGGTAAAGAAAAATTAAGTTAAAAACAAAACAATGTTATAACAGTTGTAAGAAAACCTATAGGCCTAAATTTAATATTTGTAAAAGGAAATTAATACCTTTTTAATAAGTCCAGTCAAATGAAACTATAGTAAAATATATACGGTTTAATAAGGTAGATTGGGTGAGAGTTTTAGGTAATTTGGTATAATTCCAAGCATGGAGTATTTTATTAAAAAAGAGTAGTAATATTTTCTAATTCTGGCTCTAGGATACCAAATATTATCCAATGACAGAAAGTAATGGTTGTTAGGGTAACTAAAATGTAAAAAATCTTGTTGATTTTCAATTATTCGATTGTTATATGCTAATGGGTGAAGTTGAATTCATACAAAATACAGAAAAGAATTTATAAAAAACTTTAATATATTATTCGATTGTATATGCTATTGAGTTCATATCAGTAGACAAATTTAAGAAAGAGGACATAAATTAACATAAAATGAACCAAAATTAATAAATTAAAGTAAAAACCAATTCCTGTAAACTAAACCGATGAATAATCAATGAATTAGATTTCAAAAATATACCCATATACCTCCAAATGGTCGAGGAATTCTTATTTCACTCTTAAAGATAATTCCATTGGATTTAGTATTGAACTCGATTTCCCATTTAACCAGGAGACTCATTGATGGAATAAAAAGTCTGAATTAATGGAATTATAGAAAAAATATACTCAAGAACCTTTGTTACTGAAGAAATAAACCTCACTTTCAAGAAAGAAATTATAATACGACACCAATTCTACCGGGACCGACAACCACAAGGATCGTGAAGGAGAACGAAGATTAGAAGAGTTCCCGTTGCCTTCCAGGACATCACCCCTTCAATTTTATTAATAATCGGAACACCTTTTCTGGATTAACGTAACCTCAACTGTAAATCTTCAACCGTTTGCAAACAAGCACTGCTACCTTGAGAATCGTCCAGTACAGTAACGCCAGCTTATATTTAATTTTAATATAGTAAGAACTAATAACATTTTGTAATACTTAGTAACCTTAATTTTGCATTACCTGGCCTTACTAATCGTTAAAAGAATCACACGTACCCTGGGATAAGAGATAATTAACATATTTAATTTGTATTAAAAAAAAAGGAATAGTCAACTAACCAATCGATTCATCATTGTACAATCGATATAACTATATTATAACCATGAAGAGCACTGTTAGAAGTTAAATTAAAAGGTAATATAAATCAAGAATCCTTCTTGTATATGATGATGTTTTATATTATTGTAGAATAGGTATTGTATTTTGTGGGTGGAGTAATTTACAGGTAAAAAGGGTGATTAAAATCTGGTGAACAAGCTAACCTAGAAGCGTAAGTCAATTACGAATAACAGCGCTTATAGTCGACAGCTGGTAGAACGTGAGATTACCGAACTAGCGTGTTTCCTGCACAATTTTTGAATTGATTTACATAATACGGACTGACTAGGGTTGGAGAGAATTCTCAATTTATTAATTAAAATATATGAAATATAGAATTAACATTGAGTAAACATTGAGTAATTAGGTAAAACCGTGTTATGGTCTACATAAAAGTTGCAATAAAAAAAATAATAAATAAACTTGTCTATTAAAATTGAGTTACAGGAGGTCACCTATAAGACTACATAATAAACATTTCCTTAATAACAGATTGATTAAACACACGTAACATCGGCAAGTTGTTTCAAATTGGCGCATACCAACGTGGAGCTTGAATAAACCCCAGTACACATTTAAAACTGAGTTATTACAAATTGACGCTCATAACGTGGGGCTTAACGTTGATACACGGGAGTCACACATATAAGTCAAGTAACCATTTTAATAAGTTGTTACAAATTGGCACTCAACGAGTGGGCTTTAGTTAAGTAAAAAATCGACTTAATTATTACTTAACTTGAGCAGGCAACTATTAGAGGCACAGGAATGCATACTAGAGGCGTTTCTAAAAGGATGGAGAAGGAACAGGAAACGGAAGAAGATAGACGGGGAGAAGAAGCAGAGGTAGTTACAGACACCGAAATGGAACAACAGGCGGGCGATAAAGAGGAAGCCAGAGGAGGATTAAATTGGGAAAAATTAATGGAATTAATGAGTAGCATGAAGAAGGATAATACGGAATTAATGAGTAGCATGAAGAAGGATAATACGGAATTAATGAGTAGTATGAAGGAGGATAATAAACAAACTAACGAGAAAAATAAACAAATGTTAGAAAAGCTGGAAAATAAAATAGACAGTATAAACGAAAATTCAGAAAAACTGGAAAATAAAATAGACAGTATAAAGGAAAATTCAGAAAAGCTGGAAAATAAAATAGACAGTATCAACGAAAACTCAAAGAAACAAAACGAAATTTTGAGTGAGAATTTAATCAAACTAATGAATGAGAAGTTTGACAAAAATAAAGAGGAAAATGATGAGAATAACCGGCTGATAAATGAAAGCTTAAACCAAATTAATGAAAGGTTTGACAGGAACGATGAGAGCTTAAAGCAGATTCTGGAAAATACCAAACAAACAGACGAGAAAATTGAAAACCGTAATAAGGAGTTGCGACAAATCATCAATGAACAAAACCAAGCGTTGAGGGAAGTCATCAATGAAAGTATTGCAATTGTCGATGAAACACTGAGCAAAAGAGTTGATGACTATGAAGTGGAAGTAAGACAGCAAATAACTGAAACTAAGGTTGGTCTAGAAAAGATAGATGAAACCATCATACAACTTAGAGTGGAAGTAGAGGCCAAAATTACTCAAATAGGAAACCTACAAGCGAAGACCCAAGAAAAATTTGATGAGATACCAATTAACATAACCGGAAGAATAAAACGGGTTCACAATGAAATGAAGACAATGAAAATAAGACAAACGCGTAAAAGGAAATTAATAAATACACGGGAAGGATTGGAGATGATTAAAAGGAGATTAGTTCAGCTACATAATATACCAATTACAGAACCAGGAGAAGTAAGGCAATTTAGAAACTTTAAACGAACCACAATTGAATTCCCAGATAGATTAGAAGGACCGAAAAGGCCAAAACTAACAGAGGAGCATGGAGGACTTCTGGAGATTAAGTATGAACCATTCGAAAGATTAAGAAACGGTACGGAAGAATCAGCTCGAAAAACGACAGTAGACTTCAGCATGAATGAATATTTTATAACAACAAAATGGCGGAACTACATAATAGTGAGATATGTCACAAGGACAGAAATAACTCTATACACTAGAGAGATCCTAACAACCAGTATAGAGGAAATAATGGACCACGGTTAAACAGATTCCAAACCAACCATTGGAGAAAAGGGACGGATTTTCTGGATAACAGATAAAGCAAACCCAAGGAAAATAATGAGAAACTAATTGAAATATATTAAACCAACTATTAAATGAAATAAACTAATTACGCAATACTTCAGAGAAATTATGTGGAATCAGTTTTAAAACAACAAAATTCAAAAAATAAGTAAGAACACCTTACTATATAATTCAGAAGAAATTACTTTAAACTAATATAAAAGAAAAAAGAAAAAAAAACAAATATTTAAGAATTATCCGTAAGAAAGCCAATTAATAAATGTCAATAAAATACCCAAGTATTGGAGAGGAGAAGTGTATAATAGAAGGAAGAATTAATATGAAGAAATAATATGATCTGAGTTAAAGTACAGTGAATAATCCCTAGAGTATTATTATTATTAATTATTTTATTGAAGGTCACATGATGACTACCTTGCGAGGTTTATTAATGAAGATGGACTGTAGAATATTCCAGCAATCATTTAACTGGGCAGAGATGATGTTCCTCTGATCTCAGAAAGTATGTAACGGACGACGGTATTTGGTAAGCCGATAGAGCACCACCGATTCGATTCCAGTTATAATGTTAGGGAGGTTTAGGAAAATTAAATATTAGAGGGAAAACTCACAAATAAATATAGATAAATAAATAAAACCAGATCCAAAATGTATAATTAATAAAGAATGTCACAAGAATGATTATAGAAGTAAGATTTAAACTTGGGAAATAATTGATTTTAAGAAGGAAAGACAATATGATAGTAATACAATGGATAATTTCATATATAAATAAAGGAGTAGGAATTCGGAAATAAAAAATATTATGAGTAAAAGGACAACCTGGTCAGGGACGAACTATAAGTTTATTTTTACTAAACTACATTGAGCCAAAATAAACATCTTTCAAAGGGGGAGTGTTATGTAACGTAACAGATTTGAGATCCCCAACGTTACATAAAAAACGTAGTAAATATGGTTTAGAACAATACCCAAAGCCAGTTATAATTGAATACCAGAGGGCCCATATCACCTGAAGAATACATTATAGGTACATGTTAAGGTTACTAAGTAATTAAAACATCTAAAGTGTACCTAAATCTAAAAAATGTAATAAATAATATGGGATGTAAAACATAAACATTGTGTCAAATGGGAGGAGTTTAATGTGTAGGAATAAATTATAAAATATTATTCAAATTAATATTTAATATGTTATGAAATGTACTTGGTGTTATGCTGTAACATGATATAGTGTTTACAGAATATTTATCTTATGTTTTGTGGATAGTAAGAGTGGAGTTGTTGCTTTAAAGAAGTACTTAGTCTGCGGTACTCCTTGTGTTTATGTTAAAATTGTATTTGAATAATTAAGTATAAGTACATGGGTTAGGTATTATATTATGTTGAATGTATTTACTGTAATTGATTAATGTTTGAATTAATGTTTGTAAACTTGGCCAGGAAGGCAATAAGTGTTAAAAAGTTGGCAAGTAGTTCTTATAGTTATGTTATAAAATAATGAAGGGTTCAAGGATGAACTAATTAATATAATGAATTAAAACCAGGAAATTAAAATTAATGTAAGTGGCCATAAACCAGTGACTAGTTGTACAGTAGGTCAGGTAAAGAAAAATTAAGTTAAAAACAAAACAATGTTATAACAGTTGTAAGAAAACCTATAGGCCTAAATTTAATATTTGTAAAAGGAAATTAATACCTTTTTAATAAGTCCAGTCAAATGAAACTATAGTAAAATATATACGGTTTAATAAGGTAGATTGGGTGAGAGTTTTAGGTAATTTGGTATAATTCCAAGCATGGAGTATTTTATTAAAAAAGAGTAGTAATATTTTCTAATTCTGGCTCTAGGATACCAAATATTATCCAATGACAGAAAGTAATGGTTGTTAGGGTAACTAAAATGTAAAAAATCTTGTTGATTTTCAATTATTCGATTGTTATATGCTAATGGGTGAAGTTGAATTCATACAAAATACAGAAAAGAATTTATAAAAAACTTTAATATATTATTCGATTGTATATGCTATTGAGTTCATATCAGTAGACAAATTTAAGAAAGAGGACATAAATTAACATAAAATGAACCAAAATTAATAAATTAAAGTAAAAACCAATTCCTGTAAACTAAACCGATGAATAATCAATGAATTAGATTTCAAAAATATACCCATATACCTCCAAATGGTCGAGGAATTCTTATTTCACTCTTAAAGATAATTCCATTGGATTTAGTATTGAACTCGATTTCCCATTTAACCAGGAGACTCATTGATGGAATAAAAAGTCTGAATTAATGGAATTATAGAAAAAATATACTCAAGAACCTTTGTTACTGAAGAAATAAACCTCACTTTCAAGAAAGAAATTATAATACGACACCAATTCTACCGGGACCGACAACCACAAGGATCGTGAAGGAGAACGAAGATTAGAAGAGTTCCCGTTGCCTTCCAGGACATCACCCCTTCAATTTTATTAATAATCGGAACACCTTTTCTGGATTAACGTAACCTCAACTGTAAATCTTCAACCGTTTGCAAACAAGCACTGCTACCTTGAGAATCGTCCAGTACAGTAACGCCAGCTTATATTTAATTTTAATATAGTAAGAACTAATAACATTTTGTAATACTTAGTAACCTTAATTTTGCATTACCTGGCCTTACTAATCGTTAAAAGAATCACACGTACCCTGGGATAAGAGATAATTAACATATTTAATTTGTATTAAAAAAAAAGGAATAGTCAACTAACCAATCGATTCATCATTGTACAATCGATATAACTATATTATAACCATGAAGAGCACTGTTAGAAGTTAAATTAAAAGGTAATATAAATCAAGAATCCTTCTTGTATATGATGATGTTTTATATTATTGTAGAATAGGTATTGTATTTTGTGGGTGGAGTAATTTACAGGTAAAAAGGGTGATTAAAATCTGGTGAACAAGCTAACCTAGAAGCGTAAGTCAATTACGAATAACAGCGCTTATAGTCGACAGCTGGTAGAACGTGAGATTACCGAACTAGCGTGTTTCCTGCACAATTTTTGAATTGATTTACATAATACGGACTGACTAGGGTTGGAGAGAATTCTCAATTTATTAATTAAAATATATGAAATATAGAATTAACATTGAGTAAACATTGAGTAATTAGGTAAAACCGTGTTATGGTCTACATAAAAGTTGCAATAAAAAAAATAATAAATAAACTTGTCTATTAAAATTGAGTTACAGGAGGTCACCTATAAGACTACATAATAAACATTTCCTTAATAACAGATTGATTAAACACACGTAACATCGGCAAGTTGTTTCAAATTGGCGCATACCAACGTGGAGCTTGAATAAACCCCAGTACACATTTAAAACTGAGTTATTACAAATTGACGCTCATAACGTGGGGCTTAACGTTGATACACGGGAGTCACACATATAAGTCAAGTAACCATTTTAATAAGTTGTTACAAATTGGCACTCAACGAGTGGGCTTTAGTTAAGTAAAAAATCGACTTAATTATTACTTAACTTGAGCAGGCAACTATTAGAGGCACAGGAATGCATACTAGAGGCGTTTCTAAAAGGATGGAGAAGGAACAGGAAACGGAAGAAGATAGACGGGGAGAAGAAGCAGAGGTAGTTACAGACACCGAAATGGAACAACAGGCGGGCGATAAAGAGGAAGCCAGAGGAGGATTAAATTGGGAAAAATTAATGGAATTAATGAGTAGCATGAAGAAGGATAATACGGAATTAATGAGTAGCATGAAGAAGGATAATACGGAATTAATGAGTAGTATGAAGGAGGATAATAAACAAACTAACGAGAAAAATAAACAAATGTTAGAAAAGCTGGAAAATAAAATAGACAGTATAAACGAAAATTCAGAAAAACTGGAAAATAAAATAGACAGTATAAAGGAAAATTCAGAAAAGCTGGAAAATAAAATAGACAGTATCAACGAAAACTCAAAGAAACAAAACGAAATTTTGAGTGAGAATTTAATCAAACTAATGAATGAGAAGTTTGACAAAAATAAAGAGGAAAATGATGAGAATAACCGGCTGATAAATGAAAGCTTAAACCAAATTAATGAAAGGTTTGACAGGAACGATGAGAGCTTAAAGCAGATTCTGGAAAATACCAAACAAACAGACGAGAAAATTGAAAACCGTAATAAGGAGTTGCGACAAATCATCAATGAACAAAACCAAGCGTTGAGGGAAGTCATCAATGAAAGTATTGCAATTGTCGATGAAACACTGAGCAAAAGAGTTGATGACTATGAAGTGGAAGTAAGACAGCAAATAACTGAAACTAAGGTTGGTCTAGAAAAGATAGATGAAACCATCATACAACTTAGAGTGGAAGTAGAGGCCAAAATTACTCAAATAGGAAACCTACAAGCGAAGACCCAAGAAAAATTTGATGAGATACCAATTAACATAACCGGAAGAATAAAACGGGTTCACAATGAAATGAAGACAATGAAAATAAGACAAACGCGTAAAAGGAAATTAATAAATACACGGGAAGGATTGGAGATGATTAAAAGGAGATTAGTTCAGCTACATAATATACCAATTACAGAACCAGGAGAAGTAAGGCAATTTAGAAACTTTAAACGAACCACAATTGAATTCCCAGATAGATTAGAAGGACCGAAAAGGCCAAAACTAACAGAGGAGCATGGAGGACTTCTGGAGATTAAGTATGAACCATTCGAAAGATTAAGAAACGGTACGGAAGAATCAGCTCGAAAAACGACAGTAGACTTCAGCATGAATGAATATTTTATAACAACAAAATGGCGGAACTACATAATAGTGAGATATGTCACAAGGACAGAAATAACTCTATACACTAGAGAGATCCTAACAACCAGTATAGAGGAAATAATGGACCACGGTTAAACAGATTCCAAACCAACCATTGGAGAAAAGGGACGGATTTTCTGGATAACAGATAAAGCAAACCCAAGGAAAATAATGAGAAACTAATTGAAATATATTAAACCAACTATTAAATGAAATAAACTAATTACGCAATACTTCAGAGAAATTATGTGGAATCAGTTTTAAAACAACAAAATTCAAAAAATAAGTAAGAACACCTTACTATATAATTCAGAAGAAATTACTTTAAACTAATATAAAAGAAAAAAGAAAAAAAAACAAATATTTAAGAATTATCCGTAAGAAAGCCAATTAATAAATGTCAATAAAATACCCAAGTATTGGAGAGGAGAAGTGTATAATAGAAGGAAGAATTAATATGAAGAAATAATATGATCTGAGTTAAAGTACAGTGAATAATCCCTAGAGTATTATTATTATTAATTATTTTATTGAAGGTCACATGATGACTACCTTGCGAGGTTTATTAATGAAGATGGACTGTAGAATATTCCAGCAATCATTTAACTGGGCAGAGATGATGTTCCTCTGATCTCAGAAAGTATGTAACGGACGACGGTATTTGGTAAGCCGATAGAGCACCACCGATTCGATTCCAGTTATAATGTTAGGGAGGTTTAGGAAAATTAAATATTAGAGGGAAAACTCACAAATAAATATAGATAAATAAATAAAACCAGATCCAAAATGTATAATTAATAAAGAATGTCACAAGAATGATTATAGAAGTAAGATTTAAACTTGGGAAATAATTGATTTTAAGAAGGAAAGACAATATGATAGTAATACAATGGATAATTTCATATATAAATAAAGGAGTAGGAATTCGGAAATAAAAAATATTATGAGTAAAAGGACAACCTGGTCAGGGACGAACTATAAGTTTATTTTTACTAAACTACATTGAGCCAAAATAAACATCTTTCAAAGGGGGAGTGTTATGTAACGTAACAGATTTGAGATCCCCAACGTTACATAAAAAACGTAGTAAATATGGTTTAGAACAATACCCAAAGCCAGTTATAATTGAATACCAGAGGGCCCATATCACCTGAAGAATACATTATAGGTACATGTTAAGGTTACTAAGTAATTAAAACATCTAAAGTGTACCTAAATCTAAAAAATGTAATAAATAATATGGGATGTAAAACATAAACATTGTGTCAAATGGGAGGAGTTTAATGTGTAGGAATAAATTATAAAATATTATTCAAATTAATATTTAATATGTTATGAAATGTACTTGGTGTTATGCTGTAACATGATATAGTGTTTACAGAATATTTATCTTATGTTTTGTGGATAGTAAGAGTGGAGTTGTTGCTTTAAAGAAGTACTTAGTCTGCGGTACTCCTTGTGTTTATGTTAAAATTGTATTTGAATAATTAAGTATAAGTACATGGGTTAGGTATTATATTATGTTGAATGTATTTACTGTAATTGATTAATGTTTGAATTAATGTTTGTAAACTTGGCCAGGAAGGCAATAAGTGTTAAAAAGTTGGCAAGTAGTTCTTATAGTTATGTTATAAAATAATGAAGGGTTCAAGGATGAACTAATTAATATAATGAATTAAAACCAGGAAATTAAAATTAATGTAAGTGGCCATAAACCAGTGACTAGTTGTACAGTAGGTCAGGTAAAGAAAAATTAAGTTAAAAACAAAACAATGTTATAACAGTTGTAAGAAAACCTATAGGCCTAAATTTAATATTTGTAAAAGGAAATTAATACCTTTTTAATAAGTCCAGTCAAATGAAACTATAGTAAAATATATACGGTTTAATAAGGTAGATTGGGTGAGAGTTTTAGGTAATTTGGTATAATTCCAAGCATGGAGTATTTTATTAAAAAAGAGTAGTAATATTTTCTAATTCTGGCTCTAGGATACCAAATATTATCCAATGACAGAAAGTAATGGTTGTTAGGGTAACTAAAATGTAAAAAATCTTGTTGATTTTCAATTATTCGATTGTTATATGCTAATGGGTGAAGTTGAATTCATACAAAATACAGAAAAGAATTTATAAAAAACTTTAATATATTATTCGATTGTACTATGCTATTGAGTTCATATCAGTAGACAAATTTAAGAAAGAGGACATAAATTAACATAAAATGAACCAAAATTAATAAATTAAAGTAAAAACCAATTCCTGTAAACTAAACCGATGAATAATCAATGAATTAGATTTCAAAAATATACCCATATACCTCCAAATGGTCGAGGAATTCTTATTTCACTCTTAAAGATAATTCCATTGGATTTAGTATTGAACTCGATTTCCCATTTAACCAGGAGACTCATTGATGGAATAAAAAGTCTGAATTAATGGAATTATAGAAAAAATATACTCAAGAACCTTTGTTACTGAAGAAATAAACCTCACTTTCAAGAAAGAAATTATAATACGACACCAATTCTACCGGGACCGACAACCACAAGGATCGTGAAGGAGAACGAAGATTAGAAGAGTTCCCGTTGCCTTCCAGGACATCACCCCTTCAATTTTATTAATAATCGGAACACCTTTTCTGGATTAACGTAACCTCAACTGTAAATCTTCAACCGTTTGCAAACAAGCACTGCTACCTTGAGAATCGTCCAGTACGGTAACACCAGCTTATATTTAATTTTAATCTAGTAAGAACTAATAACATTTTGTAATACTTAGTAACCTTAATTTTGCATTACCTGGCCTTACTAATCGTTAAAAGAATCACACGTACCCTGGGATAAGAGATAATTAACATTATATTTAATTTGTATTAAAAAAAAGGAATAGTCAACTAACCAATCGATTCATCATTGTACAATTGATATAACTATATTATAACCATGAAGAGCACTGTTAGAAGTTAAATTAAAAGGTAATATAAATCAAGAATCCTTCTTGTATATGATGATGTTTTATATTATTGTAGAATAGGTATTGTATTTTTTGGGTGGAGTAATTTACAGGTAAAAAGGGTGATTAAAATCTGGTGAACAAGCTAACCTAGAAGCGTAAGTCAATTACGAGTAACAGCGCTTATAGTCGACAGCTGTTAGGTAGAATGTGAGATTACCGAACTAGCGTGTTTCCTGCACAATTTTTGAATTGATTTACATAATACGGACTGACTAGGGTTGGAGAGAATTCTCAATTTATTAATTAAAATATATGAAATATAGAATTAACATTGAGTAAACATTGAGTAATTAGGTAAAACCGTGTTATGGTCTACATAAAAGTTGCAATAAAAAAAATAATAAATAAACTTGTCTATTAAAATTGAGTTACAGGAGGTCACCTATAAGACTACATAATAAACATTTCCTTAATAACAGATTGATTAAACACACGTAACATCGACAAGTTGTTTCAAATTGGCGCATACCAACGTGGAGCTTGAATAAACCCCAGTACACATTTAAAACTGAGTTATTACAAATTGACGCTCATAACGTGGGGCTTAACGTTGATACACGGGAGTCGCACATATAAGTCAAGTAACCATTTTAATAAGTTGTTACAATATATATAAATTTACCCCCCTTTTTGAGATCTCATTATGTTATTCATTTTTATAAATTTGAATTTTATTATACGAACAATGATTTTATAATACAAACAAACTTTGAGCAGTTTTTTGGCCAATTATTTTTACTTTTCTGCACGTGGTCTCTCAGTCGTTCCACTTTACGTGAAAGTTTCTTTTTCACTACAGCACCAAAATAACGTTTTTAAAACTGTTTTATCATCCTCGCTGCTGCTACTTTATGGTTTTAAAAAGTTTTGCACTGTGCTATTACATTTTTTTGATACACTTGGGTAGGCCTACTGTAACTGATTCGCCTACCGTAAATGCCCAAGGCCACTAAAAGAAAATACGTGTGTCCCGTATGCTGGACGACTGCAGACTGTGCCCGATCTTAGCGGCGTGGGTATGCTCATCCCGTGTTTTTGCGCCTTTGAAAGTGATTACAGACGGATCCCTACCTGCGTCCCGTCCTAGATGTTGAAAATTGTGTTTCATTTTTTCTCCTCACTTCGCTGATAGAATGACTATGTCTTTGGAAACACGTGCCATTTTTATGATTCACTGGTGGACAACAGATTCACTTGTTGCCTTATATGGACATCTCCTGCCCCCCACCTCTACAATCCTGACCAGACACGCGTCATTACATTAAAACAATGACTTGTTACATAATTTTGTTACCCTAATTTTGTCCCATTACAAGACCCTCCCAATGAGAGGTTTTATATCAAAAAAACATAAAAACTCTCATTACCTAAACTTAAGAGGATCAGTGAGGATATGGAGCCATGACCCCCCTTACTTCCTGATTAAAATTTGGGTACTTGTCCTCCTCAATCCAGTGGCTGTGGCCACACCTGCATGACTTTACTGGACTTCCTTCATCAGGATCCCAACACCATAAAGCCAGACAGGCACTGGGTGACCTTGCCCTGACGCGCTGGCCAGCACAGGTTCGCCGCCACAGTTCCACCCAGCTTCTGTAACAACAAATCAAAAACATTAGCGAATGGTCTTTCATTAATTCATATCCTTGCACTGATTTGGGTTACTCCTAGCAGTACTGATTTGCATTTACCAAAGTACTGATTTGTTTATCTACAATCCAAATTTCTATACAAGAAACATATTACCATTCAAAAGGATACCCTTATTTCTAACATAACATACATTATTTAAACCAAATACCATATTAACATACATGAATATATGACCATATATCAAAATACATTAGTAAACCATATCAAAAACAAAAATACTCAAACTCAATTACAGATTCCATCTTACGTTTCGATTATCTTATTACCAACCATATTATAAATGCTTTATAAAACCATGTTGTCTAGCTCATAAACACATCACATTAAAATAAACATTTCAGATTTGAAGTTTTGATCCTTTATAATTCAGTACAAAATTCATAAATAAAATTCTTTTGATTTCTTACCAAAATTTACATCTTAATTTTTTCTATTTCTTCAGATTTTCAAATTCACACCTTAAACAATTTAAATCAATTTAATTATGGTACATTATAAAAATTCAGTAATGTCAATTATTATGAACATTTAGTACACTAAATACAATGTGTACCCACGACAAAATGTATCCTCAGATACCCTACCATTACAATAACAGAACCTAATACATTTAACCTCAAATAACATATTAATATACATGAACATATGACCATATATCAAAATACACTTGTAACTCATATAAAAAACAAATTTTTCTCATAATAATTCAAATTATCAAAAAATAATTCTCAAATGCAATTGCAAATTCAACTTTCTAATGATCCCATTTTACATTTACTACATTTCAATTTCCCATTACAAACCACATAACACCTGTTTTATAACCACTCACAAATGTATCATATTACAATAACCCATTTCAACTTTTAATTTCACATTATAATTTCAGCTCTGATTTTTGTACCAAACATTTTAATTATTTATAATTCATTATCATATTCTCAAGTCTAAAAACTTTTTTCAAATGTATTACCAAAATTCACGTTTTTAACCATTTCAAATTAATTTAATTCCATAATAAAATTTATAATTACACAATGTCAATTATTATCAACAGTCAATTATCATTATTATAATAAACTCAATCAAAATGATAAACATTTAGTATACAAGTACAATGTACATACAACCAAATGTATCCTCAGATACCCTACCATAACAATAACATAACACCTTTGACATCATTACACCAATTTATATACAATATGCTTCACATAAAATGTCATTGTTCTCCAAAAATCATTATATTATCAAGCCAAGTATTAACACCATTAAACTCAAATAATTAAATGTCTATCAACACCATGTGTCTAACCCCCATCATCATAAATTAGTCTTATATTACCCATGCATATTTTATTTTTGTTTAACTCCATTATATTATCTTTTTCAATATAAAGACCATTAAATTTGTTTTATCCACTATACCATAATACCCAACAGAATTACTCCATAGTATTACATCATATACCTCCTCAACGTTGTGTATAGTCAAGTCGCCTTTAGTATTATTTGTCACCATCAGGTAAGTTACAATATCGTCAACATCATTTGCACCTGCTGTACCAATTACCCCAGTCTCATTACAAGGTAAGTCATCAGTATCATCATCATCATCTGCTGCTACACCAGTTTCATCACAAGGTAAGATATCCATTTTTTCCCCTCTCTCAATATCGAAAATCTCCACCAACTTTTTATAATCTCCGTTAACATTAAAAATCTCTATCTCTCCCTTTCTCCTTCTCTCATCACAATACCTATCACAACCCCCCTGTGAACTACCTCACTCCATGCAAAGGGCACCACAAAATCACTAAAATACTTTCTGGCTTTACCAGGTATACCACATAAAATTACGGGACCATTTAGAGACACCATGTCTCCCACATAACCTCTGGAGGAACCTTTGTCCTCAAAAACTACATGTGGAGTCTTTACTCCACTTGAAACACGGGGAAAATTTGCCCTCTGCCCTACATACTCACCTTCACATACTCTCTCAATCTCATCAACAACTACTACCTCATCACTAATTTCTACTCCCACTAAAACTTCATCATCACTATCATTATTCAATATACAGCTCTCTGATACATTTTCCATTGTATCACCATTATTACTCAACATATCGTTATTATAGTTATCACTATTATTTTCACTATCACTTACCTTATTATCTATTACCTGGTCGTCTTTTTTCTCGTTAAGTTTACCTGTATCTCGTTTCCACTTCTCCTTTTGTTCCTTAAGATCATTACTAAATGGCTTTTGTTGTTCTAATATTTCCTTAATATCATTAGACGTTATTCGCAAAAAATGCATTACATCCTCAATTGACACCTCTCTTTCTTTTGTTGACACTGGAGTCGAATGTACCCCGGAGTCACTCATTATGGCAGAGTCAGTTAGACTAACTTCATTTTCCTTATCTGCCATCTTAATTATGAATTACACAAACAAAATTTCATACAAAATTTTAAACACAATGTGTCATAGTATAAATTATACCGTATAACCTATAATCATAACTAGGGGGCGGATTTCTATGACCTAAAAATGTAGGAAATATGCATGCATTTATGACCTAAAAAACATTAAAACATGACCAATAAAATCCAAAATATGACTTTATTAATGACACGTATGTGTTACATTTTTATTTTATTTTTTAATATATAGCTAATTATGTTAATTATTATTTTTATTTATCTACTTCAAACTAGTGTCTTTAAGATAGTCACACAATGCAGCATTTTCGAACTCATTTAACTGCATTCTGCAAAACACCACCAACCCTGTAAGGGAGAGAAAAGTAATTAAATAATTTTACTTGCTCAAATCCCATTTAACACCCGTATTAAAAATATTCATACCTGATCTCAGTCTTTATTATCAGCTGAATTGTTTCAGTTGATGACGACATGCATTTTCAGGTTGTGAAATGAAAATCCTCTCCTGTTGTCGCTGAGAATGGTCTTGTAGCGAGAGAAACTTCTCTCCACATCACACGAAGTAATGGGGGCGTACTTAAATAAACTTAGGTCAAAGGATGAAAATTCATTTTCGAAGTCTGATCCTGGTTCATTTCCGCACAAATGCCACACAGTTGCAAAAATCCAGGATTCTTCTCTAGTACACTCACTAATTTTGCACAAGCCTTGGCTGCTACTATTCCTTTTGCACGTTTTAACTCTTGTTCTGTGTATTTTACAATATTCAGACCATCACTTAGTTCACAACCTGAAGCTTCTAGCTGGGTGATTTTGCTCGGTAAGAAACCGAAGTTGGATTTCAAGTAAGCCAGGTCAGTTTTTATAGTAGAACATGAAAACAAATCTTGCATTATTTTCACTGACAAAGAATCTGTAGGGTCCAAGGAGTTCATGATCTTCTCCAGGGTGTCGTTATTGTTGCAGTAATATACCGCAGCTTCAATCCAGGTACCCAGCGTTTTAGGACAGGCTGGGGAGGAAGGGGCAATGAAGGAGCTGCATCTTTAAATGCCTGCAGGCAGAGTGGTGATTTCTTAAAGGTTTTCTTTCCATTTGATATTTATCCATTTCCGGGTAGTTACTGCGAATTACTTCGGCCACTCTATGTAAAGCATGTGCAAGGCATGTTACATGTATCATCTTCGGATATAACATCTTTAGTCCCTTGGCTACTTTCATCATATAAGGAGCCGCGTCAGTAATAAAGAGAAGAACATTCTCTCTTTTTGCCCCATTTGGCCACAGTATATTCAAAGAATCGTCAAATAAAACAGCAGTACTTGAATGATTTGTCCTCTCTAGCACTTCACATGCTAGGAGGAATATTTCTCCAGGTCTGTCTTCTTTTAATGTTCCAACAATCACGTTTGCAACATACCTCCCATCAACATCTGTTGTTTCATCAATTGAAACCCATATTTTACAGTCCCCCACACTACATCTTATTTTATCCAACACTTCTTTGTAACACCCAGTCAGATAGTTCTTCCTCAGCGTCGATTCATTTGGAACTGGATGTTTCGTATATTTCTCCAGAAAGTGTCTCAAGCTTGATTGTTAAGCTTTTTCAATGGGATGTTGGATGAAATCATCGCCCTGCAGAGATCCTTCGTAAACTCTGAAGTGTTGGAAGATGAAGTTGAAGTACTAGCAGATTTTTCGAATAATAGAAGTTGTCTACTTTTTACTCCTTTTTTTTGTCTTTGTAAGCAATTTTTATGTTTTGCCATATTACAGTGTTGCTGCACAGTGAAACGTTTCTCAGGGGCGACTTTAACTTCACACAACTTAAAAAATAAATTAGTGCCATCGGTACTAAATATTTTATCACCAAATTCTCGAATAAAACCGCGCAACTTTTCATTCACCGAACTCTTTATTCTAGGCGTGATGGAAACAAACTGCGGACACACAGAATGAGTGAATGACCATTACAGGGGAAGGTGAATGTTAAAAGCACTTTAGAAAATGTAAGAAAAACCTTCCCCCTCCCTTCACTTCTGCCCACTGGCTTTATCGCTCATGGAGGCAAACAATAGAGGCCTAACAGTACTTGAAAATCCGCATTCCAAAGACATTTCACACCTTATTAACCATTTCTCCGAATATATAGGTATTTTAGGGACACCTTGAAAGATGTTTTTACTACTTTAACACACCACAATTTGTTACGGAACGAATAAATGCATTTTCGTGTGAAAAATACACGTAAAATGCCATTATAATCCATTTTCACTGAAAATATGCTGTAAAACTTCATAAATGTCTAAATATGCATATGAAAAGTCAAAAAATATAACTTAAATATTGTTACAACACAAAAAGCCACCCCAATACCAGGGAAAAACTATAATGAATCAACTACCGTACCTATATTAAATGAATGAAAATAAAATGACTATGACCCAACCCAAGTGATTGACCCAATCAAAGAAAATAGAATGAGAAGGTATATGAAAAAGACACAAAGAAATAATAAAGAAAAGAAAATGAGAAATATTAAACTCAAATGATGATGAAAAAGACACAAACAAATAATAAATGTAAAGGACCAGTATTAAAATCAAATAAACTAATCCCAATTAAAGTACACTAACCAGAGAAATAGATATTAAATGTATTGAATAACTCTATAATGATAAGGGAATCAGAAAATGAAATTTGTTAACATTATAACTAATAATTGTGAATAAAACAATAAAAACCCCAGAAGTGAGAGATAGGTAGGGAGTGAAGGTGATTAAGTGAGTAAAGAGAAATCAATATTAGGGAATAACCACTAGTAACACTCAAGTACCATAAAAAAGTGCAAAGTGCCAGTGTAAACCCAAAATAAATAGAAAACCCAACATATAGGTATAGACGCCTAAAACCAGTGAATAACACTATAGTTTAACAGTGAAAAATACCAAAAAATAAGAATGTTATTGTTATTATAATTAAAAGTGATAGTAGATTAGGAATACAGTGGTACTCAGGGTAAAAATCCCATAACGATTAAAAATGTTATTGTTACAATGGTTAAGTAGTAAAAAATATATAGTAAAAGTTAAAAGAAAAATATACTAAACAATATAAGTGCAAAATAAGTAAAACATCCTTGGATCTTAAAATGTTCAAAGGGATAATTAGCAAGATAAAATAAATTGTGTTATAATGTTCTTCACCAAGATAGTTATTTGTTCAATTGAGTTTATAAGAAGGAATATGGCTGAAAAAAGTAAACAGACCATAAACCTAATTTTTTTGTTATGTTTTATAAGTAATATTAAATGATAGACAAGTTATAAAAAATGACAATATAGATAAGTAAGGAAATAAATTCTTACAAACATAATAATACAGGAAAAGAAATTAGAGAATAATAGACAGGCCATGATTTTGTAAAGTAATAAGAACATACAATTATTATAAAACAGCCAACTGAATCGTTAATAATGGGTGCATTATCAAGGACAGTTTCAGTCTCCCAAAACTTCTCAAGAGACGCTAGAATTTGATCATCGTTGTTTCTTGCCAAGAATGAAACGGCAGGACCATTTGAATGACAATGCTTAGGTAAATTGCCTGCTAGAATATAGCCTAACTTAGTTTCTTGTATAACCGGAAAGTTAGGACCACGAACATATTTGTTAGCTTGAATCAAGTCTAAATAAAACTGCGCTCCCAACAATATGTCTATGTCCGCTGATACATTAAAATTTGGGTCAGCAAGGAAAATATTATCTGGGATATTAAAATGTTTTACGTCAAAAGATTGTGCTGGAAGTTTGTGGGTCAAAGTAGATAAGACTGCGCATTAAGCATTAAAAGTAAACCTTTGATAACGAGAAACAATACGAACTGATACCAAATTAGTAGCGCAACATGTTGCATTATTAATACCTGAGATTGGTATATTAGATTTAGTTAAGTTAAGTTGCAGTTTTTTTTGCAAATGATGCAGAACAAAAATTAACTTGAGATCCTGCATCTAGCAAGATTCGCGCAAGTTGCTTGTTACCAGCACGGTCGATAACGAATACGACGGCTGTAGATAAGATAACATTGTTCGCTGATTGCAGCTTAAATGAACAGTAATTACTACTGCTGGCAGGACTGTGTTTTAACTCATTATTTATATGAAGCAATGTATGGTGTCGTCTGGAACAGATCTTACATGACTGCTTGACCTAGCAATTAGGTGAAAAATGATCTGGTCTCAAACAATTAGTGCAGCATTTATGCTTTAATATAAATTGCCCTCGTTCCGATACGCTCAAATCATGAAATTTGTCACACATATAAATTGGGTGACTTGCCTTGCAGCATGGGCATGAATAATTATTTGAAATAGAATGATAACTTTTAAATGCAGTGCTCCCAGCAGAGTTTCGTAACTTAGATTTTTCAG
Source organism: Magicicada septendecula (assembly GCA_034769895.1). NCBI lineage: Eukaryota > Metazoa > Arthropoda > Insecta > Hemiptera > Cicadidae > Magicicada > Magicicada septendecula. Next base: position 732,474,085 of record CM068367.1, read on the forward strand.
ACTTATTGTTAAATTTTAGAATTGGTTTGTTAAGCTGCTGTCCAGCTTCTAGCGGTAACGTGTTTTCTAATAATTGTGTACGGGCATTTAGAAACTGTATAAAACTCTGAAAGTTGGGAAGATTTTCAGAATCTATAATTCTTTCCATAATTTAAATGTGGAATGATCAAGTTTTGTTGACAATAGCTGTATGACAATATGTTCAAATGAATCCACTGACAATTGCATGGCTGTCAGAGAATTGACAGAAGACGTTATGGTATTTGTAAATTCTGCTAAGCTCTGTACAGAGTCCTTGGTTGTAGACTTCACTTCTAATAAATTTTGAATATAATATTTAGCTAATATGAATTTATTGTCATATCTAGCGGACAGCAAACTTAACGCTATTGAATAATTTTCGTTACAAATAGGCAAAGCTTTGATTAAATCTAGTGGTTCATTTTTGAGAGATGAATATAAGTAATGTAATTTTTGCACTGAAGTTAAGTCAGATATAGCATGTACCAAGTCTAAAAATATCGAGTAAAAGTGCTGCCATTCGAGAATGTTACCTGTGAAGCAGGGCAGCTTTATAGGTTTTAATTGAATGTTACTGCTTAATGTTTGAGATTCAGTCTGGATGTTGAAAGTGTCTATTAGTTGTAAAATCTTAGCCTCGGTTGAATATAAAAGCTCTTCAACCTCGACTCTGTCCTCTTGGGCAGCATTTATGTCTTTAGAAATTAGTTCGATCTCAGACTGGACCTCATCATATTTTATTGATAAACCTTTTTAACTTTCTAGTCTCACAGTTAGAAAATGCTTGGTATTGCTATTTTTATCAAAGTTAACTACTGCGGAATTGATTCTCACTGTGGCAGACTTTAAGCCGCCTCTCTTTTTAACCAACACTCTTAAGCCTTCTTCCGTCATTTTACGCACCTTTTACTGATGGCGTTGATGTCGTACCTTCGGTGAGATGTCTTGCAGCGTTGAGGCCGTGGAGCAAATGGTAGACACGCACGGACTGGATGGATGACTACTGTCAACTTGAAACTGCTCAAAACCTGGCGTGTAGGCGTTAACACGTGGATTTTTTATGTACTGGTGCTGTCTATGAAGTTCAATCACAACGACGAAAGAAATGTTGAATAAATACCGACACGGTCGGATCAGTGAACATACTGAATCACCCGTGATGGCCAGAAATTGGAGTAAAAAATGATTAGATGAGAAACCGCTCGGTAAGGTATAAAGTTGTGAAAGAAAGTTAAAATGATGAATCCAGGCGCGGAGTGACCAAAAAATGTTAAGAATTGTGTTTGATTAATATTTTCGTTGAACTATAAACCTTGACGTGTAGATTCCTTGGTTGATCATTTTTGATAATGTCGTGGAGTTAAATTGGCCAGGATGGTGAAAATAATTGTGGATAAGCAGACTGTAATTTTATACGTTTATTGTACGTAAATGGTACAAGTGAATTTAGAATTTGAGAAGGTTAGCTAAGCCTTCTATGCATCATGACATCTGAGAAATCACATTAGAAAAAATTTACATTATAGAAAAGAAACGCAATTTATGCAACACTTGAATAATACATTAAATGAAATGATTTCGGCCTAAGGCCTACATAATAAGTCGTGATATGAAAAGAATTAAGATGACAGCTGAACGCAACAAGCGTAAGTCACGTCTGTTGTATTCGGACGCTCAGAGCACTGTAACGTCATGTCTGCCTATGCAAGCAGAATTGAAATATGATCAGATTAGCCAACCTTCCATTAACATAATTCCCACATTAAATACCAACATTATTGTCTAACCACTCTCTCAAAAATATTTATCTCCACTAATTCTCCAACTCCATTCACATCATTCTACCCTTATAACAAAATACTCTCTACCCTCTTTGTACTTAGGACGTGTGTTCCCTTCCCATACTCATCCCCTTATTGGTTCCTGGACTCTCCCTAGGTAACCCCGCCAAACCCCATTAAAAACTATTCACCTCCCGCCACAACGCTTTTCGTTGAGGACTCCTTATCACACCAAATCAAAATTTCCTTATCTCCTTATCACCCTTTTACAAAATTTCCCCATCATCTAATTACTCTCCCATTACATCACTTTCATATTCTACATATACTCCCTATCGCTACTATGTCACTATTAATACTCAGTTTTCTATCTTACTTACGTTCCCAAAATCTTATTTCTGTTTAACACCCATTTAAAATTAACTCTGATTAATTCAAATGCCTTATACAAATCTTTATCACCCAAACTCTAACTTTTACAACATTTCCCAATGAAAATTCATAACTATCTCCAATTAATTTCGTCACTTAACTTAAAACATTTTAAACACATTGAAAATTTATGATTGAAAAATTTAATTATATTGATAAAATCGGCAAATCACTTATAAGTGACATACTACATATATAACCCCAGCAGTCAGCTGATGTCTCACTGTCATGTAAATGACCTTTCTCTAGATACATTTCAAAATTTATACAAAGTACCCGCGTTTATAATCCTTACCCCTAACATACTGCATACAATTAATACAAATACACAAAATTATACAGTCATTATAAAATATTCTGGTGGATTTAGAATCCTTACCATTAAACCTAGCACTTAAAATTGTTTGCTCTCATAAGGGAAATACATCACTAATCATCGAGTCATAGTTATAGCAACTGTTACTGAACAGGAACTGGGTCGTCAACCACCAACTCTCTCTATAGAGGAAGTGAAATTGATCGCCCGCTGTTTACAGATGTCGTCACCCTCTCACTGAATTTTCAGTTACCCTCCTACTACATCAATTTTCTTAAATTCCCCCCTTATACCCAGTTACAATTAGGTAACCACCCGCCGGATAAACCGGATCGAGCGTTTGCCTTATGCACAGATGCGTTATCTGTGCTCCTGGCTTGTAACAGCCAGCTCCTTTTCCACACACACTATTGTTTCCTGGTGTTGGACTGTGGCGCCCATTTGCATCCCCAAGAACTGAAGTTTACATATATATAGTATAGACGCTGCCTATACCGTTCTTGGTTCAGCGTTATAAAAAATTCGGCATTACTGATGTCCGAGGACACCAGTAATCCTACTAAAATGATTCACACGCCCTTAAAACGACACTATCACCCCCTTTGATGATAGCCGCTGTTCCATAGTTATGTAGTTTCCCGTGAGTTACCCCCCGGTCAATTTCAATGTTCACCAATTTAGAATATACTTACATAAATCCACGGTCAGGGTTCGGTGAAGCCGTGACCGCCCAAAAGTTGGGGAAACTACCATAAGACATATAAGGTTCACACTGACACCGTTACTACAATTCACGGATGGTCAACTCTTATATGTTTGGTTATTTTATTAATTAAATTTTCATGTTTACATCTCTTAGACTCGTCTACATTTTTAACTTCTAAACATCAAACATTTCACTTTCCTTAAATTGCATTAAAAAATTCATACTTACAGTACATCACTCATATACTGTCATAGACACAAAAATATAAACATTGTTACCACCAAATCATGTATACAACTCCAGTTATCTTCTGAAACATTTTAACAACCATGTTACTCCACAACTAAAACATTTTATATTTATTCATTTATTATTTATTATCAAGTTCAACTCTCCTAAAATCATTTAAATTAATTATCAAAATCTCTTTATATAACATTTTAAATCAATCAAAAATATTTAAGCATCTCAAATTATTTTAATTCCATCAATTATTTAAAACACAACATATTTTAATTACTTTACTCCAAAACAATTACAGTTCATTTATTATCACCTTCATAATTATTCTCATTATTTATTTAGTCTTTCAAAATATTATTATTATTATTGAAACAATTTCTACTACATACACACATTGTTTACATCAAATACATTTTACAACATAGACACAATTAATTTCACTATAAATTTATTTACAATTTTTTGTCATCATTTTTCAGTTTACCACACTTCATTTTATAATCTAGCCAGGTCATTACCATAAACTAAAATATTTAAAATGTCCACTCACTTATTTTTTATTTTAACCACCATCATCATATATTAGTCTTATATATTTATAACACAAGTCATTCTTGTCAACATACGTTACATTGTAATGGTCATTATAATGACTACTTTTGGTAATTACATTAACACAATAATTAACTACATTTTTGTCTACCATTAATTCATAAAACCTGTCTACATTGGTGATCTTAGTTCTGTCTCCATCAGTAATTTTAGTTAAAAGGTAAGTTATTTTATCATTATACTCCTCCACTATATCAATTACATCATTAGGTAAGTGTTTATCATTTGCAACAGTATTATTAAAATAACCATCAATCTTCATTTCCCAAGGTAAGCATTTCATATTGTTTATCTTCTCCACTTCTAACCTCTCTATCAACTCTTTATAATTTCTCTTTAACTGATATAATTCTATCTCCCTATCTACACAAACTCTCTCTCAAAACATCTCTCATCATCATAACACCTGTCACTACCCCCCTGAATCAACTCATTCCATGCAAAGGGCAACATAAAATCATTAAAATACTTCCTGGCTTTACCAGATACATCACTACAACAACTTAAGGGACCCTTTGGAGACACCATGTCTCCCACATAACCTCTGGAGGAACCTTTGTCCTCATAAAACACATGTGGAGTCTCCACTTATACTACAGGGAAAATTTGCCCTTTGCCCATCTAACCTTTCATCACCTTCTCTCTCACTTTCATTAACACTTGCTATACTCACAACCTTACTTTCTAACACCACATTCTTAATTATATCATTGTAATTCTCACCCCTACTTACCTCACTATATGTCACCTGACCGTCTTTATTTTCATCGAATTTATCGGACTTTTCACTAGTCTCTACCCCCCTTTTAATCTCGTCATTTTCGTCTACTTTATTCTTTGTAAAGTTATTAATCGTGTCACCTATTCTGTTTATTTGTTTATCAAACACATGATCTATTGATTTTATTATCTCATCTTTCATATTATCAAAACATGTATTAATTTCATTCACTTGTTTACTAAAATTAATATTTTGTTGTTTTATTTCGTCTCTGATCTCATTAAAATTACTATTTTGAACGTCAAAACGACGATCGAATTTTTCATCATTACTATCGAAACGACTATCTAACTTAATATTCACACTCTGCTTAATATCATCGGACATTGCTCTCATAAAATTGTATATATCATTCATTGAATACTCTTTTTCTTTTGTTTTAGTTATCACTGGAGTAGATTTTGCTTCTGCTTTACTAATTATTACAGATTCGTCTACATTACTGTCACTTATTGACAGTGACTCTGTTTGAATACCTGAATCGCTTTTGTCAGCCGATTCAGTTAACATACTTTCTTTGCTTTCATACATCAATTTACATTCGGCTTCATCGCCTACAATTACATCCATTTCATTTTCGTTAGTAGCCATTATTTATTCTTTATGAGATTTGTTAATCATAACACAATTTCAGTCTTACATATATTTAATATTTTTTCATATTGTATGTCTTACTTAATTATACTACACATCGCTTAACCTGTGCGTAATTTACGTATTTACCCAACCTCCAAACCATACTTGTATTTTACCGTAGGTGTGGTTTTTATATAAATTTTACTTTATAAAACTTGTCCTCAGTTCGTGAGCCATTTGTGCTTACTCATATTATTAAAATTATAACATTCAAATTAATATTTATATTAATATTTACCCAGGATAACTCACCTTCCAGCTCCAGAGTTCGTCACACGTACGGCGTAATACAAGCAGGGTTTCAAGGTTATATCAATAACATACTCGACTTGCATTTATGTAAAACAACTCTAATTTTATTTCATTTTGTTTTATACGACTTTTGAAATTGTTTGTTTACCATTTATTATTCCAATCATATGCCTTTCTCTTTTTAAAACACGACATTTACTTCGACATGATACTTATTCTAATACTTATTTTAATAAAGACGACCCAGCATTGCTACATTCACTCATTCATACTTTTTTTTTAAAGAAAACCCCATGTATTTTGTTTAGTGCCTTTTAAAGTGAAATTGGTTGTGTGTTACTTAGCCATCGGTGATCCTCGTCGCCTCGTGCCGCACTTAGTTTATGTCCGAATTAATTCATCAATATTAATTTTCTTTTTGCACTCTATGTATTTCATCCCGAGACATTGGTTCACTTTTGAGGACTGTTTGTCACTTTTTTACAGTTAAAAAGAAATTTTGATTCGCACGAGTTCTTTTGTGCTCCCGGCCGGGCAAGCATAGTTATTCAAACTGCGGCAGATAGTATCAACCAAACTCCCACCACATCTGGTTGCTGAACAGGAAAAGCAATGCCATCATGCTATGAATCGCTCGTCAACACTCATAATGTATGGCTTTGTCCATGTGCCTCAGGTGTTGATGATATTGCACTGCGACGAGGCAGGAGACTCAGATGGGCGGAGTCTTCACTGGACTTCCGGCATCTTCAAACACGTGGTGAAAGTAATTTTACAGCTTAGCCATTTTGTTAGCGTCCCTTCGGACTGATGTGCGTCGCCTCTGCGCGCGTGTTCATGTTGCGCGTACTAGTTCGTAACACAACACTTGATTTCTCAGAATAATATTGCGTTCTATTGCCACACCTCGCTCACACAGCTGTCATTGTTCATTGTCTGACTACAACCTTAATTTGCAGGGGACATGCAACGAAATTTTAAATACATTTAATAAAAAATAAAATCCCCCTTTTTCGCCCCATTATAACATACTGAAGCCAAACCATAATCGACTCAATTTTAATTTAAAATAGTAAAAAACAAGTCAAAATCTTATAAAATAAAGATGCAAGAAGTCTGATGAAGACCTAATCAACTGAGGAGAGCCAATTAACCAGATTAATAACAATTGAAAATGATCAAAACTTCCAATTGACCGAAAAAGAAGCCAGACGTACTCCAAATTATAAATGAAGGAAGACTGATGACTGTATAGACCCAACCTAACAAAGAACTGAATAGTTATTCAAACTCAACAAATAGTTATTCGAACTCAACAGATTTGATAAGTATATCTGAAATACCCGAATTTATGGAATAAATTCTTATTAACTTTTTCTCACAGCACAAATAACTCTCACTACGAACTGATAATCAAATTTCTTTCAAGGATTAATTTTAAATAAAAACTAAACTTGTATGAAATCAGAAAATAACCTGTGTATAAATTACGAACTCTTAACACACACTTTTTAACACTTCAGGAATGAATTGTAATCAAATCTAGTAGTATATAAGTACCATCAATGTAAGGTAGTGTACTTTATTATCATCTTATTAATATTTTTTTGTAACCAAAAGAACTCAGATTAAACGAACAATAAGAGAATAAACGCCATCTGACGGCTTTGTCGATTGAATAACGTTTAATCAAATTTAGCCAACCTTGGGAGAAATTGTCTATTTATTGTCGGAGCAACTTTGTTTAATAACAGTATATAAATTTGTATTGAATTGAATAACTGATAATTTCACGTTAATAAACTAGTACTGAGTTGTAATAACCGTCCTTTATTTCATTGTAAATTGCATTATAAAGTTTGTGTACTTTAGCGACGAGCGAAATTGACGGCCAGCGTTAGACGTTGGCAACACGGCGAACTACTAGCGAGATTCATACGCCTGCCAATTGCAAGGGTAATTTGAATCCATCAACACCGTCGAGAACAACCGCTCGATTACATTTTTTTAATTGTTTTCATAAACAATTTGGTGCCACCCGGGAATGAAATATACTCATTAAGGGACAGGTAAGGTTTACACTCGCGAGATATTGTACTGGTAATTCGTGAGATCACGACGAACATCGTCAGCATAACAAAAAGAAAAAGTAAGTAAGTAAACGTAAAGTAATGACTACAACGTGTGGGGCTAACACACGTAAACACACTCATTTTTACAGAGACGACAGAGTCTTCTAGTTACAAATTGACGCAACAACGTGAGGCAGACGACTTCTCGTTACACTATGCATTTTAGTGCTACATATGCTACAAAACTTAAAAAGTACCGAAATATGCAATTATATGCACAATAAAACATTATCAATCTTCATCAGAATACTTGGAATCAAGTTTAAATCAAGCAGAAACCTGAAATAATGTCAAGAAAAAAATATGACGTATCATAGAAATCCGCCCCCTAATCATAACCTATAATCACACACTTCGTAACTTATACAAATAATACAATAATACAAGAATTTCTAAGGCTTTCACAGTGGGTGTCAACACTGTTGATATTATTTTCTGCTGGGCTACTAAGCCATGGTCTACTACTGATATTGCTTACAAGTGTTTGGAGGCCATCTTCAATGTAACAGAACAATTAAGTAAATGGCTAGGTGTTTCCCAATTCACCCCAGTACTGAGGTACAGATCTGGCCAATTACTTATTCGTTCTGTTACACTGCAAATGGCCTCCAATGGTGGGGCCAAAACGTTTGTAAGCAATGTCAGTAGTAGCCCTAATTGCCTAATAGTAGTAGCCCTGTCAGCACTGGCCTAATAGTCCAGCAGAAAATAATATCAACAGTGTTGTGAGGACAGTTAAAAGCACAGCAGATGTCACAGTATGGACACGTGTAGGAAAAAGGAGACCAACATGTCATAAAAAAAAAATTCAGAACAGAGGCTCAAGGAGAGAGACATAAAGGAAGCTAAAGAGGAGACGGGGGGCCTTTTATAAAAGACATAAGGAGGATGAACATGAAGGGGGAGGGGAAAGATGAGGGACAGGAATGAATGAGGAGGTTGGGTGGAAGAGATAAACAGGGGTGGAAAACTGTGATGAATGGAAAGGAAAGTGACTCATCACTAGCATAGAGTTTGAGAAGTCAGAGGGGTTTGGAAGAGCGTTATAGTTATATGTAAGGGAATAAACTCTTAATGATGTTGATAATGATGATCAAGTTAGTTTTTCCTACCTTCAGCTGCAAATGTGAACTTTGTAGAATACTGTGATTAAACCAAACGTTAGAAAACAATTCCTGCTAGAGTTAAATTTGTATGTACGTTCTCTGTCACATCGACAAATTTATTTTCTGTACATGTAACATATTAAGCATTAACAGTTTTATAATCGTGTTATTATATTTCCCGAAAATGCTATTGGTCTAAATTTTAATTAATCCTAAGAAAAATATTTATTATAAGTCATTTCGAATAGAATTACAAACATATAACTATTGCTAACTTTTAACATGGTTCAAGAGGAAACATACACTCACATATGTTGCGGAATAGGTCTCCTTCCTGTATGATTGTGTCCAAGCAGCACTTCAAATAATGTTGCCTCACATGTATCGGAACTAAATACCATACAAGAATTACTTGTAAATCTTGTGCTGTGTGCTCCACTACCTTAAGGTATTAGAGACTCAACAGCTTTTTTAATATTTCAATTTTTGCTTTCAAAATATTTTCGTCTTTTGCTATCACTTCTCTCCCGTAGTTCTTAAATATGGATTTTAAGAAAACATCCACAGAAATTTCACATAATTTTTGTTGACTAATTGTACTCTACTTTTCTGGAAAATTTTTTAACTTGAATAAGTTATTTTGAAAAAGTGATTAGTTACAGTTATTAAAACTCACAACAAACGCAATCAGGAAAACAGAACATGGACAAAAAATTTGGAAGGAAACGCAAGGAGTAAATGTCACGTCATCAAACTACAGTTTAAGTTGTATTCCTTACTGCAGTAACAATTATGCAGGAAAGTTGCTAAACAGATTGTTAAGATCATTCTGTTTTGTCTACTGTAGAGAACTCATTATATATCCCTGACTTGCTAGACATTACAGGCCAAAGTGTAATGAGCAATAATCGTTTCTAAACAACATGAACAAACCTTATCAAGTTTGTAGCATTTTTTAATCCATAAAAGTAATTAGTAATAATGGTTTTCATGTTTTATTATTGCCATATGAGTGTATCTTTGAACCTTGTGAATTTTTTTAATGGTAGACCATAATATGATATTTTTGAAAAATCGGTCAAATGTGATGCTTTTTTAATGTGTTGAACATCCTTTCACAAACATTTACTGTTGGTAGTACAGTAATTACCTATCACTTACAGATATATATACATATAAAACTCAAAGTCTGAGGAACTGTTTATTTGTATTAAATACAAATCCACACCGTTACACTGATTCCGACCAAATTTTACACAGATAACCTTTGACACAAGGCAAAAAACACTGTCTAACTTGGAATTTAATATTCTGCCCTGTTCGCACGATTTACGCCCATTTGTTTATTCACAGTCAATGTGTGATGCGTATAAAGATGTCTTTGAACCATCCATGTGACCACCCTCGTGTGTGTTAAAAACAGAACTAAAACACAGCAGGTTGCATTTCAACTCAGGAGACCTTGAAAACGCAGCAGAGTTGACAATCCATGGAATTTTTCCACGTGCGTGTGACCAATGTCATTGCTGCCTGTGTGTTATATTCAGTGCATTTCCCAAGTGTACCCTGCATTGATCAGTTTTACTTCGACTTTGAAGACAAGTAAACAGTACATGAGTTACACCTTCACTGAGTTTTTACAATTTCTGTTTCTCTGTTGAGTTGTTCATTCATCGTCGTATTAGTTACATTTGTTTGGTCGAGTTATTCTGCATTCCGTTATTCATTTTCCTTTACTACACTCCTTTTAAACTTCATCTTCAAATAACTTTACAGGCCCATTTGTTTTCCTTACTCTTCACTTCCTATCAAACTGGCCCTCCTTTCAAGTTCCAGTTAACTACACTCCTTTTAAACTCCACTTTCAAATAACTTTACAATCCCATTTGTTTTCCTTATTCTTCATGTCCTTTTAAATCAACCCTCCTTTGAAGTACGAGTACTTTATCACCTTACTTTGTGGAATGTCTCTGAAAAAACAACAAAGTATTGGGCAGGTCCACCCAAATGGTAAGTGAGCAAGGTTAATGCAAGCAACTGAGACACCCGAGGAACATGAGTCCCGGCTTGAACAACAATGAAGAAGACAGGCAGAGATTAGGGCTGGGGAGCACAGGGAGTGCGTAGACCAACAACAAAGAAGGCAGACAGAGATTAAGGCTGTGGAAACACTTGAGGAGCATGGGGAGTGCATAGACCAACAACATCTAAGGCAAGCTGAATTAAGGGTTGCGGAAACGCATTAGGCAGGCTGAATTAAGGGATGTGGAATTACCAGAACGGTGTGAATATCGGCTTGAAAATGACCCCATACGGCATTCTCAAGTCAGACAAGTGAGCAGACGAGGTAATTTGATTTAGAGGCTTTTCAGAGTATGATCCAAATTATGACTATTCATCACATCCAAAAGTTACAATTGGCAAAATGGATGTAATATCCGAATTCTGTCAAGCAAAACATTTTAAAACTCATTCGCCTGGGATGTGTTGCTCTAATATACACTTTAAAAATTAAACATTTGTGTGCGAAGCTGTGGGTAACAGCTAGTTAGTATAAAAGTAAACAAACAAGTGTGTGTGTGTGTGTGTGTGGGGGGGGGGGGTACACTTACATAGATATATGGTAATTTTTTCTATTTTTACTCTGAATATCTTCTGTCAAACTCTTGTATCTATGAAAATTAATTCATGTTTAAGTAATGTATTTTTTTGTTGTTGTGAAAAGTAAGTCTTCATATGAATTTAGTGCAAAAAAAAAAACATTAACAACCTGTAAGAGTTTAAATTGAGCCCAATGAATTCCAAACATATTTGAGTGTGTGTGTATATATTTACTCACCTCTCTACATAATATAAATACATAAATAATACATACATACATATTTCTGTCTACTCACCACGTGTTTGTAACATTTCCGGTAAGCACGTGCTCCGAACACACACACACACACAATATTTTATGCCCAGGGTCCAGAGTTCTATAAGCGAAAGCGCAGAAACATTGGGGTTGTACGAAATAATAAGACTGATTACCATTGAAAAGTATAAAAAACTTTGTTTAATTGTTACTTTCTTTGCATAGTTAATATTCAAAATACAAATGGCGGCTTATACCGCACCTACAACATGGCAGCCATTTAACTTCCGCTCCTTATTAATATCTTACGTTTCCAATAATTATTCTCTCTTTATTTCTATTATATCAAAAAGGACATTTTATACTGCAGTATTTAATTTTTCTAATATTACCATTGAATCGGATTATTAAACACAAACCAACGCCTCTTCTAAAAGAAGCGGCCGGCCTGTTCTCTCACACTTTCTATCACTCTCCCTCTCAATTTTGATTTACTAAATTTTGCTGTTCATATTATCTCGAGCTTGATTATTTTGTAAAAAAGGTATTATTTAAATGTTGTACTTTCCTGAAATGTTGAGGTTTTCGTGTGGTTCAGATGCAGCCCATGGCTCGCCCGATGTTCGGCGTACTTTGATTCTGATTGTCGGTCTTGTTGGCACTGACTCTACATTGTTAGTTGTTATTAATTTTTTAGATATTTGTGTGATAACAGTTACATATTAATGATTTATAACACTTTGGCTGGTAAAATTTACACCAGCACACTTTTAAACGTGCTCACTCCATGAAGATGTATGGCAGACTGGGCAGACATATTGTCGTATTATCGACAGGTGGTGGGGATTAACCCTTAATAACCTTTGTCTGAGACAGATGACGGTATTGTTCCACGTCGTCACTATTACGTGTGTCATATTTTGTTATGACAAGTCAGCATTGTCGATCAGTGCAACCATCGAGTGCGCCTCATTTCACACGTACGCTCTTGGCCTTGAGACGAATTATACAGATGAAACTGCGTTGTGTATTTAAACATGGGGGAAGTTGACCTAACTCTCTTTTACACATGAAAATACGATAAAAATACAATACAAGATTCCTTAATACCATAATTCCTTAAGACGGACGTTGTACCGTCACAAAAACCCCTCAATGAGAGGTTTTATGTCGAAGCACAAAAACTCTCATTGACTCATTCACACATTCTAAAGGGATCAGCCCAGATATGTTGCCACAACCCCCTGTAGTGTTTATATAGAAAAATTTTAATTACTTACCCTTGGTCCAATGGTGGTGACCGTACCCATCTGACCTTACTGGACTTCTCAGGAGAGATCCCAACACCGTATGGCCATTTGGCACTTAACGCTCCTGCTCTGACGCACCGGCAAGCTCAGGACCGCCGTCACGACACCATCAAACTCTGAAACATGAAATACAAAAATTTTAAATAGTGGCCTTATCTATTCCCATATCCACAACTGATATGTCTCCCCTTAGCTGCATTGGTTTGTGTTTAGAGACGTTGGTTTGCTTAACTCTAAAATTCCTTCGTAAGAAAACGAACAAGATTTAAAATAGAAAATCCACTTCTCTTTTCAACATTCCTACATTTATTAAAGCTTTCTGACTCCAGTCAATATTAACTTACTTCCCTCACCACAAGAAAACATATTCTTATACTAAGCATAACACATAAAATAATTTTTTAATTTTCAAATGCAGCAACAACAACAACAACAACAACTATTCATCCCTATTATATAAAATTAAAAATATACCATTATGGCAAACACTTCAAATATTCTAAACTTTCTTTACTCAGCTTTCCTGATACTTATATTTCTTTGCAACAGAATCAGAACGATATTGGTATGTTTAGTATCCATATCAATATTATTTCTTTAATACTTGAACTTAGTTACCGTTGCTACCAATAACAATAAAACATTGAACATTACACATTAACATTGTTACATTTACATTACGTAATTCACATTTAAATAACTTGTATCAAAACTTTATAACATTATTATTATCAACTCTCTATTAACTCTTTACCATTCTTAACATTTAACTATTCAACATTTGTTACAATGAGATTCTATAAAAAAAATTTCAAGTTTATTATTAACCTTTCTGTTACATCACCTTTCTACTATGAATTTTCTTTTTCTAACCTTTTCATCAATACTTATCTAGTTTGGGTGACTCTCTGCTATTCACTATTATCTATATCTTATTCTGGCATTTATCTATCTAACCTTACTCATCCTTTTTTCCCTACTAACAACCATTTCTAACAGATTTATATAATATGACACCAATCTCTCAATAATAACAACCCCCTTCAACCTTAATTCTATTTATACCGTTCACTTCTTTCTATTACCTCTTTGTACTAGGACGTGTGTACTCTACCTGGCAATATACACGTTCATAACCTTTTGCCCTCCACCAAATATCGGCAGACACTCTTACCCTTCTCTAATTACGGGAACTGCCACAACGCCGCACGCTGATCACTCCTTACACCACTATCCTTACTACAAAATATCACCATCAACTATTTACTCTTTAATTACATATTACTCATCTTCCCTACATATAATCACTAACTACTGTGTCCCTAAAATATCTAACACCCTCTTTGTGTATTATCTGTATCTCAACTTCTTATTCTCTCTAACTCCCAATAAAGTTAATTCTGACTAATTCATATGCCTTATTTATCATCATCACCCAAACCTCTTTACAATATTTCACTTTACTATAACGCTAGAAAATTCATCACTTACCTTACGATAATAAAACAACTCAATATCTGAACATATTTATGTTTACTCATTTACTAATCATTATAATCTAGATCTCATAATTAATTAAATTCATCATCACAATTAATTATTCTTCAATTATTTATTTAGTTTGAAACATGTTATAATTATTATTAAATCAATTAAACTATACTTTCCTGTTACATGCATGGTTTACACAAAAATACATATAATACACCACATCAAGAATACACAAATACATTGACATTAACACACAAAAATATACAATCCAAATTATCATTTAATCGTTGACCATAAATCAGTTCATAACACAGTCCATCTTGAAATTACATTATCACATAATTAAATGTTCATAACACAATAAAATATTTATCCCCCATCATCAAACAACAGTCTTATCTTAGGTCTATACAACTTATTTTTCCTTGAAAACATCATATTAGCATCATTAATATAATACTTATTTAAATTCTTATATTCTTCTACAAAACTATCATAATTAATAGGGTTATTCCATATCAATCTATCATACAACTTGTCATCATAGGGTATGGTCCTGTCACCTTCAGTATAATTAGTCACAATCAGGTAAGTTACAAAGTCATTATTTTCATCATCATCTCGTACTACTGCTATATCAGCTTCCACCCAAGGTAAGTATTTACTATAATTATCAACCAACTCTACTCCTAACCGTTCCATAAACTCTTCATACTTTCTACTTATCTTAAAAATCTCTATTTCTCTCTTTCTCTCACAATGTTTCTCACAACAACACCACGCTACACTTTCTCTCTCGATATATGCAGGGGACACTACCTCACAACTACTGCACCACCAATGAAGTGCACTAAAAAAACCAGGGACAACTTTATTTGCAGACCTATCGTCTTCCAAATATATATTGAAGGAACTCTCGTCCTTTCTAAACACATGTGAAGTCTTTACTTCACCCCCTACTACACCATTAAGGGAAAAATTTACCCCCTGCAACCCTTTTACAATTATACTTTCTCTACACTTTCTCTCTAACTCATTACACACTAACATTCCATCATTATCATATTCTACTCCCCTTAAAATCTCATTATCACTACCAATGTTCACATAATCATTTTCTAATATCATATTTTTATTTATTTTATCATAATTTTCACCACTACTTACCTTGTCGTCTTTGTTTTCATTCCATTTATCTATTTCTCTCTTATTCTCTAACTCTATTTCATCTAAACGTGTCTTTATTTCATTTATTCGTCTATCAAACTCAAAATTTTGTCTTTTGATTTCATTAACATCGCTTTTTAAATCACTTTTCTGCTCTTTCAGTTCGTCAAATTTTACGTTCTGTTCATCAAACTTCATATCGAGTTTATTAAATTTCTCATTTAAAAGCATTATTTTGATCATATCGTTATCGTCGGTCTTTTTATTCGCTACTGGTGTTGAGTGCACACCTTCACTCATAATTAGTAATTCTGTCATACTCGTTTGGCTTTCATTCGCAGTGAGGCTGCTATTTTCGCTATTGTTTGCCATATTGAATAAAATATTTCGTCAATTGTTGTTTTATATCTCAACTTAACAATAAAATAACCTACATTTGTAACCTATGTTATTTATGCGTTATGCGTATTTCGCTACCCGTCTGTCTCTGCTCTCTGGCTTATTTATATAATTTTTATTTTATACAATGTCCCTAGTTCGGTTGCCATTGTATATTTACTATAATCTTTAACAATAATAAAGTCCCTAGTTCTGGGCGACATTGTATATTTTCTCCCCTTCAACATTAATATAATATAAATACATAAATAATACATACATACATATTTCTGTCTACTCAACACGTGTTTGTAACATTTCCGGTAAGCACGTGCTCCGAACACACACACACGATATTTTATGCCCAGGGTCCAGAGTTCTATAAGCGAAAGCGCAGAAACATTGGGGTTGTACAAAATAATAAGACTGATTACCATTGAAAGGTGTAAAAAACTTTTTTTAATTGTTACTTTCTTTGCATAGTTAATATTCAAAATACAAATGGCGGCTTATACCGCACCTACAACATGGCGGCCATTTAACTTCCGCTCCTTATTAATATCTTACATTTCCAATAATTATTCTCTCTTTACTTCTATTACATCAAAAAGGACATTTTATACTGCAGTATTTAATTTTTCTAATATTACCATTGAATCGGATTATTAAACACAAACCAACGCCTCTTCTAAAAGAAGCGGCCGGCCTGTTCTCTCACACTTTCTATCACTCTCTCTCTCTCATTACATCTTTAATAATTTTGATTTACTAAATTTTGCTGTTCATATTATCTCGAGCTCGATTATTTTGTAAAAAAGGTATTATTTAAATGTTGTACTTTCCTGAAATGTTGAGGTTTTCGTGTGGTTCAGATGCAGCCCATGGCTCGCCCGATGTTCGGCGTACTTTGATTCTGATTGTTGGTCTTGTTGGCACTGACTCTACATTGTTAGTTGTTATTAATTTTTTAGATATTTGTCTGATAACAGTTACATATTTATGATTTATAACACTTTGGCTGGTAAAATTTATACCAGCACACTTTTAAACGTGCTCACTCCATGAAGATGTACGGCAGACTGGGCAGACATATTGTCGTATTATCGACAGGTGGTGGGGATTAACCCTTAATAATCCTTTGTCTGAGACAGATGTCGGTATTGTTCCACGTCATCACTATTACGTGTGTCATATTTTGTTATGACAAGTCAGCATTGTCGATCAGTGCAACCATCGAGTGCGCCTCATTTCGCACGTACGCTCTTGGCCTTGAGACGAATTATACAGATGAAACTGCGTCATGTATTTAAACATGGGGGAAGTTGACCTAACTCTCTTTTACACATGAAAATACGATAAAAATACAATACAAGATTCCTTAATACCATAATTCCGTAAGACGGACGTTGTACCGTCACATGTGTAATCATTCAGCTCAATATTTTCAAATATAAATCACGTGTTTCAATTATTATAAAGCAGTACAACTGAATCTAAATGCAGATTAAGTATATAAGAATAAAAATTTGACTATTTTATATAGTATAATAGTAAACAAGTTCTTGAGAGGAAATGTTTAAGTGTCAGTAATAATAATAGTTGAAGAATGCTTGCACTCAAAAAGATATTAAAAAATTCCTAAGGTTTTCAAGAAAATCCCAAGAAGAGGACAGGTACAGTGGCTCATACACAAAAAAAGTGCTCAGTTGAATGGAGAAATAAGCAAGGATTGAAATTGTTTATTTATTTAATTTTTATCTCAGATGTTATGTAAATTATAAAGTTATAAATTTAGGCCTCTCCTTTTGTTGAAAAGCATAAAATATGGAATGCCACTGTGTGATAACAAAGTAATTAATTTTTGTACTTATTTTTTGTAAATGACAGTTTTACGTCTAAAGGAATTGGTTTTTATAAAACATGTTTTGTGTGCATGCACTTTGTATCTTTGGTTAGTTAATTAACACAATGACTGTGTTTTATTCTTTATGCATCTTTATATTATTGAAGGAACTTACTGTTATTTTATAAATCTTAGTCTGATTACATCCTTAAAAACCAGTAGAGTCAATTTAAATGTGTATATATTGCTAGTTTGTGTGTAATTTAGTCAGTTATCAGTCCAATCAGTATCAACACCGCTGTCACGATTTATTCCTCCTTGCAGCATTGGTTCTTCTTATTGATGCATCTGAATACAAGAAAATACAATAAAATAACTACTACAAAACAAAAGAATGAAAGTGAATAGGTATATGATAAATACACGTAACCCATTTAGGTCATGTGTTTGAAAGTATACTCCCATTTCATCATCAGGTTTGTAGACATATGCTTAGCCATATCATAAATTTCAGAATCCAGTTGATAGGAATTGTCATCACGTATTGCAGGCGCGGATCCATGGAGAGGGAAATGGGGGAAATTTCCCTCCCCAAAGGTCACTTCACAGGAACGTTTTTGTCATTTTATGATTGTGAATATGATTTAAAAATCATATCACATTATGAAAGTTCATGGTTTTACGCTAAAATTACTTTAAATTGTAACTGCACCTTACCAGCGTGCTTGATTTTTGTTTAATACATAATGCAAATGAGCAGTGTTTATTTTATACTGTATGTGAATATTATTAAAAGAACACTTACTAACAAATACAACGTAAATTAATCTATTATGTTGATAATAACAAACTGTATTTTATCTTCACTCATTACTATCATTTATACTTTAGATCTTTACAGAATGATCTAACTTTTCAAAATCCCCTCCAAAGTCAACAGTTTCCTCCCCCAAAATTGTTTTCTGGATCTGCCCCTGCATATTGATTCATTGAGTATAAAATCACATGTATTTGACATTTGGTTTATATTAGAAACACCATGCCCCTAGCACATGCAACAGCTGAACCGGACACTTATTTCACTGGTTTGTGGGAGACATCTTCTGGTAAAATATCAAATTAAATTGTAACAGAAGACCGTGTAATGAATGATTAGCTTCATGCTACAGACTTTGATCGGACAGCATATGGGTAAATGCTTTTATATAAACGAAAACCAAGCACGCGTGTATGGCATGCAAGCATGGTCTGATGGCATGCAAGCATTATGTACAGGCATGGTGTTGAAAGTGTTAAAACAAGTAATATTCAAACTTTTCACAAATAACTTATTTCCTTAACTTTACCTGCATACACTGTGGAAATTTATCGTTATTTCTTTGCCACTTTTAGTTTTAATCAGGGCATTTAGCTTTTACTATGTATTCCCTTTTTTATTTCTATGATGCTGAGTTTCCTTGATGTTCTATGATGTTGAGTTAGTGAGTTTCCTTCAAGATTCTGTAAACAAATTTTATTAACATTGTTTACGTACATTCATCTTGTATTTATGTTTACCAGGAGCTTTTTCTTTATACTACAGTTTTCACTTTTCCTTATGTTTTGACATATTTTCTTATTTAACATTTGTACATGTTTACGTCACTTGTTATTATATATGTTCGTGTACAGACAAATTATTTGACTGCTACTATTTGTTATTGAGTTTGTAATGTCCAATGGTATTATAACTTTGGATCTTGTTGTCCATGACGTGTCCGTTGATTAACTAATTATAAGTATAATACTATTGACTCAGAACACTTATAAGATATATATTGACCAGTTCACTTATAATACGTGAAAACTGGTTCAGGCTATAAGGTAAAAATTTTACATTTTTACCAATAAAAAACTTAAGTGTTCCAAGTCAGTAGTATTATACTTATAATTAATATTATAACCATTGTATATCCAGGTTAGGATTCATGTAAGCTATTATTTATACTGTTTTAAGTACAAGCACCCCTTACTTTTCTGCAGCAAAGTCTGTGCTTTTTTTAATATTGTATGTAAACTTATTTCAGAAACAAATGAATTTGATTTTAGATATCATGATATCAAAGTAAAGTGCATTTTGACTTTTTTGCTGACATTATAAAAATGTTTTGAAGGTTATTTCTTTGTGAATTGTATATACTTGTTTATACACTTGCATATACTTGTTTTTCTTAATGCCTTTTAGTGTACACAAAAACTGGCTTCATTTTAATAAACTTGGTTTTCTCAAATTTGAAGTGGCAATAAAATCTTATGCAGATTTGTATCAGGTGATATTTGTGGATTTTAGTATAATAATGTTTATAAATAGTTCTACATTCTGTAATGACAAAGTCAAAGTTTTAGAATGTATTTATTGAAATAAGAGAAAGATGTATTCTTGTATAAATATGAAAAGTCGATGTTTGTTATCAATAACTTTCCATACTTGTAATTGAAAATGTATGAATGTAGGCTGATGACTGGATTATTACTGTCTGAGTACAGGTGTTCACTAAGATTTTCAATCATAGAAGACTAAAGAAAACCAATTTTTTCATAGTATTCATAATCATTCGTTAACAGTTTTGAATGAAAGAG
The DNA here is from genome assembly GCA_034769895.1 of Magicicada septendecula. Taxonomy (NCBI): domain Eukaryota; kingdom Metazoa; phylum Arthropoda; class Insecta; order Hemiptera; family Cicadidae; genus Magicicada; species Magicicada septendecula. The sequence goes on from CM068367.1 coordinate 732,494,768, forward strand.
AACTTCATATTATTGTTAGGAAACTAAGTGCTTCCAGCATTTCAGTAAGGGTTGCAAGGGTAACTTTTGTGAAACTGGCCTCAATAGAAATCTGTTTGATATTAGAACAATTTTCAAATAATTAAACTCTACTATTTAATCTGTATTTACACGGTTTTAAACTGTAAGTAGATTTGAGCATTCATTATTATGCTAAAAATGTATAGCATAATAGGCAAATACTAATTCTGATTGTATTCATGGAAGTCATACAATTTGATACATACAAATTCATATACTGTGAATTTCAATAAAAGTGTAATTTTATTCTAATTTGTTGACAATAATATATGGATTAAATAAAAATATTTGTAAATCTGATCCTATCCTATAAACTGGGAAAGGAAAACAATACCCCACCACCACAACCACAACCACAAGATGACACAACAATACTAATTGAATCAAAAAGAGGATTGAAAAATAATAACTGAAGATAAAGAGGTAATGAACAGATGAAAAGACAACTTACAAAAATTCTTGAATGTGTGGGGACCATACAAGAGAAGTACTAAGGGAAAGAAATGGAAGAACTATAGAAAGCAACTGGGGAAAAATATTAAAGAATATAAAAGCCATCAGTTGTTGGGATAAGAAATAATTAAAAATGTGAGATGGAGGGAGGTGAGGTTTTATTAGAGGGACACAATAAAGTATGGAGAAGGAGCAGAAAGATTGGGAAAAGATATTAAAAGTCCCAGTTACGAGAAGGGAGACAGGAAAGACTAATAATGTTATTATATACTGTTATTAAGAGTGAGTGAATTGTAGCTAATAGAGTTGGAGTAATAGTAGATAACATACTTGAAAATGTACAGGGAAGATTTTGGAGAGAAAGGAGAGCACACAATTCACAGTAATGCAGAGAACACAAAAGCACTGCAAAAGGGAAAACAATATTTATAGTTTTTTAGATCTAGAAAGGATTTGAAAAGTATGTAAGTAAATAGTAAATAAATATAATAAACCTCTGCTCAATAGTTCGTAAGGGACCAAGGCATATCACCCGCCTTTTGTGTTTAGTGGGATGGTTGCATGGCTAGTACAATACATTGCCAGCTGCTAGTTGTGGTATTCACAGAAGTAAGTAAATAATGGGAGATTTTAAAAGAAAGAAAAGTCAATAAAAAAAAATTATTTGAATGATTCAAAACATGATATTAATGTTAATTGCATAATAAGCAATACAGAGATAAGTAAAGCAAAAAAATGTTTTATTTGGTTTGTTTTTTAGTTGTAACTCAAGGTAAATGTTTTTCATATGAGACGACAGACATGAGCAATATTAAAGCAATGCTTAACACCAAAGATGTCAGTGAATATTTGAAGATGTCACCTGATGGTTTAGAGGTAAACATTGAATTTTGTTTTATTTAAGTTAATTATATCTTGACAAAAGTTGTGTGTTATATATATATATATATATATATATATTCAATCACTTTCTGCTACAGTCTGTTTCTTGATGTATATAATACATTTAATATTTATAAATAAATTTACTTCAAGATATACCTTTTTTTCCTTATTAGGAAATAGACAAGAAAAGACAGAAAAAACCGGAAGGCTGAGGATGGGTACAAGATAGTACCCGAAACATGTTCCTAATAAGGAAAAAAAGGTATATCTTGAAGTAAATTTATTTATAAATATTAAATGTAATATATATATATATATGTATATATATATATATATATATATATATATATCAGATTGTATGTACTTTGAAACAGACTAGCAAAAAGTGTTTGAAAGAAAAAAAATATATATATTGTTATATATCGCTTTGGGTTATATTGTATTTATAAATTATTATTATATTATATTATATTATATGTTATTAATTTTATTTATTGAATATGTCAATAATGGTATGAGTAGACTTATGCTGAGTTGTAATCATGTTGCATTACACCGCCTGTAGCAATCGTTATTTGATGCGTAATTATAATTAATTGTGTGGTTATCTCACTAATTACTTACTTCGCTTGTTAATTCTTCATTTGTGATAACCCTATTTATTACGTTGGATGATCATTACGTTGATTTATTACGTTGTCATGGATGATCATTGAAGATTCGAAATAATTCAATTCGGCGGGCCATGGGTGTTACCAACTGATTCAGATGTAAACATAACCTTCACTCATAACCACTAAAACTTGTTAACTAAATAAAATGAATTTATGCTGCATTAAAGTTGTTTAAATACTTTTTATTCATCATTGGTTGTTATCGCAATCTCCTTTTAATAACAATTAATCCGTTTATCGTTACTGAAAAAATCAGTTATTTGGTCTGAAACTCATATCTCAGTGTTAGTCACAGTGTTGTATAAATAGTCTTTGTTTACAAAATTATCTAAGTTAATTATATACAAAAAAGGTCCTTTGAACTGCAAAATACGCAATGCTTATTGTCTCTTATCAATGTCCCACCCTGTCATAGGAGCGTGATTACATATAAACTGAAAAATTTCTTAGCCTAATACAATAATGTGCGACAGTACATGGATGTCACATTTGGAGGTTATCCGGTGACTAGAAAGTAACCTCAATTTACAATTAATAAGTTGAAAGTGCTATAATAATAATGTTTTGTTTGTGGTGTAGTGTTACCAAATAGTTACAAGTGTTTAATAAGTTCGATTGGCATTATCTTATAATGTACGAAATTCATTAAGTATTATTTTCATAAAGGTCACTATACTTTCCTTAATTCCTTTTTATTTATTTTTTATATTCACTGTTAATACTTTATTTAGCATTCAATGCTGTATTAATACACCACTTCACTACACTCGAACTCGACGTTGGTTCACTATACGTCTTGAAGGTTAGGTTGCCCGTATTTACTTTCGTTACCGCACTGCATTATGGGTTACTTCGCGAATTAATTCAGCGTGGAGCTGGTCATCTGTATTGCTTTACAATTGTTGAAGAACTGTCCTATGTATAGTTTCGTACTTAGTCTACTCACTATCCTAATCTCTTGGGTATTTTTTAGTCACACTTTGTCTAGTTAATACGTCAGTTTGCCTTCATTACTTTAGTCTTTATGTTCAATTTGGGTTTTTGTGGTACTGTTACTTTTGTAATGTTCACAATATATAAAATTTCTATTAAATAAAACATTTATGAAAATTTATTTTATAGTGAAGTATGTTATCAAGAAATTAATAGTGTACAGTTCCAAACATGTAGGCATAAGTATATTTATGTAAGGAGTACAAAAACTAATATTATTTTTAAAAAGTAAACATACAATAATTTTTTAATCATGTATAGTGATAATTATTTTTGAATTAATTGTATTAATAAAATAATATTACCGTATTTGATTAGTAACATTTTTAAATCACATTGAATAATTAAAATTTCTTACTTCTCCAAATGTGTTTTAATTCTACTAAGTAATGTAATCTTATGTAAGTTGGGAAGTGTGCAGTGTAAACATGCTAGTTTCATTTATTAATCAAATAATTAGAAATAAAATAGTGGCCTATATCATGAATTTATACGTAATTATACATATATATATATATATATATATATATATACATATATTGTAACGTCTCGCGTAATATGTATATAATATGTATATATATATATATTGTAACGTCTCGCGGGTATCTCCGAGTCAATTTACGTATTTTTATAATCCTCATTAAGCTTTCCTAATTAAGCCCCACGTTTGTACGTTTTCTTGTAACGTCTCGCGTGTATCCTCTCTGAGTATATAGTACAGTGGAACCTTGGATTGCGAGCACAATTCGTTCCGGGAACATGCTTGTAATCCAAAGTGTTCATATATCAAAGCAAATTTTCCCATAAGAAACAATTGAAACGCGGATGATTCGTTCCACAACACAAAAATATTTATTCGCATAACGTTTCTAATACAAAATACAGTATAACGTAAAACAAATTAAACTGCACTTTACCTTACAATAGAGTCATTGTTGGTGTGAGGGAGACGAGAGAGATGACATGAGAAGGGTCATTGTGTAGCACGAATTTCACTAACGGAATCACTGCTATCTGTTGGCTCACTAGAATTGTTTTCTTTTCGTGCAACTTTAACAAGGAACCTGTCCAATGACTGTTGCTTTTGCCTCTTTTTGAGGATTTCACGAAAATGTGACATTGCATTGTCATTGAACAGATTCATCGCTCGCATTCCTACAGCCTTATTCGGGTGGTGTTTTTCTATAAAATTTTGCACCGTTTCCCACATTTTGCACTTCTCCCGAATCTCATTTGAAGTGAGAGATTCCTCTGACTTTTCCTCCTCCTCTTCACCAGACGAGATCTCCTCCATAACCTCCTCCTGTTGTTCGCGATACAGGTCCATCAGTTCGTTGATGGTCAGTTCCTGGCTATATTCTTCCACCAGCTCTTGAATATCGGCGTCATTCACCTCCAGCCCCATGGTCTTCCCTAAGGACACAATTTCATCGACAATCGGTGGCTCATTTTCACCAGCAATCGCCTCAAAGTCACGTCCAAGAACGCAGTCAGGCCACAGTTTTCCCCAAGCAGAAGTGAGAGTTCTCTTGGTGACCCCATCCCATGCTTTATCGATGATCTTCAGGCAGTTCACAATGTGGAAATGATTTCTCCAAAACTCTCGGAGGGTAAGGTCTGTTCCTTCGGTCACTTCGAAGCATCGCTGAAATAGTGCTTTGGTGTATAGCTTCTTGAAGTTCGAAATGACTTGCTGATCCATAGGCTGGAGTAGTGGAGTAGTGTTGGGAAGAAGGAACTTAACCTTAATGAACTTGAATTCCTCCAGTAAGTCGTCCTCAAGGCCTGGAGGATGAGCAGGAGCATTGTCCATAACCAGCAAGACTTTGAGCGGCAGATTATTATCTAAAACGTATTTCTTCACTACAGGACCAAAGACCTCGTTCATCCATTCAACAAAGAACATACGAGTGACCCAAGCCTTAGTGTTGAACCTCCACATAACATTTAACTGGCTCTTCTGCACCTTGCATTTCTTGAAGGCTCGTGGATTCTCGGAATGATACACAAGCAGGGGCTTTACTTTTAAATCCCCGCTGGCATTAGCACACAATAACAGGGTTATACGGTCTTTCATGGGCTTGTGACCGGGCATTGCATTCTCTTCTGCTGTAATGTAGGTCCTCTTCGACATCTTTTTCCAAAAAAGTCCTGTTTCATCGCAGTTAAAAACTTGCTGCGGCAGGTAACACTCGGTAACAATGAGCTTCTGGAACTCAGCAGTGAATGCCTCACCTGCCTTAGCATCCGAACTTGCAGCCTCCCCGTGCCTCGCAACACTATGGATGCCACTTCTCCTCTTAAAGTTATCAAACCATCCCCTGCTGGCCTTGAAGCTTTCTTCGATTTCTGTTGACGTACGTGTACTACATGGCAGTTTACTTACGAGGTTGGCGTACAACGTCTTTGCCTTCTCGCAGATTAAATTCTCAGTCACAGTATCACCTGCTAGTTGCTTATCATTTATCCAAATGAGAAGCAACTTTTCTACATCTTCCAGAACACGTGGCCGTTGCTTTGATACTCTTGTGACTCCTTTTGCTGCATCTAGCCCTTTTATTTCTTCTTTCTTCTTTAATATTGTGCAAATCGTTGACGTAGACTTGTTATAAAATCTTGCGATATCAGCCACTCGCATACCTCGTTCGTGATTTTCAATCATTTCCTTTTTAACTTCCATCGTAATCATCTCCTTCTTCCGACCGAATTCCTTTTCAGCCTTCTTTTCCTTCACTGGGCCCATTGTTGCAGTCCAGTTATAACACTAATTATAACACTAATGAAAGAAACAAAACATGTATATGCTCGTACGGTGTTGACTATGCGAGTGAGGCACGCCAACTGAAGTCCAGTGCGGGAGAATATTACACACAATTGCCCAGGAAAGAGAGGCAGAGGGGAGGGGAAAATGTAGGCTCAGGCGAGGGGAAAACGTAGGCACATGTGATGCTCGTATTGCGGAACCTCGCTCGCTTATCAAGTTACAATTTATTTAAAATTTTTGCTCGTCTTGCAAAACACTTGTAGACCACGTTACTCGCATTCCGAGGTTTCACTGTATTTTTACGTCTATTTGTACTCTTCGACAATCTCGCTTTATTAAGAGTCACAGAATTTGTTATATTTTATGTTCGATGCTTTCAAAATCGAGTGTGTGTGATTATGCAAATATTTTCTTAGATTTTATTTATGTGAAATCAATACCGTTGTTTGACAGTAGTTAGGAGAGAGAGAGTGCAAAGAGAATTACTCTCTTAGTATACGATTAATTATTTCAAATTTTTCCGCTCGTGGTACCAGCTGACTGCTATGTTTACGAACACATTTGAGGTTAAATTAACTCCAAATTGTACGAAATAATTCTGGATGTCCTTTCTCTTCTCAGTCTTCTGACAATCTGTAACGAACTACCATCTACTGAAAATAATACACATTTTTATTCAAACAACAAGGCATTCCTTGCATGTATTTAGCATTTTTTTATAGTCTCCCAAAACATAAAGGGATAATCGATTCTTACTTAAAACACAGAATTAGTTCGATCTTATTTTTCAAACATATAGCATATAACAAATATTTTTATTTCAATTCTAATACCAAGAAAGAAATAATGAATTAATTTCCCAGGGTTATTTTAGAGTTCTTTGTACTTTGAGAAAGTCAGAAATGAATATGGGTTAGTACCAAGCTTTACATAAATAAATTTTTTAATTTTGTACTATTTATATTAAGCAGTTGATTTGTTGACCGCTAGAGCGCAGTTAGCTCTTCTTCACTGATGACAACAACCACTAAGCATCATAGCGGCAGTAATGTTATTAACAAAACTACGTTTTGCTGTTTTTTGGGTTAAGAAAAATAATAAAGTTTATGTTCACCTCTTTTCCAGAAGTATTTAAAGAGATTATGCTGTTTCTCATGTTATAAGTTTATAGTTGAGGTATAATTTAGTTAAATTTTAATTTGTAACGATCTCACCAACAAAGTCGAATTTCTTTATTCTAGGCTTGGAAATCGAAGGTTGATTTTTCAAGTTTTCATCAAATTGCGGGCGTGAATTATTCTATTCGAAGAAGGTATAAGATGTCGTGGACATCACTCGTTAATTTTATTAATTTTACACTGATTATTTCGAATGGTATTTATTAATTTCTTAAATTTTTTTAGACATTACACTTTTTTTAAACTGCTCACTTCCAATATCTTTTAACAATTAATTCAATTCTTGTTAGTTAGTTACTCTTAGTAACCAAGAATTTTTATGGTTTTTATTGGTTAATCTATATACCTTTTAGTATATAGGCTATTAATAATTATTATAATTTCATTTCTTCTTTTTAGAAAAATAATCCTTTATAGATTTTATTTATAATCAAATTTAATTTATTTAAGGTTTTTCTTTATATTTTTCCTTAAACTTGTACACTGGTATTTTATATTTTAATCCCTTTTATTTTGATTTATTTATGATTTATCATTCACTTAATGTATCCTTACTCTAAACTATTTTTTACATGCCATCTTGCTAACATAGTATTATTTGATATATTATTATCATTTTATATATAACCCTGGGTTATCTTATATTTAAACAAAATCATTATATTAAACACAAATATTATTCCTAGGTACAAGACCTTTGTGGCCTACACAATACAAAATTACAAAAAATACAAAACTTGTCAGCAGCAATATAGTCCACTGCTACAATATTGATTGTTTTTTATCTCCAGCACAAATCTGTGAGATGCTCTTTTTAAAGGTTTACACTTTCACCGAGTACACTATGTTCCACTTTGTACACTGCACTTTTATTATTATTGTTTACAGTGTTTTTGGAGTACAAAGTTTTTCATAGCTTAGTACCTAATCCCCATTTCTGACTTAAAAATGGGTGATTACTGGTTTTAACTATGGTGATTATGTTATCATTTGGGCAGGGGTTATGTAACGTTACATAAAGCTCCCCCACTAGAACAGATTTATTTTTATTTACTTGTTTTTTTTTTTTTATAAATAATCGTTGAACTCTTCAATCTTCGGATTCTTTCATCATTCCTCATAATATCTCTTTATTTCTGATTGGTTATACACCTGTTATTCGGTTAATGGTAATAGGCTTGATTTTGTATTCAACTCTCTCTTTCCTGGAGGCAAATTCATTAATGATTTAATTTCTCTGGGTAGTGGTCTTTCACATATTACTTGATAAGGGCTGGTCACACTAATCGAAAAAAACTTGTTTTAACACTCATATTTCTATTTACTTTTATAAATGTGCTTTCTCAATTGAGCTTGTCTGCTGTCTTCTTTCTGTTTTCTTCCTTCATACTTCTGGAATCTAATATCAATCTTTTCAGTTATTTTATTATCCCTTAAATATTCAATTTCCCTAACATTTTTTCCCTATCCTGTGCGGTGGTTCAGTTCGGGTGGCCACTTTTGGGTCCATTACTCCGCTGTCCATCCTTACACCTTCTGAGACCAGAGGGATGTACCGTCTGCTCAGGATAATGATTGCCGGAACATTGCTACGGTCAATTCATTATATTAAAAAAACTTACAAGTAGTCGATTGGCGAGTAATAATAAACACTTTTAGGATTCTTCACGCTGTTGCTGTTTGCATTTAATTATATATTTCTTTTTCTTCTTGATTCCTTCTTATTTTTCAGTAATTAATTGCAGATAACATTATTGATAGGCATTATTTTAAAATCCTTTTGACTTTCCTTCTTGTGACTGATGTTCTCCGTATCATTTCTTCCTATATCATTTTCAACTCCGAGAAATTCTAAGTTGTAGTTGTATTAATTATTATTATTCTTCGTATTTTACTTTCTTATCTGAGCACATTACCATTAATTAATTGTTTTTATTTATATTTTTATTCTTCGTTTTGTTACCATCAAAATATTATTTTTTTCTATTATTTCATTTTAAATCAGTTATTTATAAATATTATTCAATAATCTGTTCTTACATACCTTTGGTGTTTTGCTGTTTATTAAATCAAATTGTTGCGAAATATCTTAAGTAAGTTGTACTTACATACTTTTTGAATTTTGGGATTTATTAAATCATATTGTTTCGAAATATTTAGTAAGTTGTCCTTACGTGCTTTTTGAATTTTGGGGTTTATCTTTTTTCAATGGGTTGCTTGGTCGGTATCAGAAAATCAGTCCCCTTTTTCTGGTTGGTTATTATTTAGTTTAACCATGGTCCATTAACTCAGGTACTCCCTTTCCTCGGATTACTGGAGTGTTCGGAATTAATTCTCTCCTTGATAATCTCCTTACCATCCGGCTCTCCCACTTTGCTGCTATGAAACCTTCATTTAAGTACCGGTCTTCCGTCATTGTTCGTTCCTTTTTAACTAACAGGTATTGTACTTCCTCTGACATAACATATTCACTCATTTTTAATATCATTCCATTCCCTTTTTCCTCTGGATTATTTACCAAATTTTTTAATGATATATTCCGTCTTGAAGATATTGTGATGGTACAATTCTGGTACAATCCTAAATTTATAAAAATATGGTCCAAAAGACCATAATTATTGTATTTATTTATTTTAACAATTATTTGGTAATAAATTTTGTAATATTTCATAATCCCTATAAAGTTTTGGTGAGTGGACTATATAATTATTTTATACAACGCAGATTGGAATTGACAGGATTCCGATCGCTTTCATTGTAAAACGGCAAACGCAGCAAAAAACCGTGTGTCACAGATAGAGGTAACGAGACTAGCCCTGATGACGTCAGCTGAAGGAATGCATATTTCTGTAAACAACTCGAGGCTTGGCTATACGAACAAAAGCCTGGTGACGTAGTTTTTGCCCCACCTACGCAATGTTTAACAAAGACTCTGTGTCATTTTCTCCTGGACAGTGAACGTAGCCGGCCGGCAGGGATTCACTAAGAGTGAATTTTTAACTTTTACACCACCAAAAGTGGTTAAATAATTATTTTCAAAATACCAGAAATGTTGGGGCGGTAGCCATTTGAACAGGTGTCATCGGCCAATGGATCGTCCAACTGCGTGCGGCTAAAATCTGCCCAAAGTGTTTTCGAGGGTGGACACGACGGTGTGGGCCCGAAGACGAAGTAAAAGAGAACAGATTGTGCACGATAGACGGATCCTAGCAGTGCGGTGAGACCTGTCCGATATTTTGGTGAGACCGTTCCTATATATTATCATTCAAGTACATCAACATCATTATAATGACCAATTCAAAATTCATTAAAATGAGCTCATAAAATAAAATATTGTACCAGAGAATGAGAGGGGGGAGAGAGAGAGAGAGAGAGAGAGAGAGAGCGTGAACTAACTAATTTAAGTGCTGGGTTGTGCAAGATTAATTGTTTATCATGGTTAGTATATTTTAGTATACCAGATTTTATTATTTTGTTACAAATGTTTCTTTTGGAGGGTAAAAAACCTGTAATTCTTATCAATGTTTAGGTTCAGATAAATGGGAACACGCCCCGAGGCGTAAAACGTGCATGTTTGGCACACATTTTTAAATATGTCTTTTAAATATGTTTATATGAATAAAGGGTAATGTCATTGGTAAAAGTTACAAGTACGAGTGAGTTATTTCAGGTAACACATTTCGCCATTACTGGTTCTTTAACCCGAATCTTGGACCGAAAGGTAAACTTAATATCATATGTTGTTACACAGACTTCCATCATGGCGCCCGGAATTATTCAATGTTGTATTTGCTAAGTAAATTTTATGTGACACTAATTTGTATAATCACATTTGGGCGCTTTCCGAAAAGGGACTTAGAATCACATTTGGCGCCCGAGCAGGGACTCGACATAAAACTTAATTTTATGTGGAGTAACACCTACCAGGAAAGCGAAATAATTACCTGAAGTAATTGCGAAAGTACGCAAACACGTGAGTAAGATAGGGTTAAATTACTAGGTTATAAACCTATATGTGTTAGAGATAAAATAGCAAACATGAGAGTACCAATGACAATAAAACTAGAGAAATCAGTACAACTGATGTAAATTTGACTAGTGACATGAATGTTCCATTAACACAAACTAGTCAGATGGGCGAGTCGAGTACGACTGCATTTGTACAATCAGAGACAATACCAATAACCTCCATCTCAAGTAGTCAAGACGTACATAAGACAGATGGTACGGCTGCAATGATGCAGTTATTATTAAATAAATTCGATGAACAAAGTAACAAATTCGATGTAAAGTTAGATGAAATAAAAAACGAAATTAAAAGCCGAAATTCTCACTTTGATAAAAGAATAGACGAAATGCATGCTCATTTCGATAAATTGACAAAACAAACAGTAACTTTAGTAGACGAGATATTTGATATTCCGAAGAGTAAAGTAGACGAGAATTACAAGAATAATAGTGGGGGTGGTAGTGATGATACCTTCACAGAAAATAGTGTTAGTTTAAGTGCTAACAAAGTAAGTAACAGTGATAATTTGAATAATGAGTTTACAGGTATTAAGAATGATATGATATTAGAAAAAGATGATGAGAATATTATGAGTGATTATGAGATGTTTGAGTGTGTTGAGTCAGAAAGAGAGTTGAGAGAAAGTACATTTTTACAAGGGGTGCAGGGGTTAGAATTTTCCTTTGATGTTGTGTTAGGGGGTGAAGTCAAGTCTTCACGTATTTTTAATAAGGACGAGAGTTCCTTAAATTTATATTTGGGAGACGAAAGGTCTACAAATAAAGTTCCTTGGTGTTTTTGTGTACCTCAAAAGTGGTGCAGTAATTATGAGTTAGTGACCCCTGCATATTTGGAGAGAGAGAGTGTAACTTGGTGTTATGGTGAGAAATATATTAAGAGAGAAAGTGTAGAGAGGTATTGTGAGAGATATGGTGAGAGAAAGAGAATAATAGAAATTTTTAAAATAAATAGAAAGTATAGAGAACTTGTAGAAAGGTTAGAAGTAGAGATGGTGGATGAAAATAATAAATACATACCTTGTAGTAACAGTGAAATTGAAATAATAATAGATAATGAGAATAATGGTATCAAGCACTTACCTTGGGAAGTAACAGGTGTAGTGGTCGAAAATTATGATGAAAATTACTATATGACTAACAAGATTATAACATATGATAATACTGAGGGAGACAGAACTATACCCGATCGTGACTTGATATATGATATTGAAATGGTGAATGAATGTAAAATGTTTAATAATTATAATGATTATAATAATAAAAGTTATTTAATAAACAATAAGATAAATAGACCTAAGATTAGAATGTTATTCAACGATGGAGGATAGATTGTTTTAATTGTGTAATGAACATTTAATATATGTGAAAAGTGGTTTTGAATTGGACTGCATATGGACTGATTTTGATTAATAACAAAATAATGAGTTTGGATTGTATAATTTTCATTGTTTTATATGTGTTAATGTCAATGTATTTATGTATTTTGATGTTGTGTATTACAGGTAAATTTTATATACACCATGTATGAAACAGCAAGTTTAATTGTTTTAATAATTAACAATGAACATGTTTTGTTTAACTAATAGTGAAAATTTTAAATAATTAAAGAATAATTACTGAATTAATATGGTACAAAAGAAAGTTGTACTAACTTTGTAACTGAAGTTGTAAATTATTAATTGTAATAGAAAGTCTAATGAAGTTAAATGATTTTATGAAATTAAGATGCTATAATGAATAATAATAAATATTTAAGTAAGAATATATATACTTGAAAACTGAGATGTATTGTTATGAGTAGGTGAGAGATGAATTTTATAAGACAATTGTCAATGATTACAGTAAGGTAGAATGTTTAAACAGGGATAGAGCCTGGGTATAGATAAAAGCATGTGAGTTAATTAATTAAGGTTAATGGGAGTTAGATAGATAAGAATTTTAAAGAAAATAATACAAAGAGAGTATTAGATATTTAGGGACACAGTAGTTAGTGATTATTTGTAGAGGTGAGTAAAGTAAAGGTTAAACATTTATTTGTTATTGATGATATTTTGTAGTGGGGGTGAGGTGATAAGGAGTAGCCAACGTATAGCGTTGTGGCAGGTAATAGCGTAGTTTAAGGGAGTGTTTGCCGAATTTTTTGGAAGGGCAAAAGATTATGAATGTATATAGCCATGTAGGGAACACCCATCTCTGTACAAAGACGCGCGGTGCTATAGGATTTATCGTCGGAATGAAATTAGTGAAAGGTGTTTATTATAATTGAGATATTGGTGTCATGATAGGTAAATTTGGTTGTTAAGAAAGGTGAGTAAGATTATAATAAGTAAAAGCATAGTGAATATAGGAGTCACCCAGATTAAACAATGATTAGAATGTGAAAGGTTAGGTAGTTAAATAGGTAGAAAATTCAGAGTAGAGAAGGAATAAGAAATGAATGAGATGAAATAATAATAATATTATAATAACGTAATATGAATATTACAATAAATTTGAAATAAATTAATAATAAATGATAAATAATCGATGGCTAATTAATGAAAGTTTAGAATTAATTAATCAGTCAATGCAAATTTAAATAGGTAGAATGTGTAAATTCTAATCAGGATTAAATATGAATTGACTATTTCAATGTATTAAAGGTATTAATTATCAATGTGGATTATGATGTATTATGTTTTATGTCTTAACATAGAAATTTTAACATGTGTGTATAGGAAATAGTGTGTGTGGAGGAGACAGAGGGGTAAATATTATTAACAGCGCTAGTTATTAACTGTTAATAATAATATTAATTTCAATAAGGTTTTATTAATTATTGTTTTTTTAATAAAATGTTTTTCTCCATGTTTGAGTAATATTTGGGAGATTTACGTAATATTGGGGATTTATATGTGGATTTCCATATGTTTTATTTAAATATTTGTTTCTTTTATAATTACATTAATTATGAAACAGAAAGAGTTAATTATTATCGATGGGAATCGAAACAATTTTTACAATTCAGGGTAGTCCATGAAGAGAATGGCAATTCTGTATAATTCTTGTATTTTACATTTTTTGTATTTATATTTCTAGTATTTCAAGCAAACCCAGTGCTTATTAACGCAAACCAGTACATAGCTAAGGGGAAACAGATCAGTTAAGGATAGAGTAATATACCAAGCCACTATTTTGATATTTTTAATTTATTGTTTCAGTGTTTGGTGATGTTATGACGGCGATCCTGAGCTGGCCAGCACGTCAGAGCAGGAACGTTACGTGCCTGATTGGCCTTATGGTGTTGGGATCTCGAAGGAGAAGTCCAGTAAGGTCATGCAGGTTCTGTCATCGTCATCAGACCACGGGTGAGTTATTGATTTTCTTTTTATATAAATTGTAAGGGGGTTGTGGCGACATATCCTGGCTGATCCCTTTAGGAAGTACGAATGGGTCAATGAAAGTTTTTATGCTTCGGCACAAAATCTTTCATTGAGGGGGTTTTGTGATGGTACAATTCTGGTACAATCCTAAATTTATAAAAATTTGGTCCAAAAGACCATAATTATTGTATTTATTTATTTTAACAATTATTTGGTAATAAATTTTGTAATATTTCATAATCCCTATAAAGTTTTGGTGAGTGGACTATATAATTATTTTATACAACGCAGATTGGAATTGACAGGATTCCGATCGCTTTCATTGTAAAACGGCAAACACAGCAAAAAACCGTGTGTCACAGATAGAGATAACGAGACTAGCCCTGATGACGACAGCTGAAGGAATGCATATTTCTGTAAACAACTCGAGGCTTGGCTATACGAACAAATGCCTGGTGACGTAGTTTTTGCCCCACCTACGCAATGTTTAACAAAGACTCTGTGTCATTTTCTCCTGGACAGTGAACGTAGCCGGCCGGCAGGGATTCACTAAGAGTGAATTTTTAACTTTTACACCACCAAAAGTGGTTAAATAATTATTTTCAAAATACCAGAAATGTTGGGGCGGTAGCCATTTGAACAGGTGTCATCGGCCAATGGATCGTCCAACTGCGTGCGGCTAAAATCTGCCCAAAGTGTTTTCGAGGGTGGACACGACGGTGTGGGCCCGAAGACGAAGTAAAAGAGAACAGATTGTGCACGATAGACGGATCCTAGCAGTGCGGTGAGACCTGTCCGATATTTTGGTGAGACCGTTCCTATATTTTATCATTCAAGTACATCAACATCATTATAATGACCAATTCAAAATTCATTAAAATGAGCTCATAAAATAAAATATTGTACCAGAGAATGAGAGGGGGAGAGAGAGAGAGAGAGAGCGTGAACTAACTAATTTAAGTGCTGGGTTGTGCAAGATTAATTGTTTATCATGGTTAGTATATCTTAGTATACCAGATTTTATTATTTTGTTACAAATGTTTCTTTTGGAGGGTAAAAAACCTGTAATTCTTATCAATGTTTAGGTTCAGATAAATGGGAACACGCCCCGAGGCGTAAAACGTGCATGTTTGGCACACATTTTTAAATATGTCTTTTAAATATGTTTATATGAATAAAGGGTAATGTCATTGGTAAAAGTTACAAGTACGAGTGAGTTATTTCAGGTAACACATTTCGCCATTACTGGTTCGTTAACCCGAATCTTGGACCAAAAGGTAAGCTTAATCTCATATGTTGTTACACAGACTTCCATCATGGCGCCCGGAATTATTCAATGTTGTATTTGCTAAGTAAATTTTATGTGACACTAATTTGTATAATCATATTTGGGCGCTTTCCGAAAAGGGACTTAGAATCACAATATGACTGATATCTTCTGATGCACTTCAATCGTCGACATATTTAATTGAGACCTAAACTTAATTAACTTCCTTTGTTCATTAATTGGAAGGTTAAACACATTAATTAATCCACCTGTAATCATCTCCAATTCTTCTCTTGTATTTATTATTTTCTTTCTGTGTGGTTTTCTTATTTTCTTAGTCTTCCTTTCCAGGTATTGTTTATCCTCTTTGTTGTCGTTATTTTTATTTTCAGATAATATTACATTTTGGTCTTCTCTAATTACTATTTCCTTCCTGCTCTCTTCTGTGTTCGGACTTACTTTAATACCTTCTGAAGTGCTGTCTAGTGTTTCATCCAAATTCTTGAAACCACAGTCCATTTGCTTATTTGTCTCCTCCTTGTATCCATCTACTCTTTGTCTAAGTGTGTTAACCTTTTCAATCTTCCCCCCGAAAGTTTCCCTTAACTCCTTATTGAACTTCTCCATCTTACCCTCAATCCGCTTTAAACTTTCTTCGTTTATTTTCTCAATTTGTTTTAAACTGTCCCTCACGGTTTCATTTTGCTTCCTTGAGTTCTCCTCCTGTTTCCTAAAGTTTTCATCTATTTTGTCAAATTTTTCGCTCAAGGTTTCATTTTGTTTCCTTGAATTTTCCTTATTTTCCTTAAAATTTTCATCTATTTTATCAAATTTTTTCTCCTGTTTACTAAATTGTTCTGCCATAAATTTCATCATTTCCTGCCAATTTGATTCTTCTCTGGCTACCGCTTTATCTGGTTGGTCCCCTTGGGCATCCTCTTCAACTATTTCCCTTTCCTTGTCCATAATTGCTTCAGTTTCTTCTTTATCGCCTATCTGTTGTTCTATTTCTCTGTCCGTGACTACTTCTATTTCTCGTTCCTGTCCACTTTCTTCCTTCTCCTTGTCTTCTGCC
Source organism: Magicicada septendecula (assembly GCA_034769895.1). Classification (NCBI taxonomy): domain Eukaryota; kingdom Metazoa; phylum Arthropoda; class Insecta; order Hemiptera; family Cicadidae; genus Magicicada; species Magicicada septendecula. The sequence goes on from CM068367.1 coordinate 732,511,508, forward strand.
CTCTTCTTCGATCTGCCTCTGGTATTATGCATTTCTTGTTTTCTCATAGTTGCCGACAAAAATTAGGTTTTTTGTTATATTATCTTTCGTATATCTCAAAATTTCTTTCCTAATTAAAGCCATTTTAAGTTGAGCGCCATCTTGTAACGTCTCGCGGGTATCTCCGAGTCAATTTACGTATTTTTATAATCCTCGTTAAGCTTTCCTAATTAAGCCCCACGTTTGTACGTTATCTTGTAACGTCTCGCGTGTATCCTCTCTGAGTATATAGTATTTTTACGTCTATTTGTACTCTTCGACAATCTCGCTTTATTAAGAGTCACAGAATTTTTTATATTTTATGTTCGATGCTTTCAAAATCGAATATGTGTGATTATGCAAATATTTTCTTAGATTTTATTATGTGAAATCAATACCGTTGTTTGACAGTAGTTAGGAGAGAGAGTGCAAAGAGAATTACTCTCTTAGTATACGATTATTTCAAATTTTTCCACTCGTGGTACCAGCTGACTGCTACATTTACGAACACATTTGAGGTTAAATTAACTCCAAATGGTACGAAATAATTCTGGATGTCCTTTCTCTTCTCAGTCTTCTGACAATCTGTAACGAACTACCATCTACTGAAAATAATACACATTTTTATTCAAACAACAAGGCATTCCTTGCATGTATTTAGCATTTTTTTATAGTCTCCCAAAACATAAAGGGATAATCGATTCTTACTTAAAACACAGAATTAGTTCGATCTTATTTTTCAAACATATAGCATATAACAAATATTTTTATTTCAATTCTAATACCAAGAAAGAAATAATGAATTAATTTCCCAGGGTTATTTTAGAGTTCTTTGTACTTTGAGAAAGTCAGAAATGAATATGGGTTAGTACCAAGCTTTACATAAATAAATTTTTTAATTTTGTACTATTTATATTAAGCAGTTGATTTGTTGACTGCTAGAGCGCAGTTAGCTCTTCTTCACTGATGACAACAACCACTAAGCATCATGGCGGCAGTAATGTTATTAACAAAACTACGTTTTGCTGTTTTTTGGGTTAATAAAAATAATAAAGTTTATGTTCACCTCTTTTCCAGAAGTATTTAAAGAGATTGTGCTGTTTCTCATGTTATAAGTTTATAGTTGAGGTGTAATTTAGTTAAATTTTGATTTGTAACGATCTCACCAACAAAGTCGAATATCTTTAGGCTAGGCTTGGAAATCGAAGGTTGATTTTTCAAGTTTTCATCAAATTGCGGGCGTGAATTATTCTATTCGAGGGAGGTATAAGATGTCGTGGACATCACTTGTTAATTTTATTAATTTTACACTGATTATTTCGAATGGTATTTATTAATTTCTTAAATTTTTTTAGACATTACACTTTTTTTAAACCGCTCACTTCCAATATCTTTTAACAATTAATTCAATTCTTGTTAGTTATTTACTCTTAGTAACCAAGAATTTTTATGGTTTTTTTATTGGTTAATCTATATACCTTTTAGTATATAGGCTATTAATAATTATTATAATTTCATTTCTTCTTTTTAGAAAAATAATCCTTTATAGATTTTATTTATAATCAAATTTAATTTATTTAAGGTTTTTCTTTATATTTTTCCTTAAACTTGTACACTGGTATTTTATATTTTAATCCCTTTATTTTGATTTATTTATGATTTATCATTCACTTAATGTATCCTTACTCTAAACTATTTTTTACATGCCATCTTGCTAACATAGTATTATTTGATATACAGTAGAAGCCCGATATAGCGCGGTTGTCGGGTGACATACTTCCCCCCGCGTTATAGGCGTAACCGCGGTATATCGGAAGGTGACCTGTACAGTGACAAATGATGGGGAGGGAGGACCGGGAAAAAGGCTACAGCATAATGCACTACTATATACTGTACGTAAATTACGTCACCAAATGTAGAAATAAAAAATAAGAAAACTGTATTTTAATCCAATATTTTAATCTATTTTAATCCAATGGAATATAAAATACACTATTTATACATTGCTCACTCGACCTACTGTAGGCCTAATTGTTGGTCTTAAAAAAGTCCGTAATTGTTGTTTGACGGGATAATGCACAGCGTTTCTTTTCCGCGTATTGTTTTATAAACGCGAGGTGCAGCAGATGAACATTATTAGATTCACTTTGCCTCTCCATCCACGAAATTACTTTGTTTATGTGTATTATCACTTCACTAACATTTGGAATAACTTCTTTCACTTCCACCCCATTTTCATTTCCATCATCGTCAACGTCTTCTTTTTCTTCGCAATTTGCATTTCGGACTGCATCGATGATATCTTTATCTCCTATACATTCTGTAACAGGCTCACCGTTGTCAACTTCTGCCCAGTCATTCAAGTCATCTAGAGTGAAGTTGCAATGCAGAGCACTACTCGCAGACTGTACATCACTATTAGTGAATCCGGCAACAGAGCAATGTCCAGCGGCGATGTTTTGTTCAAAGCAACATTTCTTCCAGCAATTCTGAATCGTAGCCGTACTAATACTTTCCCATGCAAGACCTATTGAATACGCAACTGTTTTCAGGTTTATTGACTTAAGGTAAATTTCCATTTCCTCATCAGAATTCACTATAGCACTCAGAAGTTCACGACGGTAATGCGCTTTAAATGCTTTTATGATGCCTTGATCTAATGGCTGGATCAGTGCTGTAGTGTTTTTCGGCAAGAACATGACTTCGATTTTCCCATCTCTTGACTGTAGCATATCAGCAGGTGGATGTGCTGGACAGTGGTCAAGGGTCTGTACAGCTTTTTCTTCGAGGTTGAGTGACCGCAGGTGGCTTCTCACAGATGGAACAAATTCTTCATGGAACCATTTACCGAAAATATCACTTGTCATCCAAGCATTTTTTGTATTACGATATGTGATGGGTAATGACGTCATGTTAACATGTTGAAAGCATCTAGGATTTCGGCTTTTCCCTATACAGAGAGGTTTAACTTTGTGGCTGCCTGATTTATTTGTGGCAAACAGGAGGGTAACTCTATCCTTATTTATTTTTAATCCAGATTTATTTATTGAATTATTCACATCCAGAGTTCTGGTAGGAAGCATTCGAAAATACAGAGCAGTTTCATCACAGTTATACACTGATGGTCATTTAAATCGTTATCGATCATTACTTTGTTTAATGCCTGAGGAAAAAGTGCTGCAGCTTCACTGTCACATGATCTTGCTTCCCCTTCAATGCTTATCTGGCTTATACCATGACGAGATTTCCATCACGAAAACCACCCATCAGATGCATTAAAGTCACTGTTGCCATGTAAATCACTATGGAATTTCACAGCTTGAGCTCTAATAACTGGTCCTGACAGTGGCACACCTTCACTTCGTTTTATTAAAAACCACCTGTACAGACACTCATCTAGTTCACTATCCTTACCTACTTTAGTCTTTTTTCTTTGCAACCCCACTTCACTTTCAACTGTGTTCACAAAACTTTTAAGTTTATCTTCTTCCTTCATCCACCCTCTAATTGTTCCTTCTGTGATGCAACACTCACGTGATAAACTTGCCTTTGACTCTCCGTTCTTCACACGATCAATTATTTTGAGTTTATCACTCACAGAATATGCTTTTCTTTTCTGCGACATCACAAAACTCTACACTATGCGAATTTATGACAAAGACAATACACTTTGATAAGATAATATCAGAGTATGATCTTATACTGTAATATAAGAGTATGAGGGAGAGAAGGGATTTAGTTGGCTGCTTGCCTTGGCATGAATTCTTAGAAACGTAGAGACTGTAAATACGGGGTAATTGTTTATGTCTACAGGTACACTTGAACTGGCAATTCTGGCTGTTGTTTACAACGCCGTTTCCAACAACAAGCCTTTGTTTACAATAAACACAACGCATTCCAATGTGGCTACAGAAGTCACGATAAACAATTCATAATTTACTCACGCTCTACAAGTAGAGGCCGGACAGTGAAAATTGAACGCTAAGGTCTCGATGCGCAATAGACAAACGCCTCGCTGCGAGGCTAACAAAATTTTCTTTCAGTTCGCACATGCGCAGAACAGTTTTGTGCAGTGTTCCGGAATGTGCACATCGGGCTTTGCAAACATGGTGTATAGTCATTTACAAATTATACTGTGACGACAAAACTATTTGTGTTAATCAGTGAAATTAGTTGTAGGCTACCTATTTACATTTTATTAGAGAACGTATTATTATATTTTAGAAAAGTGTTAATAAACTATTTCATAATTGCGCGTATATGTTTTAAATATTAGTGTGAAACGTACATTAATATGTCCCCCAAACGTTCCAAATTGAGTTCAAAAACTCTGCATAGCCAGACTCGTGAGGTAGTGTGGAATTTGTATAATTTCATGAAGAATGAGGCTGAAAGTGGGAAACCTCTCTTAGATTTCCATAAAGTACAAGAACGTGTTGCAAAAGCGACGGGTATTTCTCATAGCTCCGTGAGGAGAATAATAAAGGAAGGTCAACAGCTACACAGACCAGATGCAGAAGCGGGAACGTCATTTAGCACACCGGGAAAGAAACACCACGTTCGTAAACCTATAACCGGGCTTGACGATTTTGATAAAGGTGTAATTAGGAGAACAGTTCGGAATTTTTATATTCAAGAAAAGTGTCTCCCAACGGTAAGAAAGCTGTTAGAAAAATTAAAAGAATCTATCAACTTTAAAGGCAGGAGTAGCAGCCTAAAAATTATCTTGAAGGAAATAGGCTTTAGGTGGGTAAAAACTAAAAATAATCGACCTGTATCAACAGAAATTCTTGAAATAAGAGCTATGAGAATACATTATTTACAAAACATAAAAAAATTTAGAGAAGAAGGCAGAACCGTAGTATATCAGGACGAAACATACATTCATAGCAGCCACACACTTCCGTACACCTGGAACGATCAGATTCAGCCTGGTGGCTACGCTGTTCCAGTTGCGAAAGGACAAAAATTAATTATTGTTCACGCCGGCAGTCAATATGGGTTTGTTCCAAACGCACTGCTGATTTTTAAATCTAACCAAAAGACAGGAGATTACCACGATAACATGAACGCTGACAACTACAGACGTTGGATTGAAGACAAATTGGTCCCGAATTTGCCCGCCAACAGTGTGTTGGTAATTGACAATGCCAGCTATCATAATGTACAGCTAGAAAAAACACCTACGTCTAATTCTATGAAACGTGATATGCAAGACTGGCTAACACGACACACAATACCGTTCCGTCCTGATATGGTTAAAGCAGAACTTTATGAAGTTGTTAAAATGTATAAATCAAACTTTAAAACATACTTAATAGATCAAATTCTGCAAAGCAAAGGACATTTAGTTTTAAGGCTTCCCCCTTACCACCCTGAACTAAATCCTCTAGAGATGATGTGGGCAGAAATTAAGCGGGGTGTTGCTGAAAAAAATGTAACGTTTAATTTAAATGATGTGAAAAACTTATGTGAAGAAAAAATTTCAACTGTGACTGCTGACGATTGGGAAAGAAGATGCAAACATGTAGAAATCATTGAAAAAGAATATCTGGAAAAGGAAGCTATTGTTGATGAAACAGTAGACCGCTTCATAATTAATCTTGGAGGAGAGAGTAGTTCAGACAGTTCCGACGACTTTGCTGAAGAGTAAGATGGTAATATCTGTGGAATACAGGTATTGCCTGACAGCGACTGAAAACTTCCTTCAAACGTAAGTACTGTACAATAGTTTTTGTAGTTAAATAACTCCAATATTATTTTTTAAATGTAGTAAACATTTTTATATTTAATTAAATATAATAATTAATATTTGCTCAGTTATTCTTGTTTATATTTGTTATTATTATTAATAAATAAAACTTTTCTTACAATATATTTTTTTGTATTTTTTGAATATATAACACTATTTCGATAGTATAAATTATCATAATCAAAACTATGATGATGATAGTTTATACTATCAAAACAGTGCCTTATTAAAAAAATACAAAAAATATATTCTTGTAAGAAAAGTTGTGTTTATTGTTAATAATATTAAACAAATAATTATATATGAATAACTCAAAATGTTCTCGAATTTATAATTGTAAAATAAATTTGGTTACGTACATTAAAAACAATGCAAATAACAAATATATCAAAAACTGTAAATGACTGTTTTCAAAGTAATGAGTAAATGTAGTACTATGTTACACATACTAAGTAACATCAGTGATGTTAAGTAACAAAATAGATAAAGTTAAAATGTAAATACAGATATCTGGCAAGAACATCATAAGCATGCAAGTTTTGTTTTGAAGGGACTGTACGTGTTAGAGAGACGCTGTTATCGCATACTCTCCTCTCTCAAGTACTTTTTGAGTGGGGGTAATTCATACATTGGGTCTGCGCCGATGACTGTTCAGGAATCACTGGCGGGCCTATAAGAATTTTCGCTAATAACGGGCGACATACTCTTCACCGCGTTATATCCTAATCCGTGGTATATCGGGCTTCTACTGTATTATTATCATTTTATATATAACCCTGGGTTATCTTATATTTAAACAAAATCATTATATTAAACACAAATATTATTCCTAGGTACAAGACCTTTGTGGCCTACACAATACACAATTACAAAAAATACAAAACTTGTCAGCAGCAAAATAGTCCACTACTACAATATTGATTGTTTTTTATCTCCAGCACAAATCTGTGAGATGCTCTTTTTAAAGGTTTACACTTTCACCGAGTACACTATGTTCCACTTTGTACACTGCAGTTTTATTATTATTGTTTACAGTGTTTTTGGAGTACAAAGTTTTTCATAGCTTGGTACCTAATCCCCATTTCTGACTTTTAAAAATGGGTGATTACTGGTTTTAACTATGGTGATTATGTTATCATTTGGGCAGGGGTTATGTAACGTTACAATATATATATATATTGTAACGTAACAGAGTTGAGGTCCCCGGCGTTACATAAAAAACTAGGTAAATATGATTTAAAACAATGCCCAAAGCCTGTTATAATTAAATACAAGAGGGCCCATCTCACCTGAAGAATGCATTAGAGGTACCTAGTAAGGTTACTAAGTAATAAAACATTAAAAGTGTACCTAAATCTAAAATATGTAATGAGTAGTATGAGATGTAAAACATAAACATTGTGTCTAATGGGAGGAGTTTAATGTGTAGGAGTTGAGTATAATATACTGTTCAATTAATATTTAATGTGTTATAAAATGTACTTGGTGTTGTGCTGTGGCCTGATATAGTGTTTACAGGATATTTATTTTATGTTTTGGGTGTAGTAAGTGTGGAGCTATTGCTTTAAGGAAGTACTAAGTTATAAGTACTCATTTTATTCATGTTTTATTCATGGTATTTAAATAATTAAGTATAAGTACATGTATTAGGTATGATATTATGTTAAATGTATTTACTTTAATTGATTAATGAAGATGTTTAAAATAATGTTTGTAAACTTGGCCAGGAAGGCAATAAGTGTTAATAAGTTGGCAAGTAGTTCTTATATTTATGTTAAAAAACAATGAAGGGTTCAATGATGAACTAAATAATATAATGAATTGAAACCAGGAAATTAAAATTGATGTAAGTGGCCATAAGCCAGTGACTATTTGTACAGTAGGTCAGGTAAAGAAAAATTAAGTTAAAAACAAAACTAAATTATAACAGGTGTAAGAAAACCAATAGGCCTAAATTTAATATTTGTAAAAGGAAATTAATACCTTTTTAATAAGTCCAGTCAGATGAAATTATAGTAAAATATATATGGTTTAATAAGGCAGATTAAGTGAGAGTTTTATGTGATTTGGTGTAATTCCAAGCATGGAGTATTTTATTTAAAAACAGTAGTAATATTTTCTAATTCTGGCTCTAGGATAAAGAAATATTATCCAATGACAGAAGGTAATGGTTGTTAGGGTAACTAAAATGAAAGAAATTTTGTTGAGTTCAACATTCGATTGTTATATGCTATTGGGAACAGTTCGGTAGACAAATTTAAACAAAAAATAAAATAAAATAAAATAAAATGAATCAACCTCAATAAATCAAATGTATTAAAGCCAGTCCATTCAAACAAAACTGATGAATAATTACTGAACTAGATTTCGGGAAATATAATTATACACCTCCCAAAGGTAGCGGAATTACTAATTTCTTCTTCAAACTAATTCCATTAGAAATAATGATGAACCCGATTTACAATTGAACCAAGATACTTATTGAATGAACAAGAAGTCAAAATTAATACAAATATAAACCAAATATACACAAGAACCTTTGGTATTGGAGACATAAACCTCACTTCCAAGAGATTGAAGAAATTATAATACTACACCAATTCCACTGGGACCGGCAACCACAAGGATCGCGAAGAAGAACGAAGAACAGAAGAATTCCTGTTACACTCCGGGACATCACCTTTCCGCCTTTATTGATAATCTGGACACATTTTCTGGTCAAAAGTAACCTCATCAGTACGTCTTCATGCGGTTGTAAACAGACACGGCTATCTTGAGAATCACATTGTACGGTAACACCAGCTTATATTTAATTTTATACATTAAGAATTAATAACAATTTGTAATACTTAGTAACCTTAATTTTGCATTACCTGGCCTTACTAATCGTTAAAAGAATCACACGTACCCTGGGATAAGAGATAAACAAAAATTATATTTAAATTGTATTATACAGTACTAGTCCATTAACAGATCGATTCAGCATTGTACGATCGATATTACGATCAAATAAACTGTGAAGAATACTGTTGGAAATTAAAAAGTAATATAAATAAAGAATCCTTCTTGTATGTAATGATGTTCTGTGTTATTGTAGAATAGGTATTGTATTTTGATGGGGGAGTAATTTACAGATAAAGAAGGTGATTAAACTATCAAGTGAAACTAACTAACCTATAAAAATAAGTCAATTACGAATATCAGCGCTTGCGGCAGACAGCTGGTGGAAACGAGAGAGTGCCGAACTAACATATTCTCTTCGCCACATTTGAATTAATTTAAATAATACGGACCGAATAGGGTTGGAGAGAATTACCGAATTATTAACTAAGATACCTGTAATATAGAGTTATTCTCTGGTAAAACACTTAGTAATTGATCAACACAGGGCTATGTTCAACATAAGAATTGCAGCAATGATATAATAAATAAATTTTTTTTATTAATATTGAGTTGCAGGAGGTCGCATCTACAATAACATAATAAACATTTTCCTTTTAAACAGATCGAATTAGTTAATTTAAATTTTTTTAAATTAACTACAACTGTAATTAATAAGAAATACAACCAAAAAGAATACATTTATTACAAATTGGCGAACCCAACAGTGGAGCTTTTAAACATCCTCAAATATCATTAATAACAACAAATCGATCACACATAATTAACAACAAAACATTCACTACTAGTTGTTACAAATTGGCGCATACCAATGTGGAGCTTAATTAAACTTCGAAAACCCAAAATAAATAGTTGTTACAATATATATATATATATATGTGCATATTTTTGCAGTTATTCGGCGGCCATACATTGCACTGATTGCATAAAATTCGGCGGCCGGGTGTATTTGGCTGCCATATACGGCTGCTGAATGATCATGTCTAGTTATTTCATTTTCTTAACCTCCCAAGGACACAAAAAAAAATTAATTTTTCGAAAAAATGTTGGCCGCCAAATTTTATGTAGAACTTGTAATTTGTATATTTTTTAAGTTCACGGTATAACCGTTGGCAGCATGAAAATCGCATGTGTATATCTTGACATGTATATGTTACGGCATGTTTTACGACATTTCGCGGCCAAAAACTGGCAACGCTGTGGCATTCGAATGTCTGTATTCACATATTTTCAGTTGTTTGTATTATCACCGAGTTATATTGAATGCTGACGCAAGAGTTCTGTCCCGACTACACGTGTTTATCTACGATATAATGAATTCTTCACACAGGATTACAGTAAAACCAAAGCTGAATTATTCATATATCTAGATCTGTTATCCTGCCCCCAGAAATTTTCTTGTAAGGTCTTGGAATATAGGTACATTTTACAATGAAATGATTAATTTTACAATTATCATTGAGTGTCCATATTTTCCCTTAAAAATGGATCATTTTGTTTACATTGATCCATTTTTCTAGACATGTGAAAATGCATGGTAATTAAAGGAAAGAGAAAGGCAACACCAGTATTGTTCAGTTTGGATGTTCAAAAGCACATAGACTTAATTCTGAACGTAAGATGAAATTTTGTAAATGACGAAAACAAGTATATTTTTGCACCCCCAGGAAGTGATAACACAATTGTCGGATACAGATTATTTCGAAAATATGCAATGCTTGCAGGTCAAAGACCTGACGCCATTTCGACAAGGACACTTAGGAAGCACCTTGCTACTATGTGTCAACTTTTCCACATGTCCAACGAAGATATTGAACAACTCGCGACTTTCATGAGACATAGTTCATCGATACACCGAAGCAACTACAGATTATCTAATGACATATTCCAAACGACAAAAATTACAAAGCTGTTCCTAATGATGGAGAAAGGTGAAGGGGCACAATACAAGGGTAGGCCGCTGGATGAAATAGGTATTTCTCTGGAAGATAACCTTATTACAAACTGTAGAAATGCAACAAACTTCAGTGACAGTTCAGATAGCGAAAATGAATATCCGGAAGATATTCCACTTCATGACATTTTATCAGGTACTTCAAGAAATGCAGACGGCAGAGAGGACAACGTAATTATGATGCCAGAACTCAGCGAGGATGTACTGCAGCCATGTAAAGACAAAAAAACTGGTACCAAAAACAAGGTAACTAAAAAAGATGTTCACAAATGGACGAACAAACAACGCAAGGCAGTTGGAGAGTTCTTTAAAACTCACACTAAAGAAAAAATTCTTCCAAAGAGACATGAAGTAGAACAGCTGTATGAATTATATCCACAACTAAAGTTACCAGAAAAATGGAGCTCAATAAAAGTATTTGTGCAAAATATTTACACACAAAAAAACTGATGTAGCTAGGAAAAGAATAGGCTTAAATAATAGGCCTACACTTGCTACTTAAACAAAGCGAAACATGTTGCTATAAATAATTTGTTTGATTATAGTTCTCATTATTGTATTATTAAATAATATAATACTGTATTATTATTATTATTATTATTGTTGTTGTTACTAGTGTAATTAATTACTTTATTGTTACAACTGTACTTACTTTAGTATTGTTACTACTAAATTTATTTACTGTTAGCATAAGTTTATAAACAGTGAAACTTCTGAATACCGGTCGCTCACGCGGACAAAACATTTGTCTGCTGTAAAGAAGTGACGGAAAACTGTGTTAGTCGTTTTGTTAAATGTTGTGTGTTTTAATAAAACAGAGCTAGAAATTCACTAGACCTACTTTATGTAACTAAGTACGGAAAAATATCACATGTGGCACTAAAAACGACAATTATTAACCTGTTGATGTAGACAAATAATATTTTATTACTGGACGTCTAGTAGGCTATTAAAAAAAGTAAAATAGAATTACTCATGAAAATCAAAAACGGGCATGAATGGTAAAAACAAAAATAAAAATGTACGGGAATACCATCTATCAGAACAGTTCTAACGTTGTAGAATTATAACGACATCCCATTCTTTTATGTACGACAGTACTGTGTAATGCAGCAGATTTTATCAATTTTAACAAAATAAACTGTGTGCGTCTGGGTGCACTGAACATCGATAATTGTGTCTTTAAAACTTGATAACTCGTGTTCTAATGAAAACCTTTACTGTTTATGCCATAATATACAAGTTGACTAATAGCCTAGTGATGGAATATTTAAATTCTTTAACGGTATGTTTTAGGCTCGATATTCACGATTTTTATTTATACTTGTATTTTCCTGTTATAAAAAGTAAAATACTGTCTAGTAAAAAGTCTTTCTGTCCTATAGTTTCCGCTAGATGGACAAAATAGTACAAAAAAACAGACATTTTTATGTTTTCGACCGTTATTAGGAAATACGTTGTGAGCATTGTGTCTTATGGTAAAATAGCCGGGATTACAGAAGTGTCCCCTATTAAGAGAAGCCCCTTAGCAGAAGTTTTACTGTATTTATAAAAAACGGTTAAACATAATTCTCTGTGACAGTTTTCTAGTTTTGTATCGCTACGTATTATTTAATTTTTATTATTTCGTGTCTATTTCAGTATGTAGGCCCTACTTTATTAATAATATGTTCTTTTAACATGTGCTTTGTTTTCATTTACATTTTTAGGATAGTATATAAGCTTTTTAAAAATGATGTAACAGAATGTTATTCTGAATGACAGTTTTCTAGTACATTTGTATCGCTATCTACAATTTCATTTTCATTATATGGTGTCGAATAAAGCGTATATTATAGTGTAGCGCCGATTGTCCATGGTAACTGGGGGAAGGATGATCACGGATAATCGGTATACGTTAGGTACTAATTCAAAGGAAAAATTACGAAACCTGTCATACAGAAAAAGACCGAATGGGCTATTTCAATGAACAAATTGTGCGTATAAAATAATATAAATAAAAAAAGTAATTTCTTTAAAAAATGTTGGTAATTTTGTTTGTGCATTTTTTTTTATTATACACCCACAGACTTGCAAGACATAAACGAAGTCAACATTATCTTCATCTTCCGTAAATTTTAGTAAAGTCTCTGCAGATGTTTGAGATACGGAACACAGTACATTCGAGTTTGGTTGTACTTCGTCGTCGTCGTCGTCCACTTCTGCATCTTGAGTGCTCACAACGGCTAGCAGTGATACATACTGGAATGTTTCTCTTCTGGTGCAATAGAGCATGAAATCTAATATCAGCATATTTATGTTAGTGACGTGAGGTTTAATTATTATTAAACAATGATAACGAGTAACAGCTTACTTTTACAAACTTTTAAATATATGGTACTGTACCGTATTTTCATTAAAACATGATTGTACAGCATTCACGCGTTTTTGAATCTCTTTGCTGACGCGCGTAATAAAATAGTAAAAGATCAACAAATTGAATTTTGTACTCAAATTTTCTAAACTTTCAACTACAGTAGGTAGAGTATACCGTAATTACATAATTGGTAAGACCATGGTTAAGCTACACCACGGATAACGGGGCTACACTGTACTTTATTAACAGGACACTGTTTTGTACAGTGTTCTACAGGTGTGATATTCTCTATGATATAAATATGTTTTTCTGTATGATATTCTTGTAGTACATTTGCATCATTATGTATTAATTAATTTCGATCACATTTTCATCTGCATTAGTTTGTTCTTCTTTAATATATAGACCTAATACGTTTTCCCTTTCATTTATAAGACAGATTTTACACTTTTTAAAAATTATTTGACAAATTGTTGTCATTTATGATAATTTTCATGTAAATTTGTATCATTTGTTTATTATTTAATTTTGATTAAATTGCATTTTTCCCATTTCTTTATATATCATTAGGCCTATATGTAAAAAATTGTATTTTATTATGACTTTTATTATTTTGTTTACTTTTCTGCTGTAAAAGAATGTCATTCTGTAAGAGTAAGTTATTAAATTGGAACATTTTCAAAATAACCAAAATTTGAGTTTTCTTAACGTTTTTGCATCATCTCTATAAAAAAAGTAGTATATAGCGCCCGTTTGTGCGTGTGCGTGTGCATGTGTGCGCGCATGCTATAAATTACTTTTAAAGCACGCGCGTGTGAATTTATGAATGCATTGTACATACACTGTGGCAGGTCACGTCAAAAACAGTTTTCAAATCAACGCCTACTTTTATACACATCTGGCCAGTAAGTGGGATTATGGTATGGTTTGTTTGGTTTGGTCTTGGTCTCGGTTGGTTTGGTTTCTTATTCTATCATTGGTTTTTCTATTCTATCATATTTTAACAAAATTTCTTGAACCAGTTTCAAAATTGTGGCTGTTTTTTTTTTTTTTTTAAAGCAGTCATGTTTTTGATATTTCTGCGATAGTGGTGTGTTTTATTAAAAAATTGTAATAACAAATTAAATTATACAAAAATCCTGTAATATGTGTTGTTACACGGTTTTTGATTAAACGCACAAAAACGAGGAACCTCAAGAAACATGTTTCGACTGTATGTTATGTTTTCTCAGATTTCTGAATTAAAGGTGTATTTCATCAAAAAAATTATGTGTCAACAAAAATTTAAGTACTCATAAACAGTATTTCTTCTTGCAGCGTCTGATAAAACAAACTCAACACGTAAACTGTAAAACACCTCTTCTCGAATATGTTATTTCTGTATGAACATTATGGTAGAATTGGTGGGTAAGTACAACCTGAAATTTCAGCCCAATTATTTTCTTTCATTTTGGAGAAAGGACATGTAATTCTAATTACAGTGAATATTAGTACGTACAACAGCATGACAATGACAAAAAAACAAACCAAGCGAATTGTGTTGAATAAACATATCAACAAAATTCTAAGACGATTGTAGCTGAAGTACGTTTGGCAACGTTGCTGGCTTCCAAATATCATCAAGACTTCGAAGAATAATAAAAATTGGCAGCCAAATATAACCTATATATGTTATGCGCCAGATGACTGGAAACTGACGGCAGCGAAAACACACCATTTCTAAAAGCTTATTAGTTTACTAATTTTTTTTTTACATAAACATTACAGATGGGTTATTTAAGGTCTGGTAACACTATATACATCTTCAAATATATTTATATTTCACTCCTTCTCATGTAATTTCACTCACTGTTATGTAAAAGCCATAAATAAAAGAGTAAGATTAATAGTAAAAAACTGCAACATATGCCAGCTAGTAGAAGTAAATAACGAGAAGAGAACGGGAGCCATGATTACAATAAAATCTAACAGTAAACTTGAAAAGACATTCTTAGATATATGTGGACCTTTTCCCAGAAGTGGAGGGAGACATAAATTTAAATATATAATTATTATATTTGATCATTATACCGAATATACAAAACTCTATGCTATCAGTAGAGCCACTACAAAGAAAATTTTAGAAGTAATCGTTCAAAAATACTTACCTGAGGTGGGAAAACCGGAAACCATAATAACCGATCATGGAACGCAATTTCGAGGTAAAAGGTGGAAAGAAGAATTGAGGAAATGGCAAATAAGGACATACAAAACATCAGTATACCACCCTAGTAGTAATCCTGCCGAACGCGTATTAAGGGAAGTTGGTAGAATTCTACGTACATACTGTCACCAAGAACATAAAAAATGGAGCCAGTACATTGAACCAGCAGAGACTTTCCTTAATTGGTCATACCATGACCTTACATCATAACCCAGGTGAAGGGGAATAATACATATGAAATCAAAGCAATTAACAATAACCGAATAAAAGGAGTATACAACCAGTCTGAAATAAAACGATATCACGAAGAATAAAACCAGATATGAAAATTGAAGCAATCAACAATTTATTTTGTAAACAAGTAAAACGAAAATAAATTTGTTCTAGTGGGGGGGCTTTATGTAACGTTACATACCCAGTCCCAAAAATGATAACTTAATTATCCTACCACAAAGGTCAGAAATGGGTATAATATACCTAGCTCTAAATTACTTTATATCACCAAACATTATAAACTATATTTAATTTATATAAAGTGTAACAAGTGAGTTATAGTGTACCCAGTGAGTAAATAAGTGACTTTGAAGGGAGCATCTTACAGACTTGTGCTGTAGATGTATAAACAATTGATTATAATAGTAGACTGTGTTGCTACTAACCAGTTATGTATTTTGTTTAATTATTGTATGATTTGTATTGTGTAGGCAACTAAAATTTAGTACCTAGGTTTAATTTTATATTTAATAGAATAATTATGTTTGAATATAAGATAACCCAGGGTTAAAAATAAAAGAGTTAAATATAAGATGATAATAAAAAATAAAATAATACTGTATGAGGAAAATGGCAGAATAAAATAGTGCAGTGTAAGGATACTATAAGAAATTAATAAATAATATATAAATTCAATTAAAGGAAATAATAATATTAAAGACCTATAGCTAAGGTTATAAGAAAATAAACGGAAAAACCTTATATAAATCAAATGGGATAATAAACCAAAGTTAAAAAGAATTATTTTTCTATAAATAAGAAATAAATTTATAATAATTAAAAACTGCCTATATACTCAAAAGTAAATAGAGGCACCAATAAAAAATGATATAAAAATTGTTGGTTACTATGAGTAACTATATAACAACATAGGAATTAATTGTTAAAAACTATTGGAAACCGTTCGGTTGAGAAAAGTGATGTCACAACAAAAAATTGTATTAAAACCATTTTAAAACTTTCGGAAACGGTACAAAAATGGAATAAAAATTAACTCACAGTATCCACCTTATGTTCAAACTCCTTCAGATATCAAATATAATGTGATTTACCCGATAAAAAGTGAAATAACCAATTCCAAGATCTGGCCTAGCTAAACCGCACTTCGAGATATTGGCGAGATTGTATCGTATGGACATTCCACGAAATTACAAAACAACTAGAACTACAACACGAGAAACAGCTCCATTCAAGTAAAAACTTCGAGGAAAGAGGTAATATAAACGTTATTAATCATTATTAACCAAGAAAACCTCATATCAAATCGTTGTGCAGTTACAATATTTCGTAAATGATTCCATGTGTATAATAAAGAAATAATCTGCACTCTTGTGGACAAATCCGGAACTACATACTACGAAATAAACCAAAAATTCGAAATTTATTAATTTTTATCTTGTAAAGCGTAGTATATAATTATCCATTTCTGACCATCTCATAACACAAAGAACTTACCCTTAACCCTGGGTAAATTAATAAAAATGAATTATATGTTGTTTAATGTCTAATCAAGGATAAAATTATAAAATCATAAAAAATATATTTTATGATAATTCAAATGTTTGCCTAACTAAATCGATCCAATGTATTATTGACTGGAAAAGATCGATTATAATATTTGTATACTGGAAGAAGAGGAAATCTGTGTATTATACAAATAAATACTATGAATATTTTATGTTAAATAATCAATCGTGTATTCTTTATTGTAGAGGGTAGTTGTTGTAGATTTTCAGTAAGCCAAGAAGAGGATTATCCACCGGAGAGTATTACCAAACCGTGGTGTTTGGTTAACCTAACATTTTGAGGTTGATGTCAAAATCAGCTGATCTTATCAACAGCGAATTTTTAAAAATAAGAAATTGTATAATCTGGGTGTAACAAAATTGTTCTTACCTCTCTCTTCTAACTAAGATTAAACAACTTCCTTAATCTCTACCAAATCACACACACTCGATTTCTGTTTCGTTTGGTAAACGTCAAATCCGATTGATTTGAACATTAATGATTATAATTCATAAGTGACGATCGCAAAAAGGTACTCTGACCGCTCCGAGATTTTCAAAAGACGGACGTCACACCTTATATAAAGATTACGTTATAATATATATATATATATATATATATATATATATATATATTACATTTAATATTGTAACGAAACAAAATGTTATAAAAAGAATTGTAAATATAATATGGAAACCCTATCCAGATAGGGAACAAGAAATCACAATTAATAGCCAATTGAAGGAAAATACCAAGTTTTAAAGAAATTAGTAAGGAACCAAATATAACTAAATAAAAACAACCTTTGACTTATTTAATATTATCAAGACACCCAGAAATTACCCAGTAGAATAGGGCAGTAAACAAACCAAAATTTAAATAAATAAACCTAGTAGGCCTAAATAACTTGCCATGAATAACACAACCAAACCCAATAAAGAGTACCTATTGATAAAATAAAATTGTATTAAACAAAATTGTATAGGCCTATAATCAAGGAAAGAAAAAGGGACACAAACCCGTACAGTGATATAAGTGACAGAATATAAATAGTGACACAAACTACCGTTAAACAGTGTGCTGTTTATTTTTTATAAAAAGTGTTTTAGTATTATTAACAGACAGAAAAATTAGTTTATCATACAGACAATAGTTTAACAGTATAAATAAACTAAAACTGTCAAAAACAAGTATTATTATTAAGAGTTTTGTTATATGTTATAAGAGTTTATGTTTTCGGTTAATTAATTTAAATATGTTTATCTCAGGGAGTCAAGGTAGAAATTACAATCAACCATAACAAATAGTTCCATCATTTATCAGAGAAATTCATTAATTACTAAGGTTTTACAGTTATAAACTGAGGCATGTTTAGTACCAAATTGTTTATAATTATCTAATTAATAATCATATAAACATTGCATGTATCATTAGGATATAAGAATAAAATTATATATTAAAAGTAATTTATAAAATGTAAAGTAGATAATGGGTATTGATCATATAACACTTAACCTGTACATATATGGCCAATCAAAATTTAAGAAGTTTGTATTAGTTCGGTGACTAAAAAAGAAGAAATGACTTAATTGTTAATTGTGGTGGAGAACAGTTTAATAGTGCGTGCCGAGATGTTATTAAAATAAAAAATCTAAATTACGAAACCATTTGTGAAAGAAAATTTGTATGACCACCACTGAAGAGAAATAATTCCTTAACTACAATCATATCACTAACCAGGAACACACACAATCAAGAAAATATAAAGAATAAACTAGAAGACGTTCAGCAATATCGCCTAGATGTGTAAAGTATAATTTGACTTAATAACTGACAATATTTTTTATCCAAAAACGAACAACCACTAGACAACACTCTATTTCACACTAACACTAATCACTAGTGAACATCTTAACAAGTGAACACAAATTCCATATCTAAAAGAATCAGTGATTACAAGGAAAACATTTATTTGGACATATTTAGTAAACTTCAATTATTATCAGACACGGACGACGGCAGCCATGATGATGATGTCACTCTAACCAGCATGCTTTGTACGAAGCGTATTGAATCTCATCAGACATTGTATGTTATTTCTTATTTAATTTTGTAATTTTTTTAGATTATAAGTACTAGAAAGATTTGTAAAGGTACTCTATATTGTTATTTATCATGTAATGGAACTTTTCGTAGCAGCCACAAGAATTCCCACGAAATATATTAAAATTATTTTATTATTCACTCCTGAGATAAATATCGATTGTTACTAACGTGTGTATCGAATGAAAATTTCTATCCATTGGAACTCAAATTACAGAGATTAAACAATTATGTTAATAAATCATATCCATGCGTTATTATTTCATGAACATAAGATATTATCAACATTTATTTTATAATTACCAAAAATAAGAAGACGTCAGGGAGTCGTCGGAATTACACAAACTACAAAACCAAGATTAACCTCAAAGAATAGGGTTAAGCCTAACATCGAAGGTGACTTGAGAATTGTTTGGGACGACTCGACCGCTATTTTTGAATTAATTTGGAAGTTGTAACTGCTGAATTGGAATAATAATAATTCTGATTATTAAAACAAGGCAGAATAATTCACTTCTTAACTTATATAATAAATCACGTTACAAAACACGCAACATAAATATTTCATGACCAACTGATACACTATTTACAACTTTTTATTACAACTTAACATTTACAAAATAACACGGGCAAATTACTATAACACTTTAAGTATATAAATTGCCGCATCCAACGTGAGGCAAATTAACAGAGGAGTAAAGAGGGTTAGTTATAAATTGGCGCACCAACTAGTGAGGCTGAAATTAGGGAATATTAGGTGAAGAAATTAAAACAAGCAAATTAATTTCCTAATTTTTAGCTGGCGACTGCTATAGGTTCCAAGAAATAATAAAGATGCATAAAAGGGCGTCGTCACTGAGACGGACGAAGGAGGCCGAGAAGGAAGTAACATCGGTGGAGGATGTAGAGACGGTAGTAAGAAAGGAAGATAGAGGAGACCCGAATCTTATAAAATTAATGGAGTTAATGAATAGTATGAATGAAAAATTGGACAAGAACAAGGATGAAACCAATGACAATTTTAAGAAGCAGAAGGAAGGAATCACGGAAAACTCAAAGAAACAAAATCAAATTTTGAGTCAAAACTTATTAAAACAAATGGAGGAACAAAACAAGCAAACAAATGAAAAATTTGATAGTATCAAGGAAGATAACAGACAAACAAATGAGAAAATAGATGGTATGAAGGAAGAGATTAACGAGAACTCAAGGGTACAAAATGAGAAAATGAGTGAAAATTTAATAAAACAGATGGAGGAGAGATTTGACCAAAACAAAGAAGAAACTAACGAAAATTTTAGGAAACAAAACGAAACCACGAATGAAAGTTTAAAACGGATAAATGAGAAAATTTATAGTATTAAAGAAAGTGCTAATGAAACCTTAAGCCAAACTATAAGTGACAATAATAACCAAATGAAAGAAGAATTCAGACAAATCAATGAAGAGAATTTAAGAAGAATTAATGGTAGAATTGAACAGGTCAATGATACAATTAACCAGAAGGTGGACAAAATCGATGAGGAAAGGAAGCAAGAAACAGCTGACACTAATGAGAGATTGAGAAAAGCTAACGAGACCATCACACAAAACAAAGTAATGGTAAATGCTAGAATAGACCAGGTCCAAGAAAATAATCGTATTCAAATATAAGGAATACAGAAGGAACAAAAAAATTTAGTAAATTTACAGAAACAAACCGGAGAAAGGTGTGACAATATTAACACTACAGTGAATAATTTAACTGGTCAAGTACGCCAAAATCAAGAAGAAATTGAATTAATTAGAACCAGACCAAATAATATCACTCATATTTCCACAAATGAAACCAGAGAAGGGATTAATTTCAAAAATTATCGTAGAAACCCCATGGAATTCCTGGCCAGAATCGAGGAACATTTTAACAAACATAGAATAACTATCTGGAGCTCGATTAGAGAGATGTTAGATGAGCATTTTAGGGAGATTACGGACAACTGGTGGACAACAACCAGGAATGAGATAATGGACTACGCTCAATTCAAAAAATTATTTAAAGAAAAATATTGGTCCGAAGCTATACAAAATATTATCAGGGACAACATTTGTCAGGGAAGATATGATGTAAATAGAGGTACATCTCCAACTACTTACTTCTGGGGAAAGGTGTGTTTGGCTAGACACCTGGAGCCAAGAATACCGGAAGAGTCCCTAGTAACTAAAATGGCATACCATTATGATGCAGGAATTGCCAGAGCACGCCTGGGAAGCCAGATTAAAACGGTACACGCAATGGCTGACTTGTTAGAAAATTATGAGCACGAGGGTTACTACAAAAGAAGAAGACAACGAACTGATCAATGCGGTTCAAGAAATAATAACCATGGTATGAATAATAATCACAATAATAATATGAATAACCGTAATAATTATAACTTTAATGGCAACGATCATAATTACAACCAAATTTCAATCAAAATCCAATTAACAATAATAGTAACAACAGGCTCAATCAAAATTACCATACAGGTAATAGAATTAATAATAATAATTACCGAACCAACCAAAATTATAATAATTTTAGAAATAACTCAGGAGTTAATACTAATAATAATAACCAGGGTAATTATAATAATAATCGTCCGTACCGACCACGAATAAATTATATTAGTGCAGAAGAAGGGGATTACTGGAGATACCATCAACCTCGGAGGAACAATTTTAATAACAGTTATGATCGAAGAGGAAATCCCAGAGGGATGAATCACCATGACAACCGAGTAAGAAGTAGAAGCCAGGAGGACTTCCGAGAACCAAGGGGGAGTGAACAATTAGACAACTGAGAGGGTGAACAACCAGGAACCGGCACACCATTCCAGGCAAATCAACAGTCATGCCCAGAAAATAATCATGATGGCATTAATTTAAACGGAGTGAGGCAGTAATAAACCCTCGCGACCCCTTACTGCTCCTATCTACTGGGTACAAAAACCACCAAATTTTAAGGACGGATAGTCAAAATCTTACTATAATTTACAATTATTATTTGAAGAATCTTCGAGAAGAACTGTTGGAGGAAATGGTGACAAGTAGAACCAACCAGCATAATGAAATGTTATACATAACCGCTCAAATTGAAGGAATTCCTACACGAGTAATGATAGATACTGGTGCAAATGTGTCACTTATTAACGACGCTGAACTGGAGAGAATACAGAAACAAAGTAAAAATATAATACCTACCTTACCTGTCAATAATGTTATTTTAATAGGTGCCACTGGTCGTCAAAATAAAACAGTGTAAAAACAAGTGTCATTGGAACTAGAAAGCAAGGGTGTTACAATTAATATTATATGTCTGGTCACAATCGGCCTACCATTCGAAATATTAATCGGATGCGATATGCTGAGGAAATATTCAGCCATTATTGATCTGAGCAAGGAGAAGGTGTCCTTGAACTCAGAAGGTGTTATGTGGACGGCAGAGTTAATAGGAAGCGATGGTGCCCCTCTGAACCGTACCCATCAGCAAGTTAGGGAATTAAATTTTTTAACGAATGACACCCAATGCAGAAAAATAATCTATAATATGACAAATGAAGACCTGTGGAACAGTAAATTACAGGAGATAAGAGAGTTTAGACACCAAGGCACAAATAATTTGACAGCAAAACAAGTAGAAGATCTCATTATGATATATCAGAAGTATAAACATATATTTTCAGAAGAACCAGGAAAAGTAAAAAACTATCAGTGTAGAATACAATTTAAGGAACCAGCAGAATTTCACAGAAAATCCTATCCTATACCATATTCATTGAAGGAGGCGGTTAAGGCTGAAATTAATAAAATGTTGTTGAATGATATAATTGAACATAGCCAATCACCATATACTAGCCCAATAGTAACAATTCAGAAGAAGAACGGGCAGGTTCGACTTTGCTTGGATGCCCGAGAAATAAATAAACATATAGTAAATGATCACACATCACCTGGAGAAATAGAAGAAATTCTAAAAAATTTCACGGTACAAAATTCATCAGTACCTGGGACACAGTTTGTGGTTATTGCCAGGTGGAGTTGCACCCGATGAGTCGAAAATATATGGCTTTTATTTTTGAGGGTAGAAACTACCAGTTTAAGAGATTGCCATTTGGATTAGTCAATTCGGTAGCAATTTTTGTACGATGTATGGACCAGGTATTGGGTCAGGAAGCGCTACAATTCACCACAGTTTATGTAGACGACCTGTTGATTACCTCATCCAACTGGGAGGAACATTGTCACAGGGTGGAATATGTATTGAGTAAGTTATCAGATAACAACATAACACTAAAACTCGAAAAATCCCAATTAATAGCGAAGGAGGTTCAATTTTTAGGTTTCAGTTTCACTGAACAAGGTATTTCCCCATCACAAGAAAAGGTTATTGCAATCCAGAAGTTCCCACAACCAAGGAATAAGAGGCAACTCCAATCCTTCTTAGGACTGTGTAATTACTACCGAAAGTTCCAACGCAATTATTCCGCATTAACATCTAAATTTCAGGAACAGCTGTCTTCCAAAAACAAATGGATATGGGGACAGGAACAAGATGCTATACTACAACAGATAAAGGATAAATTCTTAGAGACAGTAATCCTTCATCATCCAAATTTTGATCACCCATTCTTTTTGAACTGTGACGCAAGTGATGTCAGTCTTGGGACGGTATTGTACCAAGAAGACAAAGAAGGAAACCATTTAGTCATCAGTTTCGCAAGTCGTGTGTTAAACCACTGTGAGAGAAGGTATAATGTTGTTGAAAAGGAACTATTAAGCATAGTCTTTGTTGTAGTAAATTCCGAACGTACATTTTAGGATATCCTGTAACTGTCAGAACAGAACATAAGTCCATCTCATTTTTGAGAAGTTGTAAGCTGAGTCACGGAAGGCTTACCAGGTGGATACTCGCCTTGCAGGAGTATAATATCAAATGGGAATATATTCCAGGGAGTCAAAACGTGATACCAGACGTGTTATCTCGAATAAACCTGGACACCCAGACATTTGAGGGTGAGAAGGAAAGGATTATCAAGGTGTACAACATTCTCAAAGGTAGATCCGATTTGGAGGCATTATTACAAAATATCAGAGCAAACCAATTATTAGACCCAAAATTAATAAAAATCAAAGAACGTTTGGAGAACCAAAACTCTCCAATAAACCAATTCTATTGTGAACAAGAAGGAATTTTGTTTATAAAAAATACATTGAACCAAGAAGACTGGAAGGTAATCATTCCCAGAATCATGGAGAAAGAACTAGTGTTGGAATATCACATAAGATACGAACATATGGGTGCAGTAAAGGTAGTGAAAGCATTGGAGGAGAATTGTTACATTAAGAACATACACAGGAAAGTACAAAATTATATAAAACATTGTCATATCTGCCAATTGGTCAAAATTAATAATGAACGAAAGGAAGGTGTAATGATACTTATATCGTCAGAACAAAAATTGGGAAAATTATTCATTGACATGCGGACCATTTCCTAGGAGTGAAGGTAGAAGCCGGTATAAATACCTTATAATCATTATGGACCACTTCACCAAATTGTATCCAATCAGTCGAGCAACTACACAGAAACTTCTTGAAGTAATAACTAATCAATACATTCCAGAAATAGGAATACCTGTCTCAATAGTTACGGACCATGGTACACAATTTTGAGGCAGAAAATGGAAGAACACATTGTTAGAACTGAACATCAAAAGCTATAAGACCTCCGTATACCACCCCAGTAGCAATCCATCAGAAAGAATACTGAGAGAGGTTGGTAGAATCTTAAGAACCTATTGTCATCAACAACAAAGGAAGTGGCCTGATTACTTATCAGCCACAGAAGATTTTTTAAACTTGGCTTATCGTCCATCCATAATTGCACTCCATACACTGCCATGTATGAAAAACAACCACCCAGAGAGATCCAAGAATTGATTAAATTTCCTAAGTCTCCACAGTACCAATTTAATAAATTAAAATTTTATAATCAGGTGATGGAAAATCTGGAAAAACGTAGAAACAAATACTAGAAAATAAAGGGTAAAATAATTAAATATGAAGTAGGAGAGAAGATGTTGTTAAAGAACAGGGAATTGCCTAGCACTCTAGAAGGGATATCAAAGAAGTTATTGTTACTATACGTTGGACCCTACACCATAACAAAAAACAACAACAACAACAACACTTACGAATTAACTGACCCCATTTCAAAGAAGATCAAGGGCAATTATAATCAACAATCCATGAAAAAATATCACGAGGAATTAAAGGAAAATGTAACATACTAATTATGTCCTCACGCCTAATGAAGTGTTCAGAAATAATTACTTCTGAAGGGAGGCAATTTGTAACGAAACAAAATGTTATAAAAAGAATTGTAAATATAATATAGAAACCCTATCCAGAGAGGGAACAAGAAATCACAATTAATAGCCAATTAAAGAAAAATACCAAGTTTTAAAGAAATTAGTAAGGAACCAAATATAACTAAATAAAAACAACCTTTGAATAAATTACCTAAAGACACCCAGAAATTACCCAGTAGAATAGGGCAGTAAACAAACCAAAATTTAAATAAATAAACCTAGTAGGCCTAAATAACTTGCCATGAATAACACAACCAAACCCAATAAAGAGTACCTATTGATAAAATAAAATTGTATTAAACAAAATTGTATAGGCATATACATATCGTATATACGTATATAAACAAAATCAAGGAAAGAAAAAGGGACACAAACCCTTACAGTGATATAAGTGACAGAATACAAATAGTGACACAAACTACCGTTAAACAGTGTGCTATTTATTTTTTATAAAAAGTGTTTTATTATTATTAACAGACAGAAAAATTAGTTTATCATACAGACAATAGTTTAACAGTATAAATAAACTAAAACTGTCAAAAACAAGTATTATTATTAAGAGTTTTGTTATATGTTATAAGAGTTTATGTTTTCGGTTAATTAATTTAAATATATTTATCTCAGGGAGTCAAGGTAGAAATTACAATCAACCATAACAAATAGTTCCATCATATATCAGAGAAATTCATTAATTACTAAGGTTTTACAGTTATAAACTGAGGCATGTTTAGTACCAAATTGTTTATAATTATCTAATTAATAATCATATAAACATTGCATGTATCATTAGGATATAAGAATAAAATTATATATTAAAAGTAATTTATAAAATGTAAAGTAGATAATGGGTATTGATCATATAACACTTAACCTGTACATAAATGGCCAATCAAAATTTAAGAAGTTTGTATGAGTTCGGTGACTAAAAAAGAAGAAATGACTTAATTGTTAATTGTGATGGAGAACAGTTTAATAGTGCGTGCCGAGATGTTATTAAAATAAAAAATCTAAATTACGAAACCGTTTGTGAAAGAAAATTTGTATGACCACCACTGAAGAGAAATAATTCCTTAACTACAATCATTTCACTAACCAGGAACACACACAATCAAGAAAATATAAAGAATAAACCAGAAGACGTTCAGCAATATCGCCTAGATGTGTAAAGTATAATTTGACTTAATAACTGACAATATTTTTTATCCAAAAATGAACAACCACTAGACAACACTCTATTTCACACTAACACTAATCACTAGTGAACATCTTAACAAGTGAACACAAATTCCATATCTAAAAGAATCAGTGATTACAAGGAAAACATTTATTTGGACATATTTAGTAAACTTCAATTATTATCAGACACGGACAACGGCAGCCATGATGATGATGTCACTCTAACCAGCATGCTTTGTACGAAGCGTATTGAATCTCATCAGACATTGTATGTTATTTCTTATTTAATTTTGTAATTTTTTTAGATTATAAGTACTAGAAAGATTTGTAAAGGTACTCTATATTGTTATTTATCATGTAATGGAACTTTTCGTAGCAGCCACAAGAATTCCCATGAAATATATTAAAATTATTTTATTATTCACTCCTGAGATAAATATCGATTGTTACTAACGTGTGTATCGAATGAAAATTTCTATCAATTGGAACTCAAATTACAGAGATTAAACAATTATGTTAATAAATCATATCCATGCGTTATTATTTCATGAACATAAGATATTATCAACATTTATTTTATAATTACCAAGAATAAGAAGACGTCGGGGAGTCGTTGGAATTACACAAACTACAAAACCAAGATTAACCTCAAAGAATAGGGTTAAGCCTAACATCGAAGGTGACTTGAGAATTGTTTGGGACGACTCGACCGCTATTTTTGAATTAATTTGGAAGTTGTAACTGCTGAATTGGAATAATAATAAAATTCTGATTATTAAAACAAGGCAGAATAATTCACTTCTTAACTTATATAATAAATCACGTTACAAAACACACAACATAAATATTTCACGACCAACTGATACACTATTTACAACTTTTTATTACAACTTAACATTTACAGAATAACACGGGCAAATTACTATAACACGTTAAGTATATAAATTGCCGCATCCAATGTGAGGCAAATTAACAGAGGAGTAAAGAGGGTTAGTTATAATATTTATAAATAAATTTACCTCAAGATGTTATTTTTTTTCTCCTTTTTTGGAACATGTTTCGGGTACTATCTTGTACCCATCCTCAGCCTTCCGGTTTTTTTGTCTGGTGAAGTACATATGTGTTGTTGGTTGACTATTATTATTGTGGCTTCCTGTTGGCTTCTGGTATTTCAAATTGGTTTTATTGTGTGTGATTGTGGTGTATGTGTTAGTTTTTTGTGCATTTTCAATGTTGAGTGCTTTGAATATTGTGTCATGTTTTGTATTGATTTGTATTTGTTCAGGTATTAGTTACAAATCAGTACAAAACATGACACAATATTCAAAGCACTCAACATTGAAAATGCACAAAAAACTAACACATACACCACAATCACACACAATAAAACCAATTTGAAATACCAGAAGCCAACAGGAAGCCACAATAATAATAGTCAACCAACAACACATATGTACTTCACCAGACAAAAAAACCGGAAGGCTGAGGATGGGTACAAGATAGTACCCGAAACATGTTCCAAAAAAGAAGAAAAAAAAAATAACATCTTGAGGTAAATTTATTTATAAATATTAAATGTATTATATACATCAAGAAACGGACTGTAACAGAAAGTGACTATATATATATATATATATATATATATATTCTAACACGATTATCTAATATTTGTATGTTAGATAAAATGTTACTTACCCGTGTTATTACTTTACCTGGGCGCCAGAACAAATCCCAGATACAAATGACACAGGTTCAGCTTAGCTCAGCGCATGGAGACACTCTTTCTCAGGATTCGTTCAGTGATTGTGGTTTTCAAGGGGAATCATTACAAATAACACTTTAATATTTGCTTGATTATTATATTTAACGTTTTAATCAATTAGTTTTAATCTTGAAAATGCTAATGGTAAGACTTATTTCTACCCTAACACTTATAATTACTGAGTGAGTGTGAAAAGTAACGATTAAGACGTTCAAACTACCTATGGCTCTTATCTGGTTTAATTAAGAGATTGCTATCTCCCAAACCAGTGCTAAAGAACAGGTCTGCAATAATTTGCACGTCCAATACTACACCCCACTTTCCATTCAACACTCCTGTACTATGTTAGAGCTAATCTTATAATTAAAATACAAAGTGTGAAATGCTTAGTGTCTTTTAAAAATTGTTTATTGCTTTTATTATTTGTTTAGTGCTTATTTCATTGATCAATGAATCTATTTCTTACTATTTGATGCGTTGACCGAAGATAGGAATCCGCAGAGGTCCTCCTTTTGATGGTTTTGCACAGAAGAATTGATGTTGATCAATGCCGTAGAAGATCCCCTGGCAATTACAGATGCTGTAGCCTTCTGTCGCACAGGTCCTTCATGGCTGATGATTAATTAATTAATAATTTAATTAATTAACGTTGTTTTACGCAGCGAGAGTGGTTGAACGGTACTAGTTCATCTTCACTGCGGACTACTTCTCGAATTTGATACTTAATTACGCTTTTGCATGATTTAAAAATTTTTGTACGTAAATTATACACGACTAGCGCATTGAAGATCCGAACAAAGAGTGATGCTACCTCTCGCTTTGAGTTGGCGTCAGTTTTAAATACTGGATGCTGATTGGTTGTTCAAATAAATCATGCGTTTTTCCAGTTTTGACAACCTCAAACAGGTCGGCGAAACACCCCATGACAGGTTTGAAACTGCAGAGAATTTCTAGTTAAAATCGTACTTCCTGTGTTTGCAAATCGATTGATTACAGGTATTTGCAAACGTGTTTTCAAAGATCTGACCACAGAATATTGTTGCTTAGGTCTTTATCTGTGTGTGTGTGAAAACACCTAATTCCTACGTAGCATAATTCTCTCGTTATTCCTTTTGGCGTACGTCTTCCGTATAACTTCTTCAATTGTTAATTCTATTAACTGAGATTGCGGCTACTTATAAAGCTTCACTTGCTGAATACAATGCTGTTTTCAGAATTGCCATATATTTATTAGTTTTTAAGTTATCACAGGTTGAACTGATAATTTGTATTGAGTAAAATTTCATGTTCGTACCAGTATCTGATGTCGCTGTGACGAGGTTAGAGTGAGATGGCTGCGATTGTACGCTCTCTCTCTTGCTTACGCTGCTCTACTCCCTCCATCAGACACTTTCATATAACGCTCAGATAGGACGCTAATATGAATCGTTATATATACCCCCACTCGGTATAAAAAAAAATTGATTATTTTATAAATCATTAATTTTTTTCTAATGTACAGTTTTACACTGATGAAAAATTTGCACATATTCTTTCGCACTTTTTTCCCGCACAAAATTTGCACTAATACCATTTTCCTTACATCTATCTTATAACTAAAGATTACAATGTTACTTAACCTAACATGGTATATTGGAAATTTATATGACCATTAATATTTTAATCATCATTTTGGCTTAATTAATGTCAATAATTTAAATAACAATACTACATTTATTTAAATAAAATTTATTATTATTATCATTGACCTTGATTCAAAACAATTATATATTTATTTTATTTGACCATGTTTGACTCACATACCTTATTGGTTCAAACTATTATTTCTTTATGGGTCAATATTTTGTCTATATTTCCTTAAACTATCCCCATGGTACTTTCCTATAATTTTGTTTTTCTCCACATCTTTTAACATATATGTGTACCTTGCAATCTGTTTTTCTATTCTATAAGGTCCCATGAATATCGGAAAGAACTTGGCCGTGGTATTATCTATGGCAGAGGATACAGGATTCGCTTTCACTAGCACTTCCTCTCCTTCCACAAACCTTACCAACTTGTGAGTTCGATTATATCGTTCTACTCTCTTTTGACCTTCTCTCTGTATTCTTTCTTCTGCTGTCCTGGTTTTTACCTCATATGGAATAGGTAGATTGTAGTTGGGTGGACTTTTTATGGTTTTGGTCCATACATGTACAGGTTCTTTATTAATAAATAATTCTGAAGGTGTGTACCGCGTTGTTTCATTACATGTATTATTAATACAATCTGAAATAAAACTCAAGTAGTCTACCCATGCAGAATGGTTCTGACTGCACAATATTCTAAAATACCTCCCTAATTCTCTATTTATTCTCTCAGCTAAATTGGCTTGAGGGTGACGTATGGATGTAAGAATAGGTTTTATATTTAGTTCTTCCAACGTTTCTCTCCATAGGTTATGGGTGAACTGTTTTCCTTGGTCGGACAATGTTTTCCTTGGTTTACCATACTGTGGGATGTAGAACTTCGTTAATGCTCTAAGGGTCGCTTTTGTCGTGGCTCTTTGGACTGGGTATAATTTTACAAACTTAGAAAAGAAATCTACCATAACTAGAATGTGTTTTACCCCTCCTTTTGCTTTTGGTAAAGGCCCGTAATAATCCACAGCTAATAACTCTCCTTTCTCTTTTGCTTGGATCGTTTGCATTTCTACTCTTGTAGCTAAGTTCGGGTGTTTACACTTCTGGCACAGGTCACAAGTAGACAATAATCTTTTCATGAGTTTTGCTAACCCCTTTCCAATGAAACTTTCTGTTAATGCTAGATGGCATTTCTTAAATCCAGCGTGGCCCAATGACAAGTGGCATTCCCAAGTAAGTTCATCTATCATACAGCTAGGTAATAGTAACTTCCATTTATGGGAACATAGCTTATATAGCTTACCATCATATATGGAAAATCCTGGTTTGGAGTTGGTAACTGCACTCCTCCAAGCTACACTAATCCTAGGGTCTTGTTGTTGATGAGTCCCTATTTCCTTAAGTCGTCTAACTACTTCAGGTTTTGTTATATGCTTTACCGCGTAAATACCAATATCATTGCTACTACATTTAATGTTATCTGTTTCCATGTTGTTTTCTGATGGTGGATTTCTACTGAGTACATCTGCTACCAAGTTGTCTTTCGCTTTACAATATTGTATTTCAAATTGATACTCTTGTATAGCCAAGATCCAACGAGTCAGACGAGCACCTAGCAATTTACACTTTAATAAAAATACTAACGCCTTATTGTCGGTGATTATAGTAAGTTTAGCACCCACAATATAACTTCTAAACTTTGACAGGCTATGCACTATCGCTAATAGCTCTTTTTCTGTCGTAAAATAGGTTAATTCTGCCCCTTTAAGTGTGCGACCAACAAATCCTAATACCGCTTTTTGGCCCTTCTCATCAATCTGATACAAGTGTGCTCCTATAGCAATATTGCTGGCATCTGTTTGCAAGTAAAATCTTTCTCCTGTTCTTGGATGATTTAATACAACAGTATTTATAAAAAGACTTTTCACTTGTTGCAGTGCTTCATCGTGGTCCTTTGTCCACTTCCATTTAATCCCTTTGTTTAACAACTTTAACAATGGAACAGTACTTTCCGCGTATTTACTTGTAAATTTCTGGTAGTAGTTAGCTAAACCTAGAAATGACTTTAGCTGCTTGCAGTTCTTTGGAGTTGGAAATTCTTGTATGGCTTTTACCTTCTCTGGGTCCGTGGTTATGCCTTCCACTGAGATTCGGTGACCTAAAAACTTAATTTCCTCCTTACCAAACTCTGATTTCCGTAGATTCAGCGTCATGTTTGCTGATCTTAATTTTTCAAAAATATTCTTTAAATGTTTTAAGTGCTCCTCGAATGTTTGTGACACACACAGAATATCATCTACGAACACTAATGTATACATCTCTACCTCATTACCTTAGGCACTGTCTAAACACCTTACCATTGCAGCTAAGCTGGTGCTCAGGCCAAAAGGTACCACTTTAAATTGGTAGCACTTGTTTTTATACAAAAATGCCGTATACTTTCTATCACATTTTCGGATAGGAATTTGCCAAAATCCTGATGTTAAGTCCAGTTTGGTCATATACTTAACCCCATTACATTTTTGAAACAATTCTTCCACACTCCTAGCGCACTCGTAATCTGGTACTAATAAAGAATTTAGTTTCCTAGCATCTAGGCATAATCGGATACTCCCGTTCGGCTTGGTGACAACTACTAAAGGGTTTATATAGGGACTACTTGCTCTCTCTATAACACCATTCGCTAACATCTGTTGGATCTCTTTCTCCACTTCATCTCTATAATGTAGAGGGATTGGATAAGTCCTTTGTACAAATGATGCATTTTCCGTTAGTGTTAACTGATGTTCATAGAACCTAGCTCTTCCAGGCTCTGTTCTGAACACATCACTATACTCACCAACGAGTTGCTGAATTTGGTTCTGTTGCTCGTTGTTCAACTCAGTCCCTATGTTGATTTCTGGAGTATCATCAATACAGTGCTGGTCACTCCTAACGTTAACTACAGGTTTCTCTATATACCCTTTTATGACACTTACCGAGTTCCAATGCTTAAACTCTTTAATGTTTACATTTATTTTATTTGTATTAATTTCCATCGTACTGATATTTCTTTTAAAATTTATTTTTGCTTTCCATTCCAGTAACGTATCTACCCCAATAATATAATCATGAACGAGTTTCGGGACTATAAGAGCTACCATTTGGGTTTGGTTACCATTTAAATTGACAGGTAAATATATTTGTTCAGTTATCTTGTGCATTTTGGCTCCAGTGGCTCCCTGTACATTACAATGTTTTACGGGTAGTCTGGGACAATTTCGCAACTGACAATTATCTACAAACTTTGAGCTGACACAGGTAACTTCACTGCCAGTGTCTATAAGCACTCTTACTAGTAGATTATTGATCTTACAAATTATTTTCGGACATTCAGGATAATGGTTTCTACCCACTTCTTGCTCTTCTTTTAACAAGAACTCCCTATCGCTCACTTGTTTTATATTATTAGTTACGTTCTTTTTACCTGTTTTCTTTGGTGATTTCACTGCAGGTAATGGTAGGTTTAGTTTTGTTTCTTTTCTACCTGCAGTGGCTTCCCGTTTCCCGTATTCATTTTACTAGTCGACGGTTGCTGCTCGGTAGAGGTTATAGTTGTTTTACACACTTTATACCCTTTATTTGGTTTGTTTTCTACACTCCTACTTCTACCCTCTCCTCCAATTCCGGTCGATTTTAGGGTTTGTTATTCGGATATGGGGTACACCTTTTTTCTTTCGGGCGTTCATTGTCTCTCCTCTTAGTTGAGTAGAAAGTTGGTTCTTGATGATCGCCTCTAGAGTAGTTACTCAGCTGATTACTTACACGCTGTAGGTCCCTCTCCAAATCTTGACACTCATCTACAACCATTATGAACTTTTCTAGAGTATCCACTCCTCTAGTAGTGGTTGCTACTCTAGTGCGTTCTGAGAAATGACGTGCTAGCTTATATACTAGGTCTCTCTCTTCTATTGGTGGTGTTAGATGCTTGACTTGCGCCATTACGTTAAGCACATAATTGGTGGTTGTCATATTCATTGACGGTTGATACTTACCAAATTCTAGATGATCGCGTACCCTTCTTTGTATCTGAACGTTCCAGTACTGAGCAAGGAATTTTTCTCTGAAGTCTGAGTAGGTTTGGACTCTGTCCGAGATGACTTTCCACCACGTACCTGCCCAATTCTTGAGAAATAGGCCTAACATGTCCTTCTTGTCCTCGTCATCCATCAGTGGATTTACACGAGTTACATAAGCTTCAAACAGCTTTAGGAATTCCACAGGATTCTCATGTGGGTTTCCTGAAAATGCAAGGTTTTCTGGTTCTTTCTTATAGCTGCCACACCTCACTACTTTGGTTTGCTGTGACTTCATTGCCTTAGTCAGATCCTCCCGCATTACCTTCAACTGCTGTTCCACCTTTTGATGTACTTCGTCACCGTTAGCCTTACTCTCTACCTGTTTCTTAACTTCTTTAATATTTTCTCCCAGTTGGGTACACTCTTCCCTAGTATTCTGGATTTCTTCTTTATTTAGAAGCGATTGTGTTTTTAATTCAGCTGTTACTTCGCTGAATTGTTGATTAATGAGGGTTACTTTTTGTTCTAACCTTTCATGAAATTCGTTTCTAAACTTACTTAGTTTCTCGTCTTGACGGCGAAAATAAGTGTTTACTTGTTTCCTAAACTCCTCAAGCGTAGTTTTAACCTCTTCGGTATGTTTATCAAACCTACTATACTTTCATCTATTTTATTATTAGTACTGTCTAATTTACTAGCTAGATTAGATATTTCCTCATCTATTTTATATGTAGCTTCTTTACTACTTTGTTCTATTTGGCTAGATAAATTTTCGTTTATTTGTTTCATTTCGCTAGACAAATATTTATTAGTTTGTTCAATTTTATTATTAACATCTGTTATTAATTTTTGATTCTTTCTTCTAAACTTTTATTATTTTCATCAATTTTACAATTTAATTGCCTACTTGTACTTTCAATTTTACTTTCTATTTTTTCAATTTTATTATTTAATTGACTATTTGTACTTTCAATTTTATTTTCAAGTTTACTATTAGTAATTTCGATTTTATTATTTGTATCATCAATTTTACTTTCAATTTTAGTGGTCAACTGCTTAAACATTTGTTCAATTGCTGCCATATCTACTGCTGATGATTTAGCTATTTTTTATATTTTATTTTTAACAAATTAATTTAACAATTATTTAATAGTTATTTGTAACCTTGAATTCCACTTCTTTTCAATTTATTAATATTACAATTTAACTAATCACTTGGGTAAAAGCAGCGCCAGATTATATAACTTTATAATTGAGCTTAATCAAGCTTCTTAGTTGGCTGCGCCAAATTTATATATAACTTATTTCTATCTATAAATTTGGTGCTTTAATCGTGCCCCTTAGTTGCGGCAACAAATCTGTACGACGCTCCCTTTTATCTAACACAATTATCTAATATTTGTATGTTAGATAAAATGTTACTTACCCGTGATATTACTTTACCTGGGCACCAGAACAAATCCCAGATACAAATGACACGGTTTCAGCTTAGCTCAGCGCATGGAGACACTCTTTCTCAGGATTCGTTCAGTGATTGTGGTTTTCAAGGGGAATCGTTACAAATAACACTTTAATATTTTCTTGATTATTATATTTAACGTTTTAATCAATTATTTTTAATCTTGAAAATGCTAATGGTAAGACTTATTTCTACCCTAACACTTATAATTACTGAGTGAGTGTGAAAAGTAACGATTAAGACGTTCAAACGACCTATGGCTCTTATCTGGCTTAATTAAGAGATTGCTATCTCCCAAACCAGTGCTAAAGAACAGGTCTGCAATAATTTGCACGTCCAATACTACACCCCACTTTCCATTCAACACTCCTGTACTATGTTAGAGCTAATCTTATAATTAAAATACAAAGTGTGAAATGCTTAGTGTCTTTTAAAAATTGTTTATTGCTTTTATTATTTGTTTAGTGCTTATTTCATTGATCAATGAATCTATTTCTTACTATTTGATGCGTTGACCGAAGATAGGAATCCGCAGAGGTCCTCCTTTTGATGGTTTTGCACAGAAGAATTGATGTTGATCAATGCTGTAGAAGATCCCCTGGCAATTACAGATGCTGTAGCCTTCTGTCGCACAGGTCCTTCACGGCTGATGATTAATTAATTAATAATTTAATTAATTAACGTTGTTTTACGCAGCAAGAGTGGTTGAACGGTACTAGTTCATCTTCACTGCGGACTACTTCTCGAATTTGATACTTAATTACGCTTTTGCGTGATTTAAAATTTTCTGTACGTAAATTATACACGACTAGCTCATTGAAGATCCGAACGAAGAGTGATGCTACCCCTCGCTTTGAGTTGGCGTCAGTTTTAAATACTGGATGCTGATTGGTTGTTCAAATAATCATGCGTTTTTCCAGTTTTGACAATCTCGAACAGGTCAACGAAACACCCCGTGACAGGTTTGAAACTGCAGAGAATTTCTAGTTAAAATCGTACTTACTGTGTTTGCAAATCGATTGATTACAGGTATTTGCAAACGTGTTTTCAAAGATCTGACCACAGAATATTGTTGCTTAGGTCTTTATCTGTGTGTGTGTGAAAACACCTAATTCCTACGTAGCATAATTCTCTCGTTATTCCTTTTGGCGTACGTCTTCCGTATAACTTCTTCAATTGTTAATTCTATTAACTGAGATTGCGGCTACTTATAAAGCTTCACTTGCTGAATACAATGCTGTTTTCAGAATTGCCATATATTTATTAGTTTTTAAGTTATCACAGGTTGAACAGATAATTTGTATTGAGTAAAATTTCATGTTCGTACCAGTATCTGATGTCGCTGTGACGAGGTTAGAGTGAGATGGCTGCGATTGTACGCTCTCTCTCTTGCTTACGCTGCTCTACTCCCTCCGTCAGACACTTTCATATAACGCTCAGATAGGACGCTAATATGAATCGTTATAATATATATATATATATATCTTACTATATTATCTTAACTAAGAAAATTAAAATTATTAAGTTGTGTGTGTGTGTGTGTGTGTGTGTGTGTGTGTGTGTGTGTGTGTGTGTGCGCGCGCGCGCGCGCGTGTGTTATGGTTTGCCAGAATTAGTAATCTTGTACTGTTTTTCTGTTTAGGCACGGTGTGATGCGTATTCTTTTGAGAGTGTTAGATGTACATTTCAAGTTGACACAGGCATATGGTATTATGAGACAAGAATATTAAGTTCTGGTGTCATGCAGATTGGATGGGCTACCCGTAATAGCAAGTTTCTGAATCATGTAAGTCTTTATTTTTTGGATAATTTTCTTACAAACGTTCTATTTATGAAACATTTTACAGGAGGGTAGGACAGAGAGACAATACATTACTTAATTATTCGCTGATGATAAATTTTTAATTATACTAATAATTCACTACACAATTTTTTTTTCAATAAGAAAATGGTATATTTATTTTTACAGTAATCTGGAAGTGCCACTGAGAAATGGAAAAGTAGGATAGTAATTATAATTAATTGAACAAAGTTAATTATAAAAGCTGTTTAAAAAATGTTTCACAACTGTTTTGTCTTCATAAGATTATACAGATATTTGAAGGGTAATGCATTATAATGATCTAGAGAAAATTCTTCAGGAGTTTGACCCAGAAGAATCTTCAAGTTGATTCTTCAGGTAAATTCTGTTTAATTAAGCTTGCAGAAGGGTACAAATTGGAGTGTTCATCTGCTCTGGCCATACAAATAATTTGTTGCATCATTATTGCTTAAAGAACTTATTTGAATATTCACTAAAATTTATTTTCCTATAGATAACACTGGCAACAAGGTGATGGAGACCAGCGAGTGATATATAATATATAAAAGACCTGCTAAGTAATTATTTCCATAACTTAGCTATTTGGAACTGGCATTAAACTGCTGGTGCATGTGCCTATGAAAGAAATCATGTATATGTATTAGCACCTTGAATATGAGCAAAGAACTACAGATGCTAATATAGAGGCAGGCAGTCTTGTTAGCATAGTTATTAACATTTAAAATTTTATACATTGCAAGGCTACTTAATGGTTATTTTGTTGTAACTACAGGAAGGCTATGGAATAGGTGACGATGAGTATTCTATCGCATATGACGGATGCAGACAGTTGGTATGGTACAATGCTCGAAGCCAAGCTCAGTGTGAAGGTCAGTGGACTCCAGGCGATGTTTTAGGTTGCCTTCTTGATCTCGAGAAACCTGTAGTAAAATTTTACATTAATGGTCAACTAATTGTTTCTACTACTCAGTTATTTAATCACTCAAGGCAAGTATGACATTCCTAGTACCACTGACAAAAGTGTTAATAGTATTACTCACTTGTGTAAAAATCCTCATATCTAGATAATGGACATTTTGCAATAAGTTTACGATAGTGTGCATTTTTTATTACATATTAAAATTACTCAACACAAAATTATTACAAAGAAAAAACTAAGGGAAATCAGAAAATATAATAAAGTTCTACCCTGTGAATAAAACAATATAAAATTAAATGCCAAGTTTTTTAAGTTAAATTAAGTTTCAAGTTTATTTTAGGTTTGTCATTACATTTAAAGAGGAATTTTTTAAACTGTCTGTAGAATCAAATAAATTATATTGAAAACTGTATACTTAAAATGTGTTTTCTTTTTAATTTTAACTCAAAACATATGCGGTATTAATAATACGCCTTCCATATATCATCTTACTGTACATGGAGCTACTTTGAGGATGCAGCAGTCTTAGTTGTGTGTTTTTTACAATATACATACTTTATGTGTTATATTTATATTTTTGTGCATAAACATATTGTTACGACATCACAGAACAATCTACGTGTTTGTCGAATGTGCCAGAAGAATCTCGATGTAACGCGTGTGGCGTACGTGCTTGTCGACGCATTTTCGAGAGGTTTCTCGAAGGCGCCAGCCGCGCGGACTGCGTCAAGGCCGCAGTTAATTACGTAGTTCACACGAGCGCTAAGACGCAATTAGGAACATTCTGGTCTGTGAGCGCAGGTATAAATACATGGTGGCAGCAGCCTTAAGTATCAGTATAGTGGGGATATATTTGAGTTATTATTGTGCGCGTTCAAGTGGTTATTAGTAAAGTGTTGTGTTTTATAATCGTGCGGTATACTGTAATACAATTGTGTTTAATATTAGTGACATTTTATTGAGTGTGAACAATTTTATTTGATTTGTTGTAGTAGACTGTGTTGTTAATTACGAACTGTTTAACTGTAAAAATTAAAGCTGGTGATTAGTGACTTAATTGGTGTCTTGTACTTATTTTGTTTCCACTGTACCTACGAAAATAAAGTAGACCATCGTAACAGTGGTGTCAGAAGTGGGATAGAACGGTTAACAGTGGAAACAGTGGACACGTTGTACAAGACGAGGTAATTCGTAACTAATCGGTAAACAATGGATGCTAGTCAGATGATGGAAGCTTTCCAAATGCTGCTGCGGCAGACACAGGAAGAAGCAGAAAGACGACAAAAAGAAGAACGAAGACAAGAAAGAGAAGAAGCAGAAATACGACAGGATGAGGAACGCAGACAGGAAGCGGAAGAAGCAGAAAGACGACAAAAAGAAGAATGAAGACAAGAAAGAGAAGAAGCAGAATAACGACAGGATGAAAAACGCAGGTAGGAAAGAGAAGAGACAGAGGAACGACAATGACAGGAGGCAGAGGAACGGAAGCGTGAAACAGAAGACATCAAAGCATTAATACAGGAGCAGAAACAGATTCAAGAAAATAGTACCACAGAATTGGGTCTCCTACGAGGTGAGCTTAATAAACAAGTTACTAAAATATCAGAGGTACAAGAATCAATGACATTAAAAATAGCTGAAGTAGAAAAATCTGTTTCGAGTGCTTAAGAATCGATGTCTAATAAAATAGCTGAAGTAGAAAAAAAATTAGTCACGAGTGTGGAAAAAGCTATGTCAACAAAAATAGAAGACTCTATTACTAATATAAAAGAGCAGATTAAAAATGAAGTCGAGCAGTGCCTGAAGTTACAACCAAAACAACTTTGTGAACAGACTGTACCAATGGTAAAGGCAGAAAAAGACGCAGAAAATAAGTTAATAGAGAAAGTCACTTTGCCTGCAGTAGTTACAGTTCATGTCAAAGCTCCAACCTTTGACAGAAGCAGTCACTGGGCAACGTACCTCCGCCAATTTGAAGCTGCTGCATGCACAAATAATTGAACTGAAAAAGACAAGGCAGTCTCACTCGTTCTCGCATTAGAAGGACCCGCGGCAGTACTACTACAGAATGCCCACCTGACAGCCAGAACATCTATGCCGAGTTGATCTATGCCGAGTTGATAAAAGCTCTAGAATTATGGTATGGTGATAAACATTTGCGAGATGTGTACTGCACCCAGTTGAGAGCAAGGCGACAGCATTCCG
This sequence comes from Magicicada septendecula, assembly GCA_034769895.1. Lineage (NCBI taxonomy): Eukaryota > Metazoa > Arthropoda > Insecta > Hemiptera > Cicadidae > Magicicada > Magicicada septendecula. Next base: position 732,551,989 of record CM068367.1, read on the forward strand.
GGGAAAGCCTTCAAGAGTTTGAAGCCAGTATCGACAGACTAATTAGCCTGGCCTATCCTGAAGCGCCAGAATATTTTCGAACGAGTTTTTCGATGCAGACATTTACTGCTGGTGTCCAAGATAACGAACTACAGCAAGTGTTACGAATGGCAAGACACCAGAACAGTGCGGATGCCCTGGTACATGCTTTGCAATTTGAGGCTGCCAAATCAGTGGCAACGGCATAGATGATTGAGGAAGAAGAGCAAGGAACAGAGAATCGACGGTCGGCACCACAGAATAAAATAAGAAAGGATGGAAGACCGAAGTGTTATAGATGTGGGAAACTTGGACATCTACAACGAGATTGTCGGGTTAGAATTCAGCAACAGGGAAACGAGCAATAGTCGGTACAACGGGGCGTGTGCTGACTGACTGGAGGAACGAAGCCCCTAGACAATACGCAATTTCTACACTTCAGAAAAACAGCGGGAGCTTGATAGTTACCGGATTTGTTCAATAAAGGCCAACCTCGATTACAGTTGACACAGGCGCAACAGTTTCTATTGTGCGCCCCCACGTGGTGAAAGATCTCATGCTAATCTGGTGCTCTTGCAGCTTGCGAACAGCTACTGGACGGTCTGTAAAAGTGTATGGAAAAGTGGAGATACACCTATGCCTCGGTCGACTTCAGTTTAATCATCAAGTACTTGTTGCAGATATTGTGGATGAAGCAATTCTTGGTGTGGATGTTATGAATGCATACGGATTCATAGTCGACTTCAAAAACAATGTTTTGAGAATCGGAGGCAAAGAGGTAATGCTATCAACAATGGCGACAGCAGAAAAATCGATGGACATCATAAACCAAGTGGCCGTAACTGTTATGCCAAACTCCGAAAAGATCATCATGGTTAGAACCGAGGTAGATACTAGGGGCAACCAGTGCTCTATATTCGAACCCCAGGTAGTCGGCATACTGGGCATCCTAATTGCCAGAAGTTTAGTAAAACCTGATGAAACCGGAAATGTACCTATTAGAGTGGCGAATATTTTGGATCAAGCTATCACTTTACAAAGCAATACGCTCCTAGGCAAATTGACTCCTGTGGCCTGGGTAGCCGGAATAACGCAACGAAGATCCAGTGCTTCTGATAATTCCAAATTACCAGAGGAACTGCAAGAATTATTGAACAGATCTTCTAACGACCTCTCAGGTGGTGAGGTAAAAAAACTCAGACAGTTTTTACACAAATTCAAAGATTGTTTTGGAGTTCGGGGACAGTCACTGGGAAGAACCTCTCTTGTGCAACATTGCATCAATACCGGGGACACAACACCGATACGCCAACCTCCTCGAAGGCCTCCATTATCTAAACAAGAGGAAATGTCTCGGTTAGTACAGGACATGTTGACAGAGGGAGTAATCAAACCTTCGTCAAGTGCTTGGTCTTCTCCTGTAGATCTGGTAGCGAAGAAGGATGGTGGATTGCGTTTCTGTGTAGACTACCGGAGGTTAAATGACGTTACAAAGAAAGACTGCTATCCATTACCTCGCGTTGACGATACACTGACACGTCCGGAGCACAGTGGTTGTCCACATTGGACCTGAAGAGTGGATATTGGCAAGTGACTCTTCATCAAGAAGACAAGGAAAAGACCGCTTTCTCGACCCCAAGTGGCTTATTCCAATTTAACGTCATGCCATTTGGACTCTGTAATGCACTGGCAACATTTGAGAGATTGATGGACCTGGTACTCCGAGGCCTGACTTGGAAAACTTGCCTTGTTTACTTAGACGATGGCATAGCGATCGGAAAGACTTCCGAAGACCATTCGGAAAACCTTAAGGAAGTTCTAACTAGAATTGATGGTGCACAACTGAAGCTGAGCCCGAAGAAGAAAGTGATCTTTATTCCAGAAGGAAGTACAGTATCTGGGCCATCTGGTTTCGGCATCGGGTGTTAGCATGGATCCTAATAAAGTAGACACCATAAGAGACTGGCCAGTTGCGAAGAGTAAACACGAAGTTTGGAGTTTCCTGGGGTTATGCTTATATTACCGACGTTTTGTGAAAGGCTTCGCTACTATTGCTAAACCACTACATGAGCTAACGGAAAATGAAAGAAACTTCCAGTGGTCGAGAGAGTGTGACCAAGCATTTAGGACTTTGAAGATTGCATTATGTTCGCAGCCAATTCTCGCTTTTCCAGCTTCCAAAGGGAAGCACATCATAGACACAGATGCAAGCAATACTGGTCTAGGAGCAGTTTTGTCTCAAGTGAAGAACGAGTAATAGCGTATTACAGCAAGACGCTTTCTAAACCAGAGATAAATTATTGTGTTACAAGGAGAGAGTTGTTGGCAATTGTCAGAGCTTTGGAGCACTTCCACAGATACCTCTATGGGAGAGAGTGTTCACTACGTACCGACCATGCTGCACTTGCATGGCTCTTGAGATTTAAAAATCCGGAAGGACAGTTGGCAAGGTGGCTCGAACGTCTGCAAGAGTACAACTTCAAGGTACAACATCAGCGGGGGCGCCTGCATGGTAATGCTGATGGCTTATCATGAAGACCGTGTCTGGAAGACTGCTGACATTGCCACAAAAAGGAAGAACAAACCTCAAGCGAACATGTTCAAGCCATCACGGTAGAACAGGCAGACGGCTGGACAACATAAGACTGTTGACAAGAACAGATGACTGATGAAGACATCGGACTGATCTTGACAGCAAAAGAGGAAGGTCGCCGCCCGGATTGGCAAGATATCTGCCATGGTTCTGAAGGGCTACTGGGCACAATGGGAATCGCTCACCTTAGAAAACGGATTGCTGAAAAGGGCTTGGGAAAGTGCAGATGGACGAGACATGGTCATGCAGTTGATAGTTCCCCGAAGTAAAGTGCAGTCTGTTTTGAAGGAGATGCATGATGGAACATCTGGAGGCCATCTTGGCGTTAACAAAACCCTTGACAAAATATGGAAGCGATTCTATTGGCTTCATCTTCGCCACAACGTAGAGGAATGGGTTCGGACGTGTGAAATATGTGCTGCGAGCAAGGTCCCATAAACCAGAAGCACGAGTAAAATGAGACAGTATAACGTTCGACTGCCTTTCGAGAGAATTGCCATAGACATTGCTGGACCATTCCCAGTTACTGACGATGGAAACCGGTACATCATGGTTGTAGGTGACTACTTTACTAAGTGGGTGGAAGCCTACGCAATTCCAAATCAGGAGGTTACCACTGTGGCAAAGCAGTTAGTTCACAACTTCTGTTGCTGTTATGGAGCCCCTATGGAAATCCATATGGATCAGGGGGGAAATTTCGAATCAGGAGTGTTTAAAGAATTATGCCGTCTACGCGGAATTCGAAAGACCAGGACAACGCCTCTGCATCCTCAGTTGGACGGGATGGTTGAGAGATTCAATAGGAAACTTGAGCAGCATCTTTCGAAGGTTGTTGACGAGAACCAAACAGACTGGGACCAATATATACCACTATTCCTCATGGCGTATAGATCATCAGTACACGACACAACTGGCATGACTCCAGCAAAATTGGTGTTTGGGCGGGAGATTCGTCTTCCTGGGGACGTAATGTTCGGATCACCTGAGACTCAGTCCCAAGAGCCACAGAACTATTCCTCCAATTAGAAAACCAACTGCGAGAAATAAATCGCTTGGTAAGAGGACGGCTGAAGATTGCCAGTGATAAAATGAAAACTTGGTATGACATTTGCAGCAATAGTATGGGTTTCCAAGAAGGAGATCAGGTCTGGTTGTTCAACCCAAAGCGCCGTCGTGGTCGCTCGCCTAAGTTACAAACTAACTGGGAAGGACCCTATACTGTGAAAAAAAGAATCAACGATGTTGTTTATCAGATTCAACAGGAAGGACAGCAGAAGTTCAACGGGACGAACAGGCTTAAAGAGGGGGCAGTGTTATGACATCACAGAACAATCTATGTGTTTGTTGAATGTGCCAGAAGAATCTCGATGTAACGCGTGTGGCGTACGTGCTTGTCACGCATTTTCGAGAGGTTTCTCGAAGGCGCCAGCCGTGCGGACTGTGTCAAGGCCGCAGTTAATTACGTAGTTCACACGAGCGCTAAGACGCAATTAGGAACATTCTGGTCTGTGAGCGTAGGTATAAATACATGGCGGCAGCGGCCTTAAGTTTCAGTATAGTGGGATATATTTACAGAGCGGTTTGAGTTATTACTGTGCGCGTTCAAGTGGTTATTAGTAAAGTGTTGTGTTTTATAATCGGGCGGTATATTGTAATACAATTGTGTTTAATATTAGTGACATATTATTGTGTGTGAACAATTTTTATTTGATTTGTTGTAATAGACTGTGTTGTTAATTACGAACTGTTTTACTGTAAAAATTAAAGCTGGTGATTAGTGACTTAATTGGTGTCGTGTACTTATTTTGTTTCCACTGTACCTACGATGATCAAGTAGACCGTCGTAACAATATTTTATCTGTAACTGAACTCTTACAGAGTTGTAATGTTTTATACATAGTCAGATGAATTACAGCTATGAATTACATGTTTTGCTTCGTATCAGATGATGTATTGTAACTTTAATTACTTTTATGATTGAGTTAAATACTGTTTACTTCTTATGGTAAACAGTTCGTTCGGGCGCCATCTTGTTACCAACAATAGAAACTCAGATATGCTTACCTTTGTGCCGAGTTCGGTTAAGCGAACCAGAAACAGCAGAACTTGTTACTTGAAATAATACACTTTTAATTTTTATTTACCAATGACATTACCTTTTATTATCAACCAACATACAGTTACATTTGATTCTACTTTGAAGACAATGCACACTACCATTCGCCATGCGGCGCAGTTCATCTAATCAAGTTAAAATTTCTTTCCCATTAACATTTTTACATGCCCACCAAAATACACATAATCAATCATATTTTTTAATTATAGAATTATATATTTGCACAACCCAGCACTTCTTAAATTTAAATCTTTCCCCATTCACGCAATCACACCCTCATTCATGCGGTACAATTTCTTTATTTTCAAATTGAGCTCATTTTACTGAATCTAATAAGGATATTGAAAATTCGGTATTTGCCCTTATTAATTTTTGCTTTTACTCCCCATTTGTTACTTAGCTGGAAAATCAGTCCTGAAAACGTCCCATTGCTCCACGCGCACTACGGAGATTGTTTTCACCAGATGTTATTTGAATTTATTTGATATATATTTAAACCAAACTGCCATTTCACTTTAGATTGATGTCAGTTTATATATATTTCACATTTTACATATTATATGGGCGGATGTCCGCGATTTCCTTCCTGAACTTTTATATATGGCCAGCCGGCACAAATGATGTTGCGTGACTGAGAACGATTGAACTGCTTCAATTCCAATGTGGAAAGGGCATCACATCACCAATCTCATTGTGTTTGTTGATGACGTCTTAGTTTTTAAAGGCGCAGCAATTACGTCCTGCATTCTTTAGGTGACGTTTTCATAGGAGTGGCCTGTTGACAAGTTTGTCTGGCAAAATTGTGTTGTTGTTTCCGCACGTATACCACTGACCTTGGCGCAATTCCTGTTGCTCGATATTACATCGTTTCACACTTTACAAAACTTTATAAAACTTCACCATCCTTGATGTATTTATTTATGATTTTGAATAAAATAAAATTTACACTGGTTATTCCCCAGAATCTATAGGGACATATTTGTACCGTTACAAGACCCCCTCAATGAGAGGTTTTATGACAAAGCATACAAACTCTCATTGACACATTCATACTTCCTAAAGTGATCAGCTAGGATATGTCACCACAACCCCCTTACTGTTTATATAAAAGAATATTTAACTTACCCCTTGGTCCAGTGATCGTGACAGCACCTGAATGACCTTACTGGACTTCTCTTTCGAGATCCCAACACCGCAAGGCCAGTCAGGCACTTGACGCTCCTGCTCTGACGCGCTGGCCAGCTCAGGACCGCCGCCACAGCATCACCAAACTCTGAAACATCAAATTCAAAATTAAATAGCGGCCTTGTATACTACCATATCCCTAACTGATCTGTCTCCCCTTAGCTATGTGCTGGTTTGTGTTAAGAAGCACTGGTTTTTCCTTAACTCCTAATACCTCTAATACATATATGAATATAAGATTCAGTATAGACATTTCATTCTCTTTTTGCACTCCCAAATATTTATAAAACTTTTCGATTCCAATCGATAATAATTATTTCTTTCCCATTTCACAAGAAGAAATATAAATCTTTATACTAACACAATAATGCTTCAAACAATTAACTAAGTTTATGATAAATGAGTTTTAAAATACAACAATTAATTAAGTTTAAGAGAATAAACAAAATAATTCACTAATATAATTCGTATATAGAATAAAACACAAGTTTACTACTTCAGAGCAATTTATCTACTTGAGAATTATTAATCATCTTTCCTGATCCTAGTACTTCTTATTTTACAAAATCATAATTATCTTTTATGATCAACATCATCAACATTATATCTTTAATATTCATTAAAACGTTACTACCAATCTAGTAACCTCCTTCCACACACACTATGGCCCCTCCTGGACTGTAGCGTCCAGTTGCTTCCACAAGGACTGAAATTAGGGAGGAATTTTGTCGTCTCCTGTCCTTGCTTCGGCCTTACATTTTAAACTCCAGACATAATAATGCCTGACTACATAGTTATAACCTTAAGACGGGTCTATCACATTTTTTACTGTTCCTACGCGAACAAGGTGATAGCCGCTGTTCCATAGTTCCGGGGATTTCCCCTAAGTCACCCCCCCATTAATTTTAATTTCACACCAATTTCAAGGGCAACCAACCATGGTCAGTTTTACAATTTCTGCCCACAGCTGGTTGTCGTCCAAAACCACGATTAGTGCTGGTAACAGTAATCGCCCGAAAACGCGGGAAAATCTTCTTTCATTAGCATGTTTACACTTCGTCATTCTTGATACACTGTACGATAGCAATTAACATATAATATAATATTATATAAAGTAGTTGTACAGTGTATATTACGCCCAGTTTAGGCCTCCGATGATAGTAACGTACTTTGACGTTACTCATCAACACTCACCGCTATCTACAGTGACACATGCCACCACTGCAATAGCATAACTTATATCTAAACTTATGTCCTTCTTCAATTACTATTACTACATTCCACAATTGATTTTCTCATCCATTGACACCAAACAACCCCCCAAAATCACCCATTAATCTTGCATAATAACATAATAAACATTAACCTTGAACATTAACATTGCTACATTGAACTAAACAATTCACCTTTAAATAATTTGTATATAAAATTATAAATATTACAACTTGAACATTCTATTAACTCTTTTTATATCAACCTTTAATTATTTAACATCTATTGGACCATTAGATTCTCAAAAACATTCAATTTTATTATCAACCTTTAATTTACATCACATTTCATTTATTATTACATTTCTACTATGAATTTTCTATTTAACATTTTCATCATTAATTAGTTTGGGTGATTCTCAGTCATTCACCATGATTTGATTTATATGGGCATTATACATATATCACCTTACTCACCTTCTTTCCTACTAACAACCACTAACAGATTTACATAGGGTGACACCAGTCTCTCAATAATAACCCCCTTCAACACTAATTCCACTTATACCATTCTCCTCTTAGAATAAAATACCTAATACCCTCTTTGTACCTAGGATGTGTGTTCCCTTACTGGCAATTCCATTCATACCCTCTTGCCCTCCACATAATCTCGGCAAGTACTCTTCGACCCTTCACAATTACCTGCCCCAACGACGCACGTTGATCACTCCCTACAACATCACCCTCATTACAAAATATCACCATCACCTATTTACTCTCCATTTACATCACTCACTTTCTCTACATATATGCACTCCCACTACTGTGTCCCTACTACTACCCTGTTTCTGCCATATTTTTATCCCCAAAATTCTTATTTTGTCGAACTCCCATTTAAGTTAACTTTGACTGACTCAAATGCCGTATTGAAATACTTATTATCACCCAAACATTTTACAACATTTCACCTTAATATGATCATTGAAACTTACACTAGAAAATTCATCACTTACCTCATCATAATATAACCCAATATCCAAACATATTGTATGTTTAATCATTTACTGTTCATTATAGAATCTATATCTCAGAGAATTATTTAACTTCATCATAACATTAATTAAATATTTAATTACTCTCCAATTATTGAATTCAATCAGTTTTAAAATTTCACAATTACTCTCATCATTTATTTAGTCTGAAAAATGTTATAATTATTATTAAATCAATTCCTATTACTTACATATATTGTTTACATAACATATAACACAATATAATGTAATACACAAATACATTTGACATTAACACATAAAAGAATATACAATACAAATTGTTATCTGTTATCATTTACAATAAATCATTTCACAATACAATCCATGTCGAAACCACACTATTCACATAATTAAATGTTCATAAACAATAAAACATTTATCCTCCATCATCGAATAACAATCTGATCTTAGGTCTATACAAATCATTTTTTAGTAAATACATTATATTATTACCATCAACATAATGATTATTTATATTGTCATATTCTTCCACAATACCAACAGGATTATTCCATATTATTTTATCGTATAACGTGTCATCATAGAGTATAGTCGTGTCGCCTTTAGTATAATCTGTCACAACCAGGTAAGTTATAAATTCATCGTTAACAACATCATCATCTACTGCTGCTATATCAGCTTCAACACAAGGTAAGATTTCAATATAATTATCCACTCTCTCTATACCTAACCTTTCCACTAATTCTTTATAATTTCTACTCATCTTAAATAATTCTATCTCCCCATCAACACACAACTCTCTTTCAAAATATCTCCCACCAAAATGCCATTTCACATATTCTCTACTAAACCATCCAGAAGGTACTACAACTTTATCACTGCACCATCTATCAGATGCACAAAAAATCAAGGGACACTTTGAAGACCTCATGTCTTCCAATACTAAGGGACTCTTGCCATTCAACAACAACAATGAACACCTTGGTTCACAATAAACCTGGGGAAAATTTACCTTCTGCACCATATCCACAAAATAACTCTCTTCACACTCTCTCTCTCTAACTTATAAACATTTGTTTCTATCCCTTCATTATCAAATTCTACTCCCACTATAATTTCATTAGTACTCTCAATATTCACACCCTTACTCTCTAACACCATATTTGTAATTATATTATCATAATACTCAACCCCACTTACCTTATCGTCTTTATTTTTGTTTAATTGGTCTGTCTCTCTACCATTTTCTACCCCCACTATAATCTCACAATTATCATCGTTATTTAATATTTTATTCTCTAACGCTACCATTTCCACTATTTTATCATTATTATTATCTGTCAGATCTCCAACACTGTTACCTAACTTCTTATTTATTATCTGATCTAATTTTCTGTCTAAATTTGTATTCATTTCATTAATCTTCTTCTCACAATGGCTACTTATTGATTCTGTTATTTGTTCTTTTATATTCTCACAACGTTTATGAATTTCATTCATTTGTTTATTAAAATTAAAATTTTGCTGTTTTATCTCCCCTCTCATCAACTTTATCTCATTGACTCAGTATCACTAATGTCAAATCTAGCATTTATTTTATCATATTTAACATTGGAATCACTTTGTTGTTCATCGAACTTATTATTCATGCTACACATCATGCTATATAAACGAGTTAACATCTCGTCTGTTTTGTTTTCAGACCGAGTTGAGATGGGTGTTACTTGTATTGTATTTAACTCAACAGATTCGGTGGCACTAGACTCGCTGATTTGACTAATTGGTGTTGAATGAACTCCCATCTCACTCGTAAATGTTTCGTCAGTTACGCTGCATCTACTTTTTTATCTGCCATCTCAAAAGTTTATATATGCTTCTTTTTCAAATATTACTATGTAATATAGCATAAACTTATCCTCTAACAATATCTCTATTTATTCATGCTAATCACAACATAACCTTATTTTCTACACGCATATTTTTAAGTATTTCAAAATTTTTCTGTTACCTCAAATAACTGTTCCGCTCTTTCCAGTAGGCCTACTCCACATAAAATAAAATTTTATGTCGAGTCCCTGTTCGCAAGGCGACCAATTGTAACTTTAATTACTTTTATGATCGAGTTAAATACTGTTTACTTCTTATGATAAACAGTTCATTCGGGTGCCATCTTGTTACCAACAATAGAAACTCAGATATGCTTACCTTTGGGCCGAGTTCGGTTAAGCGAACCAGAAACAGCAGAACTTGTTACTTGAAATAAATCGCTTTTAATTTTATTATTTACCAATGACATTACCTTTTATTATCAACCAACATACAGTTACATTTGATTCTACTTTGAAAACAATGCACACTACCATTCGCCATGCGGCGCAGTTCATCTAATCAAGTTAAAATTTCTTTCCCATTAACATTTTTACATGCCCACCAAAATACACATAATCAATCATATTTTTTAATTATAGAATTATATATTTGCACAACCCAGCACTTCTTAAATTTAAATCTTTCCCCATTCACGCAATCACACCCTCATTCATGCGGTACAATTTCTTTATTTTCAAATTGAGCTCATTTTACTGAATCTAATAAGGATATTGAAAATTCGGTATTTGCCCGTATTAATTTTTGCTTTTACCCCCCATTTGTTACTTAGCTGGAAAATCAGTCCTGAAGACGTCCCATTGCTCCACGCGCACTACGGAGATTGTTTTCACCAGATGTTATTGGAATTTATTTGATATATATTTAAACCAAACTGCCATTTCACTTTAGATTGATGTCAGTTTATATATATTTCACATTTTACATATTATACGGGCGGACGTCCGCGATTTCGTTCCTGAACTTTTATATATGGCCAGCCGGCACAAATGATGTTGCGTGACTGAGAACGATCTGAACTGCTTCAATTCCAGTGTGGAAAGGGCATCACGTCACCAATCTCATTGTGTTTGTTGATGATGTCTTAGTTTTTAAAGGCGCAGCAATTACGTCCTGCATTCTTTAGGTGACGTTTTCATAGGAGTGGCCTGTTGACAAGTTTGTCTGGCGAATTTGTGTCCGCACGTACACCACTGACCTTGGCGCAATTCCTGTTGCTCAATATTACGCTGTTTCACACTTTACAAAACTTTATAAAACTTCACCATCCTTGATGTATTTATTTATGATTTTGAATAAAATAAAATTTACATTGGTTATTCCCCAGAATCTATAGGGACATATTTGTACCGTTACAGTATTAATTACTCATAACTTTTAGTATACTTTGTATGAATTTGGAAAATGTTACAGAAGTTTTTTAATTAACTGAAACATTAAAATTGATCTGGAGGAACATTTATTATTTACAAAAATGTTTAATTAAAACTTATAATATGAAAAGCTCAGCCATTGGTATCGTAAAGTTTCAGTTATCTTTGCTACAGCACTCCAGTAGCATTACAGACTGCCTTTTACTCACTTCTTAAACAGGCGGCCAGCAGCAAGTAATGCCAATTCCACAATGTCCATTGTATGCCGCCGCTGCTATTTTCTACAATTTGTTTCTCAGATTTGTCCTCAGGTCTCCATTTATACCTAATTGTGCTGGTTGGTCCTTGTATTTAAATTGGTTAGCTGCTCTCCAGTGAACCAAACCAAACACAGTTTAAGCTTTCTCTGTGAAAGTCTCATTGTAAGTAAATGCTGCAAATAGCCCTTTTAAGGGTTCTTAATTAATTTTACCAAGGAGAAATGCAAGCACCCTGAGAGGCGTAAGATTGTGTTTTGGAATCATAGACAGTGTGTAAAAAGTATATGAAGAGATTCCAGTATTGACAAAACTCTCATAATCTCAATAACAACCACGATCAGTACTTTCAAGAGAATAGGTATACAGGGTTTGTTCAAAAAGTTCATGCAATTTTTGTTTATTTGAAAAATAATGTCTTTATTCATCTGCATTTACATTGGCACCTTTAAAGTAATCTCCATCGGATATAACATACATATGTTATAGTTATTTTCCAGTCTTCAAGACATCTGTAGAATGCACTTTCTGGTATAGCCTTGAGCTCGATGAGCGATTTTTGTTTTATTTCTTGGTTTTTTCATTCTCGGAAAAAGAAATATTCACAGGGGGCCTTATCTGGTGAGTACAGTGCTTGTGGTATCATTATGGTCTTATTTTTGGCCAAACATTCTTGCACAAGGAGTGGCATGTGAGCTGTAGCATTATTGTGGTGCACTTTCCATAAATCTACGCATTTTGTACAAGTAGCTTCACGCAAGTGACGTAACATGCCCAAATAGTACTCTTTATTGACTAGCACATAGTGGTAAAAATTCATAGAACTCGATACCATGATAATTGAAGAAAACGGTTAGAAGAATTTTAACGTTTGACCGAACTTGACGTGCTTGTTTGGTCTTGACTCACTTGGGAGCTTCCAATGAGATGACTGGGCCTTGGTTTCGATGTCATAGCCACATACCCATGGTTCATTACCTGTTATAATGCATTGGAACAATGTTGGGTAATTAGCCACTTCATTTATCATTTGCTCAGATATTTATTTATGATGCAATTTTTGATGAAAATTAAACAGTTTTTAAAACAAACTTCACTGCCACTCATCTCACTCATGAAAATAGTTTCACATGATCCATATGCAATACTAACTTCTTCCATTTTTTCGTTGGTTGTTGGTATGCTTGGTCTTCCAACTCTAACATAATCTTCAACTGATTCATGAAGCGTCTTGGAAGCGTTTGTACCATTTATAAACCACTCGTTCATGCATACTACACTCACCAAAAGCCTTCTACAACATTTTCACCATGTCAAACCACTTTATCTCATGTTTGTAGACTATCATGTAACTACAAGGTCTCATATTTTATACAAAATTTAATGCATGTTCTTTGATCATGCATTGCAAAATATTAAAAAATCACCAAATACATCAAAACACAATTTACTCATATGCTGTCAAACCTGAACTAGGCATCCAATATGGCTACAAATTTAGATAATTGTTACAGAGTGATGTGCCAACATCACAAAAAAAATGTTTTGAATTGGTAGTTTCTAGCTCGGGAAATTCAAAAATTGCATAACTTTTTGATCAAACCTCATATGGTACCCTACCAGAATCTATGTACAGACTACCTTGGCATTGTTACTAAATAGCTGACTGAAACTGCTTTAGTTCTTGTCATTCTTCTTAGTTTGCCATTGGAGTTGACTGTGTAGCATTATGGAGTAGATGGAGGCACAGTATTGTTCCTAGTATTGATACCTTAACACTGATTATGTTTAGCAGCAAAATGTGAAATAATTGTAAATCATCTCAATGTTACCTAATGCTTTGTTGGAGAAAGTAACAAAGTTCATTTATGTACCACTGTTTAGCACACTTGTAAAGGTGGGTGCCATAAATTTTGACCAGTTTTAATATTATTATTCTGTTGCACACAATTTATTATTACTGATAGCAGACAATTTATTCCAGGAATGATAAAGGTTAATTATTTTGTGCCTAGTTTTTGTCTTTGTTTTTATATCATAAACTTGGCGACACACATGACCCTAAGTTCTTTTTAGTGATTTTATCATTTGCTCTCTGTAGATTATGTATTGCTTCTACAGAATTCTTTGGTGCTTGGATGGCAATATCATCTGCAAACATAGCTATGTTGGTGTTTACTATTATAGGGTAGATTGCATATAAGAGATAAAAGAGTATAGGATCCCTGTCACTGCTATACTCATAGTCCTTTTAAGTGAGAAAACTTATCCTCCAGCTTGATCCTGCACAGATGCATGATTTCAGCATTCTATTTCAATGTGTTGGCAGCAGAATGCTTAGCTTTAACTCATATGCCATAATTTTCAAAGTCTTTTATAACATCTTGAAAGATTGTTGAATAAAACAGCTTATTTATAACACTTTTTTCAATTATTAACACGTAACTTCATAACTTTCATGTATGTAACATGGACTTAGTGTACCTTGTCTGTTACTGAATGCTTACTTTTAAATCTATACTAATTGTTAAAAATTAATTTTTTTTCTTCTATTAGGCATACTGATTTAATCTTTCATCAGGTTTTCAAATAATTTGTAAATTATAGTAACAGTTATGTGGGTCTCATTGCTCATTTGGTGCTTTCTCAGGCTTGGTAAGCATTATTATGTACTCTGTTTTCAAGCTACATTTTCCAGATACAATAACCACACACATAAAGCTTGAGACAGCCATACAAAGTACACAACACTATCAGTGGACAAGCAGTTAATTTTTAAGTGATAGGGCAAACACTCAGTATTGTTCTTATCTCAGTGGTTTCTTCCAAACTACATCATGAAATAAGATAAATTAGGGCAAACACTCAGTATTGTTCTTATCTCAGTGGTTTCTTCCAAACTACATCATGAAATAAGATAAATTATTCGAATTATTAACAGAATTATCACTGTTGCACACCACTATAGAAAAATTATTCCGATTAGTGCTTTCAAGCTTCTCAGCTCATCGTCAGATCAGAAATGACAGCATTTCCGATCTGACGATGAGCTGAGAAGCTTGAAAGCGCTAATCGGAATAATTTTTCTATAGTGGTGTGCAACAGTGATAATTCTGTTTGTGATTACAACCACTAACACAACTTTCTTAATTAAATATTCAAATTATTGTTTCATTAGTTAACTACTAATATGAAGGGTGACTTAATTACAACAGTCCTTTTATATATGGGGTGGTCAGAGCACAAGTAGACCAAGTCCATTCTGTCATATTTCGAGAAACATAAGGATAAAGTTAATCATCAATGATTAGGTCTGGGGAGCATTTTCAATCTCTGTTGACTGTTATAATTGCATTTAAGATATTAACTTAAATAATGATCATGGCCAGAAATGCTGTTATAATTATTTTAATAAGATTTTCTTTCTTTAATACTAAATATGAGGACTTGGTTCACTTGTGCTCTGAAAATATATGTGAATTGAAACCATGACTGCCACTAGTGCTGCTACAGTTGGCTAAATAACAAAGCATGGGCTTAGTCTGTTGTTGCTCTGAAAAGTATTCATTCTTGTGCTAGTACTGCATGCAAAATAGAGAATATGACAAAAATGGACTTGGTCTACTTGTGCTCTGAACACCCCATATATAAATTAAAAGTCGTATAAACATAATTTAAAAGCAGAGACATGAAATTAATAAGGAATAAGAGCATAATCAAAAACAAGTAAATGTGCTGTATTATGTATGTGCATGTGCACTTGATCGTGTACGTGCTGATATTTATTTCACAGGGGGATATTAAATTTGGTCTTTCCATATTTTTTACAGATCTGGATTTTTTGCAGCAGCAAGTTTTATGTCATTTCAGCAGTGTAGATTTAATTTTGGAAGTGAACCTTTTAGCTTTCCTCCATTGGATATAAAGTTTCAGTGTTTTAATGACCATGCTAATCTGAGTCCTGAAGAAAGGATAGTACTTCCTAGGTAAACTATGACTATGTGTTAGGTTTAGTTTAATAATTTCTTGGAAGTATTAAAAGAATTTACATTATTTTAATTAATGATAATTTAGTTTGTGAATTATCCTCCAAGTGAAATTCAGGAAAGGAAACAGTATTGCAGAATAATAAATGTGTTTTTAATGATCTACAAAATTAGTATAAGAAATTTCAAATAGGAAATGTTCAAAAAGTACATGACCATAGCTAGTTGCATGCAATAGAGGAAGTTCAGCATGCTCAGCAGTAGACACTAGTGTGCATCTATGATCTTTTACAGGCCTATAAATGAGTTAGTCAGTGCCAGACAGCCACTATATGCTTATATATATATATATATATATATATATCATGTACTTGTTACATTTTAACATTGCCAGTAGTGACAAAATGCATTATACAGTGCTTACTTTACCAAAAACTCCACAGTGCCCAGAGTCAAAGAATTCATAAAATTCTGCAGATTTTCGACAGTAGCACTGTGTCACAGAAATTATGGAAATAATGTGACAAATTTTAAATTAGATCAGCGTACAGCAGGCCAGCAACAAGTAATTATCAGAATCTATATCTAATTACATCATAAGAGACTGTTTAAGAAACTGTAATGTGAGAAACATGCTATCCAGTGAATTTAATTTGGATGTGGTTTCAGTATACGTATCCAAAGACACAGATATTCCAAAGACAAAGAGTATACAGTTCCACACTCAAAGACACATGGGCTTTGACATATGGATAGACTTTTTGTTAGTTGTTCCAATAAAAGAAAGTACAGTAATCATGGAAATGTTGAACTTTTGGTTGAACCACTGATATTCCACAACTTCACTGAAAATTTCTATCATCACAAGATCAAAGAAGGTACACATCAAGTGACGATATGAAGTTGTATCAGAAATTACATCTGAAGGCCAGACTATCAATAAACAATACTATCCAGAGTTTCTGTTGTCTCTGTGATTAGCTGGGGTACACTCAAGTGATAGGTACAATATGACAGTACTCATGCCTGTTCTTCATGTTGGATTCAGAATTTATTGGTCAACCATGGAATTTGGTATCTTGTAAGGCCCCTTACTCTCCAAATATGGCTCCTTGTGATGTGTGGTTCTCCCCAAACAGGGAATGCTCCTGAAATGGTCCCAGTTTGGGAGTTGGAGCCAAGGATATGATGAATGTGCCAGAACACAAAACCATACCACAATAGACCTTTATAAATGTTGCCAGTGAGGGAAGAGCTACTGTATTATGTATGTGGTCAGATATTAAATGTAAATGTTGAAACGGGAAGATGAATATAGTTCATTATTTTAAGTAACCTGTTGTAAAAAATGAGACATTTATAATTAATGATTTTTGTTTATGGTATAAGTTGCTTGGCTGTTGGATGGTAGGAGCTTCATTTTGATGACTGCAGCAATTTAGTGTAAGGAAACAACTAGGTCATGAAGAGAATTGTGGTTAAGAATGTAGAGGGTTCGATTGGCTTGTGGTGAACAGTGTAACAATTTGTAGAATTCAGTGTTCTGTCTTTCCCTACCATTTCAGGCAACTTATCATGGTATTCCGGTATAAGCAGGTATACAAATCTCATGATACAGGTATGTACCCATTACAATGGGTAATATTTACTTGTGGGTTATAAGAGTGGTTAGCAGTTTATTATACCTTGTCTGAGGATTTGGAAAGTTAGGAGACATTCAAATTTTTTATTTTTCTGTTTTTGGTAATCTTCTCAGAAAGTGCTTCTAAGCATGTTTTTTAAATTGCTGTATTTATTGAATTTTTTGGATTTTTAAACTGATAGTTCAGATGTCCATTATCACGTTTTTATGGAAAACAAAAATCTACAAATATGTACTTTAAAGAAATTGATGCAATATTCTCTTATTGGTTAATATTGTAATTTTTACAATAATTAACATACACAAGTTACTTTGCAGGAGATTAGAGTTTGGGAGCCAAAAGATTGGCTACTTTCCTCCTGGACTACGATTGCGTACTTTTTGAATCCTTTTATATGTAGACATGGCGATAGATTTTACTTGGAGATGGCATCCAGTGGGTTGGAGATGCGCAGTGGACAACACCTCATTGCGAGGCTAACAAAATTTTAATTCATTTTGTACATGTACACAGCAATCTTGTACAGTTTCATACTGTGAACATGGCTCCAGCAAGGCTAGCAAGAACATTAGAAGCATGATAGGATTGTTGTGAAGTGACAGTATGTGACAGAGAGAGATAGTCTAAGTGAAACCATGAACTGTTTCCACATAGTCCCCTCTCTCCTCTCTATGCTATATATTTCAGTGGGGGTAATTCTTAGGTTTGCTGGCACTGCTCAAGATCAGCTGTCATGTTTCTAATAACATAAAAGTGTATTGGCTTATAAAAGGTGTACAAAAAATTAGTTTAAAAACAAAATTTCTCCTTCATTTTATCATGACTGACAAATAAGAACTTAGTGTATAATTAACCTTCTGGGATTAGATGTTATTAACAATGTGAATTCTAATATGTTTGTTTTATCATGATGTTGACTGAAGTGTATATTTTGCAGACACTTACAACTTGAGCTGTTAAGACGCATGAGTGTTAAAGAGGATTCTTGCACTATATGTTTTGATTATAAGGCCACAATAACCTTACAACCCTGTGGACACAGGTATTATTCATTACTGTTACTATTAGTTACTATTAATATGACAAACATGCTATCCAGTGAATTTAATTTGGATGTGGTTTCAGTATACATATGGAATATGCACATGGTTCCACACTCAAAGACATATAGGCTTGGACAAATAGATATACTTTTTATTAATTGTTCCAATAAGAAAGTATAGTGATCATGGAAATGTTGAACTTTCAGTTGAACCACTGATATCCCCTAAATCGAAATGATAATCTTTACAGTGATATTTGTATCTGTTACACTAAGTGTATTAACATAGTAACTGAAGAAAAGTTTGAGAAACAGGCTTCAAATACAAAATACAAGCATATAGTAGTGGCGAATAGATCTGATTGACCTAGCAAACAGGTCTGATTGACACTTCAAATTTTTTATAGCCTGTTTCTGTTTTTTATAATCTTCTCAGAAGTGCTTCTAAACCTGTTTTTTTTTTAATTGCTCTATTTATTGAATTTTGTGGATTTTGTAAACTGATAATACAAATGTGCATTATCACTTTTTATGCAAAACAATCTAAAATATCGGTATGGAGAACCATACATGACTTCCATATTCTAAGATTTATATTTAAAATCATTTTCGAAATGAAATATTACCATAGAAACTACTTCTTTCTACTTACTGCTTCAGCCTTAACCACAGTACTGTGGTCACTAACGTATACCACCTCACGTTATCGCACTCGATTTTCACTGATGATGGAAGTCGACGGCATTGCCGAAACGTCTGGTTTTGTAGAAAACATTGGACTACGGCCAAATATCCCGGGAAGGAATTTTAACAAAAACTACTTCTTTGTTGCCGATAACGTTGTACACATATATATAAAATATATGCATAAAATTAATGGCTTGTATAAGTTAATGATTGATCTCCATTAAGTAGTGCTCAAGTTTCCAAAGTTTTAATATTACGATGTCCGTAATTAAAACATCAGAGCAGGTTTAGTGTGAATGAGGGTACACTGTGGACAACAATTTTCAACATTTCCTATTGAGCGTTGCTTAGAGTAAAGCTGCGAATCTACAGTGTATGTTTCACAGAACAAACACGCGAAAAAGAAGGAGCGCTCCAAAGTCACTCATGGACCCTCAGCATCTTGCAGAGGGTTCATTCCCTAAAGACGAAAAGTCTGTCTATGAATCGTTCCTCTGTAAACACGTGCAGTTACATTGACCAGCGATCCACAGGAAGCAAATTGATGTCCATTTTTTCGGCTTGCACGCGTTATGTTGGTGTGGGTTTCGGCACTTTCCATTTAAAAAGCATGCAAATGTAAGAAAATAAACATGAGTGAGGCCAGAAATAACGTGAATTGTGTGTGTGTGTGTGTGTGTGTGTGTGTGTGTGTGTGTGTGTTACCTGCCTTTTTATTGCTGTAGGCATAATAATAAAATGGAAACGTAAACATTACATAACTGAGATATGCTTACCTGCCACTAACGATATATTATTACTTCCATATTCCTTAAGGAATGGAAGTATGGTGATGGCAAAAAAAATCGTGTTCGAGATTATTGCAGATTCTGATTCTACTACACTCAAAACATGAAAAAAAGTCGTTTTCCGAAAAGTGTCTGTGTGTCTGTAGATTTTTTTTCTATGGCAAACGATAACTGCCGCAAATTCAAACAGAATCAAATAATTTTTTGCATACAGCCCTGATTTGTAGAGTACTCACGACCTATTGTTTTTGGTGAAGATCGGTTGAGGGAAAGGGGTAGTTTACCTGCAATGGTTTTTTTTTATCAAGGGAATTTTTTTTTTTGCAAACGATAACAGCTGCAAATTCAAACAGAATTAAATAATGTTTCGTATACAGCCATGGATTGTAGAGTTCTCAAGACCGTTTTTGGTGAAGATCGGTTAAGGGAAAGGGGTAGTTTACCTGCAACGTTTTATGTTTTAACAAGGGTATTTTCTATGGCAAACGATAACAGCCGCAAATTCAAACAGAATCAAATAATTTTTTGCATACCGCCGTGATTTGTAGAGTACTCAAGACCTATTGTTTTTGGTGAAGATCGGTTAAGGGGAAGGGGTAGTTTACCTGCAACGTTTTTTTATCAAGCGTATTTTCTATGACGAACGGTAACTGCCACATATTCAAACAGAATCAAATACTTTTTTGCATACGTCACTGAATTGTAGAGGACTCAAGGCCTTTTGATTTTGGTGAAGATCGGTTAAGGGGAAGGGGTAGTTTACCTGCAACCTTTTACGTTTTAACAAGAGTAAAGTACTTGAAAATTCATTTAAACTTTTTCAAACAATGGTAATTGTTAAAAATAAAATAATTTTGTTGCCAGGCAATAAAATTATAATTTTTTCATTTTAATGTAAATCTGTACATAGTATAAAGTAAAGTCGGTCCGTTTTCTCTCTGTGTTTGAAATCGCTAATCTCAGGAAGTACTGAACGGATTTTATTCAAGTTTTCGCCAATAGATAGAGTGTCTATCGAGGAACATTTATGTGTATAATTAATACATATATGTTGTACATTAGCTTAGCTATCACGGTTTATGTCAAGTAAGTGGTATAGTTTACATCTTATATATAAAAATGAATGTTTCTTTGTTTGTCCCGTATGCGTTCCTATACCATTCATCCGATTGCGATGAAACTTCGGTGAGTTGTTGTGCGCACGTCCGCGAAGGTTTCTTCCACATCTCCTCCTAAACCACTGTACCGATTTCAACCAAACTTGGCACAAATATTTTACGCAACGGGAGAACCAACATAGGATAGGTGTTTTTTCGATGGGGTCCTTTTGGGGGTTCTTTGGGGTCTTCCACATCGCCTCCTAAACCACTGGACCGATTTCAACCAAACTTGGCACAAATATTTTACGCAACGGGAGAACCAACATAGGACAGGTGTTTTTTCGATACGATCGTCTGGGGGGTCCTTTGCGGTCTTAAAAAACTATTAGATCTGGTTACTATGGCAACCCAATAGAATAGATTCTGTTCTAAATATATTATCGCATGAAATTGAAGACCACGCGAACGAAGTTGTGGGCAACAGCTATTTATTTTTAAGAAGCCTACTTTAATTAAACTTTATTAATTAAACTAACATTTTCATTACGTACAACGTAAAACTCCGTAGCGAAGCACGGGTATTCTGCTAGTCATGTATAAGAGAAAATATATCGTGCGTGGCAGGCAAGCATATCTCAGTTATGTACTGTTTACGTTTCCATTTTATTATTATCACTACCGCAATAAAAAGGCAGGGAAGACACACACACACACACAATTCGCGTTATTTCTGGCCTCATTCATGTTTATTTTCTTACATTTGCACGGTTTTTAAATGGAAAGTGCCGAACCCATACCAACATAACCATTGCAAGCCGAAAAAGTGTCCAGCGTGGATAGCGATTTGCTTCCTGTGGATCGCTGGGCAGTGTAACTGCACGTGTTTACAGAGGAACGATTCATAGACAGGCTTTTCGTCTTTAGGGAATGAACCCTCTGCAAGATGCTGAGTGTCCATGAGTAACTTCGGAGCGCTCCTTCTTTTCCGCGTGTTTGTTCTGTGAAACATACACTGTAGATTCGCAGATTTATTCTAAGCAACGCTCAATAGGAAATGTTGAAAATTTTTGTCCACGGTGAACCCTCATACACACTAAACGTGCTCTGATGTTTTAATTACGGACATCATAATATTAAAACTTTGGAAACTTGAGCACTACTTAATGGAGATCAATCATTAACTTATACAAGCCATTAATTTTATGCATATTTTTTATATATATGTGTACAACATTATCGGCAACAAAGAAGTAGTTTTTGTTAAAATTCCTTCCCGGGATATTTGGCCGTAGTCCAATGTTTTCTACAAAACCAGACGTTTCGGCAATGCCATTGACTTCCATCATCAGTGAAAATCGAGTGCGATAACGTGAGGTGGTATATGTTAGTGACCACAGTACTGTGGTTAAGGCTGAAGCAGTAAGTAGAAAGAAGTAGTTTCTATGGTAATATTTCATTTTGAAAATGATTTTAAAAATAAATCTTAGAATATGGAAGTCATGTATGGTTCTCCATACCGATATTTTTATACATGGAGGAGTTCAGTGACATACACACGTACAGAAGAATTATATATATAAAGATATTAACTCATACATAATTTACATTAAAATGAAAAAATTATAATTTTATTGCCTGGCAACAAAATTATTTTATTTTTAACAATTACCATTGTTTCAAAAAGTTTAAATGAATTTTCAAGTACTTTACTGTTGTTAAAACGTAAAACGTTGCAGGTAAACTACCCCTTCCCCTTAACCGATCTTCACCAAAATCGAAAGTCCTTGAGACGTCTACAATTCAGGGACGTATGCAAAAAATTATTTGATTCTGTTTGAATTTGCGGCTGTTATCGTTTGCCATAGAAAATACGCTTGATAAAAAAACGTTGCAGGTAAACTACCCCTTCCCCTTAACCGATCTTCACCAAAAACAATAGGTCTTGAGTACTCTACAAATCAGGGGTATATGCAAAACATTATTTGATTCTGTTTGAATTTGCGGCTGTTATCGTTTGCCATAGAAAATACCCTTGTTAAAAAAACGTTGCAGGTAAACTACCCCTTTCCCTTAACCGATCTTCACCAAAAACAATAGGTCTTGAGAACTCTAGAATTTAGGGCTGTATGAAAATAATCTTTTGATTCTGTGTGAATTTGCGGCTGTTATTGTTTGCCATAGGAAATACCCTTGTTAAAACCTAAAACGTTACAGGTAAACTACCCCTTTCCCTTAAGCGATCTTCACCAAAAACAATAGGTCTTGAGAACTCTACAATTCAGGGCTGTATGGGAAACATTATTTAATTCTGTTTAAATTTGCGGCTGTTATCGTTTGCCAAAAAAAAAATTTCCATTGATTAAAAAAAAACGTTGCTGGTAAACTACCCCTTTCCCTCAACCGACCTTCACCAAAAACAATAGGTCGTGAGTACTCTACAAATCAGGGCTGTGTGCAAAAAATTATTTGATTCTGTTTGAATGTGCGGCAGTTATCGTTTGCCATAGAAAAAAAATCTACACACAGACAGACACACACACAGACTCTTTCGGAAAACGACTTTTTTTCATGTTTTGAGTGTAGTACAATCAGAATCTGCAATAATCTCGAACACGATTTTTTTTGCCATCACCATACTTCCATTTCCTTAAGGAATATGGAAGTAAAATATGTACTTTACAGAAATTGATGCAGTACTTTCTTGTGGGTTAATATTGTAATTAACAATTGTCAGTGCTTGTAGCTTGTAGCTTCTTTATTGCTTTTTAAAAACCACTGAGTAGGTCCCTGAAAATTATTTGAAATTTTTATAAGCACGTATATAAGTAAAAAACATTTAAGTGTACATTTTATATAAGTGGATTACTATTATAAATTTTGTGAGTTTAATTGAAGTTTTGGAAACATAGTGTAACAATGGAACCCTCTCGAACAGCAGAGAGCATCCTTCCACCCATTCATCCGCTAGTCAACCAGGTGTAGCCTCAACACTAAAGTACACTCCAGACTATTCTGGAGAGCACTTGAAATACGCAGTAAGTTGGCATGCCACAGTTAGGATTATGATGGAAAGTTATTCTGGACCAAACACTTGCACTACCTATATAATGGAGAGCAGCTGGCTTTGTCAGTCAGTTAAGTTGAGTGATTTCGTTAGTGCGGATCGAGGGGTTGTTAGAGATTAGTGGAAAGTGTTGACTGTGTTATAGTTAGTGTGGAAGTCTATTACTTGACATTATTATTGCATGTGAACAAATTTAACTTGAATTATTGTACGAGAGTACCTTGTTAATTACAAACTGTCATTTGTGATTAATTAAAGCTGGTAATTAGTGACTTCATTTGTGTATGTATTTTGTTTTCCACTGTACCATACGATCATCAGTGAGATCGTCATAACAATACATTCAAGTAAATTGTTGATTTATATACAGAGATGTATACACAAATGTATATTGTATATTTTTGTATTACAGTTTTGTAATTGAAAATTAATTATTATGTTTGTATAAATTTATACATCTATGTACCATAAACTATTGTTGATGAAACATGTATTTCTTATTGTGAACATATTTGATATTGAGAACCACAAAAACACCATAGCCATTGTTGGTAACAACACCAAAGAAATAATTACTCATTATCCATATTTTATTTTCGCCTTTGGTTGATAGGTATGAGGCATGTTTTAAAAGTAAGGGCCAGTTGCGAATAAAAAGTTATTGTGAAAAAAGCAGAGTGAATTATATCGCATGTGCACAATAGCTTCAACAGTTTCATAAGTTCAATATCAGTTGTTGTGTCAAAACTCTTATCAGTGTTTTCCTTTCCAACAGCAGTTATTCGTTGCAGCTGTGGCAGTAAACAGTCCCACCAGTTGTGAAATTTGGTCTGTGATTTAATTTTCAATGCAAAATGTCGTACACTTCCAAAATTCATCATGATTGTGTGAAGTTTATGGTCCTGCTGTAGCGAGTGAAGGTAAGGTAAGACAGTGGAGCCATGAGTTTAATGATGGCTGACAAACTTTCATGATGAAAAGTGGCGTGGAAGTCCTAGTCTGCAAACAGATGATGTTATTGAACTAGTAAATGTAAGAGTTCAAGAAAACTGACAATTTACCATTAGTGTTCTTACATTGGAATATCACATGTTTCACAGAGTATAGTGTAATATAATTGTTTCTGCAAAACTAGGCTATCATAAATTGTGTCCAAGATGGGTCTCAAAAATGTTGACTGATGCACACAAAAATAAGAGGATGGCATCTGCATGTGCATTTTTGGTCCACTACAAGACAGAAGAAGATAACATTTCCCCATATTATAATTAATGAAAACATAGATTTTATTCATCAGTTTTGACTCCAAACAACAATCCCTGTAATGCTATCATTCTGGTTCACTGAACAAAAAAAAAATCAAACACACCCAGTCAGAATGGAAGATCATGTTCACTGTTTCTGTCACAAAATAGGTGTCCTATTGGTAGATTTTATGAAGCCAGGAACAACTGTCACAGCCGGATATTTATTGTGAAACACTTTCAAACTGAGTCATCCAATTCAGAACCCATGATGTGGGATGCTGTTGTCAGGAAATTGACAATGCTGACACACACAGCTGCCTGTATTGTAAAAATTTGTCACTTAAGTGGGAACTTTTTTTATTCCCACTTACAGACCAGACCTTTCTTACACCTTATTATTTCCACTTATTATTTCCACATCATCCTTCATCTGAGGAAGTTGTCTGAATATCAACAGTTTTAGGATAGTGAGGAGTTGAAAACAGCAGTGCGAACTGACTGAAATCATGGACAGTAGTTTTTAGTAACAGGATTTAAAAAGGGTTGTTCCTAGACACCAGAAGTGCTTAAAAATAATGGTATGGTGTAGAAAAATAAAATATGTTATACAATTATTAACCTAATATTAAATGCAATATTTCTCTTACTTTGTTTTCTTTAACAAATTATAAGCCCTTGCATTTAAAACATGGTGTGTTATTAGACAAAAATTTAACCAAATAAGATTTTTTTTAAAGACTACCTTGCTTTTATCTTAATTACCTTTGTTTATTTATATAGTTGTAAACAAAATGTGTCCATATTACTGGTGTGTGTGTGCGTGTGCGCGCGCGCGTGTGTGTGTGTGTGTGTGTGTGTGGCTTTTAAATTAAACTGAAAACTCAAAATAAAACTTAAAGATAAACATTAGTTTCTTTTTTATAATTTACATTTATGATAAATACACAAGAAAAGTACAGTGGCCTCTCTCTTAACCGACTGTTTCACTAGAGAGGGTGGAAAAAATTAACTATACACACCCTAACACACACTAAAGTTATTAGTGTAATGTACATACATTAATAATACATTATTAATCATTTTTTAATAAACTTTAAATTTGTGAGTGTACTCTACAGTATTTGTGTGTACTGTACTAAATTTAATTTACATACTGCATGTTATAAACATATCCAATAAAAGAAAGCGTATGGTTGTTTTGTTAGAGAAAACATTGGATTCATTAGACCATTTAGAAAAAGGGTAGTCGGTTAAAAAAAAAATTCTGCTCGACTTTGGGGTCAGGTAAACCACTGTAAAGGACTGGAAGAAAAATAAAGTAAACATAAAATCTTACTGCTCCAGTGTATCAAGTGAAACACCTAGTGCTTTAACGTCTTGTTTTACACTGAAGAAACCAAATTTGGAAACACTAGATAATGCTCTATGGCTGTGGTTTGTTCAACAACGACACAAAGGTGTGCCTTTGAATGGACCAGTAATTCAAGAAAAGACTTTACGTTTAAATAGGTCGCTTAATGGTGATGCGAATTTTTCGGCAAGTGATGGGTGGATTTTATGACATGGTATACACGTTTTATTGGTTTGCGGAGAAAATTTATCGGCTGCTACTAATTTTTCAAGTTGGTTTATAAAAATCATAACTGATGAAAACATGGTGAATGATCAGATTTATAATATTGATGAAATGGGGGTGAATTATAGAATTCTTCCATGACAGACTTTTGCTTGACAAGCAGAACTAAATGTGCCAGATCATAAGTTGTCTAAAGACAATTACTATTGGTGTTTGCTCGAATGCTTCAGGATCACACAAATTACCACTTTTTGTTATAGAAAAATCTGTAAAACATATGGCTTTTCAAAAACATAAATCCATCATCTCTACCCTTTTTTTTCGTGCTCAGAAATCTGCTTGAATGGATTCCTTTTTATTTCAAGACTGGTTTGATACTTAATTTGTTCCAAAAGTGAAAACATTTCTTAAATCAAAAAGTCTTCCAGAAAAGGTCATTCTTGTGTTAACATAATGCTCCCAGTCATCCGTCAAGTGATTTCTTCAAACACGAAGATATTAAAGCCATGTTCCTGCCACCTAATGTTACATCAGTTATACAACCGATGGATCAAGGTGTTATCGCAGCAATAAAAAAACTGTACAAAAAAGTTACTGACTTCAATTATGGAAAATACTATGATGGTGATATTGATATAACACAGGCTTTAAAAAAAACTTAATATTAAGGACGTTATTTACATGGCAGTTGATGTGTGGAGTACAATTTCTGAGACTACTCTGCAAAAATCTTGGCAAAAAATTCTGCTAGCGGTTGTTTCAGATGATTACGCCCAGCCCTGCAGAAATGAACTCTTGCCATTAGTGAGACAATTACTAGGATGCGAAGCTGCTGAAGAACAAGAGATAGTCGAATGGTTAAATGAAGATGAAAATGTGGAGAAAGAAATGGACGATAATGAAATTATTGAAGCAGTAATGAATAATAACGAGGATCATGAAAGTGAGAATGAATCCAACAAGGATCAAGAAACAAAAATTTCTCATGTGGCTGGGAAAGACGTTCTAGAAATCTAGACATTCGATATGTTGAACAACAGCCTCCTTCAATGCCAGTCGATGTACTGAATCTGAAAAAGTGGAGAGATTGTGCAGCTGACAGAGGTCAGAGTAACATAAAACAAAAGAAAATGACCGACTTTTTCTCATAAATCCGAGGATTTTAAACTTTTAAAGTGTACAGCGTACATTAAAGTGTTTGTTTTTACGTAGGTTAATTGTACAGTAAAATATATATAACATGTTTTCGTGTTACAACTTTAATTTTGTGCCTACATAGTTTACTTAACACCCAAAATCTTCGTTTCTTTATACATTATAACCAACATGAGCCAAAAGAAAGCAGACCATAATTTCTTTCTTGTTTTCATAATTAAGGTAAGTTGATCATGTACATTACCATATATATTTTATTTACTGTTCTATTTACTGTACTCACAGATAATTAAAGCAATTGTAATTAAACCATTTATCCAATTTTATCGTATGCATTTCATTTATAGATACAGTACAAAGTGGGTTGTACGTACATGTACTTCAAATATAGGCTATTCAATTCTTTGTTCTCGACAGTCATAAACGAGCTACCTGTTAACCGACTTTTCCATTATCTGACCGTTACCCGCTCCCATCCAAATTGGATAAGAGAGACCCACTGTAGAAACAAACAATATTGTAATGTTGGCTAAGGAATCTGTTACGCCGTATACTGTTTCAGTGTGCCAATTACAATCAGTAACTGTACATTTATTATTTCAGGGGTTTTTGCCAGAGATGTTATCAGCAGTTATCAGAATGCCCCATGTGCAGAGGCACAATCACAGATATGACTGAAGACAGTGCGTGATTAAACAGTGAATATTCGCGTTGAGTTTAAAACGGAAAATATTAAATATTTTTATGTTATTAGCACATTGATATAATTAGTACTGTTTTGAAATTGTTAATAAAAGACTTTGTGTAATTATTTTATATTGTTGTGTGCCATGTTGTATATTAAAACATTATTTTTGTTATTTAATTATAATGATTAATTGTAAAAATATGTAAATGTAATATTAAGATGTTTATAAGTATTTGTTACTTATATTCCATGAAGCCAGGTATTTGATACTGTAACATAATGAATGCAATCAAATAAAAGTAATTATATATTTTTTCAGATTTTATATTATGACAAGTGTATAAACTGTATTTTTTTACAAGTTGTTAATTAATTAGTGTTAGTGCAAAATGCAGTACTGTAAAATTTATTTTTTATTTAATGTTATACATTTTTTTCAGCTAATGTAATGAGTAAGTACATTTGTACACATTATTTAAATTACAGTTTCTTTAAAGAGCTATGTAAGATGTATAGTACACAGCATTATAATGTATTTAAACTTTCATACACAACTAGATTTATATTATGTATATAGTTAACATCTACACATTTGATACCAGAAGATAATTTAAAATGTGTCACTAACACTTTACTGTAGCTCTAAACAGTTTAATAAATTAATTTTTTTATGTGTATGCATTTTGCTTATTATTATTATTATTATTATTATTATTATTGTTGTTGTTGTCGTTGTTGTTGTTGTTATCTGTAATTATTATGATTGCTGTTATGTATAGGTAGGTATATTGTTTACTAAGTTTAATGTTTTTTTTTATAATTTCAGTTTTTTCATGAACACAATAAATGTTTTGTATATGACAGGTTTATTCTTTAGTAAAGACAACTTATATTTACTAGTTTGATTCATGTGCTAGTATGTATGCATTTGTCTGGGCAATGATTTGCATATTTGAAGTAAATCTTTTTTTATAGCAAATCATTCATCAAATTCAGGAACAGGAAAAGTCTCTAAGCTGGTGAGCGCATGTGACAGTAATTTGTAGCCCAATTCATGAAGTTTTGTGACTCCAAAGTACTCTCACAAGTTCATTGTCTTGATATAACAGTACTTTCCTTTGCTGAATGTAGACATTTTGCCTTAACAACCTCTTTTGTTGCTCCAGCAGAGCTGCATAGTAATCTCTGCTGACGATTTGCCTTTTCTAAATAGTCTATAATCACCACACACTGACAATCCCAAAACACAGATAGCATCACTTTCCTAGCTGATGGACTGGTGTTGTGTCTCTAGTGTGTAATGGTGAATGCATGTTTTATCAGTGCTAAATCGTTGCAAAACTCGGATTGTCTTTAAACATGGCCAAGCTCTTGAGGAATGTTCATTCAAATGCATTTCTGATAGACCATTAGCAAACAAGCCCTTTGCCCTGGAACCATTTTCATATGCAAATGTTCGTATAATATGTTACAGACACAATCTACTGAGATGTTCACAATGTTTGCAATCACACATTGTTTAGTGTATATAAATGGAATTGGCAATTAATTGATTAATTATGTTTGCGGTGCCATTTATATTTAGTGTAATTATGCTAATTATTATTATTATCGAATAATCCAATTATAAATTGGTAAATTGGGTCTAATTAACTTCGTATACTAATTATATGTAATCAAACAGAGTTGTAATTGACATTAATATTTAACACACATATGAAAGTAACTTATATTTGTCGGATTAGACTCAATATAGTTATCAAATCAATATGATTTGTATGAGCCTGTTAATCGGACATTTCAATGGTCGATTTGGTTGTGTCCATTGATAATTAGCATAACTCTGAGACTCTTTATGAAAATGCTTGGACTGTGATAAATTAATTTTCAAGGTTAATTTGCAATAATGAACGCAAGATTTAAGTATATAAATAATAATTACTTATTATTATATTGTTGGTTAAGTAAATTACTATGTCCTGCAAATACATAATTAAAGACACATAATAACAAAATTACAATAATATTCGTTCGTTGTTTCCTGAAAAACAAGACATACAGTACATTCAAATACAACACACTAATATACATATACAAACAAATAGCAATCAAATATATTTTATCCCTAGCTAAATGCGTTCATTATGCTCAGATGAATTACTTTAATATTAACTTTATAAGATTTAAGATTTATATAACTTTACAAAATCTCTCGGGAGTAGCTCTTTGAAAAGATGAGACAGTGCAGTAGTATATGTATCACTAGGATTTAATAAACATAAAGGCTTATCTTGCAAAAGGGTTTATCCAAAATTCCATAGGCGTAAGATGACATCTGCTGGTAGGTTCCTTGTACATCCTAATCACTGTTAATTGAAGAACACTTCACTTCACTTCACTGATTTCCACTCTCGTTATGTGTAGTGTGGTGTTGGACTCCCCGCTGGTGTCAAGTGTTTTGAGTTCAAGTGTTAAGATGTCAACATCGTCATTAAGATGGTTTACTCTTAGAGTTTGCTGTGTGCGTGTTCATATAATTAACTATTTCATCTATCTTGGACGTAGTGTATGCTATGTGCGTAATAGTGTTCGGTTTGGTTCATTCAGTTCAAATGTTCAATATAGCGAATCATTATGGCGGAATAGTGTTTGAATTGTCACCCACTGTTATACTCTCAGAATGTTAATCACTTGTATTATTATGTTGCGTGTCGGTCGTAGTTTAGAGTCACGTACGCACTGATATTTAATGATAGTTATATCTATACGCACTGTTGATTATCGGAACTCATATAATTGTCGAACAGACTTTTGTGTACTTGAGATTGTATTGAATGTCTAAGTTCACTTATGACCGCGACTTGGTTGCGATTTCACTGAGTTAAAAGTTCGGTAAGTCGCGTAAACTATTTCAATTACTACTGTTATTACCGCTCCAACTACTACTATATTATTCCGTCTTGTTACATAACTATTGTAACTACTATTACTCGTCTTCTACCGTATTACTACCATAACTACCGTGTTACTAACTGTATTACTGCCGTATTAACTGTCTTACTGCCACTCCGGGTCCTCGCAAACAGTTTTTATCAAACATACTACCCAGAAGGCAAAATTCTATATTTCCACGCCCTTTCGGATTGGTGATAGGTTCCTTTAAATTCCTACTACCCTGTAGATCTTGTCATCGGTTTCCCGATTCGTCGTTCGAGCCCTTCTTACTCTCTCCACGAGTTCTTTAGGAAGATGCCCAACGCTGGTTGGTCGCCGACATCCCCGGAATATTCCAGCGACGAACGTTGTGCTAATTCTCAAAAACTAGAGCAATTCCCTCGCCTGTCTGTCAACCTTTGTTTCGACGTTGTCGAAGTTCTTTGACTTAGCTTTTGTTAAGAGTCTGCAGTGTCTTGGTCAATTGTTCAATTTACCCTTCGCTCATTCCGCCGATTATCAACTCTTCGTTGGTGACATCCTTGAATGAATCCCACGCTTTCTAGTTGTAAATTTAGCTAGCTGTCAGGGTTTGTTTTCATGCTGGGTTGTGCGTACTTCCAGTATTCACTGAGTGTCCGTTCTATTGTTTACATATTTGTCGAGATTTCTCTGTACCCCTTTGTTGCTGGGTGTAGCCTTTCTTATGTGTGCTCGATACAACACACCCCCACAGCATGTGTTCCATTTCATTTCTGCGTAACCAGGCAGCTGGACTAAGTCTTTGTTTCCGTACGCTAGGTGCTATAAATTGTAACAAACTTTGAGCTGTCAACTACGTTCCTTAAGTTCTTATTGTGCCGTGTACACAGCCGTTTTTATCATTGTCTTCGCACTGGCGTCGGGTCTGACGTGTCCCTAATTCGTCTTTATTTACGACCCGGCCTTGTGTCTGTCAACTAGAGTGTGTGAGCGTGCCACTTGATCGAGAAATTATAAATTTTTTAAAATTTCGATCACTATATTGTCCCCAAATTGGATTGGATGTTGGATTAACAGGAGACATCTGATCCAATTTCTGCGCTCTGTCTCAGTCGTGGACGTCTGCTTTGGAATGGACATGGTTGAATGACATATATCTCACATATGGAGCAATTAATAGTTATTCCCTATCTTGGCGTCTTACATGATCATCTGAATTTATTGCCGCCCATCTGAGTGAAATGAACGCATTTTCTACATTCTATCCGTTTATATGCGTATTATACAATATTATTTTATGTAAATAATTGAATTAAGATATATACATCTGCCCATTAGACAGTTTGTTTTGTCATCGTCTACATTCTTTCTTTATAACTATATAACGTAATAAATTAGCTGAAGATTAGCTAGCAATTAAATTAATCGATCATATATCGATGAATCATATAGCAACAAAGTATTTTTAATTCGTTATTAGTATCTCATGACTATAGTTGGTAACAAATAAATATATACATAGCATTAACTTGTGACATATTATAAACGATTACATTAATAAATGAAATATGCATATTAATTAAACAATTAAGGATTCATCATACCTCATGATGTATACCTAAACGCTTATTCCTAAAGTTACAAAACCATTGTTCATATTTAAATTATTAATTGCATAAGCAAATTACTCGATTCATTACACATTTTATTACAAGTTATTATTATTCACAATTATTAATGTCTTTAGTGTCCTGTTTCATAGTATCATAATGTCCTTTTGACACATGGTACACGTTATAAAATTACTTTATACATATTGATGTTTAAATGCCTAATTAACATAGTAAATAATGAATACATGGTGATCACAAACACGATTAATATTGAAGTATGAACTAAACACAGTATGGTAATTTGTACATCGTTATTTGGTTAGCTGGACTGGCCGCGCGAGCAAATTACCTGACTTTCGTATTCCGCTTTGCAGTATCTAGCAGCCGGAGTCATTGCTACCTTCTTGTGTAATCCGTACTTCTTTCGCCGGTTCGTGATATGCCTTAATTTGTCGTATGTTAAATCTTCCTCGCACCTTTCCGCTATCGCATTCCACGAGCTCATACGTGGCCTCGCCGATGATACGGTTGATCTTATACGGTCCTGAGAATAGTTCGAAGAACTTGTCGATTCTTCTCAATGTAGCGTCTGATTGATGGTATGTTCTCACCAATACCTTGTCGCCAATTGAAAACTTCGTTATTTTCTTACTCTCGTTGCAGTGTTTCGCGTGCTTCTCTCTCTTCTCCTTGATTTTCACAAATATGTTATTCTCGCGCTTCCTTTCACTGCTAATGATCCCATTGTCCAAGCATTGTTCCCATGCTCGAGTAGGTCTCGTACCGAGGTGTGCTTCATGAGGGGTAATTTCGATTGTCTCGTGGTACACCTCGTTCAGACACGCTTCGATTGTCTTTATGTATTGGGACCATTTAGTGTGTCGGTCACTCACGAAAATTCGAAACAAGTTCCCAAGTTGCCGGTTAATCCTCTCGGTACAAGGGTTTCGTATTGCGGTAAACTTCGGTTGGATGTTCAACTCCTTTAAACCGTCGGCCCATTTTCTGGAGGTGAACTGTGTCCCGTTGTCCGTCAAAATGGCCCTTGGACTTCCGAACTGTTCACAATACGTTTTTATTCTCCGCAACGTCGTAGTGGTTGTTGCTCTTCGAAGGGTGAATAATTTAACGTATTTTGTGAAATTATCCACTATTACTAGTAAATATTTAACACCACCCGTTCCTGTCGGTAGGGGTCCATAATAGTCTGCGCTTACCAGACCTCCTCTTGCTGTAGGTATCACAGCGCGTGTGCCACCAAATAGCTCTTTGTTGTTGGTGTCTTTGCACTTCTGGCAAACGTCACATGTTTGTATATAAGTTTTGACCTTCTTTAACATCCGGTCGAACGTGAAATGTTCCTGGAGCATTTTCATACACTTCTTCGTCCCTAAATGTCCGAACATTTGGTGGATTTCAGCGATTATGTCCCCAGATATGTTGCTAGGAACATATAGCTTCCATTCACTCCTCTGCCGCCTATATAATTTGTCATTAACATATTTATAAAATTTATTTAAATTTGGGTCTAAACTTCCCTCCTTAATTTTATTAATGATTGTCTTAAACTTGTCATCTTCTATTTGGTGCTTTCCAATATTT
Source organism: Magicicada septendecula (assembly GCA_034769895.1). Classification (NCBI taxonomy): domain Eukaryota; kingdom Metazoa; phylum Arthropoda; class Insecta; order Hemiptera; family Cicadidae; genus Magicicada; species Magicicada septendecula. The sequence continues at coordinate 732,586,749 of CM068367.1, forward strand.
TGGATTAATTTCCGTACTTCGAGTTTCATCTTAACGATGAAGTGATTGACTAAATATTCATGCGTATTGTCTTGAACTCCATCTAATTTCGTATCGTGTGGGTACCTGCTTAAGATGTCGGCTACGATGTTGTCCTTGCCCTTGCAATGGATAATATCGAACTTATATTCTTGCACAGCGAGAATCCATTGCGTAATCCTTGAATTATTCAAATGGCATTTGTTTAGGAATGTCAACGCCTTGTTGTCAGTTATTATCGTCAACGGTTGTCCGAGAACATATATGCGGAATTTTTCTAAGCATCTAACGATACTTAAGAGCTCCTTTTCTGTAGTGTAGTAGTTCCGCTCGGCATCCTTGAATGTTTTACTCGTGAAGGCAATCACGCCAATCTCCCCTTCTTCATCGGGCTGATAAAGTTGTCCTCCATATGCGTAATCACTAGCATCACATTGTATGTAATACCTCCGGTCTGGGCGCAGAAATCTTAAAACTACAGCATCCACAAATAAGTTCTTGACTCTGACAAAGCAATCGTCTAATTCAGCCGTCCATAAAAACTTGTGATCTTTCTTCAATAATTCATGGAGGGGTTGCGTGGTCTCCGCATTTTACTTGTGAAGCGGTTATAGAAATTAGTGAGGCCTAAGAAACCTTTTAACTGTTTCTGATTCTTGGGCTTCGGGAAATCCATAATAGCTTTCACTTTCTCTTCCGTAGCTTGGATGCCGCGTGTTGTCAGTTGGTATCCAAGATACGAGATTTCCTTTCTGAAGAACTGCGATTTATTGAGGTTGACGGTCAAGTTTGTTTTGTTGAGATTGTTTAACAGTGCCTCTAAATGTGCTAGGTACGTCTGAACATCGTTAGAATAACATAGGCAGCGTCAACGTATATTAGCGTGTTTCTCTTGACATCTTCATCCAAAACTGTATCCAATCCACGTGTCAGTGCCCCCGAACTGGTACTAAGGCCGAATGGTGTGACGGTGAATTGGTAGCACCTTCCCTCATACATGAACGCGGTATACTTTCTGCACTCTTCCTTCAATGGCACTTGCCAAAAGCTGCTGGACAAATCGACGGTAGATAGGTAGCGCATCTCACTACATCTTGCCAAAATTTCGTTGATTGGGGAAACGCCTTCATAATCGGGAATCGTAACGCCGTTTATCTTTCTTGCATCTAGGCATAAACGGACCCTTCCATCTCTTTTGATGACTGTGACGAGTGGATTTATGAACGGACTCGTGCATCGTTCAATCACTCCGTACCGCAGCATCCTATCAATCTCGTCCTTTACCTTTTCTTTATATGCAAGTGGTACAGGCCAACCCTGTTGAAAGTAGGGCGTCCTGTCCGTAACTTGAAATTCATGCTCGTATCCTTCTATCCTCCCCGGGCATTCCCTGAACACTCTTCTATTCTTTCGAGTATTTCCCTCAATCGTTCCAATATTTCTTCGTCTTGACAATCCATGCTTGCTATCTTCTCGTCGATGTTCCTCACGATTTCTTCTTCTTCTCCATTATTTAGTAGTTCTATGTTCATGATGGGTACAGCGCGCACCTCTTCATCAGCTGCATTCATTAACTCTATCTTTTTATTACCGATGTCGATGCGACATCCCACCTCCTGTAAAAAACTTATTCCTAATATACATTTCTTAATAAGATCAGGTATAACTAAGAAAACACATTCATTCTTGATCCCGTCAATTTCAATGTCACACAGTATCTGCTTTCTGATTAGTTTGGACTTATTCCCCACAGCACTAATGATGAGAGAATTCGTCATAGGTAAAATTTCATATGGTTCAATGTCCTTTTTATTTACGTTGAACCACTCTTTTGATAACCCGTTAATAACAGAGCCGGTGTCGATAAGTGCCAAAACCTTAATGTCATTGTTGAATTTAATGAGTACTTCGGGACATTTTAATATTTGTTTATTAATGTCCTCGTCGTATTCTTGTAGCAGGTCATCCCTCAGGTCTGGTAATAAAATGCTGACATTATTGGTGAGGTTGTTTTTGTTGACAAAAACTAAGTTGTTCGTTGTGCAGGGGTGTTTTTTTTTTGCCATTATGGTCGGTATTCGACCTTGAGTTATTGTCGTCAGTCGCCTGGCTCGTGCTCGGCTTGGAGTTAATGAACTCAACAGTGTTCATACCACTGTACTGTTTGTCTCTGTAACGGTTACCGTGTGGCCTCCCCTGCCAAACTTGTTTTCTGTCACCCTCGTTTTTATTTACAAAGCTCCCTCCAGGTCGGTCGTTAGTTCCGCTTTCCCTTTCATTAGTTGACCGATATTGCGTCCGCCTGTTGCTTGTACTGTTTGACTGAATACTTGTATACTCAGTGATTAAGGCTTGAAAATTAGGTATTGTGGTGATCCCGCGTGTGATAACAGCGATCTGCAGATCTCTCCCAAAATGCCTAGAAATTTTCCTTATCAGTTGTCTGTCGGTCAATGCGGGAGTTAATTGTCGGCTTTCTAAAACGATTCTTTCAATATATTGGATAGCCGTAACCGGTCCGTGCCATTCAAATTTTCCGTATTCGAGGTTATCACGAATGATGTCTTGTCGCTCTAATCCCCAATACTTCAACGTGAACCTTGAACCTCCTTGAACTCTTCAAATGTGGTTATTTGGTCCTGGATTACATGCCACCATATACTCGCGTCCTTCTCTAAGTGCTTACCGATCCATTTGATGTCACTGTTTGGGTAATACATTTCTTGGAACTCCGACAATTCTTTCAGGAACTCCATCGGGAATCTGTCGGTTCCGTCGTACTTAAGTTCCACCTGTACTTGCCCGTTGACTGTTCTGTTTGGCCCAGACTCCCCATCGGTTATCTGTCGCCGCAGTCTTTCTAATTGACACCTTAATTCTTGAATGTGGGTTGTCTTCTCCTTGACGTTTTCGTCAAGTTTCTGTTCAGTCGTCTTTTGTCGGGCATCTACTTCTTCGATTTTTTGTTGTAGTGTGTTGTTGGTTTCTCCTATTTCTTGTTGCTGCTGTCGAAGTGTGTGATATATTTCGGTTTTTAGTTCTTCTTGTTTCTTCTGGTTACTGTTGATATGTGATTCTAACTTATTGTGAACCTTTTTTATACTGGTTTGTGTGTTCTGTGCAAGGTTCTTGACTTCTTGACGATCCGACTCTCTGGTTTCCCACACTTCTTCAAACCTTTTAGTGGTGTCATCCTTCAATTCTTTGGTAGCGTCCTCCTGTTTCTTCAGGACTTCACTTATTTTGTCGTCACAACTGGTCTTGTAGTCACGCATTTCCGCTCGTATTTGCGCGAGCTGTTCGGCCATCTGTCGCTTGACGTCTTCTTTGTGATTATCTAATTTTTCTTCTAGTGTGTTGAGCTTTTCACTCTGTCTGTCGAACTTCTCATTAATTTCTTCCTTCTGTTGATCAAATTTTTCGTTCTGTTCTCTTCGGTTTTCTTCTAAATTTTCTTTAATTACTTTGAGACTTTCGCTTTGTGTACGCATGAAGTCCATCAGCGAGCGCAGTGTCACTTCCTCTTGTGGTTGTTGGGACTCCTGTCCCCGCGCTCTGACCTCTGACGTCTCCTCAGTCATATTTGGTTCGACCGATGAGTTTTCTTCTCCGTTGTCGGGTACGCCTAACTGGTTGTTAACGTCAAAGTCCATGCTGTCTGAACAACCGCTAGCCATTTTAGCTTTACTTCACGTTATCATCCAGTTACCAGTCAAGCTAACCTTACACTATAAATATCTTATCGTATTATATTATTTTAATTAATCTAAATACTACTGCCTGCTCTCTTTTGCCATGCGATGGGCGCCATTTTATTTAGTGTATATAAATGGAATTGGCAATTAATTGATTAATTATGTTCGCCGTGCCATTTATATTTAGTGTAATTATGCTAATTATTATTATTATTATCGAATTATCCAATTATAAATTGGTAAATTGGGTCTAATTAACTTCGTATACTAATTATATGTAATCAAACAGAGTTGTAATTGACATTAATATTTAACACACATATGAAAGTAACTTATATTTGTCGGATTAGACTCAATATAGTTATCAAATCAATATGATTTGTATGAGCCTGTTAATCGGACATTTCAATGGTCGATTTGGTTGTGTCCATTGATAATTAGCATAACTCTGAGACTCTTTATGAAAATGCTTGGACTGTGATAAATTAATTGTCAAGGTTAATTTGCAATAATGAACGCAAGATTTAAGTATATAAATAATAATTAATTATTTATTATATTGTTGGTTAAGTAAATTACTATGTCCTGCAAATACATAATTAAAGACACATAATAACAAAATTACAATAATATTCGTTCGTTGTTTCCTGAAAAACAAGACATACAGTACATTCAAATACAACACACTAATATACATATACAAACAAATAGCAATCAAATATATTTTATCTCTAGCTAAATGCGTTCATTATGCTCAGATGAATTACTTTAATATTAACTTTATAAGATTTAAGATTTATATAACTTTACAAAATCTCTCGGGAGTAGCTCTTTGAAACAGTGCAGTAGTATATGTATTACTAGGATTTAATAAACATAAAGGCTTATCTTGCAAAAGGGTTTATCCAAAATTCCATCGGCGTAAAATGACATCCGCTGGTAGGTTCCTTGTACATCCTAATCACTGTTAATTGAAGAACACTTCACTTCACTTCACTGATTTCCACTCTCGTTATGTGTAGTGTGGTGTTGGACTCCCCGCTGGTGTCAAGTGTTTTGAGTTCAAGTGTTAAGATGTCAACATCGCCATTAAGATGGTTTACTCTTAGAGTTTGCTGTGTGCGTGTTCATATAATTAACTATTTCATCTATCTTGGACGTAGTGTATGCTATGTGCGTAATAGTGTTCGGTTTGGTTCATTCAGTTCAAATGTTCAATATAGCGAATCATTATGGCGGAATAGTGTTTGAATTGTCACCCACTGTTATACTCTCAGAATGTTAATCACTTGTATTATTATGTTGCGTGTCGGTCGTAGTTTAGAGTCACGTACGCACTGATATTTAATGATAGTTATATCTATACGCACTGTTGATTATCGGAACTCATATAATTGTCGAACAGACTTTTGTGTACTTGAGATTGTATTGAATGTCTAAGTTCACTTATGACCGCGACTTGGTTGCGATTTCACTGAGTTAAAAGTTCGGTAAGTCGCGTAAACTATTTCAGTTACTACTGTTATTACCGCTCCAACTACTACTATATTATTCCGTCTTGTTACATAACTATTGTAACTACTATTACTCGTCTTCTACTGTATTACTACCATAACTACCGTGTTACTAACTGTATTACTGCCGTATTAACTGTCTTACTGCCACTCCACGTCCTCGCAAACAGTTTTTATCAAACATACTACCCAGAAGGCAAAATTCTATATTTCCACGCCCTTTCGGATTGGTGATAGGTTCCTTTAAATTCCTACTACCCTGTAGATCTTGTCATCGGTTTCCCGATTCGTCGTTCGAGCCCTTCTTACTCTCTCCACGAGTTCTTTAGGAAGATGCCCAACGCTGGTTGGTCGCCGACATCCCCGGAATATTCCAGCGACGAACGTTGTGCTAATTCTCAAAAACTAGAGCAATTCCCTCGCCTGTCTGTCAACCTTTGTTTTGACGTTGTCGAAGTTCTCTGACTTAGCTTTTGTTAAGAGTCTGCAGTGTCTTGGTCAGTTGTTCAATTTACCCTTCGCTCGTTCCGCCGATTATCAACTCTTCGTTGGTGACATCCTTGAACGAATCCCACGCTTTCTAGTTGTAAATTTAGCTAGCTGTCAGGGTTTGTTTTCATGCTGGGTTGTGCGTACTTCCAGTATTCACTGAGTGTCCGTTCTATTGTTTACATATTTGTCGAGATTTCTCTGTACCCCTTTGTTGCTGGGTGTAGCCTTTCTTATGTGTGCTCGATACAACACACCCCCACAGCATGTGTTCCATTTCATTTCTGCGTAACCAGGCAGCTGGACTAAGTCTTTGTTTCCGTACGCTAGGTGCTGTAAATTGTAACAAACTTTGAGCTGTCAACGATGTTCCTTAGGTTCTTATTGTGGCGTGTACACAGCCGTTTTTATCATTGTCTTCGCACTGGCGTCGGGTCTGACGAGTCCCTAATTCGTCTTTATTTACGACCCAGGCTTGTGTCTGTCAACTCGAGTGTGTGAGCGTGCCACTTGATCGAGAAATTATAAATTTTTTAAAATTTCGATCACTATAATTGTCATGTGTTTATCATTTAACTATGTAACGGGCCTATTTTTGGGGTAATAAAGCAGTTTGTATTTTTTTTTTTTTTTTTTTTTTTTTTTTGTATAAAACAAATAACATTTTTCGATGATAGGGACAAAATTTATAAACAAAAGGTATATTTATTGTTAGCGACAGTGATAGCGACGGTGGCAGCACTGCTGTGTGAAAGTTATTCAATAATATTTTATAAAAGTTGTGAAACAACCGACGGAATTGTGCCAAGGGCAGCTTCAAGGACACACAAAAACTGTCAACAAATTATGTAACAGCATCAGACCATCTTACGTCAGAGACGCTCCCTGATAGGGAATGCAGTTATGAAACCAAAAACAGTCTGCTGGCGGAGTAATACAAACATAAGAACAATAAGACTTGGTCATATAACCACGGCGACAACACAAAATAGTGCCGTTGGCTAGTTCCAGTATAAAATTACACCGTGAGCCGGCCAGTCACGTATAAAGTTCCGGAACGCAAATTTCGGGCGCCCGTATGTAACAATTTGTTTCAAAATGTGAATTTAAGTCAAAAGTAAACAGTTTTAATAAAATTTCAGTTCCGGAGAACGAATAAAATAAGGAAAATGTGCGGAATAGAAACGAAATACGTGGTAGAGACGGACTCGTCAAGATCTTAAATTTGGCAGATAAGTAACCAACAAGGGTTAAATCTAAAACCTTTTAAAAGCAAAATTTTGAGAATGTTTACCAAAGAACTGGCAGCCTAAAAATAAACTTAAACTAATGAATTAATTAAACATGGGAGGGGTATAGAAATGTAGAGAGAGAGAGAGAGCGAATATAGAAATTTAAAAGAAGTGCTGGTTTGTGTAGATATATAATTATTGAGTAAATATAAGTTAAATATAATCAAAGAAATATAATTAATAAATAAAACCAAATCAATAATGAAAAAGATGTAAGGAAATTAATTTTAATGGCATTCATTTCATGAGTTTGTAGCTAAATTTGCAATAGTATGTAAGTGCAGGAAAAGAAGTTTTATTTTTTATTGTGTGCATTATAGAGTAAATAAACCTTTTGTTCATTGCCAATGTGAATTAAATTAATTATTACAAATAAACCATTCTGCTCCTCTGTTCGCCGAAAAGGACCCGAAAATGGTAAGTACACATATTTTTTCACACGTAGTTGGTAACAAGATGGCGCCCGACAAAATTAGACAGTAAAAATTGAAAATAAATAAAATCAATTATGTTTTATTTATTTTATTATTATGAATAAATCAAAAAGTATCAATGGCTTCTGAACAGGGACTATTTTATATAAAGAAATTTATATAAAATATAGGCCTACTGGAAGAGCAGAATGGTTGTTTGAAATAGGAAATAAAATTTTGTGTGTACGTAAAATAGACGTAGATAGGGGTTTTGTTGTGATAAATGTGAAATATTGATGTTGATATTTTGTAGCGGGTATTGTGAAGTAATATGCATAATAATTAATATGTATGATAATTATTAAGTAGTATAAAAGGTATTATAATAAAGATCTTTTAAATATGGCTAAGATACAAGAAAATGATATGATGAGGGTTATACTAAATCAGTTAGAGAAAATGAACAGTAATTTTAACAATAAATTTGAGGTACAGAATAATAATTTCAATGATAAATTTGATAGTCAGAACGTAAATTCGATGAAATGACTACACAAAATGTTAAATTTGAAAGTAACATTAATAAACGTCTTAACGAGATTGATGAACGTTTTAGTACATTTGAAGACCAGATAGTAGAGTCAATAAATAGTAGTTGTGAGAAAAAGTTTGATGAGATGAATAAAAATTTAGAAGTTAAATTAAATCAAATACTGAATAAGGAGGTAGATGACAATGTTATAAGTATGACAAATATTAAAAATGACGAAATAGTGGAAGATGTAGTGTTAAATAGTGAAGATAATGATATTAATTACAATTCTGAGAGTATAGTGGGGGTAAAGAATAATGGAGAAACATATAATGAAGTTTTAGAATGTGATTATGAGATGTTAATGTGTGTTAAGGAGTTAGAACGAGAGTGGAAAAATAATATAGTAGTTGAATGTGGGCAGAGGGTAAATTTTCCCATTAATTTTTCTGAACCAGAGTGTTCACAAATGTTGTTGTTTTTGAAAGGCGAGAGACCCATATTAGTAGATGAATTGAAGTGTATATTGATGTTGTATAATGTTATAGCCTCTGTCTGTAATAATTGTGAGAGTGTGATGTGGTGTTATGAAGAGAGAGAGTTGTGTATTGAGAGAGAGATAGAATTGTATGAGTTAAAAATAAATTATGATGAATTGAGAAAAATATTAGAAGGGGTGAAGATGAACCATATAAAATACTTACCTATTGGAAGAGAGATAGAGAATTATTTTGATAATATTTTTATAAACGATAATGACTTACCTGACGTAATGGTAGAGGAATATAAAAATGATGAAACAACTTACCTGACGTTGACCAATAATACTGATGGAGACTGGACAATAATAACTGATGTTGACAAGGTTTATGAAATATTAATAGGGAATAACCCTATAAATTATAATGGCATAATGAATGAAATAAAGGTAATGGATTATTATAATAATAATAATAATAATAAACTGTATGTGGATAACAATGATGCATGTTACAAATATATTAGATATTTATATGACGATGGAGGCTGAACTAAAAAAATCAGTGAATGAACATTGTTAAATATTGTAAATTTTGGTAACGACCTTGCAGATTTGGACATATGAAGTGTGAAACAATTGAACAGTTATTGACGAATAGTTTGTAAATATAATGTAGTGTATTAATTGTGTGTTTTGTGAAATGTTAGGTGTATATGTAGTAGAGAAATGTTGTGATAATAATAATAATATTATTAATATTTTGCAGTCTAAATAAATAATAAAATAAGTTATGGAGACAATAATTGATGCTTTGTAAATTTTGGTAATAATTGAAATATGTTGTGTTTTAATAATCAATTGAAGTGAATAATTTGAGATGTTTAAATATTGTGATTGAATGTTATATGTTGGAATTTTATAATGAATTTAAATTATGTGATGAGATTTCAATTTAATAATAATTAATGAATAAACAAATAAATGTTAAATGTTTTAGTTGGTGGAATAACATAATGGTTAAAAATATAGATTAATAATAAATTTTGAAACTTTGAAAATCTAATTGCAACACAGGATGAATAATGAAATAATGATATATAAAAGAGTTAATTAAAAAATTTCAAATAATAATGTTTATAAGTTTCTATATAAATTATTTAAAGGAGAATTGTTTGTTTAATGTATGCTAATAATCCAAGTTAATTTCTATTTGTTTGTTGTGTTATTATACAAGATGTGTGGGTAATTTTGGTGGGTAGATCGGTGCCCAAAGAAATGACATAACAGTGTAGTGTGGAACTGCCATGGTGGGAGGTTGCAAATTTTGTATTTAATATTTTATGTTCATGATGGTTAAGCTTACATATAAAGGGGGTTAAAACACCATCCAAACTAATAATGTCATTTAAGTATAAATTATTAAGTTAAGGTTTACAAAAGATATTTTACTTGTGATTCCCCAACTTTTCGGGCGGTCACGGCCTCACCGAACCCTGACCGTGGAATTGGTTTAGCTTTAACAGCTATGGTTGGGGCACATTACGATTACGCGCTGACCATACTGGCCATAGCTGTTATCGTTGTCAAGGTGTATTTAGAGGGGGTGAAAATAAAGGGGAATCACCAAACTAGGGAACAGCGGCTACCACTCTGTCCGAGTAGGGACAGCAAAGCCAGGTGGTAGACCCGCATTAAGGGCGCATAATTATGGACCAGAACATGTTGATGTTCATAATCTTTAAAATGTAACGCAGAAGCAAGGACACGGAGATGTCACATTCCTCCAAAACCTCAGTCCTTGTGGACGCAACTGGATGCTACAGTCCAGGGGGGGGTCATAGTGTGTGTGGCAGGGAGGTTATCCAGGGGGATAACGAATTAGAAATTTGTTGTATTTTAATAATGATGATTCGCTACTCAATAATTCGGTTTTGATTTGAAAAATAGATGCACTAAATACTTCCTATAATGTGTTTATTAAGGCTTATTGTGTTAATTGCATGTAGTATGTTAGGAATAAGGATTATAAAAATATAATAATATGTTTTCAATGTGTTTATAGATTTTAAAATAAAATAAAGGTGTGATAGTTAAAATTTTCAATGGGTTGCCAAAGATAGAAGTGGGTGATAGTAATTGTTTGAGTAAAATGTTTGAGTCAGTCCAAGTTGAATATTTGTGGGACATATAGATCTGTCCAAATTGAAATCAAAGTTAAAGAAATAGTAGAGATGAAAATAATGTAATGTTGTTTTGAGTTAATGTATGTTATAGAATTTTGAGAAGTATTGATGTTGACACAGTAGATATGGGTAATATATGTAGAGTTTGGAGTGATATATTGTTGTTTATAATTGATGTTGTTATTTTGTTGTAGTTGTAGTAAGGTAATGAGATTGAGATTTTGGGGATGGCAATTTTGTAGTAGGGGGTAGTGTAATGTGGGAGTCCGCAACATAATGATAAGTTGGGACGGGATAGGGATAGTTTTTAGTGGAGACGGGGCCGCCTTAGGTAGAATCCAGAGGCCAGAGAACGGGAATTGAGCTTTTGGGGGGGGGGAACACATATCCTATGTACAAAGGGTTAGAGAGTATTTTTTTTTATATATTGAGAGAAGGTGGCGAATTGAGTTAAAGTAGTAAGTAGTTAGAGGTAGAGAGGGGTTAGTAGATTTTTTGATAGAGAGGGGTGTCATACTAGTTAAAGATTTTGTAAGGGAGCATGAGAGTAATAAAAGGGGTAAGATTATGGGTAAATGCCAAGTTGATAAAGTGAATTATAATGAATAACGGAGAATCACCCAAATTAATGAAAGGGAATAATAAATGAAATGATGGGTAAAACGAAGATTGAAAAAAAAAAAAAATTTTTGAGAAACGAATTAATAAAAGTTAAATTAAGATTAAAAGGTAAATTTTATGATTTTATATGCAAATTTAATGATGTTAACTGTGTAACATTTTAAATACAACTTGTTTATTTTAAGATAATAATAATAATGTGAATTATGAATGTACTATGTTTTCTTATGTTATGTTGTTGTTAGCTATTTTGATATATATTAGAAGTAAGTAAAAAACAAAACCAGTGCTTCTTAGCGCAAACCAGCACCGCTAGGGGGAAACAGATCAGTTGGGGATATGGTGTTGTATAAGGCCACTATTTGATATTTGATTTGTTGTTTCAGTGTTTGGTGATGCTGTGGCGGCGGTCCTGAGCTGGCCAGCGCGTCAGAGCAGGGGCGTTAAGTATCTGTCTGACTCTACGGTGTTGGGATCTCGAGAGAGAAGTCCAGTATTGTCATTCAGGTGCGGTCACAGTCACCGGACCAAGGGTGAGTTGATTATATTTTTTGTTAACCATACAGGGGGTTGTGGCGACATATCCTGGCTGATCCCTCTAGCAAGTATGAATCTGTCAATGAGATTTTTTATGCTTCGGCATAAAATATCTCATTGAGGGGGTATTGTAACGGGCCTATTTTTGGGGTAATAAAGCAGTTTGTATTTTTTTTTTTTTTTTTTTTTTGTATAAAACAAATAACATTTTTCGATGATAGGGACAAAATTTATAAACAAAAGGTATATTTATTGTTAGCGACAGTGATAGCGACGGTGGCAGCACTGCTGTGTGAAAATTATTCAATAATATTTTATAAAAGTTGTGAAACAACCGACGGAATTGTGCCAAGGGCAGCTTCAAGGACACACAAAAACTGTCAACAAATTATGTAACAGCATCAGACCATCTTACGTCAGAGACGCTCCCTGTTGGGGAATGCAGTTATGAAACCAAAAACAGTCTGCTGGCGGAGTGATACAAACATAAGAACAATAAGACTTGGTCATATAACCACGGCGACAACACAAAATAGTGCCGTTGGCTAGTTCCAGTATAAAATTACACCGTGAGCCGGCCGGTCACGTATAAAGTTCCGGAACGCAAATTTCGGGCGCCCGTATGTAACAATTTGTTTCAAAATGTGAATTTAAGTCAAAAGTAAACAGTTTTAATAAAATTTCAGTTCCGGAGAACGAATAAAATAAGGAAAATGTGCGGAATAGAAACGAAATACGTGGTAGAGACGGACTCGTCAAGATCTTAAATTTGCCAGATAAGTAACCAACAAGGGTTAAATCTAAAACCTTTTAAAAGCAAAATTTTGAGAATGTTTACCAAAGAACTGGCAGCCTAAAAATAAACTTAAACTAATGAATTAATTAAACATGGGAGGGGTATAGAAATGTAGAGAGAGAGAGAGAGAGCGAATATAGAAATTTAAAAGAAGTGCTGGTTTGTGTAGATATATAATTATTAAATATAATTATTGAGTAAATATAAGTTAAATATAATCAAAGAAATATAATTAATAAATAAAACCAAATCAATAATGAAAAAGATGTAAGGAAATTAATTTTAATGGCATTCATTTCATGAGTTTGTAGCTAAATTTGCAATAGTATGTAAGTGCAGGAAAAGAAGTTTTATTTTTTGTTGTGTGCATTATAGAGTAAATAAACCTTTTGTTCATTGCCAATGTGAATTAAATTAATTATTACAAATAAACCATTCTGCTCCTCTGTTCGCCGAAAAGGACCCGAAAATGGTAAGTACACATATTTTTTCACACGTAGTTGGTAACAAGATGGCGCCCGACAAAATTAGACAGTAAAAATTGAAAATAAATAAAATCAATTATGTTTTATTTATTTTATTATTATGAATAAATCAAAAAGTATCAACTAGTGGTCGCCCAGTGGTCGAAATTCGACCGTAATTCATTAAATTTTTAAGTTTGAACGTTATTGAGGTTCTTTTGTCAAAGAGTATACCTCTATAATCATTGCATATAATTTTTTTGAATTTTGTTCTATTACGTCAGCTGCGAGCGTGTACAAATACGTCATTAGCGTGTGTTGTTTGCCTTAATTCCCTGCAATACCTATGAAATTTAAAATTTAATGTTAGTAACAGTTGAAAAAAAAACACAATTACAGCTTGTATTCGTATTTCTTTTTTCATATAATTCATTGTCAGTTTTAATTTTTTCATGTTATTATTGAATCAAATAAACGCTAATAAAAATGAGACTTGACATTCATAGAAGTATAAGATACATTGTTTTCAATTCCAGTGGATTACATTTCATTTTTGGTAAGGTACAAAATTCGAAAACAGTTTGAAGATTATCTGCTACAAAGCTTATATAATTTTTTAATTTTTTTTTTCTATGCATTAATTTTCGAGTTATTTGAAAAATATGAAAGATAGGAAAAATGAGGTTTAGCTTGGCTAAGCCATATTTAAAATATCGGTATGGAGAACCATACATGACTTCCATGTTCTAAGATTTATATTTAAAATCATATTCGAAATGAAATATTTCCATAGACGCTACGTCTTTCTACTTATTGCTTTAGCATTAACCACAGTACTGTGGTCACTAACGTATACCACCTCACGTTTTCGCACTCGATTTTCACTGATGATGCCAGTCGATGGCACTGCCGAAAAGTATGATTTTGCAGAAAAAATTGGACTACGGCTAAACAGCCCGGGAAGCAATTTTAACAAAAAACTACTTCTTTGTTGCCGATAACGTAGTACACATATACAAAATTCTCCCCTCCACTTTCAACTATAATTTTTAATTATAGAAAATTACCCCCACCCCGTTCACCTAACCTCTTCATTTATAGATATTTCATCTATGTTTCTACAGTGGATTATTATGACCTTCTTATCAGTATACTTTATTTATAAAAATTAAGAATTTACTCTTGTTAAATCATAAAATGTTTCGGGTAAACTACCCCTTTCTCTTAACCGATCTTCTCCAAAATCAATAGACCTTCCGTCCTCTACAATTCACGGATCCATGCAAAAAAGTATTTGATTCTGTTTGAACCTGCGGCAGTTATCGTTTGTCATGTAAACATTTCTCTTGTTACAACATAAAATGTTGCAGGTAAACTACCCCTTTCTCATAACCGATCTTCACCAAAATCAACAGACCTTGAGCTTTCTGCAACTTAGGAAAGTGTGCAAAAAATTATTTGATTCTCTTTGAATTTACGGCAGTTATCGTACGTCATAAAAAATTACCCTTTTTAAAACATAAAACGTTGCTGATAAACTACCCCTTTCCTTAACCGATCTTCAACAAAATCAACAGACCTTGAGTTCTCTTTAGTTCAAAAAGGTATGCAAAAACCTAGTTGATTCTGTTTGAATTTACGGCAGTTATCGTTCGTCATATAAAAAATTACCCTTGTTAAAACATAAAATGTTGCTGGTAAACTACCCCTTTCCCTTAACCGATCTTCACCAACACCAACAGGTATTGAGAACTCTAAAATACAGGGTTGTATGCAAAACATCATTTGATTCTGTTTGAATTTGCGGCTGTTATCGTTTACCATAGAAAAAATTACCCTTGACAAAAAACTGTTGCAGGTAAACTACCCCTTTCCCTTAACCGATCTTCACCAAAAACGACAGGTCTTGAGTACTCTACAATTCAGGCCGGTATGCAAACAATTATTTGATTATGTTAAATCTTCCTCGCACCTTTCCGCTATCGCATTCCACGAGCTCATACGTGGCCTCGCCGATGATACGGTTGATCTTATACGGTCCTGAGAATAGTTCGAAGAACTTGTCGATTCTTCTCAACGTAGCGTCTGATTGATGGTATGTTCTCACCAATACCTTGTCGCCAATTGAAAACTTCGTTATTTTCTTACTCTCGTTGCAGTGTTTCGCGTGCTTCTCTCTCTTCTCCTTGATTTTCACAAATATGTTATTCTCGCGCTTCCTTTCACTGCTAATGATCCCATTGTCCAAGCATTGTTCCCATGCTCGAGTAGGTCTCGTACCGAGGTGTGCTTCATGAGGGGTAATTTCGATTGTCTCGTGGTACACCTCGTTCAGACACGCTTCGATTGTCTTTATGTATTGGGACCATTTAGTGTGTCGGTCACTCACGAAAATTCGAAACAAGTTCCCAAGTTGCCGGTTAATCCTCTCGGTACAAGGGTTTCATATTGCGGTAAACTTCGGTTGGATGTTCAACTCCTTTAAACCGTCGGCCCATTTTCTGGAGGTGAACTGTGTCCCGTTGTCCGTCAAAATGGCCCTTGGACTTCCGAACTGTTCACAATACGTTTTTATTCTCCACAACATCGTAGTGGTTGTTGCTCTTCGAAGGGTGAATAATTTAACGTATTTTGTGAAATTATCCACTATTACTAGTAAATATTTAACACCACCCGTTCCTGTCGGTAGGGGTCCATAATAGTCTGCGCTTACCAGATCTCCTCTTGCTGTAGGTATCACAGCGCGTGTGCCACCAAATAGCTCTTTGTTGTTGGTGTCTTTGCACTTCTGGCAAACGTCACATGTTTGTATATAAGTTTTGACCTTCTTTAACATCCGGTCGAACGTGAAATGTTCCTGGAGCATTTTCATACACTTCTTCATCCCTAAATGTCCGAACATTTGGTGGATTTCAGCGATTATGTCCCCAGATATGTTGCTAGGAACATATAGCTTCCATTCACTCCTCTGCCGCCTATATAATTTGTCATTAACATATTTATAAAATTTATTTAAATTTGGGTCTAAACTTCCCTCCTTAATTTTATTAATGATTGTCTTAAACTTGTCATCTTCTATTTGGTGCTTTCCAATATTTTGGATTAATTTCCGTACTTCGAGTTTCATCTTAACGATGAAGTGATTGACTAAATATTCATGCGTATTGTCTTGAACTTCATCTAATTTCGTATCGTGTGGGTACCTGCTTAAGATGTCGGCTACGATGTTGTCCTTGCCCTTGCAATGGATAATATCGAACTTATATTCTTGCACAGCGAGAATCCATTGCGTAATCCTTAAATTATTCAAATGGCATTTGTTTAGGAATGTCAACGCCTTGTTGTCAGTTATTATCGTCAACGGTTGTCCGAGAACATATATGCGGAATTTTTCTAAGCATCTAACGATACTTAAGAGCTCCTTTTCTGTAGTGTAGTAGTTCCGCTCGGCATCCTTGAATGTTTTACTCGTGAAGGCAATCACGCCAATCTCCCCTTCTTCATCGGGCTGATAAAGTTGTCCTCCATATGCGTAATCACTAGCATCACATTGTATGTAATACCTCCGGTCTGGGCACAGAAATCTTAAAACTACAGCATCCACAAATAAGTTCTTGACTCTGACAAAGCAATCGTCTAATTCAGCCGTCCATAAAAACTTGTGATCTTTCTTCAATAATTCATGGAGGGGTTGCGTGGTCTCCGCATTTTACTTGTGAAGCGGTTATAGAAATTAGTGAGGCCTAAGAAACCTTTTAACTGTTTCTGATTCTTGGGCTTCGGGAAATCCATAATAGCTTTCACTTTCTCTTCCGTAGCTTGGATGCCGCGTGTTGTCAGTTGGTATCCAAGATACGAGATTTCCTTTCTGAAGAACTGCGATTTATTGAGGTTGACGGTCAAGTTTGTTTTGTTGAGATTGTTTAACAGTGCCTCTAAATGTGCTAGGTACGTCTGAACATCGTTAGAATAACATAGGCAGCGTCAACGTATATTAGCGTGTTTCTCTTGACATCTTCATCCAAAACTGTATCCAATCCACGTGTCAGTGCCGCCGAACTGGTACTAAGGCCGAATGGTGTGACGGTGAATTGGTAGCACCTTCCCTCATACATGAACGCGGTATACTTTCTGCACTCTTCCTTCAATGGCACTTGCCAAAAGCTGCTGGACAAATCGACGGTAGATAGGTAGCGCATCTCACTACATCTTGCCAAAATTTCGTTGATTGGGGAAACGCCTTCATAATCGGGAATCGTAACGCCGTTTATCTTTCTTGCATCTAGGCATAAACGGACCCTTCCATCTCTTTTGATGACTGTGACGAGTGGATTTATGAACGGACTCGTGCATCGTTCAATCACTCCGTACCGCAGCATCCTATCAATCTCGTCCTTTACCTTTTCTTTATATGCAAGTGGTACAGGCCAACCCTGTTGAAAGTAGGGCGTCCTGTCCGTAACTTGAAATTCATGCTCGTATCCTTCTATCCTCCCCGGGCATTCCCTGAACACTCTTCTATTCTTTAGAGTATTTCCCTCAATCGTTCCAATATTTCTTCGTCTTGACAATCCATGCTTGCTATCTTCTCGTCGATGTTCCTCATGATTTCTTCTTCTTCTCCATTATTTAGTAGTTCTATGTTCATGATGGGTACAGCGCGCACCTCTTCATCAGCTGCATTCATTAACTCTATCTTTTTATTACCGATGTCGATGCGACATCCCACCTCCTGTAAAAAACTTATTCCTAATATACATTTCTTAATAAGATCAGGTATAACTAAGAAAACACATTCATTCTTGATCCCGTCAATTTCAATGTCACACAGTATCTGCTTTCTGATTAGTTTGGACTTATTCCCCACAGCACTAATGATGAGAGAATTCGTCATAGGTAAAATTTCATATGGTTCAATGTCCTTTTTATTTACGTTGAACCACTCTTTTGATAACCCATTAATAACAGAGCCGGTGTCGATAAGTGCCAATACCTTAATGTCATTGTTGAATTTATTGAGTACTTCGGGACATTTTAATATTTGTTTATTAATGTCCTCGTCGTATTCTTGTAGCAGGTCATCCCTCAGGTCTGGTAATAAAATGCTGACATTATTGGTGAGGTTGTTTTTGTTGACAAAAACTAAGTCGTTCGTTGTGCAGGGGTGTTTTTTTTTGCCATTATGGTCAGTATTCGACCTTGAGTTATTGTCGTCAGTCGCCTGGCTCGTGCTCGGCTTGGAGTTAATGAACTCAACAGTGTTCATCCCACTGTACTGTTTGTCTCTGTAACGGTTACCGTGTGGCCTCCCCTGCCAAACTTGTTTTCTGTCACCCTCGTTTTTATTTACAAAGCTCCCTCCAGGTCGGTCGTTAGTTCCGCTTTCCCTTTCATTAGTTGACCGATATTGCGTCCGCCTGTTGCTTGTACTGTTTGACTGAATACTTGTATACTCAGTGATTAAGGCTTGAAAATTAGGTATTGTGGTGATCCCGCGTGTGATAACAGCGATCTGCAGATCTCTCCCAAAATGCCTAGAAATTTTCCTTATCAGTTGTCTGTCGGTCAATGCGGGAGTTAATTGTCGGCTTTCTAAAACGATTCTTTCAATATATTGGATAGCCGTAACCGGTCCGTGCCATTCAAATTTTCCGTATTCGAGGTTATCACGAATGATGTCTTGTCACTCTAATCCCCAATACTTCAACGTGAACCTTGAACCTCCTTGAACTCTTCAAATGTGGTTATTTGGTCCTGGATTACATGCCACCATATACTCGCGTCCTTCTCTAAGTGCTTACCGATCCATTTGATGTCACTGTTTGGGTAATACATTTCTTGGAACTCCGACAATTCTTTCAGGAACTCCATCGGGAATCTGTCGGTTCCGTCGTACTTAAGTTCCACCTGTACTTGCCCGTTGACTGTTCTGTTTGGCCCAGACTCCCCATCGGTTATCTGTCGCCGCAGTCTTTCTAATTGACACCTTAATTCTTGAATGTGGGTTGCCTTCTCCTTGACGTTTTCGTCAAGTTTCTGTTCAGTCGTCTTTTGTCGGCCATCTACTTCTTCGATTTTTTGTTGTAGTGTGTTGTTGGTTTCTCCTATTTCTTGTTGCTGCTGTCGAAGTGTGTGATATATTTCGGTTTTTAGTTCTTCTTGTTTCTTCTGGTTACTGTTGATATGTGATTCTAACTTATTGTGAACCTTTTTTATACTGGTTTGTGTGTTCTGTGCAAGGTTCTTGACTTCTTGACGATCCGACTCTCTGGTTTCCCACACTTCTTCAAACCTTTTAGTGGTGTCATCCTTCAATTCTTTGGTAGCGTCCTCCTGTTTCTTCAGGACTTCACTTATTTTGTCGTCACAACTGGTCTTGTAGTCACGCATTTCCGCTTGTATTTGCGCGAGCTGTTCGGCCATCTGTCGCTTGACGTCTTCTTTGTGATTATCTAATTTTTCTTCTAGTGTGTTGAGCTTTTCACTCTGTCTGTCGAACTTCTCATTAATTTCTTCCTTCTGTTGATCAAATTTTTCGTTCTGTTCTCTTCGGTTTTCTTCTAAATTTTCTTTAATTACTTTGAGACTTTCGCTTTGTGTACGCATGAAGTCCATCAGCGAGCGCAGTGTCACTTCCTCTTGTGGTTGTTGGGACTCCTGTCCCCGCGCTCTGACCTCTGACGTCTCCTCAGTCATATTTGGTTCGACCGATGAGTTTTCTTCTCCGTTGTCGGGTACGCCTAACTGGTTGTTAACGTCAAAGTCCATGCTGTCTGAACTACCGCTAGCCATTTTAGCTTTACTTCACGTTATCATCCAGTTACCAGTCAAGCTAACCTTACACTATAAATATCTTATCGTATTATATTATTTTAATTAATCTAAATACTACTGCCTGCTCTCTTTTCCCATGCGATGGGCGCCATTTTATTTAGTGTATATAAATGGAATTGGCAATTAATTGATTAATTATGTTCGCCGTGCCATTTATATTTAGTGTAATTATGCTAATTATTATTATTATTATCGAATTATCCAATTATAAATTGGTAAATTGGGTCTAATTAACTTCGTATACTAATTATATGTAATCAAACAGAGTTGTAATTGACATTAATATTTAACACACGTATGAAAGTAACTTATATTTGTCGGATTAGACTCAATATAGTTATCAAATCAATATGATTTGTATGAGCCTGTTAATCGGACATTTCAATGGTCGATTTGGTTGTGTCCATTGATAATTAGCATAACTCTGAGACTCTTTATGAAAATGCTTGGACTGTGATAAATTAATTGTCAAGGTTAATTTGCCATAATGAACGCAAGATTTAAGTATATAAATAATAATTACTTATTTATTATATTGTTGGTTAAGTAAATTACTATGTCCTGCAAATACATAATTAAAGACACATAATAACAAAATTACAATAATATTCGTTCGTTGTTTCCTGAAAAACAAGACATACAGTACATTCAAATACAACACACTAATATACATATACAAACAAATAGCAATCAAATATATTTTATCTCTAGCTAAATGCGTTCATTATGCTCAGATGAATTACTTTAATATTAACTTTATAAGATTTAAGATTTATATAACTTTACAAAATCTCTCGGGAGTAGCTCTTTGAAAAGATGAGACAGTGCAGTAGTATATGTATCACTAGGATTTAATAAACATAAAGGCTTATCTTGCAAAAGGGTTTATCCAAAATTCCATAGGCGTAAGATGACATCTGCTGGTAGGTTCCTTGTACATCCTAATCACTGTTAATTGAAGAACACTTCACTTCACTTCACTGATTTCCACTCTCGTTATGTGTAGTGTGGTGTTGGACTCCCCGCTGGTGTCAAGTGTTTTGAGTTCAAGTGTTAAGATGTCAACATCGTCATTAAGATGGTTTACTCTTAGAGTTTGCTGTGTGCGTGTTCATATAATTAACTATTTCATCTATCTTGGACGTAGTGTATGCTATGTGCGTAATAGTGTTCGGTTTGGTTCATTCAGTTCAAATGTTCAATATAGCGAATCATTATGGCGGAATAGTGTTTGAATTGTCACCCACTGTTATACTCTCAGAATGTTAATCACTTGTATTATTATGTTGCGTGTCGGTCGTAGTTTAGAGTCACGTACGCACTGATATTTAATGATAGTTATATCTATACGCACTGTTGATTATCGGAACTCATATAATTGTCGAACAGACTTTTGTGTACTTGAGATTGTATTGAATGTCTAAGTTCACTTATGACCGCGACTTGGTTGCGATTTCACTGAGTTAAAAGTTCGGTAAGTCGCGTAAACTATTTCAATTACTACTGTTATTACCGCTCCAACTACTACTATATTATTCCGTCTTGTTACATAACTATTGTAACTACTATTACTCGTCTTCTACTGTATTACTACCATAACTACCGTGTTACTAACTCTATTACTGCCGTATTAACTGTCTTACTGCCACTCCGCGTCCTCGCAAACAGTTTTTATCAAACATACTACCCAGAAGGCAAAATTCTATATTTCCACGCCCTTTCGGATTGGTGATAGGTTCCTTTAAATTCCTGCTACCCTGTAGATCTTGTCATCGGTTTCCCGATTCGTCGTTCGAGCCCTTCTTACTCTCTCCACGAGTTCTTTAGGAAGATGCCCAACGCTGGTTGGTCGCCGACATCCCCGGAATATTCCAGCGACGAACGTTGTGCTAATTCTCAAAAACTAGAGCAAATCCCTCGCCTGTCTGTCAACCTTTGTTTCGACGTTGTCGAAGTTCTCTGACTTAGCTTTTGTTAAGAGTCTGCAGTGTCTTGGTCAATTGTTCAATTTACCCTTCGCTCGTTCCGCCGATTATCAACTCTTCGTTGGTGACATCCTTGAATGAATCCCACGCTTTCTAGTTGTAAATTTAGCTAGCTGTCAGGGTTTGTTTTCATGCTGGGTTGTGCGTACTTCCAGTATTCACTGAGTGTCCGTTCTATTGTTTACATATTTGTCGAGATTTCTCTGTACCCCTTTGTTGCTGGGTGTAGCCTTTCTTATGTGTGCTCGATACAACACACCCCCACAGCATGTGTTCCATTTCATTTCTGCGTAACCAGGCAGCTGGACTAAGTCTTTGTTTCCGTACGCTAGGTGCTGTAAATTGTAACAAACTTTGAGCTGTCAACGATGTTCCTTAGGTTCTTATTGTGGCGTGTACACAGCCGTTTTTATCATTGTCTTCGCACTGGCGTCGGGTCTGACGTGTCCCTAATTCGTCTTTATTTACGACCCAGGCTTGTGTCTGTCAACTCGAGTGTGTGAGCGTGCCACTTGATGGAGAAATTATAAATTTTTTAAAATTTCGATCACTATAATTGTCATGTGTTTATCATTTAACTATGTAACGGGCCTATTTTTGGGGTAATAAAGCAGTTTGTATTTTTTTTTTTTTTTTTTTTTTTTTTTTGTATAAAACAAATAACATTTTTCGATGATAGGGACAAAATTTATAAACAAAAGGTATATTTATTGTTAGCGACAGTGATAGCGACGGTGGCAGCACTGCTGTGTGAAAGTTATTCAATAATATTTTATAAAAGTTGTGAAACAACCGACGGAATTGTGCCAAGGGCAGCTTCAAGGACACACAAAAACTGTCAACAAATTATGTAACAGCATCAGACCATCTTACGTCAGAGACGCTCCCTGTTGGGGAATGGAGTTATGAAACCAAAAACAGTCTGCTGGCGGAGTAATACAAACATAAGAACAATAAGACTTGGTCATATAACCACGGCAACAACACAAAATAGTGCCGTTGGCTAGTTCCAGTATAAAATTACACCGTGAGCCGGCCGGTCACGTATAAAGTTCCGGAACGCAAATTTCGGGCGCCCGTATGTAACAATTTGTTTCAAAATGTGAATTTAAGTCAAAAGTAAACAGTTTTAATAAAATTTCAGTTCCGGAGAACGAATAAAATAAGGAAAATGTGCGGAATAGAAACGAAATACGTGGTAGAGACGGACTCGTCAAGATCTTAAATTTGGCAGATAAGTAACCAACAAGGGTTAAATCTAAAACCTTTTAAAAGCAAAATTTTGAGAATGTTTACCAAAGAACTGGCAGCCTAAAAATAAACTTAAACTAATGAATTAATTAAACATGGGAGGGGTATAGAAATGTAGAGAGAGAGAGAGAGAGCGAATATAGAAATTTAAAAGAAGTGCTGGTTTGTGTAGATATATAATTATTAAATATAATTATTGAGTAAATATAAGTTAAATATAATCAAAGAAATATAATTAATAAATAAAACCAAATCAATAATGAAAAAGATGTAAGGAAATTAATTTTAATGGCATTCATTTCATGAGTTTGTAGCTAAATTTGCAATAGTATGTAAGTGCAGGAAAAGAAGTTTTATTTTTTGTTGTGTGCATTATAGAGTAAATAAACCTTTTGTTCATTGCCAATGTGAATTAAATTAATTATTACAAATAAACCATTCTGCTCCTCTGTTCGTCGAAAAGGACCCGAAAATGGTAAGTACACATATTTTTTCACACGTAGTTGGTAACAAGATGGCGCCCGACAAAATTAGACAGTAAAAATTGAAAATAAATAAAATCAATTATGTTTTATTTATTTTATTATTATGAATAAATCAAAAAGTATCAATGGCTTCTGAACAGGGACTATTTTATATAAAGAAATTTATATAAAATATAGGCCTACTGGAAGAGCAGAATGGTTGTTTGAAATAGGAAATAAAATTTTGTGTGTACGTAAAATAGACGTAGATAGGGGTTATGTTGTGATAAATGTGAAATATTGATGTTGATATTTTGTAGCGGGTATTGTGAAGTAATATGCATAATAATTAATATGTATGATAATTATTAAGTAGTATAAAGGGTATTATAATAAAGATCTTTTAAATATGGCTAAGATACAAGAAAATGATATGATGAGGGTTATACTAAATCAGTTAGAGAAAATGAACAGTAATTTTAACAATAAATTTGAGGTACAGAATAATAATTTCAATGATAAATTTGATAGTCAGAACAGTAAATTCGATGAAATGACTACACAAAATGTTAAATTTGAAAGTAACATTAATAAACGTCTTAACGAGATTGATGAACATTTTAGTACATTTGAAGACCAGATAGTAGAGTCAATAAATAGTAGTTGTGAGAAAAAGTTTGATGAGATGAATAAAAATTTAGAAGTTAAATTAAATCAAATACTGAATAAGGAGGTAGATGACAATGTTATAAGTATGACAAATATTAAAAATGACGAAATAGTGGAAGATGTAGTGTTAAATACTGAAGATAATGATATTAATTACAATTCTGAGAGTATAGTGGGGGTAAAGAATAATGGAGAAACATATAATGAAGTTTTAGAATGTGATTATGAGATGTTAATGTGTGTTAAGGAGTTAGAACGAGAGTGGAAAAATAATATAGTAGTTGAATGTGGGCAGAGGGTAAATTTTCCCATTAATTTTTCTGAACCAGAGTGTTCACAAATGTTGTTGTTTTTGAAGGGCGAGAGACCCATATTAGTAGATGAATTGAAGTGTATATTGATGTTGTATAATGTTATACCCTCTGTCTGTAATAATTGTGAGAGTGTGATGTGGTGTTATGAAGAGAGAGAGTTGTGTATTGAGAGAGAGATAGAATTGTATGAGTTAAAATGAAATTATGATGACTTGAGAAAAATATTAGAAGGGGTGAAGATGAACCATATAAAATACTTACCTATTGGAAGAGAGATAGAGAATTATTTTGATAATATTTTTATAAACGATAATGACTTACCTGACGTAATGGTAGAGGAATATAAAAATGATGAAACAACTTACCTGACGTTGACCAATAATACTGATGGAGACTGGACAATAATAACTGATGTTGACAAGGTTTATGAAATATTAATAGGGAATAACCCTATAAATTATAATGGCATACTGAATGAAATAAAGGTAATGGATTATTATAATAATTATAATAATAATAATAAACTGTATGTGGATAACAATGATGCATGTTACAAATATATTAGATATTTATATGACGATGGAGGCTGAACTAAAAAAATCAGTGAATGAACATTGTTAAATATTGTAAATTTTGGTAACGACCTTGCAGATTTGGACATATGAAGTGTGAAACAATTGAACAGTTATTGACGAATAGTTTGTAAATATAATGTAGTGTATTAATTGTGTGTTTTGTGAAATGTTAGGTGTATATGTAGTAGAGAAATGTTGTGATAATAATAATAATAATATTATTAATATTTTGCAGTCTAAATAAATAATAAAATAAGTTATGGAGACAATAATTGATGCTTTGTAAATTTTGGTAATAATTGAAATATGTTGTGTTTTAATAATCAATTGAAGTGAATAATTTGAGATGTTTAAATATTGTGATTGAATGTTATATGTTGGAATTTTATAATGAATTTAAATTATGTGATGAGATTTCAATTTAATAATAATTAATGAATAAACAAATAAATGTTAAATGTTTTAGTTGGTGGAATAACATAATGGTTAAAAATATAGATTAATAATAAATTTTGAAACTTTGAAAATCTAATTGCAACACAGGATGAATAATGAAATAATGATATATAAAAGAGTTAATTAAAAAATTTCAAATAATAATGTTTATAAGTTTCTATATAAATTATTTAAAGGAGAATTGTTTGTTTAATGTATGCTAATAATCCAAGTTAATTTCTATTTGTTTGTTGTGTTATTATACAAGATGTGTGGGTAATTTTGGTGGGTAGATCGGTGCCCAAAGAAATGACATAACAGTGTAGTGTGGAACTGCCATGGTGGGAGGTTGCAAATTTTGTATTTAATATTTTATGTTCATGATGGTTAAGCTTACATATAAAGGGGGTTAAAACACCATCCAAACTAATAATGTCATTTAAGTATAAATTATTAAGTTAAGGTTTACAAAAGATATTTTACTTGTGATTCCCCAACTTTTCGGGCGGTCACGGCCTCACCGAACCCTGACCGTGGAATTGGTTTAGCTTTAACAGCTATGGTTGGGGCACATTACGATTACGCGCTGACCATACTGGCCATAGCTGTTATCGTTGTCAAGGTGTATTTAGAGGGGGTGAAAATAAAGGGGAATCACCAAACTAGGGAACAGCGGCTACCACTCTGTCCGAGTAGGGACAGCAAAGCCAGGTGGTAGACCCGCATTAAGGGCGTATAATTATGGACCAGAACATGTTGATGTTCATAATCTTTAAAATGTAACGCAGAATCAAGGACACGGAGATGTCACATTCCTCCAAAACCTCAGTCCTTGTGGACGCAACTGGATGCCACAGTCCAGGGGGGGGGTCATAGTGTGTGTGGCAGGGAGGTTATCCAGGGGGATAACGAATTAGAAATTTGTTGTATTTTAATAATGATGATTCGCTACTCAATAATTCGGTTTTGATTTGAAAAATAGATGCACTAAATACTTCCTATAATGTGTTTATTAAGGCTTATTGTGTTAATTGCATGTAGTATGTTAGGAATAAGGATTATAAAAATATAATAATATGTTTTCAATGTGTTTATAGATTTTAAAATAAAATAAAGGTGTGATAGTTAAAATTTTCAATGGGTTGCCAAAGATAGAAGTGGGTGATAGTAATTGTTTGAGTAAAATGTTTGAGTCAGTCCAAGTTGAATATTTGTGGGACATATAGATCTGTCCAAATTGAAATCAAAGTTAAAGAAATAGTAGAGATGAAAATAATATAATGTTGTTTTGAGTTAATGTATGTTATAGAATTTTGAGAAGTATTGATGTTGACACAGTAGATATGGGTAATATATGTAGAGTTTGGAGTGATATATTGTTGTTTATAATTGATGTTGTTATTTTGTTGTAGTTGTAGTAAGGTAATGAGATTGAGATTTTGGGGATGGCAATTTTGTAGTAGGGGGTAGTGTAATGTGGGAGTCCGCAACATAATGATAAGTTGGGACGGGATAGGGATAGTTTTTAGTGGAGACGGGGCCGCCTTAGGTAGAATCCAGAGGCCAGAGAACGGGAATTGAGCTTTTGGGGGGGGAACACATATCCTATTGTAATTACTCATAATTAATTATGTCCCTGTTCGGGCGCCATTTGTAATTACTCACTTTTTCATTTTAAATAAATATAAATGTATTTGTCATATGAACTATCTAACAACTTGTATTTGGGTTTGTTTACCTTAATCGAATAAAGCACGTGTGTCGCGTCTACCACAATTATGGTATCATAATTATGGTATCCACCATAATTATAGCATCTGCTTATTTCAATCTCGTTACATGAATTTTTATTACCTAAGGGATCCAGGATTCTGCTCAGCGTGAATGCCGACAGAGACAGGCATTGAAATGAGAATACGTTCAGTATAAACATTAATCATGAATATTGTTTTATTCCATAAATGCTATAAGCGTGTACACCGGACAAAATCAACATGGCGGCCATTAAAGTTGGCTCGTCTTCATCATGAACTTCTTTATATCTTGTTAATCATTAATCTAACAAATATCATATTTTAATTTAGCAGCTGCTTTGCTATTAACTGGTTTTGATTATCTTGGCTGAACGCAAACGCAAACCAACACCCCGTTCGGATGTCGACATTAAAAAAAAAAAACACGCCCCGCTTTCTCTCACTCACTCATTCTTATGAATTCAAATTACTATCGTGTACACATATTTAATTATAGGGTTAACGAGCTCTTTAGTAAAATTTGTTTTGCACTTCCCTGTATCTGTAGACTAGAAGTTCTAGAAGAGGTTTCACATGTTGAGGCCTTAAGTTGGTTTGGTTACGTTTTTTGATATTATCACTGACTCTACTGCATAATTTTGAACACAATTACTGCTCACTGTTTGGCTCACTTCTAATTATCACATAATGATATTTTAACTACATTTTGTACTGTTTTAAAACACTTTGCCGGTATAAATTGCCGGCGGCCTGTAACAAGTTGTTACTGCTGCTGCTGTTGTGTGTCGACTGGGGCGAGAATTATGCAAATTCTCCGTATGTGTGAGTGAGCACACGTCATCGTTCTTTTGTCTCTGGTTATATAATAGCTTTGTTTGTTACGTATTTTCATAACGTCATAGTGGTTTTAATGACGTTTCGAGCTGTTGGCCAATGAAACATGAATATGAAGCGCCTTTCTTAGTGGCGGTAACCATTATAAGTCTTTTTAGCTGCACGTCCACTGCTGTCCTTGAGATTATTTTGTCGTCTCGGAACTACGTCGTTGCCGGCAAAACAAAGGGAAATTATGTAACCCATAGAAATGACTTTAAAACATCGGAATACAATAGTTTGCTACCTCGCATACCATATTTTTATATCAGGCTTTTTTGTACTGTCACAAAACCCCCTCAATGAAAGGTTTTGTGTCGAGACACAAAAACTTTCATTGACTCTTTCACACTTCTCTAAAAGGATCAGCTCAGATATGGAGCCACAACCCCCTGTAGTGTTACAAAAAAATATAAATTCAACCACTTACCCTTGGTCCCATGATGAGGTTCGCACCTTCTGACCTTACTGGACTTCTCCAGAGAGATCCCTACACCATAAGGCCATGAGGCACTTTACGCTCCTGTTCTGACACACCGGCCAGCTCAGGACCGCGGTCACCACACCATAAAACTCTGAAACATTCAATACAAAATTTTTTTTAAAATAGTGGCTTTCCTTATATCCATATCCATAACTGATATGTTTCCTCTTAGCACGTTGGTTTGCGTTTTGGGGCATTGGTTTGCCTAATTCTACAAACTTCAAACAATGTATATCAAGAATTAAGATAGAAAATTACTTCTCCTTTTAACACTCCGGTATCTGGTACACCCTTCTGACTTCTATCAACTATCTTCACTCCCTTTACCATATGAAAACAATTACTTTTAACCTAAATAAACTATACCTTACTGCTTTAGCAACAACCATTAACCCTAATAATTTACTTCTTATAATCTTACAATATCTATATCATGGCAGACAACTTAAAAGTTTTATAATTCCTTTACTACTTTTTCTTACATTTAACCTTCTTTATAGCAGAATCATTTCTAGAGAATGGACAAACTTTACCAAATTTCAATCTTATAATCGCTACTATCTTGGTAGTAACCTCCTATCCACACACACTATTGTTGTCATAATAAAACACAATAAAACATTGTACATCATAAGCATTAAACACTAACATTGAACAATTCACAAATAAACAATTTACATAACTTGTAGCAAAATTTTATAACATTTTTCCTATCAACTATTCTCTATTCAACTTTTAATATTTAACATTCATTTAGATTCTATACAAAATTTCACATTTATCATTTACCTTTCCATTTACCGTACCTTTCAGTTACATCACCTTTCTACTATGAATTTTCTTTTCTAACCTTTTTATCCTTACTAGTTTGGGTGACTCTCTATTATTCATTTTTTCTCTATCTTATTTTGGTATTTGTCAACCTAACCTTACTCACCTCTTTTTTCCACTAACAACCGCTTCTAACCATTTACATATAATATGACACCAATATCTCAATAACAACCCCCTTCACAAATCCCATTAAAACCTCTGGCACCGCTCATTTTTGTACTAGTATGTGTGTATTCCCTCTAACCAACTCATTCCCTTATCGGTTCCTGACCCTTTCAGATAACCCTTTCCGGCGCTAAACGGTCCCTTCCTGTCTCAACATCTCTCGTTGGACTCCTACACCAATACCCTTATTACAAAATATCACCATCAACAACAAATATAATTACCATCCACATTACTCACCTCTACATATAATCCCTACCTACTGTGTCCCTAAAATATCTAACACCTCTTTAGATATTATCAGCATCTCAGCACTTTATTTTTCCTAACTCCCAATAACTTTATTCAACTAACTCCAATGCCCTGATTTATCCTTATTCCCAAACTCTTTACAACATTTCAACTTAATACACCATTACAAAATTCATCACTTACCAACTAACAACAATACCTTTCATATCCAAATACATTACCTGCTTAATCATTTACTAACCCTTTAGAATCTAAATTCCATAATATCCTTTCAAAATCATTATTAAACTTCTTTTACTTATTTAAAATTCTACAATAGTTTACACACAAAAAATACATAGAATACACAATAGCAAAATTACACAAATACATAGACATCAATACACAAAAATATACAATTCACCTAATCATGAAATCATTTACCATAATCAGTCCTGATCAGTCCATTAAAAAAAAAAAAACCACTGGTCACATAATTAAATGTTCATAACACAATAAACAATACACAACTACCCCATATCGTCGAACAATAGTCTTATCTTATATCTATATACATTGCTTATTATTGAATCTCTTATATTAACATCATAAATGCATCTACCATTCAAATTTTCATTATTTTCCACAAACTCATTTAATCTGTCATGATTGGTCATTGTCCTGTCACCTCCAGTATAATTCGTCACCACTAGGTATGTTATAAAGTCATTATTTTCATTATCATCTCCTACGACTGCTATATCCGCTTCATTACAAGGTAAGTACTTATTATTTTTATTATATATCCTCTCTACTCCTAACCTTCCCTTAAACTCTTCATAATCTCTGCTTATCTTAAAAATTTCTACCTCCCTCTTTCTCTCACAATATCTCTCACTATCATACCATCTCTCTCTCTTAAAACATCTCTCATAATAACTCTCCCAACAACATTTCTCTCTCTCAATATATTTCTCTTTATCATACCATCTCTCTCTCTTTAACCCTTCAATACCCACTATCATTCCATTATCATTATATTCAATTCCCCATAAAATTTCATTTATACTACCAACCTCCACACTATTATCACCTATTACTATATCTTTATTTATTTTATCGTAATTTTCTACCCCACTTACCTTGTCTTTATTTTCATTCAATTTATCTGATTCTCAACTATTCTCTACCCCCATTTTACTCTCGTAATTTTCATCTACTTTATTCTTTTGTCTATCCAACTTCTCATTAACTAATGCAACTATTTTCTCTTCCGTTTTATCGAAACGTGCGTGCATTTCATCAACTCGTTTATCAAAATTAAAATTTTGTTTTTCGATTTCGTTTTTTAATTCTTCACATTTTATATTAAAATTATTGTTCTGTATATTGAAAAGCATTTGCATCATTTTCATAATTTCATTATTCTCAGCCCTATTATTTGGGATTGGTGTTGAGTGCACTATTTCTTCACTCATAACTACTGATTCCATCATGCTTATTTGACTATTATTTATACTATCAATTGTGTTCAATAAAGAATTATTTTCTTTACTCTCTGCCATTATGAAATTTGTTAATGGTTTGTCGCTTTATCTTATCGTTATCGTCTACTTTACAAGCGTATTCTCACTTTCTATGTCCACTCCGCCGCAATTCAGGCTCATTATATAAAATCTATTAATGTATTTTATATAGTCACCAGTTCGGGCCCATTTGTAATTACTCTCAATTATTATGTCCCAGTTCGGGCGCCATTTGTAATTACTCATAATTAATTATGTCCCTGTTCGGGCGCCATTTGTAATTACTCACTTTTTCATTTTAAATAAATATAAATGTATTTGTCATATGAACTATCTAACAACTTGTATTTGGGTTTGTTTACCTTAATCGAATAAAGCACATGTGTCGCGTCTACCACAATTATGGTATCATAATTATGGTATCCACCATAATTATAGCATCTGCTTATTTCAATCTCGTTACATGAATTTTTATTACCTAAGGGATCCAGGATTCTGCTCAGCGTGAATGCCGACAGAGACAGGCATTGAAATGAGAATACGTTCAGTATAAACATTAATCATGAATATTGTTTTATTCCATAAATGCTATAAGCGTGTACACCGGACAAAATCAACATGGCGGCCATTAAAGTTGGCTCGTCTTCATCATGAACTTCTTTATATCTTGTTAATCATTAATCTAACAAATATCATATTTTAATTTAGCAGCTGCTTTGCTATTAACTGGTTTTGATTATCTTGGCTGAACGCAAACGCAAACCAACACCCCGTTCGGATGTCGACATTAAAAAAAAAACAACACGCCCCACTTTCTCTCACTCACTCATTCTTATGAATTCAAATTACTATCGTGTACACATATTTAATTATAGGGTTAACGAGCTCTTTAGTAAAATTTGTTTTGCACTTCCCTGTATCTGTAGACTAGAAGTTCTAGAAGAGGTTTCACATGTTGAGGCCTTAAGTTGGTTTGGTTACGTTTTTTGATATTATCACTGACTCTACTGCATAATTTTGAACACAATTACTGCTCACTGTTTGGCTCACTTCTAATTATCACATAATGATATTTTAACTACATTTTGTACTGTTTTAAAACACTTTGCCGGTATAAATTGCCGGCGGCCTGTAACAAGTTGTTACTGCTGCTGCTGTTGTGTGTCGACTGGGGCGAGAATTATGCAAATTCTCCGTATGTGTGAGTGAGCACACGTCATCGTTCTTTTGTCTCTGGTTATATAATAGCTTTGTTTGTTACGTATTTTCATAACGTCATAGTGGTTTTAATGACGTTTCGAGCTGTTGGCCAATGAAACATGAATATGAAGCGCCTTTCTTAGTGGCGGTAACCATTATAAGTCTTTTTAGCTGCACGTCCACTGCTGTCCTTGAGATTATTTTGTCGTCTCGGAACTACGTCGTTGCCGGCAAAACAAAGGGAAATTATGTAACCCATAGAAATGACTTTAAAACATCGGAATACAATAGTTTGCTACCTCGCATACCATATTTTTATATCAGGCTTTTTTGTACTGTCACACTATGTACAAAGGGTTAGAGAGTATTTTTTTTTATATATTGAGAGAAGGTGGCGAATTGAGTTAAAGTAGTAAGTAGTTAGAGGTAGAGAGGGGTTAGTAGATTTTTTGATAGAGAGGGGTGTCATACTAGTTAAAGATTTTGTAAGGGAGCATGAGAGTAATAAAAGGGGTAAGATTATGGGTAAATGCCAAGTTGATAAAGTGAATTATAATGAATAACGGAGAATCACCCAAATTAATGAAAGGGAATAATAAATGAAATGATGGGTAAAACGAAGATTGAAAAAAAAAAAATTTTTTGAGAAACGAATTAATAAAAGTTAAATTGAGATTAAAAGGTAAATTTTATGATTTTATATGCAAATTTAATGATGTTAAGTGTGTAACATTTTAAATACAACTTGTTTATTTTAAGATAATAATAATAATGTGAATTATGAATGTACTATGTTTTCTTATGTTATGTTGTTGTTAGGTATTTTGATATATATTATAAGTAAGTAAAAAACAAAACCAGTGCTTCTTAGCGCAAACCAGCACCGCTAGGGGGAAACAGATCAGTTGGGGATATGGTGTTGTATAAGGCCACTATTTGATATTTGATTTGTTGTTTAAGTGTTTTGTGATGCTGTGGCGGCGGTCCTGAGCTGGCCAGCGCGTCAGAGCAGGGGCGTTAAGTATCTGTCTGACTCTACGGTGTTGGGATCTCGAGAGAGAAGTCCAGTATTGTCAATCAGGTGCGGTCACATTCACCGGACCAAGGGTGAGTTGATTATATTTTTTGTAAACCATACAGGGGGTTGTGGCGACATATCCTGGCTGATCCCTCTAGCAAGTATGAATGTGTCAATGAGATTTTTTATGCTTCGGCATAAAATATCTCATTGAGGGGGTATTGTAACGGGCCTATTTTTGGGGTAATAAAGCAGTTTGTATTTTTTTTTTTTTTTTTTTTTTGTATAAAACAAATAACATTTTTCGATGATAGGGACAAAATTTATAAACAAAAGGTATATTTATTGTTAGCGACAGTGATAGCGACGGTGGCAGCACTGCTGTGTGAAAGTTATTCAATAATATTTTATAAAAGTTGTGAAACAACCGACGGAATTGTGCCAAGGGCAGCTTCAAGGACACACAAAAACTGTCAACAAATTATGTAACAGCATCAGACCATCTTACGTCAGAGACGCTCCCTGATAGGGAATGCAGTTATGAAACCAAAAACAGTCTGCTGGCGGAGTAATACAAACATAAGAACAATAAGACTTGGTCATATAACCACGGCGACAACACAAAATAGTGCCGTTGGCTAGTTCCAGTATAAAATTACACCGTGAGCCGGCCGGTCACGTATAAAGTTCCGGAACGCAAATTTCGGGCGCCCGTATGTAACAATTTGTTTCAAAATATGAATTTAAGTCAAAAGTAAACAGTTTTAATAAAATTTCAGTTCCGGAGAACGAATAAAATAAGGAAAATGTGCGGAATAGAAACGAAATACGTGGTAGAGACGGACTCGTCAAGATCTTAAATTTGGCAGATAAGTAACCAACAAGGGTTAAATCTAAAACCTTTTAAAAGCAAAATTTTGAGAATGTTTACCAAAGAACTGGCAGCCTAAAAATAAACTTAAACTAATGAATTAATTAAACATGGGAGGGGTATAGAAATGTAGAGAGAGAGAGAGAGAGCGAATATAGAAATTTAAAAGAAGTGCTGGTTTGTGTAGATATATAATTATTAAATATAATTATTGAGTAAATATAAGTTAAATATAATCAAAGAAATATAATTAATAAATAAAACCAAATCAATAATGAAAAAGATGTAAGGAAATTAATTTTAATGGCATTCATTTCATGAGTTTGTAGCTAAATTTGCAATAGTATGTAAGTGCAGGAAAAGAAGTTTTATTTTTTGTTGTGTGCATTATAGAGTAAATAAACCTTTTGTTCATTGCCAATGTGAATTAAATTAATTATTACAAATAAACCATTCTGCTCCTCTGTTCGCCGAAAAGGACCCGAAAATGGTAAGTACACATATTTTTTCACACGTAGTTGGTAACAAGATGGCGCCCGACAAAATTAGACAGTAAAAATTGAAAATAAATAAAATCAATTATGTTTTATTTATTTTATTATTATGAATAAATCAAAAAGTATCAACTAGTGGTCGCCCAGTGGTCGAAATTCGACCGTAATTCATTAAATTTTTAAGTTTGAACGTTATTGAGGTTCTTTTGTCAAAGAGTATACCTCTATAATCATTGCATATAATTTTTTTGAATTTTGTTCTATTACGTCAGCTGCGAGCGTGTACAAATACGTCATTAGCGTGTGTTGTTTGCCTTAATTCCCTGCAATACCTATGAAATTTAAAATTTAATGTTAGTAACAGTTGAAAAAAAAACACAGTTACAGCTTGTATTCGTATTTCTTTTTTCATATAATTCATTGTCAGTTTTAATTTTTTCATGTTATTATTGAATCAAATAAACGCTAATAAAAATGAGACTTGACATTCATAGAAGTATAAGATACATTGTTTTCAATTCCAGTGGATTACATTTCATTTTTGGTAAGGTACAAAATTCGAAAACAGTTTGAAGATTATCTGCTACAAAGCTTATATAATTTTTTAATTTTTTTTTTCTATGCATTAATTTTCGAGTTATTTGAAAAATATGAAATATAGGAAAAATGAGGTTTAGCTTGGCTAAGCCATATTTAAAATATCGGTATGGAGAACCATACATGACTTCCATGTTCTAAGATTTATATTTAAAATCATATTCGAAATGAAATATTTCCATAGAAACTACGTCTTTCTACTTATTGCTTTAGCATTAACCACAGTACTGTGGTCACTAACGTATACCACCTCACGTTTTCGCACTCGATTTTCACTGATGATGGCAGTCGATGGCACTGCCGAAAAGTATGGTTTTGCAGAAAAAATTGGACTACGGCTAAACAGCCCGGGAAGCAATTTTAACAAAAAACTACTTCTTTGTTGCCGATAACGTAGTACACATATACAAAATTCTCCCCTCCACTTTCAACTATAATTTTTAATTATAGAAAATTACCCCCACCCCGTTCACCTAACCTCTTCATTTATAGATATTTCATCTACGTTTCTACAGTGGATTATTATGACCTTCTTATCAGTATACTTTATTTATAAAAATTAAGTACTTTACTCTTGTTAAATCATAAAATGTTTCTGGTAAACTACCCCTTTCTCTTAACCGATCTTCTCCAAAATCAATAGACCTTCCGTCCTCTACAATTCACGGATCCATGCAAAAAAGTATTTGATTCTGTTTGAACCTGCGGCAGTTATCGTTTGTCATGTAAACATTTCTCTTGTTACAACATAAAATGTTGCAGGTAAACTACCCCTTTCTCATAACCGATCTTCACCAAAATCAACAGACCTTGAGCTTTCTGCAACTTAGGAAAGTGTGCAAAAAATTATTTGATTCTCTTTGAATTTACGGCAGTTATCGTACGTCATAAAAAAATTACCCTTTTTAAAACATAAAACGTTGCTGATAAACTACCCCTTCCCTTAACCGATCTTCAACAAAATCAACAGACCTTGAGTTCTCTTTAGTTCAAAAAGGTATGCAAAAACCTAGTTGATTCTGTTTGAATTTACGGCAGTTATCATTCGTCATATAAAAAATTACCCTTGTTAAAACATAAAATGTTGCTGGTAAACTACCCCTTTCCCTTAACCGATCTTCACCAACACCAACAGGTATTGAGAACTCTAAAATACAGGGTTGTATGCAAAACATCATTTGATTCTGTTTGAATTTGCGGCTGTTATCGTTTACCATAGAAAAAATTACCCTTGACAAAAAACTGTTGCAGGTAAACTACCCCTTTCCCTTAACCGATCTTCACCAAAAACGACAGGTCTTGAGTACTCTACAATTCAGGCCGGTATGCAAACAATTATTTGATTCTGTTTGAATTTGCGGCTCTTATCGTTTGCCATACAAAATACCCTTGATAAAACAAAAAACGTGGCAGGTAAACTACCCCTTTCCCTTAACCGATCTTCACCAAAATCAATAGGTCTTGAGAACTCTACAACTCAGGGTAGTATGCAAATAATCATTTGATTCTGTTTGAATTTGCGACTCTTATCGTTTGCCATAGGAAATACCCATTTAAAACATAAAACGTAGCTGGTAAACTACCCCTTTCCCTTATCCGGTCTTCACCAAAATCAATAGGTCTTGAGAACTCTACAATTTAGGGCTGTATGCAAATAATAATTTGATTGTGTTTGAATTTGCGGCTGCTATCGTTTGCCATATAAAATACCCTTGTTAAAACATAAAACGTTGCTGGTAAACTATCCCTTTCCCGTAACCGATCTTTACCAAAATCAACAGATCGTGAGAACTCTACAATTCAGGGTTGTATGCGAAACATTATTTGATTCTGTTTGAATTTGCGGCTGTTATCGTTTGCCAAACAAACAAAATTACCCTTTATAAAAAAAAACCGTTGCAGGTAAACTACCCCTTTCCCTCAACCGATCTTCACCAAAAACAATAGGTCGCGAGCACTCTACAAATCAGGGCTGTATGCAAAAATTATTTGATTCTGTTTGAATTTGCGGCTGTTATCGTTTGCCATAGAAAAATCTACAGACACACACACAGACACTTTTCGAAAAATGACTTTTTTTCATGTTTTAAGTGTAGTACAATCAGAATCTGCAATAATCTCGAACACGATTTTTTTTGCCATCACCATACTTCCATTTCCTTAAGAAACATGGAAGTAAAAATTACCCTTGATAAAATCCGTTGCAGGTAAACTACCCCTTTCCCTTAACCGATCTTCACCAAAAACGGTAGATCTTGAGAACTCTGCAATTCAGGGCTGTATGCAAAATATTAGATGATTTTGTTTGAATTTGCGGCTGTTATCGTTTGCCATACAAAATACCCTTGATAAAACAAAAAACGTGGCAGGTAAACTACCCCTTTCCCTTAAACGATCTTCACCAAAAACAATAGGTCTTTAGTACCTAAGAAATCAGGGCTGTATGCAAAAACTTATTTGATTATGTTTGAATTTGCGGCTGTTATTGTTTGCCATAGAAAATACCCTTGTTAAAACATAAAACGTTGCAGGTAAACTACCCCTTTCCCTTAACCGATCTTTACCAAAATCAACAGATTTTGAGAACCCTACAATTCAGGGCTGTACGCAAACAATTATTTGATTTTGTTTGAATTTGCGGCTGTTATCGTTTGCCATAGAAAACACCCTTGATAAAACATAAAACGTTGCTGGTAAACTACCCTATTCCATTAACCGATCTTCACCAATAACAATAGGTCTTGAGAACTCTACAGTTCAGGGCTGTATGCAAAGCATTAGTTGATTCTCTTTGAATTTACGGCAGTTATCGTTCGTCACAGAAAAAATACCCTTGTTAAAACATAAAACGTTGCTGGTAAACTACCCCTTTCCCTTAACCGATCTTCACCAAAAACAATAGGTCTTTAGTACTTAACAAAACAGGGCTGTATGCAAAAACGTATTTGATTCTGTTTGAATTTGCGGCTCTTATCGTTTGCCATAGAAAATACCCTTTTAAAACAAAATGTTGCAGGTAAACTACCCCTTTCCCTTAACCGATCTTCACCAACACCAATAGGTATTGAGAACTCTACAATACAGGGATGTATACAAAACATCATTTGATTCTGTTTGAATTTGTGGCTGTTATCGTTTACCATAGAAAAAGTAAAAAATTACCCTTGATAAAAAACCGTTGCAGGTAAACTACCCCTTTCCCTTAACCGATCTCCACCAAAAACGATAGGTCTTGAGAACTCTGCAATTCAGGGCTGTATGCAAAATATTATATGATTTTGTTTGAATTTGCGGCTGTTATCGTTTGCCATACAAAATACCCTTGAAAAAACAAAAAACGTGGCAGGTAAACTACCCCTTTCCCTTAAACGATCTTCACCAAAAACAACAGGTCTTTAGTACTTAAGAAATCAGGGCAGTATGCAAAAACGTATTTGATTATGTTTGAATTTGCGGCTGTTATCGTTTGCCATAGAAAATACCCTTTTAAAACATAAAACGTTGCAGGTAAACTACCCCTTTCCCTTAACCGATCTTTACCAAAATAACAGATCTTGAGAACCCTATAATGCAGGGCTGTATGCGAAACATTATTTGATTCTGTTTGAATTTGCGGCTGTTATCGTTTGCCAAACAAACAAAATTACCCTTGATAAAAAAAACCGTTGCAGGTAAACTACCCCTTTCCCTCAACCGATCTTCACCAAGAACAATAGGTCGCCAGTACTCTACAAATCAGGGCTGTATGCAAAAAATTATTTGATTCTGTTCGAATTTGCGGCTGTTATCGTTTGCCATAGAAAAAAATCTATAGACACACAGACACTTTTCGAAAAATGACTTTTTCATGTTTTGAGTGTAGTACAATCATATTCTGCAATAATCTCGAACACGATTTTTTTTGCCATCACCATACTTCCATTTCCTTAAGGAACATGGAAGTAAAAGCAATAAGCGTTTTTTGACATTTCCTTGGGTTTTTACTTCCATATTCCTTAAGGAATATTCACTTCCGTATGGTGATGGCAAAAAAAATCGTGTTCGAGATTATTGCAGATTCTGATTGTACTACACTCAAAACATGAAAAAAAGTCGTTTTCCGAAAAGTGTCTGTCTGTGTGTCTGTAGATTTTTTTTCTATGGCAAACGATAACTGCCGCAAATTCAAACAGAATCAAATAATTTTTTGCATACAGCCCTGATTTGTAGAGTACTCACGACCTATTGTTTTTGGTGAAGATCGGTTAAGGGAAAGGGGTAGTTTACCTGTAACGTTTTATGTTTTAACAAGGGTATTTCCTATGGCAAACGATAACAGCCGCAAATTCAAACAGAATCAAAAGATTATTTGCATACAGCCCTAAATTGTAGAGTTCTCAAGATCTATTGTTTTTGGTGAAGATCGGTTAAGGGAAAGGGGTAGTTTACCTACAACGTTTTTTTAACAAGGGTATTTTCTATGGCAAACGATAACAGCCGCAAATTCAAACAGAATCAAATAATTTTCTGCATACAGCCCTGATTTGTAGAGTACTCAAGACCTATTGTTTTTGGTGAAGATCGGTTAAGGGGAAGGGGTAGTTTACCTGCAACGTTTTTTATCAAGCGTATTTTCTATGGCAAACGATAACTGCCGCAAATTCAAACAGAATCAAATAATTTTTTGCATACGTCCCTGAATTGTAGATGTCTCAAGGACTTTCGATTTTGGTGAAGATCGGTTAAGGGGAAGGGGTAGTTTACCTGCAACCTTTTACGTTTTAACAAGAGTAAAGTACTTGAAAATTTATTTAAACTTTTTGAAACAATGGTAATTGTTAAAAATAAAATAATTTTGTTGCCAGGCAATAAAATTAAAAATTTTTCATTTTAATGTAATATAATATTTTTCATTTAATACGGCAATAAAAAGGCAGGTAAGACACACACACACACACACACAATTCACGTTATTTCTGGCCTCACTCATGTTTATTTTCTTACGTTTGCACGCTTTTTAAATGGAAAGTGCCGAAACCCACACCAACATAACGCGTGCAAGCCGAAAAAATGGACATCAATTTGCTTACTGGCGAAGCTAGTAGTTAATGAATGGGTAGGCAAAAATCTTATCTTAAATTTTTTTTAAGGAATCACTAAAAG
The DNA here is from genome assembly GCA_034769895.1 of Magicicada septendecula. Classification (NCBI taxonomy): domain Eukaryota; kingdom Metazoa; phylum Arthropoda; class Insecta; order Hemiptera; family Cicadidae; genus Magicicada; species Magicicada septendecula. The sequence goes on from CM068367.1 coordinate 732,627,500, forward strand.
GACGGTGGGTCAAATCGGATGCTGAGGTAGAGTTTGCTGTAACCGAATGGTTCCACAAACAGCCGTAAGAATTTTACTAGCAGGGAATCTACAGGTTAGTGCAACAGTGGAACTCATGTCTTAATGTTATTGGAGACTTCTTTTAAAATCGTTGAATAAAAAATGCTTTACAGCTCTATACGTGTGTCTATTGAACAATCCTTGTATTAGTCATACACAATAATACAACTGATTGAACTTCAAATTTTTAAACTTGATTAGTTTCTATAATATATTATATTATATATATATATATTATATATGTTTAATGTTACAAATAATTCAAATAACAATCTTGATCATCTGTTAGTTCAGCGGAATAACAGTGACACTTTTAATAACCGCATAAAATAAACACTTAGAAACAACACAGGCGCTTTAACTTAACTGTTTGGACCACAGAAGTGAGGCATGCCTCAACACTCTATGTGTACAGCGCGGGACAATCCCCCCTCCCTACACTTCCCAATCACACCACTACATTGCTTACATAGGATGTATACAAAAAATGCTGAGGCAAGTTCAGGTTGCCTCATTCGCTTTAAACGAACTATGCCGAATCTCACCTGTCACCATCTAGCGGTCGCTCAATAAAGCACGTTTCGGTTTAATAAATTTGACAGTCGCAGTAACAATGTATAATCTTTACGTTATGTAGTTCATACGTATTTATAATTTTTATTCTACAGAATTTTTTAGGGTAGGCATTGCCTCAATTGCCTCCATGTAACTTCGCCACTGATATATATGTGTACAACGTTATCGGCAACAAAGAAGTAGTTTTTGTTAAAATTCCTTCCCGGGATATTTGGCCGTAGTCCAATGTTTTCTACAAAAACCAGACATTTTGGCAATGCCATCGACTTCCATCATCAGTGAAAATCGAGTGCGATAACGTGAGGTGGTATACGTTAGTGACCACAGTACTGTGGTTAAGGCTGAAGCAGTATAAGTAGAAAGAAGTAGTTTCTATGGTAATATTTCATTTCGAAAATGATTTTAAATATAAATCTTAGAATATGGAAGTCATGTATGGTTCTCCATACCGATATTTTTTATTGCCATACTGACCAGGTTTCGCCAAGGCTACACAGTTATTTTGCCTATCTTTTTCGAATTATATAAAATTTAAATAAAAAATTAATACAAAATAAAAAATGAAATAAAAAATACGTGCCTCGTATTTTTTCATATATTTTTCATTAAATCAAAAAAACCGGGCGGTTAAAAAAATAAATCTTGTCCATTGAACTTAAAATAGTTTGAAAGTGAATTTAATGATTCAGAACTTCTGTGTAAACGATGTTTTTTGTAAAAACTCTTTCATCATTTGCTAATTGCCCTTGGCCATTATATTTGGAAATATAAAATCTCAAAAACCATCGAATGATCGAACTCTACTTGCTGCGACGTACAATTGACCATGTGTAAAAACTGGCTGCCTCAATAAAATTCCAATTTTTTCGAATGTTTGTCCTTGAGACTTATTTATTGTCATCGCAAATGCAGGTATAATTTGAAATTGAGTTCTTTGAAAGTTAAAAGGTAAAACAGTACCGGAATATGTTAAATTTATACGTGGAATCAAAATTCTCTTATTGCGTGCGGTTCCAGTTAAAACTTCGCAATCAATAGCATTACGATGCATACACTTGATGCGCATTCTTGTTCCATTGACTAATGCTTCCTTTGTATTTAAGTTTCTGATCAGTAAAACGATGCAATTAACTTTCAATACTAACTTATGTGGTGGCAAACCACTAATAGTCAAAGAATTCAAAAACTCTACTGGATAGTTATTGATTTCATTGTCATCATCACAAATTATTTTATCGTAGCTATGATATGTTTTCTGTTCACCTGGTATTCGATTAAGTATATCAGTATTAATAAAAGTACAATTATCATTTTTAGGTGCTAAAATAACTGACTTCAATATGTTATCTGAGAGTATGTTTTCGGAAATATTTCCGTACACCTCATTAATAATATTATTTTCATCTCCTATTAATTGCTGAGGTATTTCAATAATAATTTTACCAAACTGAGGGCTTCATCATTACCAATTTTTTTCAAGAATTCGACAAATTCTATTTCACTTGGTAAGGCTCTCATATTTTGAGTAAACGTTACTTTATGAAAATAAACAAATTTATGCCAACTCGTGACACAATTTTCAATTAAAGTTGCACGTGATCCATGTGGGACAACTGGTAAGATTTGCCGAAAATCACCGCACAGAAGTATCGTTTTCCCTCCAAATGGTTTATGTTTATCATTTTCATCGCATAGATCCTGCAATAATCTATCTATGATTTTCAACACTTGCAGTGGGCACATAGAAATTTCATCAATAATTATCAATGATGATGAATTTATGTAATGTCCATAGCTACTATTTGCGGTAATATTTGCTACAGAATTTTCCAAAATGGGTATAGGCAATTTAAACACATTGTGTAAAGTTCTACCTCCAAGTAATAGAGTTGAAGCTATGCCACTGAACGCTGTTGCAATGCAACTAAGATTAAGCGAATTTAATTTGTGAATGATTGCTGTTTGTGTGAATGTTTTTCCACAACCTGCATGAGCGGTTAAACAAAAAACATTAGATCCAGTATCATGGTGCAAAACTTCACGAATGACACGATCAATTAGATTACACTGTTCAATATTTGCAGTTTCATAATGCTCAGAAAACAGAAACTCTTGTTCTATTGGATCAATAGCATTTGCTTCGTCTGTTCTCTGCGAATACGTGGGAACTGGTAAACCAAGTTCTTGACATGACAAATTATGAACATTGTAACAAACTAATATATGTTACGTCTTATTTCTTTAAGCCTCACGTTGGATTCCAATTTATAACACGAACTTTAGTGTTACTGTGTTATTTAAATGTGTCGCTCTTTACTTTCTGCCCCACTGTCGGGTTCGTCAATTTGTAACACTCTATTTGTGTTGCGGGCACTTAAATTATATACGCCGCCCGTTGGAAACGTCAATTAGTAACAAATATATATGTATTAACTACTTTCAACCACACTGTTGTTGTTGTAATTATGTTACTATTAATAATATATGTTGAACGACGAATGATTTTGTAATCTGCCGCTCGCTCCCACTATACGTACCGTTTCAGTGACGTCACCCACCGTTGCCAACCATTGTGGTGTCCGCTGTGCTCTGTGAGCTTATTTTTTAAATGGAACAGCAATAATAACGACGCAAATATAACAACAAACATATATCTTTATAGGAACCATTTATTCAGTAAAGCATTGGTTAATTGTTTCTCGTTTCTTTTATGATAATCACAATTGTGGCTAAAATTATGTGTCTTCTTTACCAGTTGGTACAGTAGTTGCAATTCTTATTGTATTCAGACCAAAATAAAGGCGTTGGTTATTATTTCTATTAAAAGAAAATACCTCAGGGCGTATCTGGTTCGGGGATTACATTTAGACAAAATATTATTCTATAAATCAAAGTACAAATTTTACAGTTCAAGGATATTACAAAGTTTAGAGCGTAATGTGCACACATGCAGTCGAATAGTGGTTGCTAGTTATTATAGGTTATGTCCAGTTTATGTGTTTATTAATTATTATCAAAATCAAAGGTTCTTGTGGTGTTTAAAAAGGTGTCAATCTCAATTCGTGTTATTAGTGAGTGTTCTTAGTGTTGGTGTGATATGGTGTCTGTAGTTTTAGTTGGTTAATTCTTAAAAAGTCGTGTATACAACAGTTGGTGTTGATACATAATATAATAAAATGTTCGAATTCACCAAATCCGCTTCTTAAAATGGTTCTTGGTCGAAGATAGGGCCCACGTCTGCTTCGGTCCTCCTCCCTGGTTCTTGATTCTTCTATTCAAATGTTGGATGTTCCTCACTCGGTTGTAATAATTCGTAATATGTATATCTATCTGTATTAATATGTCTGGAACGTGTTTTCACAGTTTATAGTTAATTATGTAAGACGTTTTACAAACGCGTCTGTACGCTATGACCGTTGTTAAAGAAGTCTCATTTTATTTATCCGAAATTTCTGGTTGCTAATGGTAAACTTGGAATCTGGTTGGTTGATTCGGATATACATTGTCATGTAAATTCATTATTTCAATGTCTGAATTTGTTCAAAACCTTTAACTTAGTATAACTTTTCTGTACTGATTGGGAATTTAAAACTATTAGCAACATTATTTTGGTCTTTACATTTGTGACACATAGACACTAAACATGCCTACCTTTACTTAAGAAATACAGCTGTTACAATTTTGTTATTTGAATTTTTCTTAAATAGCTTAAAACGAATTATTTTGCTTCTAGATTTGTAGTGTATACTATTAACTATAAATCCATTCATCCTTCAACATTTGTTTCACAAAATTCCTAACAGTATTATCTAAAATTTACAAAAGTTGTTTTTACATGGCTTCCTACAGTTTGCCATCCACAAAACATTTGCTACTCCATTTATTTGTTCAAAAAATGATCATCCTTATATAACTACTGTCTGCTTTGTTATTTTTCTATTTCTCATTAATTTAGAATGGTTGGTTGCTTTCCTGGCTATCCTGATAACATCATTACATGAACAATAACAAAACAATATATAATCAAATCAATTTAGTGTCATGCCCACATGGCTATGACTTTTATGGACATTGAATAAATAAGTTAAAATTTCATTAAACATAAACAACTGTTTACCACTAGTAATAACACCTCCTTTCACTCCATCTTGCCTTGATAACTAATTAATTGATCCTTATTATTAATACATAACAAATATATTTGAAAACAAAAGAGTTGTACTCTAACTCAGACCTTCCAGCCTTGAGTTCAATGAACCATTAATATAAACAAAACACATATGTTTTTTCATTACTTAAATTATTCCTTAAAATTAAGTTTCATGCAGTCCTTGCTGTTTTTGTTTTATTTCAGGGATGTACCCTTGATCACTGCACTACTTATTATATTATCTCATCACATTTATAGTCATATTACCTAATATTGTGAGATAAAAATAGCACTCACTTGGGATCATTTTTAGTATATTTTCATAATAAAATTACTTGCACTAGTCCACTGTTATTCTTTGATCTTATCTCTATTTGTTTTAATTAGTCTTATAAGATTAATAATCGTATTTATACAAGATTATTAAGATTTGTTTGTCCCATTATAAATAATTTCCACTGGTTCACTTTTAATTCTACTTTTAGACACTTCTGTTACTGATTGTTTTGGTTTCACTGACACATAATATTCAGCTACTTCCTTATCCATTAAAATATATTTAATACTACAATATATCATATTGTTTTTCTATTTGTCACATTCATTGTTTTTGTATTTGGGTTTACATTTTTATTGTCATTAAAAGAACTTCACTCTTGTTATAAAATATTACTGTGAATAAGTTATTATTTGTTGTTTTCTGGACAACCTTATGACCATTATTTATTACAATTAGTTGTATGGTTCATGTATCTATAATAAGGTTTGTTATATTTTCATTACATCATTCAAATTAATCACTTACTAATATTTCTTTTTACATAGTATTGTATGTTTGGGCCTATTATCCCTCAATTTGTATTTTGATTATCTTGATATTATGATACATTGAATGAAACTATTTGTTTCCTTGTAGCATTGATACATAATCTGTCTGTCTTTATAATACTTATTTTGTCATTATTTAAAGTTCATGTCTTAATCGGGGTTGAATGTATTTTGCATCACTTTGCCTGAATCATTAATTTGGGTACGGTCAGTTGTATTACTAGTCAGTCTGAAATAGTTATTCGTTCCTCTTCACTATCATCTTGAAAGATATTTTTCTTCTTGTTTAGTTTCTTATCCATTGTCTTTATTAAATCGGGTACGATATTAAGGTGTTCCAAATGTAATGTTACAACATTCAAAATATCTTCAATTTCTAATAGAGCTGTGTTAAAGGATACTTCTTCATTGTAATCTCTCAAAAAATCTTCACTAAGATATACTTTAAATTCATTCCATAACGCCAATGCATTGGCTGACACATTTAATGCACAAATGTAACCAAATAAATTTCGCATTTGTTTTGGTAAATGTAATTCTTTTGCTTCATTTAAACATTCGCGCCATTCATTATCATTTGAAGCAATACCACGAGCATGGCACACTTCAACAAAAGAAGTGTGTATAATTCCATTGTATGTTCTAACATCCTCAAATGATTTTGGACCACAGACAGGTAATAAAAGCAATCGTAAATGGAAAAGTTCGATGTCTTTTGGTGATACTACATATATGCGTGTAATGATTGTATCACCTCCACACCTTCTCTTCTTCCATTTTTTTCGGGAATCTTTCCACACATAATGCAAAGGAATTTCAATATACTTATATTCATGCGCTGATGGATCTGATCGATTCAATTCAAAAAATGCTAATAATTTTGTTTGTCTTGCATTTTCAATTGCTTGATGTTCTTGCCCTTCTCGAAAGTAAACATTCTGTCTACGCGGTAAATGAATGTCAAGTCTAACGATGACATGTGATTGAAAATGCATTGGTAATTCATAGATGCGCCATACAGCTTCAGTTGATCCGACATAACGGCCATTTAAAAAAATTTTAACTTCATCAATTTGTATTTCTTGACCTGGTTCATTTCTCTCTGAACCTAATTCAACAGATGCACTGTCATAGCCTGTATACACGTATTTATAAATGTATTTAACACTTTTAACTGTAGTGCATACTTCAACATTTATATGGCAATTAAATTTGGCAAGTAAATACGGATTGTATGGTACAACATGCGATTGTCGAGGCAACTACCGCGAACTTCAGCATTAATACCATTATCACACCTTCTGTATAATGGATATCCATTTAATGATTCACATGTAAATTCATTAAATCGTTTTGGATAATCTTTTGTGCATTTTCCATCTCTCATACATACAGAATTTGGATTAAGTACACCGCATGGACCATGCATCATGTGTTTTACAACATATTCATGTAACGTAGGATGTGTTTGAATGTTAGGAATCTCCGCAGATACAACTTTATCAATATCGGTAGTGTTAACAATTTTATCTTGCTCATTTAAAGAGAGTAAAATGTGAGCATGAGGCAATCCTCTCTTTTGAAACTCAATTGTATAAATGAGTGCTTCAACTTTACCGAAGATTTTTTTTAGTGTAAGGCCCTCAATTAATGCTTTCAGTTTGGACTTGAATACACGCACAACAATATCAGGTCGAAAATTAGCTGACTCACCCACACCAATATTGCTAACTATTTCAGGCCAACTTGGATTGCAAGTCATTGTAATAAACAAAGAAGGCTTTCCGAAATGTTGTACAATTGACATTGCATCTAAATAATTCTGATACATATTTCTTGGAGATCCATTGAATGAAGATGGTAAAATTACTCTACGGCCAACATTATTGGCATTGGGGTTCAATTCTAAATAATCTGTTAAATTGTTGTAAACTTCAGACCTAAGGCATGTTTGATTTTGTCGAATGAAATGTAACCTTGTGCCCTCTATTCTCACATACATATCAACTATCCACTGCAGAAATAATTTTTGTGAATGGTGCAACATGCTAAAATCTCTAATAGCAAGTCGATAGGCTGCATACTGAAGCATGGTTAATTTATTTCTGGGCGCTCTTGAATTATATGTAGTTGGTACATTATGAGAAATATTGATATGCCACCCAGTATCACCATTTGGAAAAAGTAATGGATACGCTGAAGGGTCCAATGATGAATCCAAAACAGAGATATTTTTAATGGTACCATTAACTTTTGAAAACGAAACCATATTTCGTTCAAAGGGTGGCTCACCATCAACTGTACTAAATATTACTGCTACATCAGTTTGAACTGCATCATTATAACGGCATAGATCTAAATCACGATTTACTTTAATGAGCATACAAATTTCTTTATTTTGATTTTCAACTCTCTGACAATGATCTTTCATTGCAATGAATGACCGAACGAAAGGATTAATGCGTTCCAATTCAAGAGAAATTTCGCGCATTATATTGCATGTTTGATTATAGTGTTCACGTAATCTATAATTGACAGCAGTGTCAACATCATAAAAATATAATTGCGCATAACATGGTGAGCGACCATATCCAGCAGTCATTGGACCTGATCTGTGATAAAAAACATCATGTATTTTAAAATGATACACTCCACGCGTAACTGTATCTGAAATTTTAGCTTCTGAGCTAACCATAGCAAATGATGAATTGTATTTACGAATGTTTTCAAAATAATTTTTTGACTTTCTTTTTATTGAAGGTTCATTTGAAGTAAGTCCATCATACAATGATTTAAAGTATTCATTTTGACTTAAGGCCGGTAATATTGCTTTACCCTTATGACAACATGAAGTGAATGCAGTCCTTTCACCTAAAGTGATCTCAGATTCGAAATGTTTTGCATTGCAAAACCTGCATTGTAAATGCATTAATCCACAATCAAAAGTATTAAAATTTCTTGGAATGACATTCAGTGCACATTTAAATGTATCCCTCAAAATAATTTCATAATTTTGTATACTATTTACACTATTTAAATTTGCATTTGGTCTATTATCATTTTGACTTTCACGTGAATATATATTCCTTCTTCTTTGTCTCTCACTCCGACCCGTCAATGTTCTATGTCGAGGCATAATGGAAGTAGGTGCGAATATCTGAATGTAAAAAAAAAACATGTAATGAAATTACTGAAACTAAGATTAGGCAGGGTTTAATTTAAAAATAATAAAATGTACTCACTTTTTGAAACCACCAATAATAATTAGGCGAGAGTAAGTCAATTCAAATTGCTGCTACAAAATTTTCCTTTTGCAACAGGTGTATATTAAGCAAGCTGTACTTCACTTTCAACTGCACATTAATATATAAAACACAGATATCTACTATACAAAATATAAAATAAACGCTTTTTTGCCTTGACATACACTCCACAGACTATTGAAAAAGGAACATTTGAAATCACACAAAATTCACAGCTCATTCAGTCAATCTGTCAGTATTAAGCAAGCTGTATTTCACTTTCAACTGCACATTAATATATAAAACACAGATATCTAATATACAAAATATAAAATAAATGCTTTTTTGCCTTGACATACACTCCACAGACTATTGTTGCTTGGCAACAAAATTATTTTATTTTTAACAATTACTATTGTTTGAAAAAGTTTAAATGAATTTTCAAGTGCAAATGAATGTTTTATTTTATTTTATTTAATGTATTTGTGACACATATTATATATAAATTTTAGCTTTCTGCACTCCTTCTCCCAGTGCCGGATCTAGAAATTTTGGGCCCCCCCCTGCAAAAACCTTAAAAGGCCCCTTTAACAAAAAAAAAATTAGTTTGTACCAAATTACGGCATTTTCAGTGGAAACTTGGAATAGGAATAAAAACAGTTAAGATCACTAATAAGTTTATTTACAGCTACATTGAACAGAAGGATCAGTTATTACATAATTCTTTGCAAGTTTTCAGATTTCAAGAATATCAGTAATATGTTAAACAGTTTAGATATTAGAATCATTTAACTTTACACAGAGATTGGTACGATCAGTCCAGATTACACCACATCATTCAAAATTAATCAAATAGCTTGAATGTCACAAACCCTTCAAAAGAAATTCTTCCTTCTTGATTTCATTTCTGCAAAGTCCCTTATCAGTGCTCTCTTATCCAAAACTGAGGCTTCTGCGTGGTTGATAGCTAACATTCCAAGCTCACTGACTCTCTCCTGCTCCATCGAGCTCCTTAAGTAGCTTTTAACCCTCTTCAAGACAGAGAATGACCTTTCAGCAGATGCAACAGTTACAGGTAGAGTCAGGAATAAAGCCAGAGCAGTTAATACTTCAGGATAACTTGATGCGATGGTGTCAAACTCAATGTAAACAAGAGCTGCCAATTCGGAAACTGTATTGAGCTTAGAAATTTGATTTTTTAATCCTGAGCGAAGGGAGATAAGCTCTAGCGGTAGGGATGGACCAATGTCTTTTTCATACTTCTTTTGAAGTTTTTCAGCTCTGGCTAAAATTTCATCTTCTGATAGTTGAAGAAGAACTTTGGGGAACAGTACAGAAAAGCTTTCTACCACGTTTTCCAGGGCAGAAAAACGGTTGTCTATTTGGCTGTTGACAACATCCAAAAGGGCATTAAAAACATTCACCCTGAAGCAAGTTTCCGAGTCGGAAAATGTATGATCCTCTGCCAGTTCGTCAAAGTGCTTCTTCACTTTTGGATGTCTCTTCTGTAAGAATACAGTCTCCACTTTCCATTTTGCAGCAACAGTTGTGGCTTCCTCTTTCATGCTATCATATTCGCCTCTCATCTGTTTCAGAGTTTCTTTGCTTTCCTGAAGAGTGCTTAACGCCTTCCCAAGGTCTGTCTCTTTTCTCTGGAGAAGCTGTGAAGTTACATTCACTTCAGAAAATATCTTTGACAGGATCACAGTCAGAAAGACAAACTGGAAGCAGTCCATAGTTTTTGCCAGTCGATTTGCTTCCGACACTTCGTCCTTATTTTTACTTACGAGTGAAATTTTTCTGAGGGTCTTCATAACATCAAGATACCTCACCTTGATAGCTACAATGGACTGATGCCTTGATGCCCACCTAGTTGGATTGAGCTTTTTTAGTGTAACAGTAGATTCACCTGTCATGGAAGAGAGAATGTCCCATCTGTTGTTACTATGACCAAAGTAAACATACAAATTGTGCAGAGCTGAGAAGTAATTAGCCACTTCTCATACACTTCTGACTGCATCGTTGATGACTAGGTTTAAGTTGTGTGCTGTACAATGCACATACACAGCTAGTCCCTCCTTTTCACGCAACCTCTTCTGCACTCCTAAGTAAGCACCACTCATCACAGCAGCTCTATCATATCCCTGGCCTCTGCACTTTTTAAAGTCTAAACCCAATTTTTGCAAATGATCTAACACTAGCGTTGCGAGTCCAGATGCAGTTGGATCTCTTACTTGTAAAAATCCCAGAAAAACTTCCTCAATCTTGATTTGTTGACCATTCTCTTTTTCCAAGCCCTCTTGTACTTCAGGTTCAGTGAAACTTGCATACCGAATAACAAAACTCATTTGATCTTTTTTTGACAGATCTTGTGTTGTATCAATAATTAATGAAAAAAAAGGTGCATTATTAATTTTCTGCAACAGTTTGCCTTGCAAGTGTGAAGACATGCAATGAATCACTTGATTTTGGATGTCATGACTGAGATACTTGATATGTCCCTTTGGTAAACTGATTACTCATGCCATCACAGTGTCATATTTGGCTAGTAACTGCACCAATGATAGAAAGTTGCCATCATAGTTTCCACTATGCTCCTTCGAGCCTCTAAATGCGAGACCATTTTTTGCTAACATGAGCGTAATATCAAAAAGTCTCTTTAAAACCTGGGCCCAAAACTCACCTTCAGACTTTCTTTCATTTTCCAAGGACTCATCAATTCTTTTACGTACTTCCCATTCATGGAAGACCAAACAGGCTGAAATGTGCTGTTGAGATTTGCTGTGTACTTTGATTTTTTTTGACAAACCTTGCCAGTCTCTGATACCAGTGGCCCATCCACTTTTACTTTCACCACCAGAAAATAGCCAACATGGCAGGCAATATGCACAATCCAACTTTTTTGAGTAATTTAACCATTTCTCTTGTAAAGACTGTCCTGCTGCTGCAACTGTTTTGTAGTAGACAGTAGAGAATCCTCTTTTCTTTTCATCCTTGGAAAATGGACCATTTGGTTGGCAGCTTCCAGTTTTAACAATAAAATTCTTGAGCTTGTCAGATAAATTAATATTTTCAAAATGAGCTTTATCAGTTGGATTCTCCTGTTTCAACAAACAAGTAATGAAATATTCATCACTCAAATTTGACTTATTCGTGGATATGGTGGCAACGTCTTGGATGTCATCAAAATTAAAGTCTCTAGTGGATGTGGAGGGAGAATCTTCTGTCACACTATCGGTCTTAAAATCAGGATCAAATCTCTGGATAGCTGGTGAGGTTTTGGAGACAGGAACAGAAGTCTCACTGCTAGGATGGAATGTGTCAAGGCCAGATGTCATGTCATAAGCAGTGGAAGTTTCAGTGCCTGAAAAGAAAACAAAGCCACAGATTGGTTTAGTGGAAAATGCAGTTTATGAATACGAATTTCAAATTAATAACGGTTGGTTGGTCAGTAAGAGGATCCTTGCAAAAACCTTCAGTCGGAAAGACAGGACAGTACTATGTTAAAGCACGGTGAGAGAAGCGAAAAAGTGACGGTGTTGCTATCTAGCGAACATGGAGTAATAAAATTTATAAAATAGTTTTAAAGGTTTGGCATATATACGTACGTATATATAATATCATAATAATTATTAATTTTTCATTACAGAGGAAGGTTTTTTCCCTTACTATCTTCTCAAGGCTTTCTTTTGGTATTGGTGAACGTGATTGGACAATTTCAATTTTATTTTAGCAATTTTCAATTTTATTTTTTTCTTATTCTATGACTTTTTTGAGTAAGAATATGTAAGTTTTACGTATGAATTATGTTTTTAACATACTTAAAAGAATATTAAAATGTATACATGCAGGCCGATTTTTTAGTAATAACACTCACAACGCTCCGCCTCTTGGTGTGTTATATGTTATATTTATTAGTTTTACATACATTATTTTCCTAATACAGATTTAGATGTTATAAAGGTTATATCGAATAAAGGTAAGATAACCTTCGAATCAAAAAGGCTGAAAAAGCTATATTGGAACTAACGAAGGAGGCTAAACAAAAAAGAAGAGTTCTAAAAAGAAAAAAAGACGAAAGAGATGCAGAAAAAGATACTTCCTATTTCCTATGGTGGTGGAAAATTTTAATAAGCATTTATTGCACTTTATTTGGTTTGTTGTTATTTCCCGAAAGTGTTGTTTTTTATATTTAGGAACATTTATCTCCTAAAGTATCTAACATAGAGCATTGGAATTTGGTATGTATATAAAGATATATGTTTTCTATAAACTGTACCAAAATAAATAATTTTTCAAAAATAAAATTAAAAAAATTGTTTACCATATTTTTTTTGTAAAATTATTTTATTACTTTTCACTGTACAAGATAATTTCTCCAAGGTAAGGTTTTAAAGATAGATCAGTTATTTAGCTACTGAGTACACATATGTATACAGTGAATATGTGGTAAAAATTTCATAGAAAAATTCCATACTGTTACTTAGATAAATGTACCTACATATTACATGTATTTCTTATGGAAACGCGTTCATTGACGTCTCCCCTTAGTTTTCTCGGTAAAATTTACATTGCACATACTGGTACTAAGCCAGACATGTTGATGGCATTAAATGCATAGGTACTTAGATTAAATTACACTATTAGCACCTTTAATCACCACCATCACATGAACAATACCATACGTCGAAATTGGAGTAAAATGAGTTTTCACGTGTTCTGATCAAACTGGCCAGTCTTCTTCGTGAAGGTTTTTGATACTTGTTCAGAAAACTATCAATCTACAAATGACGGAATAAAACGGTTGAATCTCAATCTAACTCACCTGGTGTAGGTCCAGTTTCCGTGATTCCCAATGAAGTTTGACTAGGAACAAGAAACAACGTAATTTTTTGTTTGTTCTATATAATGTTTCTGTCTGTAAACGTCGTTTTCGTCTTTTTGCCCGCACCACTTGTTTCACTTAGCTCCATCAGTATTTTGTTATTGTTTGTTACGAAACACAAACACTTAAAACCCTTGTTAAGTTACAAAACACTTTTACTTTGTCACAAAACACTAAGGAAGATACACATAACAAACATAACCTAGCGAGTCGCAACTGGAAAAATAACCTAAACGGGGACGCCAACTATTCTAAAGTTGCCTCACCCAAACGTACAGCATGAGCCTTCTATTCTAACACGTCTATCTTCTTTGCCTAAACCAGTAACAGTGTAACCACTCACCAAATATTCCGGAGCAAAATTTCTCTTTCCCAGTCTCCGAGATTGGATCAATTTTCGAAATTCCATATTTGGAAATTTTTTATTACTGATTGATGTTTACTAATGCAGTATTTAAATTTTGCTCCGACATGGCCTGGGGCCCCCCACATTGCGGGGTTTTGCGCCCCATAGATCCGGGCCTGCCTTCTACATATAAACTTTAACTATGCCAAATCTCACACTCCTCCGTGCGCGCAATATGCTTAAAAAGGGGTACAAAGTTTTCACGTATTAATATATAGATATGGTTACATATTTTTGTCAGTTTTAGTGGTTTTTGGGCGACCTGAACATTCATCATCACAAAAGGGAGGAACAACCACGTTTGAATTTAGCAGTCTATGTCTTCACTATTGGAAACAATTGTGAAAAGTCTCCCAAATTGGAAGCCAACTCATTTTTTTTTCCTTTGGCACTTATCTTTTCTTAATTTACTATTTTATCACTCTGTGACATTTAATTTTATTCTTTTTTCCAAAAACGCCAGGCTGTTTTATTTGATTTTATCACAACAATCAAGCTGGTAAATACAGCTATTTTTAACTTTATGGTACACCATCTGATGGATTGAATTTGTCACCAATTAAAGCCATTTGACACTCCTGCCATTATCGCTATGTCTAGTTGAGAACTTTTCCAACTACCCTCTATAAGCTTCTAACTTCTTCTGCTTACTTTATAATTAAAGACACTTTCATGATGAGTTAGAATACATTATTTAAAGTTCATTTCTTGTTACTTGTAATTTACACTGTAACACAAATAGTACTGTTAGGACAGGAGTGCAGCAAACATCTTTTTTTGGATTTGAAGAATGTTAAAAAAAAAAATTATAAAACATTAAAAATGTTGATGGGATTGAATATAAGCAGAATTTATCTAAAATTTTTATAATGAGGAAAAATGCAAAAAGACAAAAAAGAGTTTTAAAAAGGCTCAACTGTTTTATCAAATTGTTGTAATAACAAAATAATGACACAGAAAATTTTAAAAATAATATGTTTCCTTATAATTTGCTAAGATATTAAAAACGAAATTCATGAATGTTAGGGAAATATTCAACTTTACAACACATGGAGGCACACTTTCAGCAGCATTTTAAATTTGGGGAACAACCACAAATCACAAACAGCAATGTCTGGTGAGTATGGAGCTTGTTGAACCTGAGGAATTCTATGCTTGATCAAGAGATGCTGGATTAGATATGATGAATGGGCAAGGGTGTATCATGCTGCACAACTCCATGCTAGTTGATAAAAACAATCAGCATTATTGTCACTTTGCTCCCTACTTGCTTTCTTCAGCCTTGGGGATTGCAGTGGTGATTTTCAATATGATGACTGAGCCATGGTATCTGGATCATTCCCACACACCCAAGACTCGTCACCAATTATTACACCTTAATGAAATCAGAATCACCATTGGTACACTCCAGCATGTCCTGTTCAACATCAAAACAGCTCTTCCTGTTCAAGACAAAGCAGTGTGGCACAAATTTTGTAGTGACTTTGTATGTGCTCAAATTGTAATTGTCCACTGAAACTATGTGTGTAGGGATTACCTAGCTAATCCCAGTGTTATTTGTAATTTCTTGGATGGTCAAGCAATAATTTTCAGTTATCAAACTTTGTATATTTTAAATGACATTTGACTTTTGGTTTTTTGAGGTACCAACTGGTACTGTCACTGTCAACTAAAGTTTATCCTTAAAAAAAAAAAAAAAAAAAAAACCAGTTGTACAACTCTTCAATATGTATACCCCCATAGCACATGACTAATAATTGTCATTAATGGATAAATTGTTGACAAACCAATGTTTTTTGTTATGCCTGTTTATGAAATCCATATGAATATGGATAAGCATAATTATACGAATTGTTTCGCTTTGGGTATCACCAAGCTTTTGGCAGAACTTGATGCAATGAAGTTATTCAGCGCATTCCATCATTATGTACAAAATAAAATATACAAATGAGGCACACTACAAGGTTACAAAACTCATGCATGTGCTCTAGATATTTCTGCTACACTCTGCCAAGTTTACCACTCACATTCAAATAATTTTCCAGGGAAAAAATGGTCAGATTATTTTTGAAGACTTCACCGAAGGTCTTTGGTAATCTATACAAATTACATGTATTTCCAGTTCTCTTCTCACTGATTTCCAACTCTGTGCTTCACACGAACAAATGCACAGGTCTGTGCTTTACCACTTCAAAAAATAACATACAAAAGGTTAAAGTTACAGTATTTGTAATAATAATTATGCCTACAAAGATTTTAAAACACAAACACTTGGTAGTTCCACAATGTATTCTTATTCTACCAAGTGTTTGGTAAAACCTTTGTAGTAATATGTTTCACCAAGAGCCCAACAAGTGAGCAAAGTATGAAAAGTGAAAATAACATGTCAAAAAAAATGTCCTAAAACTGTTTTATATATTAGAGTTACGATGTTGGCCATTAAATAAATTAATAATAATAAATTTTTAATTTGTAATGACTATTATTAATAAATGATATTAAAAGTAATTTGAAGTCTTCGATGAAAAATGATTTTGCTTTCTTTTTTAAATAATTTTGATCTCCCAACAAAAAATATTAATTCTGACTACTTTATTTAAAGTTTTCTCATAAAAACTATGGATGATTCTAATTTTGCTTCTAATCACTTTTCATTTATACAGTTTACCACCACAACAATATTTAAAAAATATTTTTAACATGCTTTGACCAACATAGTTCTAATTTTGTTTTCAGATTTCACTTAATAAAATTACCAGTGATTACAAGATTTAACATATGAATAAAATATTCTAAAATATCAGAATTATACAACTGGCTAACAATAATAATTTGTAACTCAATAAAATATTATTTTAAAAACATACATTTTAAAATTAAACTCTTTATTTGGAAAATGTAAGTTTCCTTTTTGTGAGGATTCGTTAGAGCCTCATTCTGTTTTTCCAGAGATAGTACCTGAAATAAAGACACCAATAACACCCCATATGGCTGTCATAGTAACAAAATGCAAATTCATTTTACATATGATAATCAAATATTAAGCATTTGAGTGCTACGAGCATGCTGGTACGTTCACTGCAAAGCATCTGTAGTGGACTGCTAATATGTGTACAGACTTTCAGTTTAGATTACTACAGTCGCCCATGTACATTTACTTCAGTTTCATTACTAGTTATGCTGTCTGTTATATTTATGCTAGTATATTCTATAAAGTAACAAAATGGAAGTGTACAAATTTGCTCTTTCATATTACTTTGTTCTGTAACTAACCTAAAAAAAGTGTTCATTCATTGTTTATAGTTAGTTGTGAATACAACTGCATGGTGAAAAATAGCTACTTGTATTTCCATTTGAAGAAATCTCTATTTTTACTCATATTTGCATTGAGTCTGTTATGATGACTGTGATGCATGAAATGTACCTGTGGTTTGCAAGAACAAAAGGACTAATTCAACCATGTTTTTCAACCTCTTATAATTTTTTGACACGTTATTTCATGTCATAGTTTGTGTAAAGTATTTGGTGAGACAAGAGTGATAAATAAAGCTATGCCAAGATGAGAAGTGAAGCAAAGAAAATGCTAAAACCTGAAAAAAAATCAGATTACGGGCTTAGTCCAAACTTGGCATCAGAGCGTTAAAGGACCTCTTTCACAACAACTTATTTTGCCATGATAAATTGTTAAATCTTTGGTGTGATCCACCTTGAAAAAAGAACATTTATTTTCACCTATATAATAGTTTCATTTTATATTCCTGGTACTGTCTTTCTGTCAGGCTGAAAACTTTTCAAACTAGCATCATAAACTGTGGACCTTACCATTCTGTCCATTAAAATAGTAATATTCAAACAGCATAAGGGCAGTTACTGTGATGGGGCAGACTAGTATCAGAATCATTACTATCAGACTGTTCCCTAATTTCTTCTTTAGTAGTAGTAGTAAAGATTACTTCATTAGTAGTAATAATTGTTACACTTGAGTAGTTCTCAGATTTCTTCTTCTAACACAGTATTGCATGTGATACTCTACTGTCTTGATAATCACTTTCAAGAATTATGTTAAACATATGAGTCCAAATCATTTATTTAGATAACTTGGCCTTGTCTATATGAAGATCATATGTACAACTAATAATTGTCATTAATGGATAACTTGTTGACAAACCAATGTTTTTTGTTATGCCTGTTCTAGAAATTCCCTTTGCCTAAAGCAAAGGGAATTATTGTAGCCAATCTTAAATTAGTGCTCTCATGGTGTTTAAATATATCTACATATTCATGAACCCCAACATTAATATTAATGAAAGAACAAAAAACTAAAATAGCATGTAATCATTCAATGTGTTTCTGTAATTGTTACAATGTTGGTTTGATGAGTAAGGCAAATTAAAAAGAAAATAATTTATTCAGGTTGAATTATGTGTATTTTTCAATGTGATGTTCTTTTAGCCCAATGATGTTTGAGAGTCATTATACAATTTTTATAAAACAAGTTGTCTTATCACAAGAAAATTTCTTTTCCTTGAATCATTTCTTTAGGTCAACATACAGGTTTCATTGATGGTTATGAATTGACACAAGAATTCAATTGTTGTCACTTCATATGTTGTAAACTCTGAGATGAAACATCCATTTGAGTAATTTTTTGTCTAGTGTTAGCACACGTGACACCTGTCACACACAATGCGTCCTCATATGATGTACACACATTCAGTTGGCATGTTTACTTATCTGTTTCTCTGACCTCTGACTTTCAATTTACAATCAGCCAAAACAATTTTACCAATTGTTGTGATAATTTCTTCGCATAGCACCTAATTTGAGTATCCACTATGGTATTCATCTTCCCAGCTCATTTAAACTCAGCAACCTTAAATTAACAGTTTAAACTCACATGTGAAGATGAGAACTACATTTAACTTAGTTTTTATTTTAAACTTGGTTTTCCGTAAAAATTAAATTTTATGACTGCACAAACTTTCTTTTTCTTCAGTTTACCAGAATGGTTGAGAATGTCTGTTTTAATGAACAACCAGACGTAAAATAAGTAACCTACTGAACTGACAGGATATGCTGATTTCAAGAATGGTGTAAAACATCTGACAACAAATGCTGTTAATAGTGCTGTTCAGTGGCCTCTGCTGAACATAAGTGAAGGATGTGCTTACCCTGAAGAGGCCAGTAGACTATGGTTTATTCAATTCTGTAAAAGTAATTTTTGGGCCATGGTGTATAATTGAATACAGTAGTAGAGGAGTGTTACATGGCTTTATATTCCTTATGCAAAATATAGGTATACATTGAAGTCAAAATCAATTTACTTTGTTGCACTAACCAATTATATTATATGTTATACTGTGTGTTAGAAAAGTCTCAGTGCACTACCTATCAAAGAGCGGTCATTAGGCGTGAACCACTTCTTTATGTTTAGCCAACACACTTGTTCAACCGACTGCATTCTGATTTTCAAAAACCGCATACCTCGTAATAATATATATGTTCAATTTACCTTCTTTTACTTGAACATCAACTCCACTCTTCTTACCTGCATCTTGAACTTCACAATGACACTATGATTGTTTTTTAAGTTAATCAGCACTTCTTTTTTCAGTTGATGCTTAAGAGGTTCCAAACGAAAGTCACTCACCTCTCTTGTGTCTGAGAACCTCAAACATAGGTGTTGATCTTTTCAGGGCAGAAATGGAGCTTATAGTACAAGGTACAGTTGGTGTGAGTGTAGCAAGCTTGTATCCAGAAGAGAGATTGTTTTCAGTCATAAAACTAATACTGTGTGTTAGAAAAGTCTCAGTGCACTACCTATCAAAGAGCGGTCATTAGGCGTGAACCACTTCTTTATGTTTAGCCAACACACTTGTTCAACCGACTGCATTCTGATTTTCAAAAACCGCATACCTCGTAATAATATATATGTTCAAATTACCTTCTTTTACTTGAACATCAACTCCACTCTTCTTACCTGCATCTTGAACTTCTCAATGACACTATGATTGTTTTTTAAGTTAATCAGCACTTCTTTTTTCAGTTGATGCTTAAGAGGTTCCAAACGTAAGTCACTCACCTCTCTTGTGTCTGAGAACCTCAAACATAGGTGTTGATCTTTTCAGGGCAGAAATGGAGCTTATAGTACAAGGTACAGTTGGTGTGAGTGTAGCAAGCTTGTATCCAGAAGAGAGATTGTTTTCAGTCATAAAACTAAGAAGTTTGTAACCATTTTTTCTATAGAATTCTGGAGATGAGTAGAGAACACATAATTTTTGTGTTCATCATCATTGGAATATTTTGATTTGTGTTGGACCTCATATATCTGTGCTAAGCATTAGCCCATTTTTATTTGACTTCAAGAAAAATGAGATTCTATATTCCACATGTATGTATGTATGTTTGTGTGTCCGATTTCTTGAAAACTACTTTACGGATTTTTATGACATTTGGTTTATTTTACTTGGCATTGTTTACTTAGGTCAAAGAACAAGATTGTTTCAAATTGGTTAATTGGTTATTGCTTATTGGTAATTTATATTAACAATGGACTGGTTTAAAAAAGGGAGGTTCGCTATATGACAAACACATGAACGTGCAGATGTGTGTCTGTGTCCAACAATTTCTCGAAAACTGAACTTTTTATTCAAACTAATATTTAATCAACTGTATTTATTTATTGTATTTATTATTATTAAATAATATAACAATAAGTAGTATAATAATAATGATTTAAATATTGTATAAATAACAATATAATATATAACAAAGAATAATTATAATTTATAATATGTAGAAAATAGTATATAAAAATAATATATAAATACAAGGGTCAGTTGAAAAGTTCGCAGAGCGGCATCTATAGCTCAATGGCTAGAACTAAAATGTTTCGTGTGCCACAAGACGTATCTTTCGCATAAACACCTGTTAATTTCCAGGTGTATCTGTCAATTTATTCACTTTTTACCAGCAGTTTGAAATTTTTCTGTCACGCATGTTTTTAAAATGCACAAAATCAAACATCGTGTTGTGATGAATTCTCTATTAAAAACGTTTTAGCAGCAATCGAAAATCACAACGAAATTGTAAATGTGTTAGGAGATGGTACGCCTTCAGGAACAACGGTAAGTGAGGCACACTCCTCGAGTTTAAACGTGGTCGCACAAGCACTGAAGACGATCCCAGCAGTGGACATCCAAAAAGTGCAACAAAAAATTACATTATTGAAAAATTTCATATTATGTTAGAAGACCGCAGATTGAGGAGTGGATGACGTTGCTGAAATCATAGGCATCTCATATGAGCACGTGCATCATACTTTAACTCAAGAACTTGGTATGAAAAAGCGTTGTGCAAGATGGCTGCTGCATCTGGAGTTGTTGCATTTTTTGGCGTCCAGTCCAGTGTGGGGATCATCTTCAATGCTCATACGACCACGTTTTAACTCAAGTGCCTACTTGCAAACTGTTGGTTATGAAGTCGCAGCATCTCCTGACACATTTACAATTTTGTTCTGAATTTCCATTGGCACTAAACATTTTTTAACAAAGAATCACACCACGATGTTTGATTTTGTCAGGTTTTCAAAACATGCATATCATGTCAATTTTAAACAGCTGCTAAACAATGAATAAATTGATAGATAGATTTGGAAATTAACTAGAATGCACATAAAACACAAATCTTGCAGCACACGAAAAATTTTAGTTTTACTGCTAAGCTACAGATGTTGCTCGGCAAACTTTTCAACTGCCCCTCGTATATAATAATAATATAATATACATTACATCACATCTGACATTACATCTTAGTCAATTCTCCATCATATGTTCTCTAAACCCATTGTTAATGTTTCCAAGTTTTTGTAATCTTAACATTTCTTGAACCACTCGATGATCATGTGGATGCTTTAAGAGTTTCTTTGGATCTACCCCATTAATCATAAGTCCATCTAAAGACTTCACTCTGCTTAATGCCACATAGGTTTGTCCCTTTGCAAATACTTTTTTACCCAGATTGACTCCGTAGTTTCCGGGTCGTCCCCTGTAGTTTATGTACCATAACAACCCAGCTCAATATATGTGGCAGAATTCGCCGTTCAATATCTCTGTAACCACAACTGCCTTGGAACGTCACCATAACTGGAGTAATAGTTACACATCCATTCTTATCCTTAACCTTCTCACCAATTTTTGGATCATCAAATTGAATAAGCACACCATCGTGTAATTCGCCACATTCAAGTTGATCGCATCTTAATGCAGGCCATCAAAATTCTTTTGATAGTACCCATACTTCCATTTTCTAATCCTTCCATAACTGATATATTTAGTTGAAGCATAACTCTAGATCTATCGGATAATTTTAATATACTAAGAAGTCCACAGCGTTTGTTTGATCTGTAAGAGGTTGCATTATCTGGCAGCTTTTTACCATAAGTTGTTGCTTCTCTAGATTAATCTACAGCAAAAAATTTGTAAATACGTCTTGTTGATTGCTGTTGTTGTTGTTGTTGACATCTGTTGTTGTTCGAATATTCCTGTTTCGGAAATATGACTTCTTTCAAGCAATAACTATAACTGCAAGGTAGTAATTTGACTAAATCGTAAATTATTAAGCAAATCTATGAAGTCCATGTCATTTCTTTGGCACATCATTGTGGTCAATTCACATATTGAAAATTGTTGCTAAAGATGTACTTCAGTCTCACACCACGCTGGCAGTAAAAAGCACAAATGCCCATTAACCGGCGGAAGCTGCATTAGATCAACTAATAATAAAATATGTATATCACCAATAACATAAATATCATAAATTGTCTAGCGACACTAACAGGATACTGCTTAACTAAATTTACTATTTTTCCAAACATAAACTCACTTATATTAACATTTTCCTGCCCGTCAGTGACACATAAAACTTCTAATATATCTGGCCAATTTAAATTATTGTGGCTAAATGAAATAAACCATGAAAGTGGCACCAAACTCTTAATCATAGCTATTAACTCTGAGCATGCTCGACTCCAGTAGGCAGCTGAGCCACGAATATTTCTCATGGCTAATGTATGTTATCGACCAAATTGTCTGGTGTACTATTACCTTGCCATAAGCGACAACATACTCCTATAATTGATTTCGCTTTATAGAATTCAACAACGGATAATCATTTCGGTTAAAATGTCGGTCACTTCCCATCACTCTACTTTGGAAATAATCCAAAGGCGTTATTGGTACATCCCGATTCTCTCCAAAACTGTTTCGGTCATTCCGAAATAGATAAAACCAAGCTAGTTCCCTACTCTTCGTTCTCGATCTAAATTGAGCAGTGGAGCAGTTTTTCACCGAATATTTGTTATTTTAGTATAGTTACGACATCACAGAACAATCTACATGTTTCTCGAACGATCCATTGGAATCCGGCTGAATGTTGTGGCGTACGTGATTTCAACATGTGCTTGCGAGACTTTTCTGGATGCCACCAGCCTCGCTGACTGTGTCAAGGCCGCAATTAATTACATCGTAGTGTAGAGTTCTGGTGTGGATAACGCATAGTGTGGAATGTTCTGGTCTGTGAGCGGGGGTATAAATACAAGGCGGCAGCGGCCTTAGTTCAGTTATTATCGGGCGATATTACTCTGTGCATTCAAGTGGTTATTAGTGCAGTTTGTAATATTGTGGTGAAGTGTTATGTTTTTATAATTGCACGGGACAATTGTAGTACAATTGTGTTTTATATCAGTTGACATTTTTCTATTGTGTGTGAACAATTTTTATTTGATTTGTTATAAGAGACTGTCTTGTTAATTACGAACTGTTTAATTGTGATAATTAAAGCTGGTAATTAATGACTTAATTTGTGTCTTGTGTTTTGTTTAGTATGTTCCTTATTGTCGATATGTATAACTGAGACCACATTTGGAATTACATCATCTGCAGCTCTTAACATACAAGTTGTTATAATACATTATGCATTACTTATTTGACTATTGTTACTATTATAATTAATATATCTACTTTTGCTTCTTTCACGAATTTCAGAATCACTTATCAAATTATTATCAACATTGGCCAAAGTGCTTTCACTAGTTTGTCTCAACTTTTCAGTTTCATTGTGGTGAACAAGTATTGGAGTAATCGAAAACACATGACTTTCAAAATTATTAATAATGTTTACTGAAACGTATAGATTTCTTTTTAACAAATAATGAAGCGACTGGATATTTGTAATTATCATGCAACAAGCTGTTCCTCTAGATAGAGCCACAAATCCCTTTAGAAAACGAGCATGAGAATGGAATAGTCAATATACAACTGAGATATTATCAGAAGTTTTCATAATTGCTACAGATTTGAAATTACATGTCAGAATGCCACTTGAGTGAACTTCAAAAAACTTTGATAAAGCATTTATTCAATTTGGAAAATCTCCTTTATTGTTTGCAATATGACCGTGCAGTGCAATCTCATCCAAAACTTCAATTGATACTAATATACTGTTGTAATGAAATGATCTACAAAGTTCTATTGCAATCAAGTAATCATGATAAATTCTTAACCTATGATGTTCATGAAAACATTTTATTTCATCAACAATAACAAACACTGTACAGTATGTTTCTATACCATAATGTTTTGTAAATCCAAAATGTGATATTTTCATTTTTATAACTGAATTTTCTGAAACCAATTACAGTTCTTTACTCAGATGCTACTGATTTATTTGAAGGAGAAATGAGGATCTGAAACACATTTACAGGCATGACAAAGAAAGTAATATTTACAACAAAGTTTAAACTTTACCCACTTTTCTTAACCAAAGATAAATAAACATGTAGGTCTGTTAAAATTTAAGCTAGCATATATGTAATTTGTTGTTATGTGAATTATACAAATTGAATTAAATGTATATAACTACTCACACACCAGTTTCATTCTACAAGAGGTCACTTTTACAGTCTGGCAACTTTATCCGAGTCCCTGGATGAAATTCGAAGCTGAAGAGCCTCCCTTCGCCCTTCCAGTCCACATGTTACTCGAGCCACTCTATTTGTTGCCGCGCGAGCCAATAGGAGCTCTTTCGTGTGCTGTTCATACAGCGCTGTCAGATACTACAATATGTTCATTCCATTCCAAGTTGTCCCACGGTAAAGGTCCGTAAGGCGAGCATTGTGGCATTCTTGTGGCTACATCACGCTCTGGTGTTGATTTACGGCAGTCTGACAACACTGCAGGCCAGGCGCTGGGTGCTGATGTGTTTCCAATGATGTGCTGATGCGTTCTCTCTCACTCCAAAGTAGGGTTACTCCCTCCCTACAGACGCGGAGCTAGTGCTACCAGCCAGGGCTTCAGAAAGAGTTGCCAAGCTATATTTATCAGAGAAATTGAGGTAAGAAAGAGCACGTGATGAGCACCTCAGAAGTGTCTCTCTAGAATTGTTATGAGAAAAAACTTGCCCAGTAAATTTGTAATTTTTTGTTGTAATCATGATGTCTTGCATAAAAACTTGAAAACTATTTTTAAAATATTATCGCATATGTGAAAGTAAGGTATTTTTTTTGTGTAAAACTAAACTTTAAAACTCAGTAACCAATAACTACTATTAAGTACTGAGAAATATGTTACAGTGATTTTAATATAATTTCAAACATCCCTTCATGCTGTGTGCTTTACTTTGCATATTAATTTCTTTTTTTGACAACTAACTTTTACAGTTATTTTAATGATTGGTTTACATGTTTGTGAAATGGTAATGCTGCTACTTCTCAGAATGTATGAAACAGAGAATGTTCAATGTCCAGAACTAATGATTTGTGAAAGTGAAACAAGATAACCAGTGTCATGTTGTGAATAATTAGACCAATCTTATTTCTTGTGGCTAGGCCTAGTAGGGTGTGTTACAGAAAGTATAGAAATGTATGTACTAGATTTTACCCTAGACTACATTGGGACCTACCCAGTGGTGGGTTTTAACCATTACAACCTTTCCTTGGCTATGCCACTTATCTAACATTGTCATTTGTAGTTTTGCTAGAAGCCTGTATTTACTCTCATAGATTATATATGTCTACTCCATTTGTCAGTTTTACCCAGTGCCCCGAATAGATTTACACACAGGAAAAAAGATTGAAATAGTTTTGTTTGATTCAGATACTAGTCGGTATATTTAATGCATCCTCTCATCAGGTCATGGAATTTTGTTAAACTTCTGGTTATATAATGTGCACATATTTATATGGTGTATCTCTTATGGTTTGTCTCTTAAACAGGGAATAAATAATTTAACACATGAGAATTCATCTCTCAGCAGCTTTAATAACAGTTTCAATAAACAAAGATACACAAATGATTGGCTGTCCATTCCTTACTTTATCTTCTCTCGACCAATTTTAGGATACTCTTTGTTAAATCCAATATAAACCTGTGGGAATTCATAATGTCTGTGCCAAAAACATCAGTGGCATATCTGAAATTTGTCATTGGGGTAGGGGAGTCCAGTTGAGTCGGCTTCATAGAAAAGAAAGCCAAGTTAAGATTAATAAACATTAATATCTTTAAAGTGTCTGTAAAATCTGTGATAACATCCTGAAATCATTCCCATTAAAGTAATGGTAATAACACACTATAAATAAAGCCTGTTTGTATATTTAAAAAGGAGTATTACTATATCAGCATACACAGCTAAAAAAATAATAAAACAGCCCAAAATTAAGAGATTATGTCAACTTTTTCGACCCTCTGGGGGAGGTCCTCCCCATAAAAACACCCATGCACTACATCGATAAAGTCTTAAACAAGCACTCAGTGACATTTCCAGCCTAAAAGGCTTGGCACTGTCTTTGTCTCTGTCCTTAGATTTAGTTTTATATTTGTGTATTTCCAGATTGGAGTATTTCTGACTTTCTAAATAATAGTATCACATCACCTGATTAAACCAGTGCTGTACTTATACGAGGGGGGACCCAAAAGTAACGAGAATTTTTCTCTGGCAGTTGGTAGAACGCTAGTTCCGACTTCTCCCGCTAGGTGCCTTCACTAGACACCATTTTGTATCAGTTGCCCTAGCGGCATTGTTGTGGAAACATTTGCGCGTTCAGTGTGACTATTTTTTGTAAGTGCTGTTTCATGTTTTCGGCGATTTTTTTAATGGCAGACATTAAATACCAACGTGCTAACATCAGGTTCTGTTTCCTGTTAGGGAAATCAGCAGCAGAAACTGTCGCAATGCTTCGGAAGCTTTGAGCCAGGCAAGGATTTACGAGTGGTTTTCTCGTTTTAAAAGTGGTCAAATGTCAATTGAAGACGAACCACGACCAGGACGTCCCTCGACTTCCAAAATGGACGAAAACATTGAAAAAATCCATGTTGCGATCATGTTTGATCGTCGTAGAACAATCGATGAATTGGAGGAAATGACTGGAATATCCTGGAGTTCATGCCAACGAATTTTGATTGAAGATCTGAAGATGAAACGTGTTGCAGCAAAATTCGTTCCGCGTGTGCTTTCTTGTCGGCTCAAAATCCTTGCCTGGCTCAAAGCTTCCTCCCCATAAGCCGTCTGAAGCATTGCGACAGTTTCTGCTGCTGATTTCTCTAACAGGAAACAGAACCTGATGTTAGCACGTTGGTATTTAATGTCTGCCATTAAATTAATTTAAAAATCGCCAAAAACGTGAAACAACGCTTACAAAAAATAGTCACACTGACCGCGCTAATGTTTCCACAACAATGCCGCTAGGGCAACTGATACAAAATGGTGTCTAGTGAAGGCACCTAGCGGGAGAAGTCGGAACTAGCGTTCTACCAACTGCCAGAGAAAAATTCTCGTTACTTTTGGGTCCCCGTACATATACTATGTAAAATTCCTACGGGGATGTAAAATACATTTTCACCTAATCTTAATCCACTAGTAGTAGGTTAATCCATTGAAAAAATTCACTCCAACCAAAACATATATTATGTAGTGATTAATCTATGACATATGAGATTGACTTACCAGTTTTCTATGAGTTTAAACCTCTTTATAATTTGTGTGGATACAAACTATTAACAAGTTTAGGATTGTATGATTAGTGTACAGCCCTGGCTTAAAATTGCATGAATTCCATCTCTCCTTCTCATGTCCTGAAAGCTGCCTCCTCCTCTTACCTTCATCTCTTTGGCTTCAGGAAATTGCAATCTGAAAATCTCTTGAACACAATGATCCTAATGTTGTTGTTTCACTGTTCCCAATATACCAACAATACTGAAGTACAGTACCACTATAACAATCATCAAAATAAATTAAGAATCTGCTTCTTAGTTTGTTAAATTGGTTATGTACTGACATGCCTTTGAAAACAACAGTTATTTCGTCTGTAGAGATTTCATGACAACTGTTTTTTTTTTTCATGAAATTTCTTTGAATTTTCTAAAGGTTGAGTTTGACAAAGATTAAAGCTGATAACTTGATTGAATCGAGCATAGATTTGGCAGTGTTTTTTTCAAACTTGTTTACATTACCGTTCAGCAGTAAGATTAATTGTAGATCATTTCTTGTATTACATAATATAGTAACTTACACTGCCTAAATAGTGACATTCCAGTATGTCCAAATTCTTGAACACACACACTCATACATAGACAAGTACCAATGTAGTATTCCCTTTCTTATTCATATGTATTCTGTGACTTGTTGATACAAGTGTTTTATATTATGTTTGCCTTTTTTTTATATGATGATGTGGGCCCATCTTCTTACCCTCACTGCTGCAGTTGTTACCTATAAAAATTAAAAACTTCTTCATAGTGATTTTATTGAGCTAGAAATCAAATTTGAGGAATTTTTTGGACATGACTAAATGAAATTTTTACTTCCCACTTTTTTTAGATTGTAATTCAGGATACTGTCTATGATGTCTGCATAACTATCCCCATTATTGCCAAACAGTACAAATGCACCACAAATGTAAGATATTTCTAACAGCAATCACATTAGAATTGATAGATTTTCTCTAGACTTACAATATAATGAAATACTCTAACTATTCAGAGTTATTTATTGTACTTATACAATTACACAATGAAAATGATGAATGATAATCAGAACAGATACTGTGTTGCAATATCAAGCTGCTTCTAATTATCAAAATGAAAGAAGCACTCAAAACCTGTAAAGAGAGTTGTCAGATGTGGAACATTAGGTTCATGTGTATGAAGCCTATAAAAGTGATGTCTTTATAAGGTATAACATTTATTTTATACCTATTACAAAGTAATTATGAAACAGTGGGCAGTTGTTCATTAAGAGCTGAAAGTCGTTTTTTTTCTGTAGTGTTTCTCATATTATAATTCTTTACAGTCACTTTCAAACCCCTTAATAATTATTTGATCATCAGTGTATAAAACTGATATCAATCTGGTACTTATGTTAACAACAACCAGTTTGTATTTACAACTTTCATTCTCTTACCTACCAGTTTCTTACATACTGATGAACACTAAACACAGCAAATGGAAGAATAAGCCTGTGTTGCAGAATCTTGGTAGTTCCTTTGTCTTCAGATAAATTCTACCACAACATATTAATGCTGATATGCCTTCATTCGACTCCCAACACTGAGATCATCTCTTGATTAGAGATGAGATAACTGGGAAATCCCTGTTTTTCTGTGGTACTCAAAAGTAAGTGTCTCTTTACTTAATCAAAAACTTTCTGGTAGTCCACAAATACTAAATGTACTGTTAAGTACAAAATATGTGTACATATTAAACTAACATTGCTTTTTTATCAAATGCTTGAAAGTGAAAGCAGTATCGGCAGAAATCTACTATAACAAAAACCAGATTGTTCTTTTACTTAGATGTTTGAATAGTAAATATTTTCTAGTCTCATTTCATACCAACCTCTATTGTGGATATGCAATTTCCACCACAGACTCATGAAAACTAGCAGAGGCTGGTGATGTTGCAGATTTGACAACACATATTCTTACTCTTTACACTTTACAAAAAGTTGAGCACCTCACATATTCTGTAGAATTCACACATCACCCAACACTGATGATCATTCTTGTAATCAATTTTCTTATACTGTAAGTACTTCAGAAATATGATGGTGAATAAGTTGTACCAATCAACCAAACAATATTACCACTACCAATCAACAAAAATAACAATATTAAAACCTAGACTGTACTGTACTCAAGGAACAGGACTGTCTCAAACATTTTAACAAATGTAAAATACAAGGGAGTGTTAATAAAATTTTTATTAGCTGTGGCAGTTACCACATTGATGATCAGATTGCTGTTTATAAAAATTGTTGTTACAACAGAGTCTAATGTGGATTCAACCTACATTCAGTGTACATCATTAAAGATGGACTTTGTAATTTGTTCATTAATTTTCTCTCATTGTATTACAACCTCCTATTTTTACTACTATTGCATATTGAGTGTTTTGTCTTGTGTGGAACACAAGGTAATCAGAGCATGGACGATGTTACAGGGGACTGGGGTAGGTATGAGCATACACAAACTGCCCTCCTACTACATTATATTGACTGTACTACAGTACCTAAAAGTCAGCATACATAATGGTTTAAAGACAGGAATCATGTACTGGTAAGAATTATAATATAGAAGTAAAAAATGTAATATAATATTATTAACAAAAACATATTCTCTAAAAAAAAAAAAAAAAACAGATAGTGCTAACTGGTTTTATAACTTCACAAAACTGATGCAGAAACAATGTAGTTTGTCATGTGTAGTGAAGCAAAAGTAGGCTATTGCCAACCAAGATACAAACAGTACAATTACTGATATTTTGAAAATGTTAATTTGTATGCTTGTATCTAATAAGCTGGAGTTAGCATGATTGGAGGGTCCATTTATTTTGTGCTTCTGGTTCAGGATAAGGTTTTGTAGTGTAAATGAATGATTACGTCTCATTTTGTGAACAGCAAATTGTGTTTTAAGGTGAAGTAAATCTACACATTTAATACCAATTAGTGAAAATTAAAATCTTGAAGTACTACTGAAATGGGTTACTAACTTGGCAGTCAAGGAATTTATATAATAACTGCTTGCATGCATACTGGTAGACCTATTTTGCAAGAAAATATGTTCATCTATTGTATCGTCAAACAAAACAGTAATAAATTATACTAAAATTGCCTTGAAAACTTAAAAATGAATTAAATTAAGCAAACTTTTATATATATTGACATTAAAATATAATTTTTATGACAGTAAATTCTTTCCCTAGGGCTGCTACAGAAAATTAATGTGTACAAAAAAATAAGAGAAAACAACGTTATGCACAGTTAATGTACCTAACTTAGATTTTCCAAACAAATGAGAAATGATTGTTAAGGAGGAATAGCTAACTATTCAGAATTTTATGCCTATTAAAAAAATAATATTAAAAAAAATTCAAATGTATACAAAAATCTGAAAGAATAAATTTAGTGTAGCTATTTATGCTTCATTCAAGTTGTTAAAAAAAAGTTTTTAAGTAAACAGTGTCCATAATAAAACACAGTGTAAATTAAAAAATATATTATGGCCCTTTTATGAGTTTTCCAAAATTTCCAAATATACATTTGCAGTATGCAAACAGAAATGAATCTTTCACTCGTCTGCTTTCTGTAGGCTTCTAGTCAGAGCAGCGGCAACACTACCAGCTTCTATCTATTCTTATAGCCTCAGCAAGATATATTATTTATTTTTTTCTGCTCTTCATAATCTGACAACTTGCCATTGAATCTGTGAAAATAAAGACTGCAATAAACCAACTGAAAATTAATTTTTTGTTGAAATTTAGTTTGGGGACATTTATGGATCTTCTGTTGAGTAAATATTACAAGAGGTCCGAAAATTTGGCTATTTCAGAACATGGATGAAACAAGGTAGCAAGGGCATTTGAGCTGTGGCTCAGTAAATAAATTATCTTACACTCTTGGGAAAAAATGACAAAGATCACAAGCTACTTTTCTGAGATGTAGCCATGTCAGTCTTAGTCTCCTATTTATTTTAAAGCGCTTGAAATCGACCGCTTATGTTTCTCCTGAAGATTAAACAATCATTTGGTCGAAGTGTTCACACATTCAAATGCAGATCTTCTTTTGCATAAGCTATGTGTAATCAATAGGCTTCTGTATCAAAAGCGTGTAATACACTACAACCACTTACAAAACACCTAGGTTTAAAAAGGAGTCACAATGTAAGGAATATAATTAATGCAGAAAATTATACTGTGGTTTGTCGGTCAGATGGATTGCAAACGAAAATTACAATGTTAATGATATTGTAAGCATAAACCACAGTTCAGTAAACATTCAAGATGATTCATAGTTTAAATTCCTATTAAAGTGGGTTTGAAGGCAAATCTTTTGAAGTTCATATGGTAGTCCTTTGAACATCATGATAAATAAAGATTATAATCATTATGCCAACCAAATGTACAATTTAGAACATATAATAAACTTTCTGCTTTGAGCGTGGTGAGAGTACCAATAGATTATAAAGAGGAAGAAATCTATTGAAGACTTATAAGTTGTTGACACTCCATCTACTGCAATATTAGGTTGAACATGGCATAAAACAAAGACAGAGATTGTCAATATCCAAGATGTTAAGAAAGAAATATAATAAACATATAGTGATGTTTTTGACATAATTACTGTACAAATGGACTCATTACAATTATTCCTGATTACAGATGTTGTCTGAAAATTAATATCACTATTAAAGCCACAATTTTTGAAGTCAAGGCTAAATGCCATATGCGTTTCAAGAAAAAGTAAAGAAGGAACTAGAACTTCTCAAATTTTAAGAGATAATAACTAAAACTGACGATTCTGTCTGGGGGTTGCCCTTGGTTGTGGTCACAAAACGTAATGGACAGGTCCAGCACTGTATTGGCTACAAGTTGACAGTCAACCCTCAGGTAAAGGATGCAGCATACCTATCCTGTGAGTTTAGGTTATTTTCAGCAAAACGAATGGGGTAAATATTTTTGCACACTAGATGAATATAAAGTCATCTGAAATTTGATGACTATGTGTAACGGGGCGAAAAGAGGTATTATATTTTGTTGTAATTTTATTCTGTTTTATTCAATTTATACGGGCCCAAAACAGCGAGTCACTGACATAAAACGGTTCAGTGCGTTGGAATGAGGCGTGGTCAACAACAGCAAAGTATTTTAAACAATATCTATTCACAGAGTTACTTACTTAATATACTGGCTGGCACTTGGCATAAAAACTGCACTAAATGAATTTCAAAGAGTTATGAATGATTCACTGAGAGATCTAGAAGGTACAGATGCTTATTTCAATGATAATGTTGTTTTAAAAGAGAAGAATTTAAGAAGAGGTTCATCAATTGTCTACAAAGAACGAGTAAACTTAACTTTTTATCAATCTTGAAAAAAAGTCTTTGAAAGAGCCTTTTTTACTGGCTCTTTAAGCATGAAATCAATGCTCTAGGATATACAATAGTACTAATAGCGTGAAAAAAGCACCATACAAATTAAAAAAAGTAGTTAATGCATGGGTTATTGAGGTTTTGTAGTCATACTACTTATATGCAAAGTTTTTACTAATGCATTATCATTCCATAACCACTAAACCACTGTTCAGGAACAATACTAAATTTCAATGGACAACCCAGCTTGAAAAGACAGTCAGAAAAGTGAAAGAGTAAATAGCTAGTGACTGAGTTTAAGTCCCTTTTACCCAAAACTTCCTCTTATCCTTCCTACCAATTCAAGCTCAGTAGGAATTTCTAGAACATATGTTCTCGTACTATCAGTGGTACTGAGCAGAGGAATTGCATTTCTTTGAAAGAAATTAACATCATCTGGAAAAGGTTACAGGTACTCGCAATTAGATAAAGACACCACAGCTGTGTTTTGATCTTTTCAAATATTTTACCACTATATATTTGGGAGAATATTTACTCTAATAGTTAACAATAAACATCTACAAACAACTTTCCATCCTAACAAATCTCTTCCTCTAATAACAACATGTAGACTGCTTCACTGGTCATGAGTGTGTTTGACTATACACTAGAGTGCTGCAGATCAAAAAACAATGACAATGCTCCAGTGTTATAGTATCAGTAAAAGCATTTGAATGTTGTTCCTTTTTTTAAAGCCGTTATTAAAAAAGAATTAAATAGTAGGTTACTAGAGTATTCAATGGTGTTCAGAAAATGAAGACAAATAAAAGTATAAGTTATATGTGGTTCGGTT
Source organism: Magicicada septendecula (assembly GCA_034769895.1). Lineage (NCBI taxonomy): Eukaryota > Metazoa > Arthropoda > Insecta > Hemiptera > Cicadidae > Magicicada > Magicicada septendecula. Next base: position 732,661,896 of record CM068367.1, read on the forward strand.
GGCTGGGTGAGAAGCTGCAGCCAGCCCAGCATATGTGTAATTTATTGTTGGGAAGCAAATGCTGCCTGCAGTGGAATTCTTTTTATGTGCATGCATAAATCATCATAAGGAAGTGGTTGCTCTCTGTGCTAATATTCAGTTATGTCTCTTGTTTGCACTTTGAATAATGTTATTTAATTAGTAATATTTCAAAAATTATGCAGTTTAAAAATTTGTGAATGTTATGCTCTTTTAGAGTTGGGAATTAAATAATGTAATATCAAATATTTTATTTAATGTTTAAGTTTATGATGTAAACACTATAAACCATCGTGTTATTAAACTGCAGTGGAAGCCAGTCCACAAGCTTTACTGCTTAGGAAATTATGTACAGTTGTTTGTGATGAAATAAGAAAATAAAGATGAAATAAGAAAATAAAGATTTTACACTAAATTGCATCTATTGAACTTCACATATATCTTTAATATAATTAATAAACTTGAAGTTATATTTTTGCATAATTAAATATTATTTGGTACAAATTTGCATCAAAAATAACACATGACAATGCATGAAGAATGAGGTCACATAGGACTTTTTCTAGTTTCAGATCCATGCCTTGCCATTGCAAGGCAGATTGTTGCTCCAGGGCTCCATTAACTTGTTAGAATCAAAACAGATTTTATGTTGAATATCAAATCAATAACCATACTAAAAAAATGTAACTTCTAGCTGAACACTCAAACATGAGACTGTATATAGTATAGGAGACAGATCTTGGTCTAGAATGGCCACTCTATGTCATTAAAAGGCTACTAAAAAGAAACCTTTTGTTAGTAAAAGAATGAAACTCTGGATTTAATCTTCATAATGGAGTCAAATCTAGGCTTTTCTGAATCCCAAGAATTGCATTTGCAGCAACAGAGAACTAATTTATTTTTGTTTAAATATTATTCATCTTCACTGGTTCATAGAAAGACTACTGCAGATCAATTCATAGGACAGAACATCTATTAGGACAGAACTTGATCTATTATGACCTGAAGCTTTCAAATAAGAATGGAGCTCTATAGTCAAAATACGAGACAATAAACTGTTAAACATGGGGGAAGGGGATTTTAAATGAGAAGGTACTCAGCATTTTGGCTCTACAGAACAGTTATTTAAAAACTGAGGAGATTGCATTATCTTGCTGAATTTGATACTAACTAAGGAAATGTAAAGTTCCCTTCAAATTTGTAGATAATAGAGCTATGACATTCTCCACCAATTGAGAATAGCTCTAAAAGAACAGTTGGACAGTTAAGTCCAATAGTATTCTCTACCACTGATTACCTCGAATAGAACTCAAATGGGCTCGCTGTTGAGAAAATCTTTATTTTCAAAGTTTACTAACTCACCTATGAAATCACAATGTTTTTATTATTATTAGATTACTATTATTAGTGACTTATCTCAGATCCCATTTTCACCTAGATTTACAGTAGATTCTCTAGAAAGGAATATTCAGCCAACAACTGTTACCTCAATAGAAAAGAATTTGGAATCAAAAATTGATTCATTGGGTAAACAAAATACTGAACTCCATCATTTAAAATGCATTAGATGACCAAATATATAAATTTATTAATGAAAGGAAAAGTAAATATAAATTTTAAATATATTATATACATCAAGAAATAGTGTAGCAAAAAGTGTTTGAAAAAAAAAATATATATATATATATATTTAGTCACTTTCTGCTACAGTCCCGTTTCTTGATGTATATAATACATTTAATATTTATAATTAAATTTACCTCAAGATGTTATTTTTTTTCCTTTTTTGGAACATGTTTCGGGTACTATCTTGTACCCATCCTCAAGATAATAGTCAACCAACAACACATGTACTTCACCAGACAAAAAAACCGGAAGGCTGAGGATGGGTACAAGATAGTACCCGAAACATGTTCCAAAAAAGGAAAAAAAATAACATCTTGAGTTAAATTTAATTATTAAATGTAATATATATATATATATATATATATATATATACAGTATATACATATACATACATACATTCCTTAACTTTATTGACACCTTGTTTCAAGGCATGTTTCTTTTCCTAACATTTCTGGATCAGGTGGTATGTGTTAAATTATTGGAAGAGAATTATTGCATACTAGTTACTGTGTATCAGGTTTATATGTATTCTGTGGAACACAAGATAATAAAGAGAGCAAATACATAAAAAAACCGAGTTTGAAGTGTTTGTGTTTTTATAAATTAATAGAGGAGTAACAATATTTTTTATGACATAGGCCTACATTTCTCCTGGTAATAAAAGTATATGGAATTAATTTTTGCTGACAAGTTCTGCCTGTGACAGTTCTTTCTAGTTTCTATCAGTTCATTATCTCTAATCTTCAAGTCATCTTTAAAACACACACTACCTTCATTTTTATCTCGAAGCAATTTATTTTTATTTGCATTATTTTGTTTCCACATAGGATTTTCAAATCCTGTCTACACATTTCTTCTTGGTAATAGAATTTATCCAAATTCAACTGGCAATGTCTGTCATTTATCGTTATTCATTTTAGGGTTCTGTCAAATTTTCAGGCTGGTGGTTTACAATGGTTTGCTGATGAACAGTTTATTCTTAAGCACATAAGATGAAGATGATGATAAGAACATAATTCTTAAGGATTATAACAAGGAACAATTAGTTATAGGTCTACTATAATTAATTTTAATCTTAATATTATTATACTAACATATGTAACTGACAGAACTTTGCTAATCATCAACTATTAAATTCTGTTCAAATGTTTGAGGAATGATGTTTACAATATGAGTATGAACTATAAAGTTTCACAAACAGGATATGTGGGGTTAAATGTTAAAATTTTGTTGCAACGTTGCCATTTTACCGTAATTATTACATAATAAATTCACAGTTAATGCAGAAATACTTTTAGACGGTTTAATGAAATATTCTCATTGTAAGTGTAACCTCTAATATAAACACATTATTATTATTATTATTAGTGTAAATCCAATTACACTTATGATACAGACCAAGATACTTTTTTCTTGGGTGATTGTCTCTCCTTAACACCAAGCCTTTTTTTAATTTACACATTAATCTTTCGTTCCTAAAATTTTTATTAATCTCGTACAGTACATATATATGTATATATTTCTAGGATTAGGAAGTTCAAAACAAAAGATTAATATTAACATGGAATGTACATTTTTGCGGTATGCTATATTTTAAACCAATACATTGTAGAGTTCGTACCCTGACGACAGTACCATGTCACTTTTACACTGTTATTAAATTTTCGAAGGTTTATTGACATACTTAGTTTCCTTTTTATATAGTTAAGCAGCAACCAACGCCTTTGAGAAACGTATATGTTGAAAACGAGTAGTACTTTTCTAACTTACGTTACCCAATGGGAATGTACAATTCATAAATTGCGCATTATTTGATGTCACGTGGTATATTTCTCATTTGTTTCATCATGGCGGGTGAGTGTCTTGTTTTGTGTTTGAAGTTTATTGTAATTGTAAAATAAGGTTCAACTTCTTATTCAATTTTTTAATTTTCAGATATGTTATGTATAGAAGATGAAGATAACATAGAAAAAAGTAAGTCGTTGTTTCTAATAATTAAGATGTACTTTGTATATGCTAAGAATGCCATTAGCCTTGAAGCCTTTACTAAATCCTTTAATTTTGAAGTTTTGCTTCCCAAGTGATGACAATATAGTTAAAATGCAGTTGACTGCTGTCTGTATTTGGTATATGTTATTAACAAACCATTGTACAACATTCTGTGATTACGTTTTTCAACGATTTGTGAAGTCGTGTTCATGCAAAGCATTGACAGACATTTTACATAACCTATCCTGTGTACTGTTTTCCGTAAATTTATTTGTCGACTGACACGTAGAGTTGTATTCATTAAGTTAAGTTTATTCTTACGTTATTTTATTAGATGGAATAGATTATGGTTGAGTTTTTATGTGCATGTGCATGCTTCTGAGGCAGTTGATATAATGTTTAAGAAGAGGGGAGAAGAGCGCGCGCGCGTGTGTAAGAGTATGTTACCATAGGCCGCACATTATTTTTAATTTTACTGACACGTGTTTTTGCGCATATATTTAGTGCGTATTAATGGCACAAAAACGTATTTTATTCTTCTGTCAATTTTAATCATTAGTTGTTAGGCGTGAAAGTTCACAAAATAGAATCTCAAACGTTAATTACAATTTGTTTACCAAAGTTGCAGCTATCAAGCCAAACTGTAGTAGTTAGAGGTAAGGTTTGGACATCTAAATGTGTGAACATACAATTTGAAGATGTTTGCTAGGGTAATAGTACTGAGTACTCTGAATATTTTGCTTTAATCTAACTATCACAAAATGAATATATGACTTTCTATAAACAGGAGTTAATTATTATTTCTATTCACTTGGCTTCAGGACTACACTGGGATTAAGTTCGTAATATAGTTGGTCTTTCTCTGTCCAAGTTGTACATTCTCAATTCATATTACGTGACATAAAGTAGATTACATTATGTATGCATATTAAAATATAAGAATAGCGTATGCTTTTTATATTACAATTTTTGTTAGCAACATAACATTTCAGTAAAGGTATGAATAACAACAAATAATCATAAAGTGTGGAGAATAAAATATTAATTGATCAAATATTGGTAGGGGAAGCCGGGGTAATAAGAGACACAAGGGGTAATAAGAGGCAAAAAAATCTATAATTTCATATTATTTATCTAAAAATTTTGAAATAAATACCTCATATTCAATTAATTAAATGCACCTCTCTGTTTTTTTGGCATTTTTTTCAATAACACTTAGTCCAGAAATTTTGTGAAAAATTTAAAAAATCTGTCTCTTATAACCCTCAAGAGACAAGGCTTCTCACTGCCCGTATAAAGTAATGTAAAATCATGTAGGGTAATAGGAGACATCTAGAGACAGTTCTGAATCAGCCACATTTTTGGACTTTAAAATATTTACAGCCGTTCTAAAAATATTTTAGGTTGAAAAATAAGTTTCGAAATTGGGTTCTTGAAATTCGTTTATTTTAATATTTTATATAAATACTTAAATTTTTAGTGACCGTCAATCAATGAATGTTTTAGTGGATGGTTAGTGAGGATCGGTCAATAATACAAATTTTAGCTATTTTGCGCCGACGTTTCGACAATATTTATTGTCATCTTCAGGACCTGTGTATGAAATACAATAGAAATATCAAACATAACGAAACAATTAAATATTTGGGTGAACATGTTGGTGATGTGAGTGTGTGCGTGCGTATGTATGTATCATTTTATATGTGAAGACTTATGATAGTTTGTTTACATCTTCAAAATTATCTTTAAGAAAACGAGCAAATTATAGTATGAGAGAACTTAATTTATACAGTATTACAATTTAAATTACTAAATGTAATGTTATTTTAATTAATTAAACAAACAGTAATCAACAGTTGGATATTAGATTGGTACATAAATTGTTTATACCTACAACAGTCAACATATAGCAAAGTAATATATTACCTATAACTAAAACAGATTAGGGGATGTTCACTACGTAATTATTAAAAGTTATTTTTACCATGTTTCACTCCCTACTGGTGTTAACAAACAATCATAATTTAGAAACATACAATTTACACAATACTGTAAAACATTACGACTTAAATTAGATAGTTGACAAAGGTTACAAACAAAAGTTTCTGGTAAATTTTACTAACAGTAAACTTGGATAATAATTGTAATCATATTATAAAATATAGTCAAGAGTACTATAGAATAATGTAATTTATGTATGTGTCCGCAATCACCCATTCTAATCACTATATTCTATAATATGATTACAATTATTATCCAAGTTTACTGTTAGTAAAATTTACCAGAAACTTTGTTTGTAACCTTTGTCAACTATCTAATTTAAGTCATAATGTTTTACAGTATTGTGTAAATCGTATGTTTCTAAATTATGATTGTTTGTTAACATCAGTAGGGAGTGAAACATGGTAAAAATAACTTTTAATAATTACGTAGTGAACATCCCCTAATCTGTTTTAGTTATAGGTAATATATTACTTTGCTATATGTTGACTCTTGTAGGTATAAACAATTTATGTACCAATCTAATATCCAATTGTTGATTACTGTTTGTTTAATTAATTAAAATAACATACATTTAGTAATTTAAATTGTAATACTGTATAAATTAAGTTCTCTCATACTATAATTTGCTCGTTTTCTTAAAGATAATTTTGAAGATGTAAACAAACTATCATAAGTCTTCACATATAAAATGATACATACATACGCACGCACACTCGCACATCACCAACATGTTCACCCAAATATTTAATTGTTTCGTTGTGTCTGATATTTCTATTGTATTTCATACACAGGTCCTGAAGATGACAATAAATGTTGTCGAAACGACGCAAAATAGCTAAAATTTGTATTATTGACCGATCCTCACTAACCATCCACTAAAACATTTTATATAAAACAATGTAAAAATATACTTTCTTATTTTTCTGCATAATCTACATAGACCAGAGACAAGCCTACTACATGATAATAAAAATTGAGATGAACAGAAAATATTTTACAGATTTTAAAAAACTCAGGTAAAAAACATTTAAAAAAAACGTGTAATTGAAAAATACAGCTTCTGTGACAAATTATTTTAGTAATTTAAAATGAACTTTTATGATGTCTAAATGATAAATTTAAACTAGTAAATAAACATTTTTACACTTCCCAAACTTAGATTTAACTTAATTTCAAGTCTTTTTTTACTTTGTTGTACACAACACCTATTTTTTGTAGCTCACCCTGGGTAACATGAAAAGGTCCATTACCCTTTAAATTAATGGGTCCAAAGAATATAAAAGTGGATGGAACAACTTGAATGTCGTCATGGTGAGGCCAGTTGAATCCATGAAGTTCTTTCTTTAAAAATTTAACTTTACAAAAACCTTCATCAGGAAAGTCAATCACTCTACCAATGTACCATGCCACGTCATAGTACACTGCATAATACATTTCCAATCTTGGATCTAGTGCTTTGGGATCAATTTCTTCTGGAAGTTCTTCATCTGAGGAGGAGACATTCTTCTAGGAAGTCTTCTTCATCTGTTTCCGTGCATATATTTTCGCTGCATTCTGTATCAGATGAATCGCTGACTTTGCGTTTCTTAGTAGGCTTCATAAGTTTCTCTCCCTTAGTAGCCTTGATCGATTTAGCACTAGGATTGTCTTTTCTTTGGGATTGTTTCTGCTGCACCTTTCCTATAATTTTTCTTGTTGCTTGAGACTTTTTTATCCTTTCCTTTACTGTTGTTGATGTTAGAATTTCTCCTTTGTGCTCTGATATTTTCTTCCGCTTTCCACCCACTTTTGGTTTAGATTTTATAACATTTTCTGTTAGTTTGAACCGGATAAAAGTCTCAAATGGGGTTGATGGCTGCATGCCCTCTGACCAAAAAGAACATCCAGGTTGTTCTGCGTCTGCAAGTGGATAGCCAAAACCTCGGGTACGTTGTCTGTTGAATCAGATTGTGCTGCAATTTCATTTCGAGAAGCAGGCGTAGGTTGGTCTTAACTGGGAGGTGTCACAAAGGTCCCAGGCCTAGGAGTACTTGAAGATGTGATAGTAGGTATAGGAATGTTCAAGGGTATAGTAGAATGTGTTGCTGTAGGTGTTGTAGCAATGGAAGGTGTCTGATTCGATGGAAGGTGTCTGATTCGAATCCTTTCCAGCCTTAGCTTTTTGAGCCGCTCTAAATCTTTGCAATTTAATGGGGTTGTACGCCTCATCAGGAAATTTGGTTTCATCTACTGGAAAAAGGCCAGTACTAAGGAACCCAGACCGTAAAAGCCTAGGATGGAAGTTTTCCTCCCATACAGTCTTCAGATATCTCGAAAACTCTTCTTTGGGTAGCGGAGTGCCCGGATGACGACGATTCCGCTGGATCATTAGGGTGTTCCAAGCTCCTTTCAGGGGTTTAAAGACGGTTTTGTCAAGTGGTTGCATAAAGTGCGTTAGGTTTGGGGGAAGTTTGATTAAAATGACATCATTGTCATATGCCATTTTTATAAGTGCATAATTAATGTGAAATGCAACACCATAAAAAAAAGGATGATCTTGCCATTGCGGTGTTCCTTTGAACTGATATTTTTTTTAAACACCTGGGCAAACCAATTCGCAAATATGGAACCCTCCATCCAGCCCTTCTTTTGAGCTGTGTATGCTGTGCCTGGATAATCATCTGTTGGAATCCAGGTATTCCAGACATAAGTACCAGAAAAGATTATGAATGGTGGCATCTTTGTTCCATCTGCCGCTCCACAAGCTAGAACGGTGGTGTTTGTTTTACCTGATCCAGCTACGTTCTTGGATACGGTACTCTTTTAGTCCCATTTTTAGCAATCACTCGAACTTGATCAGGATCATGAGAAAATGATGTTTCATCACAATTGTAGATACAACTAGAGTTTTCTTCTATAATTTTTTCTTTCTTAAACATTTTCTTTACATCTTTGTAAAACCGATGCACCTCTTACACGTTGGTTGCTCAATTTTTCGCCTTTTCGAATTCTCAAGTGAGAGTGTCTTGAAAAATAAATTGAGCCAGTCATCGCCAGGTTTATTATCCATCCATCGGGTCTTTAGCTTACTATGGTCGAGAAATTCTTTAACCAACCCTAACGTTTCTTGTCTGGTTAACCCTTCGCCATGGTCAGCACATACTTCTAAATATTTGGCCAGAGCAGCCTCATCTTCTTCTGCGATTTCTTGTTTGCGTCCACCTCCAAATTTTCGTTCAGGGTCCTTGTAATGTTTGCCCAAAGTTGATGCTGGAACATTAAATTTTGCTGCTGCAGTCCTTATAGCAACTCCTTTTTTGACTTCTAAAATGGCTCTTCTCATGTCTTCAGCATCAAATTTGCACCGAATATTTCTATTTTTGCCAGTTCTAGGCATTTAAAAAAATGTCTTACTGTTATTGTCACTTCAAATATCACTTATAATGTCCGTTATTTTGTTTTTCACTGCACCACCTAAAAAAAAAATTTGGTATTGGGTAATAAGAGAGCTGTCTCTTATTACCCCACAAAAAATTTAAAATGGGTTATTAAGAGACAAGCCTAGAATTCATAAATGAAGAAGGCTTTCAAGGTTTTAAAAAATTGCACATCAATTGTCTTGGTCAAAAAGTTACATATTAATAACTTCCAGAAACCTAACACAGTTTTTTCAAAAAAATTATATCGGTAAAAAGTCACAAACTTTTAGGTTAAGTCCAAAGCGAAGGTATTTTTTCATGGCGTGAAAAAAATCAAAAAGTGTTACAAATTTGCAAGTAAGTGAGTAGTAATAAATTAAACTTATTGAAGTTATTATTACTTATTTTTAAAGTTGTTTAAGTTTGAATTTATGGTGTTTTTTGACCTTGTCTCTTATTACCCCGGCCTCCCCTAATGCAAGTAAATATTGTTTTCGCAGTGTAGGTATATAGAGATGATAAAATGCACTGTCTGATCCATTTGCAACATAAAATTTGTGTCTTTATATGTTATGGTTATACAGAGACATCTTTTTTTTTGGATGGGTTTTGCATCGTCTGTTGTTCTCTGTGTGACATTTTAATATTTTGTCTTCGGATGTCTTCTTAAAACGTGTAGCCATTAGAATGGCCATCTGAAAGTACAACAAAGGAGACAGTATTCAAACATTGATTAAGAATAACAAGTAATATACTCGAATTGTGAAGACAAACTTCACATATATGTGCCCACACATACAAACAGCAGTTCAAGTACAGCAAATAGCTCTCGATTTTACTGTCATGTTTTAGTTGAATACATATATTGTAAATCATACATATACATATAGTCTATGTTGAAATGTATCTTAAAAGATAATTCAGATATTTTACAGTTTATATTGTTTAATGTGAGGAAAACAGAATCCAGATTACAGTTTTACAAAATGCAGTGTTGTTGAGTTGAAAAGGTGTATTCTTTGCATGATAAGATTGTGTGTATGCGTGCGCGCGCATGCCACACCTGTACAATTTAATGATTCAGAAATTTAAATCTGATAATATCAGAAGAATCTGATAATTACATAATATTCAGAATTAAACAGTATAGGCCTATTAATTAAAAAAAATCTATAATCTTGGAGCGCTGAGTTTCAACATGTTATTTGAATAACATGCCATGTTAAGAATAACGTGTTACACTATTTAAATAACATGTCAAATTGTGTGACTATTTTAGTAGTATCATTATTAATTTTTGTATTTGTTCATCACTAGCAAAAACTGCTAGTTTTGTATTTATAAACTAGCAGTACCATGCACTTTGATGCATGTGCCAATTGCAGCATGTTTTATAGAAAAACTATTGTCTGTACTTCTATTGTTAAAGAATAAACTACTAGTAACTGTCTAAAAATAAACGACCAACAAACTTGAAATGAATAGTCCAATTAATTATAAATCTTAAAGACAAAACGGTGATATTAAAGATGTTCAGAGAAAAGAAATAATGTGGTGATGCAAAATAGAAAACGCAGAATTTGATGTTCGTAGGGGTACAGATTTTAAAGTCCGTAAACATAGTAGCGAGAAAGTGAAATACTGTAGTAGTAATGAAAAATTGCTGTTTAATAAAAAATAGAAATTGAGAAAATTAGAAACATCACTAACACTACTATTGTAACGTGTCATTTCACCTAACATAAAAAGATTGTCCCATCAATAAATGAAGTACAAAACAATAAACATAAAAGTAATAAAAGTGTCATGAGAAATAAGCAACAGCCATTAAAGTTAACTACCATTGTAAAATTAAATATGATCAAATCCAGGTTAATACTATTTATTGTAAGCTAAATTTAATGAAGAAAGTTGTGTTGGTGGTTAAAATCACAAGCAGAATTACCACTGTTGCACACCACTATATAAAAATTATTCCGATTAGCGCTTTCAAGCTTCACAGCTCATCGTCAGATCGGTAATGTTGCCTAGATTACCGATCTGACGAGCTGTGAAGCTTGAAAGCGTTAATCGGAATAATTTTTATATAGTGGTGTGCAACAGTGATAATTCTGCTTGTAAGCTAAATGTTAGTAAATCCATAAACTGCAGGAGTTATAATGTATAATAAAAGTTTAATGTTAGAATAAACATGTTACAATGTTGGGTAGGCAAAGAACTATAACAATTGTTTAACAAAGAATGGATCTAGGCAACAAGCCTATAGTTTTTTCACAAGACTTGTTAAGTGAAACAATCAATAATTCAGGGTGTAAACTAGGACCAACAGTCATAAAAACCTAGTAGCAACTATCATATTTCAGTAGAGATAAGGTTTTAATAAAATAACATGAGAATAATTAAGAAATAAGTGTAAAAACCAGACTGTCTGATGGTACAAGAACTAATGTGACTTTGTTATTATAATATACCAGAAAACAGACATGTCAGTAACAAAAAACGTTAACCAAAAGTTAATAGGATTATTCAACATCGAATACTAAGTATAATTAAACATCTGGAGTTAATCATTATGTTGTAACAAGCCAAACTCATGTATAGTGTCTTAGGCCTCATAAACTTAGCACTAAGTTTTCTATATTTTGTATTTATTTCACAAATTACATGTTTATTATGTTAACACAGCACATCTAAGTGCATTTATATTAGTTAAGTTCATTCTTTATTATGTTGAATTGTTAATTAGTATTAAGATACATTTTTATCAAAATATTGTCATAGCGTCTAAATTGGAATTAGCATCTTTTTTATTAATGGACGAAATTATTACTTGAAGGATGTTAAATTGTTCAGAATGAAATTTGCCACACAATGGTAATGTCATATTCGTGTTTAGTGGTTGCATAAGGAAGATATGTTAGTTTTAAGGTTTTTTAATATTGTAACGTACCGCTTATTATGTGAGGCACTTTAGCGAAACGTACACCTTTAGTCAAGCCCCAAATGTTGGGTTCGCCAATTCTGTAACGTACCGCTTAATGTGAGGTGTGCACTTGCGAAAGTGTTATTATATGCCTCACGCAGTATGCATCACATTTGAATTATACTAACTGACGTTTTAAACGGTATAAATAAAGGATTTTGTTTATCTTGTTTTACTCAATCTAAAAGAAATCGAGAGTGTGTGATTTGGGGTCAAGGAGGTAATTTGTTCAGCCTTATGCAGAAGAGAGAGTAAGTATCATTATTGCCCCTCTGTTGTGATGATTTTTTCTGTATGTTGTGCTGAAACTTTCATTAACTACCCACTACAATAAATTATAACACGTTATAATTCAATATTAATTTTCAATAATATTGCTTTATTGATTATTGACTTTTGTCTCCAGCCACCCAAGTATAGGTATCACAATTAATCTTTTTAAAAAGAAAACATCTTCTCGACTTTACCGAGTAAACATAGATCTGTCTAAAGAACAAAACATATATGTTGTTATTTAACCGATATTACGCTATAATAAAATACATCAGTTATTACATAATTCTTATTAATTCCCCAGGGTTCAGGGTGAATTCTTTGTGTTATGAGAGTGTCAGAAATGGCTAATTGCTACGCTTTACAAATATAAAAAAATTAATAAATAATTTTGGTTTATTATTCAAATGTTACATAGTTTCCGGAATTGCCGTAAGAGAGCAGCATGTATTTGTTTACTTTTGAAAGGAACATATGATAAAATGAATATTTTTTCGTTCTATTTCACTATTAAAACACGAGTTTTCTTCTGTATTTATTACGAAAAATGTTTATATTACCTCGCTCCGTTTGTCCTTACTGGATTGAAGTTTTATTCTGTGATGAGGTACGTCTTGCGTTATTATTTCCTTTTCATTTTCGAGTATTTTTCTGATTGTCTATTAGATGTAGGCCGAATTATATTGGATCCTCAGAATGGTTTCATCCACTGGTTTTTAATGTATAACACCTTTTAATTTGGATTCCTCAGGTATAATTGGTTAGTATTCACTTTGTTTATTACTCTTGCGTGAATTTCGCCTCCTCCAACGTCCAAAAAAGGTTATTTTTTTATAATTTTTGTCGCATCGATTCTTCAACTACTCTGGTTCAGTTCAAAAATTTTTTATCTTATTAACAATACTTGTTATTTTCCATCACTCTTAGTAACACATAGTATTTTTATTATGTAGGCAGTTTGTGATTATTATAAATTTATATTTTTATTTATGGAAAAATAATTCCCTTCCATTCCGGTTTATTTACTAATTTAATTCACATAATATGTTTTGGTTAATTTTTTTTTTTTATGACATTGTATATAAATATTTTATCATTTTATTATCATTAAATAAATTTATATATTATTTATTTAATCTCGAATAGTGTTCATACCCGGTACTACTTCCTGTTGTCACTTCCTTCATAGGATTATTTTAATTTTATATTATCTTTGGTAGTTAAAATTTTTATGTCTTTTAAAATTAACCCTGGGTTTTCTTACAATCTAACATAATTATTTGAAACAATATAATATTAACTTGGGTATAACAAATTGTGGTTCATACAATATGAATTACAGTAAATAAATAAAATCACAAAAATCAATTAGTATTATTACATACTACTTCCATAGTTTTATCCTATCCAAAACATACAGCACAGTTTAGTAATACATTAGTTTCACTTTGGTTTTTCACCTCAATGGGTACACTAGAACTCACTTCGCACTATATACCACTCGAATTGTTTATTATGTGGAGTGATATAATTAAATTTTGAGCGAGCTTTAGTTCTACCCATTTCTGACTTTTATTCTCATGATTTACTTTATTGGGACCGGGTTATGTACCGTTACATAAAGCCCCCCCACTAGAACAAATTTATTTTAGTTCAACTCGTTGATAGAAATAAATTGTTAATTGGTTCAAGTCTCCTAATGGTCTTGACTTTGTTTTCATAATAGTGTTTCATTTCCGACTGATTATACTCTCTGGTAATTCCGACTTGTGGTAATTGTCGTTTTCTTACTTAACTCTCTCTCTCTCTTGGAGGCAAATTCATCAATTATTTCTCGGGGTTAGTGGTACTTCCACATTTTATTTGATAAGGACTGGTCACACTAATCATATTAAAATTGTTTCAACACTCATACTTTTATAAATTCGCTTTATCAATTAAGCTTCGGTCTGCTATCTTCCTTCTATTTTCTTCATTTATACATCTGGAATCTAATATAAATCTATACAGCTATTTTATAATTATTATCCCTGAAATATTCAATTTCCCTAACATTTTTCCCTATCCTGTGCGGTGGTTCCAGTCGGGTGGCCACTCTGGGTCCATACACCGCTGTCCATCCTTACACCTTCTGAGACCAGGGGAACATCATCCCTGCTCATAAAAATTATTGCCGGAACATTTCTACGGTCAATACATAAAAATAAAAAAAATTATAAGTAGTAGTCATTTAGCGACTAGTACCAAACACTTTTGGGATTCTTCATACTGTAGCTGTTTGTATTTATTTATATATTTCTTCTTCTCCTTGATTCCTTCTTCTTTTCCATTTACTAATAGCATATAACATCATTGATAGGCCTTATGTTAAAATTCTTCTGACTTTACTTCTTGTGACATATTTCTCCGTATCATTTCTTCTTATCTAATCTTCAATTCCGAGAAATTCTAATTATTGTACTAATTATCATCCTCCTTCAGTTTCATTGGAGTCATTAAATTATTCGTTATTCTTCTTATTGTACCTTCTTATCTGAGCACATTACCATTAATTGTTTATTTATTTATTCTTCTTTTGTTACCATCAAAATATTATTTTTTCCTATTAGTTCAGTTTAAATCAGTTATTTATAAATATTACTTAATCATCTGTCCTTATATGCTTTTTGTTAAATCAAATGGTTTTGAAATATCTTAAGTAAGTTGTACTTACATACTTTTATTAATTCTAATGGTTGCAAAATATCTTAAGTAAGTTGTACTTACACACTTTTATTAAATCATCTTGTTCCTGAATAAACTGTTGGGTTAGTTGTTCTTACATGCTTTTAGAATTTTGGTGTTTTAGTTTCTTCATTTTACATTAGTTTAGCCGTTTTCAGTATCATTCACAACACGGATTGATCCACTCGTATATTTTCCCGTGGATTCTGTTGATTAAACTTGTCAATAAAATTCGCTATTGGATTGCCCCATTGCGGATCACTACCATACATTTCAATATTATCGTATGTATATAGCCTCTCATCTTTATTACTGGGACCAGGATTAGACCCTTGATTTTTCCCATGGTCAACTCGTTTGTCCACTTTTCTTTGTGGCTGTTCATCGGGTCTCCTCGAATCCCTTTCATCAGCCATTAGATAATTTACTTGGGCTTGATTAGTTCCCTGATTGTCATTTGGTGGATCTCCCGAAGGTATGTCCCTATGTCTATCTCCACTTCTGGACCTCCTATATTCGTCATGATCATTCCATTGTTGTCTGTTGTAGTTGTTTCTCTCATCTCTTCTATCATAATTTTGTCTCTGGTTAAAATACGGCCGTCTTCCTTGGTAACTATTACTGTAATAATTGTTATTAGCATGTACATAATTAACTCTGGGCCGATTCTCTCTTGGTGGTTCATTCTTCCGCTCCTCGGTATTTCCTGACCTCCATCTACTTCTCCTATAATAAGATTCCTGTTCATAATTTTCTAGCAGCGTTTCCATGCCTCCAATAGTTTTGATTTGTCCACTCAAGCGTGCACTGATGATCTTTTCTTCAAAATGATAAGCCATTTTGGTCACTAGACACTCTTCAGGTATCTTAGGGTCTAGATACTTGGCGATACACACCTTACCTAAAAAGTAAGCAGTAGGTGTTTGTCCCACTGTACGGTCATACCTACCATGACAGATATCGTCCCTAATAATGTTTTGTACTGATTCGGACCAGTACTTAAGTTTGAACATAGTTTTGAAACCCTCATAATCACACACCTCGTTCCTAATTGCTGTCCACCAATTATCATTGATATTTTTGAACGATTCGTCTAATAGACCTTTTATCATATTCCATCGATTCTCCTTTGATCTGTTCAAAATTTCCTCTACTCTCCCTAAAAATTCAAGTGGGTTTCTGCGATAATCCCAAAAGTTTACACTTTCCTTATTGTCTGGATAAACATGATGACTGCTGCATGCAGATCTAGCACTTATTCTATCTACATCACATTGAAAATTGGTTTGTATCTGTTGCAAACTATCTAATTTCTCTGCTTGGCTATCACATTGATTTTTTACATTCTCTACAGTTTTATGAAACTCTGAAAATTTACAGTTTAGACTGCTTTTAATGCTATCTAACTGGTCATTATTTTCTTGTCGTATGGCCATTACACGAACTTGGTTATCTTGTTCTTCTTTTTCCATTCTTGCCTCAACTCCAATTTTAATTAGTTCCATCTTCTCTTCAGTTGTATCTAATCTTTGGTTAGTTTCTACTAATTTTTTCTCTGCCTCTTCCTTATATGCCTCTACTCTTTGGCTTAACGTATTATTGACCAGTTCAATTTTACCTTCTAGACTTTCTCTTAATTCCTTGTTGAAATTCTCCATCTTACCCTCAATTTGTTTTAAATTCTCATTATTCTCTTCAAATTTTGCATTCATCTCTTCTCTTTGTCCTTCAACAGTTTCTTTCAGTTCATTGTATTGTTCATTCATGGTTTGTTTGATATTTCCATGAATAGTTTCTATTTTTTCATTTAGTTGTTTGACTAAACTTTCCTGAATGCTATCTATTTTCTCATTGGTCTGTCTATTTTGTTCCTCCTGCTTCTTAAAATTCTCTTTATTTTCCTCATTGGTTTGTCTATTTTGTTCCTCCTGTTTCTTAAATTTTTCGTCTATTTTATCATTGGTTTGTCTATTTTGTTCCTCCTGTTTCTTAAATTTTTCGTCTATTTTATCATTGGTTTGTCTATTTTGTTCCTCCTGTTTCTTAAATTTTTCGTCTATTTTATCATTGGTTTGTCTATTTTGTTCCTCCTGTTTCTTAAATTTTTCGTCTATTTTATCATTGGTTTGTCTATTTTGTTCCTCCTGTTTCTTAAATTTTTCGTCTATTTTATCATTGGTTTGTCTATTGCTTTCCATAATAATTCTCAACATCTCCTGCATGCTCATGTCTTCTTTTTGGGTGGATTTATCTGGTTGGTCCCCTTGGGCATCCTCTTCCACTATTTCCTTTTCCGTATCCATAACTACTTCGGTTTCTTCTGTATCACCTGTCTGTTGGTCCATTTCACTGTCCGTGACTAACTCTATTTCTTGTTCCTGTCCACCTTCTTCAATCTCCTTTTCTTCTGCCCTCTTCTTCGATTTTCCTCGGGTATTAGGCATTTCTTGTTTTCTCATAACTGCCAACGATAATTAGATTTTTTGATATATCTTTTTTATTAAATATCGAAATTCTTTTCTAATTACCGCCCTTTTACGTTGAGCGCCAATTCTGTAACGTACCGCTTATTATGTGAGGCACTTTAGCGAAACGTACACCTTTAGTCAAGCCCCAAATGTTGGGTTCGCCAATTCTGTAACGTACTGCTTAATGTGAGGTGTGCACTTGCGAAAGTGTTATTATATGCCTCACGCAGTATGCATCACATTTGAATTATACTAACTGACGTTTTAAACGGTATAAATAAAGGATTTTGTTTATCTTGTTTTACTCAATCTAAAAGAAATCGAGAGTGTGTGATTTGGGGTCAAGGAGGTAATTTGTTCAGCCTTATGCAGAAGAGAGAGTAAGTATCATTATTGCCCCTCTGTTGTGACGATTTTTTCTGTATGTTGTGCTGAAACTTTCATTAACTACCCACTACAATAAATTATAACACGTTATAATTCAATATTAATTTTCAATAATATTGCTTTATTGATTATTGACTTTTGTCTCCAGCCACCCAAGTATAGGTATCACAATTAATCTTTTTAAAAAGAAAACATCTTCTCGACTTTACCGAGTAAACATAGATCTGTCTAAAGAACAAAACATATATGTTGTTATTTAACCAATATTACGCTATAATAAAATACATCAGTTATTACATAATTCTTATTAATTCCCCAGGGTTCAGGGTGAATTCTTTGTGTTATGAGAGTGTCAGAAATGGCTAATTGCTACGCTTTACAAATATAAAAAAATTAATAAATAATTTTGGTTTATTATTCAAATGTTACATAGTTTCCGGAATTGCTGTAAGAGAGCAGCATGTATTTGTTTACTTTTGAAAGGAACATATGATAAAATGAATATTTTTTCGTTCTATTTCACTATTAAAACACGAGTTTTCTTCTGTATTTATTACGAAAAATGTTTATATTACCTCGCTCCGTTTGTCCTTACTGGATTGAAGTTTTATTCTGTGATGAGGTACGTCTTGCGTTATTATTTCCTTTTCATTTTCGAGTATTTTTCTGATTGTCTATTAGATGTAGGCCGAATTATATTGGATCCTCAGAATGGTTTCATCCACTGGTTTTTAATGTATAACACCTTTTAATTTGGATTCCTCAGGTATAATTGGTTAGTATTCACTTTGTTTATTACTCTTGCGTGAATTTCGCCTCCTCCAACGTCCAAAAAAGGTTATTTTTTTATAATTTTTGTCGCATCGATTCTTCAACTACTCTGGTTCAGTTCAAAAATTTTTTATCTTATTAACAATACTTGTTATTTTCCATCACTCTTAGTAACACATAGTATTTTTATTATGTAGGCAGTTTGTGATTATTATAAATTTATATTTTTATTTATGGAAAAATAATTCCCTTCCATTCCGGTTTATTTACTAATTTAATTCACATAATATGTTTTGGTTAATTTTTTTTTTTTTTATGACATTGTATATAAATATTTTATCATTTTATTATCATTAAATAAATTTATATATTATTTATTTAATCTCGAATAGTGTTCATACCCGGTACTACTTCCTGTTGTCACTTCCTTCATAGGATTATTTTAATTTTATATTATCTTTGGTAGTTAAAATTTTTATGTCTTTTAAAATTAACCCTGGGTTTTCTTACAATCTAACATAATTATTTGAAACAATATAATATTAACTTGGGTATAACAAATTGTGGTTCATACAATATGAATTACAGTAAATAAATAAAATCACAAAAATCAATTAGTATTATTACATACTACTTCCATAGTTTTATCCTATCCAAAACATACAGCACAGTTTAGTAATACATTAGTTTCACTTTGGTTTTTCACCTCAATGGGTACACTAGAACTCACTTCGCACTATATACCACTCGAATTGTTTATTATGTGGAGTGATATAATTAAATTTTGAGCGAGCTTTAGTTCTACCCATTTCTGACTTTTATTCTCATGATTTACTTTATTGGGACCGGGTTATGTACCGTTACAATATATGTGGTCCAGAAAGGGATGCTTAACTCGGCGTCTGTTGAAGAGCGTCAATGTGAAAACGGAAATTTTGTGCTAAAAAACGAAAATATTTAATCGTTCAGCCAATCAAAAGCCTTCACCGGCCAGGTAATTTCACCCATAATGCATTGTCAACGCATCAGTCTTTCACCGGCATCGAGATAGTAAAGAAAGTCTCCTCCATAATGCGAAAAGTCTCGAATCCAAGGTACATTATAATAGCTAACCCGAGTGAGGTTAAGTGGCAGTGTAAACAAACGGACCTAACCTAATTAGCGGGAACGTAATCCCACGAGGATCATCAAGTGTTATGAAGTGTTTAAGTTTTAATTAATGGACATTATAGCGAATTGGGGTATTAAAATGTGAATAGTAATACGTGAATAAGTGAAAGGGAAGTATAGTGAAAATACTTTGAAAATTTTATACTAAATGTTAATTAACCATATTAAGGTAACTTAACTATATATATACACTCATGAACTGTAGAGCACTGTACAGTAACACGAACAATAGTAATTTTAAACCTTTTTAACCATTATTCAATCGAGTTTCATATTGAACCTGAATAATATATTGGATGTTTGAATAACCTCAAATTAGACATTGTTCGGCATTTATGATCCTTAATATAGTTAGCTATAAAAAATTATTTGTTTGTACTAGTATTAATTTATTATTATTATGAGCTTTGTACTTCATGGCAATCATTTGGTTAAAGTTATTGTGGTCACAAGGACCTTACGACGGAGATTAATTTATAACAAACCGTATTGAACTTAAATGACCATAGACGTAGCCAACCGCTGAGCTAAAAATTGTATGAAGCCTGGTTAAACTATTAGTAAACAAATGTTATTTATTTAAATTAGGAAGAATTAACCAACAGTTGACTGAAAATAAAAGAATTATACATGAAATAAAGTTAGTATAAAAAAAAGTTTTTATTTATGAAGGTAATGTTTGCGTTGGCCGTACTTAATTCTGTATGTCCCATAACATTTGAATTTGTCAACCAAATAAAAGAATTTACGTAAATTTAAACCGAAATAAGTGATAAAATTCAATAATTTTAATTAACACAGGATTATATATGAATAATAAATTTATGGAACATTGATCTAAATTTTCCATATGGCGCCCAATTTAATCAAAGATTACCAATTAATCTACAGTATTGGTAAGCAGTACTAAAAAACAATTCGATTAATTGAAAGCAAGTCAAGATAGAACATTATAAATGTGTAACCACAATTCAGTGCAACCACAAGAATAACAGTACATATTTGGCGTACAACGTGAGCCATTACAGGTAACTAACATTCATTCATACAATTAAAAATTAAATAAATAATATAGAAGGAATACGTAGGTAACAGTTGTGTTATACTATGCATACAAACGTTTTTAGAAAACCGGCAGTATCTCGAAGATAGAAAGGAGGATTTTATTGAAACAAAAGCCAAAATATAATTTTTGGAATTTTCTCTAAATTTCACATGCTGACACCATATACGAGGGTAGGCTGAAAAGTAATGCACACATGCTTGTAGAACACGAATGAAAAGAAATAGCAAGATGGGGCAAAAAGTAAATAAAAGTACATTTCCTTATCTTCAAAATTATATATTTATTTTTCAACATAGTCACCGTTAAGTCTTAACACATTTCTCCCAAAGCGTAACAAGTTTTTTTATCCCGTCACTGAAATATTGTTCCGACTTTTCTCGAATCCATGACGCGACAGCTGCCTTCACCTCATCGTCCGAGGTGCAATGATTACCCTTGAGGTCTCTCTTTGAGTCGAGGAAAAAATAGAAATCGCAAGGCGCGAGATCAGGGGAGTAGGGAGGGCGTGGAATCAGTTCAAACTTCAGGTTTCGCAGAGCCTCATGGGTTGCGCGCGAGGTGTGTGGACGAGCGTTGTCATGTTGCAAGATTATTGGCGCCAGGCTGCCTCTAACCCGACAAACTCGACGTCGGAGGTGTTTTAGAGTGATTCGCCGGTCATTTTGAATCAAATCGTCGACGAGTTTGCGATATTCATCGTCTGTGGCAGTGATCAGACGTCCGCTGCGTTTTTCATCATCAATTAACGGCTTTTCCAGACTCGCAACCACGAAATTTTATTACCCATCGATTCACAGTAGACCTATCAACAGCATCGTCACCATAAACAGCCTTTAAACGATGATGAATCTCATTAGGAAACACATTTTCAGCAGTTAAAAATTCGATAACCGCACGCTGTTAAACTCGCGTTGACATAGCACTACAACACGTCTCCATACTTCTGCTACTTAAAGCGTATTGTTGTACGAAACTCCTTCAAACTGCGCACGCGTTTGGAGGGGGAATGTTACTCCCGAATGCCACCATGTGCTCTTCTGTAGGTAATTTTGTTCGTGTTCTACAAGCATGTGTGCATTACTTTTCAGCCTACCCTCGTAGAATGAAAGTTTGTTGTGTGCCAAAAATTTCACTAGACGCAAATTAACAAAGACATTTCATGCATGACCTCTCTTAAGGATCTGTTCATGAAAATTGCATTTATAACAACCCTCTAGATTTTTTAAAATCGGAATAGTAATTTGTGAGATTAGCCCGGACAGTGAAACAAATAAATTTACCTCTTTATAACAGCACTATAGATATTTTTAATTTCCGGAATGAAAGTTTAAAAAAAAAATGAAAGCATACTCCCGGTTTTGAAGAGGGACAACGCCCAATAAGTTTAGTTTTCCACATATCTATAAAGATTTTCTACTCGACAATTCTGACGTAATAATGCCAACATTACCAAAAACCCTTTGCATTATACAATATGTTTTGCAGATTGTTTTTTCTGCATATTATACAAAATCGATTTGCTGCTTCTGAACCCACTGAAAACAGTCTGAAAAGGTTATCCTTTGTAAATACTTTTTAAACTTTTACCTTTTGTACTGAATTAAAGATTTACAAATATCTTCTGTACTTACTTTAAACATACGAGGGGTGTTTGATAAATCCGTGCAAAGTCAGGAGATGGTGCTCGCAGTGTATAAATTACGTCATTTTTAGTTTCCCGCATCTCCGCTAGGAGCGTACACCACGTTTCAGTAACATGGGTCCATAATTCTATTGTTGCCAATCGCTTGAATTGATGAAGTATTGTTATTTGCAAAAAATGAATGAAAGAGAATTTCGTGTGGTGATTACTTTTTCAAAGGCAAAACTGCACAGGAAACTAAATCCAAGCTGGATAAATATTATGGTGAGTCAGTTCCATCGACTAGAACAGTTCACAAATGGTTTGGTTATTTTCGTAGTGGTCACATTAGCACAAACGACGCTGAACGTTCCGGACGGCCTGTTGAGGTTACAACTGCAGAAAATATAGAAAAAATCTGATATGGTGATGGAGGACAGAAGATTGAAAGTGTGTGAAATTGCTAAGACAATAGGCATCTCAAATGAACAGGTGCATCAGATTTTACACGAACATTTGCATATGCGAAAACTGTTCGCAAGATGGGTGCCGTGTTTGCTTACAATCGATCAAAAGCGTGAACGAATAAACATTTATAAACATGGTTTGGAGCTGTTTCAACGCAACCGAGAAGAATTTTTGCGGCGTTTCATGACAGTTGAAGAAACTCTTTGATACATCACTACCAACCTGAAACGAAGGAACAGTCAAAACAGTGGGTTGCAGTAGGAGAACGTGCTCCAAAGAAAGCAAAAACCATTCCATCAGCAGGTAGCCACTGTCTTTTGGGATGCTCGAGGCATAATCTGAATTGACTTTCTGGAGAAGGGTAAAACGATAACTGGGCAATATTATGCATCTCTGCTGGATCGTCTAAACGAGGAAATAAAGAAAAAACGACCGCATTTGATGAAAAAGAAGGTTCTTTACCACCAAGAAAATGCACCAGCTCATTTTTCTGCGATTGTGACAGCAATATTGTTTGAATTACGCTATGAAATTCTCCCCCCCCCCACTTGCCAGACTTCGCACCCTCAGACTATTATCTGTTTCCAAATTTGAAGAAGTGGCTTGCTGGAAAGAGATTTACACGAAATGATGAAGTTATTGCTGTAACATCTGCGTATTTTGAAGACTTCGATAAATCATACTAAGGACGGGATCGAAATGCTTGAGCATCGTTGGATTAAGTGTGTAGTGTTGATTGGAGATTATGTTGAGAAATAAAAAAGATTTTTCCTGAAAAATTGTGTGTCTTTGTTTATTTTTGCACGGACTTTTCAAACACCCCTCGTACCAATATGCAAATAATGTGTACTACTTAGTCTGAACAGTAATAATGAATGGTTGGCTGTTGTAAAAAAGTATGTGGCTCTGAAAGGTACTTGAGAAAAGGTTATCCAAATAAATCAGGTTTTTTTTTAGAATAATGTGTAGGTTACCTTGATTAGGCCACTCATATCTGTAGTCAGTCAAAAATTTAGAACTGGGCCAGCCCATTTTCAACTGAGCAATTTAATTGCTGTGGTATGTGTTTTATACTTTTGTATAAGTTATGATATTATAGTTAGGTTGTATAGACCTGAAGATAGAAATTGAATACCTGCTTGGAGGTGTGCAGTGGACAAACACCTTGTTGTGAGGCTAACAAAATTTTCATTCATTTTGGATATGCGCACGACAACCTTGTACAGTGTTTCATAATGTGAACATCGGCTGCAACGAGGCTGGCAAGAACATTAGACGCATATGTGTGACAGACGGAAGTAGTGCATGAGTGAGATGTTCTGTTACCGGGTAAGCCTCCCTTCTCTACTCTCTAGACAACTTAGGTAAACTGTTAAGTGGGGGTAATTTATTGACTGGTTCGGTGTAGCTCAGTGATGAAGAAAGACTCATTTATGTAATTAGTATTCCAGTATATTTTAAAATAAACACAGTAATTCATTATAACAAAAACAAACGCTGATACAGTTATTTTTTCCAGCCTCTTTTAAGTATGAAGTAATATACAAAAGTTATTTGTTAAATGAAAATCTTGTTTTCAAACATTTTAGCAAAAATGTTTTGAAACAATTAATATAGTGTATGGTAGTTCTGAATAAGTGTGTATCTGTGTGTGGGGTAATGATATTAGTGTATGTCTGAAGATAACTTGAAAGGATTAACAGATTTTTTTGAAACCTACCATGCATGTCCATACTTTTGCTCTACAGACCCGTATTGTTTTTTGAGATTCATCCCCTCAAAAATAGGTGGTAGGAGGAAAAAAGTAAGGGGGAAAATTGTGAGGGATCAGAGTGAAGGAGATTTTTTTAAAATCAGAATGTGAGTAGTGTTAGTTTTTGAAAAATTTATAATTTTGGGTGCTAGGGCCCAAATAGTGGGGCAAATTGTAAAAAAAAAAAAAAAAAAATTCTTGTGAGTTACCAAATGAAAGGGAATTTTAACCAAAGCATGATTGGAGTGTTCAGTTTAAAAAAGTTCAAAATTTTGGGATGCTAGGGTCCAAAATGTGGAAAAATTTTGATAAAATTTAAAAATCCATGTGGGTATCAAATTAAAGAGAACTTTAACCAAAATCTGAATATAGTGTACAGTTTTAGAAATTTCAGAATGTTAGGGCACTAGGGCGGGGATCAGAGTAAAGGGAATTTAACCTAAATTTTAAGAAAATTGTAAAGCCTATGTAAGAGATCAAGTGATGAAGAACTTTATTCACAGTACAATACAATTATAATTGAATTTTATACAAAATGCTTTTTTCACTTTACGAAAGTTTGTAAGCTACATATACAAAAAACTGTACATAGTGTAACGCGTTAATTGTGGATGTGGGACGTCCGTCTTATTTTAAGCCCCGCGATGGAAGCCAATCTGTAACGCGTAAATGTGTGACGTGTTCTTGTTTAAGCCCCACGATGGAAGACAATCTGTAACGCGTATATTTAGTCGTCTCTGTTAAACGACGTGTATGTAGTGTGTTCGCCTCACACTGGTGTCGTTACTTCAATCCTTGCGCTAACGAAGTCCGTAGCGATGTTTTAATTACCAGTACAACGCAGTAGTAACCTTACCTGTTATTAAATAGGGTTTTGTGAATCCCGGGTGGTGCCAAATTGTTTATTGAAAACAATTAAACTTATTAAATAATGTGTTAAAAAGGTGTTCTCAGAGATGACGGCCGGGGCATTCAAATTTATTCCCGCCTGTTCAACCTCCTGAATCGAGCAGGTAGTTTGTCGAATTGCAGCGTGAGCACTGGCCGTCAAATCTAGTTGTTCGTTAACAAGCACAAATTATACAATACACTCCCTATGAAATAAAAACAATGGTTATACTCTGTACTAGTTACTTTAATTATTGATTTGTAATGTTTCAGTCTGACAAGAAAATTATACTTGTTTATTAATAAATTTGCACTGACATTAGTTATGAAACAATTTCTCTCATGTTGACTGAAATCGAAATCGATTTTGTAACAAGATATTCAGTCCAGTATGGCTACTGTTTTGTTAGTTTACAATTGTACTCGTTCAAAATCTGGAGTTCTTTTGATTACAAGACGAATATTAATTATGATTACAATAAAAAGTACATTACCTTACATTATTTGTACTTACATAATAATGTGTTTGGTTATAATTTGTTCTGTAGTATAGTTAAGTGTGTTTCTAAAGTTTGTATTCGATCAATAGGTTATATTCTAAGTTAACAAATTTTCAGTGTTTTA
The DNA here is from genome assembly GCA_034769895.1 of Magicicada septendecula. Taxonomy (NCBI): domain Eukaryota; kingdom Metazoa; phylum Arthropoda; class Insecta; order Hemiptera; family Cicadidae; genus Magicicada; species Magicicada septendecula. Next base: position 732,688,127 of record CM068367.1, read on the forward strand.
TTTTTCTTAATTAATCTTTGAAAGAGAATATACGGTTTATAGTGAGAGTTCAATTTACTGTGAGAAATATTTAAAGTGAGTTTATTCCTGGAATTTGGGTAATTCAATTATACTTATCAAATTAGGCGACTTGGTATTAACAGTCATCAGTCAAAAAGGTAATTGGGCTGCATCAGTCATCAATTTTCAATAATCTTGGGGCTTAAGTATGTCTTGCGTCCTTTTCATGTTAGATGTAGACGATTTTTCATTTAATTCTCGTGTAAAATGGTCCTTGACATCTGTTAAATGTTATGGTCCTTCGTCTTCTTCTTGCTGGTTCATATTTTTGAATTTAGATTACTTTTATACGTTTAAAAATGAAAATTTAGGTCATTCAATATTTGGCATCTAATCTTGACTAGTGTCACTTTGAGAGTATCATAAATTAACGAAAAAATTCGTAACCAACGTCTGTTGTCATGGTTACATGCTAATTCTGATTGGTTAATCTTGGTTTATTACCATTGTTAACAAATTTGAATTATTATTCAAAATAGCTGTATTTCTTCTGATAGCTTATATTCTTCTGTCTTCCTCCGTACATATTAAATATTATCACTACTGTTATTATTTCCTTTCAAAGATTGTTTTGATACCACATAAGGTTGGGTTCTATATTAACTTTTGTACAATTATGTTAACATTTGTTAATTACTTTTCTTTTTTAATTTAAGTCCTTATACTAACATTTTTCTTTTAATAAGATTTACAAATTATCCTTGGTTGGTTATTCGCCTTGGATTTGTTAATTTCTTTGTTAATTGTTACAATTTGTAGTTGTTTGTTTTTTGACAGTTAGGCATTTCCTAGGCCTAAGTAGCCCATTGCTTATATTTACTTATTTCCTACAAATTACATTTCATTTTAACCTAATGAGTTTTGTTTTGTTATTATAATTGGTTGTGTTATTTGTTGATGTGTTTTGGATCTTGTTTTTTGTTATTTGTATGTTACTATTATTTTACACATCATGGATTGCTAATTATTTACCAACTGATTTTCTCGTTTTCTAAGTTCTGCATGTTTATTTAACTTGCCATTGTTAACAATATGGCTATTGCTTATTATTTTTTATCACATAAAATATAACATCTAGGCCTATGGTCTGTACAATTCCTCCAGCCATATCCTATTCATAAATTTGATTAAACAATTATTTAACAATTATTATGTAGTGTTAGTTTACAATTCATTTCCTTTTATACTATTTTTTGGGTGTTAAACAACATCACACCTTTTGAACTGACTTAAATAATTATCCCTTATAACATGGGGTGTTTATTGATTTTGTTTTTAACTTCTTATTTTTTTACATAAGCTTTACTTTCACTCCATGGTAACACTATCTTTTTCCTCTTTCATGGGATTCTCCCTTTTAACTACAATTGTATTCAAATAAACTTAACAATAAGATTCTTTTTTAATTAATACTGTTATCATCACTCTTCAGTGTTCATTACTTCTTAATTAATTGTTTACATTAATACTATTCTTAACAACATTCTTAATTACTAATATAGTTCACTATTAATCATTTAGTGTTTCTTATTGATTTACGAAGTGTTTTTTCTATCCTTCACTATTTTTCATAATACTATCATTTACACTATTATTTATTCACTACCTTCACTTTTAAATTATCTATTGTTTATTATAATTTATTTAGTGTTTTTTCTTTATCACTTTACTTTGGCGTTTTTACACTTCCACTTTTGCACTCCTTAAATGTTTTTATTTTAAGTGTTTCTAAGTGGGTAATCTCTGTAATTACTTTCTCTTTCTTATTTACTAACGTTTATTTTCTCACTACCTTACTATCTCTTTCATTACAAATATCAATAATATTAACAAGTTTATGTCTCTATCGATTTCAACATTACATCTAACTCTAATTTGTGGGTTAGTGTATTTTTATTTCTAATAGTGTTTAATTGGGTTTCATCACGTATCAGTTACCTTTATCAATTAATTGATAATAATATTTATTATTTACTTAGGTTAGTTATCGGTTTCGTTTCCAATATTACATATGAGTGTACCATTTCTCCTGCTTGTATTCTATATTACTTGTTTGTGCCTTATCACTTGATTTCATTTTATTTCCCTTTATCGTTGGTTTGTTTCTTTTTCCTTTTTCTCCTTCTTCACGTTCAGTGTATTTCATTTATATCTTGGTTTTCCACCTTCTCCTTTGGGTTTATTTTATTATGTTGCATTGATTCATTCACTTCCTTCAATTTGTTTCATTTTTGTTTGGTTTCGGTTTTTTCCCTTCTTCTTTTTATTTGGTCAATCACTTTCTTATTTGGTTTTATTCTTGTTTGGTTTTGTTGTTCCCTTCTTCTTTTGGCTCTTTTTATTTTGGTCAGTCACTTGGGTTAGGTCATGTCGCCGTTTGTCGTGTCATCGTCATTTTATTTTCTTTATATTAAACATTTTATTTTATACGAATTACTTTTTTATATTCAGATTCATCATTTTTATCCCTGGTATTGGGGTGGCTTATTTGTGTTGTAACAATAGTTATTAGTTATTTATATGTGTGAAAAGTATTAGATAGAGGCTTATAGATATCTACAGAATCATACTTATCATACATGAACTTAAAAGCTAGGACTGAATTATGGTTATACAAAATGCAATTAAGCAATGCAATAGTGTGGAATTTTTAATGTTCACTGTGCAAATTTCTCATTTACAATTGTCATTTTACAAAAAGTTAAGTAATTGCGGTTTTCATAATTTTTCTGATAATTGAAAAATTATGTATTATTGAATTTGCCCAATAATGAATGCATTTCATTCAGAATAGTAAGTGAGTTCTGGAGAATATTGTTTACATGATGATCAGTGGTCCAGGCTGATGAAGCTCTTAATATGAGATGGTTTTACAACAAGTTGTAGAAAAAAATTACTAGTACATCAGTTCTATATGGCCCTTGGCTTGTTCTTTATTATACTACGCAACTGATTGAAAAAGAAAGATGTGGGGCATTGGTTTAAATGTAGCGTATTACACTTACTGCAATTGGTTGCACAGTCTTCAATCGATTGCAAGCCTTGCAACTTCTAGTTTCACGCACTCATTGTGGGGCATTGATTCAAGTGTACACTATGCAACCAGTTGCAAGCAATTTACGTGCACGCGCATTCTGTAGACAACGAAGAAATTTCATGTCATGGGACCGACACAACATGTATAATTTTTACAAACCGCCAATAACTCGAAAACGAACAGGAAGATTTTAATGAAACAAAAACTAAAATAAAATTTGGAATTTTTTCTAAATTTCACTCAACACTATATGGTAATAATATATTACTCTTATACTCTTATACACCATAAGCACTCTTATAGAACGAAAGTTTATCGCTGTCACAAATTTTACTACATGCAAATTAACAAAACTTTCATGACATGGGGCTGTTTAAATCTTTGTTCTTGAAAATTATTGGTTCAAATTTATGACTAAAACTATCCTCAAACTTCAAGGAACACGGTGAAAGAATTTTTTTTTTGTCTACCAGTAGTTTTTTGGGGTTAGCCCAGACAACAATACAAACAAATTTTACCTCTTTATAATAGTAGTATATATGGCATGATCACTGTGCAACTGATTGCTCTGCAATCAGTTGCAGCCTGTTTTTACTACTATGCAACTAGTTTCATGTAGGCTTGAAATCAGTGTAATAAATGCCTTATAGATAAGTGGCTGCTAAGTTGCCTCTGTTCCCAGCCATAGTTTTGTCTTCTGATTTAGGAGGCACAATGCATCATAGCTATTCTTTTCATATCACGATAATAATGGTGAAAATGTAAGCCACTATCTCATGCAGCATTCAGTTGGTGTTCCAAGGTCACAGCTTATCTGGTTGGTGCCTTCCACACACTGCTTACCCTGCCAAGCTGACACACACACACACACACACACACACACACACACACACACACACACACACACACACACACACACACACACACACACACACACACACACACACACACACACACACACACACACCTGCTCCATGATCTACACATATTCTTCTGCTCATGTCAATATATTTATGAGGCTTTAGATATTTTTAGATAACCAAAGTGTAGAAAATGTAGTTTTGTGTTCTGTAATAATTTTTTTATTTCGGAGCTATTTTTTAATATTTAAAATTATTTAAAGTGGTAGCCCAGATATTAGAGGTAAAAAAAAAAAAAAAAAAAAAACAGTTTAACAGTACATACAGTTATCTTGAGGGTCTTGTAACAAACTGACCAAATACTACCGTGAAGTAAAATGACACTCCAAAAAGCAGTAGCAGCAGCATGTTATTTGGTGCTAAGTGTTCAGTGAATAATATTGGAAGGAAATAAACACCCAATTTTGGACTTGAATCCTCTGCAGACAATATGTTTTTCTCCCTACAAAAATAGAAAGCTCACAAAAAGTGGCTCACCTATTTAGATGATTTCGGTAACAAGATTGTGCAGGGCATGGTATATGAGTTTTATGATTGCAGGACATATCTGACTTGTGACAAAGTAAACATTTTTTTGAGAGAGAAAACTATGTTTTACTGGATGTCATGGTTCTACATGGAACAACATCTGAAAGAAGTAAGAGGACTTTAGGAGACACACTAAGCCATGAACCATTTAAGACTGAATGAAGCGAGTGCGCCATGCTGAGCAGTTGTACGAGGAAGAACTTGTGAAAGATCTCTGTAATGATAATATAAAACACATTGTCATTATGATCTACAATTATACAAATTTTATTTTTGTCGGGTATGAGTTAGGATACTGCAAATGAGAAAAAATAAAATGAAACAGCTGCAAATCCCAGCAGTGAAGGCACGGTAAGGAAGCAGCTTGGGTTGATCTTGGACTGCCGGATTTTGTTTGTTTGTTTAGAAACTGTGTAGACATAGAGGTCACGTAATGCATAAAAAAATGAACACTCCAAAGAAAAGTAGTCAATTTGAAAATTTAAAAAAACCTATTTAAAAAATCTTGTTTTTATTCAAATTATTGTTGTTATGTGGCAGTACATTGATTCAGATTGTTTTTCAAAAAATTGAACACAGATTGTACTCTGGCTTTTCTGTCCAGTATCAAAACTGAGAACCTCAACAATGAATGTGTATTTTTCCCCAAGTACATTGTAAATGGTATTTCTAGAATTTAATCTATGTAATTGAATGTACACAGCCTCACTGGCTGGCACAACATGTCTTATCACAACAGTAGTGCAGAGACTTCAATGTGTGTTAGTCTGCAGTTGTTATGTAGGCCATTTAAAAACATCATAATGATCTGTTGTGGGATAAAAGGAAAACCCATTTCAGTTCAGATAACTTCAGATGTCTCCCTTTTTGTGGTTAATTAGGTACATGGTTTCATTGTATCAGAAATATATTGTTAGTCCAATCGCTTTCAGATGTTTAAATAGCACGTGTTTTGAGATATGTTGATTGGGGGGGGGGGTGCAACTTATTACTGGAAAGTAGTAAGAAATACGGTACCAGAATGAGACAAGTAGCAGCTGTTAATAAAAAAGAAATTAGAATTCCTTAGGCTAACTACAACTAATACATGAAACGTAGTAAATAATACTATATCAACGAGTGATAGAGAGTCAACAAAATAATAATAACAAAAGTTCACATATGATGAAAAGACTATATAGGACAAAAAATACCTACTGGGAAAAACATTATTATTTTTTGACTCTCTATCACGTGTTGATATAGGATTACTTATTACTTTTCATTTATTAATTATAATTAGCCTGAAGATGGCTGTCGATTGTTTGGGTGGCCAAAACGTTGGATTTATATTTTTTGTGATTACAAAAGTCACCTTCAGTAAGATTCAAATTCATAATCATAGTATAATATTTATTTTTTACTCAATTTCCTTATTACAGTGTATCAGCAATCATAAGTGTATTATTATCGCATGTGTCTGTAGTTAATAAAAAGTAACCTTTCCTAAAAGGAAAATATTTTCTAACCACTGTGTAAAAAAATAACTACTTTTCAATGGCACCAATAATGTGAAATATTTATTATGTCAATCTTTGGTTACTAATCACATCCCGACAAACTCTTAGGGAAATATGGTGACTTGTAGAAGACAAATAGGATCAGGTATTATAATCAATATAAATTTGCATCATTGTTTTCTTGGTGCCCTATAATTGGTACATTAAAAGGAAATAATATATTTGCATATGAAAAGTTTATTAGGTAAGTGTAAAGGACAGAATATGCAGTGAATTATCAATAGTGTGATACATTAGACAACTTGGATTATTTTTTAAAGAAAAATGTATTTTAGAAACTGTTATTAATTCCAGAACCTTTAGTCATTAGTTCACAAATAAAGAAAACAGGTTAGATACAAACGTGATGATTTATTAGACTCATAAAAAGTAAACGTACATGAATATTATGTATGTACAAAAGTGTTTTAAAATTCAAGTACTATTAAGACGATGTTATATTGTGCTCAACACTTAGCTGAGACCATCATTTGATGTGGTAAATGTGGTAATGGAATTTCTGTAGAATGGCAAATCTGTCATTGACAGAGCAGTTATTATTATTAATTTCAGTATTGAAGCTTATTGAATATTGTAGTTTCCTCTACCCATGTAATTGTGGTATGTCTGTTGTTTCATATTGCTTTTTATATTTACTTTTTAAATTTATGGAAGATGCCCTTAAATTCGAAAAAGTGAATTGGCGAAGTAATGAGGCATGTGTTCATCAGCTGTTCTGTTTAATTCAAAATGTAAAAAATTCATAATAGATGAAATTAAAGCAAAATTATGCCATATGGTTAATGACAACAAAGTTGATAGGACTGTAGGATTTTTTTATAAGAATTGTTGTGTAAAGTAGTTATAGTATTGTGAGTTGCGTATTGTATTTTTTTACACTTTATTTTTCTTCTGAAAATTGTGTTCAAAGAAATTGAGGTAAACACGACCATTTTGGCATAGGAAGCTCCTTGCAGCCTGGCTATTTTCTACAGTTTTCACAATGTTTTTGTAATTGGTAGATTTAACTGCATCATTGTAGGTTATGAATGAAATTAAAGGTTGGGGTTTGTATTTTCATGAAAATACAAGATTAGTAAAAACATTGGTTTTCCTTGATAGAAAATATTAACTAAAACAGGAGAAAGTTGGTGAGAAATAAAAAAAAGTTGACTGTGATATGTCCATTAGAATAATAAATATCATTTTGTATTACTACAACTTACAAAAGGCATTAACCTCAAAAATTTATGGCCTTATGGCCAGACAGTAAATGGGCAATTCTAGTGGGATGTGTTGAAGTGGCTTCGAGAACATATTCAATGGAAACAGTGTGAGATGTAGGCCAACCAAATGTAGGTGTTGCATCCTGACAATGTGGCATGCTATGAATGTGACTACCATTCCCCACCCCTCTTATTCAACCAACTTATTCGACCCCCCCCCCGTGATTTGTTTTTGTTTGCAAACATGAAAATGGAGCATAAGGGGAAATGATTTGGGATGGTAAACAGAAGAGAAGATTCAAAAGGTATCATGGAGTGCGCTGTAGAAGCTGACTTGAAATTACTACCAGGAGTGTTTCAGAACATAAAAATCATGCTGGGATGAATGCAGCATGAAGTCGAGTATTACTAAATTTTTCTAAGTATAACTTTCTGAAAATACATTTCGGGAACTTTTAGGTAGCACCTGGTATTTGGCCAAAAATTTTAAAACAGGCAGTGTTATACGAGATGGTGCTAGTACATTGTGGTGTATAATTTCAATGAATTGTATGTAAATATGCATTTTCCTGGAGCGCCTCCATAAAAATTGGATAAACTGTCAATTTTTTTTTAATTTTACATGTTTAGTAAAATTAATTATTAGTTTTACATGTTTTATAATTGAGACAGTTGTGCCTTTGTGTACATGTCGTAACCATATTAACCATGTGTTCTGGTCTGATATAAATAGGGAGCAATGTTAAGTCATTATCTATTCCATGATCACGTAGTAAATGGTTTTGGATGAAATTTTAAATTTTGTAACACCAAAATGTGCTACAACTCACCTCATGTCCAAAACTTCAATAAAAGTTGCTGTGTATGAACAATGTATGATAACTGGTTTTTAGGTTTTTAGTTCAGCACCTTCCAAAATTGTTATTTAGTGATTAGCAATGGCTTTTTTTCTTCTTCCACTTTTACATCAGTTGGTGACGGGTTTGGTATACCACTTTGGTATCTTCTATATTTCTCTCAGTTCTCTATTAAAACTATGAAAGTTTATGAAGCTAGAAATATATACATTTTTTCTTGTAGCACTTTTTATGTAACCTGTTTTACCATAAAGAGGTTTCATGTGGTTTTAATCATACGTATGATGTATGTTTGTAGCTCTCTAAAATCCATTTTGTGATTTTCCAAATGTTCATACAACTGCTTGTATTCTTTCATCTACGGTCTGTTCAGATATCTTCATTTCTGTGTATGTGAACAGTGTTATTCTTGTGAAGTATTTACAGTCACTCTTGCTGCATTCTTATTGGAAAATTAAAACTCTGAAGACTGTTTGAAAAGTAACTTGTTTTTGTCTGCTGTGCAATGGGGAGGGGTGCTTATGTAGCCTTGGGTCAGCAGTATACATCTGACAGTGCTAGTGCAAAGATTGCACAGATATTTCTTGGTACAACAGTGACATTTAAAATGACCGTTGAAAATCCCGCTGACTATTATTCATTTTCTGTGGGACAAAACTTAAAGTTTCAGACATTTCATCATAAAATGTGTGCAGTTTATGGCATGAACATTATGAGTCATTGTGCTGTTAGATATATGGTGCTACATGTTTTGGGATGGGATGGATGAATTAATGTCCATGATAATGAAAGAAGTGGGCAACCATCTGACTGATAAATTTATTCAAAAGGTGATTGAAACAATCCAAGAAAATCAACAGGTTGTGATTACTGAACTATCGAACTTACTCCCTTAATGACGAATAGTTTTGTACAAAGTGGTAACCGAGAGGCTACCACAAATTTTTGCTCATTGGTTCCATAAATTCACTCTGAGGACCACAAAGGATGGGAGTGGCACTCACCTTCCTTCTCCAATACCAAAGTCTTCCACATTGTCACAGCCAGTGAGACATGGGTTTCTTACATAAATATGGAGCCTTAAAATCTGGCTGTGGAGGAGGACTGGACAAGCAAGGTACTATTGGTTGAGTTCATGGAACAAGGCACTACAATAAAACTCTAAAGAAGCAGTTCAGAACAGACAACATGGTAGAAGTTCAGGCTTGTTTATTCAGGTAGGAGACATGGATGACACTGCTTACCTATGTTTTAGTGAACACATTTCAACAAGTTGTGGATAGCTTCAAGTGGGAGTTCTTTGATCATCCTCTGTGTAGCCCAGATTTGGCTTCCGAGTGATAACTGCCTTTTTTCTAACATGAAACAATGGTCATAGTATTTTGTAAATTACAGGGAATTGAAGGGCAGTGTTAACATGTGGCTTAAGTCATGGGGCTGGAATTCTATGACTAGGGGATTCAAAAACTTATTCAGTGATATGACAGGTGCCTAAACCTAAATGGAAAGTATATTGTAAAACTAGCTAAAAGGTATTGCTTTAAGTTGTATATAATAAAAAAAAAACTGTTTTTTTACTGAAACTAAAGTTATTTCCCTAACAGCTCCTCATATTAATGAAACTTGTGGGTAGCACCTGTATTTGCCAACAATTTTCAAACAGGCAGTGTCATGCTAGATGGTGCTGGTACATTTTGTTCAACATAAATAAAAATATATGTGTTCAGTTCCTTACAGGATTAATATAAAAACATTCCCTTTTGCGAAACTTTTGGAAATTGTTCATCATCCCATATTCAGTTACTCCTTCCATTATACCAATCATTCCCTTAAGTCAATCAACCCAGTGCATTCTCAATCTTCAAGTTTTTTCATACCCTATACTCCTGTCACAGTTATTTTTTTCTATATTTTCATCTTTAGTTCATGTTCTCTTTTTCCATTCCGCTTTCCCTCTTCTTTCATCAGTTGGAAATATTTTTTCCATCTGTTCACAGTTTCCTTCTCTTTACTTAGTTTGTATCATTCATGTTTGTATTGTAATTAGCACTTGTTATTTTATATTTTGTTGATCTTTTAGTACTTTATAAAATGGTTTCTGGGTTCCTTCATTCCATTACTGTTCTTTTTTTTTCTTTAGAATTTTTACATTTTCCTTTTCTTCTTGTATTTATTAAAATTTTCTGTTGACAAATAATTCAAACCACCACCATTCAGATCTGGAACATAAATTCTTCCACCATTGATTCTTTTATATGAAGATGTGAAACTTATGTTTCCATCATACCATTTGTTCAGGCACATTACTTTTTCTAATCATGTCATGTACTATTTAGCTGTCCCAATTATTGTACTCTCTAAGTAGTTCCACACTTCTCATTTTTGCCTGTCATAACTTTTCCATTAAAAATTCTTTCGTATTTCCTTGTCTTGTAACTTATATATTTTATAGATTTATATTTCTTTAATATTCATGTTTAATATGGTAACCAAATCACTTGTACGAATTAATAAATTAATTACCTTAATTATCCGCCGTGTGATTTCCTATGCTTCGTCTATGACGCGTTTCGGAGCATATACTCCATCATCAGATATAAAAATTAAAACAGTCACTCATACGAGATCGTTAAAAATTTAAAACGTCAAAATATGCATATGAACCGTACGCGGATATGGGTGCGCACCCGTTCAAGTTCATGCTGCTACTGAGCGGTTGCTACCTTATCGTAGCCCCCGCAAGCAGACTCAAGGCAGTATCGTACAATCGGTTGGATACAAAGTTCAGGTGGTCATTTAGCACGATATCGCGACTCATTGGGTTTGCATATTTCTTTCTGTCGTTAGTGCATTGGGTTTCTTTTCCGTAACTGTAGTTGTCTCTATATAGTGATCACTAGCTATTTAGGTACCTCTTCTTACTCGTGTGACCCTTATTCATCTTTGAAATAAACTAACTTCACTTTAAAAAAAAATCCTGTATGTTAAGATCACTAACTTCACACATCGTTCATTAGATAAATCACATTGGTTAATTGATTGACTTGTTTGTAGTATTCATTAATAAATTTTATCTGTAGCTAATGAATTATTATACAAATAAGCACAATAAATGAGAATGAAAACTTGTGAGCACACCATGAAACATAGGTTATAAATTGGATGTAGAATTTTGTAATAAGAAAGAAAAATTCATATTGCTGAACTTCGTCACTTTATGGTGTAGTGGACAATTGTATACTAATACCAATTTATTTTTAGTTTTGTTTATGTAGAAATTTATCCCGTGTATGAATTTTACTTTTAAACACTTTTTATGTTCTTTAATGATGTATCAGAACTTATTTCTTATTGACAGGATTAATTGTATTATGATTATATAATATATACAGTTCAAGCATTTACACAAACATTTCCCACCGACAGTATTATAAATGTTATAACAAGTGAGCTGAAAAACAAATAATGAAAATTATGATAAGCAAATAAATACTTTAAAAATTATTTAAATCAAAATTATTTTCAATATAATAAATTATACCACCAAACGGGGGTGGCCTTATTACAATGGGAGCACCAACCTCTGTTATCATATTGGAAGTCTGTCTACACAAAGTTGATGAAGAAATAATAAATATAATAAACTTGAACAACCAATTACAATGTTACTTTAGCTATGTTGGTGACACATTACATTTTATCCCAAAGTAATGCTATAAATAAACATAAGTTGATGTATTAAAACTCTATAAACAATTTACATAACCAAATAAAGTTCACATTATAAGAAGAGTCTAAGAATAAATTAAATCCCATTAAGTGACAAAGAAAGAAGTATTATAAAACAAATATGAATAGTTAATAGCTACAACATAAAAACTATGAGTAAATTAAAAAAATAAAATAAAAACTCACTAAACAAATTCCTAATAAACCTACGTCTATAAATCCACCCATTAATGACAATATAAAATGCACAGCGTTTACTTATTATGGATATATAATTCATAACTAAGTAAACTATTTACAGATACAAATTTAAAAATATCTTATAACACAGATAATATAGTTATTAATAAAATAAAACCTAAAACCAAATCCAGCGTTCACAATAGAAATGGGATATACAAAATAGAATGTCCAGATTGTAGTTCATTTTATATAGGCCACATGACGGAATTCCTTCAACACTACAGTGCATTTTTTAAAGCCAGATATTTTCAAGTCTAATTTAGCCATACACTGTCTAAATAATTAACACTGTCTGAATATTTATATAAGGGTTATTCCATATCAAATCAACCAATGAAGAATTTAATTTGAAACTTCATGTCTCAGATATTGGTAATTTTGTGTATATTTGTTGTACTTATAAAGTACTTCAAAAATACAAAGTTTCAAATTTTTTTGTTGGGTAGTTTTTTTTAAAGATTTTTTAAAAACTGCACAAAACGCCATTTTTCACGTTGTTTTGAAACAGAAAACTGTGTATAATTAAGGAACCGTTAGACCTAGAAAGCTCGTTTATAGCTCATTTTAAAGGTCTTTGTAAGGGCTTTTTTTCAACTGTGTTATTATTTCCTATTCATCTTTTTCAGCCTGAATTTCTTTAGTTTCAGGCTTGGCAATTTTAGTACTGACAAAATTCTTTTCAAGAGATAGTTTAACTTTATCAAATTTTTGTCTAGCATATGAGTCTGTTTTCAGTTTTTTTTTCTTTATTGGGGACTCGCCTACCAATTCCAGTGATTTATTCAAATAGTCTAATGATGAGGTGGGATCTGTATAGCTACAATCTTCCTGACTATTATCCCCTGTCAATTTATCATCATCATTTGAATTTGAATTATTTTTGTACCGTTTGCAAATTTTAAGCCTGCAACCATCACAAACCTTCATTCCTTCCTCAACACCTTCGAGGCCTAAAGTACACATCCAGTTAGTTACATTCCGCAGGTTGCGGGACTTAAAATGGTGTGTCTCGTTCAAAGGATTACAGCATTTTACTGAAAACACAGCCCAGTTGGCTAATTTTTTTAGTTTATCATTGTCAGCCATTGTAAATAAATGAGCACAAATATAAAATGAACCCAAAATGTAAATATTTTCAAAATAGAACTGTTTTCCAAAAAATTTTCATTAGGTCACGTTCACAATCGGAATAAACACGTACTACACCAACAGCTATAATGAAAATTAAGAGTACATTTCTTAAAAAAAAAAAAAAAAAAACAGTACAATTTAACACTATATATTATACCTATATTGTACCACAACTCACAACTAACTTGGGCAGAGAATGAAACACAACTGATCTGAGTGAGAGAATTTGCGTCGTTATCGATATGTGCGCATTACGATCGCTTACACAACTTTGTTGTTGTATACATTTCACTCTCGCATTCGTGTTTGGATTTCTCCTGCCGCTCTGCCTATAGAAGCGGCCTCGCCATAACGTCTCTACGTTTTAACTCTATTACTATAGATTCTTTGCTGGTACGTTTTCGAGATTTTTTCAACACCGGTACTTTTTCGAGATTTTCTCGGACACCGGTACTTTTTGGTTGATCTCCCGGCCGCTCGGCGCGCTCGAGAACATGGCGTTCTAGCGTGCGTGGCATAGAAAAATAAATCAATTGGTGTCATAAACTTTTAAAACTGTGATTAATTTCATCAAAATTTTTTTAGGCAAGTCGTAGTAATTGTTTGTAATTTATCATTATGGTACTAAGTCAAACTAAAAATGACATAAAATGTAACTGTTGGTATTGTAATGCAAATTTACGTGAATACGACCTCCACACTGATGCCTTTAAATTTAAAAAAAAAAAAAAACATCATTTCTCCACTTTCAAACTTTGCATATTTCTAGTCAATGTCTTTACAAATAACATATATTTTTTTGAAAAAATTCGATGGTGTTTTTGAAATTTTCAAAAAAACGTTTTTTGAAAACATGCCAAAAAAAGGTTTTTGTTCAAAGTAGATTGTGTTACATATCAAATTAAAGCCCTTACAAAGACCTTTAAAATGAGCTATAAACGAGCTTTCTAGGTCTAACGGTTCCTTAATTATACACAGTTTTCTGTTTCAAAACAATGTGAAAAATGGCGTTTTGTGCAGTTTTTAAAAAATCTTTTAAAAAAAACTACCCAACAAAAAAATTTGAAACTTTGTATTTTTGAAGTACTTTATAAGTACAACAAATATACAAAAAATTACCAATATTTGAGACACTGAGGTTCAGACCCCTGGTTGATTTGATATGGAATGACCCATAAATATTAAATATTTTCACCATAATTGTCAAATAGCTGATTATGTAAACAGACATTTCATTTATATTGAAACTGAAATAAGATTGATTATCACTGGTCGACAGTGTATTTGTAACACAGATCAAAATATAATTTTTAGTATACATTTGGCTTGCAAATAACGAATAAATAATCAAAAAAGAGCCAGCACGTCACATTCTTATGTTGCAGTGCCATATGTATTGTTCCTGTACAATATTTTTCTGTTTTCACAATAAGACGGTTGGCAGCATTGTGGTGGGGGGAGTTGATTTGCTTTGTTGTCACTGCTTACTCCTAATCATTAGTGAGACAGTGTACAGTGAGGTTATGTGAGTTTACAAGTTTAGTTTTCTTTAAAAATGTCCAGTGTTCACCGCATATTGTGTAATCATTCACCAGAGATGTTTTGTTACGTTTGTGGGCGTTATGTATTGAAGCCACAACATAGGCCTATAACAGAAAATGTGAAAAAAGCGTACTTTTTGTATTTTGGTTGCAAGGTAGGGGACCAAGATAAAAATTGTGTGAGTTGTTATGTAACTCTTATTTAGTGGGTAAGAGGTAACAGAAGTTCTATGCCATTTGCTGTACTTATGGTTTGGCGTGACTCAACCAACCATTTTAATGACAATTATTTTTGTCTAACCAATACTGCAGGATATTTAAAAAATAAAAAAAATAAAATTGACTACCCAGCTGTGCCTTCTGCAATTAGACCTGTTCCTCACGGAGAAGGCTTACCAGTTCCAGCTCCACCATTAAATTTTGAAGATGTTGTCATTCCAGAGCTCCATGATGATGAAGATCTACATACTGAAACTGAAGATTTATTGGAAAACAATGTTGATCCTACTTATTTGCCTCC
This sequence comes from Magicicada septendecula, assembly GCA_034769895.1. NCBI lineage: Eukaryota > Metazoa > Arthropoda > Insecta > Hemiptera > Cicadidae > Magicicada > Magicicada septendecula. Next base: position 732,703,457 of record CM068367.1, read on the forward strand.
TTCGAGCGACCCTCATCTTATTCAGGAAAATGAACTAAGTGACTTGGTCCGTGAATTAAGGCTATCAAAACAACAAGCTGAACTTCTCGGCTCAAGACTACAAGAGTAGAATCTTTTGACAAAAGGAACAACCATTACCTCCTTCAGAAAAAGAAATGCTAACTTCTCGGTGTTTTATAAACTGGAGGGTTCAATGTGTTTATGTTTCGACATTGTGGGGCTGATGGCTGAACTTGGAATACACCATATTACTACAGAATGGCGCCTTTTTATTGATTCCTCTAAATCTAGCATTAAAGCTGTTTTACTTCATAATGGGAATAAGAAGCCATCAGTTCCAGTAGCTTATTCACTTTCAATGAAAGAAACTTATGACAACATGCTTGCTATTCTAAATGCAATTAAGTACGAAGAGTTTAAGTGGCAAATCTGTGGAGATTTGAAGGTAATTGCCATATTAATGGGTCTCCAATGTGGATATACAAAGTTTTGCTGTTTCTTATGCTTATGGAATAGTAGAGATACTAAGAAACATTTTGTAAAGAAAGTCTGGCCAATGAGAACATCTTACGATCCAGGGGAGAAAAACGTCTTGTACGACCACTTAGTCGATCCTAAGATGGTACTTCTTCCACCCCTACACATCAAGTTGGGATTGATGAAGAATTTGTCAAAGCCATGGATAGAGAAGGAGAGGGATTCAAATATTTGACTGAACTTTTTCCTCGACTTAGTAAAGCTAAGATCAAAGAAGGTATTTTTACTGGACCTGACATAAGAAAAGTAATTCGTGACCCTGAATTTGAGAAAAAGCTAAAATAAAAAGAGCTAGCAGCATGGAAAGCATTTGTGAAAGTAGGAAAAGGATTTCTTGGCAACAAAAAAGAAGAAAATTACAAAACTTTGGTTGACAATCTTTTGAAGGCTTACAAAGCCATGGGTTGCCAAATGTCGCTAAAAATACATTTCTTACATTCGCATATGGAGTTTTTCCCCAAGAATTTAGGATCAGTAAGTGATGAACAGGGAGAGAGAGGTTTCACCAGGGTATTACAAACCATTGAGACAAGATATCAAGGGTGCTGGGATCCTGCTATGATGGGAGATTATTGCTGGTTTTTGAAAAAAGAAGATTTGACGCCACATAAGAGGAAAAAGTGAATAAAAACTAAACCAGACCTTAAAAAATGGTACAAAAATATTTTTGTCTTTGAAATAGAGTGAAATAGATGTATTTAATAGATTTAGTTTTAGTAAATAATAAATATATTCATTGTATATTAATACACCTGGATTAGCATAATTTATTTTCAGCCCTTTCAACAAAATTTAGGAAATAACTGTAACAAAAATACTGTACGTGATACAGTTTTTTCGTTGTCATTTTCGGATTCAGCAGTACAAAATACATAAGAAAAAGGTTACTTTATTAGTGTTACAGAAAAAAGTATTTTTTGTAGACCTGTGTTATTTGTTAATTGTATAGAAATCTTTATTATTCAGATCGAGTATGTACAAATGTGCATCAGATGCAAATATTGTGTTAGGAAATAAGAAAAAATGTATTTGTAAAAGTAATTATTATTTGAGAATATACGATTACAATAATGTAATTAAAGAACTATAGGTATGCATTTCAAATTTCAGTGGATAAATATTTTTTAACTAATCACTGACAATGGTTTGAATAGGAAACAGTGCTTTTCCACAAATTTTTGTGTACACAGTATTATTTTAGATGCAAATTTTTCATCATATTACTAATTTAACATCAAATTTTAAACCAACTTGAGAGATTTTCATCCATAACTTACTTTGTAATTTTTTTTTAATCTTTTTTTTAAGTTTTGTTTGATTAATATTTCAAATATTAGGCATAATGAACATTTGGTTTATCTGTATTGTTAATATCAATAGAAGCCGATAGGCTACTTAATTGACAATGGCAATTAAAGGCACTGTTTTACAAATCCAGGAATAATTGAACTTTATTAGAAACTTACCATTTTATATTTGACACTTGACATTATAAATTTAGGATTGATGACAATCAGAATGACACTGATAGTTGAGATTCAAACTACATGAAATGAGTTACTATAACTTTCACTGTATTATATTCATAATCATTATGAAATATGTTGATAAAATATCCAGTAAGTAAAGGATTTATTGATTTTGAATAATTGTTATGTATATGTATATATGTGTAAACATATGTTCTTCAATGTAAACAGAATTAAGTTGGTTACAATTATTGTATAGGGATGTTGGTAACTAATAAGTAGTAAAAAAGAATTATATTGAAGTTTTATTAATACAGAATGTTTTCATTTAACAAATAGTAGTGATTAACATTTGTACATAAGTAATACTTGCTGTTAAATTTTATATTACTGCAAACGACAGTCATGAATGAACACAATGTTACTGAAGTTTCGTCAGTAGTGTGTACTGTGAGTGGATGAGGTCTTTTATACTTTCATGCCTTGGTAGTTCAATATTTTCAGACACTCACATGAATTACTTTGTCTCAAACTGTAAAACTAGTCAGAAACCAGTGGTCATTGTTTGCATACAGTGCAAAATGTACCCATTATCATTATGTGTTGTCCATGATGAAAAGTTCCATTATCATTCTTAACATTACTCTTTGGGCAGAAATTTGTCCAACAATACTTAGAATGTGAAAACAGCCATGAAGTGTATTGACAGGATGGAATTATAACATTAATGACTAAAAAAACGATTGCCTTGCATATACTATATGTTTGTGTAATTAATGCAGATTTTATCGAAGAGTAACTCGTAGGCAACTCCTGTTGTTGTTGAGAGTATTACCTGTGTAGGTGTAACCATATAATCATTAAATATTAAGGGACAGACAGTGCAAAGTAGTAGCAGACAGTTTTGTTTGAAGTGTTTTGGGGGGAGATACTGCAACATATCCATCATTTTTATATTTTAAAGATTATGGTTGGCAAACATCAGTTAATTAATCATCTCCCCTGTCTACCCTTTTGAATACAGAGATCCCCAACCATCAGTATGCCATGTGGTCATCTGTCCAGGTTTCTGTACTCTTGATTATGATGATTGATTTTACAAGTACAGCCGTGAGGCTGGCAAAGAAGTCTTATTTCTCTAAATTTATGCTTTGTATTGAATTCAACCATAAAATTAGACAAGTGAGATTGATGTAGTGACTTCACTTCAAATTAACTTAATAACACATTCGTCAATCATGTGAAGGGAAGGAGGAACAGTAAGATGAGAATGTACTAAGAAAGAAGTCACTGTAATGTGGTGTGGGTAAAATTATTATTAAACGTGATAATTGATGTATTGTTATGACACTTTTTGAAGTGTTGATCTTGAGTGGTGTGAATACTACAGTTTTATAGTTACAATTTTTATTATTAAATATTTCTAATGTCTCCATTATGTTCCTAAAGCATTCATTGGTGACACCCCGTTACATCTGTCTATAGATGCAGTGGCATCTGTTGTTTACTTGTGCTCTGAAAAAATGTAATAGTTATTTTTCTTTCAACCAATTAAAAACACTCAACTCTTAGATATGCATTTTCACTTCACTCTTAAAAAATTGAAAGAAAATTCGTTTGAAGTGGAAAAGAAGACCTGTTACCCAAGGAGTGACTATATGACAATGTTTATTGGCTACTTATAGAACTTTTGAGTAACCACTGAGGAAAATGTGCAGTTAATGTGAAGTCATGTTTCTGGGAATATGTGAGCATTTATTTTGAACAGGAACCAAGTTCTTAAGTAGCTGTGTGACGTATACTGTGAACTTTCAGGGAATTTTAGTGCGTTGGGAAAGTACTTGTATAAATGTTTATAAGTGTATGCATGTAAATGTATTGACACTAATAGCTGAAAATACTTGAGAGATGTATGCCTGTTCATATTCTCCAAACTCCTTTGCTTATTTTCATGGTCTCTTCAAGGTTACAAGTCTGTATAGTGTTCCTCATTCCTCCATTCCAAGATTGCCATGATATTCCTCTTTTTCTTTGTCCTGAAGTTTCCATGGGACATCTTTTTTAACCATTAGTCTTCTGAAACTCGTAGCAGAATATCCAAATCATTGTTACTAACTACTACTAAACAACGTGATCATATACTTGAAATTTGTAGAATTTGTTATACATTAATGTTAAAATTATACCAGTAATTTTTATGTTTTATTATTTCCGTATGAAATGTTTCTTTTGAAGCCATATGCTTTGTGAAATAGGATAAAATGTTAGTTTTTGGGAACTGATCGGATGCAATACTTTGGTAATATGTTGAAACCTCTTATATTTCACTAGCATTCAACTTAGTTTTATGGCAATGTTTATGTCATGATTGCTATTTTCTGAGATAAGAAACACAATTGGTGATTGATTTTTATGGGTGGCGGAACACTATCATTCAGTACTGTAAATTCTGGTGAAAGTTAAACATGATTAGTCATCCAGGTGGATGTATTTAGTATGATACTGTTCAACCTCACAAAGCAGTTCAAACAGTTCAGTTGTTAGAAAATTTGGCTTGGAAACTTTTGAATATGCCGGTACGTTTAAGATATCCCATTTCAAAATATGGTGAAATGAACGGGATTGCTAACTGGTTCAAGCCACAGACTGTGGACTTTCATAACAATGGATTAAGGAAGTCTGTGGTGATTATTTGCAAAAATAAAGGGGAAGTTTGTGAATTGTTTGTCTATAATAACAGGGTTCCCACGGTCCTTGAAAATCCTTGAATTTCGTTATATTAACTCGGGGCCCCGAGAAGTCCTTGAAAATGCACATAAGGGTCCTTGAAAAGTCCTTGATTTTTACAAACTAGCCGCTAAGTAAACGTGGGAAATTTTCCCCCTTCTTTCCGCGGAAGGAAAAGTGGGGAATTTCTTCCCGATAAAATCCACGTGGTCACTCTTTTTCTCCCTTCGTCGCGCTTTGGAAGAAACGCATATTTACGGATTCTACGTAGAGGGGAATGAGGTCGGTTCTCATTGGCTCTCAGCGTCACGTGACTTGGCTTGCTTCTAAATGGCGTCAACCAGGTCAAGGTCTTTGTAGTAGGATTTCACTTCTCTCTTGTTAAGACTACTTTTTTAATATTCTTCGCTAGTGCCGGCTGTAGTGCTAACGTCAGTGCGGTCCACTTTTGTTTTAGCTGGTGCAATAGAATAAACAGGCTGGACAAGAAGGCATTTATCGTAAAATGCTGGGGAAGTGCGTGTTTAACCCAGCATGGGTAGAAAATGACTGTTATAAAGTTTGGCTTACTTCTGTGATGGACAAGAATAAAGTGTACTGCAAACTATGCTATAAAGAATTTGATATTGGAAAAATGGGAGAATCAGCTTTGACGTCTCACATGAAAGGTAAGAACTTCTTATATTCTTCTTACAATTATTGTTTATTTATATTTTTTAGTCACTTCGATTTGTGAATTTTGAAATTTCGTACAATTTTTTCTAATTGATGTAAAATTTCCGATACTACAAATCGGAATTACAGAGTTATACAAGGGTAAAAATCTTCCGGGGATCCGCGATTTGACTCGTTAATTCCGCTTTTTTATGTTTTCGTTAATTCCGTTTTTGAACAAAATTGAAATTTGTCTGCTTGAATAATTAGTTTTCTGCTGCAAAATTGTAATTTGCCCTGCTACGAAGCTGCTCCAAAAACGTTTTTTTCGGTTTTCCATCCCTGCATATATCGTTAATTTGCTTTTTTAAATTATCAATTTTAAAAAAAGAAGATAATCTCAAAAAAGGTTGCCAAAAAGTGTGTGGTGATGCTGTAAAGTTTATCAAAGGCTAAAACTTTGAAAAAGAAGTGCAAATTCTTTATTATAATTACAATTAATTAATAATTACAAATTTTTTGTCATAATTGATTTTAATTAGTTACAAATAACTACCTGCTCAAACCGCATAATATATCTGTATAAATATTTTATATCTGGTTATATTAAAATCTGTAATTTTAGTCCATTTCTTGTAGTTTTATACAAATTTATTTTCATTAATTTTTTAGGAGCAAAACACATACAGCGACTAAAGAATAAAAATCAGTCCCATGAGCTGGTTCAACATTTTCCACCTGTTAAGCCATCCGCAAGTGCTGTTTCATCTAGTGTTCCATCTGCAAGTGCTTCTTCATCTAGCGTGAAGATAGATTCAGAGTCTCTTATGTCGACATATGTATCAAAAGATAATGTGCTAGATGCTGAAATTTTGTGGGCTTTGAAGTCCATACAAAGCCATTTTTCGTATAATTCTTCTGAAGGGACTGGTAAACTATTTAAAAAAATGTTTCCAGACAGCAGTATAGCTAATCAGTTCGCCTGTGGAGCAACCAAATGTGCATATATTTGCTGTTTTGGTTTGGCTCCTTACTTTAAAAACTGTCTATTTAAATGTTTGAATGAAACTGAACATTATACAGTCCTTTTCGATGAAACATTAAATAAAAGTACACAGTCTAAACAGATGGACATCCAAGTCAGATTTTGGCATACTGAAGAATGCAAAATTAAAACTTGCTACTTAACATCTGCATTTATAGGACATGCCAGAGCAGATGATTTGTTAGCTGCATTTTATGAATCTGTTGATAGATTAAAACTGTCAAAAATATTACAATTATCAATGGATGGACCCAGTGTTAATTGGAAATTTTTTGATTGCCTTCAAGCAGATTTGAAAAAAGAATATAATAATGAAACTATGTGTATTGGAAGTTGTGGACTTCACATACTTAACAATGCCTTCAAACATGGTGAAAAGTCTACTGGGTGGAATATTTGTGGAATTCTAACATCTCTCTATTGGCTGTTTAAAGACAGTCCAGCTCGCCGGGAAGATTTTTCAAGCATCTCTAGTGATAAAAAATTTCCAGTGAAATTCTGCAATTACAGATGGCTGGAAAATGTTCCTGCTGTCGATAGGGCCATTCAAATGTGGCCAGATGTTATTCGATATATTAAAAATGTCAAGAAAGGTGTTTTTTCAGCAAATAAGAGCAAGTCGTACATTACAGTTTACGACGCAACGAAAGATAAATTAATTGTTGCAAAGTTTCACTTCTTTCTATCCATCGCAAAAATTATTCAACCATTTCTTCAGTTTTACCAAAGTGATGCGCCTTTATTACCCTTCTGTAGTAGTGATATGGTAAAACTTGTTAGGCACTGTGTTGAGCATTTTGGTGTTTTTAAAGCAGTGCATTCAGAAAATTTATCATCTGCTATAAAGCTATGTAAAGTAAATTTTTCTGGTAAAACTCTGTACAATCCTTCTGACAAAATAAGCATGGGTTTTTCAGCAGACAAGTTAGTGAAACAGTTGTTATTAAAAAAAGATATTACTGACAAAGAAGCTTTTAATTTAAGATATGATTGTCAAAAGTTTGTGGTAGGCATGTTACAAAATCTTATGAACAAAAATCCAATAAATTATTCATTGGTGAGATCATCATCTTGCTTTGATCCTAGAAAAATGGCGTCAAGACCATCCGATTGCCAAAAATCTTAAAAAAGGTATTGGTGAATTTGGTTGAAAGAAATGTTATATCGGATAACAAATGTGATATCATTTTGCAGTTCAATCATTTCTTAGAAAATGTTGTTTCAGTAAATCCCTCAGCATTTAACACGTTTGACCCTGAAAAGTCTAGATTAGACACTTTTCTTCATAAATTCACTGCTCAAAACCTTAATGCATATGATAAAATATGGCATGTAATGAAGATAATTATGACCCTTTCCCATGGTCAAGCTTCAATAGAAAGAGGGTTTTCAGTAAATAAGAACTTAGAAAAAGAAAATTTGATAGAGGAATCCTATATAACTCAGCGTCTGATTGCTAATGCTATAAGTTCGTATGGTGATGTCTTGGATTTGACCATCAACAAAGAGATGAGAGGTTTTGTTTCCTCTGCTCGTCAGAGGTACATGTTAAATTTGGAAAGAAAACGGAAGGAGAAAATGAGTTCAGATGCAAGTAATAAAAGAAAACTACATTTTGATGAAATTGAAAGCTTAAAAACCAAAAAACTTTGTTTAGAAAGAGACATTTCATCTCTGGAAAAGGAAAGTGAATCGCTTTCTGTTCAAGCCGAGGAAAAGGTAGATATTTCTTTATTTATTAAATCGAATTCTTTTAGAAAGGCAGCAAAAGAAAGGAGTGCTGAACTTATTGATGTAGAAAAGAAAATTAATATGAAAGCTGAAGAACTCGGTAAATTTTCATAATTTACTGTATATGTTTTTAAAATGTACTTTTATGTCATGAAATATAATGATGATGATGCAGCCTAAAAAAAAAATGGTTAAAAAATTTTATTGCTAAATGTGCTATATTTTACTAGAAATCTGCACCCTGTGGCTGACCTTTGGAGTTTTTCTCATTATCATGTATTAGGATTCTAATATTCTTGAAAAATCCATGTAATTATTTTTTTTTATATCTTCAATGTGAGTGTATTATAACTAAAGAAAGAAACTTTCATCAAAATCTTATTCTTGAGAAAAAAACATACTTTTCATTTGATCTTGGTAATATGTTTATTCTGTGATTCCTGTAATGAAGATGAATACCTGGTATAATTTTGAATGTTTGATATTATTATAGTTTCTGAGTTTTTATATGATAGAATGTTTTAAATGATTAAGGACCAATGTTGCATTCTGTCAACACTGTGTTAACCATGTGTTATTTATTTCAAAATTTTGTGTTTGAAAGTTTTGGCTTCAATAAATGATAATTTAAAGTTTGTATCATCTGTTTATTATTATCTGTCCACCTTCAGAAATCACAGCTTTTTATACAGGTATAGATAGGCAGTTATTATGTATATTTAAGTTTTAACTTTAATTAATCTATTCATATACCAATAATTTCTATTAATAAGGTAAGTGCATTTAAGTTAATATTTTGATAAAATTTGCTTCATTTGCGTTGTTTAAATATATGTATATTATAAAAATAAGTTCGCCAGTTATTTTATTTAAACGCATTAAATGTTTGCTGAATAAGGTCCTTGAAAATTTTCATTTTGGTCCTTGAAAGTCCTTGAATTTCATTCTGATAAATGAGTGGGAACCCTGAATAAGTCATCTTGCCTATAAATGTTCATTTTTAATATCGGCTCACTTCAAAATGAACTATGCTTAAAAAGACATGCTTCTTTTAAATGTGCATCTATACCTTTATGTGTGGAGGTCCTGGAAGCACTATACACATGTTCCAGTAGAAACGTTATGTTTACTGTAGCTTCAAAATCAAATTTTGAAGCAGCAGGTTATTGTTGACATAATCCTTGTAACTTCATAGGATTAGCTGGTTGCTTTTCTTAAAAGTCCACAAAATTTGTGTGGTCATCTTTTCTCTTAACTTGATTTTAATTGGAAAACATTGGTTTTGTTTGTTTGTTTTTTGATGCTAGCCTTTAGTTTTATATAGATAATCTTTATAGGTCAGTTACTTTTGCTTGTCTGATAAGATGAATTGTTTTTGTCCTACAGTAGATGGACAGTTTATGATGTAGTCAAATCTTTGCTGATGGGAATGAGACATAGTAACCATAAAGCACTGCCATTTAACCCTGATGTTTTATGTAATGGCCATGTTAACTGTTATAAGTTCCTATTTTCTCTTTGCTATATAAAGGCTTGGTAAATGTTTGCATTTGTTTCTGTTGGTAGACAGTCTTTTCATGTTGATCTGTGTTTTTGCTACGTAGAAAGGTCCAGTGAGACTTAAATCGTCTTTTGTCTGAGAAATATCTTCAGAAGTGGGGGCTCCCTTTTTCGTCTGTGAGAGACACAAGTTTAGTGTTTTATGAATCTATCAGAATTTCTTGTAATATCCAGGTCACTGCCACTTTGGATTGATCAATTTGGTTATGAGTAGTGTTATAAAGTAAACGAAAGTGTCGTTTCGTTTTTCTGGCGTTTACTGTTTTTTGTATAACTATGTTTACGTGAATATGAAAATATTTAAATTGAATATATTTAAATTTCGTATGGGCGCCAGAGATTATGTGATCTCAGGGGTTTTCTGAATGAAAACACAGTAACTTGGATGCTAATAACGTATATCTTTAATTATCTCTGAAATGCAAATATTGACAAATACATTTATTGTTTTAACTATATTGTCGAATATACAATACGTTACTAAAATAATACTTCATAATCAGAATTATATATCTTTTAATTTCTCTATATGTTTCCTAATCAAAATTATTCAAATAATGTCATCTGATAGAGTAAAGTTAATACATACCTACATAAATATAAATCAATTATTATTTAAATAGGAACAATTGCATATATCTATATTAATCAGATATGCCTAATTTGTTACATCTCTCATTAATCATCAGTATCAATAAATACCATTAGCATCTACACATGTTTAAGATATTTATAAGTACGTATCATTATTAATCATAATCAAATTGACTCTACTACAAATGAACTTTCAACTTTGAATTACACTAACATACTAATCCTTTCTAAGTCATAAGGTAACTCAAAATAGCATCCATTTACTCGTAAGGTTCTTTAAGAAATGAGAAGGGAGTTTGGAAGTATATAGACGATCTACAACATTGTAAATATTGTTACGATACAATTAAGCCAAATCCCGTACCAGTGATAAAAAAGATAATTCTTAATATAAAAATACTTCATATAAAATAAAATGTTTAAAAATGTATAAAATGTAAATATTTTGACACGACGTACGACGATATTACCCAACCCAAGTGATTGAGCCAACAACATAAACATAAAGAAGGGAACCACGTGACATACTCAAGAAAAAATGTGATAGACCAAACAATTATGAACTAACAAGAGAAGAATCAGAGGAAGAGAACAGATCCCTACAATTAAACAGAATTTTAAACCAGAAGATGACGATATTACCCAACCCAAGTGATTGAGCCAACAACATAAACATAAAGAAGGGAACCACGTGACATACTCTAGAAAAATGTGATAGACCAAACAATTATGAACTAACAAGAGAAGAATCAGAGGAAGAGAACAGATCCCTACAATTAAACAGAATTTAAACCAGAAGAGAAGAGGAGGACCGAACCAAGATGAAGACTATTGAAGATGAAGAAGAGGAAGAATGAAGAGGAGACAGGTCAAACCCAAGGGGAAACTAACACACATATAAAGGGGAAAAATAGTATACTCAAGGATAGAATACGGTCAATAAACCTCACATAATTATTTATTGATGAAACCAATATTATTGTTATAATTGAATTAACCTATGTACCCATTTTAAGGACAATACGATTGTAAAGTAAAGTAATGTAGAAAAAGTACACTAACACAGTCAGAAAGGTTAGATTTCACAAACAAACAACTAACCTCATATTATTAATAATAAATATCATGCTAGAAAGAAATAGTGAGAAATGGTAGGAGAAAGTATAGGGATTACCCATTAAATAACACTCAATACAAACAGTGAACCAAAGTGAAGTGCCTTAGTGAAGTGTAAGTACCCTAAAAATAGTGAAAGTGAATGTTAAGCATAAAAAATATAATGATAGGTAAGAAAACACTTTATAAAACATTGATGAACAATCAATGATTGGAGTGACATTGTACACATTAATATAACTAGAAATAATTAGCAATAGTGTTCCAAATAAATATAAAAGAAGCATGTAATGTTATTCAGGGAGAAAGCCCAGACAAAGTAATTTGTGTTAACATGGTATAGTAGAATAGAATTAAAGTTTTGTTGTTAAAATTAAGACTACAAAGAATACAACACCCCATGTTGAAAGGGGAATTAACTTTCATAATTTTATGAGAAGTGACAATGTTTATCACTCTAGATTGTAACAAAGGAAAGAAATCAATATTAGAACTAATAATAACTAGTGACTTGTAAAGAATAGTTTGGTTCAATGTTAAAAAGGGAATATGGCTGAAGGGAACCTACAGTCCATAAACCTAATTATTATATTTTAAAGGATGTGTAATGAAAATGTATGTTGAATAGTAGTTAAAACACAAACAAATAAGTGAAGCCCATCAGGCTGAATTCAAAATGTAATTTTAAAAGAAATACACCAAAAAACAATCATGGCTAATCTTGGCTATGAAAACATCTAACTGTCAGAGACACTCAAAAGTATATTGTATCTATTTCGCAAGAAACCTTACTAATATAAGACCAGTAAATGGCCAGTAATTATATGTCAATCATATTAAAACAGAAATGTTATTATAAAAGTTTAATTTAAGAAAGATATGTAATTTATCAAATGTCAAATATTTAGACTAAAGTTAATGTATAACAGAATATGACCTTATGAGGTATCGTTGTAAACTTTGAAAGGAAAGAAAGATAATAGTGATATCATTTATTACCCCAAAGGAACTATAAAGGAATAAAACCATTAGGAAAATACTTAATAAATTTGAATAAAAATTCAAATATTTTAACAATGTCTTTGAAAGAGTAATTAACCAATCACAGAATTACGGTTACTATGACAACGAGCCGTTGAGGGCTTATTTTCCGTTAAATTATATAGACTCGAAAAAACGTTGCGTGGGTAAGCGGCACGCAAAATTGGAATGATTGAAATTTTAATTTAAATAGTTACAAAAAGTTTAAAAAGTGAACCAAGATGACCAAAGACGAATAGATGTTGACCTAACAAGAATTAACGATGTCCAGGAACCAAATTAAATAAATTAATTAGAAAAAAACCCAAGACCAGATTGAAAAAGATGTTCCAAGTTTAAAACCAGCCCAAAATTGAAGAATATCCACTAACCCGATGACTACACTTCAACGTGATATGAACTGATAAGTATCGAATAAATTCCTTAATCCCAAAAACCCAAATTACTTAAAATATTTTTCAAATGATAAAATTTCTCACTATTGAACAAGTATTATTTTCTTTCAAAGGTGTTAATGCATAATTTACTTACTTAAAAACATTTTATTAATCAAAATATAACCTTGATTGAGAGCACAATTTTTGTAACAGAAATACGACACTACCGAACAATTTGTAAAAACACATTATAATTTCTAAGTACGTATAAGGTATGGTAGTGTACTTTTTTAATGTAACCAACGTTTATGTCTTATTTCATGATCCAAAGAACCCCAGATTTTAAACATAGTAATTTATTGTATGCAACTGACGCCATATCGGCAAACGAAAGTGTTTTAAAATCAATTTTGCCAACTCTGAGATATTTTTGTGTTTCATGCTATAAGCCGGAGCAATCTGTTATCAAATTATTTATAATTCATTTGTCATATTTATTGATGACCAAATTTGTATTAAAAACACAGTACCGAGTATTACTATCTTGTTATTTCATAGGATTTTGTAGAGTATATGTGTGTTAGAAAGTTTTATTCAACAGCCAACTAGCGCTCATCACGAGTGGACGAAACAGTAACTTGTATAGCGGCGGGAACCATTCGAACGATCCAGCTGTCCATGCTAATCACACGTATCATTTTAGAATTTAACTATTTTAATTGTTTTAATAGAAACAATTTGGCGCCACCCGGGATTCGCAACCCCTATGAATTAACAGGTAGGTTGTACTGGTAATATTGACAACGCTACGGACTCCAGTAGTGACGTCGATTTATGTAACGACTGGTGTGAGGCAAACACACTACATTCACACTAATACACAAAATAAACAAGTGTGATACATTTTAACAGGTACGACCTCGTTTTCTCGTTACATATTGGCGACCAGCAACGTGAGGCTAGAAAGAATAACTAGCGGCGGTCATGAATAGACACGGTATGGTTACGAGGCGCAAAGGGAAGGAAGCATTAAACCAAGAAGGAAACCCAGAAGAAATGGAAGAAGTTGAGGAAGTAGAAATTGAGGAAACGACTGGAGAATTGTCGGAAGAACATCCACAGGAGGACCAAGTGGAAAATCCAAACCCACCTGAACCAGAAATAGAAGCAGAAGTCATGGCAAACAACCAACCGGTCAACCCAACCGAAGAGACGAAATTAGATAGTTTGATGAGAATGATGATGGAACAAATGAACAGATTAGAATCATTGCAAGAGGGAAGAAGGGAAGACGAGGAAGATTTGAATAAAAAATTGGAATCATTACAAATGGGAATGAATCAAAAACTGGACCAAAACGGCGAAGAATTGAAGAAGCAAATGCAGGTGATACAGGGAAGTCAGGAGGCATTGGAAAAGAAGAGCGAAGAGCTGAAAAAACAGATCAAGAAGGATCTGGAGATAGTAAATAAAAAGATGGAAAATAATCATGATATTCTCCAACGGAAAATAGAGGAAGAAAGTAAGAAAACCAAGGAGGAATGGAAGCAACAACTGGTCAAATGTCGAGAAGAGATCAGGCAAACGGTAATGAGACCAACGAAACAGCGATACAAATCCGAGAAGAATTGAATAATAAAATTAGTAATGTTGAGGAGGAAGGTAAATTGAGAGCGACGGAATTCTACCAAGTCCTTACTGAAGGGTGCCAGAAGAACAAACAGGAGATGGTCAAGGAACTGGAGGAGAGGCACCAAGAACTACAAATAGATGTAAACAATCGGGTGGAGAAAGTATACACCGTCATAGATAAAATAGACGGACTGACCAGAGAAAACAGAGAGAAAATCCAGGGGATCAATATACGAGAGAAACAGATGCAGGAAGAATTAGATGCATTAAGAGAAAAACCATATAATCACACACAGTTCATAACCAGTGAGAATCGAGAAATAATCAATTTCCGTAGCTACCGGAGGAACCCGATAGAATTCCTCAAACGGGTAGAAGAGCTGATAGAGAAGAATAGAGAAACCAGGTGGTCCAGTGTGAGAAGTATGATCGATGAAATGTTCCGTGACACCCATGACAACTGGTGGACGGCCACACGACCCGAGATCAATGATACACAAGAGTTTAAGAAACAGTTCCGGGAGAAATATTGGTCCGAATCAACACAGAATGTGGTCCGCAATTATATCAGTAATGGAAGGTACGAGACACAAGGAGGACACACTTTAACATCTTACTTTTTGGGAAAAGTATGCTTAGCCAGAAATTTGGAACTCAAGATACCCGAGGAGTCTTTGGTAATACAACTGGGTTATCATTACGAAGAAGCCATCCAGAAGGCCAGAAGGCAAGGGCAAATAAAAACAATTCAAGGAATGGTTAGTCTATTGGAGGACCTGGAGAATGATAACCAGTATCGAAAAAACAGGATCACAAACCAAAGGTACAACAAGTGGAATGAACATAACAGTACAACTAATTTCCATGGACCATACAATCATCCACAAAACAACAATCGGAATAACTGGGGCCGAAATAATAATGATAATAATGAAGAACAAACATTCAATAGAAATACCCAGCATCACCCTCCGAATAATCAGCCTGGTAACAGAGGTCAACAAAACCATCATTCAGGAAATCAAAACAACAATAGAAACAGCCCAAATAATAATAACCGACCAAATGATAATTACCGAGGAGCGGAACCTGAACAACGCACCAACCACCAACGGTCACCCCAATGACCATAATTACTACGGCAACCGGTATCATCCTAGTTACCAGTACAACCGGGGACCCGGGGGTAATCCAAATAGAAGTGACAGCCGACGTCATGTAAATTTTATCAGTGGGAGAAGGCAGAATAACCACCGAAGATACAACCCGAATTGGCACCCAGAATCATGGTACCACGCGTCCAACGAGACTAACAATAGACCGTCAGTGAGCAGGAACCACGAACCACTTCAAAATGGAAATAACCAGCAAAATGTGCCGAACAATGAAACGAACGACCAGCCAAACAACCTGACCGTCAGCCAGCAATCACCTTTAAACTAAAAGGGTCAGTGAAAAAGTATGAACGCCCTTCACATGACCAATCACTTGGGTTGATACGTCAAACAATGTCAGATAAGGAAACCAAAGTAATCACGATAATCTACAACAACTATTTAAAGGATATTCGAGAAGAACTTCTCGAGGAAGAGGCCAATCAATTACCACAAAATAATAGTGAAATTGTTCATATAAAGGCGACAATAAACGGTACCTTAACCATTATCATGGTGGATACGGGGTCTAATATCTCTCTAATTAACCAGCCTGAATTAGAAAGAATTCAAGCTCACTCTCGAACACCAATCCCTACACTGCAAATAAATAATATAATCATCATTGGCGCAACTGGTAAACAGAACAAAACGGGTTAGAAAACAAGTATCATTGGAGCTAGATAATCTAGAATCAACCATCCCTATTATATTTCTCGTGGCAAGTGGGCTACCATTCAATATGCTTATCGGATGTGATGTACTAAGAAGGTATTCAGCAGTAATAAACCTGCAGAAGGGAGTCGTGTTGTTAACTTCAGAACAAGGAACCTGGTCCGCGAACATTATAAATTGTGTACCAAGTCCAATTGCTTTAAGCCAAGACCCAGGACTGAAGAGTTATTATTGTCAGAGGCGTGAACCATCTATCACCATGGCAGAGGAGGAGAAGCAGAAGGCCTTGTGGAAACAGAAGTTGGAAGAGATCATAACCTTCCAAAGAGAATGGCCTCTGCAGGAAATTAGTGAGCAACAGTCTAAAAAACTAATTGCCATTTATAATGATTATCAGCATGTCTTTCCAAACAACTCTCTTCAAAAGAAAAATGGACGTGGGGAGCGGAACAAGAGGAAGTGCTCAAATTAATTAAAAAAAAATTTGTTGATACTGTTATATTACACCACCCCAATTTTGAAAAACAGTTCTACCAAAACTGCGACGCTAGTGATGTAAGTCTAGGCGCAGAGCTGTACCAGGAAGACGAAGATGGCAATCACCTGGTCATTAGCTTCGCCAGCCGAATAATAAATAGTTGTGAGCGTAACTACAATGTTACAGAAAAGGAGTTGCTCAGCATAGTATTCGCGTGCGGCAAGTTTAGGACGTACATACTTGGATATAATATCACGGTCCGAAGCGATCGTAAATCAATATCGTTTCTCAAACAGTGTAAGTTGAATCATGGCCGACTTACTCGATGGATACTTGCTTTGCAAGAATACCACATTACATGGGAGTATATTCCAGGACGAAAAAATATAGTGGCTGACGTATTATCCAGAATAAATGTAGTAAATCAGACATTTGAAGGAGAAAAGGGGAAGATAGCAAAAGTGTATTATATATTGAAAGATAGGAAAGACCTGGAAAATATTGTAAACCAAATAGTGTTGCAACAAGAGCAAGATACAAAAATATCCAACATCAGAAAAAGACTGACGGAGTCTGAAGCCATTATTAACAAATTTTACTGTGTATACAATGATATTTTATTTATAAAAACAAAAAAGAACCAAGACACTTGGAAACTAGTAATTCCTCAATCATTAGAAAATCAAATCATCAAAGATTACCATGTGAGATACGGCCACATGGGAACAATTAAAATGGTAAAAGCTTTAGAGGAAGATTTGTTCATAAAAAATATTGCAGGAAAAGTGAATAAAAACATAAAAACCTGCACATTGTGTCAGATGGTCAAAATCAATAACGAAAGGAAGGATGGAACGATGATACCCATCACATCAAGTGCCAAACTAGAGAAGGCGTTCATCGACATATGTGGACCATTCCCACGTAGCGGAGGAAGACATGGCTACAAATTCATTGTTATCATACTTGACCATTACACCAAGTACACCAAATTATATGCTATAAACAGAGCCACAACAAAGAAAATATTAGATATTATTAAAAATAAATACATGGTAGAGATTGGAAAACCGTACATGTTAATAACCGATCATGGAACGCAATTTAAAGGAAGAAGGTGGAGAGAAGAATTGCTAAAACTAAATATTAAAACATAAAACTTCAGTCTACCACCCTAGTAGTAATCCCGCAGAAAGAATGTTGAGAGAGGTGGGACGCATTTTGAGAACTTATTGTCATAACAACCAGAGAGAATGGTACAAATATTTATCTTCAACCGAAGTGTTTTTAAATATCAGCTATCACCAATTTACTGAAAGTACACCTTACTTGATGATGTTCGAGAGGAAGCCAAATAGAGAGATCCAAGAGATAATAGAATTCCCAAAAAACCCAGAAAACCCGTATGATAAAAACAAATGGTACAGCCTAATTATGGAAAAGATTGAGAAACAAAAGGCCAAATATGCAAAAAACCAACCCAAAATAATCAAATATAAAGAGGGAGAAAAAATATTAATTAAAAATCGTGAACTGCCAAGTACAATGGAAGGTATAGCAAAGAAATTATTATTGCTATATACCGGACCGTATATCATCACAAAAGATAATGGTAATAATACTTACCAGATAAGCAATATCAATACAAGAAAAATAAAGGGAGTTTATAACCAAACTTCGATAAAAAAGTTTTATGAAGAAGAATAAAACCATTGCGAAATGAAACACATTTCAAAATTCCAAAAAAGATTGTAAGAGCAGCTTACTACCCTATTTAGATGATATATGCGGGATAATAAAAAGAATTAATATAAGTGGATAATAATGGAAAAAAAAACAAAGGAAACAGTTACACAAATTCCTTTCAATTTAAATCAATTTACAGTCTGATAAAAGATTGATATATGAAGTACGAAGTAAAAAGTGAGATAGTAAGGAATAAGTTACACACATTCCTATATAACACAAATGTAAGAATCACAAACTTACAATTATAATTAAACCAAAAAATAACTAAAAAGGAATACGCTACAAACATTCCTTTAAGGTAAGACAATTAACTTACCAAAGAATTATCAAAAATGATATTTAATACAGAATGAAATAAACAAAAATAAAATCAAGCTCAAATTACTGAGATAAATACTTGAAATTATACTGAATCAAAAGTATTCTAAGAAAAAAAATAAAATAAAATTTTAACTGGTACAAGGAGAGAGAGAAATTGTGTATAAAACAAATATACAAATATGGCTAAAGCAGAATCCTGCTAAATGACTAAGAAAAAAAAAATGTCTAAGACAATTAAAATGATCACAACGAGCATTGAAAACAAAATAATGAGAAATAATGATATGATGAAATTAACATATGAATAAAGATAAAAACAGTCAAGTGTATGAGTAGATGATAGTGTATAGTTAAGGTATAGCGGAAGGAAGAATGAGTAGTAATGACAAAGTGATCTAAAAGCAAACCACAAGGTGGACAATCCCAAAGTATATTATTGTATTATTATTATTATTTAGTCACAAGTTGACAAAGAAGGCATTTAAGATTGACTGTTGAAAAGTCCAGCAATCCAAATAAACTGAGCAGAGATGATGTGCCTCTGGTCTCAGAAAAATGAGTAGTAATGAGAGAAACCAGCTACTATATAAAAGTTAGGGAAAAATTTGTATATGAGGGAAAATGCACCAATGGAAATAAATAAAAACAGATCCAAATAAAATGGAATGAACTAAGTAAGAAGAGAAATGAAGAATGGAGAAACAAACAAGAAAGAAGAGGAAAAAGGTTATCTATAACTGATAATTTCATAAAAAACTATGCTAGTGTTTTATTAAAATGATCAATTTTAGAGGAGAGGCATTATGTTACGATACAATTAAGCCAAATCCCGTACCAGTGATAAAAAAGATAATTCTTAATATAAAAATACTTCATATAAAATAAAATGTTTAAAAATGTATAAAATGTAAATATTTTGACACGACGTACGATGATATTACCCAACCCAAGTGATTGAGCCAACAACATAAACATAAAGAAGGGAACCACGTGACATACTCAAGAAAAAATGTGATAGACCAAACAATTATGAACTAACAAGAGAAGAATCAGAGGAAGAGAACAGATCACTACAATTAAACAGAATTTTAAACCAGAAGATGACGATATTACCCAACCCATGTGATTGAGCCAACAACATAAACATAAAGAAGGGAACCACGTGACACTCTAGAAAAATGTGATAGACCAAACAATTATGAACTAACAAGAGAAGAATCAGAGGAAGAGAACAGATCCCTACAATTAAACAGAATTTAAACTAGAAGAGAAGAGGAGGACCGAACCAAGATGAAGACTATTGAAGATGAAGAAGAGGAAGGATGAAGAGGAGACAGGTCAAACCCAAGGGGAAACTAACACACATATAAAGGGGAAAAATAGTATACTCAAGGATAGAATACGGTCAATAAACCTCACATAATTATTTATTGATGAAACCAATATTATTGTTATCATTGAATTAACCTATGTACCCATTTTAAGGACAACACGATTGTAAAGTAAAGTAATGTAGAAAAAGTACACTAACACAGTCAGAAAGGTTAGATTTCACAAACAAACAACTAACCTCATATTATTAATAATAAATATCATGCTAGAAAGAAATAGTGAGAAATGGTAGGAGAAAGTATAGGGATTACCCATTAAATAACACTCGATACAAACAGTGAACCAAAGTGAAGTGCCTTAGTGAAGTGTAAGTACCCTAAAAATAGTGAAAGTGAATGTTAAGCATAAAAAATATAATGATAGGTAAGAAAACACTTTATAAAACATTGATGAACAATCAATGATTGGAGTGACATTGTACACATTAATATAACTAGAAATAATTAGCAATAGTGTTCCAAATAAATATAAAAGAAGCATGTAATGTTATTCAGGGAGAAAGCCCAGACAAAGTAATTTGTGTTAACATGGTATAGTAGAATAGAATTAAAGTTTTGTTGTTAAAATTAAGACTACAAAGAATACAACACCCCATGTTGAAAGGGGAATTAACTTTCATAATTTTATGAGAAGTGACAATGTTTATCACTCTAGATTGTAACAAAGGAAAGAAATCAATATTAGAACTAATAATAACTAGTGACTTGTAAAGAATAGTTTGGTTCAATGTTAAAAAGGGAATATGGCTGAAGGGAACCTACAGTCCATAAACCTAATTATTATATTTTAAAGGATGTGTAATGAAAATGTATGTTGAATAGTAGTTAAAACACAAACAAATAAGTGAAGCCCATCAGGCTGAATTCAAAATGTAATTTTAAAAGAAATACACCAAAAAACAATCATGGCTAATCTTGGCTATGAAAACATCTAACTGTCAGAGACACTCAAAAGTAAATTGTATCTATTTCGCAAGAAACCTTACTAATATAAGACCAGTAAATGGCCAGTAATTATATGTAAATCATATTAAAACAGAAATGTTATTATAAAAGTTTAATTTAAGAAAGATATGTAATTTATCAAATGTCAAATATTTAGACCAAAGTTAATGTATAACAGAATATGACCTTATGAGGTATCGTTGTAAACTTTGAAAGGAAAGAAAGATAATAGTGATATCATTTATTACCCCAAAGGAACTATAAAGGAATAAAACCATTAGGAAAATACTTAATAAATTTGAATAAAAATTCAAATATTTTAACAATGTCTTTGAAAGAGTAATTAACCAATCACAGAATTACGGTTACTATGACAACGAGCCGTTGAGGGCTTATTTTCCGTTAAATTATATAGACTCAAAAAAACGACGCGTGGGTAAGCGGCACGCAAAATTGGAATGATTGAAATTTTAATTTAAATAGTTACAAAAAGTTTAAAAAGTGAACCAAGATGACCAAAGACGAATAGATGTTGACCTAACAAGAATTAACGATGTCCAGGAACCAAATTAAATAAATTAATTAGAAAAAAACCCAAGACCAGATTGAAAAAGATGTTCGAAGTTTAAAACCAGCCCAAAATTGAAGAATATCCACTAACCCGATGACTACACTTCAACGTGATATGAACTGATAAGTATCGAATAAATTCCTTAATCCCAAAAACCCAAATTACTTAAAATATTTTTCAAATGATAAAATTTCTCACTATTGAACAAGTATTATTTTCTTTCAAAGGTGTTGATGCATAATTTACTTACTTAAACACATTTTATTAATCAAAGTATAACCTTGATTGAGAGCACAATTTTTGTAACAGAAATACGACACTACCGAACAATTTGTAAAAACACATTATAATTTCTAAGTACGTATAAGGTATGGTAGTGTACTTTTTTAATGTAACCAACGTTTGTCTTATTTCATGATCCAAAGAACCCCAGATTTTAAACATAGTAATTTATTGTATGCAACTGACGCCATATCGGCAAACGAAAGTGTTTTAAAATCAATTTTGCCAACTCTGAGATATTTTTGTGTTTCATGCTATAAGCCGGAGCAATCTGTTATCAAATTATTTATAATTCATTTGTCATATTTATTGATGACCAGATTTGTATTAAAAACACAGTACCGAGTATTACTATCTTGTTATTTCATAGGATTTTGTAGAGTATATGTGTGTTAGAAAGTTTTATTCAACAGCCAACTAGCGCTCATCACGAGTGGACGAAACAGTAACTTGTATAGCGGCGGGAACCATTCGAACGATCCAGCTGTCCATGCTAATCACACGTATCATTTTAGAATTTAACTATTTTAATTGTTTTAATAGAAACAATGTGGCGCCACCCGGGATTCGCATCTTTTGTACTCTCAAGGCCAATATTTGTCAAAACTAACGGTACATGACACTAAAGTCGTTTTTAGCAAACAATGAGTTTCCGTTACTTTATGACTTCGAAAGTTAACAAATATGTCCCATAGCCGACAGTCTGTCGCCGCTGCTACATATTATAGAAAATTTTTATCTTAGGCATTTCTTTGTCTCAACATTACACTCCATATAACGAAATATTTATACTTACAGTTAACTGTATAAACACTTAATAATATCTAATATACATTAGTGTCATCACAATTTTATCATTATAGTGTTTCTCGTGTACAGTATAGGTATGATGTCTAAAGTAAACGGGTATCTATAAAGTGATTTCACTTTTGGAAGGATAAAGAAGAACAAACGTTACAGTGTTGTTGGTTTTTCACTGTGTCTTCTCTGAAGGAATACAGTTGCCTAGAATACCAGTTTACTTTTTATGTGCAAGCAACAAGGAAAATGCAGGAAGTCAAAATTAGTAGAAGCAGGAATTGAAAACAAGGAAAATTGAAAGGATAATATTAGAATAAGTTATATTAGTAATAGAATATAGAATAAGTAATATCACAGTTGTGTTTGGCGTCAGCAACAATTGTCCTGATGATGACAATAAACATTGTCGAAACGTGGACACAAATAAGTTAAAAAATTTGTGTTACACTTTTGGCCGATCCTCACAAACCCTTCAC
This sequence comes from Magicicada septendecula, assembly GCA_034769895.1. Taxonomy (NCBI): domain Eukaryota; kingdom Metazoa; phylum Arthropoda; class Insecta; order Hemiptera; family Cicadidae; genus Magicicada; species Magicicada septendecula. The sequence goes on from CM068367.1 coordinate 732,726,783, forward strand.
CGAAAAATTCATTGATTGACGGTCACTACGAATTTAAGGATTTAATTAGAATGAGAATGAAAAACTTAATGTGGGTCGAAAAAAGGTATTGATACAAAGACTGAGAAACAAGTATCAAACAACTCCTGTGCTGTGATAGGTTACTTGTATCCATATATGGGTAAAATTGTAATTGTGTTAATATGAAACGGTGCAATTGGAATTAATGGTTGCAGATTTGTCATGGATACTAAGAATGCAGAAACACACACACACAAGCAAACGAGACCAAATTTTCTGGTGACATGAAAAATCAAAACATTAAAGTACGCGCGCGCGTAGCTTGACTTACTTTAGATATTATCTTTAAAGTATTCTAATGCTATCCTGTACTGTAGTATAACAGTTAGAATTACTGGAAGGTGCTCGCGCGCAAACACAGTAGCTAAAATGAAAACCACTCTTTTAAAAAATCTATCTACTTTTTTATTTTGCAGAGAATTTTGGGGATTGATGGCATCCTGTCCTTAGTGTATGTCAAACACTGTGCGAACTTCTCTGGTTTACTCTATGTGCGCGCGCGCACGAGTCTGATATTGTTAAATTATTTGTCTTCTTGGATCAGATATAATATTATGTTTGGTGTTTATTTGTGTTTATTCAGCTAGTGGTCTTCGTATTCTGTGTGTGTGCGTTTTATGTATAGGCCTATAAAAGTTTTCTGATACCTATATCCATTTTATCTCATTTTGGAATAGATTTTATTAGTTTTACGTTGTGTGTATCTGTAATATAGTGTTTTTGTGTTAATGGCATGTGATGCTGGATTGTTCGTGTGAACTATATAAAAGCTTTAATACTAGCTCTTTTTATTTACATATTTTACCGATGTGATGTTCCGTGATATACGAAATGCTAAAGATAGGCCTATATATTGAAATTTGTTGGAATATTCATAATGAGCTTACCTGGGAGTATTTGATCAAAAGCTATGCAGATAGATAGATATTTAAAAATCAGTGGTAATTACATGGGAGGATAAAAATTGGATTAATAAAATGATATAAACGTACTTAAAAGTTGATTGTCAGGGTGTTTTATTGGTTTCCAAAATTTGTTTGCCATATACATATTTTTTGTTGACTTGAAAATGTTGAACACGATTTAGTACACAGTGTTTCACATCATTTCGATCAACAGTATACAAGGACATTAAAATTGTCCATACATACATAATGTTTGTATTTGATTTTATTTATGTAACTACTTTGTTTGTATGGAAGGTTAAATATTAGCGCCGTGATAGAGCGGGAGTTCAGGATCCGGCACATGCCGGCCCACCACCATCACTCTACAAGTTAATGTATATCGATTTAGTGTTGTAGTGTAATTGAATAACTAGGTACTCAGCGTTTCAGTGTACATTCTTGTAGCTCACCACGTATGCGTGTACTGTAAATAGATTCCAATATTAAATGCGTGAAAACGCCCATGGTGGAAGTTAATGCTGACTGAAATGCGGTTGGTACGTGTCTTAAATTTGAGACTGACTGTACACTTTGAGGGGTTGGCATGCAGCCTATTAGGGGAGTAAGGCCAGTATGGCGGCCATTCATCCCCCTTCGCTGCTTGTTTGGACTGCTACCATTTCACTATCCTGTGTGCACGGTACTATATTTCATTATTCTCTCTTCGGGTTTGCGGAGGGTCCTTTTCTTGTGACCCTGCATGCAGCTTTGCGGTTGCATTTTTGTTTGTTCCAAGAAACGAGACGAATATTTTGTCCCTCATACATTTTGAAGATATGTGCACTGCTTGTTTACCGCCAGTTCAGCGTCATTCACTATTATGCTGTAGAGAAAGTATGCGTACGTTGGTGAGCTCAAATTTGTACATTCAATGAATACGGGTGTATTATTCATTACAATTACTGATATCAGTATTAAAATATCAAAATAGAAACTTATTGAGATCGTTAACGATAAACCGACGAAAACCCCTGATTTTGGATGCTTGTGAGTTGTTGAAAAAAGAGGAGGTAACTCGTGGCAGACATTTAGAAAAACTGCTGTGCATCATTTCTCTGAGTCTATTGATTGCAGTTATTCTCGTTATGGTTATGATAACGTAATACCAGTTTCTGCAGATGAATTGATTGTTACGAAACCTATCAGTTTTGCTCACACCATTAATAAAATTAGTTTATCGACGTGAAATATATTGAAGACGCGGATTTGCTAGGGGAATTGTTTTCTGTACGGACGTCTAATTCTATATAGGTTGGAAATTATTTTTTTATATATTTTTATGAATAATACTGCATTAATTGTTAAAATGTACATGGGTAAACGTGTTCATACTGTTCAAGTAATTTCTGTAAACAGGAACGGTTATCACTCCCGCATTTGTTATACTGCGGTGTAGTTTGTTTGTAAAATAATGAAAATGAGATAAGGATTGTGGTGATACACGACAATAGTAGATTAAAAATGTTTGTATTCAGTATGTTTGATAGTATGCAAAAATACAAACAAGAAAGGCAACAGAAAAAGCAGAATAATAGTCTCTTACATAATACGTAACACCTTTCTTCATAAAAAGTTAATACAGTTTCATTTATAATATAACTTCTTTAACAAATTAACGTGTAGGCCTATACTACGGATAGGTATTCCCGAGTAAGCTGAACGGAGGTTATCCAATTGCGTTAAGTAGATGTGCAGTACAAAAACATTAAAATATACCACAATCGTTTATACCTCTGAAAAACAAACTGTAAGTGGCCTTTAACAGTATTTCACAACTACTCCACAGGACCTACTCTAACCAACCGTTACAACCGAGTAATTTTTTATTATTTAAATTTTATTAATTAACATTTGATCATAACTTTCCCCTAGAAAAAAACTTCAAATGATGTCCAGTAACAATAACCAATTTTTTAAGAGGTTTAAATGTGAACTCATGTTGTGAATAGGTTGTCTGATGAAGTAATACTGTTTGAAGTTATAAAAGTTTGGCGCGCAAAAAGTAAAGAAACGCGTACACATTTAATTATAGCGTTCATAATTGATGTCATCGTTTCTTTCATACATAGCCGTTAAATACAAACGCAGAATAAAGTGCAGCTAACGCAGTTGTAACGTGTACACGAGAGGAAATGCAGCATGCTGTAGTCGGTGAAAAGGGCGGGAATCGCCCCGGTGCCGTTCTACTAGTTTGGCAGTTGTATACCTACCTGATGCAGACGTGGCCACTATTCCACGAATTTTGTTTTGTTTTGTAGGTCTAGTTTTGTACGGTAGCATATGTGAGAAACTCTTGGTATGTTCGGCAGGTATTCACAGTTAGTTTTTTCCAGGTAAGTTTAAGCAGAATCTCATTTTTGTGGACACGTTGATATGTCTAAAAGCAACAAACATGTATGCTAAATGGTACACAATGCATAACATTTTATGTGGAAATTTGTAGATATAAAGAAAAGTTTCATTTATTATATTTGTATTTAAATATTTACATTTATATTTTAAATATTTACATTTAAATTTTGAGAACGTCCCGGTGTTCGAATCAGATTCGCGGAATCAGTTGTTGAATTTATAACTTTTCAGTCCTATCCATAGGTGTTTGATGCGTGGTATGACTGTTTCAATGTTTTAGTAGTTCCTGGAGTAGTTATAAACAATAGGATTCAAAAGTAATTAGTGTATTAGAGGTATTGAAGTATGAATTTTTACATTTTTTAATCGAGACATGACTTTCTGAGTTTGCATGCATTTCTGAGATAATTTAAGAAAAAAACGCGTGAAGTATAGGTTAGGCTTTAGCCATTAGTCGCGGTGCAACCTTTATTTGTTTGTGCAGAAACTTCTTAGAACTCTACAGTCCTTCAATTACGTACATACGCACACCATGGTTGGAGGAGGTGCATCAGCATTTCCCAGAATTAGCATATTAGGGTAGTGTCCTCTTTAATAACATTTGATAATTTTTCTAATGTGTACAGCGGCGTACTCCAATATGAGGAACGAATGTACAGACATGATCATAGCATGTTCGGCAAATGCATGTGGAAACGGTTGCGCGCCGTAAAGTGAACTAAATGCTGGGGCAGTGTGATGAGTGTTCAGCTGTTCTCACAGAAAATTTATGAATGAAGGCTCCAGCTGCGGACTGATGTCTCAAGAAATTATTGTGTATCGCTTTCATTTACGAGTCATTAACGTTTTTACAGGTCCCATTTACGATGTGAGTGTTTATTCTGATACCTCACGATTGAATTCACTGTAGAAACTGAGAATTAATAAGAGACGTTAGTATTGTTTAACAAATTGATACGCCCACAAATGGCATATGGCATAATGTTATGAATCTGTGTGTGTGTGTGTGTGTGTGTGTGTGTGTGTGTGTGTGTGTGTGTGTGTGTGTGTGTGTGTGTGTGTGTGTGTGTGTGTGTACCGATTCAAAACATTAACAATGAATTTTTCAGTGAAGGGTTAGTGAGGATCAGTCAAAAATAACACAAATTTTTAACTTATCTGTGTCGACGTTTCGACAGTGTTTATTGTCATCATCAGGACCTGTGTATGAAATACAAAAGAAATGTCAAACACAACAGTGACAGATGTGTTGAGTCACTTTCCCCTTAGAACTGTTCCTACATTCCTTTCATACGACGATATGTTTAGGCCTGTGCAAAATTGAACATGTAACTATTGAAAATGAAAAATTATTAATCAATTACTGAACAAACTAGTAAGAACAATTACTGAACAAACTAGTAAGAACAATTACTGAACAAACTAGTAAGAACTTTTCATGTGATTGGTTCTGTTCATATGAGAGAGGGACGACGAAGTTTGGCTAAAACTAATTACTAATGACAGGTTTGTGTAAAATTATGTATTGACACATTAACTAAAAACAAATTTCTTCTTCAAAGTAGTTCCCGGAAGCCACATAGGTTACTTACGGAGACCTCTGGTCCATCACAATCTTTTGGATGAACTCCGCACATTCAAAATGGCGGCCTGGAGTTGGCATTTGTTTTTGGATTCTGTTAATAATCACATCATACCCAGATAGGGAGAGTAAGGGAGCTGGGATATTACAGAAACATCATTTTTGGCCAAGTACTCGTTCGCAGTTTGTCGCGGTGTTACACAGAGAATCTTATTGTGACGAAGCCGCCAAGTCATCAGTCTCTGTCCCGACACAATTGACCTCCGTTTATGAGTCTCGGGACATAGTAGAACCTCGCTGTAGTAAATTCGATTGACTTTATTCTTGGCAACTTTATCCTTTTCTTATGCTCACGACCTCGAATGTCGAAGAAAATTTTGAGCGTTGTCTTAATCCTGGAGTTGTTTTTTGTTACCTTGTTTTGAGCGTGGCGATTTTTTGTGTGCCACTCTTTACTTTGGCATCTTCTTTCTAGATTATAGCCTACTTAAAAATCGTCGGTTCATCCCCCGTTCAAATCGTGTCGAAATTGTATGAACAGTCTGGTAATTGAAACGTATAGTCTTCTGTTGTTTAAAGTATGGCTCTGACAGCTCTTCATAGGGGGATGATTCCACATTGTCCTGTTGTCAAACATACACTTACAACCACGTGAGTCTCTCTTTCTCTTTTTTTCTTTTTATTTTAAGAAATAAAGAAAGAAAAATCTCTTTACCACTCATAAAGCTGGAATTCACTCTTCTCAGGACATGAAAGACAGACTATTTTGAGACACTGACTTTTTAACAACAGGTGGTATTTAAACATCGTTTTTTCATAACACAATACATTCAGATAACACTTGTTTTGCATACTGTGGGTTAACTTTGGGGAGTGGCAGAAATGTTTCCTTATTAACGTCATCATTAATAGTGTTACTGTATGGTCACATACAGTTGTGGCAGCATTACATGCAACTGACGTCACGTTACTATGACAGAAATTTTATGATTGGTTACCAGTATTCTATAAGGTAACGTCCTACGCAATTGTGAGAAGCACGATCTGATAAGTAGAGGAGTAGTTGTTTTTTTTTACCAATTATAAGATCTCTCGCTTTCGTCAGTTCGTGCTGTGGTTGGTTAGTCGTCCAGGGTTGTGATATGGTTTGACGGAATAAACATGAACATCAGTTATTTCACGGCTATCCGAGAGTGTATTTTAACTTGTTAAATATTTCTGTTGAAGTGTCTTGAAGTTTGACACAAAAGCCGATTGCAGAACGTTGCTCAGTATTTGTATTGCATTATTAAGCGTCTTTTTTGTGAAGTCAAAACATACATTAAACAAAAACTATGGTATAACCAAATCTAAGATGACAAGCAAAATTAAAATTAAGGTAAGAAGCTGAAAATGTTAATGATTGTAATCAAACGTTATATAGCTAGACTGTCAGTTGTTCCATTGTTAGTCTTACAGTGTTATATTACTATTGTAGCAACACAGGAAGTGTTGTATACTTCCTGGATAAATTCTGTCTTATTTTATTTTTGAGACGAACCTCTTAAATGTTCGTTAAAATATGATGATAATATTCTGTAATGATGACAGCAATAAAATCAAGAATAAGAAAAAACATTGGAAACTTACTTGTGATTTCTAATTTAACGAGAAGCCACAAGGGAGTAAGCACTCTTACAGTCTATACACAGTCGCTCACCGTCTTACGACCTATGCGACTTAACGACTGTTCGCAATTACGACTAAAACACAAAGAATATTTTCACTAAGACTAGGATTTTTTCAGATTAATATATTTCATACTATGGTAGGACGAAACGACAGGAGGCACGCAGGCATTTTTGATTTATCGTTAATATCTAATGGTTGATAATCGTTTGGATGAATCGAGAAAACAAAAATCCATTAGATAAACATAATGCGCCGTCTTTATGGTATACGTTTTCCGATTATGTCTGTACTACTTATGAAAAAAAATGCGGTACTAGAGGTAATGTATTAAATATTAGTAACACCATCTCAAAGTATGGAGACACTAAAATTTATGTACATAGGTGTCTATAATACCCTATAGTATAGCCTATGCGTATATATGTGTATTTTACATGCCCGACTTACGTCCAGATCGATTTATACAACTGGCCAGTCTTAGTAGACGACCGATTGAAATGGGGTTTTTGTTTCATGTTGTGATCGATTTTTAATTACAGATATACGAGCTGGGAATTCTCCATAACAGAATTTTCTTACGTTTTGAAATTGGTACTGATAGCCTACTAAATTTTGCCTTTTACCAGTCGACTGGTGACGGAAAAGTCGAACCAAAATACTGATTTTGTGGCAGAGTGAGAGTGTATTGAAGATGTTTCGTGGTTTTACTTAGTTCGCAGATGCATAAGATTTGCGATTTGACTTTAATTGCCTTGAATCAAGGAAATGTGAGAAATAAAGTGATGTCTGTTTAAGCGACAAATGCGTAGACTGTTAGGCTCAGTAACCTTGTTCAGAGCGACATTAGCCTACAGAGGACTGACATTTTTTCTGGATTGGACAATTTTCCGCATTATACAAAAGTCGCATGTCAGTTAACTTTTGCGATTAATTTACGAGGCATTTATTCGTACATGAGCTTTGTTTCTGTACTTAGGCCTACTATTACCATTACGTTTGTACCGTAACATATTCCTTCAATTACAATTTTCCGTAACAATCTTACACCATTCCCTTCAGTTCTCAGGAACAATCTTCCTTCCTCTGATCACCACGGTTCGCAAGCCCCCCCTCAACACGCTCCATCCGCCTCTTTCTCGGTCTTCCTCTGGGCGTAGACTTCAAGGGTTTCTATTCTGTGATAGCTATCGTATAACCGTAACATCATTATTACTAAATAGGCCTAAACGTTTCTACATACAGTTTTTCATTATTCTAAATGACTGGTTTTAATATAGTTTAAATTTTGTTTATTCACAGTACCAATTAAGTGTCCGTCTTGCATCTTTTTTTAAAAACAACGTGGTTCAGGCTCAAGGTTCTATCTTCAGGCAATAAGTTTGTGATACCATAATTATAAACAAAACACTAAAATGACAAACGTTGCACAAAACAAAATAAATTTCCACATAAAATACCAAATAAAGTATTGTAACTCTGAAGATTATAAATTTGAGCCCGTCGTAATTTCAAGTAGGCCACATAGAGCTCGTCTTTCTTTCTCATTAGGTTGTCTTTCTTATTGTCACAAAGCGATAGTAAGCCTACACAGCTTCCACAAGCTGAGATCAGCGGTATGAAACCTATTGCCACCATACTTTACTCTGACAGTTGGAGGATTTATTTTTCTCAGCCTTTATGCTTATTGTTTTCGGTATAACTAAAATTGCTTGATTACCAAAACAACAGTGCATGATGTATCAGTTTACCCATGTCCCCGCTGTATAGGCTACTTCTATTTGCTTAGGTAACGGATGTCGAAAGTTAGCAGTCTGTGATGTCTGCCGACAGGTATCTTATCGTAAACATTTTTTGTAAATGTGTTACATAACATATGTTAGTTCATTGTCTTTGTTTAAATCAGTATCGCTAGAAAAACTAGACAACATAAAATTTTAGGAACTGAATTTTCGTGTACAATAAATTCTTTTCTGAAAATGTAACATTTCGTTCCCGGTTAAGCAGATTCCGCATTATACAAAAGACAAACTTAAAATTTCAGTAAAATTATTTTCCGGGCTGTTGGGCCGTGGTCGTCTTATTATAAATCCAAACGTTTTGACTGTCGCTGCGACAGTCTCTTCAGTGAGTCTTCCGTCCTGCCTATTTTACAGCGTTCCTCCGGAACGTTCCAGAACGTGTAATTCGTTAGGAATTACAAAGATGACTTCTTTAGAAACTAAAAACTGATAGGCCTATTGTTCAAAGTATCATTCATGCTCTGTGTATGTTTCTAGATCATTTGAGTTGTTTATTGTTAAGCACAGGACACATGCTTATGAGTAAATTTCACCATTCCCTGCTCAGAAGACGCTAATGTGTATACAAAATTTTGGGTAGTCTAAGTGTTTCTCGACCTTTCTGATAATGGAGATCCCTAAAAAAATTATTTATCCTTGCCCGGACCCCTTACACATAGGGCCTATAGGCCTACTGAAGAGTACATGTAAGCCTATGTGTAATATATATGAATGAAATTATTTGTACAATCATATTTATACGGATTCCAGTTAAATAATATAAATACATAGCCTATATACGAATAATATAATATAGCCTACAATATATTGTCAAAAACTGTTTCAAATTTTTGTATTGTTTAAATTTATACTCATAGTCAGCAGTTTTCGTAAATATTAATAGGCAGCAATACGATTACCTTTTGAAATCTCAAGACACGTAAGGCACATTTTTCTATAGCCCTAATAAAGTATAAATTCGTTGAAGGAAAACATAGGTAAGACAATTATTGTTATAGCATTTTTTACAGATATAAAGTTATAAAAAATGTTATCGCATACGTGTAAATAATACAATAAGACCTAAGATATTAAGTAGTTAGCCTAATAAAAAGTAATGCATATGAACTTGGCATATACGGTACGCATATTGGTATGTTTAACGGATTACATAGTTAATAGCGTTTTGAGTATGAAGGACAGGCTAATTACAAAAATTGTTTTAAAAGCAGTTATGAAAACATTTATTAATAATTTAATTTCATTCTGAGGACCATTATTTGTCGCGGACCCCCGGTTGAGAATCATTCTCAAAGTAGTTCACTTTCTTCAGTGTGGCACATGAATCTGTTATAGGCCTAGGCGGTGTAAAAGGTTTATCCAGTTCGTGAAGTTTACTCAGCTACACCAACTTTGTCACTACTTATTGCCACACTGCTAAATACTTCGTTCTTGACGAGGCCTTTCGGTGTCTCCACCATCTTCATATCTTAAACGATATGGTGGAGACACCGAAAGGCCTCGTCAAGAACGAAGTATTTAGCAGTGTGGCAATAAGTAGTGACAAAGTTGGTGTTAAGATGGCTGCTAATAAAACTAACAAAACTTAAAATGTAAGCGAGTTACTTAACTACAACTAACGACCTTTCATATCGTGTAGGCCTATCATGTTTTCATTCTTTTGTTCAGTGTTTGGTGTTTTAAATAAAATGTTCCTAATTTCGGAAATCTTTTGAAAACTTCACGTTCGTAGTTTAAGATCATTATTATAGGTCATGATGTGATCTAAACATCAAACAGTTTGACTTAGGTTAAAGTAAAATTATTAAACGTGACGCCTTTGATACAAACTCAACAGAATGTTTCTCAGAAAAGCAGGTTAGATATAATTAGTTCATGCGGGTGTGAGCCTGAAAGAAGTTTTTGGATTTCACAGTGCTGCATGAAAAAGAGCTTTCCCTTGACATGCTTATTTCTGTTTTTGAATTTTGAAAGTATTTTTCTTGGTTTTTTAAACAAAATGGTCACATAATGTTATTCATCGCACTTAGTGTTATGTTGGAAAATAATATAAACGTATAGGCCTAACTCTCTGGCGTGTGCAGCAGCACAAACGATTCATGATGTCCCGATAACTTTGGAAATGTTGTTTCGCCTTTTACTCTCACTTAATGATTATATGTTACTATTAGTTAAGCTAAATAACATATTAGCGTTATGCATTAACAAATTATGAACATAAGAAAAGGGGGAATCATAGGCATACGTTGTGAGGTATAATTGCCCATCGTTCGCCTGTTAAGTAAGCCTACTGCTTCTAATGTTCATAATCGCCAAGCAATTAGGCTACGTGCCTGTTAGAATATTATAGGGGCGAAGTGTGTGTATACTTCGTATGAAGTGTTACAAGGGCCTAACTGTTAGATCGCTGTCCGTGGGAAGAGCATTTATGTTTCCAGGCGGTTGAAGTGCGACAACTACGAGTCGGGGGGGGGGGGGGGTTAGCGACAACTACGAGTGAGGTTCGTGAAGGAAAGTTCGTGACGTTGACACTTAGGGCAGTCATTTTGATATGTGAACGGTGTACATTGTCTTGTAGGCCTACCATCTTTTGTCACCCATATGGTATTTAACTTTCAGTTTCGGATGTTTTTAAATATATTTGTAAAGTTCAATAGGGATGGTGTTACGCTGCATTCTATATACTTCCTTTGGTAAACGTTTTCCGGAATATCCCCAGAGCGTGCTGAATGAATTCAGTAAGAGTTAGTAATCCATCTTAATTTGATATATATTATTACTTGTCAGTGGTAAACAGCTGATGTTTTACAGGGTAAGCTTTAAACATGTTTTTTCTTACACATTTGGTCCCAGTTTCTAAGAAATGACCAACGGTTGTGCAGTGTGACAGACAAATTCTCTGTTGTCAAACAAGTCTTGCTCTAAACTGGCTTCCCGCAGAGTCATTGAAAGGGAATAGCCTACAGTGAAATGTTTTCCAGCTAGTAAGCCTAAAGGAAATGATCCTTTTTCAAAACCTTTTGATTTTGTGCTGGATTCACGTGTCATTTTACCTTTAGGCCTGTGATTATATATACGCCTTGCTGAGTTATAGCCACTCTTCAGACTCGGAAGACAAGCGGGATCGATGAATCACTTCACTCCCACAGGACCCCGTTACATTATTAAATCTTTGCATGCTTCTTTAACTCCTCAGGTCACCGTAATCCATTTCTTCCTATTTCTCACGCTTTTCCACTTGTCACGCTCATAACTTTTAAATTTCCAAGATTTCCCAGTTTAGTTTTCCCAGTGCCCATCCTGTAGGTCTCTGTTCCTTTGCCTTCCATTTTACAGTCTTCAGATAATGATTCTTCTTGTCTGTGTAGGTGACGGAATCATCATAGCCTTTGTAACTGAACACCCCTGAGAATGCCATCGTTATTGTATCTTCAATCTCCAGACTTTTGAGCCTTTTCTATTCCTTCTTCTGTTTTCCTCACTTCATATGTCGTACTAATCTAAACGACACTGAAGATTTTCGGTTTCTCTTCATCCACACGTGTGGTACATGGTATTTCCTTTGCATGTAGGCCTACCCACTCGTAAAATAATTGTACCACCTCATTTTTGAATTCTTACTGTCGAGTGCCTTAATAGAATATCTAATTATTTCATGTAGACATTTCATCCAACTTTTATTCTTGTGTTTTCACTTATTTTTCAAAGCATTGCACACATTTATTGGTAACCATTGGCCTGAAATATTTAAAATTGACACCTCGTGAAATTTATTTATGTAGGCTATGTAATAATTGTCTCTTGCCTTTCTTCCGTAGTCTCATTTATTTGGTTTTCGGTGGTTGATTCTTTTCATATTAATTTCTTCTACTTACACTTGGTATTGATTCTTCTCAGGCCCCTCGCTATGATACAGCAATGCCACAACTTGAACAAAAGTTGTAGGCCTACTCCTATTTTGTAGTTCCTTATTACGCTTTTCATTAACACTTATATAAACGAATAAATAACACCTTAAGTCCACAGTTTGTAGCCTATATTCTTGTTAGCCAAGATCCAATCGCTATAGCCTACACTTCAAAAATAATTTTTGTAATTTGCTTCAGTATTAGACCCTATGTTTTCTGTTTCTGAAACTGTTTTGCAACAAAATAAAAAGAAAACTGAAAAAGTATTAAACACGTAGAACTTGCAACTATTCTTGTCTGAATTTTGTGTCCCCATTCTCTTTTTATGCAAAACTAAAAGTCTATCTAGTAACAGATTGCAATCGAACATTACAGACACGTTTTGTTGTTTTCATTTTTTACTCTCTTATTATTGTTAAGGCAGGCATGTAGGCCTTCATGTGACGTTGACAAACAACACTGAAGGCATTAAATAAACCTGCTTAAGATGAGGGAAATCTACATTTAAAAAAAATAAAAATAAAACAGCCTGCTAATAATATCAAGTATCCATCGGCTTCAGAAGAAGGAAAAGCTCATAAAGGGAGACTTTTTTATAACGTATGTCCCTGTAGTGTGGGGTAGGACAGGGTCAAAAATACAGTCTTTTGGCAGAGAAGAATGAAAAAGGTGATTTCGGTGAATGAAAAAAGTAATAGGCCTAATAGAAAAGTAAATTCCGTTAATTTCTGGCTATTAGCTAATAGTAGAAAAGTATATTTAGGGAGATACGGTACGAGAAGAACAAGAATATAGAAGAAATATCATTGGAAGGAAATGGAAATAATTAATAGAACGACTTTAGTATGAACAATAGGAATTTACTATTGTATTAAGGAAAAGGATGATGGAAGGAATGCTACAGGAAAGGCAAGAAATTGGGTCATTGATCGTGTAGCTGCGGAAATGGATTTGAGAAGATCTGTGAACAGGGCGGTTAGGTTAATAGAGGTTTCCAACGACTTTCAGAATGTGGGAATCCACAAACCTTTGGATCGAGTAGTTAAGGGAAGAATACAATGAAAAAGATAAAAATATGAAGAAGTAACTTATTCTCTAACAACTTTGAAACATCTACACAACATGAGAAAGTAGTTTTGACTAGGAACTAATTGTTTTAGAATTAGGTTTATGCCAAATACCCTTAATTTAAATTGTGAACTCTCCGTTAATAAATATGAATGAATAACATTTTTATTCGATAAATACTCATTGTAGTTTACATACTCTGTGTTTTTTATTATGAAATTTTTTTAGGAAGTGTTTACGTGAACAGTTTCTTGGACATACGTACGTGTAAACATAAACATGGTGTCGGAAGTCAGTGACGTCAAGAGCAAATCTAATTTGATTCCACAAAAAGATACTGGAGAGAAACAAGTAGGCCTAGTGGGGTGTCTTAAACTTTCATAGCCGAGATGTGTTTAGAGTATGCAACAGCCGAAGTTCTATTAGCCTATCAGGAAATAAATGAGAATTAAGTCATTTTATGTACTGATGAAGTCAACGACAGCACTGACGAAGCTTAAAAAAGAAGCCCTAATGCATCACTTACACTCTTCGAAGAAATTAAGCATTAAAAACAACAGCGGATGTCATGGCGTTAGACTATCATTGACACACCAATAATTCAGTGTTATTAATAATTTTAAGGTAATTACTATTTTAAAATAAGATTCGAAGCCTTTGGCAATTAGTTTAATTACAGTATGATCGTAAGAGACCAGACATTGTAGTAATTATCTACTACATAGGGGTATAAACATTGGACGTGCTTACGTCTACACCACTGAATCCTACCGGAAATGTTTGGCCGCTTGTATGCACTCATGTAGTCTATTCTTGGTAGAACACACCGTGTAAGACTTTTAACATGAACGAAGCTTAAAAGAAACGCTAGTAAGAAAAGGGACGTAGAACGCAGGGCGTGAAAATGATCTCCCAGAAAACTGCTGCTTTTGAAAGAAACGATGTCTAACTAAACACCCGAGTATTAAGTATAAGAATATAGTAAAGGTACTGGAATATACTGGGCACCCGAATATGAAGCAAGTGCTGTTAGTTCCCTTTACTAAACAGTAAGCCTTAGTGGACATGTTGTCTGCCCATTCATCCTTACCAGTGAAGAAGAGACTCAAGTTTTTATAAGAACGCGTAACCCATGTGTTTATTTGATGAGGAGCTTGTTTATTTTATCATTAAGTTTGTTGCGTAGTAAGTGTAAACGTATATAATGTTTTATTAATTAAAAAAATAATAATATAACATGGTTATGGTGTGCTTTCATTCAAGTCTCTGTTGTGACGTGTATCCGTATGACTTACTTCTGTAGTCTGTAGATCATTAATTCATGGTTCAGATGACTAGTTATGGTCAGGAGGGGTTTAAAGACTTATTACTATCACCGTAGGAATATATTCATTAAATAAAGAATACAGCTGCATTTAACACTTCTAACAATTTATTAAATCGAAATAGATTTTTAGAAATATTGAGGTATTCTGTTAGTAAATATTATTTTGGAAGCTTACTTGTCATAATAACATAGTTAATAAATAATTGAGATAATTATATACATGCATGTAATTACGTACAAAGTAAGAACAAGTATAGACTGCAGTGTTTGTAGCATGGTATTGTATTGTAAAATGTGCAACCATTTTGCAATCCCCCCCTCTGAAGTTTGCGACGTTTTGCTATTGGTAGCCCCCTCCAGTCCCCTCCACCTTATTGGTCCCTTTCCCCACTCTATGTTCTTTCTTACATTTTTCACCTGTTTTGTATTTGACCGCCATTTTAAATGTTCGTCGCATAGAATAGTGAATTTTATGATTTCACTTTCAAACATTTTTTTTATACTATTTTTGTTTGTGAAACTTATTGAGTGCAGTTGTGCAACGCAGTGTTGTCTGAGTATGCGTACTATACCTACGTATGCTCGTGCGTGCGTACCAACACGACAGCACTAACCAAATGTTCATTTTTTTTAATTTGAAAGCTCAGTCAAAATATCCAGACATAAAGATTATTATTTTGTGATGATAAAAACTGGAGCATGATTTCAAGTATAGACTAGACCCCACCGTAGGATAAGTGTCCTACAATGACAAAACCAACCTTAGGTGTCCACGTGTAGCAGTTAATTTTGTGATACTTCGATTTGCTCATTTGAAACCTGCCAAGTTCAGTTTCGTAAAATATCGTGCTATAACAAATTTTAACGCTATCATGCGTTGTCAGTCGTACTGTTTTCGCGAAACAGTCTTAAATTGGAGTTATTTTAAGTTATTGGGTTATGGAAGGCCAATCGGCAAATAGTTGCAAGAGCCTGCAAATAACGGACCCTGAGTAGGCCTATGTGAATTTAACAAAACCAGCTTTCCTTTAGTTGACTGGCGCGTTGGTTAGGTCGTTCCAAGGGAAGGAATTTTTTACCTGCTGGCGACCTGTTTATGGGGAGGTTCAGGCTATTTCTATTATGTCGTGTGAGTGCATTACAAAAAGTATTCTCTTTCATAAAACGGTTAACGTTAATTGTCTATGCGTAGCCTACAGCCTGCAACTTGAACATTTAGAAATTTTGCAGGGAACGCCACACAAAATAATAAAAATAATGCTCGTGTTTTTTTT
Source organism: Magicicada septendecula (assembly GCA_034769895.1). NCBI lineage: Eukaryota > Metazoa > Arthropoda > Insecta > Hemiptera > Cicadidae > Magicicada > Magicicada septendecula. The sequence continues at coordinate 732,742,771 of CM068367.1, forward strand.
TTTTTTTGACCGTATTATAAATTTTAACTAGGTTCAGTTATTAAGTTAATTGTGAAGTCCCATAATTTTCATGCAGAAAATGTACGCTTAGAATAAAGAAATACAACATTAGGCATGTCGTTGGAAGCATACAAATTAATTTGAGTGTCTTATACTGCCCGCGCGTAATTGTGAAGATCAGCGTAACTGATGGTAATCAATGAAACCAGCAAGTGCTTTACTGCTTTTTATATAAAAATACAAACTGTAATTATTAGACACTCAACGTGTGTATAATAGGCTACATATAAAAAAAGTGATTGTTGATGTAGAGTAGGCCTGTTTTATGCAAACAGATCATTTGCTCGCCTGTGGGCACCCAGCTTTGTTTTCAGTTTACCAGAGTTAACCGACTGCGTCAGTACTTCTTCATATTTTAATTGTTATAACGTCACCGGAATCCGTTTCCATAGTTTCGGAGCTCGCGTCTTTGAGCTAGAAAGTTTTATCGTTCTCGAAGTAATGTGGAATAACAGAGCTAAGCTGGGATAATAAATCCAACAGTTTTTTTTTTTTTAATTTTATAGCCCTTACCAGTGGCGGGTCTAGGTCTTACTGTAAGGGGCCAATTTTATTAGGTGGAACAACAAAAATTATTCGTAAAAAAGTGGGGAATACCGTGGTAGTGAAAACAGCAATAGTAATTAAATATAAAGAAGCAATTTTCAGTTACATAGAATAACATAAAGCACATACTTCAAAAATATACTTGAATAGGGCCTAGGCCTATACTGTAATTTGTATAATAAGCCTATAAGAAAACAATAATGATTCTGAGGTGGCCGGATCCTCTTGGCCTAAGGCTGCATTTGCTACTGGGCCTTAAACTATTTGAATGCTATAATTTCCAACGAGAAATTGTATATAATTATGATGTAGACCTAAATGTAAATCTTATGTTGACGTAACATAAACCTGTTGCTGTGTTTTATTCACAAACTGAATAAAACGATGGTAAAATTTAACGGGCATTAACATTAAAGAGTGAACTTAGTAGTAAAGGCGATATCAGGCCTATATAATGTTTGTGTATTTCGCTACACGCTCAAGCCAAAATAGTTGTTACATGTGTGATCAGGAACATACGCCCATGTCACTGCACTGATGTAGTTTCTAGCTCGATTGAAACATTTGCTCTATGTGTCCGTAATGTAAGACGTTACCCCGACGAGTTAAACGTAAACAATCTGTGGCATTTAATTGAATTTCGGTAAATATGTTATTATGTATTTCTAGTTTGTAACCAGATGGATTTGTATTTTGTCGAGTACCATATCGAGAAGTGGTCAGTTAGGCCTATACAAATCCATAAGGTTTTCATGTCATAAGATGTTAAAATAAAAACTAGAGCACCTGAAATTCGGTAGGTAACATGTAAAACACGTTTAAAGCTGTATTTGAACAAAAACAGAAATGTAAAACACTAAAAATCAGATAAAACTGATTGACTGTGATGTAGGCCTAATATCATGCACTACCAACGGATAAGAAGGTTTTGAATATAACATCGTTTTACTCTGCAATTTTTAGCATTTTTTTTGAAGTGTGCGTTGTGCTACTCGAAGATCCTCCGTTGTAAACTCGATTTCGATTCTTTTATTCTGGTGTAATTTTTTTTGACAATTTCTTCAAATGCCAACTTGTTATGATGGATTGTAGACATTTGAATTTGAATCTAACTGACAGACTGATGGTAAATTTAGATTCAGATGTCTAATTTGTTGTTGTTGACTGACAGTAAGTGAAGATGAAGTGAAGCAGATTTTCTATTGTTTATGATAAGAAACGTAATGGCAGAAGTCACTAAAGTTGTTATTTTTACACTTGCACCATTAAGAAGACAGATTTTCTATAACGAAACGCCCGTTACAATTTTTGGTACTCGTAACCATGTACCATGTAACATGTAGTTGACATGGTTTTTAGGATGATGGATCTTTGATAAGATGAACGTATTTAATAGCAGAAAATAATTATACAGAAAACGAAAGAAAATAACTTGGAGAGCGATTGTAAAGATTAAACGAAAGAAGACAACCTTGGTTGTAGGCTACAACAGCCATAACAAAATTGAAGTAGCCTATCAAAAAGCATATGCGTGTAGAAAAAGGAGTGGAAGAGTAGACTGAAAAGACAAGACTATTGTTGTGATTAGTTGACCCTGATTACGATCTTCATCTAATTTCAGAACTTTCATGTGAAAGTAGGCGAAAGAAATGAAAAGATATCAGACTAAAGGAAGGTAGGCCTAATAGCCTAAAGGCCACAAACATTTTTAAGACAGTTGGTTAAAATTTATTAAAATAGGCGTACAACCAAAGTTTACTGTAGTAGTTGCACAGTGTGTTGGCCTATTAGTTGCGAGGACGATTAATATTTCGGACCGTAAAGAAGTTGTAGTTACAGTATTATGAAAACTGATTATTTTACGGTAGGTGGATAAGAAGACACGTGTTAGTTGGTGTGATAATATGATGTTCAAGAGTCACGTGGATAGGTTGCTGTACCTACACTTATGACACGGTTGGGTGTTTGTATCGATTTTCATTCGGCCGTGACCGACTACTGCTGCCGCCTACAATCGCGCTCAATAAACATTTATTTTTCCGTACAAATTTTTATCAGTAAAATAGGCGTTATAGTGTTGATATACTTCTGTTACGACTATGCGGCGTACCACGATGGCGTTTTATTGCTGTTAAACTAGAAGTTTGTTTGGAATATGCGTGTGTTAGGAAACGGTTGACAGATAACCTAAAACGTGTTCGGGTATTTTTTAAGAAACAAAGTGTGGGGTGAAGGGTATGGGTAAAAATGTTTATTGTGTTAGTTCAAGTTACAGCCCACAGATGGTACGTAACTTTACAAGTCGTTTGCTAAGTAGGGTATAGTGGTGTGCCGTTCGTGTACGGAATGCCGCGTGTTCATAGCAGCCATGCAGGTGACACTAAAAAGCTACCGGTATACCTTTCATAAGAAAACTATGTGTATAATTGTGTAACAAATTTTATTAAATAGCCTATATTACGTCACATTTTCTTTGTACCAGGATGTAACTAACCTCAATTTAAAAGCACCTATATAGTTGGTGTTCTTGTAATTTGTGTAGTATTTATTATTTATGGTTATTGTGATTGCGCTTGCACAGCTTCCGTATTTTGTGAATTTATGAGTGTGATTAAATTTTGAAATATGAAATATAGCCTAGTATACGCGCGTATAACAGGGCAAAATGTATAAAAGTATAAACCGTTCATCTTCACGGTTAGTTTACTTACCGTGGTTTGTGGATTATAGAAGGCTAGACTTACAGTAGGCCCGTACTTGGTCATAAGACGAACCAGATTAGTAATGAACTATCACATTATAGGCTACAGATAAATTATAACTGTAAAACGATGGACATGTGCGGGATATATTGTGCTTTATACCACAGAAATTTTATTAAAATAGTATATTGTAGGCTTAAAGCGTATAATGAAATATCAAATTTGATCATTAACAGCATATTATAACTGTTAATAAAAAATCCAAATGACGTAATTATTTACACGTGAAGTGTATTACGTTTCCTTTGTAATAATTATGCATGTATTTTCAGTTTTGACAGTATGCGTTAAAACCGTCACGTTAGTTACCCGTTTTCCGCGTCACTTGTCCTCCTTTGTACATGGAATTTGCGTGCTTAATATTCCTTCAACCACACAGAATGACGCTGTCTGCCTATGTTATGTTTAACATATAGGCATCGGTACTGTCAGTTACGAGGCGATACATGTAATCAGATTAATGTTTAGTTGGACTTGTTGAGCGGCATTGTTTGATAAACCTGCCGCAGCGTGCTGTGTTGTTGATATCCCCACCATCTCCGTTCTTGTCTACCTTGAACGTCTCTGCAGACGAATGAAAATGTAGATTTTTAGTGAGTACTGCGTAGTTAGTGTGTGACCTTGTGGAATGTCCACGTGGATCAATGAACTTGAGTGCGGCGCGCAGCACGCACTCTACGCACTAGGTGTGGCAAACTACCAAGATGAATGTCGCTCCTGCTCCTGCTGCTGTCCTGCTTCTCATGGCGATTATTGATCGTGTATTCTCAGCCCACGCCATCTCTATTATCCTGCTGAATTCTCAGACGAGATGTTGCAGAAATCGTAGCGCCATACACGTTTTTGACGTTCTCATCGTTTAGTACTGACACGGGGGAAACGGAAGACTGATGTATATAAGTTTAGTTCTTTTGAAGGAGAAGACAATTTATAACAGTGGACTGATAATATTAGACAACATGACTTAATCTCTTATAGATAATAGTATTGGGAAAAAAATTTGAATCTTCAGCGAGGTTGAAGTGTTGAGCAGACATAAAGGAAGTCGTATAATGTAGGCTACTATTAACTAGCAACTTTCAGAGAATGTATGACAGCGGTATAAGGCCTGTACGTGTATGTAAAAATAAAATTTTAATTTGTATACTAAATTAAAATGAAAGTCTATGCTTGGTGTAGACATTAGGCACATTACGGTAGGTAAGCACATTAGTACCACTTTTGTTTTCTTGTGTGCCGGTGTTTATTTTTCACAGATATTTTCGATGTATCCAAGTACTGCTTCAAAGTGTTCTTCCATTATGGATCCTTGAATCCGACACTACAGGTATTTCTTTATTAATATTCCTTTTTCCAAGCTGTTGGGCCGTGGTCGTGTGTTAAAAACCCCACACGTTTTGACTGGTACCGGGGTATCATCCTTAGTTATTAGTTTGTCTGGCTATATCTCTAGTGAAAACCATTTTTAGGTCCTCACGGAGCCTCCAGCAATATCTGATCAGCAAAGGATGCGCGAGTCTCATTGGCTTTGGGTAGAATTTTTGGTGTTGGTGTGTAGGCCTACCTATGCTTGTTATCAGCAAGATGAAGAGCATCGCTGAACACAGAGGGGCTTGCCGATTAGTATAAGTGGCATCTACAGTGCGGTGAGGTTTGAGGACACGCAGATCCTGTACTTCATGTTGCATTATTCTAGAGAACAGCCCTAACACAGACGTCAGTAGCCAGGGAAGAATGGCTGTGAAATTTGTAACATTGTACGTTAGAGATCCTTTTCAGCTGTTATTTCTCTGACACCATCCCATCTTTATCTGCAGGAGATGGCAGATGGCTGCTTCCCGTAATTTCCCGCTCTGCTGCCGAAAGTTGAACTATAGCAGCAACTGCGTGTCCAACCGCCCTGTCCTTGCTTTCGCTTACGGAGGAACTTACGTACTTTGGTGTCTATTCTTCTTCTCCGGGAGCTCCACAACTCCTTCTGGTACTTAATCCTGCACCGCTGTTGCTTTTGTTATGAGGCCCAAGTCGGTAAAATGCTAGCCAGTCTGACTAGTACACATTGCTTGGAAGGATGTTGCTAACGCGAGTTTTCACTTGATGTTGGAAGATGTCTGCGGCACTACCTCTAGCCGATTCAGGCGGCAGATGTTGTCCGTCCCAAGTATGGTTGGGCAGACGCCTTGTGGTGTCGGTAGACCCCTTTCCCGGAAGACGGGAGTCCTCCATGCGTGTGGCGATGGTAACAGTTACAAGGAGTGCGTGCAGACATGGTTGAGGGTATGGGAGTCGTTGGGGGAGGGGAAGCTGGTTTCTTGATCTTGTTGTTCAGACTCCAGGGAGCTATTACAGAAGGTACCGGTATTAGAAGGATGACTTTAGCACCGTCTAGGATCGGTTGAAGGCGTTTGAAATTAATCGGGGGTGGGGGTTTTAATGTAATACCCTGAGGTTATGGGAAGGATGGTGTTTGGCCAGCGACCAGGTGAAGGCGGATAAGGGTGGAAACTCTGAGGCCACCACGTGACGGAGTTGTTACACGGAGGCGTTTGGTCTGTAGTTGTTACAGCTTACACCTGCGGAATCGAGAAGAGCGACCATCAAGCGGGAACCTTATAGTTCAGTACCGATCGGAAAAATAAAGAGACGGTCACTTTCATGTTCAAAGCCATGCGTGTGCGACACGATGGAGTAGGAAACAGTTTGACTCGGGCGCCCTAAGTAAGTAGCCGTTGCATTAATCGTGTTTCCCTACTTCCATTACTTTGTATTGGGAGACGAGTGTCCTGTCAAATCCGTTTTGGGAACTCCATTTTTTAATAAATTAATGATTAGACTAATAAGTTCTCTGAGCTGCAAAACTCGCACATTATTTTGAATAAAGTTCAAATTAGATAATATTTCTATATCAAAAAATTACGAAACCCAGTTTACTGTACTTTTTTTTAGAAAAATAACAATTGCAAATCAGTCGTACAATAAATACTAAAAATGCGAATTGCATTGGGTTTTCAGAGTATGATATAACCATAATGCCTTAGTGACAAATAATTTAGTCCTAGCTAAGTTTGTTTTCCACAGATACTCTATCGATAGGCCTGTAGCCTATCTAATAATTTTCAAAAATATACACACGCCCCGTGACAGTATACAAACCTTTTGTAAGTGGTAGCGTACAAACGTTTTGAAGACGACCTAAAATTTCCAAAGGGTGTTATAGAGATATTAATTCTTTCAAATTATTAAAATTATAGTAAAAAATAAAACCATAAAATAGTTTTAGTGATTTTCACTCGTCACTAAAACTATTTATGGTTTTATTTTTTACTATAATTTACAATGGATTTTCACCAAGTAAAGGCATCAAGCATTAATTATTTGAAAGATGCTACAACTAGCATGTTGGCCTTATGGTATTTCAAATTATTAAAGATACCGAGTTTGTATCTTGAATAAAATTCCTCATAATTGGATCACTTACCTAGACTTTTACAATTTTATGAAAATTTCGAGTTCCACTTTTGGCCAGTGGTCACCCGTAATTTAAAAAAAAATTTATAGTAAACGCTACATTTAGGTTAAAATTGCCTTTGGTCTGACTCCCAACTGGATGTTTGAATTCATAAAAAAGCACCATATTCAGAATCTGACAGAAATCCTCTTTAATTTGATACCCCATTTGGATTTTTGCGAGATTTTGGTAATCCCCACCCCATTTTGTTATTATCAACCAGTGGCCCTGAGAGGTAGAGGAGCCTAGCTTTCGGGGGGGGGGGGAGGGGATGAGACTAGCTTCAAGATTGGACTAACCATTTTTCTCAGGACAAACGAGGTATTCAAGATTCTTCCCATATAAATATAGGCTATAGTTATTTATAAGCCTTATTTTAACACACGAAACTGACTTAGAAATAGGCTTACATTGAGTATGGAATTTCACTTGAAATTTAATAGCTCTGCGGGGGGGGGCTTGATCCCTCCTGTAGTTACGCCACTGTTGTTAACACAGTAAGTTTACTGGCGTTGCCTACAAGCATAAAACCGGAGGTAGGCCTATATGTTTGTCAGTCCATTGTGTGTTTAATAATATTCACTCAGGCCTACAGTTTAAAATACACACTAGGCCTACTCATTTATGGTAGGTAGGGCTATGTTTTAAACAAAAATTAACATTCTGATAAGGTACAGTTACAATTTAAAGTAATTTGAGAGTAAAACCATGACCTTACATGATGTGATATGAATTTAATCACAAAACGACGAAAAAATTTCCAAATTCACAATCAATGGATATCTAAAGCAAATACTTTTTAATAGATGTTAATAGTTTATTAAACGTTATTTCACAAGAAATCCGTAATTACAGTGTGACATTGTACACATAATGTAGCCTACAGGCCTATAACGAAATTATTGATTACATCGACAGTAAAGTTATATTTTTCAGCAGCATCGGTTTTTTCATCATCGCCCTCCTGTTCCATTGTCATAGTAACTTTCATTGTAGTCTCTGTCACCTTTATAATGGACCTTAACAGACGGTGATTTTAATAATTTAATGCTTGTGTGCGGTGGCGGTGGCGTAGGAAGTTTTTGTTAACCGATCTGATGTAAACTAGACTATAGGTAACAAAACAAGTTGCGAACCGTAATAAAACACCTGTATAGGCCTAGTGTTGGATGTTGCAATAAGGAAACCTCTGAACAAACTACTTGACGGTATACTTTGGCAAAACTCGCGTAACTTGACGTTTGGTCTAGTACTGACTGAACACAGATATCAGCATTATGTGTTCTGGGTTTTTAATAAATGTTCTTTTTTATTCTTCGTTTGTATTGGAGTGGATTTCGGTAACAAGTTTAAACATCGCCACGAACTGTTATTTCTTGATTAACAGTTTACAGGATAGTACAGAAGAAATCCGAAAAAATGTATCCAGACATATAAAATGGACAGCCAAATTGCTAAATTCTCTGTTTGTATTTTGTCGTGCACCATTACGGAATTGTGATGTTCCGTCACATATATTTTTTTGTCTATGACGGATCTGTGGGAGCGTTTCAGAGTTTTCTATTGACCATAGCAATGATCAGACTGTGGATCACTGCACTGCCGTTAATATAATATATCACTGTGGCAGTATATAATTGATTTATTTGTATTTGTGATTCTTCGTTTCGCTTTATTGGAAATTTGTTGTCCCCAGCTTTCTGTTGAAGCTGTTCCCCATTGTCTGAGCTCCTGCCTTCCTTTTTAGAATGTTGAACATTTGTAGTGGTAAATGATAATAAAATGCAACTACAGTACTGTTCACTATGGTTAACTTTTAATAATAGTATATTTAATAATAGCCTATTTACTGAAAAATATTTGTGTTAATAACAATTAATAGTTGTCTCGTAAGTACAGGTTCTCGTTAAATACGCATACTTTTTCTTATTTTTAACCGACACTTTCTTTTAAAAATTTCGAGTGGTGAAAAAAGTGCAAAAAATTAGTGATTCTAGACGCTAAAATGAGTATTCGTTAGCAAAACACGATAGTGGAAACGAGATCCGACTTGGAAGTACTTTGTCATGTTTTAAAAACGATTTGAGAAATACACTTGTAACAGAAGTAGGCCTAATATTTTACAAATGATACTTCAAAATAGTTAATATCTATTTTAAAAAATAATTGTCAATTATCAGTGTACATTTGAATTTAAAACATTCAGAATACAAAATTGAAATGACACGCAGATTGTAGGGAAAAACTGCGCACAAAAATGGTTACCAAAAGACTAAGAATAACCGTCTTGTACTTTAACGTGATAGGTGCTTGGAATGAGGCACCACTGCTAGAGCGGTGTGGATTTATCGTCCAAACACGTTTGCTTTGTTGTGATTAGGACAGTCGTGTAGGCTACACGAAAATAAATAATTTCGTTTTTATTTTTTTGCCAGCTTTGAAAGTCCATTTCCCAACTGTTCGCTGTATAAACTTTTTCAGAGTGGCGGAACAATTAGAAGTGATTAGGCCTATACTTTTAAGAAGCTAGTGCGTGAATTTCGTTTTATTTCACTGTACCTGGTGAGTCCTGAACCTTTCGATAGTCGTTTATGAAATTCGGTCAGAAGTTATTAGTTTTAGAATGATTAAAGTTTAGCAGGTTTATTATAATGTAATTATAGGCCTACAATAAAGGGAGCGCAGTTGAGTTGTTGGAGTGTTGAATCAAATTGTCAGATCACAATCTACTTTGTAGGCTATTATTCTATCCTCTTAAATTGGATCATTTCTGAAACCTAACCTGATCGAATAAGCTGCACATAATGTATATAATAATAATTATTAATTATGTCCTTTCCGTTAGTTTAAGTTTATTCCAGATTAAGATTTTTGGTTTGCCTTTTTGCTGTTTTGCGTCTTTATTGTAGGCCTACTGTGTGTTTACGTTTATTATAATTTTATGTTCGAATGCAGAATGGATGCTACTGTTCCATTTAAAAGTGCACTGCCCAAAAACAACTTCGATTTACAAATTAAAAATAGTTTATTCACTTCTGTCTTTTGTGTATCCAAAAAATAAAACTCACTGGAAACAGCGTGTGCAACTATATGTATGCCAATCAAGTATGAGTTAAGTAGTCAGTAAACACAATCCATTATATTGGCCTCGCAGTGTGGGTGTTTTGTACCGAAATGTGTTAATGTTTGTAAAATAGTGTGGAGGGCAAAAAGTCTGTTGGTTCGTTTGATACTTGATTTTTCAGAATAGCCTGAAAACTCGGATCCTTTAAAATTGTAGAACATCTTTGAACTTTCATTTTTATATCTCACCTTATCCTTTCTGTCAGTTTGTATGCACTATTTTGGCTTTAGTACAAACATCATCTCTATACGTTTGTGTATGTTGATCTTTAATTGCAAGAAATAATCTTTGATGGAAGAAGGTAATGGAGAATGACTGGAAAAATGATTGCTGACACTAGTACGTTAATAAGTAGAGTTTACTATTGGAGGTGTGTGTCTTATAAAAGGAATATGGAAGGAACGGCAAAGTATGAGGGACTTAGACCGTCAGAGCAGTACAGAAATGTATTGAAGAGCAGAATAGCTAACAAAGTGGTATCGACTAACAAAAAACGTTTCGTGTGTACACTTGATTTTAGAAAATTCTGTGATGTCTTACAGAGGACAGAAAATACGTCGGTCGATGAAGCAAAAAGGTGCAAATGACAAGATGGTCTATGAAGTGCAGAGTCTACACCAGAAAAGTTTATTATGCTATGAGGATAGGAGAAAACATGAAAAGAGTTTCCCGATAAGTAGGGCACACAATCAAGAAAGTAATACTCCCTCCGCCAAGAGGACGATAGACGGTAATTTTTAATGCAATAATGTGCTCTTGAAAATACGCCACTTGCCTACTCTGTCTCTGTGCTTCAATCGGATTGTACCGTTGTAAGATGAGATCACCGTTTTGACTCCTGGTTGCCACAGTTAGTAGGCCCTATTCATCAACGCAATTTATCACCTGCAATGGAGCCGATCCGTCGTGTCGTTGACATTGTGCTGTCGGTGTAGCCATTGTTTAATGATGTTCAGAAACAACTTAACTACACTGATACGAGATAACAAATTAATTACGACTGTAACAGTTGCTTTAATGCCGAAGTGTAATGGTTTAAATGAAGGAGGGATAACGGGGGTTCCCTCAGAAATAAAGTGAGAAGGCTGAGCGAACGCGGAACGAGACGATACAAACATACGGCAGAGGCTTACCTGCTGATGGTATACTATATGGGAACCCACGAACATGTTAAAGAAACCGGAGATACGAATTCCTACAAGCTGGGTTTGGGCCAGATAACTGCTAAAAAAGCACAGTCATTCGGGTAAAACCTAACTAACACTTGTAAACCCACATTGACGAAGTCGATGACGGTGTTGACAACGTTCACACTGCACCTCTCCAACTGTCCTCAACAATATGAGCGCTTAAAATTGGTGTATTTAGAGAGAAGATACAACACCTAAGTAGCAATAAAAACACCATATTGTTGCTAAACACTTGATAAAAACTACTGATAAAGGATATAAATGACAGGCATCTATTGAGTGAATTCCGCAACGTCAGTTTGGTTTGAGACGAACCCATTTGCCTATCCAACAGTGTCACCGTGTAGCTGATATGATATAGGAATTTTTAAAAGTAAGACGCAATTCAGCAGTCCTCCTAGATGTACGGCAAACTTTTGATGGACAAGTGGAAGATAAAATCAGTGAATCTAATTCAGTACAATACAACACAGTCCGGCGGCTACAGTGATTGCCATTTACAATTAACATTTACTGATACACAATCAGGTGACATTCGTTATCTTGATCTACACGTAGACTAACTTGGAAGCACCACGTACTGAAAAACGAAAAGCAATAGTTGTAAAACTTCCAAAATATGCACTGGCTTATAGAGACAAAGTGTGTGCTGTTCGTACAGAACAAGATCCTAATGCATGAAACTGTAATATGCTCGATATGGAAATAGGACTGTGAGCTCTGATTATTGTAACGCTAACATTAGCCTATACAAAGACTGCTACCTAGTAGCATCATGGGTGTCCCCTGATATGTATCCAGCCGTACGCTACACAACACCCCATAACTGTGACGTTACCCATCAACTAGACACGTTTGGGTCACCCCAACAACACAGTGGCATCGTTCACACGAATCACTCAGGCTTCAACAAACCTTACATTTGGGCTTGTTAAAATAACGTAATAATAATAATCGGTTACTGTGCCGTCAATTCACTGTGGGAATTGTGACGCGGTGTCATTGGGTAGTTGGCCTCTTCACATGTTCTTCGTTTGCATTTTAGTTAACTCAGAATATTCCCTCTATTCTGATTGTTAATGTGATTAAAGGGGAGTTCACCTATTATATAGAAAACTACAATTAATAACAATGTAATTATGTACGCTAATAATTTTGTACTCTTTGCAGGTAACAGAAAATCAGTTGATGAAAGGGTGGATAGAAAAGTGGAAAGAAGCTTTAACAAATTATGGTTTAAAAATAAACTTAATGAAAATAGAAATAATGACATAGGGAAGTACCACAGCAAGCAGAGTTGATAGCACAGGGCAAGAAAATTCATTAATGAGAAGGAAATAAGTAAAGAAGAAAAGCGCAGTAATGTTTAAGGGCAATAATGGAAGAAACTGAAAAATATATGGAAAATAGGCCTATAAATCGGAATAAGAGAGTGTAAACATTGTACAGAATTACAGGAGTACATAATCATTTCTATAAGAGGAAGTGACAAGAGAAGACAAAAATACAAGTGTTTGTTGGTGTATTCATGGATGTGGTTTGGTTGGGAACTAATTGTAATTGAAAAGAAAAAAGAATATAAGAAGCTTATAAAATAAAAGAACTGCAGAAGATAGAAAGAATTATTATAATGGACAAAGTCAAGGGTGAAACAGAATCAGTCTAAAAGGTGAAAAGTGTAGTGAAAAACTGAGGCATAATAACTATGTTGGTTAGGGCATCCGATGAGAATGCGGAATAAAGAACGGGCCAGTGATACGGGAAATAGGAATGAGAAACAAAAGCATGCTTGGACCACTTGGTGGAAAGTCGTGGTGGAAAGGATTCAACTGGACATACTTATGAGTAAGAAAGGATGGGAAAGACCGCCATGACACCATAGACTAAAGACGTTTATCCTCGTTGAGCGGTTGACCAAAATGTAGCAACTAGAATGAGTTTGAAAATTAAAGTGTAAACATCAAGTGGAACAAATTTTTAACGCAAAATACCGAAATATTCGCGTGACTTATAGGCACATAGGTTTTGGATTGTATTACCAATAAAAAAAATTGTAAGTAGACCTACGGAAGAAATCGAATGTAATACATAGTTGCCATGTAATTAAATAATATTAATGGTGTAGACAATCTGAATACTATATTAATACAAATATTAATTGTAATACTGTGAATTGTGAGGTAACGCTGGTAATACTTGTATGCCAAGGTAATAGCGTTGAGCAAATTGATAGATTTCATGAATACTATGAAGTTAAAGGAAACATGACTGCAAGAAGGTCGCTTTAGCCCTAAACCTTTGTTAGCATGTCATTTACAAAAATTACGAACTTGGGAGGATCCAGAATTCTCATACACTTTCGGTAGGTTTGGCGCATGCAATTTGTAGCGCGTGCGCGCCCGCGTTGTGTATTTATTTTCGTTAGAAGTATTAGTAATGCGTAGATATTGCGTTTTAATTAGAACATTGAGAAAATTCTTCTGTTTTTGAAGATGTCACAGAGGCTGTTATTTACTATAAATGATTATTTTGGATCCCTGTTTTCGGTCCAGTGCCTCAGTGTAATGTAAACTTTTGTGTCTTAATTCAAAATTGTATTCTGTAGAACGTCTGTTCAGCTAGAATTCAATACGATTTGTTATCTACAGATATTTTCACAGTAAAAAAAGGAAGGATGTAAATGTTTTAAGTTCATGAAATATTGTGGTGGTAGCAAAGAGTGTTTTTCGTATTCTGGAAATCGCAGATTTTGTGTAATAATCGTACATGTACAAACCGATAATTGTAAATATTTAACCGATTCCTTTGTTTCAGAATAACGTAAGGTTTACAAGTTGTTTTTTTTTTTCAGTACACTATCAGCAGGTACATTACAGCAAAACATTTCCAGTTTGTGAATATGACTGGTCATAATATTTTATTCCTTAAGAAATAGATAATTAACTTGCATTGTTTAGTACCTAAATGAATTTATAAATATTGATATGTCTAAATCGAATAAACTATTTTGGTACTTTCTTGTTAACTTCGCAACACTACACTTCTGTCTGCTTCTACTTATGTGTGTCTTACTGTAGCTGTTCTGTTAAAAATATTTAGTGATTTGCTTCATTTAATTCCTTTTGAGTTCAGTGTGTATTATAAGCTAAATATTATCTCATCTAGGACTTTCGTTATTATATCGAAGTAAGAGTGAAGGTAAGTTGTCCAAATTCTATGTTCATTCGCGTTAAGGAATAATGTCAACAGTTTTTTCTAGGCCTACTCCCACGTATGAAATATAAGAGAAGGAAGAAAAGAATTAGGCATTTTGTTGATCACGGTTGGTTGTGCAAATTATAGAATTGGTTTTCAAAACATTGGAAAAAAGTGACAGTCAGGAAGAAGATAGGAAGGTTATTCCTAGTTATTCAGATTTTTTTTGATGAGTTTACAGTGATTCAGTAAGCACAATCATGTTGCATTTAACACAGTACGTGATACAAATTTAGTGTCATTGAATTAAGGTATTTCAGTGTAGGTCTATGTGTCAGAAATTAGCATTAAATTATATGTAGGCCTATGTATTAAATTCATAAATGAACTGCTTTTGACAGCTTAGTCGTGGTTCCAACGTTCTTCAAAAATGATTTTTGTTAAGTCTTTCACGTGCTTTGTAGCATGTCGAAAAAATGTTTGAATGTTTCCGACAAAGCACAAGTGGCATACTTAAAGACTATATAGAACTGCAACAGTTTCAGACTGTTATTTTATCTAATTTATAGTCGGTAGAGAGAAATATAATTAAACATGTAAACGCTCATTGCCAAGAAAAAAAATTACACACAAAAATATAAAATTGTCTACCTGATTGAATATTATAGATGAGACGATTCAGCTATCCTTTGTAGGGAGGAAAGGCATGAATTTGTGTAGATTTTGTTGGAGAGAAACTTAACTATAAAAATTCAAAATAACGTGGTTCGAACGTGGAAGTCCTGTGTGACATTTTCTTATCAATATATTAAAATAGAAAATACATGAGAGAATTTTATCCGAACTAATTGGTACGAGAAGTTACGGATGTACGAAAATTTGGATGTAGGTACAAACAAAATTGTAATGCAGTATATGACATTAAGGGGTAGGCGCAAATAGTGTTTAAAATATATTAAAATGGTATAAATATTGTTTTAATATTTCTGAACGTTAAATAGTTATGAAATAAAATTTCTACTTGAATACACATTTATCGTTTAATGATCTGACATTTTTTTTAACCATGAACTTTTAAAGTTAGAAGGACCCTGTACTTTTTTATTCATAGTAAAGGCCCTGATACTGAATTATCCTTCTGAATGAGCCATAAATAAACTGGTTTTCTTAGGACGTGTTACCCGTCTTAACCCTTTCTTTTTGGTGCCATCGTCATTGAGTTGTAGCACATATTTTATTATGACACCTTTAATTGTGGCTTTTTTAGTGTTATAAGAATTAGCCTAGAGCTCGCTCAGAGAACCCTCACGTCCATTCTTCTGAGATCTTCCACCACAGCATCCAACCATCTTGCCCTATTAATAGATCGATCCCTCTTTCTGTTTTTAGAAATAGTAATTATATCCTACAGTGTCGGAGGATTTTACGGTCGGTGATGGCACTGTTAGTTGTTAAAACTACCGAGCTATTCGGCCTCGTTTCGATGGCTGGAGAACCAAAATTTTGGAGATATTTACTACTAGTCCAGTCTATGATGGATGACCGTGGAAACTTCAGGCAATAGCAGATGCGCATGTTTTTTTTATCAGACCAAGTCCAAATAGCCCAGTTGTTTGAACAACTAATAATTAGGCCTGTGTGTCCTATTTGCGAACGTTTCTTTTTCATAGAGTTCGGTTCGGGTATTTGACGTCAAACGGATAACTGACATTGTACTAATCCATTTTACACTACCTTGATACGCTATGTCTTTAGCTTCAGTGCTAATAAAAATTAATGTAATTCTATTAAGCAACATGAGTCCTTTTTATATACTACTAATAGGAGTGTATAGTGTCTGGCCATTCCTAGATACAGGTACAACAGAGACAGGCCGTATTGTTTGCCCACGTACTATGTTGTTTCTCCGCTAAGATCACGTGCGGATTCTATAAGTAAATCTGCTGTATCATAAACTATGTAAATATTACATCCTTCTTATGTATAGAAACACGCACGTACAGAGGGAGGGAGGTTTTGTGCGCGTGTGAGAGAGTTCTGTGCTTGTGTGTTAGAGATAATTTATTCCTGTTTGAATATATACGAAAGCTATTAAACCAGTTTTCTAACAATCTTTGTAGGGAGGAAAGTTATGAAATCGTATAGATTTTGCTGGAGATAATGTAAAAACGTAAGAGGAAACGAGTCCCGAAGAATGAAGTCCTGTGTGACATTTTCATATCAGTATTTTACTTTACAAGTTCTATTGGAAATACAGTATGATTCGGGTCCAAAATCGTGTTTAATATGATGGCACGTTTGATCGGTACGAAATCATTGATCGTGTGTAATACATAATCTGCTGGTTGATGTTGAACTGTCTGCAGTTTGTTCCAGTCGCAAATATGGTGGATTTCATTTTCGTCTGATAAATATGCTGTTAGCTTTCCAGTTCACCGTCGTCGTCGAACAATAACTACGAAAAAGTGGCTCTTTTAAATATATTTTTTTAATCCTTCAGTGTATTCCGGAAATAATATAATTGTATTTTTTATAAATATGTAATTTTTAATACCTATAAAAGTACGTTAAAGAATCTTACAGAAACTTTAAAAACACTTGTTACATACAATAATGTGATCCATTTTCTGACACATTAGTTACAGAAACTGATTCTGTCATTGAGAGAAATGAGTCGACTCTTTGGATTATTCGTAAGTTAAAATTGTATGTAATATTGTGGAAGAAAAAATCTTTTAAATTTAAGAACATTACACAGAACAAAACAGAACGTTTACTACGAACGGTGATATACATTTTTTAAATTTTATTTTATTTCCTTATGCTGCAATTAATTGCATTGGAAATAGTTCAGTCACCAATGTAGGTAACGTTATTAATTGATGAAATGTAAAAAGAATTCTAGATTTTACTTAAGACATTTAGTAGATTACTTTTAGGCCTTTATGAACGATTTTTTATTTTTCGAGTCTTATACTTTTTAAACATGGGACGTATATTTTGTAATATTAGTGAGTACTAAATCTGCTGATATAGCATACGTAATGTACAGAATTTGGCATTGGTATACGATTTATTCAGTATTATTTTTCAGTGTGTGTGTACTGTAGTTACTGCGCAGTGTTTGGGTTGACGGATTCAAGCGGTCAGTTGTAAAGACTTGTGTATGTGATATTTAACAGTTACTTAGTAAGGCCATTTTAAGAAAATATATAAAAACGAATTGACGTTTTACATGAGAAGCGAGCGCGTTTGGTGTAGTTTTGCAAGTTCAGTTCAGTTTAGTTTAAATTTCATTTTTTTTCCGCGTTTGATTTCGCAGTTCCAGGAAGTCCGTTTAGTTCAGTCGTAATCTTGCGTAATAATAATGTTCATAAATAATGTTAGTAATTTGTGTAGTAGCCTACTACACGCGGGTTCGGTACATTAATGATGATCTCGCATATATCCGCATTCCAAAATGATCCATTGATCGCTTGAAGTAATTATAGAAATCAGATGGTATTTTAAAAATATTTGCGGACCATGTAACTAACATCATCTTTCAACTGATGCAGCAGCATCCGGACGTGAAGATGATTGGCAAAGTTATCGATATAAAAAAATGTTCTCAGTTTTTTCTTGAGCATAATACGCTCCACCACTTTTCGTATTTGGATGTATTTTAGTTTGCAGATTATATGTGCTTGTGCTATGTGAGCTGTATGACTGCACAAATGGCTAGTAGCGCGGAAGCCGGAAGTGATGTTATGTGGCGCGGATTATACTGCAGATCGTCGTGTTGCAAGTTGATAATAAAAGTTTGAAGAATTTTTGCGATAGAAGGCTAAATTATAGATGGGGCAGTAACAGATTAGCCAATTGGAATTGAGAAAGTGGTGTAGCCAATAGTATGTTGTGTAGTGTGGCTCCGCCCCCACATCAGTCACAGGTTAAATATAGATTGATTATTCATCATATAAGTTTTATTTTGAATTGTAAATGCAGTTTGTATATGAAATATGCACTTATTGTCATAATTCTTGTATTGTTCGCATTTGCCTACAGCAGCGTTTTCTATGAAGAGAGTTGCCCAAAAGTAACACTCATTTATAGGGCCTACCTAAAAGGAATGACTCGTTTATTTTCAAGAAATAATATTCTTATAAATATCCTGTCTTTCTCGGAACCTGTATTACACGAATGGTATATGTACAATAAAATATCGGTATGGAGAACCATACATGACTTCCATATTCTAAGATTTATATTTAAAATCATTTTCACCCAAACAGCCAGGCTGTGTCTTACCTGCCTTTTTATTGCTGTATTAAATGAAAAATATTATATTACATTAAAATGAAAAAATTATAATTTTATTGCCTGGCAACAAAATTATTTTATTTTTAACAATTACCATTGTTTCAAAAAGTTTAAATAAATTTTCAAGTACTTTACTCTTGTTAAAACGTAAAAGGTTGCTGGTAAACTACCCCTTCCCCTTAACCGATCTTCACCAAAATCGAAAGTCATTGAGACCTCTACAATTCAGGGACGTATGCTAAAAATTATTTGATTCTGTTTGAATTTGCGGCTGCTATCGTTTGCCATAGAAAATACCCTTGTTAAAATAACGTTGCAGGTAAACTACCCCTTTACCTCAACCGATCTTCACCAAAAACAATAGGTCTTGAGAACTCTACAATTTAGGGCTGTATGCAAATAATCTTTTGATTCTGTTTGAATTTGCGGCTGTTATCGTTTGCCATAGGAAATACCCTTGTTAAAACATAAAACGTTACAGGTAAACTACCCCTTTCCCTTAACCGATCTTCACCAGAAACAATAGGCCTTGAGTACTCTACAAATCAGGGCTGTACGCAAAACATTATTTGATTCTGTTTGAATTTGCGGCTGTTATCGTTTGCCATAGAAAATACCCTTTTTAAAAAAACGTTGCAGGTAAACTACCCCTTTCCCTCAACCGATCTTCACCAAAAACAATAGGTCTTGAGAACTCTACAATTTAGGGCTGTATGCAAATAATCTTTTGATTCTGTTTGAATTTGCGGCTGTTATCGTTTGCCATAAGAAATACCCTTGTTAAAACATAAAACGTTACAGGTAAACTACCCCTTTCCCTTAACCGATCTTCACCAAAATCAAAAGACCTTGAGAACTCTACAATTCAGGGCTGTATGCGAAACATTATTTCATTCTGTATGAATTTGCGGCTGTTATCGTTTGCCAAACAAACAAAATTACCCTTGCTAAAAAAAAACCGTTGCAGGTAAACTACCCCTTTACCTCAACCGATCTTCACCAAAAACAATAGGTCTTGAGAACTCTACAATTTAGGGCTGTATGCAAATAATCTTTTGATTCTGTTTGAATTTGCGGCTGTTATCGTTTGCCATAGGAAATACCCTTGTTAAAACATAAAACGTTACAGGTAAACTACCCCTTTCCCTTAACCGATCTTCACCAGAAACAATAGGCCTTGAGTACTCTACAAATCAGGGCTGTACGCAAAACATTATTTGATTCTGTTTGAATTTGCGGCTGTTATCGTTTGCCATAGAAAATACCCTTTTTAAAAAAACGTTGCAGGTAAACTACCCCTTTCCCTCAACCGATCTTCACCAAAAACAATAGGTCTTGAGAACTCTACAATTTAGGGCTGTATGCAAATAATCTTTTGATTCTGTTTGAATTTGCGGCTGTTATCGTTTGCCATAAGAAATACCCTTGTTAAAACATAAAACGTTACAGGTAAACTACCCCTTTCCCTTAACCGATCTTCACCAAAATCAAAAGACCTTGAGAACTCTACAATTCAGGGCTGTATGCGAAACATTATTTCATTCTGTATGAATTTGCGGCTGTTATCGTTTGCCAAACAAACAAAAATATCGGTATGGAGAACCATACATGACTTCCATATTCTAAGATTTATATTTAAAATCATTTTCAGCCAAACAGCCAGGCTGTGTCTTACCTGCCTTTTTATTGCTGTATTAAATGAAAAATATTATATTACATTAAAATGCAAAAATTATAATTTTATTGCCTGGCAACAAAATTATTTTATTTTTAACAATTACCATTGTTTCAAAAAGTTTAAATAAATTTTCAAGTACTTTACTCTTGTTAAAACGTAAAAGGTTGCAGGTAAACTACCCCTTCCCCTTAACCGATCTTCACCAAAATCGAAAGTCATTGAGACCTCTACAATTCAGGGACGTATGCAAAAAATTATTTGATTCTGTTTGAATTTGCGGCTGTTATCGTTTGCCATAGAAAATACGCTTGATAAAAAAACGTTGCAGGTAAACTACCCCTTCCCCTTAACCGATCTTCACCAAAAACAATAGGTCTTGAGTACTCTACAAATCAGGGCTGTATGCAAAACATTATTTGATTCTGTTTGAATTTGCGGCTGTTATCGTTTGCCATAGAAAATAAAACGTAAAAGGTTGCAGGTAAACTACCCCTTCCCCTTAACCGATCTTCACCAAAAACAATAGGTCTTGAGTACTCTACAAATCAGGACTGTATGCAAAACATTATTTGATTCTGTTTGAATTTGCGGCTGTTATCGTTTGCCATATAAAATACCCTTGTTAAAAAAACGTTGCAGGTAAACTACCCCTTTCCCTCAACCGATCTTCACCAAAAACAACAGGTCTTGAGAAATCTACAATTCAGGGCTGTATGCGAAACATTATTTGATTCTGTTTGAATTTGCGGCTGTTATCGTTTGCCAAAAAAAAAAAAATTTCCCTTGATAAAAAAAACCGTTGCAGGTAAACTACCCCTTCCCCTCAACCGATCTTCACCAAAAACAATAGGTCGCGAGTACTCTACAAATCAGGGCTGTATGCAAAAAATTATTTGATTCTGTTTGAATTTGCGGCAGTTGTCGTTTGCCATAGAAAATACGCATGATAAAAAACGTTGCTGGTAAACTACCCCTTCCCCTCAACCGATCTTCACCAAAAACAATAGGTCTTGAGTACTCTACAAATCAGGGCTGTATGCAGAAAATTATTTGATTCTGTTTGAATTTGCGGCTGTTATCGTTTGCCATAGAAAATACCCTTGTTAAAAAAACGTTGTAGGTAAACTACCCCTTTCCCTTAACCGATCTTCACCAAAAACAAAAGGTATTGAGAACTCTACAATTTAGGGCTGTATGCAAATAATCTTTTCATTCTGTTTGAATTTGCGGCTGTTATCGTTTGCCATAGGAAATACCCTTGTTAAAACATAAAACGTTACAGGTAAACTACCCCTTTCCCTTAACCGATCTGTACCAAAATCGACAGATCTTGAGAACTCTACAATTTAGGGCTGTATGCGAAACATTATTTGATTCTGTTTGAATTTGCGGCTGTTATCGCTTGCCAAACAAACAAAATTACCCTTGCTAAAAAAAAACCGTTGCAGGTAAACTACCCCTTTCCCTCAACCGATCTTCACCAAAAACAATAGGTCGCGAGAACTCTGCAAAACCGGGCTGTATGCAAAAAATTATTTGATTCTGTTTGAATTTGCGGCAGTTATCGTTTGCCATAGAAAAAAAATCTACAGACAGACAGACAGACAGACAGACACACAGACACACAGACACACACACAGACACTTTTCGGAAAACGACTTTTTTTCATGTTTTGAGTGTAGTAGAATCAGAATCTGCAATAATCTCGAACACGATTTTTTTTGCCATCACCATACTTCCATTCCTTAAGGAATATGGAAGTAATACCCTTGCTAAAAAAAAACCGTTGCAGGTAAACTACCCCTTTCCCTCAACCGATCTTCACCAAAAACAATAGGTCGCGAGTACTCTGCAAATCAGGGCTGCATGCAAAAAATTATTTGATTCTGTTTGAATTTGCGGCAGTTATCGTTTGCCATAGAAAAAAAATCTACAGACAGACAGACACACAGACAGATAGACAGACAGACAGACACACACACAGACACTTTTCGGAAAACGACTTTTTTTCATGTTTTGAGTGTAGTACAATCAGAATCTGCAATAATCTCGAACACGATTTTTTTTGCCATCACCATACTTCCATTCCTTAAGGAATATGGAAGTAAAATGCGTATTTGTATACATTTTGTATAATTTATGTGAGATTTATTTGTGTTTTGTAAACAGTTAATAAATATTTTGATAATTTGTTGGAAGTATGCGTTAATTTTAGTCACTACAATTTTATGATTTTTGTGTACATAGGTATATGTATAACATGATAAATGTGTAAAGAATTAATTTCGAATATTTAGGCCTACGTTTGAACTGCCAGTAATCAGTCATGTTTGACTGGCACAGCTTGTAGCCTGCAGACTGGTTTAGCCTGACAGTACTTGTTCCACGTTTTCCTGGAAATTCTGTGTTACACTACCCTGACTTCATGGCTTCTCAATTCGTCCCACATTTTAACGTTTTTTTATGTAATCACTTAAATTCCACACACGCGCGCGCGCGCGAGAGAGAGAGATATATATTTATATTTTATATTTTTAACATTATTAAAATAAGAGTAATTGTTAAATTTGGTTTTTGATTCAGAACACTATGTGCAAGAATCCACTGTGTGTGGAGCTCATGAAGCCAATAGTTATTCATCTCTTCTGCAGCTCGAGCAGTATGCCAAGTCAGACAACGTATTTGAAAGGTAAATTTTATGTAGATTTCGTACGTTTTCTTTACAGCACATCATATTTTTTCATAAAAGTATTAATCTCTTAGCATACACTTACAAGCGTCTTTTTAAGAAATAAGTAAATGCATGCTTGATCTAAATCTAAGTAAATCATTTAGATTTTTTTAAATGACAGAAGTATAATGTTAACTTCAGTTGTAGTCATTCAATAACTCATGTGGGTAATATAATCAGTTTTTTGAGTTTAATCAAATTTTATTATTTTGATGAGTTATATAAATACTATATTTAAAGAACGGCACATTAAGTTGATGATGCCAAAATGTAGACATATTACAACTATGTCATAATGATAAAGCGCAATCGTTCTTAATGGTATGGTGTGTGTTGTATGCATACAGTATAATTTTATGTTAATATAAATAAGTACAATATGTGGATCTACTGTTACACCATACTTTACAAGAAATTTCATTATACAAGCTGTTTCACTTCAGAGTAACACAGTTGCAAGCGATTTTGCTGAACAACTGAATCATGTGCACCTCAGCTTTGGTGCTGCCTACTTGAACCCTTTTGTTCACCACATGGAGAGTTAATATTTGTTTATTTTATAGTCTAAGTGATTTATTATATTAATTATAACCATTGTCAGTAGTATTTTATTAATATAATTAGAAAGTAACTAGAGTGTGTGTGTGTGTGTGAGTGCTTTTAAATCTTAAGATTTTTGTGGCTATGGATATGACGTGTTATTTTTTTGATTTGGTTTGGTTCTGCTTTTTTCTGTTTCTTACCAAAAGGATTTTTTCACAACATTTCTGCAGAGCTGACTTCTGCCATCTTCAGGCAGATTCCTCCTCGACTTAAGATGGAATGATGACTTATGACTTAGTATATACAATTATTAGTGGAAAGTAACCCAAAATATAAAATAAAAAGCGTTTGGAAATCTTTAAAAAGTGTTGTCTTATTATAAATTTGTCATATACTGAAATTTAATAGCAGTAATGGTACAAGCTAATTTGTGTAATTGTGTAAATACTGTAAGTCTAAGAAAGTGAACAATTATGTATAGTCAAGTTTGACACCAGTGGAACCTAGTATATTTTGTCTTCTTAATGTAATGATTTTTTTTATTTATTTGAAGTGTGTTACAGCTGTCAACACTGTAGTCTGCAATTGCACTGTGTGCAATGCTTTTTCCATGGATTCCATGCAGTTTGATAGTACATAAGTGAAATTTAATTATATTTAAACAGAATTATAATTGAAGTCCAGAATTAATAGAATTTGATTATTGACTGGAAATTGTAGATAGGTGGTTTCGTATTATTGAAAATTTAAAAATTAGTTGTATTTGAAGGAACAGTTTCTCCATGTACATGTTTCTGTGTAGGGTCATAAATTTGGACAGAGTAATTAGTTTGTAGAGTATATTGTCACTATGTCCAGGATTTGTGATATAAACGAAATGGTTCAATTTTTTGTTATAAGCCGTGATTGTATTTCTTTCTAATTTTCACCATTAAAAATTGACTTGCTAAAACTAGGTTTATTATCGATTCGTTTTTTGAGTAGGAAATATATTATTTTTAAAAATAGAAAGTCTGCACCATGTTTATCTACAAGCATTGTCTATAAGAATGAGAGGAATATCAGAATATCACCAAATCATACTCGAGCAATTTGAATATAAACAAGCACAACACAGTATGTCACTATCCAAAAATCTTGGCTGAAGGACATTGTTTAGTAAATAATTGAACAGAAAAAATTATGCTTAGATATACAGGGTATGTGGTCGTGATATGTTAATTATTGTCAGTTACTATGCTGTGTCGAGCATAAGACAGATAGAAAAGTAATGTGGCAAACAACACATGACTTTGATCTGATTTATTCTGAGTTTGATAATATTCACTGTGTATGTATGAATCCATTGGGTTTCGAGATCTTCGTCTCCCTTCAAACATTTGGTTTCTGGTTTGTTCTGAGTTTGATAATAGTCGAGGTGTGTGTGAATTCATTTGATTTCCAAGATCTTTTTCCTTCAAATATTTGGCCTGTAGTCTTTTGCACTTCCTGGCCTCAGCACAACTCATTTTACACCACTGCATGATCACAGCACGGGTGTTGTGATTGTGAATCACAAACAAAACCAGTTATGCTATACTGAATGACAACAAATGGCCAATAAAGCTGTTTCAGTTTAATCATTTCCTTGTTGCTCTTCACTCACTCATAAAACTTTCCTGTTTGTTATTCTGCTGGTTTGTGATATTTGATGGACTCGACTCCATCTGTACTTTGACTCCATCTGCAGTTTTAATTTTGTAGGATTTGTCTTCCATGGAGTGCATGTTTCTAAAGCATGTCATACAGCACCCCAAACATAGCTTTTTATAATCCGTTTTTTGACCTTAATGAACACAGTTTTTGATGATAGTAAACAAACAGATGGGGATACACATTTCTGTTAAATACCTTTTGCCTAGCAATTCCAGAAGTAATTTCTGTGTGCCACGATCCATCAGAGGAATGAAACTGCCTAAATACACGAATTCCATTCAATTCTAGGTTAGGTTTCTTACCCAACCTGAGCAGAGTATTTTGAGCACCATTCTGACTCACTTCATGCCTTTTGTTTCTGGTTTCTCCATTTCTGTCATATTTATCGTTAAGTATATTCTTGTCTGCTTTAATGAGACTTCCAATTTATCTTTGGCTCCCTTCGTTCCCCTGCTTATTTTGAAAACAAACTAATATTCTGTAAGGTTTTCATTGCAATGTTAAATTATTCTAGTTAGTATGATAAAGGTGTGAGTTATAAGGCTCAAAATCTGACATTATATTTATTACTACTTTGAAGTACTTTGTTACAAAGTAAACATTTAACATTTTTGTTTGCAATTTTTTACTGGTATTGCTAAGGAGGACATTTACTTTGTGTAACTTACGAGTTTCAGAGGAAATCTAAGAAATGCGTTGATTTACAATATTATAATTAGAAGACTTTTGTTGTTGAAAGTTGTAAAAAATTAATGATATCTTCAGGAAAGTATCAAGTGAGTCAAAAATATTTATTATAAGTTTTATTTTTCACTAAAGACTTAAAATAAGTGGAATTATATCATATACCAAGCTATCAGTTAAGGTAATATAAATTAAAATTAAAATTTCTTTTCTGTTTTTTCTGTATTTTACACTTTCCATGTGGATCTTTTCAGCAGTGGTGAAATGAGTATTCCAAGAGTTGTTTGTAAAAGTTTTTTTTTTAAGTTACAAGGAGATCCATGCGTGGGGGATTGTCACTTTAAACAACATTGTTTTCCTCATATTGTAATTGAAGAATAGTTTTGCGATTGTGAATATGATACAAAATTCATATTTAAGCATTAAGTAGGTTCATGGTTTTACTCTGAAATTACTTTAAATTGTAACTGTAACTTACCACCATGTTAATTTTTGTTTGATACATAACTTAATTGAGTAGTGTGTATTTTAAACTGTAAATTAATATTATTAAAGAACAATGGACTGACAAAAACGTGTATGAATTTATACTTGCACGTTAATAAACTTAGTGTGTTGATAATAACACAGTATATTTTTAACTTCACTCATTCCTATGAATTATAATTTAAACCAAGTTTTCATATCCCCCCCAAACTCAACTCTTCCCCCTCCCCAAATTGCTTGGTGGATCTGCTCTTGACTTGTACAGTATGTAAACTTGTGAATTTTACAATTCAGCTGATTATTAGTAACATTAGAGGTAAATTTGCATAAATTAAAAGGTATACATATGCTTCTTGCTTTTGATGAAAATATTACAAATAGTACAAATGTTTGTATCATTGTTTTGCAGCTCCAAATTTTTATTTGTTTACACTTAACATTAATTTAAATTGATTTTCTGATCCGGCATTATGGGGAAAATGTCACCAACATTAGTTTGTAGTGTAGAGAAATGTTTTCAATTAATATTGTATGTTACAAAGTTTGTACCAGTACTCTGCTTTAATGACACGTCACTGTTAAGACAAATGTCTTTAATATTTGCCTTTAATACTGATAAGGCAACTGTCTCAATCTCCTCCGTCTTCTTATATTCTTTGAGTGTTCATATCTTTATTATAATCACTAAGACTATAGGACAGTATTGCAACACGGTAACATTTTTTATGTATTGTCTGTGATCACTGATTCTCTCTTTGAAGACGTTAATTGGAAAATTTGTATTTCATAAAAATTCTCAAAGATGTCAGTTATGCTCATAAAGTACCATATTTTCACAGTGTGACATGTATTCCAGCATAACAAGCACCTGTATTTTTGGATAATTTTATGGAGAAATTATAATTTAGGAGTTTATGTAATGTATATAGGATTACAGTTCAGATATAAAACAGTCTAGGTAGAGAAGTGTTTTATTAAAAATGTAAGAAATGTACATAACCAAGCCTATTTATTTGAAAGTCACAGCACATGCACTATAAAATTTTATTGTGTGTAGTTCTTTAAGATTTATAACAACTACAATAATATACACAATTCGTATAATTTGACATCTTAATTGTATACAAGTTGCACTGTAATAATTATTCTTTGAACTGAAAGACTGCATCTGCTGAGCAATAGACACAATCGCAAGTGGTAAAATATTGCATATCGATTAGTCAGAACTTTGAGTGATCATACATCTGGCTTGAAGTAATAGTATTAGTTTATTGGTGGTAGTGGAAGCATTTCTTTTTTATAAATCGGACAATCTACTTTCCTATTGACAGAAACGTAGCTGTTTTTATTGTCAGTAAAAGAGCATCACGAGGACTTTTTTATGACTGAATATTAGATGCAATATATACAAATGTATGGAATATCTCTGATTGCTACTTTTTCAATGTATTTTTTTTTTAGTATGTCTTGTACATAACTGAATTTTGTTCTGTGGAATGAAATATTCTTTCATTCTTTTTGAATGTACGGTCTGTTATTTTCATGAAACAGAAATAGTGAACTACTGTAGACATGGTAAATAAACACATGGTACTATAACACAGTAATAGGCATAAATATGTGTGAGTTATAGCCAGTTTCCTGCTGGAAATTATGTTAACATACACGCATCTCTTGTACACATGTGAAATTTCGGTTATGTTGTTTGTGAATAATGCACACCTGTGTTTTTGTAAAGAAAAATTAGAGAAAAACAAAGTGTGCATTATAAACATGAGTGACTCAATATATATGGTGTTATTTCAGTAAAATTGTGTGTGTGCACACGCGCGCGTGCGTAGTTGTGTTTATAAACTGTGATAAATTTAAATGTTTTTAGTGTTTTGTGAACATCAATGAGATTAAGGAAAAGTTAACAGAATTATCATTAAGGGAAAAGGCCTTGGTTGAGTGTTTATCGACAGAAGAAATTTTTATGCCGATGTGATATTGCAAATTGAATTTTTACAAAAGTCAGTCAGGTATAATAATGTTCCGTTCAAAAGTGGTGAGTCTTGTTTAAAAATGGAAAAGCCACTGAGGCTGGAATTGCAATATAAGCACATGAATGGAGAAACACTTTTCTGTATGGCTAAATCAAATAGAAGGGCAACCAAGAGAAACACTTTTAATGATATACGGGTATATGGCATGGAGGTATCACCGTCTGTTTTTGAAGGCAACTTTGTCCTACTAGCATCTAATTGCTCAGATCATGTAAAAAAAGCCAAAATTATGTCACCAGTGGGTCAGAAAAGACGTATGTAGGTCAAGGAAGTTCAAGTGAAGTTTGGAAATGACTGGAGCAAGGTAACCTTCATATTTTAATTAGAGTGTATACTAACTCCCTACATTTCTTAGGCTTCAAAAGGATGCAGAACAAGTGGGGATGTGCTACCAATTTAAACCCAGTCGAATGGAAGAAATATTTTTTTGCGTTTCCTTTCCTTTCAGAGGTATTATCTGATGGATCCATATTGTTGATAGGTGAAAATACTGGTCAGTATATGCACTGAACGGAAGATATGAAGTTTCAGCTTCAGAGTATTGCACATACATTGGCAGCCAGTAGTTTCAGTTTCAATGTATTGCACTCCAACCAAGGAATTACAAAATAGGTCTACCTGAAACCCGAGTTTTTCTAAAACTTGAGGAGTGGTTCCCTGATAAAACTTTTCTTTCCATAACATACTTTTCATACTGAAGCCTCAGCTTTCTTGCCACAATCCACAATCAGTTATGGATTTTCTGGCCCAAAATAAATATATCCCTGGCCTGGAAGGAGGGTGTTGGGGAAGAATAGGATGGAGAGGTTCAAGAAGAAATCCAGTATTATGGTACACATTTGGACATACAGCCATATTTGAGAGAAGAGGTTGAAGAACAAGTGAAGACATTGAAAAACAAAAAGTCACCAATAGAAGATGAAGTAACAGCAGAACTAGTCAAAAGCGGAGGAGAAGAATTGGTAAACAAGATATGTGAGCTATTTGAAAGATATATGGATGCAAGAAAAATGCCAACTGAATGAATGCATATGGTAATATGCTCCATATACAAGAAAAAGGGAGATAAGATAAATGTAACAGCTACAGAGGAGTGTCATTGCTAGCCGTAGTTTATACAATTTTGGCCATGATTATATCAGAGAGAATTAAGCCATATGCAGAGGAGGTTTTAGGAGAGTACCAATCAGGCTTTAGAAGCGGAAGATCCACTATAGACCATATATTCACTATACAAATGAGTTTGGAAAAATGCTATGAATATAATGTTGGCATGCACCATCTGTACATAGAATTATGACAGCTTATGACAGTTTAAAAAGAAAGTATTTACTACAGACTACAATGAATAATTGTAAATGTAATTTACATTTGTAGCAATTAATTATTTAATTGTGTTTGCCGTGCCCCACGTTGGGCGCCATTAATACAATGAATATATTTAATGGAATTAATTAATTTGTGGCAATTAATTATTTAATTGTGTTTGCCATGCCCCACGATCTTGGAGTGCCATTAATACAATGTGCAATTAATTAAATTGTGAATTAATTGAATAATTACTATAATTATTTATAGATTAACAAATGATATCCTTGATAAGCCTCGCGATTGGTATCGCCATTTACATTGATATCAGTTAACAATTAATATTGTGAATTCAATTAAATCACTGAGCAAAAAGACTCTTAGAAAATTACTTTATGTTTTCAAAGATTAATTTAACATGTGGGTTATCTGTAATAATGAACGCATGTGTAAAATCAACTTAAATAACTAATTTATTATTCATTCATAAATTTATAATCATACATATAAAAACGTCGTTGCACCTGTAAATACATACATATGTCAAATAAACAAGTTCTAGTTTAAATATTCGCTGAAAAAGACATACGTACATAAATCATAGAATACAACAATTCAAATACTAATTATTGATTCATTCATTAATCCCAGATAGTTTTTGTTAACATATTCGTTATTTATAACTTTTAACTCGAATTGTATTCATTACATTTATTTATAACTTCCCAGGGTAGGAATTCTTTGAAAGAATCAGGTCAGTAGCAGTTACTTAAAGTAATAAATTAATAATGGTTACTTGAGTTTATAGAATATCCATTTAGTGTCCAGTGATGTCCGGTCCTTGTGGTGATGAAGACAGAAAGACACATCTTGTTGACTGCCGTCGATAGCACAAACACTTGTATACACCCACGATCACTCGCGTCGAAATAGAGTTGTGTAAATAAGTAATGGATTTTGTGTTAGTTTGAATAATTCATTCTAAAATGAGTGTTGTATGTCATTTTGCAACATTAATGTTTATGTCCGTTCGTCACTTATTTCACTTTCTATCAATGTATATATGATTAGATTAGTTCGTTCAAATGTTTCATGTTCTATTATGTTTAATGTGATTTAGTAGCACAGACTAATTGTAAGTTCGTCTATTTTGTACAATACACAAGTGATGATATTTGTACGTGTCGAGATTGTATTGTTCACTTTGATTGATTACTACATGAGTCCGTTAAATCGCACTTTGAATTCCACTATTAGAAAATCACTAAGTCTGAATATTATGACATGGTGATTTCACTAAGTCTGTTATTTTACATGAAACTGAAATTTACTGATATATACTGACTTGAAAGTTTAAAATATACTGGCTTCCGAAAATTAAGATATACTAGCCGTAAGATTTAGATATACTAGCTTGAAAATTGAAATATACTAGCCTCGTCCCTGTGTTAGACACATAGTTTTATCAGTTTGTCCCTACTCAAATTTTGTCTTCTGAACTGTCCACGCCTTTTCTTACTTGTGATAGGTCAGCTCATAGTTTTCTCGGAATACTTCGTCCGACTACTCCAGGGCTTTTTGGTATCTATCTCCTGATACGCCTTTTGCTTTTGGTTGCTATAGAAACTGTCCTCTCCATCGGTGTTCTTCGCAAGTGTTGTATTCTGATAGGTTGCCAGACATCCCCAGATTTGTCCTGTTCGAACGTTGACCTATTTCGCAGAATTTCTAGCTATTATACGCCTGTCGATCACTCTTTTGTGTGAGGTATACGCAGTGTTTTTCTAAGTTGCCTTCATCTGTTCTCGGGTCCTTCCGAAGTATTGTTCTCTCTTACACCCCTTTTTTGTAACTATTAATAATTCTGGACATATGTTAACTGGTGAAGTCACCCTGACTTTCTACTCGTAAATTGCGTCTGACACTTAGACGTTACCTCCAGCTGTGTAGCTTGGTTGGAGTCCTGTCCATTCTCCACTTCCCACATTGTTTCTGAAAGTGCTGTACGTACGCTCCTTTGTAAACATCTTGTTTCCTTTTTTGCAGTACCTCATATTCTGACGTAACCTGACTGAACGTATGCCTTAGTTCCCAGTACACGTGTGAGTGTCCTCGCCTGCTTTGTCTCGGCTGTTGTGGGTAATAATTTTTAGCTAAACTTCCCCTGTCATCTTGTACACCCAATTTCTATAGTTGAGTAGAACTTTAACGTCTTCCTATTGTCTTGTTAGGACGTTGCTCTGACATCTTCACATTACGTTTTATTTATTGCATCGACTAGAAGTCGTTGACACAACTTTGTGTGAACAAAATCCGTCGAGGAGAAAATTTGAAATTTTTAAATTTTTGCTCGTTACAGCGTCCTCAATTTTGATTTGATGATGTGACCTTAGGGAACAATTCAAATCCGAATTCTGCGCCCTGTACGTCGCCTCACCATGATCATCTTCCTCCGGGAGGGATATAACATGTTAACCTCCTTTTTATGACTTGTATTACTATTGGTGTACCCCCTTTTAGTTTTAATTGCATCTACGAATTTATTGCTAACTATCTGGAATGGTTGAACGCATTTAACATCATCGTATTTACATTTTGATTACGTATAAGTACCTTGTCTCTCTAATCACAAAACAAATCATAAATTCAATGGGTGATATGTACATTAATTAACCAAATAATTCATTTACCTTCTAGAGTACTATTCATGCAATATAATATCAAACAAATCAATATTAAATTCAATAGATTTAATGTAACGCTTTACATAGAATTAAAGAAAATCTCCTACAATATACATCTTATGCAGTATAAATAATCCTACCAATAATTTGTTCTTAAAATTTTTAATTTTAATTAGATTGATGACTAACATTTCCGTTACGTTAGTTTTATCTATATTCATATTGTTTGATCATCTATATACATACATATAATAATTTTTTGATAACGAGTTATTTGCTTCATTCTAACATCAATTCAAATTCCTAACCTATCAATGATGTACATTCACTTTAACAAGATTTATTTGCAATATAGTTTATTAATTCAATATCACTTATTTACTTTTAAGTGTCCCTTTTTTTTTCACTTTGTTTCAATAATTTATTGCTATACAAACAAGTTGTCGTAACTAAAATGTTCTTCTTATTCACTACAATAATTCATAAAGAATGTCGATCAAAATATTGACTCACACTTATTATCTAACATATCATCAGTAATCTAATAACTAAGTAGGTTCTTGAGTTACAATTGACATTTAGATTACATATTTTCTTTTGATTAAGCCAGCTTGAATGAGATAAGCGCGTCATTAACCCTAACGTAGATGACTTATCTCCCTCAGCTAACTTATTAAGACATGTTCTACCACTTTCTCCCCCTTTTTTTTCACATTCTGTTCTCTGGCTCATAATATTTCTTCATTTGTCTCACATTGAATTTCCCTCGGGTCTTGTTTTCGTCATCGCAGTCGACGAGCTGGTATGTAGCATCCCCAAGAATTCGATGTACTTTGTATGGCCCACAGTATAGTTCACAAAATTTATCAATCCTTTTCTGGATCGCGTCTGAC
The DNA here is from genome assembly GCA_034769895.1 of Magicicada septendecula. Classification (NCBI taxonomy): domain Eukaryota; kingdom Metazoa; phylum Arthropoda; class Insecta; order Hemiptera; family Cicadidae; genus Magicicada; species Magicicada septendecula. The sequence goes on from CM068367.1 coordinate 732,776,205, forward strand.
TGATAATAGGTCCTTATTAAAACCTCCTCACCAATCTGGAACTTAGTAATGATTTTGGATTCATTACACAACTTAGCTTGCTTTTCCCTCTTCTCTTTCATCTTTACAAATATTTGGTTGTGGTCAGCTCCTTTAACTTGAAGTATGTCTTTGTCTAGGTATTTTTCCCAAACTCTTGTCGGTTTTTTGCCAAGATGTGCCTCATAGGGTGTTATCTCTATAGTCTCGTGGTACGTCTCGTTAATGCAACGTTCAATTATAGGTACATAACGCGACCACTTAGTATGTTGGTCACACACGAAGATCCTGAATAAATTTCCGAGCTGTCTATTAATCCTTTCAGCCAGATTCGCACATGGGTTTCTAATTGCGGTGTATCTTGGTTGAATGTTTAACTCATTTAAGCCGCTCAACCATTTTTTTTGATGTGAACTGCGTCCCATTGTCAGTGAGAATTATTTTCGGAGTCCCAAACTCCGAACAATACTGGTGTACCCTCCTTAACGTGGCAGCGGTCGTTGCCCTCCTAAGTGTAAACAGTCGTACGTATTTTGTGAAATTGTCTACAGTAACGAACAAATATCTTACCCCAGCGGACGAGACGGGTAGCGGTCCAAAGTAGTCGGCGCTCACTAGGTCACCCTTACCTAACGGGACAATAGCTTTTGTTCCGCCAAACAGGACCTTGTTACCTGCGTCTTTGCATTTTTGACACACGTCGCACGTCCTTATGTATTTCTTCACTTTCTTCAACATTCCGTCTATGGTAAAATGTTCTTGTAACAATTTTGTACATTTCTTCGATCCTGGGTGTCCATACAGCCTGTGTATTTGGGCGATTACTTCTCCGGATACACTGTTCGGTATGTACAGTTTCCATTCCCTCCTACATAGCCTATATAATTTCTCGTTAACATATCTATAAAATTTACTTGCTTCCTTACCTAAACATTCTTCATTTATCTTATCTATAATAGTCTAAGTTTAGTATTTTCAAGTTGATATTTTCCAATATCCATAATTATTTTGCTTACTTTTCTATCCATCTTGATTATTATGTGATTAATTAAATATTCTCACGTATTATCGCTAATTTCTTCTAACGTGGCGTCTCCTGGGTTTCTGCTTAGAAGATCAGCAACAATGTTGTCTTTGCCCTTGCAATGGACGATATCGAACTTGTACTCTTGGATACTTAAAATCCAGCGCGTTATTCGTGAATTATTTAAATGGCATTTGTTCATAAAGGTCAATGCCTTATTATCCGTGATAACGGGTAAAGGTTGCCCTAATATATATATATATATATACGAGATTTTTCGAGACATCTCACAATACTCAAAAGCTCCTTTTCAGTGGTGTAGTAATTTCTTTCTGCACCCTTGAATGTTTTGCTAGTAAATGCTATAACTCCGATTTTTCCTTCCTCATCGAGTTGATAATGCTGCCCGCCATATGCAAAGTTGCTGGCGTCGCACTGCATGTAGTATCGTTGGTTTATTCGAGGAAACTTCAAGATCACTGTTTCTACAAATAGTTCTTTAACTTGTTGGAAACATTTGTTTAGTTCCGGTGTCCATGTGAATCTATGTCCTTTTTGTAATAATTCAAGTAACGGTCTGGTGGTTTCGGCGTATTTATCCGTAAAACGGTTATAAAAATTTGTTAAGCCCAAGAAACCCTTTAGTTGCTTTTGGTTTCGAGGTGTTGGAAACTTCATAATTGCGTCAATCTTCTCATCCGTCGCCTGTATTCCTTGCGTAGTTAGACGATATCCAAGGTATGCAATTTCTTGCCTAAAAAATTGCGACTTATCTAAATTGATGGTCAAATTCGTTCTTCTTAAGTTAGTCAACAATAAATCCAAATGTGATAAATGTGTTTCTAGATCTCCGGAATAACATAAGCAATCGTCTACGTAAATGATGGTGTTTTTCTTAACTTCTTCCTCCAATACTGTGTCCAATCCCCTGGTTAGTGCAGCAGAACTGGTACTCAGTCCAAACGGCGTAACTGTGAAGCGATAACATTTGCCTTCATACATAAAAGCGGTGAAATTCCGGCACTCTGGCTTCAGTGGTACTTGCCAGAAACTACTTGTTAAGTCTACGGTGGATAAATACTTCATTTCACAACATCTAGCCACAATATCGTTTATTGGTGAGGCTCCCTCATAATCTGGAATCGTCACGCTGTTCACCTTCCTCGCATCCAGACATAATCGTACTCTTCCATCTTTCTTAATAACAGTAACGAGTGGGTTGATATAGGCGCTGTTGCATCGCTCAATGACCCCATACCGTAACATTCGTCTAATCTCATCATCCACCTTCCCTTTATATGCTAATGGGACAGGCCATCCTCTCTGGAAGTACGGTGTCCGGTCAGTGACTTGGAACTCGTGAACGTATCCTTCGATCCTTCCGGGGCACTCCCTGAATAAACTTTTATTTCTTACGGGAATCTCTCTTAACCTCATCAATATCCTTTTATCTCCGCAGTCAATGCTCTCCACCTTCTTATCGATGTTTCGCACGATATCTTCGTCTTCTTCTATGTCCACCACCTCCATATGCATAATTGGCACTGAGCACGCTGCTTCGTCAGCCTTTCCTTTTAATTCGATGACCCTTTTTCCCATGTCAATGAGACATCCTGCTTCCTGGAGAAAACTAATTCCTAAAATACATGGTTTTATCAGGTCTGGTATAATGAGGAACACACATTCATTCTTAATCCCTTCGATATAAATATCACAATATCTGCTTCCTTATTAATTTTGATTTATTGTCTACCGCGCTAATTATTAAAGTATTGGTCATCGGTAAAATTTCATAAGGTGCTATGTTTTGCTTATTTTTATTAAACCAAGATTCCGATAATCCGTTAATAACGGATCCCGTGTCAAGCAGGGCTTGTACCGTAATATTATTGTTAAATTTTATAGTTATTTCTGGACATTTTATTATTCGTTGGACAATCTCCTCGTCATCATCGCATAACAATTCGTTTCTTAAAGGTAGTATTACGTTAGTTTGATAACCATCCGTATTGTTGGCTATCTCCTTTACTGTACAAATGAATTTTTTTTTCTTCTTGGCGAGCCGCTTTGGGTTCATTGCTCGAAGTCAAAGCACCCTTATTGACAAACTCTATTGTATTTACAAGTCGCCTCTCCCCAGAGCGGTGCTGTTGTGTGTTTACGAGTGGTCTATCACCCCAAGCCTTCTTCTGCGCTCCAGTCGCTTTGTTTGTAAAACTTTCACTTTCCTTGTATGAGTTTCTCCCCTCGTTCGTCGTCACATAACTCTATTCCCTGTTATTTCTTGGATGAATTTGTGTATATTCTATAATTAAAGACTCAAAGATTGGAATTGTTGTAATTCCTCTCGTGATAACAGCGAGCTGGATCTTACGCCCAAAATGACGCGTGATTTTCCGGATCAACTGTCTATCTGTCAGAGTAGGTGATAATTGTCTACTTTCCAATAATATGCGCTCTATATATTGGATCGCATTAATTGGACCACGCCAATCAAATCTCCCATATTCAAGATGATCTCGTATGCTGTCTTGCCGTTCTTGTCCCCAGTATTTTTGCGAGAACGCTTCTTTAAATTCTTCAAAATTGGATATTTGGCTTCGTATAACTCTCCACCAAATTCCGGCGTCTAACTCTAAATGTCTACCTATCCACTTAATATTATCAGTGGGGTAGTATAGTTCCTGTACCTCGGACAGCTCCTTAAGAAATTCCATGGGGAATCTGTCAGTACCGTTATATTTGAGGTCGTTGTGGTTAGGTCCATTAATTCGGTGCATCGGGCCACACTCACCTTCCATTAATTGTCTCTGTAGTCTCTCCTGGTTCTCCTTTACTTTTGTTAAATGGCATTTCAATTCTTCTATTCGCGTCGTCTTCTCTTTTGTGGTTTCGTCCAACTTCTGTTCCGTTGAACGCTGTCTCCCGTCGACTTCTTCCAATTTCTGCATCATGTTATTGTTTGTTTCGCCTTGTTCTTGTTGTTTCTGCCGTATGGTATCATGTATTTCGGCCTTTAACTCTTCATGCTTCTTATTGGCGTCTTTGACGTGAGCATCAAATTTATTGTGAATCTTTTTAACAGTTGTTTGGGTATTGTGAATCGCTACCATCCATTCTTGACGATCGGTTTCTCGTGCTTCCTGTATCTCTTCGTATTTCTTGTTCGCATCTTCTCTCAACTCTCTTACTATATCATCTTGTTTCTTTTGTAATTCATTGATCTTCCCTTCCCAGGCCTGCTGGTATTCTCGTATCTCGGACCGTATCTGTGTAAGCTGTTCCGCTGACTGTCATTTTATCTCTTCCTTATGCTGGTCGAGCTTTTCACTAATTAATCTGTTACTTTCTTCTTGTTTCTCTGGTTTTTCGCTAATTAATTTACTATTTTCTTCTTGTTTCTCGCTCTGTTGTCGGATGAACTCCATCAACATTTGTAGACTCACGTCTTCTGGTTTTGACGTTTGTCCTCGCGCCCTATCCTCTGGACTCTCTACAGCGTTATTTGGGTCGCTAGGTGTGGTGTTATCTTCCGTATTTACCATACCTAACTGGTTATTAATGTCGAACTCTACGCTATCGGAATTGCTTGCCATCTTTGCTTTCTTATGCGTAATCATTCAAACTGACTTATGACACTAATACTTATTTTTATTTCTTATTCTATAATGCTACTTTGTCTACTTCTACTACTGCCTGATCTTTGCCAAACTTGTACGTATCAATTACTTTTATTACTACGTATCATGCCGTGCGGTTGGGCGCCATTAATACAATGAATAAATGTAAATGTAATTTACATTTGTGGCAATTAATTATTTAATTGTGTTTGTGGTGCCCCACGTTGGGCGCCATTAATACAATGAATATATTTAATGGAATTAATTAATTTGTGGCAATTAATTATTTAATTGTGTTTGCCGTGCCCCGCGATCTTGGAGCGCCATTAATACAATGTGCAATTAATTAAATTGTGAATTAATTGAATAATTACTATAATTATTTATAGATTAACAAATGATATCCTTGATAAGCCTCGCGATTGGTATCGCCATTTACATTGATATCAGTTAACAATTAATATTGTGAATTCAATTAAATCACTGAGCAAAAAGACTCTTAGAAAATTACTTTATGTTTTCAAAGATTAATTTAACATGTGGGTTATCTGTAATAATGAACGCATGTGTAAAATCAACTTAAATAACTAATTTATTATTCATTCATAAATTTATAATCATACATATAAAAACGTCGTTGCACCTGTAAATACATACATATGTCAAATAAACAAGTTCTAGTTTAAATATTCGCTGAAAAAGACATACATACATAAATCATAGAATACAACAATTCAAATACTAATTATTGATTCATTCATTAATCCCAGATAGTTTTTGTTAACATATTCGTTATTTATAACTTTTAACTCGAATTGTATTCATTACATTTATTTATAACTTCCCAGGGTAGGAATTCTTTGAAAGACCTATGCGTAATCATTCAAACTGACTTATGACACTAATACTTATTTTTATTTCTTATTCTATAATGCTACTTTGTCTACTTCTACTACTGCCTGATCTTTGCCAAACTTGTACGTATCAATTACTTTTATTACTACGTATCATGCCGTGCGGTTGGGCGCCATTAATACAATGAATAAATGTAAATGTAATTTACATTTGTGGCAATTAATTATTTAATTGTGTTTGTGGTGCCCCACGTTGGGCGCCATTAATACAATGAATATATTTAATGGAATTAATTAATTTGTAGCAATTAATTATTTAATTGTGTTTGCCGTGCCCCGCGATCTTGGAGCGCCATTAATACAATGTGCAATTAATTAAATTGTGAATTAATTGAATAATTACTATAATTATTTATAGATTAACAAATGATATCCTTGATAAGCCTCGCGATTGGTATCGCCATTTACATTGATATCAGTTAACAATTAATATTGTGAATTCAATTAAATCACTGAGCAAAAAGACTCTTAGAAAATTACTTTATGTTTTCAAAGATTAATTTAACATGTGGGTTATCTGTAATAATGAACGCATGTGTAAAATCAACTTAAATAACTAATTTATTATTCATTCATAAATTTATAATCATACATATAAAAACGTCGTTGCACCTGTAAATACATACATATGTCAAATAAACAAGTTCTAGTTTAAATATTCGCTGAAAAAGACATACATACATAAATCATAGAATACAACAATTCAAATACTAATTATTGATTCATTCATTAATCCCAGATAGTTTTTGTTAACATATTCGTTATTTATAACTTTTAACTCGAATTGTATTCATTACATTTATTTATAACTTCCCAGGGTAGGAATTCTTTGAAAGAATCAGGTCAGTAGCAGTTACTTAAAGTAATAAATTAATAATGGTTACTTGAGTTTATAGAATATCCATTTAGTGTCCAGTGATGTCCAGTCCTTGTGGTGATGAAGACAGAAAGACACATCTTGTTGACTGCCGTCGATAGCACAAACACTTGTATACACCCACGATCACTCGCGTCGAAATAGAGTTGTGTAAATAAGTAATGGATTTTGTGTTAGTTTGAATAATTCATTCTAAAATGAGTGTTGTATGTTCATTTTGCAACATTAATGTTTATGTCCGTTCGTCACTTAATTCACTTTCTATCAATGTATATATGATTAGATTAGTTCGTTCAAATGTTTCATGTTCTATTATGTTTAATGTGATTTAGTAGCACAGACTAATTGGAAGTTCGTCTGTTTTGTACAATACACAAGTGATGATATTTGTACGTGTCGAGATTGTATTGTTCACTTTGATTGATTACTACATGAGTCCGTTAAATCGCACTTTGAATTCCACTATTAGAAAATCACTAAGTCTGAATATTATGACATGGTGATTTCACTAAGTCTGTTATTTTACATGAAACTGAAATTTACTGATATATACTGACTTGAAAGTTTAAAATATACTGGCTTCCGAAAATTAAGATATACTAGCCGTAAGATTTAGATATACTAGCTTGAAAATTGAAATATACTAGCCTCGTCCCTGTGTTAGACACATAGTTTTATCAGTTTGTCCCTACTCAAATTTTGTCTTCTGAACTGTCCACGCCTTTTCTTACTTGTGATAGGTCAGCTCATAGTTTTCTCGGAATACTTCGTCCCACTACTCCAGGGCTTTTTGGTATCTATCTCCTGATATGCCTTTTGCTTTTGGTTGCTATAGAAACTGTCCTCTCCATCGGTGTTCTTCGTAAGTGTTGTATTCTGATAGGTTGCCAGACATCCCCAGATTTGTCCTGTTCGAACGTTGACGTATTTCGCAGAATTTCTAGCTATTATACGCCTGTCAATCACTCTTTTGTGTGAGGTATACGCAGTGTTTTTCTAAGTTGCCTTCATCTGTTCTCGGGTCCTTCCGAAGTATTGTTCTCTCTTACACCCCTTTTTTGTAACTATTAATAATTCTGGACATATGTTAGCTGGTGAAGTCACCCTGACTTTCTACTCGTAAATTGCGTCTGACACTTAGACGTTACCTTCAGCTGTGTAGCTTGGTTGGAGTCCTGTCCATTCTCCACTTCCCACATTGTTTCTGAAAGTGCTGTACGTACGCTCCTTTGTAAACATCTTGTTTCATTTTTGTAGTACCTCGTATTCTGACGTAACCTGACTGAACGTATGCCTTAATTCCCAGTACACGTGTGAGTGTCCTCGCCTGCTTTGTCTCGGCTGTTGTGGGTAATAATTTTTAGCTAAACTTCCCCTGTCATCTTGTACACCCAATTTCTATAGTTGAGTAGAACTTAACGTCTTTCTATTGTCTTGTTAGCGACGTTGCTCTGACATCTTCACATTACGTTTTATTTATTGCATCGACTAGAAGTCGTTGACACAACTTTGTGTGAACAAAATCCGTCGAGGAGAAAATTTGAAATTTTTAAATTTTTGCTCGTTACAAGACAATGATGGACTTTGGAATACCCAAGAAGTTGATTAATCTCACAGAAATGACAACATGACAAACAATAAGTAGGGTGAGGAAACAGGAAGTTCTACCAAAACATTTTAAAGTGGAAAGGGGGTTAAGACAGGGTGATCCGCTTTCCTCAGTGCTATTCAGTCTAGTACCAGAGAGATGTATAAGAAAAACATAAATAAATCCTGGAGGAAATATATATAACAGATCCTGCCAATACCTAGCATATGCAGACAATGTGGTAATTATGGCGAGAACAAGACAAGCGCTAGTGGCAGCATATCAGGAATTTGAAAGCGAGGGGCAAAAGGCCGGATTGAAAATAAATGAAGAGAAACCAAGTATATTTTGTTGACAAGGAATGAGAGAAGAGAGAAAGGAATCGGCAACTACAGTTTTGACGAGGGTCAAGACTTCAAATATCTCGGAAGCACAATTACAGGGAATAACGATACAAGCAAAGAAATCAAAGCAAGAATAGCAGTTGGAAACAGAACCTACTACATGAAAAGAATATATTACAATCCAGGATTATATCAAAAATTGGTAAAAAGAAAATATACACCACGGTAATCAGACCTATAGTAACATATGGAAACGAGACATGGATGCTGAAGTCGGAAGATATGAAAAACCATGTTGTTTTTGAGAGGAAAATTCTGAGAAGAATTAATGGACCTGTGTGGGACGGAAAGATGTGGAGGATAAGAAAGAATCGTGAGATAAGAGACCTTTATGGAGAAGCAGACATAGCTGCAGCAGTGAAGGCGTAAAGGTTGAGATAGTTGGGGCATGTGGTGGGAAAATCGAGGCCCAAAAATGACATTGGAAAGGAAGCCGGGGGTAGTAAGGAGGAGAGGACGTCCGAGGAGGAGATGGTATGAAGATGTGGAAGCAGATATAAATGGCAGGTTGGATGAGTAAGGCTCCAGACAGAGAAGAATGGAGGAGAATCATTGAACAGGCCAGGGTTCTACAGGCACCATAGTGCAGAAGAAAAAGAAGATATCCCTGGTCTTATAACAGCTCAGATTGAAATCCTAATTTTTGGCACACTTGTTTTCAAAAAGTCAGTAATTCCTCATAGCTAAACTTAAACAAGTGTGCACAAGCATAAAGGGACCAAGAGAAGCTGTGGAAACTACAATGAAAACCATGCTGTACTGTATAAAAATGATCATGAAGAACAAAGGTTATCACATGACATTAAATATTAATATTTGTGAAGATCATTTCAATAAAAGAGTTTTATAGAAAAAATGAAAATATGTTTTAAATTCCTTACTTTAGACATATAATTCACACAGCTCTTCAGTATTTTTGAAACATTATGAGAAGTATTAGTGTATACAGTCGAATTATCATGACACATCATATGACATTTAGTTTAAATGCATATAATTTGACTATGTATGATCTCTGAAACTGCTTCGTATAGTAAGTTGAATTTTTACAAGGAAGTTGAAGTCGTAGGTGCTCTCTGAGAAAGCTTTCAGAAATGTGTCCCACAAGATATAAACTGGATGCTGAATCCAAAATAATTAAACTTTCAAATGTTTTGTCGTCTTGGAAGTTCAAACATACCATATGAGGTAACAAATGAAAGGAATTTCAGCCTGAACATAAACCTTGATATCAAACTTAGTTCATCATAAAATTCAAGATTTGTGACCACATATCTCCATTGAATTACTGTCATAATTGGAACAAATTTATCCAATTTGTTTTTCTATATTTACCGGAAGGAAACGCTTTAAAAAATCCGGTGAATGAACATTGTAATTTGCTGGACTTAGAAGATCATGAAGATAAGGACAAATAGCAGAGGAGATGAAAAAAATACGTTTTGTGAAGCAATGTGTATAGAAAAACATGCATATAAAGAAGCATTGCATAAAGCAATGCATGTAAAGTTCCAGAAAAAGGAACATGTTATAAGACAGAAAAGATGTTTTGTTTGTTTATAGTTCATGGGGGGTGTTGGTATGTAATGGTGCCAAGTTACATTAGGGTAGAAGAAAAATTGCCAGTTATGGTGTCATTAAAACAAGTTTGTACGTCATTTTCTCACAGTCATAGAGAATAAAGCACACAAGGCAGTGTTTGTATAAGCCTAATGGTTTTCCATGGCTTCATTGTAAGTCATGGAAGCATTTTTGTATCACATACAATAATACAGTTAAGAAAATATGAATGTAAAAATAGAAATTACAAATTATAATCCAAGAAAGTTTAAAATTATTATTGTGCTTTGTTGTTTATCAACAGAGTTGCAGTTATTTACAGGTACTTTAGATTTCACATAATGTTTCCTTAAAAAAAGTTTGGTAACTATATAGAACTCATATAACTAAATAAGAAAACAATAAACACTTCATCATCTTACCCAAGCTAATGGAGGTGACAAGAATTTGATTACAATCGAAAACCACAGACAATATGTAATTTTTTTATGACAGTCATATATAGTAAACATATTGTATTGCTTGAAAGAATTAATACAGATGTAGTGCTTCCATTGACTTGTCATAGTGTTAGTTATTGCAAAAACATTTTAGTTAATAATACATTATTGTCCATGTACTTTATTAAAATTACTTAAAAGAAATTACAATTTATTTACAATATAATGTGATTTTTACATTCAATACATGGAATACTGTAAAGACCTAAAACCTTAAAATTTCTTTGAAATAGTCACTATTTTTTTGTCACAGTTTCTCTATTTTTTTTTAAAGTGACGCACAAATTTTCTCACAATTTGTTTATTGGTCAACTGACTGACCTTAAGATAATGGATCACATTATGAACATGAACCAGTACCGATTGTGAGAAATGTTCGGAAGAAGAAACTATTTTCTCTCACATAATTTTTATGATCAGTTCTTTTCATAAATTTTAAATTTACTGCATTGCATATCTGGCAAGTTAATATCTAAACTGGATAATTTGCAGATAACTATCCATAAATAAGTATACAAGTAATACTTCTCTCATGAGTTTTTCTTTGTTTGTGGTATAATGTATTGCGTATGTGGCATACTACAGTGAGCTTGAAGGTACTCTTGACATGTGCAAGATTTGAACAGAAAGTTGGTGCAATTTTGAATTTTGCATGCTATAAATGTCCAGTTTAAAACGGTGTTTTTTTGTGATGTTTGTTATTTGACTGTCACAATTATCCACATTATAGCCATATTGGATGTTTAATTCAATTTGACACAAATTTAGCAAGTTGTGTTTTGGCACATTAGCAGTTCAACATTTTACAGTGAAGGATAAAAAGTGTTTGCATTACTTTTTTTGTAACAGTGATATAAACTGGCTCTAACATAGGCAAACTGTTGCAGAAGGCTTTTGGTGAGTTTGGTATTCATGAACAAGTGGTTTTTAAATGATATGATAACTTCAAAGTGGTTGGAAATGAATTGAAGATCGTGAAATTAAGGTGAATAATGTGGTAATGTATAGGTATTTTATCACTAGTTGCTGGGGTCAGTGAAGAATACTTTTGGGGTTTTTACACCACTTGATTGAAAGTATTATTAAGAAAACTGGCAGGTTTGTAGAGGGCATAAATTATGGAAATTATACCATGATAATGCACCAGCAACACATTGGTTGTTCAAGAATTTTAGGAAAAAACGTGATATAAACGCCATACTCACCAGATGTGTATCCATTCTATCTATCTTCATCGTTTTTGCTTAGTATTTTGAAATACATGCTCACAAACTTTCACATTTCTGTAGAACATTTATAAACCGGCACATTTTTGTTATTGAACTGTAGTTATTAAATAAGATGAGAAATTTGATTGCAGTTCAAAATTGTTTGGTCACTGTGTATTAAGTTAGTATATCACGTGTAATTTGTACAGCAGCAAAGTGTTAAAGGTGGACGACAGTACTTGGTTGTTGTTGAACTGTTGGGTATTTTTATTGGTGACAGGTGCTTATGTATTTTTGTTGCAGTGCACATAAATTAATGCTTATGTTAATTTCCTTAGGCAAGAGTTCTATCTAGGGAAATCCCAGACAGGACAAAGTAAGTGATAACGTGGTGACATGGAAAAAGAATGAATATGGCATCAGTTCAAAGTTTCTGTCGGCTGTGCACATAGTTGTATGTACGTTTTTTAAAACATGTTTCTAGAACAGTAGTAGGCTATACACTGTGCTGTTCTTAGATATACTATTGTGTTTTAAATTAGGTGGGATGAATGTTGATTTTTTTCACGTTGAAAAACATTTTCTTTTGTAAAGTATTGTGGGCAGCGGATTATTGTATTTTCGGTCAGAGAAAATGTAAAATACAACTTTACCTCTTTTGTTGGTAACTACCAGGTAAGTGTAGTTGTAATAAAAGTAGAATTGAAATTTACTTACTGTAATAACGCTGTAATGGTTCGATCAGTGAGAAGTGTTGTGATAGCAAAGTTGCTTATTTGGTTATTGAAGCCTTATTCATTGTCGGGACGGTTTTTTCTAAATTTTTGTTTTTATAAAATTATTACGTGTTCAGGAAAATGTAAGAACCACAATTTGTATCGAGAGAGGAACCAGAAGCGCCAGAATAGGTTGGGAACGTGTGACTACGGGAATAATGTTTCCTATTTGAAATATTTTAACGCATGTTTGACATAGCCCTACTACATTATACTTTCTTAAACTATTAACGTTAAGTAACTATCGTTGTTGGCTGTGACAAATGTTTATAAGAAAGAAATATAGCCAACTAATTTGTTGATGCCGTGAATGTTATTGTTATTTTTTTTAATTGAATTGCCATATTACGTTGTTAATTCTTAAAGAAGTAATCTGTCGTAATTGTAATAAATACGTTAACAAGTTGGATATGTGTGGGTGGTATGTTGGTGTTGTGTATTTTGAAGCTGTTAGATTTGGCCAAACTTTCCTTCCATTTTAATTGTATTACGAACACTTGTATTATTTTTTCGTGTCCGTAATTTGAGAAATAAACCTGTAAATGCTAGTATGTTATCAGATGGATGAGACGCTTAGTGCAGTAGTCAACTGTTCCGCTGCAGACGGCGGCTAAGAATAGAAGCGGTCGTCCCTTGGGTTTAAATTTGGAAAGTGATTAGCGGTAGCGCGGTGAGACGCAGACGCACCTAAATCGGGACCAGGCGACCCCCAGCGAACACACCGAACCAATAAAGTTTTCCTGTCGTCCACGAAAAATATTATGAACAAAATGCGTCTAATGTTAAGAAACAAACGTTTTCACAGCCTGTAGTTTTGTGCTGGGTAGGCTTATTGGACACAGGATAAGGGAAATTGCACATTGTAGTATACGTAAACAACAGTTATAATATTAATTGTACAGCTTTCGCTTTCCGTAGTTGTATTTGCTGTGTAAAAAGGTTGGTTTTGGAGCCGTACTGTGATTTGGGTTTATGCTGATCTTTTCACCGTTAGTTCATAGGATCGAATTGGCCCGAGTTAATTTAATTGTGTGGATTGTGAAAAATAAACCAAACGCGTGACTTTCAATGTTTTCTTCACGAAGGAAACTAGTTTATCTTTTGTCGCTGTATCACAGCTAGAACTATGTGTAGAATGCTGTTTAGATAAAATTGCAGAAGTATAGTAACAGTTTTGTGTGAGCACCGTGTGTTGATTGCAATCTGTAGATGATTAGGCTACATTATATATTCCAAATCAGACGCAGTTCATTAAATGGTTACGCAAAATTATCGTACTTCGCTGAACTTAATTATGTTGATTGAACTGATCAAGTTTCCTTTTAGCATTGTGTTCGCTATTTGTAGAAAAAGACACATTCACAGACTTCACGAAAATGAAATTCACTAATACACATATTTCATCACTCGTACTGTGCTGTGGAATAACTTATTTTACTTCCATGTTCCTTAAGGAAATGGAAGTATGGTGATGGCAAAAAAAATCGTGTTCGAGATTATTGCAGATTCTGATTGTACTACACTCAAAACATGAAAAAAGTCGTTTTTCGAAAAGTGTCTGTGTGTGTGTCCGTCTGTCTGTGTCTGTAGATTTTTTTTCTATGGCAAACGATAACAGCCGCAAATTCAAACAGAATCAAATCATTTTTTGCATACAGCCCTGATTTGTAGAGTACTCACGACCTATTGTTTTTGGTGAAGATCGGTTGAGGGAAAGGGGTAGTTTACCTGCAACGGTTTTTTTTAAATCAAGGGTAATTGTTTTCTATGGCAAACGATAACAGCCGCAAATTCAAACAGAATCAACTACTCTTTTGCATACAGCCCTGAATTGTAGAGTTCTCAAGACCTATTGTTTTTGGTGAAGATCGGTTAAGGGAAAGGGGTAGTTTACCTGCAACGTTTTATGTTTTAACAAGGGTATTTTCTATGGCAAACGATAACAGCCGCAAATTTAAACAGAATCAAATGATTATTTGCATACAGCCCTAAACTGTAGAGTTCTCAAGGTCTGTCGATTTTGTTGAAGATCGGTTAAGGGAAAGGGGTAGTTTACCTGCAACATTTTATGTTTTAACAAGGGTATTTTGTATGGCAAACGATAACAGCCGCAAATTCAAACACAATCAAATACTTTTTTGCATACAGCCCTGATTTGTAGAGTACTCAAGACCTATTGTTTTTGGTGAAGATCGGTTAAGGGAAAGGGGTAGTTTACCGGCAACGGTTTTTTATCAAGGGTAATTTTTTTCGATGGCAAACGATAACAGCCGCAAATTCAAACAGAATCAAATGATGTTTTGCATACAGCCCTGTATTGTAGAGTTCTCAATACCTATTGGTGCTGGTGAAGATCGGTTAAGGGAAAGGGGTAGTTTACCTGCAACATTTTATGTTTTAACAAGGGTTATTTTTTATGACGAACGATAACTGCCGTAAATTCAAACAGAATCAACTAGGTTTTTGCATACCTTTTTGAACTAAAGAGAACTCAAGGTCTGTTGATTTTGTTGAAGATCGGTTAAGGGAAAAGGGTAGTTTATCACCAAAGTTTTATGTTTTAAAAAGGGTAATTTTTTTTATGACGAACGATAACTGCCGAAAATTCAAAGAGAATCAAATGATTATTTGCATACAGCCCTAAACTGTAGAGTTCTCAAGGTCTGTCGATTTTGTTGAAGATCGTTTAAGGGAAAGGGGTAGTTTACCTGCAACATTTTATGTTTTAACAAGGGTATTTTGTATGGCAAACGATAACAGCCGCAAATTCAAACAGAATCAAATATTTTTTTGCATACAGCCCTGATTTGTAGAGTACTCAAGACCTATTGTTTTTGGTGAAGATCGGTTAAGGGAAAGGGGTAGTTTACCTGCAACGGTTTTTTATCAAGGGTAATTTTTTACTTCCATGTTCCTTAAGGAAATGGAAGTATGGTGATGGCAAAAAAAATCGTGTTCGAGATTATTGCAGATTCTGATTGTACTACACTCAAAACATGAAAAAAAGTCGTTTTTCGAAATGTGTGTGTGTGTGTGTGTGTGTGTGTGTGTGTGTGTGTGTGTGTGTGTAGATTTTTTTTCTATGGTAAACGATAACAGCCGCAAATTCAAACAGAATCAAATAATTTTTTGTATACAGCCCTGATTTGTAGAGTACTCGCGGACCTATTGTTTTTGGTGAAGATCGGTTGAGGGAAAGGGGTAGTTTACCTGCAACGGTTTTTTTTATCAAGGGTAATTTTGTTTGTTTGGCAAACGATAACAGCCGCAAATTCAAACAGAATCAAATAATATTTCGCATACAGCCCTGAATTGTAGAGTTCTCAAGATCTGTTGATTTTGGTAAAGATCGGTTATGGGGAAGGGGTAGTTTACCTGCAACGTTTTATGTTTTAACAAGGGTATTTTTTATGGCAAACGATAACAGCCGCAAATTCAAACATAATCAAATAATGTTTTACATACTGCCCTGAATTGCAGAGTTCTCAAGACCTTTTGTTTTTGGTGAAGATCGTTTAAGGGAAAGGGGTAGTTTACCAGCCATGTTTTTTGTTTTATCAAGGGTATTTTGTATGGCAAACGATAACACCCGCAAATTTAAACAAAATCATATAATATTTTGCATACAGCTCTGAATTGTAGAGTTCTCAAGACCTGTCGTTTTTGGTGAGATCGGTTAAGGTAAAGGGGTAGTTTACCGGCAACGGTTTTTTATCAAGGGTAATTTTTTCTATGGTAAATGATATAATTATTTGCATACAGCCCTAAACTGTAGAGTTCTCAAGGTCTGTCGATTTTGTTGAAGATCGGTTAAGGGAAAGGGGTAGTTTACCTGCAACATTTTATGTTTTAACAAGGGTATTTTGTATGGCAAACGATAACAGCCGCAAATTCAAACACAGTCAAATACTTTTTTGCATACAGCCCTGATTTGTAGAGTACTCAAGACCTATTGTTTTTGGTGAAGATCGGTTAAGGGAAAGGGGTAGTTTACCTGCAACGGTTTTTTATCAAGGGTAATTTTTTCTATGGCAAACGATAACAGCCGCAAATTCAAACAGAATCAAATGATGTTTTGCATACAGCCCTGTATTGTAGAGTTCTCAATACCTATTGGTGTTGGTGAAGATCGGTTAAGGGAAAGGGGTAGTTTACCTGCAACGTTTTATGTTTTAAAAGGGTACTTTCATGGCAAACGATAACAGCCGCAAATTCAAACAGGATCAAATACGTTTTTGCATACTGCCCTGTTTTGTTGAGTATTAAGACCTATTGTTTTTGGTGAAGATCGGTTAAGGGAAAGGGGTAGTTTACCAGACACATTTTTTTTCTTATTAAGGGTATTTTGTATGGCAAACGATAACAGCCGCAAATTCAAACAGAATCATGTAATATTTTGCATACAGCCCTGAAATGTAGAGTTCTCAAGACCTGTTGGTTTTGGTGAAGATCGGTTAAGGGAATAGGGTTGTTTACCAGCAACATTTTATGTTTTATCAAGGGTAATTTTGTTTTGACGAACGATAACTGCCATACATTAAACAGAATCAATTACTCTTCTGCATACCTTTGTGAATTATACAGAACTCAAGGTCTGTTGATTTTGTTGAAGATCGGTTAAGGGAAAGGGGTAGTTTACCTGCAACGTTTTATGTTTTAACAAGGGTATTTTTTCTATGGCGAACGATAACTGCCGTAAATTCAAAGAGAATCAACTAATGTTTTGTATACAGCCCTGAATTGTAGAGTTCTCAAGACCTATTGTTTTTGGTGAAGATTGGTTAATGGAATAGGGTAGTTTACCAGCAACGTTTTATGTTTTATCAAGGGTGTTTTCTATGGCAAACGATAACAGCCGCAAATTCAAACAGAATCAAATAATTGTTTCCATACAGGCCTGAATTGTAGATTACTCAAGACCTATCGTTTTTGGTGAAGATCGGTTAAGGGAAAGGGGTAGTTTACCTGCAACGGTATTTTTATCAAGGGTAATTTTTTCTGTAGTAAACGATAACAGCCGCAAATTCCAACAGAATCAAATGATGTTTTGCATACAGCCCTGTATTGTAGAGTTCTCAATACCTATTGGTGTTGGTGAAGATCGGTTAAGGGAAAGGGGTAGTTTACCAGCAACATTTTAT
Organism: Magicicada septendecula; assembly: GCA_034769895.1. Lineage (NCBI taxonomy): Eukaryota > Metazoa > Arthropoda > Insecta > Hemiptera > Cicadidae > Magicicada > Magicicada septendecula. Next base: position 732,793,835 of record CM068367.1, read on the forward strand.
GTTTTAACCAGGGTAATTTTTTATATGACGAACGATAACTGCCGTAAATTCAAACAGAATCAACTAGGTTTTTGCATACCTTTTTGAACTAAAGAGAACTCAAGGTCTGTTGATTTTGTTGAAGGTCGGTTAAGGGAAGGGGTAGTTTATCAGCAACGTTTTATGTTTTAAAAAGGGTAATTTTTTTATGACGAACGATAACTGCCGAAAATTCAATGAGAATCAAATAATTTTTTGCACTCTTTCCTGAGTTGCAGAGAGCTCAAGGTCTATTGATTTTGGTGAAGATCGGTTAAGGGAAAGGGGTAGTTTACCTGCTATATTTTATGTTGTAACAAGAGAAATGTTTCCATGACGAACGATAACTGCCGCACATTCAAACAGAATCAAATATTTTTTGCATGCTTCCCTGAATTGTAGAGGACGGAAGGTCTATTGATTTTGGAGAAGATCGGTTAAGGGAAAGGGGTAGTTTACCTGCAACATTTTAGGTTGTTAAGAAGAGAAATGTTTCCATGACGAACGATAACTGCCGCACATTCAAACAGAATCAAATATTTTTTTGCATGCATCCCTGAATTATAGAGGACTGAAGGTCTATTGATTTTGGAGAAGATCGGTTAAGAGAAAGGGGTAGTTTACCTGAAACATTTTATGATTTAACAAGAGTAAAGTACTTAATTTTTATAAAGTATCCTGATAAGAAGCTCATAATAATCCACTGTAGAAACGTAGATGAAATATCTATAAATGAAGAGGTTAGGTGAACGGGGTGGGGGTAATTTTCTATTATTAAAAATTATAGTTGGAGGTGGAGGGGAGAATTTTTTATACGTGTACTGCGTTATCAGCAACAAAGAAGTAGTTTGTTGTTAAAATTGCTTCCCGGGCTGTGTAGCCGTAGTCCAATGTTTTCTGTAAAACCAGACTTTTCGGCAGTGCCATCGACTGCCATCATCAGTGAAAATCGAGTGCGAAAGCGTGTGGTGGTATACGTTAGTGACCACAGTACTGTGGTTAATGCTGAAGCAATAAGTAGAAAGACGTAGTTTCTATGGAAATATTTCATTTCAATAAAATCGTATTTAAAATATGATTTTAAATATAAATCTTAGGACATGGAAGTCATGTATGGTTCTCCATACCGATATTTTTATTTGCTGATTTTAATTTTGGAGCAGTAACCGATACAGAGGTTTATCATTGTATGTGTCCAGCTTTTTTTATTCGTAGCCCTGGATATTCGTATTCTGAATTGTCTGTCCATAACATAGCGTAATTACACCGTACTATTCGTACACTACAAATATTACAGATATTTTTCATTGGCTCATTCCGTATGAAATAACAGTGCAGCGAGAAAATTTGTTAAAAGCTATGTGTAACTCAAAACGCTGGGAAAGAAACAGGTAAAGCGAGAGACTGTTTTATCTTGTGTATTGATATGAGTTCCAAACGGTTTCAACACAATCAAGACAGTGAAGAGAGTTTTTGTTTTACATTTTTTTATGAATAACGAGTATACAGGTCATTTTTTAGGTCATCGCTCAAATACGTAACTACACCCAGTGTGTCGTTGGAACGGCGGATAAACCGTCCGATTGCGGCGTTCGGATCGACATGCTCGCGTGTACAGGTTAACAAACGTAGCTTAACAGTTTTTAATTGTGTCATCCGTCCTTAAAGTATATGTTTGTAGTTATGAATTTGTATTTTTGCCCATGAAGTTTTTTCTTTACCATGTGAGTTGTTTGTTGAGTAATTATAAATGAGATTTGATGAAGTTTAATTGATGTATTTGTTAATAAGAAGTTAGTGGCTTACTAACGTGCTGCAGGAATTTGCTCGGTGTAGATCGCTATAAGAAGTTTGCCTTTGCGTGGACTGATATTTGTGGAATATCTGTAAACAAGGTTACGAGGCACATGGTATTTAAGGAATACGTATCGTTGTGATGGCGAGTTTGATAATCTTTTTGAATTAATGTTTAACTTGTTTACAATGACGAGAGTATTTTCTCCAAAGAGATGAAAGTAAGTGCAAGGGGCTGAATGAAGAAGCTAAGAGTTAACGTTGCAACAGGCTGAATCTGTGGTAGATATCATTCGCCATTTTATGGGGAATTTGCAGGCAAATTAATCACGCGTAGGCCTATCGATGAAAGATGGAAACACGTTAGCAGCTGAGGCACTGTGTTTTCGTAACATGGTTACTCACGTCTTCCATTAAACAAGAATAAATTAGATGTATACATTGAATGTTTAATAGTGACATATTGTGGTGTCAGGATGATCCCCAAGATTGTTCAAGAATATTGGGGAAACGTTTTTATTTGTAGCGGAATTCGCAAGATGGTGAATCTTGTATTTGATGCCTCGCCACGCTATTTCCGATTTATTCTGCCCTTAGAATTTTAATTTATGTTTTATTCATTTTTATTTTATTTTCTTGACTGGTTATTTGTAGTGGTAGTTCTTTAGACTTGATGTCTGTCGTATGAAAAAAGTGCTGTAAAGCAGGAATCGGAGATGTAGGTTTATGATCACAGTTAGTTACAGATATACAAGAGTTGTAGTTGTAATAGAGTGGTAGTAGTGACTGTTGTTTAGCGCTAGAGTATTTAAAGCAGAACCATTTCAAAATGTAATCGATCGAACGGCAGTCACGTTTTATTACGTTAACTGTAATAATAATCTGTTTATGCGTTCGTACTTTGCTGGCGCAGGACAACGGATATTGTGAGAATAATGTTGTAGTAGGTACTGAAGCCCAAATATCTCCAATATGTTGTTACGTTTTGGTAATGTGAAGGCGTGGAGTTTCACACAGTTGTTTTGCGTTAACGACGGGAAAACATGTAATTTGGTTTGCACTTTTCTGTTAACAGGAAGATGTAGAATACGATCGAAGTTTGAGAGAAATAAATGTGTACCAGAGGGTACACGAGCAATCAATTTCTAATATGAGATAAAGGGGAGAGGTAGCATTGAACGTACATAGGTATCGGTTAGTTTCACAAGATTCTTAAATACTGAATTAGAATTAGAAAGATTTATTGAGTTAGAAAACAATGGATGGAGGAAAACAATATTCGATTACTTTATTTTGACACACGATTTTGAATATTGGGTAACTCGCGCGGAGTATAGTGTGCTCTAACAGTTTGTAGTACGCACGAAAACTAGTATGGTGGTGGAACAATGGATCGAGGAAAACAATATTCGATTACTTTATTTTGACACACGATTTTGAATATTGGGTAACTCGCGCGGAGCATAGTGTGCTCTAACAGTTTGTAGTACGCACGAAAACTAGTATGGTGGTGGAACAATGGATCGAGGAAAACAATATTCGATTACTTTATTTTGACACACGATTTTGAATATTGGGTAACTCGCGCGGAGTATAGTGTGCTCTAACAGTTTGTAGTACGCACGAAAACTAGTATGGTGGTGGTAGTTCATCATTCAAAGAATAGTGTAACTCTCCTTTTTTGTATCGGACGATGATTTATGTATGATAAATAATGCCATGACTGTCGATGTTATAAGATTGGAAATATATTCATTAAACGTAAACTGTATATTATAAATTGCAATGATTAGTGTCCGAATACATTTAAGTGTCTCCGTGCCAGCAGTAAATAAAATTCAGTGATACTGGAATACGTATTATTCATTGTCCTGTTGCTTCATACTAAAGATAGAAAGACTGGGTGTATGGTTTCTCATGTAATTTTATGAAAACGTTAATTTTTATTTATTTGTCTTAAGTGTATTCTAAAATGTTTGTTGAATATGTCGTTTGGATCCGTAAATTTGGCAACTGCGATTGTAAGAAAGACAGGTGTGGGGCTCCCCTTATGTGCTTTCTTACCTACCATATGTTTTTACTAAGTGACGAACAATAGAAGGGATGTACAGCTCGTTTCCCAACAGTGTTGCCAAGAAAAATTGTATGTTATACCATGAAACATAAGTTGAAATGTTTCAAATTTTGTTTTGTTGAAAACCAATGTCTATTTTTTTCTAATTCATCTTTGCAATTTTATTTAAATTGGAAATTAAAGCTTAACAGGCAGGTTTACATGCGGTTATTTTTCTCGACCTGAGTGGAATTGTGAAATATTAGTTATTTCATTATAAAACAGACCTGTTTATCTCGGTCTTCCAATTTTTATTACCTCAGAAAATTTCATATAAGCAAATATTCTCTTCATAAAACAGATCTAGGGATGCTTCGGCTATTTTGAATTTTTTGTGTCCACTAAATTAGGGTTTATTATGAAAAAGAAATTATGGTGAAGAACTTACCTGTATTCTTTGGTAGCAACTGTGTTACTGACTTTATTCTGGGACTGATCTGATAGCCAAATGTTTTGTTGTTTACGAATATTCATTGCATTAGTTAAATTGAAAAACACTATATAAACACTGTATTGCTGTAGGTTAAACTGGGTTAAAGGTAGTTGTGCATCGGCTTAGTGAAGACTACATTTGTGTAGTTTTGTTGACGGCCACGGTGTAAATAGCCTAATACTAGTTATATTTTTTCGACAGCCCATTCTGCTGTTGTTTTATTTAATAATTTTACGACAGTACTACTTCATATTTCTGGTGCATTTGGTTCCACATTTTAATATTTTTTAATTAGCCAATAATTATTTGATTAAACCTGGTTTATGAGACAGCGTTATTTGTACAATATTATTCATTAGAAGATTTTGCTGCTATGTATTTTATTAAGAGAACGTACATAATATGTACGTGATTTACTTAACCACGTTTTGTTGGGTGGATCGGGAGTCGGCTCACTGCACAACCTGAGCGCCAGGTGTTTTGAATTTGGGGTTCACATCCCCGTTACAGTAGCAACTTGCGGATGTCTCATGCTACCAGAACAGGACGCAACTTACCAGATCCTCCCTTCGACCGTAGTTCACCGATCTTTTCTGTTCAGGGATCGGAATAAGGCGCTTTTACCACATTGGAATAAAAATTACCGGTAGTTTTCGTTCTCCGTAAATACAGAATTTTCAAATTTCTAGCCTGGCATTTCACCTTGTGCATCTGTTGATTAAGAAAAGTGGTTGATTTTGGAACCTGATAATTCAGTGCGTTAAATATTCCATAGTTTAATTGTGCGATAATCATTTAATTATAGTATCAGTGTTTTTAACAACGGTTTAACCCGTTCTATTGTCTCGAAACCAAACGGTTCGCTGTGACTTGACTGAGACAGGATGTCACCAAACCTTGCCTCAAACTGGATTCTGAGGACGGGTCATCTTAGCATGGGCGAATCGTTTGATTTTGAGACAAATCAAATGACGTGTGTTAAAAACGAAAAGTATTGTTATTAACGAAAACCGTGAATGTTTACGAGCGAAAATCACGTGTATTAGTATTTCACTATTCAAGTGAAGTTTTTTTTTTTCTTACTGTACAATTTTTTGTATATTCAGTATATTCGCACACTTAAAAAGACGAGTTAAGATACTACATTCCTTAATTTTACTTGGTACCCTACATTCCTTAACGTTTGGTAGACTTGTGTGAGAATTAACTAAATGCTAGACGTCGAAGCTAAAAGGTTCCAAGTTGTATGTTGGTCGAACTTGAAACTAATGGGAAGCCGAGCTGTATAACTAATGGAAAAAATTTCAGTCTGAGAACACCACATTCAGTTTTTCGTTAAATACAAGTTTTTTTTTGTAAGGAACTTAACGTAAGCTTATTTTGATAAGCCGAAATCTTAATACTAATTTGTGTCTCATCATATTCTGTTAATTAAATAATGTTCTGTTACCATTGAACTATGTGTAGAAATTAAGTGTTGTTTGATTAGCGAAAGGCCACCTCCGACTGATGATTCTTTTCAGTTTCCGTAATTATATTTTTTGGTAGATAAATAGGGAGTCGGCTCATCGCTTCTTGGAGGTCCATGTATTTTGATTGTGTGTTCCCTTGCAGCTGCTTTTCCTCGTTAGCAGTAGTTTCATTGATTAGGTCTATATGTCTGCCACACTAGGCTCAATACTCCCGTCAGGCTAATGTCTCTAGACTGTCTTCTGATCTAATGTACGGTACTGATTAGTTACCACTACCTGGCTCACAGAGTGTATCCCTCTAAATAGGGGTTGGAGTTCAGATGTAGTCAAGTGCTTTCTCTTCAGTTAAAGCTTATTCCTTCGGCAACTTGCAGTATTAAGTACTAGTCAATTATTACTTTTATATGTGCGTGTCAGGAATTGAATGTTTATGCAGTCAGAATATTGTTTTTAGAAAAAAAGTTATTGATGTACATGTAAAATTATGCGTAGTGAAGCTGCTTAGCTGGTAGGAACCACACACACACACACACACACACACACACACACACACACACACACACACACACACACACACACACACACACACACACACACACACACACACACACACACACACACACACACACACACACACACACACACACACACACACACACACACACACACACACACACACACACACACACACACACACACACACACACACACACACACACACACACACACACACACACACACACACACACACACACACACACACACACACACACACACACACACACACACACACACACACACAGAGAGAGAGAGAGAGAGAGAGAGAGAGAGAGAGAGAGAGAGAGAGAGAGAGAGAGAGAGAGAGAGAGAGAGAAACTATTTAGGTAGGCAGGTAAGCAAGTTCATGGAACACAATAAAAATATTATTTGTTGGCTACGAGAGACGGTGTCGCTCGATGGCTCCCAAAATAACTTTCATTGGACTGACGCCGAGTCACTTCCTACAGCTCGTCGCGACGTCGGGCGTCGGTCGTTGCTCCAAGTCATGTATTAGCATTAACGCGTAACACGTACCGTGGGATACTTATTGGTTCTGTACTTACGTAGGCCTATATGCAGCGACTGGTTACTCGTGCAATGTCAGAATATCGATAGTTAGAGTAGCCTACTACAAGTACAAGGGAATGACCTGATACAGGGAACGAACTTTTATTTCAATGAAATAACGATAGGCACAATTCGTTGGCAGAGTAGGAAACTATTGTCTTTATGTACAATTTGTAATTGCATGAATTAAAGGCTGGAAAGTAATTATTAGTACGCTAAGTAGGCTAAATAGTTAACTGTATGGTTTGTATTGTTTTGTGGAAAATACCTAAATTGGTGTAGGCCTAATGCAGTAATTTGTGCCTAAGTGTGCAGAGATATAAGACATTGACAGTCGTAGGAAGATACAAACTAATAGTTAATTGGATACTAATGCACCCATAAATATAGCTACGCTTGTAATTCTTTACGAAAATTGGAAGCGTTAAAATGTTAGTTTCGTTGTACGGAACATGAATGTACAGATGAATATTCACGACTGCAGTTGTATCACAGAACAGTCTACGACATCTGAGCGAGTCGTTCATGTTTACGTAACTTTTAAGAAAGTTAACAGTTATCAGGGAAATAGCTGTAAATTTATTGGGTATGATTTTGTAGGCTATGGTCAATAAGGAAGTGAGAACATATAAACGTTTGGATTTTTTGTACCTGTACGTTGACAAGCAATGGCATCGTTTGGAAATGAAGGACAAGGGTAGGACAGTACGTTGTTGTGAAGATTGATGAACGTGATTCGAGATGTCACATTGACAGTCAATACGGACAGATAATGTTGCTAGTTTTACATGAAACAGGGCTGAATGCCGCGCGTGCCGAATTCGTTATTTATAGAGGTACATCCATCATTTTTAAGGACAAATGTTTTATTGTCTTGCATCTGATCAGTGTCGTACGTATTTATTTCGGATTTTCTTGTAAGTAGGCGTTTTATCGAGTATGCTTTTTCCCGATTCTTAGGAAGAAGAAACTATTTTTCATTCACGGCGTGGAATGGATTGACGACGACGACGATGGTGGTGGTGATGATGATGATGTACATAAATGTCTTATTATTTTTATTTGATTAGTGAACATTGTTGGCATTTGTGAATTATTCAGAAGCTTTTGTCCAGTGGAACCATGTTTCAATATGTGATTCTTTCGTATGTTGGGTTCAACATGAGCACCGTTTGTGATACGGCACCTGAAGTCAATTTCATTCCAAACTCGAGCCAGTACATCGGGTGTCACTTCTGCAGCTGCGGCGTAAATGCGATTTCTCAACTCAGGGAGATTAGCAGGTAAAGCTGGAACAAATACTCTATCTTTAATGAAATCACAAAAGAAAAAGTAAAGAGTTGTCAAGTATGGGGAGCGAGGTTCACGACCAATCCAACGATCCGAGAATCGGTTATCAAGGAAATCCCGGACGCGTAAGTTGAAGTGAGGCGGTGCTCCGTCTTGCTAGGCTCGACATTGTCCACGAATGTCTCATCAGCTCCTATTCGAACCAATATTTCTGCACAGAGGTGTTGACGAGCGACTTAATCTGCTTCATTAATTTTTTTGAACATGGAAAGTTTGTATGATTTCTGGTGCAAACGTTTGCGTAGTTTGCGCCAAACGGTCGGTTGTGATGTGCCAATCTCATGAGAAGCAGGTCCTATGGATTTCTTAGGGCTACGGGCAAAGCTCTCTTGTAAGTTGTTCCAGAGCGGCATCAGAAACTTACGGGAGTCCTGTTGATTTTGCATGTCGTACTGAACAACCTGTCTCAACAAAGGTTTGGTGCCAAAAGTAATTTGTGGGGCTACTTGGGACGATCTTCACCATACTCGGTACGAAAATTATTCCATGAAAGCGAAACACACCAACGAGCACCAGTGAAAGCAGCCATTGAACAAAAATGGTGCTAGCATTTCTGGTGGCTGCATTTGGAACTACGGCACTACGTGAGTCAAACTTGACGGGGTTTGCTTTAAAATGACACCTCAACTGTCTGTATGAGGTTGTCATTGTGATCTTGTAAGTCATTTGAATAAATTTCTATGTGCTTTCAAAGTTGTTAAGTCCTTTTTGAATCAACGTGTATAAGTCGTTTTACTGTTGTTAATAATGGAATCGATAAAGTCATTAGTTTCATTTTCCACTGGCAAACGAGGCTATGTAGTATCGTATGTGTAAACTGTACTCAATATGCGAAATGCACTCATATGTACGTATGTGTACTCATTTATACACATAGGTATACGTATAGGTACTTATAGGTTGAAATTTGATTTTCATGACAGACAGGTGTGATTGACTTCAACGCAAATAATGTTGATATAATTAAAGTATTACTATCCATAAGAAGCGTTAATATGTAATTAGTAATTACTTGAAGTTTGTAAAAGAAACTCGTAGTTTCTGGCATCCAAAATCCACAAATACAAAGAACGTAAAATTATATAGTAAAAAATTCGGTTGATTTTAAACTGTGTATGCTGTGCAGGGACATGTTTTGTTTGTATGGAGAGGGCAGCGTAAAACAATATCTTGCAGATAAGCATAGTTATGTACCATTGTATAGGCCACCCATACAAATAGGCCACGCGTGAACAGTGCAATAGTGGACAATGTTGAGAAAATGCGTGCCCACGTTTTTGTAAGTTGTTCGTCAATACTGGGTGTACGAGTGTGTATTTAAACAGCGAGGTTATTGGACTGAAGGTAGGGAATACCGCTGTTTTATTTTAATGTAAAATTCAAAGTATGCAAAGTCTTGACTTTCAAGCTAAATGTTTTCTGCTTGTCAGAAATTAAAATAAAATTTGTCCTTTTTGTTTATCATTGTGCGGATATAGTTCTCTAAATGGAATTCGTGAGTTGCTTTGTTGTAGAGGACAGTTCACAGAAATGTTAATTCACTCCAAACAACGTTAAGTTTAGTTTCTCGTGTTAATGTAATGGACGTGGTCATAGTACGACTTATATCATTCTGCCATTTACCAGCAACAATTGTATTTATTTGGGATAGTAACTGCAGGTTTCACGTATGTACACATCTTCCACGGACCTCACTTTTAGGATTTTATCTGTAATTTGCTCGGTAATCTTGTGGTCTTCATGCAGCTGTTAAACTTCATTTTTATGTACTGTGATTTGATCAGCGATGGAAAACATTGGATTTCTGACTGTATGTTTCATTCCTAATAAGGCTACATGGTTTCAGGGACGTTATTAGCTTCATTAACTAACTGAAGTTCTGTTTTCATTTACGTTTGGTGTTTTTATGACATTAACATCTCAGAGCCTGCGTAATCATTGTTACAGGTATGACGTAAGTGAAGTAAACTTTACTGAAGCATAAGAAAATCATATTAAGAAGCAGTTGAATTCGTAAGTGTCAAATTGTCTCGGTGTTGATACAGACCTTTGGTATGTAACCGTGTTTCTAACATACACTTAACTTGATACAATAATGTTCGTCAACCTGACTTCAGGAGATCTTCTGAGATACAGTTGCAGTTTGCGGAAGTCGTATGATTAAGGGGTCTTCTGTTACATAATGACTACCAATGGCTGAGTGAGATAACATGGGCCTTTTACAGATTGTTTAATACGAGCTTTACGTCTTCCATATTCAGCAGTACAGTATTATAAATGAAGACTTCACAAATTACTAGCTTAATTCTTGTATTGTTGTTATTATTATTGAATAATAAATAAACATTTCTTTCAGCAAAAATGTATTTTTTATTTAAATTATGTAGTATAGTATTGTTATCTTCCGTTTTGTAAATACGCGTGTTACAGATATTACAATTTTTGTAAAAAATTTAGCATTAGACGACATAATGTAGGTAAAAACTATATACTTGTTGAATAGAATTTTATATATTATTCAGTTATAAAAATTAAAAATTATATGGTTTCGTATTTATCAGTTTTCCGTATTATTATCACATATTTCATAAACACAGGGCTGAGAAGAAGTTTTATTTAGCCAAGCAGCGGAACGTATGTTAATGTTTTATGAAATTATTAAGTATGTATATAATAACGTACCAGAAGTAAGTGAACTGTTTAGTGAAGAACAATATTTGTATATTTTAGATGTTGTATGGTTATTTTTTATTTAGTATCCTTCGTTGGTGCTGGTATTTACTATGAAGGTTGTAGCTTCTTATCGGACATTGCCTTTGTGTATTATCTCGAAATATGGTGAAATATCTGTTCTTTCATCCTACAAAGGACTCATTCAGGCGATACACTTAACAACGTTAGAAATTTTTTGTTATACGTTTTGGTATTTAATAACGTATTCTATTTTACTGGTTTTCTTCAAAAATATTCATGAAAATATATCGGCAATTACATTTTTTTTGTGGGAATCACTGTTCTGTACATACTTCGTTCAGTACTAGGTTTTGTGACAATAAATTTTTCATGTGATGAATGATCACGCCATCGATTGTGTGTGTGTGTATATAGATTTTACTTTTTCGTTTATAGTTGTTACATCTTTATTTTTATTTTGAGTTTCATTGTTCTTGCTAAAAAACTGTGGGTTTCTTAAGACGGATATTTAATGTAGGCCTATTATGTTTGTATTGTTCCATGGTGGTGTTTGTTGGCAATTCGGTAAATTGTAATAAGCCGTTTTGTGCTCAATGTTTGTATAATAATTGGATTGTTCCTGACTGTTTATTTTAATCAGTACATTAGTGTATAGGTGTAAACCACTGTTAATATATTATAATATGGCGTATGTAGTGTAGTAGTAGGTTTACAACGTTCACACAATGAATTAATTTCTGCAGTTTGATAAATCTGTTGAAACTTGTGACGCTTGTAAGAATTTGTTTTTGATGCATCTCGTGTTCCGTACCATGCGTCTGTTGTACACCGAGATTATGAAACGACCAGATTTTGTTTTTATTGCAGTTTTTGAACCTCGGCATCGAGTTTGCAATAGAAACAGTGAAATGAAACTCAAACTGATATCTCGTAAATGTAGGATGATACCGCCGAACAATTAGGTCTACGTTGGCAGTTAAAAAAATACTTTTTCATAGATTGAAAAAAAAAACATTTGGCGACAATCATTAAAGTTTGCTCGATATGTGAGGGATCTAACGAATGGCATATTTTTAAACTTTTTACCATACACAGTCGGGTCAATGTTACCCAAAATCGTGCACAGTTGGGCTAGTGATCGTGGAAGTGGTGCTGTAGCTACTTCATTTTGACTAATAACTGTAGTAGCTTTTTAGGGATTTTTGATAAAATATTTGTAGCTCAGTTGTAATAACTTTTTATACATTAATTTATGATAGTTAATCATGCTGTCGAATTGTGTCTATTAGTGTTTAGAAAGAATTGGTGTTGACGAATCTTGCAATGTCTTGTGTATTTATAAAAATCGTATTGGCTGTTGGTATGTGAGGATTGTAAGGGTACGCAGGCCTACTACACATAGTACCGAGTTCCCGCCACCGGTGATGTCACATCCGCACGCATACGCTCCGCTTCTGCGCATCACCAACACTACGGCTACGCCATCACGCACAAATCGATCCGAACGTTGTCTTTCTCAAATGTTGTCGGAAGCGTCAGGCATGCACTATACTTGTGCTCACAGTGTACCGGTACCTAGTGAACGTGTGTAATGTGCGATTCTGTACGTGTATACTTAGTGTAAGGTAGCTCGTTACGTGTACGTGGATTAGTCGCTCTAGCGGTGTTGAAAAATTGCTCGAGTAATTCTGATTTTGTGTTTTGACGATTTTAAAGACGTCTATATTAGTTTTACAAAGAAATCTACCCTTATTGTATGATTCAATCGTGCGCGTACAGAACAGCTAACGTAAAAAATTTATTTTGAGTGGTGTATGTAGCGTGTAGTCAGTGACTTGTTTACTATAATGATAACGATAAAGGAAAATAGTTGAATAAAAAGTGAAACAGGCGTGTAATGCCGGCCGGTGTCGCCCTTCTATTCCCGCGTTCAAACCGGATGTGTTGCGATTGTGCTGCTGTATGTGGCCAAGATTTGCGTCAGGTTGTACGCGCTACACATTCAGTTCCCTTACACCACGAGGCGAGCACGAGGTTAGATTTTATATACATGTACGTTTGCGTTATACAGTAATGTAATTGTACACAAAATGAGCACGTTCGTGCAGAATAGTGCGCAGTTCAACAGTGCTTTGTGTTTGATGCATTTTATGTTCGCAAATCATATATTACTTGGAAGTATGGCGTCGATAGTTGGTAAAAGGAGCTTTTGCTTTCACAGCTTTTATAAGGTAAGAAAGAGCACGTTTGTAGTTTCTTTCTCGGAGAAAACATGGTTATCTCATTTTCAAAGTTGGCGTACATGCTTGTATCTTGTATACACATCAAAACTGCTTGGTTCTCATACTTTTTTCATGTACCTTGTACGAGGTTGTATGTAGTCCACAAAGCTTTCTCAAAATTATAAAACCGTTCATACACAGGCAGTCTTCATAATGAGACAAATGTTTGTTGTAATATATAATTTTATTATATTAGTAAACGATATGCTTGTTTAATAAGGTAAATAATTCTGAAAGTGAAGTTAATGCAGGCTTAACGTTTCTGACCTATACCTGTTCTACTCTTATTAACTAGAGGCGGTATGTGAGTGCGGAATTCACTAAATAATGCACAAGTAGTATGTCGGTGGTTGCATTACAGTCCAGCAGTAGTTGACCCAGTCCAGCTTCCCAAACGAATAAACTTGTTAATGATTATATAACGTAAACATGTTAATAATAAATAGTAATGTTAATAAATTTGTGTGTCCACTGTTAGTTTTTTGTTTGGGCTTGTTTTATTATGAACAGCATCAGTGATAACCATTTAGTTATTTCAAAATCAGCACTTGTCATACAGTTAAAAATAGGGCTTAAAACGTAGCTTACTATTTCACATTTTTTTAAACGTTTGTTTAATTAGAATAGAATTAAATAAAATAATCCTAGTATATTGTATGGGCTTTATATGGCGATCATGTAAACTTCACCTGCCGATTGTATAATACTTGAATGTAGACCAAATTGCCTCAAAGGACGTTATTTTGTCCAAGCCAATAGCCTGTGATTTCGTGTTGATCCTACGTTAACTGATTGCACTAGTAAAAATTTCTTTCACTACTTCAAAGTTTAATATTTAATGTATTATGTTAAGGTGTTTGTATCAAAAATGCCTCTGAAACAGATTTGATATGAATTTATTTAGTAGCTTCTTGAAACTAGTACTGATGTTATCTTTAACTTTCTTTAAACATTCACTTGAATTATTCGATTTACTTGTTTCAAAAATATTTTCTGTTACATTAGAAAAGTGAAGTTCATTAAATCTGTAACATATTTTCATGTCTTGTTTGCCAAGCTGTTTTCATTGTAGAGTTTGAGTTTGTAGAGTTCGTGTAATCATTACGAATGGTTATGAATATATAACCGTATATAATGGTTGTAGTAAAACATTACCATCTGTGTTATCATTTCTTGTAGTGTGTACTGTGTTAGAGGCACAGTTCCTTGACAGGTTAGTGTGATACTGTCATTTTGTACTCGTCTGTATTGTATGTTACATGTCACTATACAGTGTGTAATGGATAATGAATATCTAGTGACGTCTTAGTGCACTTTCAAAGCTTCTTTTTTCTCTTCTAATGTAATAACCTGCAATAAATTTCTCATGTTGCATTATATGCTTCGAATTTGTACTTTATTGGTGTTAAAGATTCTTAGAGATTGTGGGTTTTTGTTTTGTTTATAATTTAGTTACTTTTACTTGTTTGGCTTACATGAAGTATTTTGACAGTAAACTCATGATGCTGCCTTTACAAAAATAAGTGAGATGATTTGTAGTTATGTATTTCTACTGTACTGTAATTCTAATATAATTGCAGTGCCTGCAGATTTATTTTTAATTATCATTTTCCGTCTTCATAAGGTTTTAAGTTAAAAATCTGTTTACTTCATATTTGAGTGCACTTTTTTAAACCAGTTTCTCTGTACTTGATACGGCTTTTACGTTTTGAATATCTGTTTTCTTCTATAGGCATAGAGGTTTTTGTATGATATTAAGACACTTGGAGGTCAGGTCACCATACAAAAGTATATGAGGTTATTTATGTCTTTGTTGTAATGTTCATTGTTGGAAGTGTCTTGCAGCTAATTAAGAATTTAATTGATGGTTATATGAATTCTGGATCATTTCATTTTTATTTTACAGGTTTAGAAGTATAAGGCAGTCATTTCAGTTTAGGATATTTGATTTCTTTTATTCCCTGAAGTTCATTTTGTTGTCATAACTTTCCTTTTTACTGAAGAGTGTGCCATTTCTTATTTGCACTTATTGACTGTTCCCTCCATTTTTTTATGGGGTATTGAAAAGTTTTTTGATGGGACCCCAGTTTGTGTATTAGTAAAAGTATGTAGTCACCTTGTTATTAACCATGAATGTGTAAATTAATAGGCTATTGTCCTACAGAATCATTTTTAACTATGGTGGTACTGAATTCGACGACGGGTAACAACCATTATTACTGCACCCAGTAAACCAAGGTATAATATTTTATATTTTTACACTAGAATATATTTTATTATTTTATTATTCTTTTATTTACATCAATGTTTCGACAGTTTTATAACATACTGCCACCATCAGAATTTTATTATAAATCGTTAAATAAATAAATTTGAAAACAATTTTTTTAACAATTTATTATACTGGGTGGGCCAAAAGTCACTACCCATTGTGAGTTACTGAGTTACCCATTGTAAACATTAAGATAACTTTGGTTGTGATCTTCCCATCGATTATAGTGTTGTTTACATAAGTAACTATCGGACACAAACCAAAGGCGCGTAATTTAAAATCGATGGGAAGATCACAACCAAAGTTATCTTAATGTTTGCAATGGGTAACTCAGTAACTCAACAATGGGTAGTGACTTTTGGCCCACTCTGTATAATACTTTTACAAGTATGATACTATTACAAGTTTGAAACATCGGTGTAAATAAGAAATAATAAAATGTTTTTGTATCAAATTATAAAATATTATTTCTATAAATTAGAAGAACAAGAATAATTTGAATTAATATTGTGTGTGTGTGAAAATGTTTAAGTTGTATGGAAAATAAGACAACTAGACAGCAATTTTATACAAACCACTATGTTGTCTTTGGTATTGACGAGCGCATTCGGCAGTCAAGCCATCTTCAGGTCATTTACCAACCAAATTACCTGAGGGTTGGTAAATGACCTGAAGATGGCTTGACTGCCAAAAGCGCTTGTAAATACCGAAGATAACGTAGTGGTTTGTATAAAATTACTAGTAGAAATATTTGAGACCACTAACACTCCAATAGAACAATAAACTAGACAGCAATGTATCAAACAATGTCAGTATTGCGGCCAGAATTTTAATATGAATTTTCCCTTTTCCAGTGATGAATCTTAGAAAATGTTACAGATATTAAAAAAAGTTATAAGACTATATAGCTAAATACATGTATATTTTTGAGAGTACTTCTTTATAAATAGTACCATTGGGAAAGATGAACAATACATTTCTATCGTATAAGAACCTTATAATACAGTCTTGTTTTTAGACTTGAATTTGCCATTTGCTGTCGATTTTGTAAGACAAAACAACAACTACAGATTACATGTGCTCTGTGAGTCATATATACGCTGCAGTTGGAGTATTAATTTTGGAAGTTGTTGTATTCTTTTGTATTTCATTTGAGTACTTTCTTCCCGTGAATACAAGTTTAATGTACTTTGGTTTATAAATATGGTGTTAAATTTACTGCTTATCCCACATACAAGTCAAATTATTAAGCAAAAATATAGTGTTGCAAAGTAACTACATTGGATGAGATAATACTATTAAAAATGCATGAAAATGCATCATTGTGAGTGCTGGGTTTCTAATTCGTAAGGTTCTCCATTGCTTTGCCATCAAATATGGATCTTCTTGATATGGAGAAGTGTACAAAGGATTATTACGATTTTTTACAAATAACAAACATTTAGATTTATAAAGATAAAAGTTTTTATTATAATTGGGCATGCTATGGTTTAAAATAAGTAGATAATAAAAAAACCCCAGGACTAGAAGTAGAAAGGATCTAATAGAGTTTTGAAAAACAGCATTTTAATGCAAGTGTAGTGATGCAAGTTAAAGGTGATGTGTGGTTTGATTGTCAGTTTTATAATGCATTGAGAATAAGTTCTTGTTTGTTGTTAGCTGGATAAAGCTATACCTTCCTACCTAGTTGGGGTATTGAAAGATTCAGTTTAGTTCCCACACCTTGCCTGGTTTCTGTAATACTGTCCACTTTTGTGTATGATGCTCCAATCATAGCTATAAAAAATATATGTCATTTGATAAAGTAACTGTGTGTTTTCGGTTTTGAAAAAATACACACAGTATAATTGTGAAGGAATCTTATCTGACTGGCAGATAAATGGACCATAATTGCTTCAGTTGAGGTTAGTTTATGGGACTGATAAAGATCACCCCTTTTTTCACTACAGTAGCACTATTAACCTTTGGTAGGTATATAACTGTATAACCTACACAAAACTGGGTTTAAAAAAGATTGGTTGATTCATGTGCCACACACCACTTTGCAGCTTGAAGTTACAAGAAAATTATATTAAAAAGTATATAATCCTTTGATAAATAAGAAAAGTAATGTCGGTGATAATTTCAACTTAATTTTTTCGTGTCCTATTGAAAGATACCATTCATATGAAAAAAATACCCCGGTTTTGTTATTCATTCAGTTGACAACATTGCTTCAAGAAAATTTAATTAGTATTTTAGCCAGAAATTAATCCATATTTTAAATATTATTTAAGAAGCAATAGTATTGTAGTGTGCATGTGTGGATTGTTAGATAACATTTTACCACAGATTCACATGGATTTCGTTTGTTATGCCTTCTTTTATATTAAATCGTGTATATCATTAATAGGAGTTTAAAATTATCTTATTAAATACCAAAAGTCACATTAAATTTCTGTCAGCTGTAGGTGTCATATAAGTCCATTAATTCTTATTTTGTAAAGTAACATAAGGTGGTGTTTATTTTAGTAGGTAAACGTTTTACTGTGTCAAACAAATATTCAAGAAATTTATCATTTTTATACTCTATAGTGGTAAATAATTGGTAGGATACTTGTGAGTACGTACTTAGTTGTATACGATTTTGAGTACAGTATATGCTAATGCTGACTCTTTGCTAAAATAGTGGTGCGCGATGTGAACGGTGAACGTATACAGTGAATATGCAGTTCTTGTCTGGCAGCTTCACAGACATTTTTCCAAAGTCGCGTTGCGAATACCAATTCGTGACGTTTTTTGATACTTCTATCCTGAGCCATTTTTCAGTGCAGTACTTATTACAAGTTTAATATAATTGAGCAAATGTAAAAAAGTTTTAAAGAAGCTCTTGTACATCAAAGACAGCAAGCATTTTTGATATTTGTTTCTTAAGAAGTTATATCAATCGAGTGATGCCGAAGTGAATAATGTTAAAACACATGTGCTTAACTTCGTTTTACCAGTACCATCAGATGAAGAAAGAGAGAGAGAGAGAGAGAGAGAGCTCTGAATTGTTGCCTTCGTTTGCCTTCTTAAGTTTCTTGGAGATTCACCACAATAGTTGTAAAAATAATTATTTTCATTCCTGCGGGTTGTAGTTGGGTTAATAAACCACTTTACTTAATGATCAAACATTGGTTGTTCGATCAAACTTGTTATATTGTTTTCTTCTTTTGGATAATTGTGCATGAATATTCGAGCATGTGTTAGAGGTTATGGCCGAGACTAACTTGATTGACGCTGACGGTAGCTGAGTCAGACAGTTGAAACATACACGTTTTTAAATTAAACATAAATGGTGGCTGAGATGGACAAAATTTTATTTAAAGCAGATAATGCCTGGTTGAGCACAGACGCAAAGGTTAACAGAAAACGTAAGTGCTGTGTCGCAGGTAACTTCGAATTGAACGAAGTTCAATATTGCCATACTACCATACCGTACTTGCCATGTTACACCACCCCCTTCATAAGCTAGGGTTTTCATAGGTTAGTGACAACATTTTCACCTGTCTGGTTTTTCCTGTAAGAGGTAACGCCGTTTTTAGTTTTTAAGTGTCTTATGGATTCTTGTGGATGATGAACATTTGACGCGTCGTGGATATCAGCACCTTATTCATAGGAAGGATAATGATCGAATTAGATGAGAGTGCATAAAAAGGTCAAAAAGAACAAGTGTAAAGGCAGTGTGGAAATTTTCTGCACAACGGATCACATCTGCATATCCAAATAGCCTATAACAAAAATCGAAGTGAGGAAGCTAGACACGTATAAAAAACAGTTGGGGAATAATTTTCGTGCCAATTTTCAAGAAATAATTTTTGGTAAATTGTTCAAGAGATCAACATGATTACAGAAATGCCGAAGTGTAGCAACATGTAGGACTAGAGTGTGTAGTATAAAGCGAAACGCACTGGGAACAGACTAGAAATCCGCGCAATAGTTCGCTGCCAGGTTTTTTCAGAAGAAATGTTGCTTCTCTCTGACAACTCAGGTTTTTTTTAGAACTGATCATTCGGATGATTAGATAAAGATTTAAGGTGTTCGCAGAGAATGATAAACAAATCTACTTAAAGACAGAAATCATTTTTCTTGATAGCACCTTTTAAACAGCTGTTCACGCAGCAGTACTATGAACGTTGACCTCGGTAATGCACGTCATGATACTAAAGTGTATATATAAGTTATATATCTGTTCGTATTTTACCGGATAAAATTTAGTTACGATATTTACTCTTTTCATGAATGGTGTCCATTACACCTAAATTAATAAACCTTGACTTATTAATGCAGTTGTTAAGTGCGACTCGAGTTGGCTGCTATACGTCTGTATGGAGACAAAATATTGAACTGATTGTGAAGTACAGGGAAAATAAAACTCACTTCTTAGACTTGTGCTGCTGTGACATTTGCCGACCGATCGATGGTGCTCCAAGAAAGTAATGAGTTCGCTGAAAACAACAAAAATTAAAAAGAAAGCCCAAAGATTTTTTTAGTTTGTAACTTCTAAACCGCCACTGTAATTGATGTGCGAATTTTTAATTTCACATTGAGTAAGCCTGTAGCCTACGTTGGAGTCTCAAGTCTGAAAAAATTGAGGGAAAGGTGCAGTTAATTTAAGACAGGTCTTGGTGTTTCCATTAAGTGCCCTCGTTCACCACAGGCCCTTAATAGTAGACATGAACGGTTCGCTTCGGTGCATCAGCTACGTCCTCCACGACCGTGACACGCTGTGTTCAGTTGGCGTTTAGTGCTAGTGTTATCGATCTCGTCAAACTTCTCAACCTGTAATAGTAATCGTCAAGTTACTTAGGTTGCTTAGTTCTCTTTGTAGCCCTTGAATGACTTAGGTCAGTCAAAAGCGGATAAATACGGCAGACTCACATCCAACACCAACTGACGAGATCGATTAAACCATTAGGTTTGGCTCGCCTTGAGGATAATGTAGGCTCGCCTTGATAACCTGCTTGATTTAAAGTAATGTAGGGCTACATTAAATTTTCGTGAACTTCGATAGAGGTGTTACTTCATGTTGGGAGGATAACAGTATAACAGTACTAACAAAATGTGTTCTGCTTGATAGAAACAGTCTGGTCCTGCGATTAATCAAAGTGTGTAAGCTTTATGACGGGTTGACTCTGCACCTCCACACACCCCCACACTGTATTTATTGTTTACTGGAATAAAGTAAACAGTAATGTAATGATAAATCACTGAAAAAAGTAATTATTAATAATATAATGTGCTTATGTTTGTATAAGCAGCGTTTCTACATGTAGATATTCAATACGTTTGCCTGTCTGTAGGTGATCATTTGTTTAGTACGATATTTAAACAATACGCGGTTACTCCACGAGATATTGTTTATTAAACTTTAGCGAATTTGAAACGAAATATCTATAATACTGTAGATATGCGTTCCCGACAATGTAAAACATTGCCGTGTTTGTGGGTAAACAGTTTTATGGTGAACTATATAGACGATCTTATAGGCATTTCCGTTAGCAAAATCGTTTTCTTATTTGCAAACCAAGGTAATTAGAGCAGGCCTTTACCATGAAGTAGAGACTGTGTTTAAGCTAGCTGAGGAGAGGAAAATATTAAAAAGGAGTAGTGAAAACGATATGACAAATCTGAAGAAGTTTAATTCAAGTAAAGAAGAAATTGACGACACATATAATTCTTTGAAATACAAGCGGGTATTTTTCTTGTAAAATACAAGAAGTGTGTATTTTTCTTCGCCTTTGTACGAAGTACGTCAATTCACATTCTTACTTTTAAACAGTAGTCCATGCAAAAAAAATCATTGTTCATTTCTATAGTTTTTTCAAGGATGTTTAGCCTACAGGATGGCTCACGAAGAACGGAAATAATTTCTGGACACGTTATCAAGAATGAAAGAAATGTCTTTTTAACATAAGATCCGATAAAGCTTCCTATTTGAGTTAAGGTTAGCGAAACCTGTTTCCCCATTTTCTAGTATATGATAGTATATTAAAATTTTGGGGATAAGTTTGGCGTAAATGTGTTTTTTGACGTACAAAATTGAAAATGTGTTTTTTGACGTACAAAATTGAAAAATCCGTTCCGCACATTAGTATTTCCAGTAACTTGTAAGGAATTGTGTCAGTCCAAAAAATTTACTTTAAGTCGCAAATTAAACAAGTAAAACTTTGTACCAAAACTTGTGGAACAGTTAATTAAAAAAAAATTAATTAACAGAATCAGTTGAAAAGTTTAGATTCGACTTCCATTTAGAATAAAATGGAATAAAAGTGACACAAAAGTGTTGTAGTTCATAACTAAAACGTTAATCTTGTGATACTAGAAAATTGGAGATTCAAAATAACGTTAGAAACTTAGAATTGCAGTACTAAATCAGTTTTCAAAATGTCCGTAATAGTTTCCATAACGCTCTGGACTATGCCAAGGTTTACGATCAACGATTGACCTATTCAAACGTTACCGCGAGACAAACAACCCAAAAATTTATTTTGCATGTTTACGTACTTTCTTCTGCTCTTGACAGTCGCAGTGAAAATAGTTTTCGTCATTCACAGTACTTCCCGCGATAATAATGGGTGTTTACTGAAATAAGAGCAGTAGTAGGCCTAACAGAACACGACTATTTTCTGTAACTTCTAACATAGGAACGGGCTCCGTGTACTACTATCAGGTTGTTTCATATGTTCTTTGCGGCAGTAAATTACTATTATAATAGACTCCTCTCTTGTTTTTCCTGTTTATTGTTACATACAACCTCACATGTATTAGCCCAAAGGGGTTACTTCGGAAGAACTTGGAGACCTGTTTATAAGTTTTCTGCACGTTTTGGCCTGTTTTTTCCAAATAAAAATAAAAATTTCGTTGGGTTATTTTCAAGTTTTTTAAAGTTTATTAAAACTTTTGCGTCTCAAAAAATATTTTCTCAGAATTTTACTATATTGTGTATTGTGTCTTGGTGAAGAAAACAGGACGAAAAGTTTCGATAGCTATAACTCGAAATCAAACCGTTTCGGACCTTTAGTTATGTAATTTTTCGTTATTTTCATCTGCAGAACATTTCCATTAGACAATTCGGTGAATTAAGTGTTATTCGTTTCACGTATAGCAGGAACATGAAATTAAAGTCATTGTCGGTTTGAAATTGGTTAGAAAGTTCTGGAATGTATTATTATTGCCAGCTTGCATTAATGGAGAGCGAATTTAAAGACCTGCGTGTAGTCTTATGCACGGCTGTGCGACAGCATATAGACTATTCTCCCGTGCACAGCATTCTTTCGCGAGCCTGTTCCGATAGAATAGAAATTTCTTGAATGTTTTGGAAATACTTTTTGCAGGTGTACGAGTTACGTACCTCCCATGTATTCCTTATGAAGACAAGTAAGAAAATACACCAAGAGGATATGGTGGAGGAAGCGGACCCACATAGATGATATCAGTCAGATAGCTGCATCTTTCTGAGTGAAGGTCCGTTAGATAGGAACCTTCAGGCGAAGTTCATGTGCGAATAATTTCAAAGATTGTTATATGTGCAGCAGGTGAGCTGGCTGGCTTACTTATGGAAGCTGACACGTTATGTATAAGTATGTCATCTGACTGTGGTTTTCGACTATCGGTGTGGCTGTGCGTTAACCTGCTTGAAGAAGTCACTAACAGGACGTTACCTGAGGCAGTTGCAGAGGAAAGCAGCTCCACTGGGCTTTCACTGGTGATACAGCACCAAACTTTAAGAGCGTCACCAGCTTTTAGAAAGCATAGACCAAGTAAGAAGAAATTTTGCTGTTTTGTATGGTGGACTCTTGGATAACATTAGGAAACACTAGATCCAGCCTTTTTCCTTGCTGATACCCACGCCAAAGCAATCGACAATGCACAGCGATATTCCAACGTTTTGGAAGTCATCAGTAATGGCAACAGTCAGAGAATTGCCAGTTTCATGTCTCGGCATCAGTACCAAGCTCATTAAATTCTCCCCTTCGATTTGTTTTACATTTTTAATTGCATTTCATTCTGCTTTCTAGATCTAGATCTATCCATTTCACCTGTCAGTGGTAAAATTAGTCTATAAAATAATTGTTTTAAAGTGTGATAAATACCAGTTGTGCCGACACCCTTGCTTAAGTCTTGGTATTTGTCACAGCCAGTGCGCAGTAACTTGTTATTTTTGACACTTCCGATCACGTTGGTGAGACATTTGTAAGTACAGTATTCTAACAACGTACTTTTCAACTGTTGAAGGTAGATAACCGTAAGAATAAACCGCATTTGACTGAATCATGGTTCCACAATAATGATTTAAACGTTCCAAAATTTGAATTACCACAATTATTGTTAACAGCAGAAAAAACTTCTTTTTTATTTTAATCAACCCACTTTACCAAATTATTCCTAGACTGGTTTGTGATGCACTTAATTAAGACCAAGTAATAGCTACAATACTTTATAAATCTTGCACGAATGGGTAGCCGCCTTCCTCTCTTCAAGTAAAGGTAAAAGGAAGTCGGAGGGAAACGAGTAGGAACTTTCAAATTTCTGTCGATTATGTTATATGCTCGTAATGTGTACATTACAAGAAAATAATTTGTTTCTATTATAATTTACAACAATATTATAACTTCAGAATTTAAGTGTTGATTTAAAAACTTTTAAAAAAGAAGTTATTTAATAAAGTCGTTAACTTCTTATTGTATAATGGAACTTTGGTCTAATAATAACAAAATTTGTTAGTGTCATTACAGTGTTTATAGACAAAGTTTTATGTTGACGGGCATTTATTATTAATTTATTCTTATACGATCTGAGAACCTACAGTTTTTGTGCAAATGAATTCAACTTCCAGTTACACGCAAATACCCACCGTAGGACTTGCTTACCTGTTTGTGGAAAATGTCTTCAGTTTGCTTTGTGAGTTTGCAGTTTAGTGTGTGTTCTGGCAGTGGCGGTGCTTCATTTTGAATTGTGGAACTGTAATCATGTGTCAGATGTACAAGTATTCGTGTATACTTGATAAAATGTTCAGTCTCTTCGGATTTGTGTTCCTTTTTTGTCGAGATATTTAAATTATTTAACCGTTTAGTATTTCTACAATTACGTGATACATGAAAATTAAAAAGTAGCATTCTGACCTTATAATTTGCATTGGTTAATAGTTGAGGGTGTCTGCCTCGTTAGCTAAAAAACGTTAGAAAATTCGTCCAGGTATTGATATAACCCAGAGATCCTTGTTATTATGTTTGTGAGCACATATAAGCATCTGATGCAGTGTCGTCATAATTGTATAATTCCCTTGTCATCAATAACATGAAAACATTAATTAAAAATACGAGGTGGTAATAAAGTGGTGGTTGCCGTGTGAATGCACTGGACACAGATGAGGTGTGTGCTAGTGGCGCCGTACTATGTTTACTGGTGGGGAGTTGCCGCTGCTCATTCATACCTGCCTTGCCTTGCCTTCTGTCCCTACGTTCTTCACCTTGTAACCACGTTACTTTTCGACAGAGTAAACGTTTTTATACGGTTTAAATAATAACCTCAAAGCGAATATTTTCCGTAGTTGTAACGTTTATATTCGGAGCTGATGTATTCAACAATTGTGATCGTTAATTGATGACTCGTTGGGCACTTGGTGAAACATATTAATACAAAGGTTTTGTAAAATATTTTATGTATGTATGTGTTTTTATATATTTTACAAAACCTTTGAATTGTGATCGTGTTATGTACTACAGTTATTACGTTGTATGCGACTGTCAAAGTATGGTTTCAGTTGAGTTTGGAGTACAAATCGTTCAGTTAGAACACGTTCCATGTGATATTTATGGAATTGTCCGATGTCGTATTGCTTACAGTTGTAAGCTTAAGGTTTTAAACTCTGATGCCAGACTCAACTTCATTATACATGAGTTAAGATAACACTGGAGTTAAATTCTACAAGATTTTGCTTTGAATGGGAACTAGTCTCATCTATTGTAACATTGTGTTAATAATTAAAGAATTTTTCGGTGAAGGGTCTGTGATGATCGGTCAAAAGATAAACACAAATAAGTTAAAATTTGTGTTATATTTTTTGACCGATCCTCACAAACCCTTCACCGAAAAATTCATTGATTAACGGTCACTACGAATTTAAGGATTTAGTTAATTCCTTAAACAAAGAACATTTATATTAATTACAAGTGTTTCCTTGATAATAGCCTTCCGAACGATCAAAACTACGAAATTTTACAATGAAAATCTTAGTGCAATCGATACAAGTGTTATTTGTTTTTGGAAATGTAAAAATGTTTATTTTTACATGCTTGCAGATTTTTGAATCGTAAATTATAACGTGTCACTTAACATGCATTCCATTGCAGCAGTTGGGAAGCAAAAAGGACGAAAGCCTCCTAAATTTCTAAAAAAACTTTAATGATAGCTTTAGTAAGATCTTTATTCAGTAAATAATACAAATTATTAACGGTCACGCACGAATGTTTGTATCGCCGATAGTGTTGGCTTTGATCTGCACTTTTGGGATGTAGCGTGATTTCACAATTTTTACTTGCTAAAATAATACTACTGGTATAATAATACACTTTTTGAGCCTTCATTCATGTGGTTTTGCAACGGCTCAAAAATGCAATTTTTATTGTTCGAATTATAATAATAGGATGTAAAGTGCGTACTCGTTTTGCCATATTTTGTGTAGCTCAAAGCTTGTTGATAAGCTTGAAGAGACTATAATTAGAAATTTAAAACCGTTGTAAAACTTTGTCATGTAATTGTTAAACAGTTTAATTTTTGTTATGTGCATGATAGGTTTTCAATTTTTGAGTACGTTAATCCTATAAACTTACATCGTTAATAAACATTTCGAGACATTGTAGTAATTAAATATCATCAGCAGTAGAGTGAATCATACAAAATCAGGGTGTTTACATTGGTTGACTTACATTTATTGTATGGTTTTGACCCAGGTCAGGTACCACAAAGTAGAGTTAGATAACAAACAAAAAATCTGTAGGTAATTTTATTACTTTCTTAATCTTATTATTTCTAACTATATTGTTTAGAAAATTCAAAAGAGCAACTGTCCACATTAAAAGCCACCGCCTTAGTGTCGCGCGCTATCTACCGGTTGTTATTCAAACTAGGTCGGCTGCCTCGTGGGCCTCTATCTGGCTTGGGTCAGTCCATTTCCCTTTTAGCTGTGCGTGAGTTTGGAGTTGTGATTGTGCGTAATTACAAACACGCCTATGTTTCATGAGAAATATTATATACGATGTGATTTGTTTAGTGCCAGATTATCATATTGTTGCAGGGGAATAATATTCGGTGCAGTTATAAATCAGAATTTGTCTTGTTATCGTCTTGCATACACTGTAAAGCATGGTGAGATTACTATAAAGCATTGTTTTTAGTGTGTCGTTTAAGTTAAGTGATGTTAGTTGAATTGGCGAACAAATTAATTATTTTTTAGAACGTAATGGTAAATAAGACTTTGTTGTTAATTTGTGTGTTGTGATGTTCAAATTTTGTACGTGTGGTTTGTGTAAATAGTATGTTTGTCCTCCCCACTCCAACATTTCTTCCAGTACTCGTCCACCATGCTTGTTACCGCCAACCGGAAATAGTAAGCCATATCGAATGTTCCCACGTGATCTCAAATTTTTTGAATTTTTCTTCTACGTATATTGGTAACAGAATTCGCAAATATATGATTTATTATTATAAAAAAATTAACAGTAATTTTATTTAAAAATGTGTGTCAATTTGAATACGTAAATTTGTTGAAATAATAACAGTGACATTAAACAATACTTCGTTGCCTAATAACGGTATTCAGGTTTTGGTAGTTACTTTTAGAATATTTGTTTACTATTAGCAGTTATTTTTAAGATACGTTTTTCTGATGTATTGTTAATTTACTTTGCTTAATATTTTTTACATTAATCAAAATTAAAAGTAGTTAACATGTTACAAAATACTTATGCATGTGAGTCCATGACATCATTTGTGGTATACCTCATTTGTATTCACTTGTATGCGTTATTCATAAAGAAGAAATATCGCTCGTTGTAAAAGTACAACTTTTCCGCGATAAATTACTTAGAATATGAGATTTATGTAAGTAATGAATTATATGATGCAAGTAAAGTCTAAGATTGCTTTTTCGAAATCAGAACTATTTACTATTACTTAGGATAGTATGAATACCTATTATTATTAACATGTTACACCTAATTATTAGTGTAAACAGTATACTGTATTGTTTACAAGTTGCCATTCGTTTCCGCCGTAACCAGTACCTACTTAAATGTTCAACATACTAACATACGCAATTTTTTTTATATAAGTACAGATTGCATGCGACGTGTGGCTGGACATAAAGTAATTTGCCAGTAAAGTTTAGGTTTATTAGTTCATATTTTCAGTTCTATGAATAGTTATCTCAATGTTTATTGTTTTGAGTATTTTAATTTGCAGGCTTTTGTACTAATTGTATTACTTTTTAGTAGTAGCATTTGTTAGACGGTGATATGCGTATAAAACACTAGTCTCTTCCCTAACCGTAAACTAACAAAGAAGTTATTTTATTCAGTAAAACATGACCAGCACACGTGTTTTTGCAACGGCAGTATTCCCACACGGCCGGCTGGTGTACGTATGTGCGTGCAGTAGAAGGTCATCGACTCTGGATTCCTTGAATTACTCTCCCCTCCAATAGCAGCAGTATGCCAAGGGGCAGACGACACTCACATAATTATCGTGTCCTTGTCGTATGAAACCGTTACGTATCCGCCAGTTTTCTATACACATTTCATTCATGTATTTGATTAGTGGAAATCTGAATAATTGAACATGGCAAGTATGTGCTTGCAACTATGTCGTGTCTCGTATGTTAATCACGCTTTCCCTGCGTGTAACGTCGTACTTCTTTCCGTTTATGTAACCACCCAGCCAGTGTAGCCGTTATTTATTTATTTTTTATTTAACTTTTTATCATATCAAAACAACAGTTGTCTAAATTATTAATTGGCATTAATACGAAGGGAAGCAGCAGCTGCATTAATAATTGGCATTAGTATGAATGGAAGCAGTTGCCGGTTTTTAAATTATATTTTCTATTTTATCGGAAGCATCGAACGCCTTATTGTGTTGTTGTTTATGATTTTACATATAAAATTTATTGGAAGTTTTCCAAAAAGAAAAGCATCAGGGTAGTTATGAGTAGGCGGCGCGTAACATGTTGTGGTGACTTCAGATTTTGTATACCTCAAGTATGCTGACGTGTATGGGTTTTATATTATTAACATGTGACGTCCCTAAACTTGTCTTGTATTTATGACTTTGTTCGTGGTGACTGATGATGATTCCTCTCTTTGCCTCTCTATGTCGTGAAACTTTCATTAGGTGTTTTCGAAATATTTTTTGAAAGCGTAGTCAGCTTCAGATATCTGCAGAGAACATGATTTGCGTCAAGTTACTGATTGGGACGCTCGTTGTTGACTATACTTTTAAATCGGTAGTCGCTCTTGAACTTGAACTGGATAGAATTCTAGATCCAGACAGCGGAAGCCATGTTTTTCACCGAGGGCGTGGTGAAAGGCGGAGTTTTTAACCCAATGGCAGCGGCTGAGTAAAGTCACGTGGTATTTTTAACGCCCATCGTATTCTTGTATTTCTTGTTTTGAAGTAAGATTTGTGTCCACTTGAAGTGATAATGAAATTTTTAAATGACAAATGCAGGTCTGTGGTTTTTTTACTAATAATTGATGATTGCAGTTGAATATTTGATTAATCAACCAGTGTTTACGCAGGGAGGGATGAATTGATTGTTCTATCAGCATGTCGTAGGAGTAGTAATAGTGTTATGTCAGATTGTACAGGTCGTTTACCCATTAGTGGATCGTTGGCAATCATAATATGTATCAATGTTAAATCTCGTAAATAATAGAGGGCTATCATAGTTGTATTATAGCATACATAATGTAAGGAGCATAACACTTTATAGTATGCAATAAAACATTTGTAACATCACTACGTGTGGATAAGCAAAATGTAAATAATCAACTTAACATAATTTGTTTCTGAAACGATTGCAAGATACATAGTTGTGATTTAAGAATACGGTAAATATTTACCTGTGCTACACCATACGCCATATTAACTGAGTAGTTAGTGGGATCACCACTACATTTTGCCTTAACGTAATTCAATTGCCTACAACGCAAAGCATTACATTTCAGACTCGTGGGTGGCCGACTCATCAGTTTCCTACAGTATCCACCGCTGAGAGTGATTTTGGGTAGCCGGCTCACCGCACATGCTTTAGTCTACGGCGCCTTCGAGGTTACTAATAATAAACTCGCGGTGGGCTCAACGCAAAGCTTTAAACCGCCGTTTGGGCTCAACGCAATTTTGAACATGTAAGAATCATGTAAATTTTGTTTTGGAAACGCATCAACATGATTTCCAGTCAAATTCGGCTCACCGTCTACACAGTCAATATGGCGATCATTCACTTTTGCATGCATCCTTATGGGAGTATTTATTTTATTTTTTTTCTTCGTAAATAGCTTCGACCCCCGTTTAAAATTAATTTTCGCGTGTTTATATAACATAGAAGAATAAAAAAAAAAATATTTCACTTCAAGATTGTATGGTGGAGCACAGGTAAATATTAACCAAGAAGACAAATTGTTTCAAAGAGTTTGACAAATCTCGTAAGTACAGAGCAACAAAATATGTGGTAAATGTGAGGGGGCGTAGTTTGGCGTCTACGTTGGTGTCGGTTCTGAATGAACAAGGCTGCACACTTTGACCATGCCCCCGCCCTCTTAGCGTACTCCAGTTACGCTACGAAAATCCGGATGAGACGCTATAAAATCGATACTTGTAGGTTATTTGTTATGGCTTCATGGCTGTAGTTTTGGCGGGAGACGCTTGCGCACTATGCGTGCGCAGACAAACGCTCGTCACCCTCTGAAATTGAAAGTAGTCTTTTTGACCTTGCTTCTGACTTTCATTCTGAATCAATGTGATTTCGGTTTCCGTTGACTGTTGTCACGTGATCAGATACTGAAAGCCTATATTTGTACGAACACAAAATGTATGGATATAGGCCTACATATAATTTTTTCAGTACACAATATAAATAGTTTTTAACTTGCATTAAAAAAAAAATATACGTCTTATGAATGTAAATGAATTGCCTTTTGAAGTATTTGTATAAATCCAACTGTGTATGTCTTATTTATTAAGCAGTATATAAATAAGTAGGGAGTTACCATAAGCTTCGCGCTCGAGCGCGCTGTAAGTGAACAAAATTGACTACAACAAAATTCGTATGATGAATGCTGATTGTATTGTTTACCCCCATACCACACACACAAAATGTTAAAAATCATGCTAATTTCAGTTTTTTTCGTTATAGGTAATATAAAAAGAATTTGTGGTATTTTATAGGCAATTGGTCGGGCCTTCGGTTCCGGAAACTCTCCGTTTAGTGGCCGAAAATCCTTCCGATGTAGACAAGGTTATAAGAATTGTAGAGAATGCGGCTAACGATAGAGGTGAGTATTTGGCAATTGTAGTTTTTCCCTAGAATTGTAGACGAAAAACGGGAGTATGAGGGTAGTTAATCGGCCCGTTTGCCGTACCGATTACAGAAAATGTAGTTTGTGTTTGTGTAATTTTAAAGGAAAGTGGTAGTGAGACAGGGTGCGGCAGATGTGAGGCCGGATGTAGGGTGCAGGCCGGAAGTGACCTCACCCTTGACTGGGAGCACGTGTGCTTGGCTAAATATAGTGCTAATGTTCACGCGGTGGGGGCATTTGTCTCCATGCTTGTCGTGAATTAAGTAAGGAAGAAGACTTTATTCCATCGTAAAATTTTTAAAACATTTGGCGTATATGATTGTAATTGAGAAAAAGATGACACATTCGTGTCGACTGTATTGTTTTATAGAGAATACCACCTGCACTAACCAGCCACGTTCCATTTTCTGCATCCTGTTCGTATTATATTTTGTTGGTCCGGTTGCACTAAGATACTTTTATGATTGTAGGTTGTAGGTTCCACGCCAGACATGAAAACCGTGTTTATTGAAATAAGTATGAATTTCACCTCCCAATTTTGACGTGTCATTCATAAAGATTATCTGTAGTTAACAGACCATGCCCGCGAATCATATAGGTCGTAGCGAGATTACCACTTGCCGGCTGTGGTTTGAGTCTGATTGTATAAACGTATTTTGTGGAAGAGCGTTACGTTGTCCGAAACTGAAACTACGTGTTTATAATTGATAAGTGACTGTTATCTCTAATTAATGCGAGGGTGCAACCGTTATCATTGTAAACAATGTTTTGTTGTAAGGGGAGATGGGCGTGGAGAAAGTGATGCTGCAATTGGGAGCAGTCTGGATACTATCGATTGGCAAGTAGTAGCAGTGCCCCGCCTAAAAAGAGTCTTTAATTTCTTGCGTATTGCCCATGGGCCCCCTTTTTTGTTTTGCGCTGCTCGTTTGTTATTAACGGGTGATTGCCAGTTAAAGATCTGCCCACTAGCCATTTTACAATAAAATTAATTAAGAACGGTTTTTGTTTGTCGGATAATATGACTTAATGTTAACATTAACAATTCAAGGCGAACCTTTTCAAACAGTAGTCTCTGGGAAATGGAGTTGTAGACAATATTTGTCAGATAATTTTAAATATTAAATATGCCCTGTTTTATGTAATATTTGTTTGATTTCTTCAATTGCACAAACTGTCCAAGGAGTCATAACTTTCATAATAACAATGGGCATCTATTTAATTAAATCTATGGGACA
Source organism: Magicicada septendecula (assembly GCA_034769895.1). NCBI lineage: Eukaryota > Metazoa > Arthropoda > Insecta > Hemiptera > Cicadidae > Magicicada > Magicicada septendecula. The sequence continues at coordinate 732,826,204 of CM068367.1, forward strand.
AAAAATATAAATTATTTATTATTTTCTGAAATTCTCGAAGGGTCTAGATTTTATATTACATTAATCTTTAATATATTGAATGCCACATGTGTTCAAGCGTGGCATGTAGTTTAACTGTGTGTATTGGTTGTTCTATATAATTTGTGGTTACTGTTATTAACTCACATTCTAAGGTAATAAAATATCGATATCACAAGATAAGTTCTATTTGTAATTTTTGTCAATAAGACTAATATGCACAAAGTATTTGCTTCGATGAAAAAGCAGAACTGACTTTAAGAAATGTCAGTTGTGTTATTTAGTAAGCAGGTTTAAACAGTACTTTTCAGTTTAAAGATTTTTTTATTTTTTGTAAATACCAATTTATGAGCCAGCTTGTAGTTTTGTTTTTTTGAGAATTGTGTCCCTGACTGTGGTAAAGATATTTACTTGTATGTTTACAGAAGCCGCTGTCCGAGCGGATTTTGTAGAACATTTGCCACATATTATGATACTATGCCATGAGAAAAAAAATTTGCAGTCACTGATAGTGAAGAAATTTCTACCTATAATGATAAAATTACTTTCCGATTCAGACAGCCAGGTAATGTATTAATTTTGTTATGCTCATTTTTTAGATGTTAAATGACATCTTCAATTTATTTTATATTTGACTTTTTCAATTACCGATTTTATTAAATTATTTAGACTTGTTTGTTAATTAAATATTAACCATTGAGTAATGAGTGTGTGGGAGGTTCATTCCACATCAAATCAACCAATGCTCTGAACCTCACCATCTCAGATAATTATAATTTTTTGTGTATTTGTTCTTATGGTCAAAACTAATAAAAATACAAAGTTTTTTGGGCTTCTAATATTTATGTTATTGATTTTCAAAAAATCGAAAATCGCATAAATTTGACCGTGTTTTGAAATCTTTAAACGGCTACAGTTTAAAAAGTATTTGACATAGAGGGTTGGGACTTGTACCATTTTATTCTGCTTTTATGATGCTTTAATTTGATATAAAACACAACCATATTGGTAAAAATAATTTTTTCACAAAAATTTTCAAAAAACTTTTTAACAAATTTTCAAAAACTTTTTTTTGGAAAAAATTATTTTGTTTATACACTTATAAGGCATATATATGCCAAATTTCAGGATGGGATGGCAATGGGATCATATTTAAATAAAATATTTTGTAACTGTGAATCCCTAAAAAAAGACATTTATTGATAGAATCACGCTCTTCCTGAGGATCTGAAATCAAAATATAAACCAGTAAAGATTACTGACTTCCTCTTAGAGTGTTAAGGGTAAAAATACAAGTTTATTTAAAAAAATTTGTAAAATCACTTTACTTACCAAAAACTATTTTTAAAAATATTTCTTAAATGCCTATTTTAAGTTCTCAGTTCCTTTTGAGAAACCTTTCTAGTGTCTTTGTAGATAGCATATTTTCTTCTTTGGTTAAGGTATACACTCTCCCTGTAGCAGTAAATGGTTCTACTTTCTGAAGTAGTGTTTCACCTGGTACAGTTAAAATGTCACTCGGTTGAGGGTAGAAAAATGAAGCAGCAGGTCCTTTTGGGTGTAAAAAACTAACTTCAAACTCACAGGTGTCGTCGTTCTTTAGAATACATGCAAGCCACCAGGTCATAGGCAATAGTTACAAAGCCTGATTTAATGTTTAGTATATCTGTCGTTGTTAAAAAGTCAAATGCCGTTATGGTGTTAGTAAACTGGTCTGAACAGGATTGGTAATATTTAACATTGATTTTATTTTCCGAGATTGGACTGTAGGAATGGAACTTTTGGGTTCCAACAATTGGTATCGATTCACTAAAGCGCAATGCAAGTTTCTTTTCCATATCTTGATATTCTTTTGTAGAGCAGTACACAAAATCTATTCCAGATATTTTATCAATAGCAAATTCATACAACTGCAGTGGTGTGACTATCTGGCTATTGTAAGGTCTTTGCAGACTGGCTTTAGCAGCAAGCCATTTAACAGTGCCACCAAGTCCATCACATGCACTTTTTCCGTGTGATGTTGCGAAAAACTGCCATTCTGCTTCGATTCCAAAATCTGTTTTGTGAAGACACAGATTGTGAAAGTTTTTCTTGTTTTTGTACCGAGCCGAACTACCATCGGAGAAGTATGTAATTTTCTTTATTTCAAATGGTATAGTTTCTTTCAATAGAGAAATCAACTCATTCTGGAATACTTGAAACGCCACAGTATTATGCTCCAGGCAGTCAGAGATAAAAACATACTGTAAATGTTTAATTTTGTCTTCCCACTTGTAATACACAATAAAAGGATGCAGAGTAGCTTGGTTAGTTGTCCAATGAAATGACTTAACTTCATCTTGGAGTATAAATGAGTAATTTTCAGCAAAATCACAATTAATAACTAGTTCATCTGGTGCTAAGTTTCTTTCTTTTCTGAGTAGCATTCTTTTTGCCTGTTTGCAATGAATGAATGAGTTTTGAGTTTTAAAAGCATTTCCAAAAATTCTTCAACAAAGTCATCACTGTTTTTTGTTATAGATTCCATTCTACACCTATCAACAGTTATCCACTGCTTATACGTCACTTCATCAATAATCTCGTCTTCAAATTTATTTAACAAGGCTTCACGTAATTGTATAATACCAGGACATTCCTTACATTCATCCATGTAACAATTTGGTGAGGGTGGATTGCACATTATTTTTGCAAGGCAACAATGATAAGATTTCAATGATGTATTATCCCCATGCCATACAATACTTCTAAGTCCAGCACCATTCATCATGAGTTTCACATTCTGATGTATTGTACATACACATACAGTATGTGTCCCACTTCCACCAGCCAAAATGCAGTTTTTTGGCCTCAACTGACAAAACTTGGAAAACCCTATATAATGAGTTGGGTACTTTTCCTTAAACAACGCATATAGCTCTGACAGATTGCCCAGCACCAAACACTTTTGAATTTGGAGTTTTGAACCTCCTTGCCGTATCGTTACAGTCTTTTTTACCGGGCATCATTCTGCTAACTTCATCTGTGTTATAAAATTCTACAACTAAACTAGCAGTAGCTTCATCCAATGTTTTTCCTGGTTTTGGGTTGGGAGTTGCTAAAATACCCTTTTCTCCCACTAAATGTTTTACTGACCGAGCCATGTAGTTGGATACTCCAAATTCCTCTTCATTTGTTTAACACTCCAACTTTTAGGTAGCAATGTTAAGATTGTCATTTGTTCACTTCGTTTTCCAGTTGGCGAAAACTTTTCTTTCAACTGGTTTAATATTTCAGACTCAGCATTACTTATATCATCACTTTGAAGTTCACAATCATGTTCCTTTGAGGGCACTAAATGTTTTTCAAATGATGTTTTAATTTTCTCAATCTTCTTCTTTGTATAACTTACAACCTTAACTTTTTTCTTTTTGATCGGCGATTCGCCAATTAGTTCTAAAGATTTGTTAAGATAATCAATTGAAGCGTTTGGATCAACATATGTATTGTCAATTGTGCTAGGACCTGGCCCAACATTATCACATTCACCAAAGTCATTAGTCTTAAACTCATACAGTTTTTTCCTACACGTATCACATATTTTCATCCCAATTTGTATATCTAAATTTAGTGAGCACATCCATTCTGTAACATTTCTTGAACTTCTCACTGCTAATGGGTGTTTTTCATCACCAAATGGATTGCAACACTTACCAGAAAAAACAGCCCAATTTTTCTTATTTTGTTCATTTGCCATTTTATCCAGGCATTAATTTAAAATGTTTCACTAAACAAGAGTCAAAAAGTATTTGCAATTTTCAAATAAAACTGTCACTGTAAAAATGGTTTAAATACCCTGTATTAGTTTTTAAATAAAAAAATAACTATATCTGTAATACAAAAAAAAAAACCACTTCCTAAGAACAACTTCACTCATCACTGCACAGCAGGCAACTGAATGAAGAGATTACAACAATAAATTATCAAGCACAAACATGAAAGAAGAGTAGAGCCTGTGATGACTCAGACCTGTTTGGACTTGTTTATTTCAGCCAAATCAAAGCCACCCCAGACACAACAAGCTGTTACCAGTATTAAACACACAAAATATACATGCCTGAACTTGTATACTTTTCATTCTGAGACATAAATACTATATCTTTTCATATTTAAAATATAATTGCTCTTAATTATATTGTTTTTAGAATTTACAAACTTTCTTCAATATTTTTATGAGAATGGTCGCAAGTTATATTTTTATTTCATGGTTAAAAATTGGTAAGATGAAACTAAAAAATAATCTAATACTTTACAATATTGTAAAGTGTCAGGTTACTTTAATTGGTTTATATTTTGATTTCAGATCCTCGGGAAGAGCGTGATTCTATCCATAAATGTCTTTTTTTAGGGATTCACAGTTATAAAATATTTTATTTAAATATGATCCCATTGCCATCCCATCCTGAAATTTGGCATATATGTGTATAAACAAAATAATTTTTTCCAAAAAAAAAAAAAAAAAAAAAAAGGGGGGGGGATTATTTTTACCAATATGGTTGTGTTTTATATCAAATTAAAGCATAATAAAATCAGAATAAAATGGTACAAGTCCCAGCCCTCTATGTCAAATACTTTTTAAACTGTAGCCGTTTAAAGATTTCAAAACACGGTCAAATTTATGCGATTTTCGATTTTTTGAAAATCAATAACATAAATATTAGAAGCCCAAAAAATCTAAAAGTTTGTATTTTTATTAGTTTTGACCATAAGAACAAATGCACAAAAAATTAAAACATTTTGAAACCGTAAGGTCCAAAATTATTTATTTATTGGTTGATTTGATGTGGAATGACCCTGGATCATTTTGTTGATAAGTATATCCTGCAACCACTGCTAGCATTAATATCGCTGGTCAACACATGTTTTGTCCCAGACAAAATTTTATGTGATTTTTATGTATTTTCATACGAGGAATCCAGTTTTGCCATCAAAATTTTGCTATCACTTATAGTTTTATAGGTATAAGAATAAAGGTTTTTTCTATTTTCTATGTTGGAAATTGTATTATGTTGCAATATATATATTACTACAGTATTGACTTGGAGCACGTATTGTTTATTTATTTGAGGAAATGAAAACAAAAGCTACATGTGACATAGACTTTGGTTAACCCTTTCAGCAGTAATCACGACATATACGTTTTTTCTTTGAGGGACTAAATTCAGTAATCACGTATACTGTTTGGCCACAATTCAATGATCGAGCATTGTGTAAGGTGGGGGAAGCATTATGGTAGGCTAAGTGGGGGTAAATCAAACGGCTAGTACAGTGAAACCCCTCTAAGTTGGACACCTATGGTTCGTTAAAAATGAGTCCAATGTAGTGGGGTGTCCAATCTACTACAGGGTGGGTGTATTTCAAAAGTACACTAACAGTGCAGAAAAGGAAAAACTTTGAGCTAGTGTGTACTGTATTCTGTATATACATAATACAAACAGTGGTTCTTTGAATTTATATACAGTACAGTACACTGAATTTCATGCCTACTAAAACTGTAAAAAAACTACAGTATTGTCCTATGTTTTATTTTGGATATTGTACATGACTATAATTTCCATGACATTGTATAAAAAATGTATATTTCTTACAAAGTACACTGTACAGTACCCACCCTTTACTGCTTAGTGAAAAAATCAGTCACAAGACTTTGTTTTGATTTTTCGATTTTTGAACGTGCCCATTCTGATTCAATTTTCCGACATAATCCAAATAGAGTTTCAATCATTTCTGGTTGGTTATACAACACAAACATAACGTTCCAACTCATTAATACACTGCACAGCTTTTTGATGAGTAGGTGGCTCCTTGGGGACAGCAACTGTTTCCTCTTCTTCTTCTGAAGACAATCTTTCTTCTGAAGAAATCACTTTTTGTAACAATCCATCAATTGTTCCAGGAACATCATCGTGGACTTCCAACACATTATTGAAATCACTAAAAACACTAACGTCTGACAATTCACTGCGAAGGACTTCAGGGAGACATCTCAATTCCTCAGTTAACAAGATGTTATCTGGGAGACATCTCAATTCCTCAGTTAACGAGATGTTATCTATGTGAGATGGTTCTTCCTCTTCATTTGATTGGGGCACAAATCCTGCATGACGGAAACATTTCACAATTGTTTCTTTAGACACATCCATCCAAGCACCATGGATCCAGCGAATTGCGTCGAGGACTATCACACTCCGTGTAAATTCTATTGCATTGTTACACTTATCTGCTGCGTTGATGAGGGCTCGCATTAACTGTTTCCTGTACAGTAATTTTACAGCTTGAATTATCCCTTTGTCTAGTGGTTGCACTTCACTAGTTAAGTTGGGAGGCATAAAGTTTACTATGACATTTGATTGATTTAGGTCCACGTGGCTTGTAGCATTATCGAAGAACAACAGTATTTTACGCTTAGCCTTGTTCATTTTTAGATTGATTTCTCTTAACCAGTCACCGAAAATATCACCTGTAATCCAAGGTTTTCTGTTGTGACGCCAAAATACAGGAAGACTGTCTGTCTTAACATTATTGTTTTTAAATGCTCTTGGACAGACAGCGTTTCCAATGACAAGGGGTTATAGCTTTTCCCCTCGTGCACTACAACAAAACAAGACGGTAATCCTTTCTTTATATTTCTTTCCACCTAAACAGGAGCCATCTTTTTCAATTAATGAACGAGTTGGCAGCTGTCTATAATAAAATCCAGTCTCATCAGCATTGAAGACATCTTCTGCATATTCGGAGACAATGTCGGGGAGTTTTCTCTTCCAGTCTTCTGCCACTTGAAGGTCAGGACCAGCTGATTCACCACAAAGAATGTTAAATGTTATGTTATTCCGCTTCCTAAAACGATCTAACCATCCATTGCTGGCTACGAACGACTATTTTTAACTCTGAAGCAATTTTCCTTGCCGTTTTCTGAGGTAGAGTACCGCTGACAGGAATATTCTTAATTCGACAGCAGCGAAAAAATTCAAACACTATCATTAAGTTCATTGTGAGGGCTTCGACGAACTCTTTTTGTTAGGACACTATAATTTTTTTCCCAGGCGTTTATAATGGCAGTTCTGTTGTTATTTATGTTAGATACAGTAGATTTTGAAATTCCATACTCTTCAGCCAGTTTCCTGCAGCTTTCTCCATTGGACAGTCGGTCAAGAACTTGTTTTTCTTCTCAGTCGTTAATTCCACAAACTTGCGTGTACTCATATTGAAGAAAACTTTAACTACAGAATCACTACAATAACTAGCAAACACTGTGTCAGTCCTTGACTAAACTCTAGAGTGATCTACTGTTCTGGAAACTCATTAAGGGCTTGGAATTTACAGTTTACTGTAAGGATAGTTCCAACTCCCCCATCCCTTCATTGAAAACATCTGTAATGGTTTAGTGTACTGCACCTGTTACTCAACCCTTCCTAAGCAGGTAGCAAAGGAAAATCCCACTCTTTTGCTTCTATTGTCCACTGAATGTTAAAATTGCTTGCACTAAACCATTACAAAACAGCAAAACAAAATAAAGTTTTCAACCTGTCCAAACTGTCATTTAAGGGCTGTCCAATGTCCAGAGTTGAGGGGTGTCCAATGTACAGAGGATTTTTAACATGTAAAAGTATAGGGAATTAAACGGTTCATTCAAAATATGTCCAATCAAAAGGGGTGTCCAGGCTATAGGGGTGTCCAAAGTGAGGGGTTTCACTGTTCATATATTTCACCCTACCTCGCTTACAAGCGGCCGGGTGGTGGGGGAGAGCAGCTTCAATCATCCAGTCGCGGCCAGACAGTATGTACGTTTTCAACTTTCGCTTCATCAGTATTGCCGATATACAACGTTAGTTGTGAAGTTATACATGCTGCACTCTGGTAGATTGTTTTTTAAACGTTTGGTATTTGTTGATTCTTGCTGTGATGTAATATGTGTGCAGTGGTGAACATTTGTGTAGAAGTGTGCTTGGAGGTTATGTTGTGCTTAGTTTACGAACATACAGAGGCGTGCAAGTGTATTCTTTTATAAACAACTCGTATTGTTTATCTTATCTTAAACACTGTGTTATTGTTCTGTATTAGTAGCTTTTATTTGTGTGAAAACTCAAAACTGCCACGCAAGTGCCTAAACCATCCGGACACGTTTTGTTATGTGTGTGGTGAGTTGACTTTTAAACTTCAAAGGTGGAACTTTAGCCTGTTAATAAAAAATGCTATCGACTTTATTTTGGTTGCAAGGTAGGAGATCAGGACAAGAGTTGGCCCCCCCCCCATATTTGTTGTGTTACTTGTTCAAGGCTTTTAACAGGGTGGGCAAACGGCTCTCGCCATATGCCATTTGCAGTTCCCATGGTGTGGAGAGAGCCAAAAGATCATTCTTCCGACTGTTATTTTCGTTTAACAAATACAACGGGAATAACAAGTAAGTTGAAACACACTTTGAAATATCCCAATATACCTTCAGCGATTCGACCTGTTCTCCACAGTGATGATCCCCCAATACAAAATCACCCGGTATCAGTCGATATAAATGAAAATCCAAGCTCTGAAGAGGATCAGAATGAAGATCACTCTGATCGACATGATCCAAGTTTTGAAGTTTCTAACGAGCCTCAATTATTGACACAAGGAGACCTAAATGATTTAGTGCATGATTTACATTTATCCAAAAATCAGGCAGAACTTTTGGAATCACGACTAAAAGGGTGGAACTTTCTTGGTCGCAGAACTAAGGTATGCTATTTTCGAAATCGTCAAAAGAGGATTTCAAGAACTTTTTTCTCAAGAAGGGGATTTTGTGTACTGTAATGATATTTTATCAGTGATGTATACTCTAGGACATTCTCATAACCCAGAGGAATGGCGTTTGTTTATTGATTCGTCTAAAGCTAGCCTAAAAGTTTATTGATTCGTCTAAAGCTAGCCTAAAAACTGTCCTTCTTCACGATGGAAATAAATTTCCATCAGTTCCACTAGCACATGCTATTAATATGAAAGAAACTTATGAAAATATGAAGATTATTCTAGACAAGATAATCTATGAAAAATTCAATTGGAACATATGTGGAGACCTTAAGGTGATCGCTATGCTGCTAGGTTTACAGACTGGATACACAAAATTTTGCTGCTTTTTATGTGATTGGGACAGCAGAGATCGGAAATTCATTTCAAAAAGAAGATATGGCCTTCACGTAAATCTGTTCACACCTGGTGAAAAAAATGTTATGAATGCTCATTTAGTTGTTCCCAAAAAGATCTATCTTCCACCTCTTCATATCAAATTAGGTTTGATGAAAACTTTTGTGAAGGCAATGGACAGAAATGGAAGAGGTTTTATGAATTTGAAGGAAAAGTTTCCCAGAATTAGTGATGCAAAAATTAAAGAAGGAATTTTCGTAGGACCACAAATAAGAGAACTAATAAAAGATGAAAATTTTGAAGGACGGTGAATGACTTAGAAAAACACGCATGGATTTCTTTCAAGAATGTAGTGACACAATTTTTAGGCAACAACAAGTCTGACAACTACAGGGATCTAGTAAATCAGCTGCTGAAAGCATATGGACATTTAGGCTGCAATATGTCTCTCAAGATCCTTTTTCTTCACTCTCACTTGCAATTTCTTTCCGGAAAACGTGGGAGCCGTAAGCGATAAACACGTTAAACACTTTCATCAAGACATTCAAGCATGGAAAAAAGGTATCAAGGGAAGTGGAGCTCAAATATGTTAGCAGAAACCCTTACGTGATAGAGAAAAATGGTTGGCATTTTTGAATTCGGTGCAGAAAATACTATATAGATCAGCCAATAAAGTCTTTGGGACAAAAAAAGTTTTTTTGTAGACCAGTGTATTTGTTTACTGTTGCGTATTAATTGTAGTGAAAATGTAATTACTGTCGAATGGAGATAAAAACTGTGTGTTTTCAAAATGATACTTCTTGGTGTCATATAGGTGAACATATTAAATAGATTGATTTGTTTAATGTTCCATGTAAAGGAACCAGTTCTTGCAATTTGCCATATTGTAAATATCTTTATGTAAATCAATTGTAGAGTACTTTTAATGTGATTGTGATTGTTAAAGGTTCGGAAATCAACACAGACATCTCTCTTAGTTTTAATGGAACAGAATCTGTTGGACCAAGGTTGTATTGAGGAAAAAATATGTCCAGTTGTTTTGAACATGAGCTGTACAGAAGATGGTTGTGTTGATATTGGTGCTGCTATTACTGTAAGTGAAAAGTGTTAAGTTGTTATGTAGTACTTTATAAATAATATAGTTATATGTATTTATAAGATGTTAATGTATTATATTAATACAATAACCAATGCTTATAGTAGGCATATTTTTATATTTCATTCATACAGGCTTAATTTTTTGTTTTCTCAACTTTCAGTGGTTTAATTTTCCAAAATTACATGATTAAAGTACTGTTATACTATATTATAAATAGCTGCACCATATTTGTGTGTTGGTGTTTGGGGGGGGGGGGGGAGTATTGTTAATCGTTTTTATAATAGAAATGTGGTGACTATGGGTTTCTGTTGGTTGGAGGTATGTTAATGTGGTTATTCAAAATTTAGATCAATGATGTCTTAACATATGTGACCCCTGAGAGTTTTGTTATGTGCTGTCAATAAGAACAACGTGAAAGTAAATGACTATTATCAATATTAAAATAAATCGTCTAATCAAATTTTTCTTTACATGGAATAGTTTCTTTTGCTATGGGACGATTTTTGTAAAAAAAAAAAATTAGCAAATCATATTAAATATAGGTTTTCTTATAAATATGATTAACACTGGAAAGAAATATCCTTAGCCATTCCTTAGAAAATGATAGTAGATGTGACATTAGTGGCCATTTCCTTTTATGGTTATGCCTTCATTTTATACTTTATAGTTTTTTGTTGTTTTTCTTTGTATTTAATTGAATAATTATTTAATTTATGCATTACTAATTGAGAAAAAATCGTGTCTCCAAAAATTAAGTAATCATATGTCTCGCCAAACATTTTTAAAATTAGCGGAAAGTTTGAATGTACACTTGTATTAAAATTCAGTTCTGCTTACACACATTGAATGGTTACATTGGTAGGAGTGGTATTAGTTTTGCTTTGGCGAAGACCCACCCCTACCCTCATAATGAGGAGCTATACTTAAGAGAATATTTTGATGATTCAATTTTACCGTCCACATAGTTTTACATGTTACGAATGGAAAGAGTTACGAATTTTCCATCCAGGCATGCAAATGGGTCTTAAATATAAGCAAAGTGTATGTTTAAAAATAAAATTTTATGTAACGGAAGGTGTGAACATTGTAAGAAACAGAGAAGAAACTTAGGTGGCCACAAATTTTATTGAATGACTAAATCACTATATTGAAAATTGTAACTGTTAATGGACAGCAAGTTTAAAACCACAAACAATACACTACATTTCACAAAATATCAGCACATATTATTAATGTCAGACAGATATCCAATTTTAAGTCGGAGAACATCATGATTTTGTATTATGTCAAAGTTTACAGAAGATTCAAAAGTCGTGTTGAAGTTAACAGTTTAAACATGAGCAAAGAGTAACTTTTAATTAACTGTTAAAGACAATGTGAGCAAAGATGTAAATTTTGCACATGATAGAAATATGTAACACTTTTATAGCGTTATATATGTAATATAGCACTTTATAGCGAAATAGCACTTTCTGACACTATAGCGAAATGTGTAACACTTTTTTCATGTTCTTTCAGAGCACAAACACATCAGTAAGTTAGTTCATTCTTGTCATATTCTTTGGCTATTGGAAAAGAATTTTTTTGAATTTAAACTAGAAGTCAAAGTCTATTATTTTGATTCATTTGTAATATTTGAGTGAAATAAACTGAAACAAGTTAAAATAGGATATTTATTGTAGGCTAAAATTAAATCGACTTATATGAAGTCTACAATTGCCACACAAAAAAGTTCTGTAGTGTTAGTAATGTACAAGCCTTGGTGTTGTAAAATACCACCATACTTAATATTGTCAGCTATTTTTGAAAAATATATATTGTTAACATCACACGCACACACAACTTTGGTATAGCTCAAGCAGTAGATATGAAAAAATTGTGTACCCTTAGTTCATTCATATTTTATTGTAATTGTAAAAATGATTTTAGCATCTTAAGTGTTAACATGTATGTGTTATGCAATATTAGAGAAAGTAACTTTACTTCTGTTGTTGAGTTCTCAGAACAACATGTATTGAAAACAATAACTTGAAAGCTTTTGCTTTACAAGCTTTGTCTATAAAATTTCCGAACTTTTTAAATAAAATGTTCCACTTAATTTATAAGCTATTCTCCGCTTCCAATGTTTCTTCTATCCTTTGATACGTTTCTGGAACTCTTCTTTTGGGACACTGTCCACTTAAGCTAGCAAACGTTTCTGTGTTTAGTTAATTGGCTGAAAACAGGAACTTTCAACGTCATTTTTAATTTTGGGATTAAAAAAAGCCCTGGTGAATCGGGGATGTGGATGGAATGATTGTTGTCTTATTTTTTGTCAAAAACTGGATGCGTAGGGACGCATGCATCGGTGCATTGTCAGCGTGGAGCATAAGATTGGCTTCCAAGCATCAAGCTTAAATTTTGTGGAATTTCATGACATACAGTTGGTGAAATGCTTACTTCTTTAGCTATATCGTGAACAGTTAAATGACATAACAAATGACTTGACTTTTGCAACAATTTCATTAGTTTTGGCTGTTGACAGTTGGCCTGAACGAGGATCATCAGTTCAAGTATGGCCATCTTTAAAATGTTTCCACCACTGGTAAGTTGAGTTTGGCTGAGAGCGTCGTCCCAATATGCTGTTTGCAACATTTCAAACGTTTTCAAAGATTTTCCCATTTCAACAGAAAATTTTTAATTAATTCAGCGCTCAAGAATATCACGTCATTTAAAATTTGGAACGAGTTTGTAACACTTGTTAACACAAACAGGGGTAGATGACTAAAAAAGCTATTGCATTGCAGTTTTGCTGGGCTGCTACCCAATGTTGCCACCAGGTCATACACGTTCCATTAGTAGTGCTATCTGTCACATAATTTACAAAGTTCGGAAATTTTACAGATAGAAATTAAATGTTCATTGGAATATTGAGATATTTACTTTGTTATTTAAAAGAACAGTTCAGACGACTGTTCCAGGGGGGGGGGGTGATACCACATTGTACTGTTGTCAAACATACACTAAACTCATGTTTTTTACAGTATTTGAATGTCAGGTGTGCATACTGATATTATTTATTGTAATGTGATTAGCTGTATGTTTTTATGATTTAGGCTTTGCAGAAAATTGAACTCTAATATAAGGAGTGAAGTGAACACCCTACTATGATTCTTGTGGAGACTCTATCCATATGAAAGACATGGGTAGTGAGATGTAAGAAATTTTACCATCTCACTACCTTGTCTTTCATGTGGCGTGGGTTGACAAACTTCAGTGAGAGACATCTGCTGCTCTAGCTACTATTACTACTACTCAGGACTAGCAGAATTCAAGAGGGTGTTGCCATCAAAGCTGGTTTGTCATAGAATACTTAGATGCGCTATCACAGCCAGCTTTGATGAGCAGCAAATTCTTGCGTTGTTCTTCAATACATCACTGCCCCGTGCGGAGAGAAATAGACTTTTCGGAGTCCGTCAAAGGGACTGTGAAATGACACTAAATACATATCACAGCCACTTTGATGAGCTTTGGAACAGTGTGCAGCATTTTGTGGTTGAAGGCTGCTTCGGTGCAGGAGTGAAATGAAGTCTTCATACCACCTTTAAGTTAAAATCTACATTTTATTTTAATATCAGTTGCAATGGGAATATGTCATTTTATATAATTGAGAAAGTCACTAATATAATGTTTAAAAGAACAATTCTAAAACTCGATGTTTAGTTTGTATCATATTTGTAATTTATTTGTGTTTTAATAGAACAAAAAATGTTAAGAGTATCGCATTTCCTATGAAACGTAGACTTGTATTAATATAATTTTGTAAAATATAGCTAAGTTATGTGGTATTGCATTTTAGTGCTGAATAATATGTATAAAGGAACATGCATCATAAATAAACTAATGAGATTTGAAAGATTGTTCATGTTTACTTGTATGCATTTTTCTGTATTTTGCAGCAGTAACTTCTATAACCAGACTGTCAAAAAGGTTGTGAAATGTTGAGTATGATTCATATCACAGCCATTTTTGACGAGTCTGGTTGTAGGTGAAATGAGAACATCATTTAGAGTGGATTTTGATTGCATCAAATAACCTGAAGATTTCCTCTCACAAAGTGGCTGTTGTATGTCCGTTAATTTCATATCACAGCCAGCTTTGATGAGCGGAGATTTTTGGTAGATCATCTTCCCAGTTCACAAGCGGTGGAGAGACATTGTCATTACTATTCGTTTGGCTCTGATAATTTGTTCAGTGACATGGAACAAGATGTAACTGAGGATCCATCCAAGTTGGTAGTAAAGAAATTCATTGCCGTCATCAAGGTGTTTGTGATGTGTTGTAATAATGTCATATCACAGCCAGCTTTGATGAGCGCAAAGGGTTTCTGTGTCAACCATATCGACAGTTTATCTGATTTTGTGTGATTAAATTAAGACAGATGCATCTAATGCAAATTATACTGTATGTGACCATATACTTCAGTGTAGTGTAGATAATGTGCAAGTTAATTTAAGTGTCATGTGACCATTTAAGTTAAGATTTTCAAAACTGATTTCAAGTTATTTGAATGCCTTATTGAACAAGTGAAGTGAGTTTTCAATTTTAACTTGACCGTTTGCCATTTGTCTGTATGTGCTATATCTCATGATATACCTTTTGAATGCATCAACTGATTCTAGTAAAATTTGGTGTGGGTGTCCAACCCTACAGAACCCTGTTTTTTAGATTGACCCTCAATGATAACTGTGAGGGATGCAAACATGTAAAGGCGGTGAAAATTATGAAAAATTTTTGAAGTCCGTGTGGGGTATCAAATTGAAGGGAACTTTAACCACAATCTGGGTATAGTGTCGTTTCTGAAAATTTCAAAATTTTGGGTTTTAAAAATGGGTGAAAATTTTGATAAGATCACAAAAATGCATGTGAGGTATCAAATTAACGGAAATTTTAGCCACAATCTTGAGTAAATTGTTCACTTTTAAAACATCAAAATTTTGGAACCCCAGGGCCAAAAAAAAATGGTGAAAATTTAGCAGGGTATCACATTAAAAGTAATTATAACCAAATCCAAATGTTTCGAATTTTTAGTGTTCATAGTTTGATTATGTGTGCTAAAGTTGTTAACATTGGTAAAAAAGTAGTATAGTAATCGGGTTATTGGTAAATTTTTCTGTAACTGAGAAATGATCTAATATCAAATTTTATGTAATAATAAATGACGTTTGCTCAAAATAGTGAGTTCTGTAGCTCAAGGAGCATACTACTTATTCTTGGTATACAACAATAATTTTGGTGTACCATTGGGTAGTTGATAGATTACAATTTTGATTTTGTGTTAATTAAAAAATATTTCAGTCTGTTAATATTTTTCTTAAATTATTGTTGCAGCTTATGAGTAAAATGGCTCCATTGTTGGGTAGTGAAGCAACCGAGCGCATATTTGTACCTCAGTTTGTTACATTATGCTCGCACAAAGTGTTCTATGTGCGGAAAGTATGTGCTACTAATTTTGGAGATTTTTGTGCAGTTGTTAGTAACCATATTGCTGAAACAGTTCTAGTAAGTATTATATTTCTAATTGTTGAAATTTTTAGTGCACAAACAGACAATGTCGCGTGCGCGCGCGCACACACACACACCAAAACAATGGTAGTCTGTAAATATTTTTCATTGTAGCCAATAGTATGAATTATAACCAATAGATACTATTGCCTATCTTGTAGTCAATACAAGTACAGTAATGGTGTAATATTCTATGTTTAATTGTAAGTAATACAGGCTTTTGAAAGTAAGCAAACATATTTTATAGATCGTTTTGTTAATTTGCTGTACTTGAAAGTTTATATCATTTTCTTGGACATGTTTTTCAGTAGCTAGTTGTTATATAAGCTTATAAATTACGTATTTTGCTTACTGTTGTAAGAACTCGTAGACTTACTGTTTTCTACATGTTGTCCATAAATTATGCGTGTATGTACGGGGTTGAAATCTTGATTAAATCATAAAACAGTAGTTTTTCGTTCCCAGAGTTGGATCTTGTGTTTTTTACCTGTACACTGCCTTCTAATAACTACATGGTCCTGGTTAATTGTCAATGTTATTTTGTAATAATTGTGATTTATTACTGCTCATTTAGTACAGTAGAAGCCCGATATAGCGCGGTTGTCGGGTGACATACTTTCCCCTAAGGCCTAATTGTTGGTCTTAAAAAAGTCCGTAATTGTTGTTTGACGGGATAATGCACAGCGTTTCTTTTCCGCGTATTGTTTTATAAACGCGAGGTGCAGCAGATGAACATTATTAGATTCACTTTGCCTATCCATCCACGAAATTACTTTGTTTATGTGTATTATCACTTCACTAACATTTGGAATAACTTCTTTCACTTCCACCCCATTTTCATTTCCATCATCGTCATCGTCTTCTTTTTCTTCGCAATTTGCATTTCGGACTGCATTGATGATATCTTTATCTCCTATACATTCTGTAACTGGCTCACCGTTGTCAACTTCTGCCCAGTCATTCAAGTCATCTAGAGTGAAGTTGCAATGCAGAGCACTACTCGCAGACTGTACATCACTATTAGTGAATCCGGCAACAGAGCAATTTCCATCGGCGATGTTTTGTTCAAAGGAAAATTTCTTCCAGCAATTCTGAATCGTAGCCGTACTAATACTTTCCCATGCAAGACCTATTGAATACGCAACTGTTTTCAGGTTTATTGACTTAAGGTAAAGTTCCATTTCCTCATCAGAATTCACTATAGCACTCAGAAGTTCACGGCGGTAATGCGCTTTAAATGCTTTTATGATGCCTTGATCTAATGGCTGGATCAGTGCTGTAGTGTTTTTCGGCAAGAACATGACTCCGATTTTCCCATCTCTTGACTGTAGCATATCAGCAGGTGGATGTGCTGGACAGTGGTCAAGGGTCAGTACAGCTTTTTCTTCGAGGTTGAGTGACCGCAGGTGGCTTTTCACAGATGGAACAAATTCTTCATGGAACCATTTACCGAAAATATCACTTGTCATCCAAGCATTTTTTGTATTACGATATGTGATGGGTAATGACGTCATGTTAACATGTTGAAAGCATCTAGGATTTCGGCTTTTCCCTATACAGAGAGGTTTAACTTTGTGGCTGCCTGATTTATTTGTGGGAAACAGGAGGGTAACTCTATCCTTATTTATTTTTAATCCAGATTTATTTATTGAATTATTCACATCCAGAGTTCTGGTAGGAAGCATTCGAAAATACAGAGCAGTTTCATCACAGTTATACACTTGATGGTCATTTAAATCGTTATAGATCATTACTTTGTTTAATGCCTGAGGAAAAAGTGCTGCAGCTTCACTGTCACATGATCGTGCTTCCCCTTCAATGCTTATCTGGCTTATACCATGACGAGATTTCCATCGCGAAAACCACCCATCAGATGCATTAAAGTCGCTGTTGCCATGTAAATCAATATGGAATTTCACAGCTTGAGTTCTAATAACTGGTCCTGACAGTGGCACACCTTCACTTCGTTTTATTAAAAACCACCTGTACAGACACTCATCTAGTTCACTATCCTTACCTACTTTAGTATTTTTTCTTTGCAACCCCACTTCACTTTCAACTGTGTTCACAAAACTTTAAGTTTATCTTCTTCCTTCATCCACCCTCTAATTGTTCCTTCTGGGATGCCACACTCACGTGATAAACTTGCCTTTGACTCTCTGTTCTTCACACGATCAATTACAGTATTTTGAGTTTATCACTCACAGAATATACTTTTCTTTTCTGCGGCATCACAAAACTCTACACTATGCGAATTTATGACAAAGACTATACACTTTGATAAGATAATATCAGAGTATGATCTTATACTGTACTGTAATATGAGGGAGAGAAGAGATTTAGTTGGCTGCTTGCCTTGGCATGAATTCTTAGAAACGTAGAGACTATAAATAGCTCGGGCAATTATTTATGTCTACAGGTACACTTGAACTGGCAATTCTGGCTGTTGTTTACAACGCCGTTTCCAACAACAAGCCTTTGTTTACAATAAATGCAACGCATTCCAATGTGGCTATGGAAGTCACGATGATAAACAATTCATAATTTACTCACTCTCTACAAGTAAGAATTTTCGCTAATAACGGGCGACACTCTTCACCGCGTTATATCCGAATCCGCGGTATATCGGACCGCGCTATATATCGGGCTTCTACTGTATGTGGTAATTCACATCCTAAGATGTAATGTTTGGAAATCAACACTATTAATGCCATACAATAACATATATGCTAAAATGTTCAGTTTTATCACTTAATTTTACAGATGAAATATCAGTATTCAAGAGTAGTGTTTGCAAGTCGGTAATTATTTCTTACCAGGCTCTCCTTTGAATACGATTAATTATATTTTTCTAGTAAATTAATTGCTCTTAGCCTTATCAACACTATTCATTACACTATTCTGTACTTTTAATTATGAGATTCACAATGATTACTGATTATTTAATATTTCTTTCACTAATACAGAGCACTCCTCTTCTTAGATGTTCTCTGATCAAATGCTTAAACAAGAATGAGTTGACGTCTTTTTCTAGAATAACCTATTATTAGAAATCAGCTTCTTATCGCTTTGGCTTTGTTTTACACTATAATGTTTTTAAATTCTTATTTTTTGTGTGTACCAGGGCTTTTTATGTTTACAACAAAGTTTAAAATACACTTATTTTTATCTTATTTATACTCTGGCTTTTACACTCATCTTTATAATGAGTGTACATTTATAATTTATAAAATTTATTATAGTACAGTAAACCCTCGATTTAACGGACTAATTGGGGCTAAGGGGTGTCCGTAAAATCGAAAGTCCGTTAAATCGCAAATTTTGTTTTTTGAGGATATATTTAAATCAAATAGGCCTATAACACTTGAAATTTTAATACTATTAATATCATGCAAATACCGTATTGTTCCGAACACAAGCTGCACTTTTTCTCCTAAAAACATGGTTGCTAATTTGGCATGCGGCTTGCATTCGCGCGCTAACGAAATTCGAAGTTATACCTGACTTCTGGCGGGACGAACGCTTTTGGTATCTATGGGTTGTTTATTGCCTAAGCAACAGCAGTTTGCCTGGCTGTAGTTAACTCTGGCGTTATGATTTATGACTACAACCGAATGTTTTAACAGCAAACTGAAGAAAGAATAGGAAGATAAAGTGTAAGTGTGTGCGCACGCGCGCATGTTCGCACCCTTCTGTAGGCAGCAAGACAAAGGATGAGTAGAGGGGTGTGAGTAACATGTTTCTAAATAACTGGTAAACTACCAGTGTGGTTTTCTATTGTAACAGTGACAACATCGCTTATCTGTACTTTGTTTTCATTCGGCTTTTTTGTAGTGCATTTGCGGTATGAGTGATATTGTGGAGACTAAAGGCACGCAGTCAAATCAAATTAAACGTAACCCATACGATGCGAATTATAAATTAATTGTGATACAAAATGTAGAAAAAACATACAATCGCGAAGCCGCAAGGAAATTCGATATTGATGAATCCTGTATTCGACGATGGAGAAAACAGAAGGAACGACTTTTAAATGCAAATACTGCGCGACGAGCATTCGCGGGACCTCAAGTTGGGCGTTTTGTAGCAGTAGAGTCCAGAGTCTGTGAATACATATGGCTTTTAAGAAGGCAAGGACTCCCTGTCACTAGATATGTTTTAAAATTAAAAGCTTTAGAAATCGCAGAAGAATTAAAAGTTTCAGCTTTCAAAGCCAGCATCGGGTGTAAAAGACGAATGATGCGGCGAAATGGATTTGCGTTTAAATGACATACATCACTCGCGCTAAAACTACTGAGTGACTACGAAGAAAAACTCCTACAGTATCAGCGGTTTGTCATTCATTTACGCAAGAAGCATAATTATTCACTTGAACACATGGTAAATGCCGATGAAACGCCCGTATTTTTTATTTTTTATTTACGTATATTTACTGTGGACCAAAAGGGAACCAAATCTGTAACAGTAAAGATTACGGGAAATGAAAAGTTACGTGCCACTGTAATGCTTGCTGTATTAGCCGATGGACGAATATTTCACAGTGAAATAAGATGCATATCAGTGTATATTGTTCAGTGTTAGTCATCGTGATGTCTTCCACTGAACGTGTGCGACGCCTGCGTCAACGACAACGCAAAGACGGGGATCGTGAAGAATTAAATGAATTCTTGATGAATACTCCGTTCTCATCAAATACAATTAAAGATGAGAAAATTTGCGTGTTAACAAAACAAGAAACAAGAAGAAAAGAAACGAAAGAATGCTCCGATAGCCAAGCAATATCGCCAGAACAGGAGAGTCTGCAGTTTATGCACATTGTACGTTTCAAAACCTTAAAAACATTATCATGCTTTGATGTTTTTAGTTTTTTTTTGCCCCATTGTGTCTGTCAAATTCTGTCCGTTAAATCCGAAGTCCGTTAAACCGAGGTCCGTTAAATCAAGGGTTTACTGTACCTAGCTTCACATAATGTTTGTGATTCCTTGATAGGTCTGTTTATGATTTTAATTTCTGTTTCTTACAAACTGTATCTACATTTTATACATTATGCTTAATTGAGCTTTGCTTATTTGCACTATTACTTATTATTAGTCAGTCTTTTATATACAGTTGGTTAATATTACAGTATTATTTTTATTTTAAATCATTTACAGTAGTTTCTGCTTACTACAAGTTGATATTTAGCCCAATCCACAGTTTGGCTTGAAAGCCTTCTTACCTTTCTCTAACCTAACCTTTGTACAAACTTTACGATTTTCAACTAGTTTATCAAGGTTTATGTACTGTAACAATTTATAGTAGTACAGTAGTATGTACGAGGTCTGACATTTAAGTTCACGAACTCGTTCACTGTACAAGCAGCTCTTGGTATTTCATTGTCTCACAACAGTGTTTGTGTTGACACGTAACAGATTTGTGCTGAGTGGCATCCATTGTTGCGTGCATGCTGTCATGAAAATGTCTTGGCTTGAATTAGAGCAATGAAAAAACAACAAATTTCTGGTGAAACTGGGCAACAGGGGAAGTGAAATAAGAGAAATGTTATTGCAGGTGTGTGGCGAGAATGGCACGAAGAAAACAGCAGTGTATAAATAGGTTAAACAGTTTTCTGAGGTGAGTGACAATAAGAAATGGTAGGGCGGTCAGTAATGAACCGAACGGATGAAAACAATGCTAAAATTCGTCCAATTAGGCGTGCAAATCGGGACCGTCTGAGATCCATAGCAGGCCAAGTGAACATTGATAGGGAAACTGTGCGTAAAGTTTTTACTGCAGTCATTGGTATGCGCAAGGTGTGTGCCAAAATTGTCAAAAGGAGCTTACCGATGAACAAAAGCAAAGAAGTGTTGGAACTGTGCACAGTCAAAAAAGTCGTGTTGGAGAGGCAAGACGATGTTTTGAGCCAAATAATCACAGGTGATGAAACCTCATGGATCTTCATGTATGACACTGAAACAAAGTGCCCAATGGAAGTGTCCTGATTCTCCATGACCGAAAAAGTTCCGTCAATAGAAATCAAAATGGATATAATCTTTTTTTATATCCGAGGGATGGTTCACTATGAATTTGTGCCACCAGGACAAACAGTCAACCAAGTGTACTATTTGGGAGTGCTGCAAAGGTTGCATGAAAAAGTGATACACAAACGACCAGAACTTTTTGCCAACAACTCATGGATTGTGCATCACGACAATGCACCTGTGCACATTGTACAGGAGTATTGGCCAGGAAACAAATAGCTTTGGTAGACTGCCTGCCATACTCACCTGACTTTTTGCCCCCAGTTACACCTTTCTTTACCCGAAGATCAGAGACGTTTTGAAAGGAAGACTTTTTGATAACATTGAAAATATTAAGGTTAATACGACGGCTCTGAAGGTCATTCCAGAAAAGAGTTCCAGTATTGCTTCGAAGGTTGGTGTAGGCGCTGGCATTAGTGTATAGCTTCCCAATAAGCTGAGCACAGCGGTATTCTGCAATAAGGTATGTAGCATATTTTCAGGATGAGTTCGCGAACTTAATTGTCAGACCTCGTATGTACCATTGTCAGTGGCGTGGATTACCAATTGGGCCCGATGAGCCCGGGGCCCAGGGGCTACAGGCTTAAGGGGGCCGCAGGGCCAATTTTTTTCTATTGAGAAAAACTAAGTCAAACACGCAGTTTACTACCACCAATAATTAATTAACAGTGCAAGGCAGTGACTAATATCAGGTTGATAGTCCTAGAGGTTATTACAGATATCTCCATTTCCTTGAAAGAGGCCTGTTTTGTAATGGTTGTAGTTTATAATTAATGGTTAGCGGGAGGTGGGGTGAGGGGAGGGGAAGGGGGCCGCTGAGAAAATAGGGCCCAGGGGCCCAAGAGTTGCTAATCCCCCACTGTATGTATATGCAAAACTGATTAGAATACTGTGTACAGCATTATTATCATTAAATATTAAATTTAGTCAAATACTGTATAACAAAGTGTACAAAAATAGATAAATATAGTGGAATAACTTCTACTACTATGAAAAAAATTGATTTTTTAAAATTGTTTTTCACTTTGATTTTGCCCGATTTGCTGCTTCATAACGAAGTCGATGGAGAAACAGAATGTCCACCTGTTTTCTCGAAAATGTGCATTGGCTTAGGGGACTCCTAATCAGTTATTTTTAAGCTTGTGGATGTAGTCAACCCAAAGGAAGGAAGAATACTATATGCTCCTAACTTCTATTCTAGCATAGGTTTGGTCAAGAATGTATTCAAAATGAAAATGTTATATTGTGGAACATTAAGATCTAACAAAAGAGGAGTACCAAAAGACAGTGACAACAAAATGAAGAAAGGGGAAGTGATGGGTATAGAGCAAGAGGAGTAAAAATTACAGAGTGGGTAGATAAACGTCCAGTCCTTATGATTACCAGTGACCCAAGTCAGACTTTGTCTTTATTGAAAACCGGAAAAAATAATAGAAATGATGAGGGAATACTTAAACCTAAGTGTGTAAGATAATAACAAGGCTAAGAAAGGAGTTGATTTCAGTTACCAAATGTCTTCATACAACACGAGTGAAAGTCTGAAATGGTACTGGAAGGTTGTTTGAAATTCTTGTAGGCACCACAGCAGTAAACGGATGGATTGTATATAATATGATCTCCATAAAGCTAGAAATAACAGAGTTTAGGAAGAATTTGCCAGAAACAATGGTCCATAAGACTCCAGTAAGTGAGATTCAAACTTCACTTGCTCCGTTAAGAAAAACGAGTACACATGTTTGTAAAACCTGAAGGAGCCGGACAAAAAAATGTAAAGTGTGTAAGGATGGTACATGGAGTTGCGGAAAAGTAAGACAACCAAAGAAGTAGACAAAAAAGTTACAAGAGTTATTAGCTTCTATAATGAGTGTCCGAATTCTCCAGTATTTTGTTTAGCGTATTTTGACAAATCATATAACTAGGAACTGTTGGTGTTTGTAATTATTTTTTTGAGTGGTAAAGTCAAAGTTGTTTAGCAGAAGTGTTGAAAGTGAACAATACTTGGCACAAACAAGACTAAATGATTTCTCATAAGCCAATCAGTTGTTAAAAAGAAAATATCTTTGTTATTTCAAGAGTAATTTTAATTGAATAAATTAGATTAGTGAAAGTGGTATTTGTTGTGAGTCTATTATAAATTGCATTCAGTCACTGGAAAAACCGCTGCTTGTGCTGGCTCAATCTATATTTACACATTAAATAAAAAAATATAACAAAATTTGGCAATAATTATACATCTGCTTTACAGACAACTAAAATAGCAAAGTTGCATATAAGTCCCCGGGGATATGTAACACACAGAGGACTACTTCGTTTACAGTACCTCAGCAACCAGTAAAGCAGTAAACATGTTAATAGACACACCTCATAGTCCTATACAGAGAGATTGAGAACTGCTACTGATAAAGCCTATAGGAAGCTTGCATGATGATGGGAGTGTACTATAATTGCCTGTATGTGTTTCATCACTGTTTCAAACTACCATGCAAAGTATATTTATAATTTACCATTTTGTTAAGCGTGTATGTAACATTTTAAACAAAAGTCTACTTGAGTTGGCAATGAAACTGTTCATATAAATTGTAGTCTCTTGTGCTTGTTCTATTTAAATAACACAGTATGTAAGGATTTTTTCTCATAATTAATGAAAATATTTTAAGTGTATTTAGTTTAAA
Source organism: Magicicada septendecula (assembly GCA_034769895.1). Taxonomy (NCBI): domain Eukaryota; kingdom Metazoa; phylum Arthropoda; class Insecta; order Hemiptera; family Cicadidae; genus Magicicada; species Magicicada septendecula. Next base: position 732,850,710 of record CM068367.1, read on the forward strand.
GTAAAGTAATATATAGGTAAAATGCAAAGAGTTTATTAAAAGAGGAATGATAAGGTGTAATTTATATAATTATAGTTTTAATAACAAATTGTAGGGTTTATCTGTGTTTTACATTCAGACATATTTTTGGAAAGCCTCTAGTCAAAGGTGATGGATTACAGATTAAGATGTTTGTATCCAAAATGTTAAAAGTAACCATTTTAAGGATTTTATTTTGTTAAAATCTGTCATTCCATGTTTTTGAAGTATAGTTTTTCAATAGTTTTGAAATGTTATTGTTGTTAGTACCTCTGTAGGTAGAATTTCGTATTTACTTCTTGAAATTTGAATTGAATTTTTAATTAGGGATGTATTTAAAATTGATAATGTTATGTTTTGATAAATGGAAACTTGTAACTGTCAGGCTGTAAATATTTTAGCTGTCCAGGTTTGTGAGACTGTGTAGAGATGAGGTATGGGGTGTACGAAAGGCATGCGCAGAAGTTATTATGTCAGTATCATGTGCATGCCGCTTGGAGATACGTAAAGCAGTTCTTGCACCAGTATTTGCCAGCCTATTATCAGATGTTTCACGATGGGTTCGTATGTCAGCTTTTCAAACGCTTGGACCTTTCATCACAACTTTTGCTGAACCAAGTATTACTGGCCTTGCTTATAATCAACAAGGGGAGTTGGTGTTAATGAATCCTGAAGGATTTGAATTTAAGTATGTATTATGCATTGTCATGTTTTTTCAATTACAATTTTGCATATTCAGTTAATTACATATAATTATAGATAATAAGAAATTATTTTAACAAATCATTCAGTTAAAGGAGTATTAAAAAAATCATGTTTGAAAAATGAAATTAATATCAAATGATCGCATGTACACAGTTCAACAATATTCATCATAAAATAGTTAAACTAAGTTTTAGGTTTTATTTTATTTTTACATTAATTAGTTCAGATCATCAAAGCTTAGTTGTGTAACATTATTACATTCTATTGAGATGTCCTGTAGTTTTCAAACATTGGAATTAGCTTGACAGGTCATTAAGTGAAAAGACTGTGATACACCTGTTAGAAAATTATAAATTAATGGTAAAACACAAGATACATGGAGAATCACAAACTATAATGCGTATTATGTGTTTGGCTTATCTAAATATGATTTTACATCAGTGAGTTCTAAGTGCATCAACTGAACCCATGAAAATGGTTTAGTAGTACAAAAGCAGTGATCAAACAAAGTAACTTCAATCCTATTGAAAAATTAATATTGTTAACTCGTTTCACACTAGTTACAGCTGGTATAGGAATTTCTGTGTTACATGCATTATGTTTGTTAAGAGTATACATGTTTTGTTGGTGAACATAACCTTACTTTTTTTGTACTGTTGAGATGCCATAGAATGTTCAAATTACATGGACAATCTAATGGATCATTTCCCAACAGGATTGAGACATAGGTAAACAATGCAAAGAAGCACAACTATGACACACAGGTCATACAGTTGGTATGTCAGAAGCTAAGATTTCTCACTGATTCTGAGGAAACAAACTGAAAAATGCAAAAACAAGAGAGTCATTTCGGAAACCCGAAGATGTTTGAGATGTATGAGGAAATAAATAATTGAAAAAAAGAGAACAGTTTGAAGGTGTTACATTGTAACTCATTACATAGTGATAATGGTAGTTTCATCTGAGACAGCAGTACCATTGTGATGTAGAAGTTCATAAGCGTACAAACAACATGAATAGGAAAGAGGAAGCTCTCAGGGTAAACAAGGCGTGGTATCTGGTGCTAAGACTTTCTTGGAATGTGGGTATTTGACAGCGGGTGACAGCAGCATTTGACTCAAGGGGAGAAGGTAAGCTCTATGTCTGCAGTTATTTAGCTATAAATTGTGACCCGTTTTCTCAGTTTCTATAAAAGCCATGGTAAAAACAACCTTTATTTCTGAGTACACTGACAATTTTGTTAAGTAAATGACAAGTATTTAAATTTTTATATCAAATTACAGTATTTGCAAATTATTAACTAAAAATAAAGAAAGAATATTTAATTACAAATAATTGATACCCATCTCAGTCTTAAAGAAAATGCCCTTGTACTATTATGACTTGCCTTATTTTTAGAACATTTCAGCATCATAACTTATATTTCTTTCTTCTTCCTTTTTGTACTATCTTCTCTTGTTTTATTTTATTCAAAATATTTTTAGTATTATCATGTTTGGTAATCTTTCTTTATCTTTCAGAGCCCATTTACAGTATTTGTTCCATGTACTATCCTTCAGCACCTTCAGTTTACCTATTACCTACATTAAAATGGAGAAGTGGCATTATGAACACCAAATTCAAATATTTAGAGCCCAACATTTTGCTATTTTTTTGCCAACTGACATTAACTGGCTCATCTGAGTTTTGTATTTGTCTGTTCATGCATCTTTTCAGTAGCTGTGGGTTACTCAGACTCTAAAAATTGGTTTAATTTCTGTCACAACTGAAGTAAACTGTCTTTGTGACTGTAAGGCTCCCCTGTAAGTAAAACTATTTTACTTATACCATGTGTCACTAAGTGATTTTCTAAATTATTTACATTTCATCTAATAGCCATGCCATAATATGCCTAAAAGTTGTCAAAGGCTGCGTTTATTAGTCATCTCTTACCATCATCTCTTACCTATTACTTTTTTACCATCATCTAGGTTTCCCCTTTATAGTTGGTTATCAGTTTCCTCGAACAGTTTCTGTTTATTTTTGCACATCTAATTTTTTTTTTCGACACTGTCCCTGTAAGGTTTTGATGATTCATATATCTCTTATCACCATCTCCAAGATATTTAATACCCATTGTTTGGGTTTACTTACCTAACCTTACTGTTCGTTAGAGTAAGGCAGAAATATAAACATACTTTTAAACATTCATAAATTATTTTTTAACAGATAAAAGTGATAAATACATAATTGTAAAGGAAAAATTCTGAATTGAAAGATGATACAAAAAATAAAAATAAACCCAAAATTCAATTTTTGGCTTACATTCTCTCTTCCCTCAAGGCAAACAGAAAGAAGCAGTGTAGTTGGTGGAATGGCAAGCCAGTCAGGAACCAGCATTACTTGAGAAGTTGTAGCTCATAGTGCTATACAACAAGATGCCAGTTGAGCAACAGTTGATTTAGAATAGTATTGCCACTTAGGATGACTCCCGTATGTGGAGTTGAAAGATCTGACATTTTATGATACATACCATGGCTCAATAGTTTGGCAGTTTTATCTGCTGTCACTGGCTGTGGAAATATATGAGACGTTAGAATGGAAAGTTGAAAACAGGTTGGAGATTCTGTGGTATGACACCATGGTGTTAAGAATTGTATATTACAGTAGCACTCAAAATTATTGACATTTTAAATTGTGTATTCAATATATTTAGTTTTAGTTTGTAGTCCATCTTTAGGCCTCAAGATAAGGACCTTTAAAATAGGTGAAATTTTAGTGGAATCTTGATTTTTGGTGGTAAAATTATATACCAAATGGGTCTTTGTGTCATATTTTCCATTAAATGTTGTTTTTATATGCTGTTATGAACCGCTATAGTGTAATATAAATGTTATATGGCTGCGAAGTAAGTTTCTCATACAGGACGGGTAAAGTTGATGTGACATACGTGTCATAAGTAACTGAACCTGCAAATAGTAGTATGTCCGTCGTACATGGTTCCATATTATGATGGTACACTCAAGTTCACGTAAAATACAGTACACAACACCATGGGTTTGATAAATTTGCCTAATACATTGATATAGGCAAACAGGCAAAATAAGCACTTATAAATGAGTTTTCATGCTTTGTGGACCTATGTACTGAGTAATTTTTTTTTGAATAACAACTGGCACATGCACAAACGTGTGAAACTTTTGTGTGTGAAAAATCTTTGCAGCCATATAGTTCTGTAAATGTCATTGATAAATAAATTTTTAAAAGTGTATTAATGTTTTGTCATAAAATATATCCAAGTGTCTATTGTTCTGTTTAAGGTTTCTAACACACAATTCTGAAGAATATAGCAAAGTGTATGAAGAGGTTTCTAATGAAATGGATAATAAAAAGAATGAGACAAATAATTTTCTTGAAGAAAATTTGAAAGAGTCGGACGAAGATAAAAATAATAATTCCAATTATAATAATACTGGTCATAGTACAAGGTATCCATATTTGTAGTAATCTGCCTTGCTATGAATGTAAATGTAATCAGCAATATTTTTAATGTAATGTTTGTTTAATTTTTAAACGCTTTTATTTAACTTCGCTTTTCCCGTCGGCCTAAAGTGGATTTTTCAAATCGAATTTTCGCATACTTCCCGATGTGATAGCGACTTGAAATTTTGCATACACACTTGAATCACATGACAATACAATATTATAAAAAAAATACATACATACATTTACCAATGTACAGATTATAAGTTAAATGTAGTCGCATTCATAGTCGGAAGTTTTATATGTGTACTACGTTATTGACAACAAAGAAGTAGTATCTATGGAAACTCACTGGTTTCCATTTTCGATCACGCGCAAATGTGCGACGACACGCCCTTATGAACATTTTCAATGTTAAAACTGTCTATGTGATTACAAATAACGGTAAGTAATTGTACAAAACGTTTCACTTTGAATTTTTCTCTTTTAAAATTAAAATATGAATTACTCTGGCTTTGTATATGGCACTATTGAAAGTTTTCGATCTCAGATACGGTCTTTTTTAGGTTAATTAATAGTACACTTCTTAAAATTAAACACACAAGAATAATGAGTAACAACTAACAAAAAAAATTACAAAAGTGTTATTGTGTGATAGTTCAGTGTTTGTGAAAAAATAGTTCGCTAGTATATATAGTGCCACAGGTTAGTTTACAATAACCGTTAAACATTTTTAAAATTTGATTAATATTACAATACTTTCCTTTTTAAATTCACACTTTTATATTCCTTTTTGGTTGTTTCCACTATATAATTCATTTATTATTATTTTAACAATTCACTATATAGTTTTATCACTCGATTATATATTAACTCCGGTTCACTGTACACCTAACCCGTCTGATGTTCCAATTCCGGGTTCTTAATTGTAAACAATGCGTATAACTAAAGACTTTAACCTCCAGTATCAACTGTTGGAAATATGTATGTGAAATGAAAAAAGAATAATGGCAGTTGGTTTTTGACTTGCTGCATCTACGTTAATACAAACTTACTGTGTCATCTGTACCAGCTGCCGGCAAACATTTTCGTAAGGGGGGCAGGATACTTTAGGCTTAGTGGAGCAATCAAAATTAAAATCAGTTTGGTGAAACTGTCTATGTGATTACATGTAACGTAAGTAATTTTACTACGTGATTACATTTTACTATGGTAAGTAATTTTACTTTGTACAAAACGTTTCACTTTGAAATTTTCCAACGAAAGAGAAGTTGTTGTTTTGCCTATTGTAAGAAATATTTAAATAATAAATTTACAATAAACTTACAATTTTACTTGTAAACTCAGATTAGCTAAAATTTACTTTTACTATCAAACTGTACAAAATATTTAATGAATAATTAATTTTGTAGGTGTTGAAAAATGAGTCAAACAAACGACTACTCAGAGAAAATGGCGATTGGAAAAAAAGCGCCATAAAAGACTAGAGAAATTAAAAAATGAAGATATCGAGACAAAGATGCAGAGAATATAAAGTGAAACAGTCAAATAAAAATCTTGAAGCTAGATTAGAAATGGGTAGAAGATGCTTTTCATTAACAGTACCTTCCGAAACAGTAGAAGAAAAAGAAGCTAGATTAATGCAATACAAAATGTATAAGTTACAGAAATTACAAAAAGAAACACCAGAACAACGTGAAACACGATTAGAACGTGATCGTTTGTATCATTCACAAGTAAGAGCTGCTGAAACGTTACAATGGGAAATTCGATTGGAGAATGATAGACAAAAATACTCGCAAAAAAAAAATCACAGTTGAATATTGATACGTTTGATATTATTGATATTTTTTTATCATTGATACAAACAAGGTTAAAGTAATTGAGAACATTAATTTTTTGGGTAGCCATCTTGTATCGCCAACTTCTTAAAAGAGAAAAAAAATATATACGTGCTTACCCTACTTACGTTCATACGGGTTCTTTTTGGCGAACAGGAAAATCAGAATGTTGTTTGAACAAATAAAGAGAACGTTATATGTTTCGTCATTAATTAAAATTTATTAACCTTTCTGGAAAAACGCACACAAAATGAAATTAAGAAAACAACTTTTAATAAAAAAAAAATAACATTTTAGTGTAACAAGAAATCAAGATTTTACATGGAAATAATCTCTATACTACTAGGGTTAGTTTTAACTACGGAAACCAGCACTTCATTCCCTATTTATGTAATCAAGCAAAACCTCACACTCGCTCACATACTACCCCCCATTTTAAAATCTTTCCCTAAATTTCCCATTTTTATTTAATTTTATTTATTTGTATATTTAAACCAGCATTTTTTTATTATTATTTTTTGAATGTCTACTTTCCTGTATATGAGTTCGACTCCTGGGGCGTCTCCTCATGGCGTGCACTGTTTTGCGGTTATATCGTTTTATAGTTCGCACTATTACATTTTTACGGCCGAAAACTGTTTGTGTTTTAGATATAAATATAAAGATTCACATTTTTATTGTAAGCGGGCCCGCACTTATGTTCCGAAACTTTTACATAGCTGTTGCTCGCGCGAGCGATGAGATTGGACTGGGGAGATTTACAGGCGCTATTTTGTGAAGCGGCTGTTGTAGTATGTTCAAATGTCTTTGTTTTCCAGTTTATATCCTTGCGCCAGTACACTACTTTCGTTTGCTGAGTGTCTGACGAAACTGATGACACACCGCGTTATATAAGTTGCTGACGCAACACATCGCCTGATGTCTGGTTGCATAATTGGTTTACAGATTTTGTTACATAACGTGTTTACGTTTTTCGTGTTCGTCATTGTCCTTGAACTGACTTTGGTACATTTGCAGTTATTAAAACGGTCCACACAATTATTAAACAATTCATACAGTCAACAGCAGTGCAGCCACGTTGCGATCGCTTCCACATAACAAATTTACCTCTCTGTCATAAAATTTTTTCTATCCCTCAATTAGTTAATTATTATTTATGAAAAAAAAAAAAAAATACAAATTCTGTTATTACCCCAGGTCTGCCCAAAAATGCCCCGCTACAATACCCCCTCAATGAGATATTTTATGCCGAAGCAAAAAAAATCTCATTGACACATTCATACTTGCTAAAGGGATCAGCCAGGATATGTCGCCACAACCCCCTGTATGGTTTACAAAAAAGAATAATCAACTCACCCTTGGTCCGGTGACTGTGACCGCATCTGCATGACAATACTGGACTTCTCTCTCGAGATCCCAACACCGTAGAGTCAGACAGATACTCAACGCCCCTGCCCTGACGCGCAGGCCAGCTCAGGTCCGCCGCCACAGCATCACCAAACCCTGAAACAACAAATCAAAATATTAAATAGTGGCCTTATACAACACCATATCCCCAACTGATCTGTTCCCCCCTAGCGGTGCTGGTTTGCGCTAAGAAGCACTGGTTTTGTTTTTTATTCACTTATTACTAACATATATATCATAACATATTTACCAACAATATGACACCCCTCTTAAAATTCCATCTACTTTCCCTTCTTAACTTTATCCTAAAATTCAAATTATTGCCCTGATTCCCATCAGAATTTTAAATAAACAGACGACCGACTTATTAACATTTCCCATTACCATATTACATTTCTCTCATCCCCAATTTAAAAATGCATTTAAAATAGTTAACTTCATAAAATTCTCTTAAACTAACAAACACAATATAACATAAGAAAATATAATACACTTCTAATTCACATTAAAATAAACAATTGGTATTTAAAATGTTACACACATTAAGTTGGCATATAAAATCAGAAAATTACTTTTAAACTTGATTTACTCTTATTAATTCGTTTCTCAAAATTACAAAAATTTTTTTTTTTTTATTTTATTTTTTTTTTCTTTCAATTATGGATGGCCATCATTATTCTATTTCATTACTTTGGGTGATTCTACGTTATTCATTATAATTTACTTTATCCACTTGGCATTTACTCATAATCTTACCCCTTTTATTACTCTAACGTTCCCTTACAAAATCTCTAACTAGTATGCCCCTCTATCAAAATTTTACTAACCCTTCTCTACCTCTAACTACTTACTATTTTAACTCCAATCGCCACCTTCTACTCTTACATAAAAAAAATACTCTCTAACCCTTTGTACATAGGATACGTGTTTCCCCCCCCCAAAAAAAAGCTCAATTCCCGTTCTCTGGCCCCTGGATTTTTACCTAAGGCGGCCCCTTCCCACTAAAACTATACCAAATCCCGTCCCAACCCTTATGTTGCGGACTCCCACATTACACTACCCCTACTACAAAATTGCCATCCCCAAAAAATCTCAATCTCCTTACCTCACTACCATTACAACAAATTAACATCAACAAAATAAACAACAATATATCACTCAAGACTCTACATAAATTCTCCCATTTCTACTGTGTCTCCACTTATACTTCTCAAAATTCTATAACATACATTAACTCAAAACAACATTGCATTATTTTCATCTTTACTATTTCTTTAACTCTGACTTCAATTTGGACAGATCTATATGTCCCACAAAATTCAACTTGAACTGACTCAAACATTTATTATTACACATTTTATTCAAACAATTACTATCACCCACTTCTATCTTTTGCAACCCATTGAAAATTTTACCGATCACAACTATTTTTCATTTTAAAATCTATAAACACATTGAAAACATATCATATTTTTATAATTCTTATTCCTAACATACTAAATGCAATCAACACAATAAGACATAATAAACACAATATAGGAAGTATTTAGTGCATCTATTTTTTTTTTTTTTTTTTTTTAAATTCAAACAAAATTATTGAGTAGCAAATCATCATCATTAATCAAAATATAGCAAATTTTAATACGTTATCCCCTTGGATAACCTCCCAGCCACACACCTTGTATAATACATTACATAACATCATACACAAATAGACATTAACCTGGATTATTAGTATACATTTAACAAACAATTCTCTTTTACATCATTTATCTAAAAATTTGTAAACATTATTATTTAAAATGTTTCATTAACTGTTTTTATTTATCATCATTATGAATTTATCCTGTGTTGCAATCAAATTTCCAAAAATTCTAAATTTATTATTAACACATTTTTAATCATTATGTTCCACAAAATTCCACAAAATAAACCATTTAACATGTATTTATTTATTCATGATTATTAAATTAAAATCTCATCACACAATTTAAATTCCTTATAAAATTCAAACACATAACATTCAATCACAATATCTAAACATCTCAACTTATTTAATTCAATTGATTACTAAAATTAAACATTCTTTTGATTATTAAAATAACATATTTCAATTATTATCAACATTCTCTAAATCATTTATTATTGTCTGCATAAATTATTTTATTATTTAATAGGAATGCCAAAATATTAATAATATTATTATTATTAACACAACATTTTCTAAAACATACACATTACTTTTCTAACATTTCACAATACACACAAATGAATTCAATATTATTTACAAAATATGCGTCAATCATTGTTCACTTGTTTCACACCTCATGTCCAAATCAGCAGGGTCCTTACCAATAATTTACAATATCTAAAAATGTCCCAACACTGATCTTTTCGCTCATCCTCCATCGTCATATATATATCTAGTGTATTTGTAACATTCATCATTTTTATCAACATACAATTTGTTATCATTACTATCATAATAATCCATCCATTCTATTTCATCCATTATACCACTAGAAATCTTGTTACCATAGGTTAGGATTGTCCCGTCTATATCAGTGTTATTTGTTAATGTCAGGTAAATCGTTTTCTCGGTTTTGTATTCCTCAACTACTACGTCAGGTAAATCATTATAGTCAGGTAAGATATTATCAAAATTATTCTCTGTCTCTCTTTCAACAGGTACGTATTTCACATGATTCATCATCACCCCCTCTAGTATTTTTCTCAATTCATTATACTTTCTTTCTAACTTATATATTTCTATTTCACTCTCAATATATAACTCTCTTTCTTCATAGCACCACATCACACTCTCACAATTATTACGGACAGAGGGTACAACATTATACAACATTAATTCATTTAACAATAAGGGTCTCTTGCCCTGAAAAAACAACATTAAATCATCATCATCATTATAAACAATAAGGGGAAAATTTGCCTTCTGTCCCCATTCAATTACTACATTATTTTTCCACTCTCTTTCTACTTCATAAACACTCATTAACATTTCATTATCGCATTCTAAAACTTCATCAGTACTATTCGTTATTATATTTTCATCATTTGCTTCTACATTATTCTTCACCCCCACTATACTCTCAGAATGGTCTACTATTTCGTCATTTTTACATTTTGTCATATTTAAAACATTGTCACCTAATTTCTCAACATTCCGTTCTAATTTATTTAAACTGTTTCTTATTGTTTCGTTAGTGCTTTCTAAATGTTTATTAATTTCTTGTATTTCATGTTTCAACTCTTTATTCTGAGTTTTTAATAACTCCTCAAAACTATTCTTTTGAATATCGAACTTCTCATTTATACTACTATTTAACTTTACACTCTGGTTTTCTATCATTGTTTGTATGGCTTTAAACATTTCATACGTATCGTCATTTTTTTTATTTTGGATAGGTGTCGATTGATATTCGACATCTTTCATTATTTTTGATTCGGTCAACTGACTCTCTACATTATCATTCGTTTGAACTCCCGAATCGCTACTAAACTGACTGTCAGATAAGCTGACAGCACTATTATCTGCCATTTTTCTTAAAATTTTTAATATATATATCTTTATAAAATCTCATTATATGAACACATACTTATTGAAAACATTCTACTCACCCATATTAAACATAACCTCTTACGTCTAATTTACGTATGCATAAAAATTTTATTTTCAACTTCACACAATCATTCTGTTCTCCCCGTAGGCCTATATTTATATAATTTCATTTATATAAATCGTCCCTCATCTTCGGGCGCCACTGATACGTTTGATATTATTGATATTTTTTTATCATTGATACAAACAAGGTTAAAGTAATTGAGAACATTAATTTTTTGGGTAGCCATCTTGTATCGCCAACTTCTTAAAAGAGAAAAAAAATATATACGTGCTTACCCTACTTACGTTCATACGGGTTCTTTTTGGCGAACAGGAAAATCAGAATGTTGTTTGAACAAATAAAGAGAACGTTATATGTTTCGTCATTAATTAAAATTTATTAACCTTTCTGGAAAAACGCACACAAAATGAAATTAAGAAAACAACTTTTAATAAAAAAAAAATAACATTTTAGTGTAACAAGAAATCAAGATTTTACATGGAAATAATCTCTATACTACTAGGGTTAGTTTTAACTACGGAAACCAGCACTTCATTCCCTATTTATGTAATCAAGCAAAACCTCACACTCGCTCACATACTACCCCCCATTTTAAAATCTTTCCCTAAATTTCCCATTTTTATTTAATTTTATTTATTTGTATATTTAAACCAGCATTTTTTTATTATTATTTTTTGAATGTCTACTTTCCTGTATATGAGTTCGACTCCTGGGGCGTCTCCTCATGGCGTGCACTGTTTTGCGGTTATATCGTTTTATAGTTCGCACTATTACATTTTTACGGCCGAAAACTGTTTGTGTTTTAGATATAAATATAAAGATTCACATTTTTATTGTAAGCGGGCCCGCACTTATGTTCCGAAACTTTTACATAGCTGTTGCTCGCGCGAGCGATGAGATTGGACTGGGGAGATTTACAGGCGCTATTTTGTGAAGCGGCTGTTGTAGTATGTTCAAATGTCTTTGTTTTCCAGTTTATATCCTTGCGCCAGTACACTACTTTCGTTTGCTGAGTGTCTGACGAAACTGATGACACACCGCGTTATATAAGTTGCTGACGCAACACATCGCCTGATGTCTGGTTGCATAATTGGTTTACAGATTTTGTTACATAACGTGTTTACGTTTTTCGTGTTCGTCATTGTCCTTGAACTGACTTTGGTACATTTGCAGTTATTAAAACGGTCCACACAATTATTAAACAATTCATACAGTCAACAGCAGTGCAGCCACGTTGCGATCGCTTCCACATAACAAATTTACCTCTCTGTCATAAAATTTTTTCTATCCCTCAATTAGTTAATTATTATTTATGAAAAAAAAAAAAAAATACAAATTCTGTTATTACCCCAGGTCTGCCCAAAAATGCCCCGCTACAATACCCCCTCAATGAGATATTTTATGCCGAAGCAAAAAAAATCTCATTGACACATTCATACTTGCTAAAGGGATCAGCCAGGATATGTCGCCACAACCCCCTGTATGGTTTACAAAAAAGAATAATCAACTCACCCTTGGTCCGGTGACTGTGACCGCATCTGCATGACAATACTGGACTTCTCTCTCGAGATCCCAACACCGTAGAGTCAGACAGATACTCAACGCCCCTGCCCTGACGCGCAGGCCAGCTCAGGTCCGCCGCCACAGCATCACCAAACCCTGAAACAACAAATCAAAATATTAAATAGTGGCCTTATACAACACCATATCCCCAACTGATCTGTTCCCCCCTAGCGGTGCTGGTTTGCGCTAAGAAGCACTGGTTTTGTTTTTTATTCACTTATTACTAACATATATATCATAACATATTTACCAACAATATGACACCCCTCTTAAAATTCCATCTACTTTCCCTTCTTAACTTTATCCTAAAATTCAAATTATTGCCCTGATTCCCATCAGAATTTTAAATAAACAGACGACCGACTTATTAACATTTCCCATTACCATATTACATTTCTCTCATCCCCAATTTAAAAATGCATTTAAAATAGTTAACTTCATAAAATTCTCTTAAACTAACAAACACAATATAACATAAGAAAATATAATACACTTCTAATTCACATTAAAATAAACAATTGGTATTTAAAATGTTACACACATTAAGTTGGCATATAAAATCAGAAAATTACTTTTAAACTTGATTTACTCTTATTAATTCGTTTCTCAAAATTACAAAAATTTTTTTTTTTTTATTTTATTTTTTTTTTCTTTCAATTATGGCCATCATTATTCTATTTCATTACTTTGGGTGATTCTACGTTATTCATTATAATTTACTTTATCCACTTGGCATTTACTCATAATCTTACCCCTTTTATTACTCTAACGTTCCCTTACAAAATCTCTAACTAGTATGCCCCTCTATCAAAATTTTACTAACCCTTCTCTACCTCTAACTACTTACTATTTTAACTCCAATCGCCACCTTCTACTCTTACATAAAAAAAATACTCTCTAACCCTTTGTACATAGGATACGTGTTTCCCCCCCCCAAAAAAAAGCTCAATTCCCGTTCTCTGGCCCCTGGATTTTTACCTAAGGCGGCCCCTTCCCACTAAAACTATACCAAATCCCGTCCCAACCCTTATGTTGCGGACTCCCACATTACACTACCCCTACTACAAAATTGCCATCCCCAAAAAATCTCAATCTCCTTACCTCACTACCATTACAACAAATTAACATCAACAAAATAAACAACAATATATCACTCAAGACTCTACATAAATTCTCCCATTTCTACTGTGTCTCCACTTATACTTCTCAAAATTCTATAACATACATTAACTCAAAACAACATTGCATTATTTTCATCTTTACTATTTCTTTAACTCTGACTTCAATTTGGACAGATCTATATGTCCCACAAAATTCAACTTGAACTGACTCAAACATTTATTATTACACATTTTATTCAAACAATTACTATCACCCACTTCTATCTTTTGCAACCCATTGAAAATTTTACCGATCACAACTATTTTTCATTTTAAAATCTATAAACACATTGAAAACATATCATATTTTTATAATTCTTATTCCTAACATACTAAATGCAATCAACACAATAAGACATAATAAACACAATATAGGAAGTATTTAGTGCATCTATTTTTTTTTTTTTTTTTTTTTTAAATTCAAACAAAATTATTGAGTAGCAAATCATCATCATTAATCAAAATATAGCAAATTTTAATACGTTATCCCCTTGGATAACCTCCCAGCCACACACCTTGTATAATACATTACATAACATCATACACAAATAGACATTAACCTGGATTATTAGTATACATTTAACAAACAATTCTCTTTTACATCATTTATCTAAAAATTTGTAAACATTATTATTTAAAATGTTTCATTAACTGTTTTTATTTATCATCATTATGAATTTATCCTGTGTTGCAATCAAATTTCCAAAAATTCTAAATTTATTATTAACACATTTTTAATCATTATGTTCCACAAAATTCCACAAAATAAACCATTTAACATGTATTTATTTATTCATGATTATTAAATTAAAATCTCATCACACAATTTAAATTCCTTATAAAATTCAAACACATAACATTCAATCACAATATCTAAACATCTCAACTTATTTAATTCAATTGATTACTAAAATTAAACATTCTTTTGATTATTAAAATAACATATTTCAATTATTATCAACATTCTCTAAATCATTTATTATTGTCTGCATAAATTATTTTATTATTTAATAGGAATGCCAAAATATTAATAATATTATTATTATTAACACAACATTTTCTAAAACATACACATTACTTTTCTAACATTTCACAATACACACAAATGAATTCAATATTATTTACAAAATATGCGTCAATCATTGTTCACTTGTTTCACACCTCATGTCCAAATCAGCAGGGTCCTTACCAATAATTTACAATATCTAAAAATGTCCCAACACTGATCTTTTCGCTCATCCTCCATCGTCATATATATATCTAGTGTATTTGTAACATTCATCATTTTTATCAACATACAATTTGTTATCATTACTATCATAATAATCCATCCATTCTATTTCATCCATTATACCACTAGAAATCTTGTTACCATAGGTTAGGATTGTCCCGTCTATATCAGTGTTATTTGTTAATGTCAGGTAAATCGTTTTCTCGGTTTTGTATTCCTCAACTACTACGTCAGGTAAATCATTATAGTCAGGTAAGATATTATCAAAATTATTCTCTGTCTCTCTTTCAACAGGTACGTATTTCACATGATTCATCATCACCCCCTCTAGTATTTTTCTCAATTCATTATACTTTCTTTCTAACTTATATATTTCTATTTCACTCTCAATATATAACTCTCTTTCTTCATAGCACCACATCACACTCTCACAATTATTACGGACAGAGGGTACAACATTATACAACATTAATTCATTTAACAATAAGGGTCTCTTGCCCTGAAAAAACAACATTAAATCATCATCATCATTATAAACAATAAGGGGAAAATTTGCCTTCTGTCCCCATTCAATTACTACATTATTTTTCCACTCTCTTTCTACTTCATAAACACTCATTAACATTTCATTATCGCATTCTAAAACTTCATCAGTACTATTCGTTATTATATTTTCATCATTTGCTTCTACATTATTCTTCACCCCCACTATACTCTCAGAATGGTCTACTATTTCGTCATTTTTACATTTTGTCATATTTAAAACATTGTCACCTAATTTCTCAACATTCCGTTCTAATTTATTTAAACTGTTTCTTATTGTTTCGTTAGTGCTTTCTAAATGTTTATTAATTTCTTGTATTTCATGTTTCAACTCTTTATTCTGAGTTTTTAATAACTCCTCAAAACTATTCTTTTGAATATCGAACTTCTCATTTATACTACTATTTAACTTTACACTCTGGTTTTCTATCATTGTTTGTATGGCTTTAAACATTTCATACGTATCGTCATTTTTTTTATTTTGGATAGGTGTCGATTGATATTCGACATCTTTCATTATTTTTGATTCGGTCAACTGACTCTCTACATTATCATTCGTTTGAACTCCCGAATCGCTACTAAACTGACTGTCAGATAAGCTGACAGCACTATTATCTGCCATTTTTCTTAAAATTTTTAATATATATATCTTTATAAAATCTCATTATATGTAACACATACTTATTGAAAACATTCTACTCACCCATATTAAACATAACCTCTTACGTCTAATTTACGTATGCATAAAAATTTTATTTTCAACTTCACACAATCATTCTGTTCTCCCCGTAGGCCTATATTTATATAATTTCATTTATATAAATCGTCCCTCATCTTCGGGCGCCACTGATACGTTTGATATTATTGATATTTTTTTATCATTGATACAAACAAGGTTAAAGTAATTGAGAACATTAATTTTTTGGGTAGCCATCTTGTATCGCCAACTTCTTAAAAGAGAAAAAAAATATATACGTGCTTACCCTACTTACGTTCATACGGGTTCTTTTTGGCGAACAGGAAAATCAGAATGTTGTTTGAACAAATAAAGAGAACGTTATATGTTTCGTCATTAATTAAAATTTATTAACCTTTCTGGAAAAACGCACACAAAATGAAATTAAGAAAACAACTTTTAATAAAAAAAAAATATAACATTTTAGTGTAACAAGAAATCAAGATTTTACATGGAAATAATCTCTATACTACTAGGGTTAGTTTTAACTACGGAAACCAGCACTTCATTCCCTATTTATGTAATCAAGCAAAACCTCACACTCGCTCACATACTACCCCCCATTTTAAAATCTTTCCCTAAATTTCCCATTTTTATTTAATTTTATTTATTTGTATATTTAAACCAGCATTTTTTTATTATTATTTTTTGAATGTCTACTTTCCTGTATATGAGTTCGACTCCTGGGGCGTCTCCTCATGGCGTGCACTGTTTTGCGGTTATATCGTTTTATAGTTCGCACTATTACATTTTTACGGCCGAAAACTGTTTGTGTTTTAGATATAAATATAAAGATTCACATTTTTATTGTAAGCGGGCCCGCACTTATGTTCCGAAACTTTTACATAGCTGTTGCTCGCGCGAGCGATGAGATTGGACTGGGGAGATTTACAGGCGCTATTTTGTGAAGCGGCTGTTGTAGTATGTTCAAATGTCTTTGTTTTCCAGTTTATATCCTTGCGCCAGTACACTACTTTCGTTTGCTGAGTGTCTGACGAAACTGATGACACACCGCGTTATATAAGTTGCTGACGCAACACATCGCCTGATGTCTGGTTGCATAATTGGTTTACAGATTTTGTTACATAACGTGTTTACGTTTTTCGTGTTCGTCATTGTCCTTGAACTGACTTTGGTACATTTGCAGTTATTAAAACGGTCCACACAATTATTAAACAATTCATACAGTCAACAGCAGTGCAGCCACGTTGCGATCGCTTCCACATAACAAATTTACCTCTCGGTCATAAAATTTTTTCTATCCCTCAATTAGGTAATTATTATTTATGAAAAAAAAAAAATACAAATTCTGTTATTACCCCAGGTCTGCCCAAAAATGCCCCGCTACAATACCCCCTCAATGAGATATTTTATGCCGAAGCAAAAAAAATCTCATTGACACATTCATACTTGCTAAAGGGATCAGCCAGGATATGTCGCCACAACCCCCTGTATGGTTTACAAAAAAGAATAATCAACTCACCCTTGGTCCGGTGACTGTGACCGCATCTGCATGACAATACTGGACTTCTCTCTCGAGATCCCAACACCGTAGAGTCAGACAGATACTCAACGCCCCTGCCCTGACGCGCAGGCCAGCTCAGGTCCGCCGCCACAGCATCACCAAACCCTGAAACAACAAATCAAAATATTAAATAGTGGCCTTATACAACACCATATCCCCAACTGATCTGTTCCCCCCTAGCGGTGCTGGTTTGCGCTAAGAAGCACTGGTTTTGTTTTTTATTCACTTATTACTAACATATATATCATAACATATTTACCAACAATATGACACCCCTCTTAAAATTCCATCTACTTTCCCTTCTTAACTTTATCCTAAAATTCAAATTATTGCCCTGATTCCCATCAGAATTTTAAATAAACAGACGACCGACTTATTAACATTTCCCATTACCATATTACATTTCTCTCATCCCCAATTTAAAAATGCATTTAAAATAGTTAACTTCATAAAATTCTCTTAAACTAACAAACACAATATAACATAAGAAAATATAATACACTTCTAATTCACATTAAAATAAACAATTGGTATTTAAAATGTTACACACATTAAGTTGGCATATAAAATCAGAAAATTACTTTTAAACTTGATTTACTCTTATTAATTCGTTTCTCAGAATTACAAAAATTATTTTTTTTTTATTTTATTTTTTTTTTCTTTCAATTATGGCCATCATTATTCTATTTCATTACTTTGGGTGATTCTACGTTATTCATTATAATTTACTTTATCCACTTGGCATTTACTCATAATCTTACCCCTTTTATTACTCTAACGTTCCCTTACAAAATCTCTAACTAGTATGCCCCTCTATCAAAATTTTACTAACCCTTCTCTACCTCTAACTACTTACTATTTTAACTCCAATCGCCACCTTCTACTCTTACATAAAAAAAATACTCTCTAACCCTTTGTACATAGGATACGTGTTTCCCCCCCCCCCAAAAAAAGCTCAATTCCCGTTCTCTGGCCCCTGGACTTTTACCTAAGGCGGCCCCTTCCCACTAAAACTATACCAAATCCCGTCCCAACCCTTATGTTGCGGACTCCCACATTACACTACCCCTACTACAAAATTGCCATCCCCAAAAAATCTCAATCTCCTTACCTCACTACCATTACAACAAATTAACATCAACAAAATAAACAACAATATATCACTCAAGACTCTACATAAATTCTCCATTTCTACTGTGTCTCCACTTATACTTCTCAAAATTCTATAACATACATTAACTCAAAACAACATTGCATTATTTTCATCTTTACTATTTCTTTAACTCTGACTTCAATTTGGACAGATCTATATGTCCCACAAAATTCAACTTGAACTGACTCAAACATTTATTATTACACATTTTATTCAAACAATTACTATCACCCACTTCTATTTTGCAACCCATTGAAAATTTTACCGATCACAACTATTTTTCATTTTAAAATCTATAAACACATTGAAAACATATTATCATATTTTTATAATTCTTATTCCTAACATACTAAATGCAATCAACACAATAAGACATAATAAACACAATATAGGAAGTATTTAGTGCATCTATTTTTTTTTTTTTTTTTAAATTCAAACAAAATTATTGAGTAGCAAATCATCATCATTAATCAAAATATAGCAAATTTTAATACGTTATCCCCTTGGATAACCTCCCAGCCACACACCTTGTATAATACATTACATAACATCATACACAAATAGACATTAACCTGGATTATTAGTATACATTTAACAAACAATTCTCTTTTACATCATTTATCTAAAAATTTGTAAACATTATTATTTAAAATGTTTCATTAACTGTTTTTATTTATCATCATTATGAATTTATCCTGTGTTGCAATCAAATTTCCAAAAATTCTAAATTTATTATTAACACATTTTTAATCATTATGTTCCACAAAATTCCACAAAATAAACCATTTAACATGTATTTATTTATTCATGATTATTAAATTAAAATCTCATCACACAATTTAAATTCCTTATAAAATTCAAACACATAACATTCAATCACAATATCTAAACATCTCAACTTATTTAATTCAATTGATTACTAAAATTAAACATTCTTTTGATTATTAAAATAACATATTTCAATTATTATCAACATTCTCTAAATCATTTATTATTGTCTGCATAATTATTTTATTATTTAATAGGAATGCCAAAATATTAATAATATTATTATTATTAACACAACATTTTCTAAAACATACACATTACTTTTCTAACATTTCACAATACACAAATGAATTCAATATTATTTACAAAATATGCGTCAATCATTGTTCACTTGTTTCACACCTCATGTCCAAATCAGCAGGGTCCTTACCAATAATTTACAATATCTAAAAATGTCCCAACACTGATCTTTTCGCTCATCCTCCATCGTCATATATATATCTAGTGTATTTGTAACATTCATCATTTTTATCAACATACAATTTGTTATCATTACTATCATAATAATCCATCCATTCTATTTCATCCATTATACCACTAGAAATCTTGTTACCATAGGTTAGGATTGTCCCGTCTATATCAGTGTTATTTGTTAATGTCAGGTAAATCGTTTTCTCGGTTTTGTATTCCTCAACTACTACGTCAGGTAAATCATTATAGTCAGGTAAGATATTATCAAAATTATTCTCTGTCTCTCTTTCAACAGGTACGTATTTCACATGATTCATCATCACCCCCTCTAGTATTTTTCTCAATTCATTATACTTTCTTTCTAACTTATATATTTCTATTTCACTCTCAATATATAACTCTCTTTCTTCATAGCACCACATCACACTCTCACAATTATTACGGACAGAGGGTACAACATTATACAACATTAATTCATTTAACAATAAGGGTCTCTTGCCCTGAAAAAACAACATTAAATCATCATCATCATTATAAACAATAAGGGGAAAATTTGCCTTCTGTCCCCATTCAATTACTACATTATTTTTCCACTCTCTTTCTACTTCATAAACACTCATTAACATTTCATTATCGCATTCTAAAACTTCATCAGTACTATTCGTTATTATATTTTCATCATTTGCTTCTACATTATTCTTCACCCCCACTATACTCTCAGAATGGTCTACTATTTCGTCATTTTTACATTTTGTCATATTTAAAACATTGTCACCTAATTTCTCAACATTCCGTTCTAATTTATTTAAACTGTTTCTTATTGTTTCGTTAGTGCTTTCTAAATGTTTATTAATTTCTTGTATTTCATGTTTCAACTCTTTATTCTGAGTTTTTAATAACTCCTCAAAACTATTCTTTTGAATATCGAACTTCTCATTTATACTACTATTTAACTTTACACTCTGGTTTTCTATCATTGTTTGTATGGCTTTAAACATTTCATACGTATCGTCATTTTTTTTATTTTGGATAGGTGTCGATTGATATTCGACATCTTTCATTATTTTTGATTCGGTCAACTGACTCTCTACATTATCATTCGTTTGAACTCCCGAATCGCTACTAAACTGACTGTCAGATAAGCTGACAGCACTATTATCTGCCATTTTTCTTAAAATTTTTAATATATATATCTTTATAAAATCTCATTATATGTAACACATACTTATTGAAAACATTCTACTCACCCATATTAAACATAACCTCTTACGTCTAATTTACGTATGCATAAAAATTTTATTTTCAACTTCACACAATCATTCTGTTCTCCCCGTAGGCCTATATTTATATAATTTCATTTATATAAATCGTCCCTCATCTTCGGGCGCCACTGATACGTTTGATATTATTGATATTTTTTTATCATTGATACAAACAAGGTTAAAGTAATTGAGAACATTAATTTTTTGGGTAGCCATCTTGTATCGCCAACTTCTTAAAAGAGAAAAAAAATATATACGTGCTTACCCTACTTACGTTCATACGGGTTCTTTTTGGCGAACAGGAAAATCAGAATGTTGTTTGAACAAATAAAGAGAACGTTATATGTTTCGTCATTAATTAAAATTTATTAACCTTTCTGGAAAAACGCACACAAAATGAAATTAAGAAAACAACTTTTAATAAAAAAAAAATATAACATTTTAGTGTAACAAGAAATCAAGATTTTACATGGAAATAATCTCTATACTACTAGGGTTAGTTTTAACTACGGAAACCAGCACTTCATTCCCTATTTATGTAATCAAGCAAAACCTCACACTCGCTCACATACTACCCCCCATTTTAAAATCTTTCCCTAAATTTCCCATTTTTATTTAATTTTATTTATTTGTATATTTAAACCAGCATTTTTTTATTATTATTTTTTGAATGTCTACTTTCCTGTATATGAGTTCGACTCCTGGGGCGTCTCCTCATGGCGTGCACTGTTTTGCGGTTATATCGTTTTATAGTTCGCACTATTACATTTTTACGGCCGAAAACTGTTTGTGTTTTAGATATAAATATAAAGATTCACATTTTTATTGTAAGCGGGCCCGCACTTATGTTCCGAAACTTTTACATAGCTGTTGCTCGCGCGAGCGATGAGATTGGACTGGGGAGATTTACAGGCGCTATTTTGTGAAGCGGCTGTTGTAGTATGTTCAAATGTCTTTGTTTTCCAGTTTATATCCTTGCACCAGTACACTACTTTCGTTTGCTGAGTGTCTGACGAAACTGATGACACACCGCGTTATATAAGTTGCTGACGCAACACATCGCCTGATGTCTGGTTGCATAATTGGTTTACAGATTTTGTTACATAACGTGTTTACGTTTTTCGTGTTCGTCATTGTCCTTGAACTGACTTTGGTACATTTGCAGTTATTAAAACGGTCCACACAATTATTAAACAATTCATACAGTCAACAGCAGTGCAGCCACGTTGCGATCGCTTCCACATAACAAATTTACCTCTCGGTCATAAAATTTTTTCTATCCCTCAATTAGTTAATTATTATTTATGAAAAAAAAAAAAATACAAATTCTGTTATTACCCCAGGTCTGCCCAAAAATGCCCCGCTACAATATTGACCTGCATACGTTTGATAAATCTATTAATACATTTTGTGATAAAATATGTGATGTTTCTACAAAACAATGCTATCCGAATCAACTAGCAACATGCCGACCTAGTGCAGCAGCAGAATTAATGAACTAAAGCAAAAGTCAACCCTACTTCTTTGTCATATAGGTATAAAGCACATATCACCAATAATAAAGTTACATTTCCTTCAAAGGCTAACTGGAACTGTTTGGATCCTGGTGTTCAACCTGCTGTTTTGCAACAACTGTCTTAGTGTGAACAGAGATTAACTCTTAAGAATAATAGCATTTGTTAAATTTATAAAATTTTATGGACAGTTTGGTCAATACGGCTTTCGAGGTCAAGCGGTACTATTTGCTCAAGACATATTTGAAGTCTGTGAAAAACTACCAAATATGCTTCCAAGATCTTCAAGTAATGCTGGAATAGTGATTGTTACTGAACATCTTGTAGACTTGAATATTATTAGAGAATTTCTCTATATCTCATGAAAAATTTACAATGCATTAAAATGGTTACAAGAACATAACCCATTATATAAGACGCGGAGATCAATAAAATGTTCGATTGGATGTAGAGAATTTGGTAAGAATTGTTGAAAAACCGCAGCAACAATTACATGAAGTTATTGATAAAGAACATCAAGATAATTTTTATAAAAAAATTAACGGAGTATCAAGAATTCTGCGAGCATCATGGAGTCGAAGATAATCGAGATGTGTTTACCTCAGGCTACGCAGGTGTTCAATGTTGTGCAATGACACTTGCAAATATTGTGAGAGCATTTGTTTATCCACCCCAAAATTGGTCTATGAATACTTTAGATATGAACATTATTGAAGGAGATTGTATTTACAAACATATTAGAGTGTTAACAGAAAATGATCCAGCTGCATTTCCTATTAACGAAGACGGATACTTAGAGATACGTAATTTCTCTGTGATAAAATAATTATATATTATTTGAATTTCTCTCTAGAATATGAGGAATACACTAATATTTTTGGAAATGTCCAAAATAATTTAAATCAAAACAATAATGGAATAACTCTGAATGAAGCCTTGCTTGCATTATTCAAACATCATCAAGCTGGAATTTTAATTGCATCTTCAAAATCTCTTGGAGTAATGCATTATAATGAAAAATTCTTTTACCAATTCTCACTCATGTGGTCCAAAAGGTGCAAGTGCAAGACCAGATCTTGGTAGAGCATGTATAATTGAATGCGATACCCTTGTAGAACTTGAACGAATAATTAGACGATCAACCGGATCTAAAAATAAACTATTTACTTTAAGTTATATTGACGTTAATGTGAATAATGCTATATCTGTAGATATGGTAAATGAAGAGAGTTATATTGAGGTTAATACGAATAAAGCTATATCTGTAAATACAGTTAATGAAGAAATTAATGGATAGGCCTATCTCATTCATAGGAATGAACAGTTTCATACACAAAATTCAGTTGAACAACAACAATTTAATCAAATTGTAGAGCAACAACAAAGAGTAGGTAATGCTTACATGCAGATAAATAATGTTGCAAGAATTGTACGAGCATCATGGAACCAAAATAATCGAGCAGTGTTCACTTCAGGCTACGCAGGTGTTCAATGTTGTGCAATGGCATTAGCAAACGTAATAAGAGCATATATATATCCACTGAAACAGTGGTCTACAAATACTCTAGATATGAACATGTTTCAAGGAGATCAAATTTATAAAGAAATTATAATGCTAACAGCAAATAATCCGAATGCTTCTATCAGCGAAGATGGGTACTTGGACGTGCGTAACTTTAGCATCATTAAAGAAGATTTGATCCTGTATGACATGAATTTTTCTATAGAATATATTGACACTAATATTTTTGGGAACGTACAAGATGATAAAAATCAAAATGGTTTTGGAATAATGCCGAATGAAGCATTACTTACATTATTCAGTTATCATCAAGCTGGAATTTTAATTGCATCATCAAAATCTTGCAGTAATGCATTATAAGAACAAATTTTATGTTACTGATTCACATTCGTGTGGTCCAAACGGTGAGAGTGTAATAGAAGATCTTGGAAGAGCTTGTATAATTGAATGCGATACACTTGCAGATCTTGAACACGTGTGTAAGCAATCAGTAGGTTCACAAAATCAACAATTTACGATAAATTATATAAAGGTTAATATGAAATATGACCCTGTCTTGGAATGTGTAAGAGAAGAAGAGGAAAGAGAAGAAGAAAATATATATTCGATAGCTGTGGATGCGCCCTCTGAACAAACAGAATACGTATCTGTACAAACAATTGTTATGGCTCAAATTGATTTTAGAGAACCAGACGTTGAACAGCGAAATGAATTATCAGATGAATTGAATAAGATTGTTCGAAAAACAAAACGTAAATGTTCACCATGAACTGAGAGCAGAAGAATTCAGTTGGTTTTATCTATTCCCATTTGGAATCAATGGGTTGAGAGAAACTTCAAGACGAGTAACAATTGGTCATTTAGATTACTTTCAGTTCAGGATTCTTGGGAAATATACAAGATTTCAAAGAAATGATTATCTTTTCTATGCATCATCCATGTTCGAAAATGAATGTGTAAGGGCTACTATTTCAGCTTGTGGAAAGAAGATTGAAGGTGAAAATGGAACGGTTGAAGAAGACGTGCATTTGTACTTGAAAAACTTAAGAGGTACTGCAGCTTACTAGCGAACAGCTTTGTATGAATTGATTGCAATGATAAAATGCATCGGGCCACCACATTATTTCACAACATTCAGTTGCAATGATTTACATTGGTTAGATATGAGAAAAGCACTATTGATTGCAGATGGAAGGCCAAATGTAGATCAAAACGATCTTGATATACATGAAACACAACGTTTGATTGAAAAATATCCCGTTATCGTCTCTCGGAATTTTATGCTTTGTGTCAATGCACTCATGAAATTTTTGAGAAGTAACTGTGATGTGTTTGTGGCAAAGTAGTAGACTTTTGGTGGCGGATTGAATTTCAAAGTTGAGGCAGTCCGCATCTTCATATGATTGTGTTGGTTGAAAATCATCCTTCATTCGATTCAGAAGAGGGTTTACGTCGAATAGGTGAAATTTGCTCTTGTGAATTACCATCGGAGGAATCAGATTTACACGAATTGGTAATGAAGTGTCAAATTCATCTACATACAATCACATGTAAAAAGAATAATACAACATGTAGATTCAGTTTTCCTCATCAAGAGTGTGCAGAAACTAAAATTGTTGCTCATTCATCGGACGATTTTATTCGCAGTGGAGGACGAATATGTTTGTTGAAGCGTCGTAAGAAAGATAAATGGGTTAATTACAATCCCATTTTACTAAAAATTTGGAAAGGGAATATGGATATACAACCATGTGGTTCAAATGAGGCAATAGCATACTACATTGGTAAATATTTATCGAAATCTGAGCCAACAGATCTGAGTCCAGGTATTGCGAAAGCAATTAGAGAAATACAGCGTGAAGAAAATGATACTTCTCGTAGGTTGTTCAAAATATGTATGAGAATATTGCAGGAAAGACAAGTATCTGCATGTGAATGCGTATTTAGATTGTGTAATCTTCACTTACGAGAAAGCTCCAGAAAATGCGTATTTCTCAATACACAAAAACCTGAACAGCAATACAAGGTTTTGAAATTGGATGCTTTAGGCCGGGGTATCGGATATTGTGTAAATATCTTTGAGAGATACGAGAAACGGCCTGTTGAACATGATGAGTACGACTTTCAAAACATGAATTTGCTCGAATTCGCAATGCGATTTGAACCACATTACAATAAAAAAAGATGATAATGAAGAATCCATTGACCAATTTGAAAATGAGGTTGTACAAACTAGAAATCGATTCATTACGTTAAGTGACAGTAGTAAAATGTTGATAAGAAATAAACCAGCAGTTGTGCGGGTACCTTAGTTCAAGGCATCAGCTGATCCAGAAAATTACTATTACAGTATGCTTCTGCAATACTTACCTTATCATGTTGAAAGTGAATTGCATGCAGACTACAGTAATTCAAAAGAAGCATTTATGGCTCGAAAGAACAAATGAAACAGATGAACGAACACATGCTGTTAAGAATTGTGTTTGATATTTCAATATGTCGTGGAATTAAATTGGCCAGGATGGAGAAAATAATTGTGAATAAGCGGACTGTATTTTTATACGTTTATTGTACATAAATGGTACAATTGTATTTATAAATGAGAAGGTTAGCTAAGCTTTCTATGTATCATGACGTCTGAGAAATCACGTAGAAAAAATTTACATTATAGAAAAGGAATGCAATTTATGCAACACTTGAATAATACATTAAATGAAATGATTTCGGCCTAAGGCCTACATAATAAGTCGTGATATGAAAATAATTAAGATGACAGCCGAACGCAAGAAGCGTAAGTCACGTCTGTTGTAATCGGACGCTCAGAACACTGTGAGGTCATGTTTGCCGTTGCAAGCATAGTTGAACTATGATCAGATTAGCCAACCTTTCATTCATACAATTCCCACATTAAATACCAACATTATCGTCCATAACTGCCCGCAAAAATCGAGCTTTTTTTTTTTAACAATTTATATTATAAGGAAAACACAAACATGTACGTTCTTACCAATAGATATCAATCATCAGTAGTTTGTTTTGATTATCGGCATTGAAATGTTAGACAACAAGATTATGACATTAAGTTGTTCAGAGATAAAACCTTAATGATAATGATAAAGTTAGACTGGCCACAGTTGGCTTGCAAACTGATTCATACATGTCTATAAAGGTGCATGAATCAGCAGAGATGCATACAACACAAAACATGAATAATGAATAATCTGTGACTCATCCCTTGATGGGTCAGATACAAATTGCAAATATTTATGCAAATCATGATTAATAATCCAAGCCAGTCAAGGCCAGCTGATTTGTACATAATAGTATTGCATATAAAATGAATAGACAAAGATTATTACCAAAAGTTATATGCATATAAAAACATAGATTGAGCATAACGCTGTAGTATAATAATTAAATAGTGCATGCTATACCAAACAATTTCAAGAATGCACAAATAAATTGACATGCGAAAATAGATTATACATTGTTGAATAGTTATAAGTATATAAACGTAATAACATGTATGTCATAATCACAAATACATGAATAATAATATATGTGCGATACATGATCGTAAAATACAAATACAAAAAAATATGTGTAAAAATATATGCGTGGTGCATAATCATAGACAATAGATGCGGGTACAATAATATGTGTTACATAGATACAAAATACATGAATACAAGGCATAAAATACAATATAATAGTACAAGTGACAAATGCAGTAAATGTGTTCATACAAAAATGTAATGCATGTGTTGAGCAATTACAAGTAACACGTGAAAATTCATAGAATAGTGAAATAGTAATGCACAAATATCAATAAAAAATATGCAGCAAATACATACATGGCTTGTATAGTTCCAAAATCCATGTGAATATTATATAACAAAATACATAACATAAGAACCAATACCACCAATAGACATAATACATAAATCAAATGTTGTATACAAGAAATACATAAAATAATTGAAGCTTTACATATTAAATAAATTGACTCTTGCTTAAGTAAAACAAAGCAATTTCTGAATTGAAAAGATACAAACTAAAGCTCATGGTAAAAATAAAAGTGCTTATATAACTAACGTAATCTTCTTGAAACATTAACATATGTTTGATAAATACATACATTTAATTTTAAAAGAAAATAAACAACATCCTTTTAATTTATATAAAGAAAATATCCTCTAAAACTGACTCAATATAGTAATACAATGATAGAGACAATAGTAAATACAATAAAGAAAGAACATAATAATGTACATGCATAGCATTGACTGCATAGTATTGATATAATGACTTAACACAACCCTTAATACTTGTGTTAAGTAGCCACACTGATGTAGTGTTTACTGTTCGTCCCTCGCTGGCACCAAACATAACTTGTGAATTGGTCTGCGAAAGGTGCCAGCAGGCGTACGAACATCAACTACCCTAATTAAATTGTCTGGTCCGGGAAATGTGGCTGTGATTACCCCAAATTTCCATGCTAATGGAGGCAAGTTATCCTCGATTAGCAGGACCAGGTCACCAATGGAAACGTTTTCTTTAGCGAACTTCCATTTGTGACGCTGTTGCAATTGGTGTAGGTAGTCGCGCGACCATGCTTTCCAAATAGCTTGGACAAACTTCTGGAGAAGTTGCCGACGGCCGAGACGAGAGATAGGAACGTGTGACAAATCAGGATCAGGTATTGCCGTTAATGGTGCACAGATTAAAAAATGGCCAGGGGTAAGTGGCACTGGATCGTTTAGATCCGATGAAACGGCAAATAATGGACGTGAGTTTAGACAGGCCTCTACGTGTGATAAGACCATAGTAAACTCCTCAAACGTGAGTATGGACTTGCCGACAATGCGGCGCAAATGATATTTCAAACTCTATACCGCTCTCCCATAGCCCACCAAAATGAGGTGACGAAGGAGGAATGAATGACCACTTAATACCATGAGAAGTTGCAAATGATTGAATTGTTAAGGTGGCATCCTTGTTATGCCAGAGATTGTAAAGGTCATGCAAGATGTTGCGGGCCTTCCTAAAGTTCGTGCCATTGTCAGAATACAACTGGCTAGGTATGCCCCTACGGGCCATGAAGCGACGTAAGGCAGCTATAAACGCATTGGCCGTGAGGTCGGAAACCAATTCCAAATGAATGGCCCTAGTGGCTAAGCAAATGAATAGAGACACATATGACTTGGACAGAGTTCTTGATCTCTGCCTGCCATGACGGATCATGAAAGGACCACCATAATCCACTGCACAGAATAAAAACGGCCTGGAAGGAGTAACCCTGGGAGATGGCAAGACACCAGGTCTTTGAGCTTGATATTTAGTATTAAATCTGAGACATTTGACGCATCTACGAATGATGGAACGAATCACTATCTTGGCGTTAATAATCCACCAGCGTTGACGAAGTGAATGATGACAAGTTGAGCACCAGCGTGGAGAAGTCGAAAATGTGCTCACTCTCAATTATGAGGCGAGTGATGTGAGCCGAAGGATGCAAGACAGTAGGATGCTTATTATCATAGGGTAGTTGCGACTGCTATAGACGTCCGCCGACACGTATGATGCCAAACTCATCAAAAAATGGGTCAAGAGAAGACAGTTTACTCCTAATAGAGACAGAAGCTCCATTTCGAAGGCAATTAAGCTCGGTAGCGAAATGGATCGACTGGGATTGCCTTATGAAAAAGTTAAGGGTAGAATGAATTTCGGTGGGAGTAAGAATTCCCGAAATTTTCTCTGCCTTTGAGGGTCTAGCATTTTTGATAAATCGAAAGCAATAAGTGTACACGCGGGTCAGTCGGTGCAACGAGGAAAAGTCCTTAGAGAGATCAATAGGTAAGGTAGAAATTAGAGAAAGCTTGGGGGTTTGTTTCTCCTCAACGGAGCATTCAGGAAGCGGCACATTAGAAGGTGAAAAAGGTGAAAAAACATTGGGCTCAGAAGATTGAGACAGACAAGTAGGACCATGCCACCAAAGCGAACAATCGTGCAAAACGTCAGGGTGACATCCTCTAGAAATAATGTCAGCAGGATCATGTTGGGAATCAATATGATGCCATGTGTGGGTTTCAGTGAGACGCTGAATCTCAGCAACACGATTAGCGACGTAAGTCTTCCACCTAGAAGACTGAGCATGAATCCAATAAAGAGATACCATGGAGTCGGAGTATAGGTGTACGCTATTGACAAAGGAATGTAGAGCAGAGGTGACCTTGAATAGAAGTCGCGATAACAACAAACAAGCACAGAGCTGATTGCGGGGTAATGACACCTGTCGTAGTGGAGCTACACGAGATTTAGAACACAAAAGGTGACAAGAGGCCAATAAATCTTGATAAACAACTCTTAATGTAAATGCAACATCCATAACCCTTTTCAGAGGCATCTGCGAAACCATGTAATTCAATTAGCTTGGGCTCGGACTTGCTGCGTATGGAGCGTGGAACAATAATTTCACCAATTAAATACAACTTATCGCATAATGAACGCCAATACGAATATAATTGCTCAGAAATTGGCTCATCCCAACCAAGATTGCACAACCACAGTGCTGCATAAACTGTTTATAAAGGAAAACAATTGGACCAATGAGTCCCAATGGGTCGTAGATACCCGCTATAATTGACAGGATTCTCCTCTTAGAAATACTTGACTCAACTGGAAATGACTTAATGTCAAACATGAATGAATCTGCAGAGTTGTTCCAAAGAATGCCCAACGTACGCACATTGCCTTGTTTGTTTAATGGAAGTGATAAATTACTATGCTCAGTGACTACATTTGGTTCATTTGATGCCCATTTATATAGAGTAAAGCCATATTGACTCAACAACGTACTTAAGTCAGATTTTAACTTGATCAGATTAGAAATGGTGTCTGCACCGGTCAACAAATCATCGACAAAAATCATTAATTACGGTATAGCTGAAGCAGCGTCAGGAAATGAAGCTTCGTTATCCTTACCAATCTGAATAAGGCAGCGAGTTGCCAAGAATGAAGCGCTAGCAGTACCGTATGTTACAGTTCGCAGCACAAAATGTTTAAATTGTTCAAGCGAAGAATCACGCCATAGAATACGTTGGTAATGACAATCGTTATCAGACACTAGAATTTGCCGATACATCTTCTCGATGTCAGCGATTAGAACATAATTGTGCATACGAAATCACAAAAGAATGGAGAAAAGATCTTGTTGGACATTTGGGCCCACTAACAAAATATCATTGAGAGATAGACCATTGGTAGTTTTAGCAGAACCATCAAAAACGACGCGAAGCTTCGTCGTGGAACTAGAATGCTTAAAAACGGCATGATGAGGCAAATAGTAGGTATTTGAAACCTTGGAATCAACAGATCAATCGTCAAAAAGCGTCATGTGGCCAAGATCCTTATATTCCTGAATAAAATTTGCATATTCACGCGCAAGCTCAGAATCACGCTTGAACCTGCGTTCTAAACTTAAAAATCTCGATTCAGCGGTAGCATAGGACTCACCCAGCTGGGCATTATCAGAAACGAATGGCAGTGAGACGACAAATCTACCTTCATTATTACGATCAGTAGACTTAACAAAATGTTCTTCGCAAACTGAATCGTTAATAATGGGTGCATTATCAAGGACGGTTTCAGTCTCCCGAAACTTCTCAAGAGACGCTAGAATTTGATCATCGTTGTTTCTTGCCAGGAACGAAACGGCAGGACCCTTTGAATGACAATGCTTGGGTAAATTGCCTGCTAGAATATAGCCCAACTTAGTTTCTTGTATAACCGGAAAGTTAGGACCACGAACATATTTGTTAGCTTGAATCAAGTCTAAATAAAACTGCGCTCCCAACAATATGTCTATGTCCGCTGATACATTAAAATTTGGGTCAGCAAGGAAAATATCTGGGATATTAAAATGTTTTACGTCAAAAGATTGTGCTGGAAGTTTGTGGGTCAAAGTAGATAAGACTGCGCATTGAGCATTAAAAGTAAACCTTTGATAAGGAGAAACAATACGAACTGATACCAAATTAGTAGCGCAACATGTTGCATTATTAATACCTGAGATGGGTATATTAGATTTAGTTAAGTTGTAGTTGCAGTTTTTTTGCAAATGATGCAGTACAAAAATTAACTTGAGACCCTGCATCTAACAAAATTCGTGCAAGTTGCTTGTTACCAGCGCGGTCGATGACGAACACAACGGCTGTAGATAAGATAACATTGTTTGCTGATTGCAGTTTAAATGAACAGTAATTACTACTGCTGGCAGGACTCTGTTTTGACCCATTATTTATATGAAGCAATGTATGGTGTTATCTGGAACAGATCTTGCATGACTGCTTGACCTTGCAATTAGGTGAAAAATGATCTGGTCTCAAACAATTAGTACAGCATTTATGCTTTAATATAAATTGCCCTCGTTCCGATACGCTCAAATCGTGAAATTTGTCACACATATAAATTGGGTGACTTGCCTTACAGCATGGGCATGAATAATTATTTGAAATAGAATGATAACTTTTAAATGCTGTGCTGCTAGCAGAGTTTCGTGACTGAGGTTTTTCAGACTTATTAATAATCTTAGAATTGGTTTGTTAAGCTGCTGTCCAGCTTCTAGCGGTAACGTGTTTTCTAATAATTGTCTACGGGCATTTAGAAACTGTATAAAACTGAAAGTTGGGAAGATTTTCAGAATCTATAGATTCTTTCCATAATTTAAATGTGGAATGATCAAGTTTTGTTGACAATAGCTGTATGACAATAAGTTCAAATGAATCCACTGACAATTGCATGGCTGTCAGAGAATTGACAGAAGACGTTATGGTATTTGTAAATTCTGCTAAGCTCTGTACGGAGTCCTTGGTTGTAGACTTCACTTCTAATAAATTTTGAATATAATATTTAGCTAATATGAATTTATTGTCATATCTAGCGGACAGCAAACTTAACGCTATTGAATAATTTTCGTTACAAATAGGCAAAGCCTTGATTAAATCTAGTGGTTCATTTTTGAGAGATGAATATAAGTAATGTAATTTTTGCACTGAAGTTAAGTCAGATCTAGCATGTACCAAGTCTAAAAATATCTAGTAAAAGTGCTGCCATTCGAGAATGTTACCTGTGAAGCAGGGCAGCTTTATAGGTTTTAATTGAATGTTACTGCTTAATGTTTGAGATTCAGTCTGGATGTTGAAAGTGTCTATTATTTGTAAAATCTTATCCTTGGTTGAATGTAAAAGCTCTTCAACCTCGACTCTGTCCTCTTGGGCAGCATTTATGTCTTTAGAAATTAGTTCGATCTCAGACTGGACCTAACATATTTAATTGATAAACTTTTTAAACTTTCTAGTCTCACAGTTAGAAAATGTTTGGTATTGCTATTTTTATCAAAGGTAACTACTCTGGAATTGATTCTCACTATGGCAGACTTTAAGCCGCCTCTCTTTTTAACCAACACTCTTAAGCCTTCTTCCGTCATTTTATGCACCTTTTACTGATGGCGTTGATGTCGTACCTTCGGTGAGATGTCTTGCAGCGTTGAGGCCGTGGAGCAGATGGTAGACACGCACGGACTGGATGGACGACTACTCTCAACTTGAAGCTGCTCAAAACCTGGCGTGTAGGCG
The DNA here is from genome assembly GCA_034769895.1 of Magicicada septendecula. Classification (NCBI taxonomy): domain Eukaryota; kingdom Metazoa; phylum Arthropoda; class Insecta; order Hemiptera; family Cicadidae; genus Magicicada; species Magicicada septendecula. The sequence continues at coordinate 732,884,870 of CM068367.1, forward strand.
TTAACATGAGGATTTTTTATATACTGGTGCTGTCTATGAAGCTCAATCACGACGACGAAAGACATGTTGAATAAATACCGACACGGTTGGATCAGTGAACATACTGGATCGCCCGTGATGGCCAGAAATTGGAGTAAAAAAATGATTAGGTGAGAAGCCGCTCGGTAAAAGTATAAAGTTGTGAAAGAAGGTTAAAATGATGAATCCAGGCGCGGAGTGACCAAACAATGTTAAGAATTGTGTTTGATATTTTAATATGTTTTGGAATTAAATTGGCCAGGATGGAGAAAATAATTGTGAATAAGCGGACTGTATTTTTATACGTTTATTGTACGTAAATGGTACAATTGTATTTATAAATGAGAAGGTTAGCTAAGCCTTCTATGTATCATGACGTCTGAGAAATCACGTTAGAAAAAATTTACATTATAGAAAAGGAACGCAGTTTATGCAACACTTGAATAATACATTAAATGAAATGATTTCGGCCTAAGGCCTACATAATTAAGTCGTGATATGAAAATAATTAAGATGACAGCCGAACGCAAGAAGCGTAAGTCACGTCTGTTGTAATCGGACGCTCAGAGCACTGTGAGATCATGTTTGCCGTTGCAAGCATAGTTGAACTATGATCAGATTAGCCAACCTTTCATTCATACAATTCCCACATTAAATACCAACATTATCGTCCACATGCAATTTTAGAAAATGAGACCAACTCGAGAATGCGATGAATCAAGTACATGCATTCGAGATACTTAATGAAGAGGCTGTTTCTACAGATTCTGATAATGATGAAGTACTACATCGACCAATGAATGAAGATGAATTCCAACAAGCACAACAAGCAATGAATGTTGGACAAATGAATGTTTTCATTCATTACACGAAACATCCACGACCAAATCATGAACGGCAATAAAGATTGCATTAGATTATTCATTACAGGAACAGGAAAGAGTTTCACATTACATCTTAAAAATCAGGTAAATCGATGTTATGGAAAAAATGCTGTAAAGGTATGTGCACGAACTGGAGTAGCAGCATGATTAGTTGGAGGCTCTATGTTACACAGCACTTTAAAGCTACCCGTTGAAAAAGATGGAAGAATTTTACAACTGCCCGTTTTGAGTGGACTTTACTTAAGACAAATGCGTCTGCAGTGGAAAGATGTTGAATTTATATTCATAGATGAAATATCTATGGTACCTTACGAAATGCTATGCATGATTGATTCAAGATTAAAGCAATTAAAGAATTGTGATGAGTTTTTGGGGGTATCAATGTTTTATTATTTGGTGATCTAATGCAGCTACCACCTGTCAGAGGAAGTCTTAAGTATTCCACAAGCCCCTCCATCTAGCACCGGCAACACATTTGTGGCGATTGTTTACTCTAGTTGAACTTACTGAGAATATGAGACAAGAAGGAGATACAACTTTTATTGATATTCTTAACGCTTTGAGAATTGGAAAACTTGCAGCTGAACATATTGCGATATTAATGAAAAAAGTCATTGATGAAGCGATTGGTGAATTTTCAATAGAAATAGCTCTAGGAATCTATCCTACAAATGAGCAAGTATTCAAACATAATCAGTTAGTAACTAACCATTTCAAAAGCAAAGGAATTATCATGAATGTAATAAAAGCTCAAGATATACTGGTTGATGCCACTCGGAACATGAAGGAGGATAAAAATTTGGATAATATCCCGACTGATATTAACAAAACAGGAGGTATGCCAAAAGAGTTGGTAATTTTTGTAGGAGCTAAAATTATGTTACGTTCAAACATAGATTTTAATAAAGGTCTTGTTAATGGTGCGATTGGATTTATCACCGAAATTATATGGCCATATTTTCGTCGCGCACAAATGTATGAAGTGGACATACCATCAGTTCGTGTGGACTTTGGCCAAGGTGAAATACATAAAATTGATCCAATGTCTACCAAGTTTCCTGCAAAATTCAGTTATGGCACTGTTGAAAGAAGAATGCTGCCAATGGTCTTGTCGTGGGCTTCAACAGTGCACAAGATGCAAGGCAGTACTGTAGATCATGCGGTTGTTTATTTGGGACCAAAAATGTTTGCAGAAGGACAGGCATACGTTGCTCTTAGTAGTAAAATCTTTAAAAGGACTTCAAATTGAAGAAATAGATGAACACAAAACTTCTCGGAAAAAACCATGTAATAATGATGCATTACCTGAAATGGATAGAATGTGATCACACCATCCAAGATAAATGTTAAAACATATAGTATATGATAACAAGGATATTGTAAACTATTGTAATTATATTAATTTGTATTTAATCTTGTAAATACAGTAAACCCTCGATTTAACGGACTAATTGGGGCTGAGGGGTGTCCGTTAAATCGAAAGTCCGTTAAATCCCAAATTTTGTTTTTTGAGGATATATTTAAATCAAATAGGCCTATAACACTTGAAATTTTTATACTATTAATATCATGCAAATACGGTATTGTTCCGAATACAAGCCGCACTTTTTCTCCTAAAAACATGGTCGCTAATTTGGCCTGCGGCTTGCATTTGGGCACTAACGAAATTCGAAGTTATACCTGACTTCTGGCGGGACGAACGCTTTTCGTATCTATGAGTTGTTTACTGCGTAAGCAACAGCAATTTGCCTGGCTGTTGTTAACGCTGGCATTATGATTTATGACTGCAACCGTACGTTTTAACAGCAAACTGAACAATGAATAGGAAGAAAAGTGTACGTACCTGCGCATGCGTGCGTGCTCGGACCCTTCCGTAGGCGGCAAGACAAAGGATGAGTAGAGGAGGTGTGAGTAACATGTTTCTAAATAACGGGTAAACTGCCAGTGTGGTTTTCTATTGTAACAGCGACAACATTGCTTATCTGTATTTTAATACGTACTATTAATATCATGCAAATACAATGTTATGTACACACCTTTATTTATTCTGGATAAAAGCATCAAGAGTCAGTTGTTTTCCACTAGAATGTTGCTTCTTTATTATTAAAGATCTAAACTGTCTAAAATGGTCATAATAAGCACACACTTCTGGATCTGAAGACTCCCCAATGTACGCGATAATTTCGTCCATGCTGTTTCTTATCGCTGATAATTTAGGGCCTCCTGTAACAGATATTTCTTCATCGTCATCATCTCCATCTTCTTGATCGTCGTGTAGAACAGATTCCGCGATCTCTTCCTGACTCAGGATTTGGTAGCCTGGATCACCCTCGTCCAAGTTTAGCCACTGTTCTATGTCATTCTCGTTTACGTCTTCACCAGCCTTCTTTACGGTTTCACAGAAATCGGATGTTTCAAATCCTGTGAAATCGTACTCCGGTTCAGTCCCATTCAGTAACTGTCTCCACCCATTAGCCAATGTTGTTTCCTTCATCTCCTTCCATGCGGCAGCAAAATTAAAGATGGCGGACTTGATGTTGTATGCACGCAGATTTTGCAGCGTTCTAGCTCCTCTCGTGTCGTTTTCATGGTCTTGTTCGTCCTCCAAGACAACCATCACCTCTTCAAGAAACTTCTTCTTGTACAGCCTTTTGCAGGCAACAATGACTCCTTGGTCCATTGGCTGTAAAATTGAAGTGGTGTTCGGAGGGCGGAAGACGCATTTTATTTTTCCGTCGTTGCTAACTAACTTCTCGGAGTTGCGATGGGCTGGTGCATTGTCCAGTAGTAAGACGGCTTTCACTGCATGCGATGGAATTTTCATAGTCTCTTCTTGAAAACGTCGCACTTCTGGCACAAAATGATTAAAAAACCAGTCTGAAAAAATACTGAAGGTAAACCAAGCATTTTTTGAACTTTCATAAATGACTGGCAACTCGTTCATTATGTTCTTTATCGCACAAGGTTTGTTTGCGTTTCCGACTATGACTGGAGTAAGTCGATGCAAACCATCAGCATTCGCACACAGTAGGGCAGAAAGCCGCTCCTTGTTGAGTTTACGGCCTGGTGTGCTAGTTTCATGTTTGTGTGCCAGAGTATTTTCAGGCACAGCACGAAAGTAGAGACCAGTCTCATCAGCATTGTAGACCTGAGACAAAATGAGACCCTCAGATTCGATCGTTTCCTTTATATGTTGACGAAAAGCCTCAACTTGTTCAGTGTCTGCACTTAGCGCTTCACCACATGTTGATCTAGTTGTGATGCCATGCCGATTACGAAAACGCCAAAGCCACCCATCACTCGGCTGAAATTGGATACCAATATGTTTCGCCAGTTTATCAGCAGCAGCCCGCAACTCGACACTACGAACAACGACGCCACTAGAACGTTGTTGAATAAACCACTTGTACACAGCATCCTCTAATTGTTTGTGTTTGGCTAATTTAATGTGTTTTCTTTCTCCCTCATTCTTCGAACTATCAACACTGTACTTTAGCGAAAACTGAATAAGTTTATCTTTATTCTTTCGAATGTCTGAAACGGTTTGTTTCTTTACACCGTACACTTCACAAACATGTGCAACAGACGCGCCACCTTCAAGTTTACTTATTAGTTCAAGCTTTTGCTTTATACTCAAGTTCACACGTTTTTTCGTAACGCCAGACATACTTATGCTGTAATTCACTAATAAAGTAATGGACCTTGCTGTAACAACGCAAGTATAAACTCGTTAAGACTCTATTTAACACGTGCAAGGTTCGTACTATAGAAACACATGTAGCGTACACGCTGTATTCTCTGAATAAACTGATGCGACGCTGTACGAATGTGAACTGCGCGTGCATACGAATTATCACGAAAATAGCCGAATATTCAAGAGTGAAAATGCGTTGCTATGGTTATGAACTACCACCAAATTTAAATCACAACCATGGACTTCAAAAACTTAATCGTGATTTTTTCGTGTCAAAATTTTTTTTAACATGATAATGTTTTTAGGCTGGGGGTGATTCCACAAAATGCGTGATGCAAAATGTGTAACGTCATTGAAAAATGTAACGCTCCAGGTGACGTTAGTAATAAATAAATTTGGTCACAGTGAAATAAGATGCATATCAGTGTATATTGTCAGTGTTAGTCGTCGTGATGTCTTCCACTGAACGTGTGTGACGCCTGCGTCAACGACAACGCAAAGACGGGGATCGTGAAGAATTAAATGAATTCTTATCTCCGTTCTCATCAAATACAATTGGAGATGAGAAAATTTGCGTGTTTCAAAACAAGAAACGAAAGAATGCTGCGATAGCCAAGCAACATTGCCAGAACAGGAGAGTCTGCAGTTTATGCACATTATACGTTTCAAAAGCCTAAAAACATTTTCTTGCTTTTTTTTTTTTTTTTTTTTTTTTTTTTTTTTTTTTTTTTTTTTTTTTTCTGTCCGTTAAATCCGAAGTCCGTAAAATGGAGGGTTTACTGTACTACTGTGTTGTCAATACACTGCAATGTACGAATGCAATTGTAAAATTACTGTGATCATTTAATTATGTATATTTTATACAATAAAAAGCAATTTATTTATCTATTTCATAAATAATTGTTTATGTATCATTCTCTTTTCATTATGTAATATATCTATAAAATTTGACTAAAAAGTGTGAAATAAAAAAAAGTAAAAAAATAAAAAAAACTTATTTAAAATTAACAAAATGATCAGTGTACTAAAAAGGATAAAATAATTTATCTTATACCAAATACATTAACAAGAAATGAAAATAACGTTTATTAATCAAAAATTTTTGTAACATTAAGTATCACTGATAATAAAAGTGTGGGCACCTAAGGAATGATATTATACCATGTTTAAATCAATCTTCAATAAAAAAGATGTATAAATGATACTATTTGTTCTACATTTATTTGATTATTGAGGAATTAAATTTTTCAGAGTATGCATATATATATATATATATATATATATATATATATATATATATATATATATATATATGTACATTTGTCTTAAAGTACAATCGTGTGCAATTCCAAAATTTACATTCTATAAAGAGAATCATAGTATAACTAAATTTGGAAAAATAGCAGATATATGAAGATTCCTTTCCATTGAATCAAGTTATAACATTATACTTCACATTACAAACTATTATTAAGAGGGGACGTTGAAATTAGGATTGTCAAGGATTATATATTTAAAAAAAAAAAAAAATACTCAATGCACTGAATATAAACAAACAGTTTTTATAATATTTTTGAGATACAAAATTCATTTTGATATTGATTAATTATATTTTCGAATTCATGTTTAAGATCATACTGTCTAAATGAAAGGCGCCCATGCTTTTATTATCAGTGATAGTAAATGTAGAACAAATAGTATCAGTTGCAGATCTTTTTTATTGAAGATTGATTTAAACATGGTATAATATCATTCCTGACGCCCACGCTTTTATTATCAGTGATACTTAATGTTACAAACATTTTTGGTTAATAAATGTTATTTTCATTTGTTGTTAATGTATTTGGTATAAGATAAATTATTTTATCCTTTTTAGTACATTGATCATTTTGTTAATTTTAAATAAAAGCGTTTTTTTTTAATTTTGTTACTTTTTTTATTTAACAGAGTGTTCTTGGACTATCTGAAGTATTGTAGAGGTTATTTTGAGGAATTATATATAATTAATGTGTCTAAATATTTTTAATTAGAGGTAACATTTTTATAAATTCACGTGTACATCTGTTTTACATTTTTACTGCATTTTTCATTTGTGGGAAATTAAAGAGTGACCATAAACACTGTTTATTGGATTAAAAATGTAGGACAAAAAATCTAGTTCAGAAATGAATGTACTATCATACATTGTAGCTTTTAATACTCAGCATTAAGTTTGTATCATATTAATTCTCTAAAATACACGTTAAAAAGTTTAAGATTGTGGTAATGGTAAGACCTGTTCCAAGTCACTGTGGTATGAAATTATTCTTTATATGTGTAAAAGTGTTGGATGAAAACCCTTGGTCTGAATAAGAAACGGCCACTGTTTGGTTAAATTTTAATTTTTTTGTCTAAACGATCTTCATTTAGCTCTACACAGTTTTTCCAGTAACGTTCCAGAACAGTTATGACACACTAGTAAGCCAGTTGTTACTAGAGATTCCCTAATTTACAGCATTCCTGATTTGATTTCTGATGCAAATCTTTTTCCATTGAACATTTTGTTTAATGTTAAGAAAGAGAATCGGGGCTTAGTCTGGCAAGTTTGATACGTGAGATGCAAATCAATCATATAATTCTTCAATTTTAGCCAGCTCAACAACTGATAACGTTAATTGGTGCATTGTTTTTTTTACCTGATTTTATTGTTTAAATGTTGTAATGCGTTCACATAATGACTTGTCATTAATTGTGTTTAAGGTGATAAATGAAGAGTACTGCATGCATGTACCAAAGCAGTCACATGGTGTTAGCGGTAGACATGATGTCTTTCCACAGTTTGGATTTGGTTCACATTTTGTAGTCCATTGTTTGAACTGTGTTCGGTCTCAGGAGTGATGTGGTAACCTAGCTCTCATCAACTATGAGTCAGAAAAAATTTGGTTGGTGTGTGCTTTATAGAATTCCAAACAGTTGATTGATCATTCTTTTGATGATGTTTTTGTCAGTTGTGAGCAAACGTAGCACTTGCCTAGCCTCCAGTTTTGTCATATCCAAATGTTCATATATAATATTGCATATGCATTCAATTGAAATGCCAAAAGTATGTGATATCTCACTCTTTTTTACTGTAGAATGTGGTAAAGCACTCTTCTACGTTTTTCAGTTATTTCTAATGCAGTCACTTTATGGGATGAACTTGCATGGTTTATCAGTTTGGATCATCTGACCCATTTTAAATTCAGACATACAGTGCTTAACTCTTGAATTTGATGGAGGAGAGTCCCCTAACATTGAGTCCAGGTTGTGTTTCATATTGTTTACGCTTAACTCTTAAATAAACTGTTCAATTGCACCACAAATTTCCAAACTGTCTGCACAGTTAAAATAATGGCCGTAACATTTTACCTGACCCAGGTATAACAATGGGACTACAGTTGAATAAAAAGAAATACAAAATTTGGAAAGTAGTCAGTGCTTAAGAAGTGGGTGTAAAGTTATATTTACCTATACATTTAGGGAAATAGGGATTTGTGGCAGTGGTGATTACACATCTAGCAGCAGATGTGAATAACAGAAAGAGATCAATACCAGATTGAGCCAGTGATACAAATGTGCCATTTAGTAGTGTGTAACATTCAGAATTTATAAGATTGTAGATTGTAGAACAGAAATATGAATCATGAATCCTCACACAGAATACATAAAAGGCAGTGAGAAAATGAGAGAGAAAGAAAATTAGAAGTACGAGGCTTATCCAGAAAGTAAGTACCGTTTGGGCATTAAGAAAATGATACAAATTATTTTCAAATTAATTTATTTTTCAAAGATGACAGCCGAACGCAAGAAGCGTAAGTCACGTCTGTTGTAATCGGACGCTCAGAGCACTGTGAGATCATGTTTTCCGTTGCAAGCATAGTTGAACTATGATCAGATTAGCCAACCTTTCATTCATACAATTCCCACATTAAATACCAACATTATCGTCCACATGCAATTTTAGAAAATGAGACCAACTCGAGAATGCGATGAATCAAGTACATGCATTCGAGATACTTAATGAAGAGACTGTTTCTACAGATTCTGATAATGATGAAGTACTACATCGACCAATGAATGAAGATGAATTCCAACAAGCACAACAAGCAATGAATGTTGGACAAATGAATGTTTTCATTCATTACACGAAACATCCACGACCAAATCATGAACGGCAATAAAGATTGGATTAGATTATTCATTACAGGAACAGGAAAGAGTTTCACATTACATCTTAAAAATCAGGTAAATCAGTGTTATGGAAAAAATGCTGTAAAGGTATGTGCACGAACTGGAGTAGCAGCATGATTAGTTGGAGGCTCTATGTTACACAGCACTTTAAAGCTACCCGTTGAAAAAGATGGTAGAATTTTATAACTGCCCGTTTTGACTGGACTTTACTTAAGACAAATGCGTCTGCAGTGGAAAGATGTTGAATTTATATTCATAGATGAAATATCTATGGTACCTTACGAAATGCTATGCATGATTGATTCAAGATTAAAGCAATTAAAGAATTGTGATGAGTTTTTGGGGGTATCAATGTTATATTATTTGGTGATCTAATGCAGCTACCACCTGTCAGAGGAAGTCTTAAGTATTCCACAAGCCCCTCCATCTAGCACCGGCAACACATTTGTGGCGATTGTTTACTCTAGTTGAACTTACTGAGAATATGAGACAAGAAGGAGATACAACTTTTATTGATATTCTTAACGCTTTGAGAATTGGAAAACTTGCAGCTGAACATATTGCGATGTTAATGAAAAAAGTCAGTGATGAAGCGATTGGTGAATTTTCAATAGAAATAGCTCTAGGAATCTATCCTACAAATGAGCAAGTATTCAAACATAATCAGTTAGTAACTAACCATTTCAAAAGCAAAGGAATTATCATGAATGTAATAAAAGCTCAAGATATACTGGTTGATGCCACTTGGAACATGAAGGAGGATAAAAATTTGGATAATATCCCGACTGATATTAACAAAACAGGAGGTATGCCAAAAGAGTTGGTAATTTTTGTAGGAGCTAAAATTATGTTACGTTCAAACATAGATTTTAATAAAGGTCTTGTTAATGGTGCGATTGGATTTATCACCGAAATTATATGGCCATATTTTCGTCGCGCACAAATGTATGAAGTGGACATACCATCAGTTCGTGTGGACTTTGGCCAAGGTGAAATACATAAAATTGATCCAATGTCTACCAAGTTTCCTGCAAAATTCAGTTATGGCACTGTTGAAAGAAGAATGCTGCCAATGGTCTTGTCGTGGGCTTCAACAGTGCACAAGATGCAAGGCAGTACTGTAGATCATGCGGTTGTTTATTTGGGACCAAAAATGTTTGCAGAAGGACAGGCATACGTTGCTCTTAGTAGTAAAATCTTTAAAAGGACTTCAAATTGAAGAAATAGATGAACACAAAACTTCTCGGAAAAAACCATGTAATAATGATGCATTACCTGAAATGGATAGAATGTGATCACACCATCCAAGATAAATGTTAAAACATATAGTATATGATAACAAGGATATTGTAAACTATTGTAATTATATTAACACTTTCAGGTCTGGCGTTTTGTACATATTTATCCCGCTCTGGACTGGGGTTGTTTTGTATATTTCATAGTTTTTGTGTGAATCCGCCTTTACATATTTAGCAAAGAATCAAATGTTTTCTTAAAGTACCTTCTTTTCTCTATCAAAAAATATGTGTTAATTTAAGATATGTTAAAAAAAAAGTTTTTTATTAAATAATTTATACTTACTGTTTCTGAGTTAAAAAAAAATTTCTACGCTGCAGCCATCCTCTTGAAGTGGATTATGTAATATGTTTTAACGTTGTTTTAATATTTTTTTTAATTATTATGATTGACAAAAGAGTAGAGAAAGCTTAAATACTATTTCTGAAACTCGAACACATTTTTTGTTATGATGTTAGCATAGTAAAATGCATTGTCACAAATATTTACTTTTCACATACTAAGTTACTTTACAGATATATTACTATAACCATTTACAGTTGTTTTCATTACAGTATAGTCACTTTCTTATAAAACAAAATAATCTAATAAAGTTACAAAATAAAAATTTACAATTAAAAACTGTTATTAAAGTAATTAAAATCTAATTACACATCATACTTGGCTTTTGTATGAAATAAGCGAAAACAATTCGGGACACATAGAGCTACACCACAATCTTTGCAGTAGTATCTACTTTCTTTTCTGATCCTTTTACCAGCCTGTGTTTTTCCTCTATCAGAACACACCTTGCAGTATCTGGTAGGATTTGCTTTTTTTGCTGTCGGAGGAATTTTAACTGGAAAATGCCTGGCTGATAATCGGGCTGCAGATGACGGTGGCACTTCAGTGTTTGCTTCCATACCTCCTTTATTTGCCAATGCCTTTGCTAGAGCTATAATAAATGAACTGAGTTGGCAGTTTTTGTCAGGATGTGTTTGTTTGTACAATATAAAACTATTTACTATGGCTCTTGAAAATAAATGAAAAAATAATTTTTTCCACCACTTCATTGTCTTTCTGTGAAAGGGATAATAAGCAACCAGCTGATCTCCATGATCAACCCCTGTTTTATACATATTGTAATCTATTACTACATCAGGCTTTGATTTTTGTATGTTTCCACCTTTACTTTTCACAGTGACAAAAGAAGAAGTTGATTTATGTTTACTTGATAACATAAACACATCTCGTGTATCACGCCATTTCACTGCAAGTAGATGGTTTTTGCGCTGAAACACAGCTTCACCTTTCTTCAAGTTTCTTGTTTTAAACACTTCAGGTAATCCTTTTCTTCTTTGCATTACAGTCCCAACAGCTAATGTTTTATTGTGCCAGAGATAGTCAAAAACTATGGGGCTGGTATAGATCTGTCCATATAAATTGTATGTCCTTTACCAAGGTATTTATTACAAAGCCTTTCTACAAGATCCTGTATTGCATTTTTCTTATTTCCAGCACTGCCTGAATAAACTTCACAGTTAAGAAGATACCCAGTACTAGCATCAGAAACTATATACAGCTTTATTCCATACTTTTCTGGTTTACTTGGTATGTACACTTTAAAGTGAATTCGACCACGAAAAGGACAAATACCTTCATCAATAGTAAGATTCTGACCAGGGTAAAACGAGCTACTACATGCTGCTATAAAACTGTCAAAAAAAGGTCTAATTTTATGTAAAGGGTCATGATTGATGTGAGTTCTTGGTACATAAGAACTATTGTCATTCAGATGTAGCATGGACAAAATGGATTTGAATCTATCCCTAGAAAGGAGAGACGTTGCAAAAACTGACTGCAAAACTATGTCAGTAGACCAGTAGTCGTTTATGGCTGGTTTTTGTACTACACACATATGTAGAACTATAGCAAAGAAGTGGTATATTTCAGTAACCGTGACAGCACTCCATTTACCCCACAATGAATTTGGCCTAATGTTGTTTTGTCGTTTCATTCTTTCAATACATGAACCAGCGTAACGGTTAGTCTCACTTTTGATTTTCTTTATGCTGTCTGTACTGAAAAATGTTAGAAAACAGTCTAACTCGCTACTCTCTGAATTTATCGGAACTCTTACAGGAGTTTGTTCGTCAAAAACTGGAAGAGTAGGTTGATTGTCATCACTTGACCAACCATCATTATGACATAATGTGTGTCTACGTCTACGGTTTCTAACTGGAGCTGTTGACGGACCAGGCTCTAAACAACAAAGAAATCACCAAGCTAGTACTAGGAATCTATTAAGAAAAAGTAATATTTCTAACTGTTTGAATATATAAAGCATACGAAAGTGACTGCTAACCTGAGACGTCAACATCCTGAGTGTTCTGATTAGGGGGATTTTCAACAGCCTCAGCATCATTATAATCGCTGTCATTACCATTTTCTGTAATAATATATTTATTTTAATATATTTAAAAGAAAATGTAGCTGTTAAAATAAAATAATGAATGGAATTCAACGTATTTTACAAACGTAAACAAAACAAAAGGTTATGTTTTGTTACGAAAGTTTCAACCGTATTTCCACAAAAGAAAAAACACTAATTACCTGAAACACTGTCTTCTGGTTCATAACTCGGGTCATTGTCTTCATTGTCACTCACTTCTGAACCACTATCGTTCACAAAATACTCAATAATTTGTGATTCTGTTAGATATTCCGGCACGCGACGAGCAGCCATTTTCACGTATAACATCAACCACGAAGGTTATGACAAGGCTTCACAAATTTCGTTGCCGCAAGCATTCACTTTGGTGCTGCACATAGTGAATTTTTTTGGAACTAAAACAAGAATCGATCTTTCAAACGGTGAAAACGGCAATCGAATACAGCTGGAGGGAAAGCAGTTATAACCTTGTAAACGTACGCTCGAGTGACAGCCGAGCGTCGTCTGCTGCCAATAAACTGCCCGCTCGAGCTGGACTCGGGCATCGACCTGAATGTGTTAATTTGTATTTAATCTTGTAAATACTACTGTGTTGTCAATACACTGCAATGTACGAATGCAATTGTAAAATTACTGTGATCATTTAATTATGTATATTTTATACAATAAAAAGCAATTTATTTATCTATTTCATAAATAATTGTTTATGTATCATTCTCTTTTCATTATGTAATATATCTATAAAATTTGACTAAAAAGTGTGAAATAAAAAAAGTAAAAAAATAAAAAAAAACTTATTTAAAATTAACAAAATGATCAGTGTACTAAAAAGGATAAAATAATTTATCTTATACCAAATACATTAACAAGAAATGAAAATAACGTTTATTAATCAAAAATTTTTGTAACATTAAGTATCACTGATAATAAAAGTGTGGGCACCTAAGGAATGATATTATACCATGTTTAAATCAATCTTCAATAAAAAAGATGTATAAATGATACTATTTGTTCTACATTTATTTGATTATTGAGGAATTAAATTTTTCAGAGTATGCATATATATATATATATATATATGTACATTTGTCTTAAAGTACAATCGTGTGCAATTCCAAAATTTACATTCTATAAAGAGAATCATAGTATAACTAAATTTGGAAAAATAGCAGATATATGAAGATTCCTTTCCATTGAATCAAGTTATAACATTATACTTCACATTACAAACTATTATTAAGAGGGGACGTTGAAATTAGGATTGTCAAGGATTATATTTTTAAATAAAAAAAAAATACTCAATGCACTGAATATAAACAAACAGTTTTTATAATATTTTTGAGATACAAAATTCATTTTGATATTGATTAATTATATTTTCGAATTCATGTTTAAGATCATACTGTCTAAATGAAAGGCGCCCATGCTTTTATTATCAGTGATAGTAAATGTAGAACAAATAGTATCAGTTACAGATCTTTTTTATTGAAGATTGATTTAAACATGGTATAATATCATTCCTGACGCCCACGCTTTTATTATCAGTGATACTTAATGTTACAAACATTTTTGGTTAATAAATGTTATTTTCATTTGTTGTTAATGTATTTGGTATAAGATAAATTATTTTATCCTTTTTAGTACATTGATCATTTTGTTAATTTTAAATAAAAGCGTTTTTTTTTAATTTTGTTACTTTTTTTATTTAACAGAGTGTTCTTGGACTATCTGAAGTATTGTAGAGGTTATTTTGAGGAATTATATATAATTAATGTGTCTAAATATTTTTAATTAGAGGTAACATTTTTATAAATTCACGTGTACATCTGTTTTACATTTTTACTGCATTTTTCATTTGTGGGAAATTAAAGAGTGACCATAAACACTGTTTATTGGATTAAAAATGTAGGACAAAAAATCTAGTTCAGAAATGAATGTACTATCGTACATTGTAGCTTTTAATACTCAGCATTAAGTTTGTATCATATTAATTCTCTAAAATACACGTTAAAAAGTTTAAGATTGTGGTAATGGTAAGACCTGTTCCAAGTCACTGTGGTATGAAATTATTCTTTATATGTGTAAAAGTGTTGGATGAAAACCCTTGGTCTGAATAAGAAACGGCCACTGTTTGGTTAAATTTTAATTTTTTTGTCTAAATGATCTTCATTTAGCTCTACACAGTTTTTCCAGTAATGTTCCAGAACAGTTATGACACACTAGTAAGCCAGTTGTTACTAGAGATTCCCTAATTTACAGCATTCCTGATTTGATTTCTGATGCAAATCTTTTTCCATTGAACATTTTGTTTAATGTTAAGAAAGAGAATCGGGGCTTAGTCTGGCAAGTTTGATACGTGAGATGCAAATCAATCATATAATTCTTCAATTTTAGCCAGCTCAACAACTGATAACGTTAATTGGTGCATTATTTTTTTTACCTGATTTTATTGTTTAAATGTTGTAATGCGTTCACATAATGACTTGTCATTAATTGTGTTTAAGGTGATAAATGAAGAGTACTGCATGCATGTACCAAAGCAGTCACATGGTGTTAGCGGTAGACATGATGTCTTTCCACAGTTTGGATTTGGTTCACATTTTGTGGTCCATTGTTTGAACTGTGTTCGGTCTCAGGAGTGATGTGGTAGACCTAGCTCTCATCAACTATGAGTCAGAAAAAATTTGGTTGGTGTGTGCTTTATAGAATTCCAAACAGTTGTTTGATCATTCTTTTGATGATGTTTTTGTCAGTTGTGAGCAAACGTAGCACCTGCCTAGCCTCCAGTTTGACATATCCAAATGTTCATATATAATATTGCATATGCATTCAATTGAAATGCCAAAAGTATGTGATATCTCACTCTTTTTTACTGTACAATGTGGTAAAGCACTCTTCTACATTTTTCAGTTATTTCTAATGCAGTCACTTTATGGGATGAACTTGCATGGTTTATCAGTTTGGATCATCTGACCCATTTTAAATTCAGACATCCAGTGCTTAACTCTTGAATTTGATGGAGGAGAGTCCCCTAACATTGAGTCCAGGTTGTGTTTCATATTGTTTACGCTTAACTCTTAAATAAACTGTTCAATTGCACCACAAATTTCCAAACTGTCTGCACAGTTAAAATAATGGCCATAACATTTTACCTGACCCAGGTATAACAATGGGACTACAGTTGAATAAAAAGAAATACAAAATTTGGAAAGTAGTCAGTGCTTAAGAAGTGGGTGTAAAGTTATATTTACCTATACATTTAGGGAAATAGGGATTTGTGGCAGTGGTGATTACACATCTAGCAGCAGATGTGAATAACAGAAAGAGATCAATACCAGATTGAGCCAGTGATACAAATGTGCCATTTAGTAGTGTGTAACATTCAGAATTTATAAGATTGTAGATAAACAGAAATATGAATCATGAATTCTCACACAGAATACATAAAAGGCAGTGAGAAAATGAGAGAGAAAGAAAATTAGAAGTACGAGGCTTATCCAGAAAGTAAGTACCGTTTGGGCATTAAGAAAATGATACAAATTATTTTCAAATTAATTTATTTTTCAAAAATTCTACATACCTTAATCTACGTTTCTACATAGTGTAAGGGTACATATCTTCAACATACATTTATGAAGCAACATGATAAGAATAATATTAAATGATTAACACTATGAATTAAAAGGGATGAGTCAGAGATAAAGGAATGGGTAGTTAACATAATTATGCTATCAAACCAATAAAGGTAATAATAAAAGTAACCTCTGATAAGAGAAATGTAGCAAGCAACGAAACAAAAACTTGAAAAACGATAGTACAACGCGATTTAACCAAAATAATCCAATAGATATGGTAAGTGAGTATGTAGAACAAGCCCCAACACCAGTGATAGGATATATAAAAATAAAATAAGTGAGTAGGTAGAACAAGCCCCAACACCAGTGATAGGACATATAAAGACGAATAAAATAATCAAAGGTAGACAAACAATACCAGAACACAAATAATACAGCAAAAAATGGTAACAAGTATTATATAGAGTATGTAAACAAAAGGTACACTACCAATAGTAATTAAGAGAAAACATTTGTTAATAGAATGTATGTAATTTTAATAACCCTATAGTGAAAGAAAAAAGTAGAAGATAAAGTATAGAAAAATGACTATAAAACTGTGTTTTAAAACCCGATCCAAGAGTGAGAGATAGTAAGTGGTAACCATAAACAGTGAAGTGGGGGTAATATTAAAACAAACAACTTATAATTTTAAGAAAATAAGTGAATTGTGTTAAATTGTAAGAAACCGAATAGGTTTGAGGGTAAGAAGTATAAAAACATATTCTATTACCAATAGAAAGTTTATCTATATAGAATATAGTGTATCAATACAATACTCACAAAATTGTTATGTTATTAAGGAAATGAAAAGTAATTTGTTTGTTTGATGTTTAAGGGAGTGTAAACCCAGAAGGCAGAAGTTTAGAATAATATGTTTGTATTTATATATATAAGTAAGGAAGGTATAAGGAGATGAAAAGTATGAACATTTTGGATAATGACATGCAATATAATAATTATGTTTAATGATAAGAAACATGGCTGAACCATATACAGACCATCAAGTTATTTATATGTTATGTTTTGTTAATAGATTTAAGTTAAATAGGTATGTGAGAAATGGGAGTAGGAGTAAAACTAATAATGACAAAAAATAACAAACAACAAATTAATAAATATAATATAAATAGAAAGTAAAGTATCAGATAGGAAATAATTTGGTAAAAGTATAACATGAATAAATTGAAAAAACAGTTCAATGTATTTCAAAAGCCAATAAGAACGAATGCACACAAGCAAACCATATATGCTTAGTAAATAATGTTTAAATAGAGCAAATTAAGAAATTCTAAGATGTTACAGTTTAGGCCTATCAATGACAGCTGTATAAATTCAGAAAACCAATAATAAACAATTGAATACTATAATTGGATGATATGACCAAATAAATTATATAATTATAATTAAATAACCAGAATAACATGTCAAAATTGTGATAAATAATATAAATAAGTGAAATATGTATTAAAATAGAATTATCAGTTTTGTACAAAAACATTAGTACAGGGCCTAGATCAGCCTTATGAGATGTCAAATTGATCGTTGAAAGAAAATAGGAACATCTGTTTATTTATTCCAAAGCATTGGAAATATCCCCAAGGAAAAATAACATTTATAAAATATTTATTCATTTTGAACAGAAAACCAGGATTTACAACAATAGTTTCAAATGTACTTAACCAATCAGAGCCAAGCCGGTTACCATAGAAACAGAACGTTATTATAGTTTTGACCGTTAGGTAACGAGCTTCCATTATGAACAATTCAGAGTATAGACGCTTTACTGATGCGGACCTTTTAAAAAAACAGATAAGTAAGAATATCAAAAAGGAATGAACCCAAATTGAATACCCGAAGTAAACAAGAGTTCCAGCAACACCAGGAAGAAGAGTAATCGAAGTTACAAAATTAATAAGTAACTAAAAATTGTAATAAAAGAAACAGACGCCAACGAAGACGACAACCCTATCCGTGAGATTAGATGCATGCATTAACAACAGTGAAGAAACCATTGATGATCGATAACACTAACACCGTGATTGTGTTAAGTATAAATTAAATTATAATTGATTAAAAAACTAAAACTGATCCATTTTTCTCACAATAGAAAACTCTCACTATGAACTTGAAACTCCTATTTCCTTCAAAGAAAATAAAGAATATTTAGGTACACCTGAAGTAACTATAAGATAACCTATGTATAAAACGATAACACTGACACACACTTTTAACACCACAGAGTTGAATTTAAGGTAAACCTCTTTCATATTTAATTACCACAATTGTAAGGTGGTGTACTTTATTTAAATATCTTGTTCTAAACTTTTTTTTCGTACTCAAGAATTCATGGGCAGTTTAATTTGTATAAATAAGAAGATACGGCGACCATGATGTCGTCAAAATAACTTGTGCTGCCACCCTGCTCTCTGCTGAGTAAAAAATTAATTTATTGCCGAGGCTAAAAGTTATTATAATAATTTCAATTGTATAATAATTATTGAAAATTAATGAGCTACCAAGTTAAATAAATAAGTATGAATCGTTACTAGCTGTCCTGTAATTATTTCAAATGTATTATGTATGTTGTGTTCTGTAGCAGTGAATAGAATTATTTGACCAAATTTTATGTTGGCAACACGTCTCCCCAGACAAGCGAAATTCGAGTTCCCGCCAGTCTGCGAGTAATTCGAATCATTCATCACAGTATCGTAAACAAATAAACTGATACAGAATCTTTTAATTGTTTTAAGGGAAAACAATTTGGCGCCTATCGGGAAGAAAAAACCAGTGAGTAAGGACAGGTAAGGATTAACAGACAACAACAAGATTCGGGACGGCTTATTAGTGCGATCGCGATCATCATAATCAGCGACAGTTAAACCATACTACACCAAGCGTTTATAACATAGTAACGCATCTAACGTGCGACTTAATAAATGCACATAACTAAAGTTATTACTATAATGTGGCGCACCAACTAGTGAGGCTAGATTTACAGGAAGAATTGTATCTAGCGGCGATTACGAAAAAAGAAGAGCAAGATGATCACTAGAGGCAGACCAAAGAAGAGGACGGAGGACGTCGACATGGATGATAAGGAAGCGACTCCGGTCGAGGACGTACAACAGATATTACCTCCCATGGAACCTGCTGAGCCCATACAGTCAGAAAACCAACCAGAGAAACCAACACAAACTGAGGAGGAGAGATTCCAGGAGAAGAAATCATGGGAATAAATAAGAAAACTGAAGAATTGAACAAAAATATAGCGTCAATAAAAAAGATTTTAAGGAGGAATTAGAAGGGACCAACAAGAATATAACATCATTTAAAGAAGATTTTAAGAAGATGGAAGAAAAAATAGACAACAACAGCAAGACCATGGAGGAAAAAATAGCAACAATAAAAAAATAGACGAACTGAAGCAAGACAGCCAGAAAAATATGGAGGTCTTAAACGAGAAGATTGCAGAGAACAATGAGAAAATTAATAAGAAAATTGAAGACAATTGTGAAAAATGAATAAGAAAATCGAGGAGGAGTTGGTAGGAGTTCGACAAGAAATTACAATGGTTA
The DNA here is from genome assembly GCA_034769895.1 of Magicicada septendecula. Lineage (NCBI taxonomy): Eukaryota > Metazoa > Arthropoda > Insecta > Hemiptera > Cicadidae > Magicicada > Magicicada septendecula. The sequence continues at coordinate 732,904,594 of CM068367.1, forward strand.
ATGGCAGATTAGAGGACGCCAGTAAAGAAATACAAGTCACAGAAAATGTTAACTCCCGAATAACCAACTTTGAGGAAGTCAGCCAGACTAAAATAGAATCGATACGGACAAGGACCAAAGAGGGCCTGCAACAAGTACGGGCGGGTTTCGGAGAGAAATGCCAGGAGATCGACACCGCTGTAAGCGAAGTTCGCGGGCAAGGTCAACACAACCAGGATAAAATTGAAGAGATCCAGAAACGGGAAGTCGCCAAAATCAGAGAGGAGGTGGAAGTTAATAGCAGACCACCCATGATATCACAATTCCAACACATGGACAACCGGGAGGTCATCAATTTTAAACAGTACAAGCGGAACCCGATGGAATTCCTTGAGAGAGTTGACGAACAGCTGGCAAAGACTCGGGAGAATCGATGGACAATCATCCGAGGATATCTGGATGAATACTTCCGGGATATAAATGACAACTGGTGGACGGCAACGAGACAACCTCACAAGTTACGAGGAATTCAAAAATGTGTTTAAGGGAAAATACTGGTCAGAGGCAACCCAGAACATCGTCCGAGATAACATGTTTCGGTAGGTATGATGCCAGCAGATGGACGACTTTCACCGCCTATTTTTTGGGGAAGGTTTGTCTAGCGAGGAACCTGGAGCCGAAAATTCCTGAAGAGAGCTTGGTCACAAAAGTTGCCTTTCATTATGAAGAGGGTGTTTCCAGAGCGCGACTCGGAAGTCAGCTCAAGACAGTACAATCGATGGCAGCCCTGTTAGAAAATAATGAAAGGGAGCGATACTATCGCAGAAGTCGACAACGGGACGACAGGGGTGACAACAGAAACTTCCAGAACGGTAACCACTTTAATAACAATTACCTCTCAAACTATAACAGCCGTAATAACAATAACAACCACACTAATGAGTCGTATAATAGACCAAATAACAGCCATACGGCCAATCAACCAAACAACAGTTATAATAGTAACAATTGGCCAAACAACCAAAATAATCAATACAACCGGCCAAATAATCCACAGCATCAACCCTATAGGCCGAATAACCCAAACTACAACCGGCCAAATTTCAATAATAATAATAATAATAATAATAATAATAATAATAATAATAACGACAATAGAAATCTGAATAACCAGGATCGTAACTATCGCCAAGTACACTATGTGAGGGCCGAAGATGATGGGAGAGGCAGATCGTATTATCAAGGACAACGAAGTACCGACCGAAACGCATACGGACACCGGTACAGTAACAGCAACTACGGACGGGATACCAGAACCAATGTAGGCAGAAGTCGTAGTCAAGAAGTATACCAGCGTGACCGCTATGAAGAAGATCGTAACCAGCCTGAACCCCGACCGTCAACAGGCGGAAGTCAGCCGACGAGTCAACAAGACAGGCGTGACGAACAGCCCGAGCTGGCTTTAAACTAAGAGCGGCAGTGAAAAATCTACTTGTACCCTCACTGAACCAATCTATTGGGTTAAATCGTAACTTTGTTCACACAAACAATGAACTAACAATTACAATCGTACGGAATAATTACTTAAAGAATATAAGGGAAGAATTGCTCGAAGAAACAGACAACCAGTCTGATAACAACCACAACAGTGAAATTGCTTATATCTCGACTAAAGTTAATGGAGTACCAACGCGAGTAATGTTAGACACGGGATCCAACATTTCATTAATCGACACCATCGAACTTCATAGACTACAGGAAAGGAGTACGACGGCAATACTTACTTTACCCATCAGTAACATTGTCCTTGTAGGAGCGACTGGGTGACAGAATAGAACCGTCCGAAAACAGGTACAACTTGAACTGACGAGCGACGGACAAACCATAACAATGACATTCCTAGTAGCCAGTGGATTACCATTCCAGATGCTAAATGGTTGCGATATGCTGCACCAGTACTCAGCAATAATATACCTAAGGAAATCCAAACTATTCTTGAAGAAGGGTGACTTACAATGGACAACAGATTTAATTAGTAGTGACGAAAAACAATCGAACAAAACCACGTATCATATCCAGAAATACCGAAATACTGGGGAACAAACACCGAACAACGGAATTTGCGACGAGACCGACAATGAACAGCTATGGCACGAAAAAATCGAGATCCGAACTTTCCAGAGAGAGAAGACGAACGCACAGTTAACCGTTCAACAAGCTGAACAACTTATAGACGTGTACAATAGATACCGACACGTATTTTCAGATACACCTGGGAAGGTAAGAGATTATCAGTGCGAAATTGAATTCCGAGAGCCTGTCAACTTTAATAAAAAATCTTACCCGATCGCATTTTCATTGAAAGAAGCAGTGAGAACAGAAATCAACCGATTAATAGCAGAAGACATAATTGAACCAAGCTACTCACCTTACACCAGCCCTATCCTAGCAGTTCCAAAGAAACACGGGAAGGTGAGAATATGTCTAGACACCCGTGAGATTAATAAAAACATTGTAAATGATCGTACGTCCCCAGGGGAAACAGAAGAAATCCTGAAAAAGTTCTGTGGGACCAAATTCATCAGTATATGGGACACTGTCTGCGGCTGTTGGCAGGTCAAGTTACACCCATCCAGTAGAAGGTACATGGCATTCATATTTGAAGGACGGAACCATTTAAAAGATTACCCTTCAGATTGGTGAATTCGGTAGCAGTATTTGTAAAAATTATGGACCAGATACTTGGACCGGATGCCCTACAGTTTACGACAGTCTACGTAGACGACCTCTTAATAACATCAGATAAATGGGATGAACATTGTCGCCGGGTAGAACACATATTAGAAAAACTATCAAACAACCATATAACTGTCAAACTGGAAAAATCCAAATTTTTGGCTGACAAAGTACAATTTTTGGGGTTCAACTTGTCTGGACATGGGACAACACCATCACAAGAAAAAATGAATGCATACAGAAGTTTCCGACTCCTAAAAACAAGAAACAACTCCAATCATTCCTCGGTCTATGCAATTATTACCGGAAGTTTCAAAGGAATTACTCGGAAATGATAGCAAAGTTTTCACATCAATTGTCATCCAAGGACAAGTGGACGTGGGGAGTCGAACAAGACACGACACTCCAATTTATTAAAGACAAATTCATCGAGTCAGTAATGTTACGTCATCCCAATTTCACCAAGCCATTCTACTTAAATTGTGACGCCAGTGACGTTAGCCTCGGATCCGTTTTGTACCAGGAGGATGCAGAGGGGAATCATTGCGTAATCAGTTTCGCAAGTAGAGTATTAAACAGCAGCGAGAGAAATTACAATGTCACGGAGAAGGAATTGCTAAGCGTTGTGTTTTCCTGTGGAAAATTTAGGACATACATCTTGGGGTACCCGATTACAGTAAGGACTGACCACAAGTCCATATCACATTCCTGAGAAATTGTAGATTAAGTCATGGAAGATTGACTAGATGGAGTTTAGTATTACAGGAATACAATCTAAATTGGGAATACATCCCGGGCAAGAAAAATGTTGTAGCCGATACCCTGTCTAGAGTAAACATTAAAGACCAGACTTATGAAGGAGAAAAGGAGACTGTCATTAAAACTAACACCGTGATTGTGTTAAGTATAAATTAAATTATAATTGATTAAAAAACTAAAACTTATCCATTTTTCTCACAATAGAAAACTCTCACTATGAACTTGAAACTCCTATTTCCTTCAAAGAAAATAAAGAATATTTAGGTACACCTGAAGTAACTATAAGATAACCTATGTATAAAACGATAACACTGACACACACTTTTAACACCACAGAGTTGAATTTAAGGTAAACCTCTTTCATATTTAATTACCACAATTGTAAGGTGGCGTACTTTATTAAAATATCTTGTTCTAAACTTTTTTTTCGTACTCAGAAGAATTCATGGGCAGTTTAATTTGTATAAATAAGAAGATATGGCGACCATGATGTCGTCAAACTAACTTGTGCTGCCACCCTGCTCTCTGCTGAGTAAAAAATTAATTTATTGCCGAGGCTAAAAGTTATAATAATTTCAATTGTACAATAATTATTGAAAATTAATGAGCTACCAAGTTAAATAAATAAGTATGAATCGTTACTAGCTGTCCTGTAATTATTTCAAATGTATTATGTATGTTGTGTTCTGTAGCAGTGAATAGAATTATTTGACCAAATTTTATGTTGGCAACACGTCTCCCCAGACAAGCGAAATTCGAGTTCCCGCCAGTCTGCGAGTAATTCGAATCGTTCATCACAGTATCGTAAACAAATAAACTGATACAGAATCTTTTAATTGTTTTAAGGGAAAACAATTTGGCGCCTATCGGGAAGAAAAAACCAGTGAGTAAGGACAGGTAAGGATTAACAGACAACAACAAGATTCGGGACGGCTTATTAGTGCGATAGCGATCATCATAATCGGCGACAGTTAAACCATACTACACCAAGTGTTTATAGCATAGTACGCATCTAACGTGTGACTTAAATAGTGCCGAAGTTGAGGTTTATTACAATAGTCACCATGCAAGTTGAGACTTTTGTCGTATCTTGGCACTAATTTTAGTATGCCCGCTTCAAAGAATTCGGCCGCCTGCGACTTCAACCACTGCTGGGCGTTTCCCTTTATCTCATCATCACTTTCAAACTTCTGGCTGCTTAGAAATTTCTTCAGATGCAAAAAGAAATGGAAATCGCTGGGAGCCAAATCTGGACTGTAAGGAGGATGACTGAATTGTTCCCAGCGAAATGAATCAACAAGCGCCGTCGTTACACGTGCAGTATGCGGTCGCACGTTGTCATACACAAACACCACTCCGGAAGTCAGTAGTCCACGCCTTTTGTTTTGTATTGCTCGCCGTAACTTTTTGAATGTTTCACAGTAAACTTCTGCGTTGATTGTTGTCCCTTGTTCCATAAATTCCACTAACCAAATTCCCCTGACAGTCCCAAAGAACGGTGCACATGATTTTTTTTGCAGAAAGAGGGGTGGCTTTGCTTTCTTGGCTTTCGGGAAACCAGTACGCCGCCATTGCAGTGACTCTTTTAGTTTCTGGTGTCTCGTAAGGAACCCGTGTTTCATCACCAGTGACAATTCTTTTCAAAAAACAATTTCCATCTTTCATAAAGCTGCAAAAATTTCAAGGCTGCTCCCATGCGTTTCGTTTTGTGACCGTCCGTTAGCATTTTCGGCACCCATCTCAAACACAGGTTTTTTTAGTGTAAATGTTCAGTCACAATTTCGTGTAATAAAGATCTAGAAATGTTTGAAAAATCCATTGAGAAATCAGAAATTGTGAATGGCCTATTGGAACGAACCTTCTCATCAATACTGCACAGCAATTCTTCGTTGACTAAGGACGGGCGATCACTACGCTCCTCGTGAACATTTTCTCTTCCATCGTTAAACATCTTAACCCACTTTCTCACCATACCTTCACTAATCGCATTCTGTCCATAAACTTCACAAATCTGACGATGAATTTCATAAGGATGAAGATTTCTCGCATTCAAAAACCTAATAACTGTTCTTATTTCACAACTAGCGGCCCGATCGATTTTTTTAAATATGATTACTGATGTGTAGTAAACGTAAATCGGAACGTAAACAAACAATATAGCTTGGCTACTTCGTCGTCGAATAGAAGGAAGTAACTACGCATGTGCGACCTTCGTACTACAATATGCGCGGGATATATGCGCAGACGGTACTTACTTCCTGGATAAGCGCAATATATTGGATGGAAGGGAACAGAGAAGGGATGTAAAAGGAGAACAAGTGAATGCATGGTTGAGGTAAGGAGATGGAAACTTATCCAAGAGTATACCAGATTATAAGAGAAGACAATAGTGAAGGTGGTGGGATGCTGTAATTATTGACTTACAGGAGAAAATTTTTATGTATTGGGAGAACCTGGCAAAAGATACAAAAATGTGGGAAGTAATTGCAAAGCTCTGTGCTAAAATGGTGATTCTGGTTCTGTCAAAAGAAAAAAAACCTGAAATTTAGGATCTTGTATTCTGCAGGCATGGTTGGCAGTGGCAAGACAACATTTTTATCGTAACAGTATGGATCACCTCTCATGATTTGGCATTAGAAAAACTAGGAAATGAAGGAAAAGTTTAACGGTCATATACAGAATGAAGTGGTGAAACCCAATGATAGACAATACTGGCATTAACACAACTAGAAAGTCTTTAACAGGGGCAGTTGATAAGTGTTTGATTTTCCACAGCAGTATATACCGGTTTGGCCCGAATATAAGACGGCCTCATATGTAAGACTACCCTAGATTTTTGAAGGTGTTTTTCAGGAAAAAAAGGGCCTGCATATAAGATGACACTGAATTTTTTGAGGTGTTGTATGAGAAAGACAAATTCTCTAAGTATCATACTGAAAGTCGCACTAAGTAAATATGGCTATTTTACATTAAAGGTGAAATTGTAAGTGTTAAAGTACCTTACTGTTTTTAGTTCCAGTCATCATCCTTGTTTTCTTCTCCAAGTTCATCTTTAGAATTGGTACTGGAATCTGATTCATAACTGGAGTCTTTCCACAAAATCTTATCCTCACTCCCATCCATGTTATTAGAAATACAACTTTTTGTTAAACCCCTTTACAATGGATTCACTTTTGATTTTTCCCCAGGCTGTGATTATCCACTGGGTCAGTAACTTGTATGCTTGGTTTCTTCAACTTGTCTGTCGGAGTCAATGCATGATTTCCATTAATTAACCAGTCACTATAGTTCTTCCATAAGTAGTCCTTAAATGGTTTATTAACAACCACATGTAAAACTTGAAGCTGAGAAGTCATTCCCCCAGGGATTATAACAAGATCAGTTCATTTCTGCAGTCAGCTTCTTTATTTTGTTACTTGTGTGACCATGAAAGAACTACCTCTCTGCTCTAGTAAAGCACTTGGTAGACGTCCCCAAACAACCTTAAGCCAATCTGCCATGAATTCTTCAGTCATAGAGCCCATTTCCTTTGCTCTAAAAACAATCCCAGCTGGTAATTGTTGCTTTAGAAGCATTTTTCTCTTCAAAATAATGTACGGTGGAAGTTTTCTTCTATCTCCAGTTATTCCTAGCAACACAGTAATGCATGACTTTTTGTTGCCTGTAGATTTAATTATAACTGATTTTGCACCCTTTCTGTCCTCAGTAACATTTGACAGCATATCAAAAAACACTGGTGTTTGGTCAGCATTTGCTATTTGGCCAAGCAGGTAATTGTGGGCTTTCCACAGTTCTATACAATCAACTGGTATATACCAGTATTTCCACAGCAATACCAATCAAGTGGTATTACTTACCACTGATAAGCAATCAATTTGTCAGTATAATTTGCAGGCAGTTCGTTGCACTAGGGTAGTGCAACATCGTAAACACAGATCCGAACGTCGCATCATGTGTTTACACCAGCCCAAGCTTGCTTTAAATTCAGCTATTGGAATTTTCAACTCACGTGCCACTCCAGTGCCTTCATTCTAATAGCTTCCTGGGATATTGGATATCCTTGGTTTTTTTTCTGTTCAACACTATCCTTTACTTGTGGATTGGCCATGAATATTCACTTTGACTTAACCTTAGGCCCCTTTTATGCATCCAATTTATATCGTACCATAACCTACAATAAAAACTCGTACGTCGTGAAGAACAACGGAAACAGATGGGCTGTTTTATTCACTGTCGTACGATAAATCTATTGTTCCGTACTCAAAAACATCGCGGTGTCCTAGGAAACGCATCCGATAAATATCAGACGAGTCGTTTAGATACATGGGTCATAATGGTTTCATGTATTGCACTCGTGCGAGTTTTTTATCATATGACTTTTAGACACAGTGCTGCCAACCTTCCTGCCTAGCGTTGGCGAGGCCAGTTATGCCAAGTAATCAGTGGTATTCACATCGTGGTGTAATTTTAATAATTTGTTTTATAAATATGGAAGACATTAATACAGAAAGGCTAACTGACGAAATCCAGAACAGGAGAGCACTATGGGATCGCACTTCCGAAGCTTGTAGAAACGAACCAATAAGCGCCATACGGATTCATTTTCAATACTGTTGATGGCAACACTGAAGAGTTTGTTCACAACCACTTCCGATATTTTTGACACATGATAAAAATCGGAGTCAACTCGGATGCAAAACTTATCGTATGATATTTTATTGTACTATTTGAATCGGATGCATAAAAGGAGTCTTAAAGTGAACAACTTTTAACATCTGGCACAATATGATGCTTCAGCACAGTGGTGAAAGTATGCTTGGGCTTTTCACCTTGAGCTCATTATAAAACACGCTTGTTGATTCACACTACGCATATGGCAAGCCTGTGCAGCTGGCGAATGTTACAAAATACGCTAGGCACTTAACACGAAATTTTTAAATGTTAGATTGCACGCATATAAGATGAGTATGGTTTTTGGAATTGCATTTTAAGGAAAAAATCGTAGGTCTTATATTCGGGCCAATACGGTAATTTTTTTGGAGTAAACAGTGGTAACTCTTGTAGCTTACGTTGAATCTGATGTTCTTAACGTCTTCTGACGTTAGTTCATGCAGTTTGTCCTCTGCCTTGTATCTGTTTGTCTTGTGTGCATGTGTATCTTGGTTAAACATTCCTCTGATCCTCTCTCCCCTTGTCAGCAAAAGTAAGCAAAGTGTGAACCCGATCCCCCATGTTTATGTAGGCCTCATACATCCCCCTTAACTAAAAGTAAATTGATGCAGTGATCGATGCATTGCTATTTCCGAACTTTTTTTATACGTTACCTTATCAGAAGATTCCGAAAAAAACAAAATCCCCTGGGTCAGGACCATATTTTTGACAGGCGGAATGTGGAAACCGCAATACTACTGTCCCCATGAAAACAATTTAAAAATCATAAAATTTTCCCTTATCAGAAGTTCCAAATTCGTGAGACAAACTCGTTGAGCACAGGTGATGTTGAAATAACTAGTGTACATTGCTATTCTAATAAATTTATTTATTTATAATACCTATTTTAATTGTTATTTGCTGACCAATTATTATTGTATTGTGAACATTTGATTTGGTTGTACCCCATCTACTATTCCAATTTACTACCCATTGTTAACAATCTGATTGTAGTATATAGCCTATTGTTACATATGAAATAATATACCAATTTAATAAAGATTGTCACATGAGTATATTTGAAAAAAATTCTATTGCATTTTGCTTAAACTTATCACTAAGTGAACAATCGGTGCAAATCAGCACTTTTTATTTACTTTTTCTTTTCTCTCACCCCATTTCTACTCTCTTGCTCTTTCACACACTCTGATGTCCTAAATGGAGTTTATTTCATCATTTTTCTTTCTATAACCACAATTCCTCAGTACTCTTTTGCACAACACGTGGCTGGTATTTACACTTTATGCATACTTTGTACAGTCGAGTCACCGTACTTTAATGTGCGCACTGTTCAACTGTTTGTAATACTTTTGAATACACTTTACCCAAGGCCCAACTGACAATACTTCACTCCGCTTACATTTTTCACCAAGGCACAGCCTTCTGGAGTTGCTGCTGCTGCCGTCCATTGCGACTCCACTGCACGTGGCTGGGCATTTCTCTCCCCCTCGCCTGTGCTAAACACACAGTGTACAAAACACTGGTTTTTGCCGGCTCTCCTTTGAGAAAATTGGCAGATGTGAGCTCCTTTTTGCCCAGTGCGAGAATACTAATTGTGTGAAAATGGCTTTTGAGCATGTGTGCCCATTGAAAAATGATGCACTTCTCTGGCCAAAACCACGTATAAGAAATTACACTCTGTCCGAAGTTCTGTTTCACAACTACGAAAATCCGTTTTTCGTTAAGCTTAACAAAATATACCATTACAACGTACATGTATTTACTTGTGTAAGAGGAATATGTACAAATAAATCTGTATATATTTATTTAAAAAATAAGTATCCAAGAGAACGTTTATGTAGGATGTGTTTCATTATCCATTTAGGATTGTGCCATTTAACTTACAGTTTTTCTCTAGCATTGACAATATCTTGGAGATATTAATATACATTTTTGTGATCATTCATGTTGTTATTTGTAAATACACTGGAACACGTTTAACATGAAATATCGGTTAACACGAAATGTGACTCAGGTCCCGATCGCTGTATGTATTTTTCAGTTACAGTTTGTACGGTTAACACGAAGGTTTAACTTAACGAAATATCGCTTAACACGAAATTTTTGCTGACTTTTCGTTAGCTGCATAATAAATAAATCCATACATGCAAGCCCTGAAACGTGTTTACAATGTCCCAATGTAAAGGAAATTGTGCTACGTGTAGGTGTAAAGAATAAACAGCTGCTTGGTATGTTACGTCTTTATACCTGCTATTGGATACAGTACAGTACAAAGTTGTTTACTTCTGTACCAAATGTGTTGTTCATTGTCCCCTAATACACTGCCGTTCCATTACATTACAGGGTGCAGTTTGTTGCTAAGTTAGTGAGTTCAGTCCGCTTATAGTATTCTGTGCGTGTGGTGGTGTTCGCAGTACAGTATGGATAACGTTTTTGTTAAAAAATTTACTCAGCTGTAAGATTTACAGTAGCTGTTTATGCCTTTATTTTTAGTCTTTTACGATCTTCAGTACAGTATTAAGTGACTTTTTACCTATGTGTACATACAGGTGCTAAGTGAGGATACGATTCTGTAAATTTCGTTTTTGCAGTGTCAAAGTGTAAAAAATGGAAAAGAAAGTGCGTAAACAAAATTCCATATAATTAAAAATGAAAATTGAACTCCTTCAAGCTGTTAACGAGGGTATTCTATCTAAAGAGAGATCTGTAGAAAATTCGGTATTCCAAACTCGACGTTATCTACCATAATAAAAAACAGAGATAAAATTTTAGAGCTGTATAAATCGAGCAATTTTGAACCAGGTAGAAAACGTATCCGTAAGGCTAACCACGAAAACTTGGAAGCTGCTCTTCTTGTCTGGTTTAAGCAAGCGAGATCACAAGATGCTCCTATTTCTGGACCACTGCTAATAGAGAAAAATGTAATTTTTGCCCTGGCTGACAATCAAATATTGTATAATTTTTATAGAAATATAAAATTAAGGTGTTCGCTAATTAATAAAATAAAATAAACTAATAATAAAAATAAAATTCGCAAATTTTTTCGATAATCCTCTTGTGTGCATCTTGATATCCCTTCATAATCGCCGCTAGAATTTCGTATTTCCCTTTCTTCTAGTCCCACCAGTTGGTCGCCAATTTGTAACCAGACGAACGTCTGTCTAATCTTACACGTGTATAAGTATAATGGGTGTAACGTGTCTTCTCTATCCGTCGTCGCTTTGGAACGTAACTTACGCTGGTATCGTCCGTTGCGAATGTACGAATAACCAGGTCTCGATGTTCTTACCTGTTGTTCACTAGGGGGTGTGAAAATCCCGGGTGGCGCCAAATTGTTTAATTAAAACAATTAAAAAATTTTAAGTTTGTATGACAAGTGCAGCTCAGGCGGTGTGAATAATTCAATTTGTTCCCGCCTCGCCTTAGCCGTCTGGATCGGGCCAGTAGTTCGTTGCGTTGGCTGTGCGATCGCTTGTCGTCAATACTACCTATTTGCTAAAATGTACACAAATTTTTATCCACCTAATGAAATTATAACACAGTGGTTACACTCAGTACTTATTTATTTTTGGTTAACGATTAATTATTCAGTTAATACAAATTATGTTTTCTTTTGTAATACATTTGCACCGGTAAATTATATGAGACACATCTCTGGGGTTTGACAAATCGATCTTTGAACTTAACAATAGACATTCAGTAATGGCGTCTGTTGGAATTGTACACAAAATTATTATTGTTCGATCGTCGTGGCTTCTTGAGATTACGTTAAAATGATTATTAATGATTACAACAATAAAAATACACACCCTTAGATCAGTTAAACTTAAATAATATACTGTGTAGTTATAACTTGTTTATTGGAGTGTAGTAAAAGTGTTACAAAATATCGCTAACTAATAACAGGTTAACTTTACCAGTTGAAAAATTTGCAGTGTCTTAGTTTTTTAATTTAATCTTTGAAAGTAATTATGTGCAGTTTAGTGAGAGTTCAGCTTTCAGTGAGAAATAATTAACGTGAGTTTATTCGGAAATTTGGGTAATTTAATAGATACTTAACACTTCAGTAGACTGGATGAACTCAGTTGATCTGTTAATAATGAATTAGGCTGCAATCATATTTAATTTTCAATTGTTTGGGGCTTCGAGAATCTTTTCCAAGTTAATCGGCAATATATTATTTTCTTTTTTCTTTAATTCGGCTTTGACATCAGTTAAATGGTTTCAGCCATCGTCTGCTTCCTTGGTGTTCACTTGCTAGTAATTTCGTTTGATATTTTGATGTTTTAATTAACAATTTTGATCGTTCAAGAACTGGCGTCTATTCAACAAGAGTGTCATATTACGAGTAAAGAAATCTAACGGTAAATTAGTAACCAAACGTCGGTTGTCATAGTAACCAATTAATCCTGATTGGTTAATTCTGATTTATGACCATTGTTATCAAATTTGAATTTATATTCAAAATAGCTGTATATCTTCTTATTGATTATATTCTTGTGTCATCTTCCCTACATATTAAATATTATCACCACTGTTATTATTTCCTTTCAAAGATTAATTTGGTACCACATAATGTATGGTTTTATGAAATATCAATGTTTGTACATTTTTGTTAATATTTGGTATTTACATTTCTCCTTTAAATTAAGTTCTTATTGTAATATTTTTCCTTTAAACTGATTTACAAATTATTCTCGGCTATTTACTCGCCTTGAATTTGTTAATTTCCTGGTTGTTTTTATACAATTTGCAATTATTTGTTATTGACGGTTATACATTTCCTAGGCCTAAGTAGCCATTGATTATTTTTACTTATATTCTAATTTATATTTCATTTTATTACAAAGTGTTTTGTTCTGTTGTTATAATTGATTCGTTTAGTGGTTGTTGTGTCTTGAATTTGTTTGTGTTCTGATTATATGTCAAGATTATTTTCTATATCTTAATACCTAAAATATAACAACTAGGCCTATGGACTGTAAGCTTCCTTCAGCCATATCCTATCCATAAAATTAAAATGAACAATTCTTTACCAGTTATTAGTTACTGTTGGTTTAACATACATTTCATTCTTTTACTATTATTTTGAGTGAGAAACATCATCACTTCTTTCAAACTTTCTTAATTTATTTTCCCTTATAACATAGGGTGTTTATTAATTACATTCTGAATTTCTTAATTCTTTACTAATCCCTTTCTCCATTCCATGTTAACACAAAGTGTTTATCTTACATGGGCTTTCTCCCCTGAATAACATCGTATCCCTTATCTATCTCTAATCTAAATACTATTTCTAATTACCCTTAACTATATAATTTTTATAAGCTCACTCTTAAATCATTTATTGTTTCATCATTGATTTATTAAGTGTTTTCTTATCTTTTACTATCTTTTTAATCATACTATCATTTACAATATCCTTTTTCACCCATCACTTTCACCTTTAATTAATTGGTGTTTATCACTGATTCACCCATTATTTTGGGGTATTTACACTTTCACTATTATCACTTTTTAAACTTTTTATTTTAAGCGTTTATTGGTGGGTAAGCCCTATTATTATTTTTCTTTGTCACTTAGTTACTTTAATTATATTTCTCACTATCTTACTATCTTTACAAATTTTATTTATATCTAATAAGTTCATGTCTTTTTCTAGATTTCTTACTTACATATACTACTAATTCGTGGGTTAGTGTATTTTTATTTAACGTGTTTTATTTATTATGAATTACATTTGTCACTTAAACAATACTAATATTGCTTTTTTATATTGGTTATTCACCGGTTTCGTTTCCTTTATGATATTTGATGGTATCATCTCCCCCTTCCCTATTCTACACTATTTGTCTGTGTTTTATCACCTTGGTTCACTTCATTTTCTTTATAGTTGGTTTATTCCATTTTTAATATATTTCTTCTCCTTCACTTCCATCTTGTTTCACTTTATTTTGGTTATTATCTGGCCAATCTCGGGGGTTGGGTCAATGTCATTTGTCTGTCAGTCTAGTTTGTATTTTTTTTATTTAACAATCACCTTTGGTTTACTATTCTTCCTTCTCCTTTCTTAATTTCATTTACCATTTTTATTCTCTTTTATTATTTATTTATTAAAATATATTATTTCTTAGCATTTCTTACATACTTATAGATATCAAATATGATCTGAATTTGGCGATGTTATATAATGCCCTTCCACCAAAATTGATCATTTTATAAAACGTGATTCTAAGTTTGATGAAATTATCAATTGTATTGTATCATTTTTTCTCATCTTCTGCTTCCTGTGCAGTTTTATTTTTTATGCTTAATTCTGTATCTTTTATTTCCTTTCTTCTGATTCTTTTCTTCATTATTTTCTCATATTACGAACTGGCTTATTGATTTTTTATTATAAATTATTCCCTATAAATCTTATTTTCCCTAACTATCCCTACTTTGTAGCTGAAATCGATTCGGATGGGCTCTATTGGCTTACCTAACTCCGTCGTTCAAAACTACTCTTATTCTGAGATCAGGGGAACATCATCCCTGCTCAGTAAAATGATTGCTGGACTTATTTCAACAGTCAATCGCAATTAATGAATCTTCAATACAGTCGTCTCGTGACTCATAATAATAATAATAATAATAATAATAATAATCATAATATTTGTTGGGAATCTTTTACTTTTGTATTTCATTATTGCTCAGTTCGAGTCATTTATTTTTTCATCTTTCTTTATAGATACTACTTGATAATACTTGAAGCATTGCTTTTCATTGATACAATTCACATTTTTATTCATTTTTAATTACTCTCTGTTTCCTCTCATTTCATATTATAGCTCTTAGAATGTTTGTTTTATTTATTTCGTTTTTTGATCATTGGTTTGTTTAATTTTACTTCCCATCTTTTTTCTAAATAGTTGTGGAAGTTGATCATTTTGATTGATATTTTTTTTTTTTCATAATTTTTTAACTATCATAGTAAGTTAGTGCTTCTTACTAGTTAGGAATTTTTGTAGCTTATTCCTTTATAGTATGTTTTGCTTTTATGCCTCATATTTTGGCTAAAGATTATTGTAACTTAATCTTATTTTGTAGGAATGTTCTGCAACTTCATTCCTTTATTATTATTTTTTATTTAAATATTATAGTAAGTTTGTGTTTCTTACTTTATATGGATTCGTGGTAACTTTATTTCTCCATTTTATAATTGGTCTAAAATATTATCGAAATATTTGTGTAAGCTGTCCTTACATAACTTTTTTGAATTTTGAAATTCATTTGAGATCCTTTTTCTTTATGATATTGGCAAACTTGTTCGTTTGTCTTGTTATCTTTCTTTATTTAAAGTATTTCGGTTGGTTTTTTACTTTAAGTTTTTTCAGTCATTGCTGATCGTCATAATATTTCTTAATTGATGCCTGATTGTATACACCCTTTATTTTCTTAGGTGACGGGGTGGGTGATCTCATAAGTGTTATTGCCCTTGTCTCTTGTTATAGTGTATGGTCCCAGGTATAATAATAGTAACTTTTTTGTAATGCCTTCTATGGAGCTGGGTAATTCTCTGGTTTTTATTAGTACCCTTTCTCCTACATTGTATTTAATAGTCTTTTTCTGGTTCTTAGAGTATTTGTTCTTTTGTTGCTCTACCTTTTCGGCTATTCTGTTGTAGAATTTTCTTTTCTCGAATTGATATTCGGTGTTGATGGGAAATTGAATCATATCAGTTATCTCTCTAGGCGGTGGCTGCTCAAACATCATTGTGTATGGTGTGGCTTCAGTGAAGTTGTGGTAAGCTAGGTTTATAAACTCTTCAGTGGATTTTAAGTAATTGTGCCACTCTTTTTGTTTATCGTGGCAGTAGGTCCTCAGTATTCGACCCACTTCTCTAAGTACTCTCTCACTGGGTTACTGCTGGGATGATAAACGGATGTTTTGTAAGTTTTAATATCATGTTCCCAGAGTCTGCTTTTCCAATGACTTCCCTTAAATTGGGTCCCGTGGTCGGTTATTATGGCCATAGGTTTCCCTACTTCTGGTATAAACTTGGTTAAGATAATCTCAATAATTTTCTTTATTGTCGCACGGTTAATGGAGTACAACTTTGTATATTTGGTGAAGTGATCGAACATGATGACTATGAATCTGAATCTGTGTCTTCCTCCACTGCGAGGAAACGGACCACATATATCAAGGAATGCCCTTTCTAATTTCTGACTTGATATTATAGTATATCATTATTAGACGGTAACCAAGTCACAGATTTAATTATAAATTTACCTTATTTCATTCTTGTGACTTATTTTTCTTGTTGTTTGTTACTTTTTACGTGTTTCGGAGCTCTTCAATGCTCCATCCTCAGAAAATCTGTTGCTATACTTCGTCTCGTTAATATTAAAATTTTTTGCATTGAAAACATGTATAATATTAAAACACGTATACACTTATACGATGGTCACATATATAAAACTACATAGTTCGGGTGCACCCAACACTGTCACATGCCAGACTGTCCGGTATCAATTACACTGTGTCTCTTAGTTTTATTCAAGATTGTATCATATAGATAGTGCGATCTAAAGTCCAGTTGCTCATTCAAAACATTGTCTGATTCAAACTTGAATGCCTGATAAATCTCGAACTCCTCAACAGCATTCATGAATAGTCCTTTATCACATATATGTATGGCTTTAAAGTTCGATTCAAAACTATTGTAATTATGGCCTTCAGATATTAGATGCTTTGCGAATTGAGAGCGGTTCGTATAAATATTATTTTTGGTTAGATGTTCCAAAAATAATATTTATACGAACCGCTCTCAATTCGCAAAGCATCTAATATCTGAAGGCCATAATTACAATAGTTTTGAATCGAACTTTAAAGCCATACATATATGTGATAAAGGACTATTCATGAATGCTGTTGAGGAGTTCGAGATTTATCAGGCATTCAAGTTTGAATCAGACAATGTTTTGAACGAGCAACTGGACTTTAGATCGCGCACTATCTATATGATACAATCTTGACTAAAACTAAGAGACACAGTGTAATTGATACCGGACAGTCTGGCATGTGACAGTGTTGGGTGCACCCGAACTATGTAGTTTTATATATGTGACCATCGTATAAGTGTATACGTGTTTTAATATTATACATGTTTTCAATGCAAAAAATTTTAATATTAACGTGACGAAGTATAGCAACAGATTTTCTGAGGATGGAGCATTGAAGAGCTCCGAAACGCGTAAAAAGTAACAAACAACAAGAAAAATAAGTCACAAGACGGAAATAAGGTAAATTTATAATGATATTATAGGTATCATATTCCTTTTTCGAATTGTTGCACTTTACCATTTGGCAAATATTACATTTTTGAATAGTTTTGTTTACCTTTCGATAAATATTTTTTATGTAAACTTGTTCCTCTAAAGCTTTTATCACTTTTATGGACCCCATATGGCCGTATCTAATGTGGTAGTCTAGTATCAATTGTTCTTTCACTGTAGATGGGATTACTAGTTTCCATTCTCCGATATCAGGATTGTTTTTAATAAATAGCAGGTTATTATGTATTTTATAATATTGTATAATTTTTTCTTCTTCTTCTTTTAACATTCTCTCCCGGATACTCATTATTTTTGGATCCACATTTTGACATCTTCTTATTTCCTGGGTTATTTTTTCTAGATCCATTCTGTCTTTGATAATGTTATACACTTTAACTAATTGTTCTTTCTCTCCCTCGAAAGTTTGTTGCTGGATGTTGATACGGGATAATAGGTCAGCAGCTGTGTTTTTCTTCCCTGGTATGTATTCCCAGTTAATATGATATTCTTGTAGCAACAATATCCATCGGGTTAATCTTCCGTGGCTGAGTGGTGAGTTTACACTGCTTGAGGAATGAAATGGATCTATGGTCACTTCTCACGGTTATGTTGTATCCTAGAATGTAAGTCCTGAATTTGTTGCAGGCGAACACAACACTAAGTAGTTCTTTCTCCGTGACATGATAGTTTCTTTCGCATCCATTTAAAATTCTACTTGCAAAACTTATGACCATATGTTGCCCCATCTCATCTTCCTGGTATAATACAGCACCTACACTGACGTCACTCGCATCACAATTCATGAAGAATGGCTTTTTGAAGTCCGGATGGTGTAAAATCACGGTGTTTAAAAACTTTTCTTTAATTTGGTTAAATACTTCATCTTGTTCGGACCCCCCAAGTCCATTTATCCTTAACTGATAATTGTTTTTTGAATTGTGCTGTTAATTTGGAATAATTATCGTGGAATTTACGATAATAATTGCAGATTCCAAGGAAAGACTGAAGCTGTTTTTTGTTTTTTGGTGTGGGGAATCGTATCGCTTCAACTTTTTCTGATGAAGGAGAGATGCCTTCCTCTGCTAGATTAAATCCTAAAAATTGTACCTTGCGGGCTATAAACTTTGACTTGTCCAGCTTAAGGGTTATGTGATTATCTGATAACTTTTTTAGTACGGTCTCCACTAGTACAGTGTTCTTGCCAATTTGATGACGTTATCAGCAGGTCATCTACGTACACGGTGGTAAAATTCAGTACCTCTTGTCCCAGTATTTGGTCCATACATTTAACAAATACTGCGACCGAATTTATCAGTCCAAATGGCAATCTTTTGAACTGATAGTTCCTCCCATCGAACAGAAAAGCTATGTATTTTCTACTGTTCGGATGTAGCTCCACCTGCCAATATCCACATACTGTGTCCCACGCGCTGATGTATTTTATACCGTGGAACTTCTTAAGAATTTCTTCGATTTCACCTGGGGATGTTCTATCGTTCACTATCATTTTATTGATCTCTCTTGCATCGAGGCAGATCTCACTTTTCCGTCCTTTTTCGGTATCGCCACTATTGGACTTGTATAAGGTGATTGACTTAATTCGATTATATCGTCTTCCATCATTTGATTGATTTCTGCCCTCACTGCATTCCTTTGTGAGTATGCGATGGGATAAGATTTTTTCTTGAAGTCAACGGGTTCTTTAAATCGGATCCGGCATTGATAGTCCTTTACTTTGCCTGGGGCGTCGGAAAAAATGTGTTTATATCTGTTGTATATGCTTATGAGTTCCTCTGCTTGTTGTACACTAATCTGTGGGTCTTGTTCTTCTCGTTGGAAGTTTCTGATCTCCTCCAGCTTGCTTGACCATAATTCTTCATCCTTCCAATCTTTCAATATGCTTCCGGGTGATTGTTGGCAATAATTGTTTTGGATCATGGTGCAGCTGGTTGTTATTAAAGGTAGGTTACTACCGTTCACTAGACCAGCTGACCATATCCCTTGTTCGGTGGTTTGTGCTACTTCTCCTAGCCGCAGGTTAATTATGGCAGAGTATTGTCTGAGTACATCACACCCAACAAGTATTGAGAAAGGCAGGCCGCTGGCAACAAGAAATGGCATAGTTACTATTATACCTTTGCTATTAAGTTCCAAGGATACTTGTTTCCTGACGGTCTTATTTTGTCGGCTGGTAGCACCAATGATAGTTACATTGTTTATGGGCAGGGTTGATATGGGTATACTACTTCCTTGCTGTAGTCTATTTAATTCTACTTGGTCGATCAGAGAGATATTAGATCCGGTATCGATCATTATGATTGATAGGATTCCATTTATTTGGGCACTTACATACACTATTTTGCTGTTTCTGATAGGCATCATGTTATAATTTTCTTCGATTAAATCGTCCCTTATATTTTTTAAATAGTTAGTACATATTATTGTGATCGTCTTGTCTGTTGTCATCTTATATTCCCCAAGAGATTGGTCCAGTGATGGTCTGTTCACAGTTCTCACCGACCTTATTCTTTTAAATGAGGGCTGGCCTCATTGTTTCTGACTTCATTTGTGTTTCTTTGTTGGCTCGTTGATGGTTCCTGTTGGTGGTTGTGTTATCACCATCATTCCCGACGTTTTCCTCGAAGAAGGTGTGGACTTTTGTGTTTGGTACCTGGTTATAGTACGTTCGTCGGTTATTTGCCTGAGAATTGTTTCTTACTGGACTCCGCCGTGCTTGACATCGCACATAATTCACTTGCGGTCGGTATCCTCGGTTGCTGTTGTTGTTACAGTTTCCTGGACGGTAATAATTGTTAGGACCGTTCCGTTGGTAGTTACCTCTGTAATCGTTTCTGAAATTACCATTGTTGTTATTGTTTGGGTGATAGTTCCTGGGCGCATTATTCCCCCGTTGATTTCCTTGATAGTTATTGGTGTTGTTCGGTGGTGGCTTATTATCACCCTGTTGGTTTGGTGGGGATGGCCCTTCGTTTAGTCTACTATTTCGGAAACTCGTGAATCTGTTCTTACGGTACTGCCATTCGTGTTCATGGCTCTCCAATAAACTAGCCATGTCCTGAATTGTCTTGACTTGACTGTACATACGGGCTTTCTGGATCGCATCGTCATAGTGGTAAGATAATTGTATGACTAAACACTCTTCTGGAATGCGTGGTTCCAAATTCCTGGCCATGCAGATATTTCCCAGAAAGTATGATGTTAGGGATTGTCCGTTTTGGTTTTCATACCTTCCGTTACTTAAATTGTTACGGACCATGTTCTGGGTTTACTCCGACCAGTATTTCTCTTTGAATTGGGTTTTGAATTCTTGGATGTTCTGGATGTCTGGTCTTATGGCGGTCCACCAGTTGTCATATGTTTCCTTAAACATGTCGTCTAGCATTCCCCTCACCGCTGTCCATCGGGTTTCGCGATTCTTTATTATCAATTCTTCCACCCTTTTCAAAAACTCCATCGGATTGTGCTTATAGTTGCGGAAGTGTATTGTATCTCGACTGTCATTGTTAAATATTTGGTTATGGTTACATGACCGGTCACGCCAGGCGTCCACTTCTTCCTGTAATAATTCTCGTCTATGCATCTCTTCAATTCTTTGTTTATTTTTGTCCACTTTACTGTCGATTTTATTTAAATTGCTGTACACTCCTTCCATTCTTTCTCCCAGGTCCGTTCATACAGCTGCTATCTCCTGGTTCTCTTCCCGGACTTGTATGTCCTGGTTCACCTGTTCACCCCTTTTGGCTGTTTCTTCATAACATTCCTCAATTCTCCTTGTATTTTCTCCTTCGAGGTTGTTTATTTTATTTAGTACTTCCTCACGGACTTCTGAAACAGTTTCGTTGGTCTTCTCCATTCTCTCCGTCTCCTCTAATTTCTCATTCGTTTCAGTGATCTGTTGTATGGTTTCTTCTCGGTACTCCTTTAATTGTTGTATCACCTGCTGCTTCATCTCTTCCTTAGTTTTTTCATTGCTTTCCTTCAGCTGTTGTTGGAGGGTTTCGTTATTTTTGTTAATGGTTTGTCTCAATTCTTCTTTCTGCTTCTGAAAATTGTTGTTCGTTTCTTCTTTCATGCTGTCGAATTTATCGTTCATCTGTTTCAAACTCTCTTCATTCTTGTCGAATTTATTGTTCATACTGTCTATCTTTTCATTCGTCAGTTTGTTATTCTCCTCACTCTTGTCTAATTTATTGTTCATGTTATTCATCATTTCCATTAATTTAAGTATGTTCGGGTCTCCTCTAACTTCTCCCTTGTCACCCGCCTGTAGTTCCATTTCTTTGTCTTGGGTTGGTTCTGTTGTGGTTATTGCTGTCTCCACTTCTTCAATCGATGTTCCTTCCTCTTCTTCCCCTCTATTTTCTTCCGTTTCTTTCTCCTTGGCTAATTTTTTTGATAATCCTCTTGTGTGCATCTTGATATCCCTTCGTAATCGCCACTAGAATTTTCGTATTTCCCTTTCTTCTAGTCCCACCAGTTGGTCGCCAATTTGTAACCAGACGAACGTCCGTATAATCTTACACGGGTGCAACGTGTCTTCTCTATCCATCGTCGCTTTGGAACGTAACTTACGCTGGTATCGTCCGTTGTGAACGTACGAATAACCAGGTCTTGATGTTCTTACCTGTTGTTCACTAGGGGTGTGAAAATCCCGGGTGGCGCCAAATTGTTTTATTAAAACAATTAAAAAATTTTTAAGTTTGTATGACAAGCGCAGCTCAGGCGGTGTGAATAATTCAATTTGTTCCCGCCTCGCCTTAACCGTCTGGATCGGGCCAGTAGTTCGTTGCGTTGGCTGTGCGATTGCTTGTCGTCAATACTACCTATTTGGTAAAATGTACACAAATTTTTATCCACCTAATGAAATTATAACACAGTGGTTACGCTCAGTACTTATTTATTTTTGGTTAACGATTAATTATTCAGTTAATACAAATTATGTTTTCTTTTGTAATACATTTGCACCGGTAAATTATATGAGACACATCTCTGGGGTTTGACAAATCGATCTTTGAACTTAACAATAGACATTCAGTAATGGCGTCTGTTGGAATTGTACACAAAATTATTATTGTTCGATCGTCGTGGCTTCTTGAGATTACGTTAAAAGGATTATTAATGATTACAACAATAAAAATACACACCCTTACATCAGTTAAACTTAAAAACAATATACTGTTTAGTTATAACTTGTTTATTGGAGTGTAGTAAAAGTGTTACAAAATATCGCTAACTAATAACAGGTTAACTTTACCAGTTGAAAAATTTGCAGTGTCTTAGTTTTTTAATTTAATCTTTGAAAGTAATTATGTGCAGTTTAGTGAGAGTTCAGCTTTCAGTGAGAAATAATTAACGTGAGTTTATTCGGAAATTTGGGTAATTTAATAGATACTTAACACTTCAGTAGACTGGATGAACTCAGTTGATCTGTTAATAATGAATTAGGCTGCAATCATATTTAATTTTCAATTGTTCGGGGCTTCGGGCATCTTTTCCAAGTTAATCGGCAATATATTATTTTCTTTAATTCGGCTTCGACATCAGTTAAATGGTTTCAGCCATCGTCTGCTTCCTTGGTGTTCACTTGCTAGTAATTTCGTTTGATATTTTGATGTTTTAATTAACAATTTTGATCGTTCAAGAACTGGCGTCTATTCAACAAGAGCGTCATATTACAAGTAAAGAAATCTAACGGTAAATTAGTAACCAAACGTCTGTTGTCATAGTAACCAATTAATCCTGATTGGTTAATTCTGATTTATGACCATTGTTATCAAATTTGAATTTTTATTCAAAATAGCTGTATATCTTCTTATTGATTATATTCTTGTGTCATCTTCCCTACATATTAAATATTATCACCACTGTTATTATTTCCTTTCAAAGATTAATTTGGTACCACATAATGTATGGTTTTATGAAATATCAATGTTTGTACATTTATGTTAATATTTGGTATTTACATTTCTCCTTTAAATTAAGTTCTTATGCTAATATTTTTCCTTTAAACTGATTTACAAAATATTCTCGGCTATTTACTCGCCTTGAATTTATTAATTTCCTGGTTGTTGTTATACAATTTGCAATTATTTGTTATTGACAGTTATACATTTCCTAGGCCTAAGTAGCCATTGATTATTTTTACTTATCATATTCTAATTTATATTTCATTTTATTACAAAGTGTTTTGTTCTGTTGTTATAATTGATTCGTTTAGTGGTTGTTGTCTCTTGAATTTGTTTGTGTTCTGATTATGTGTCAAGATTATTTTCTATATCTTAATACCTAAAATATAACAACTAGGCCTATGGACTGTAAGCTTCCTTCAGCCATATCCTATCCATAAAATTAAAATGAACAATTCTTTACCAGTTATTAGTTACTGTTGGTTTAACATACATTTCATTCTTTTACTATTATTTTGAGTGAGAAACATCACTTCTTTCAAACTTTCTTAATTTATTTTCCCTTATAACATAGGGTGTTTATTAATTACATTCTGAATTTCTTAATTCTTTACTAATCCCTTTCTCCATTCCATGTTAACACAAAGTGTTTATCATACATGGGCTTTCTCCCCTGAATAACATCATATCCTTTATCTATCTCTAATCTAAATACTATTTCTAATTACCCTTAACTATATAATTTTTATAAGCTCACTCTTAAATCATTTATTGTTTCATCATTGATTTATTAAGTGTTTTCTTATCTATTAATATCTTTTTAATCATACTATCATTTACAATATCCTTTTTCACCCATCACTTTCACCTTTAATTAATTGGTGTTTATCACTTATTCACCCATTATTTTGGGGTATTTACACTTTCACTATTATCACTTTTTAAACTTTTTATTTTAAGTGTTTATTGGTGGGTAATCCCTATTATTACTTTTCTTTGTCACTTAGTTACTTTAATTATATTTCTCACTATCTTACTATCTTTAGAAATTTTATTTATATCTAATAAGTTCATGTCTTTTTCTAGATTTCTTACTTACATATACTACTAATTCGTGGGTTAGTGTATTTTTATTTAACGGTGTTTTATTTATTATGAATTACATTTGTCACTTAGACAATACTAATATTTCTTTTTTATATTGGTTATTCACCGGTTTCGTTTCCTTTATGATATTTGATGGTATCATCTCCCCCTTCCCTATTCTACACTATTTGTCTGTGTTTTATCACCTTGGTTCACTTCATTTTCTTTATAGTTGGTTTGTTCCATTTTTAATTTCATTTTTCTTCTCCTTCACTTCCATCTTGTTTCACTTTATTTTGGTTATTATCTGGCCAATCTCTGGGGTTGGGTCAATGTCATTTGTCTGTCAGTCTAGTTTGTATTTTTTTTATTTAATAATCACCTTTGGTTTACTATTCTTCCTCCTCCTTTCTTAATTTCATTTACCATTTTTATTCTCTTTATTATTTATTTATTAAAATATATTATTTCTTAGCATTTCTTACATACTTATAGATATCAAATATGATCTGATGTTATACTATGCAAAAACATTTTTTGTACCACTCTACCGGTCAGAAATATGGCGGTTTTGTACTTTTCACATGGAATAACGCAAGTAAATATTCAATAGGGTAGATGGTAATTTTTTTATATGTTCATTTGAACCTAAAAAATACGATCCATTTGTTTCCGAAACGTCTGGATTAACAGAAATCGAGAAAAAAAACAATTACAGAAAAAAGGCAATTTTACCCCCACCCCCTAGGAGAAGATGGTAGGGGGGTAAGAACTATCTGCAGTGTAATATTTTGAGGTGTACTATACATTTATAAACTTAAAGGATTTTTTTGTAGGGGCATTTTACCTACCTTAATGTGGGGGGGGTACCCTTTACTGGACGCTTGTAATTTGTTGCGAACAGCATGGAACCTTGTGACACCTAAAACTATTGAAAATTGTTTCAATCATGCTCGATTCATTTTGAATTCAGAGATTAAACAAACCGAATTCGAAGAAAATGAAATTGGGCCTACCCTGTCTGAAATGTTTAATCACGTATCATCAGCATTAAATGTTTCAGTTTCTCTAAATGAGTACATGTCTGTTGACGAGAACGTAACTATGGCTCCCATATTAACAGAGTGATATCGTAGAAATAGTGCAAGCTGAAAACTGTGAAAATGATGAGAGTGACGACGAACTTGACACAGAAAATATGACAGGAGTTCCTACCGCTACCGATACGCTTTCTTTGCTGAGACATGTTCGTCGATTTTGAGAAGCCAACTCGGAAGGTGAAATGTTTGAGCACGTCGATAAACTAGAACAATTTATGGAAAATCAAGTAGTGCAGAATTCTGTACAAAAGAGAATAACAGACTATTTTAAAAAGAATTGAACATTGCCACTACAATAACTTTACATTTTAAGAAAAATTAATTACTGTATAATAGTCTAGGAGGATAAATAAAACGTTCATATGCAAGTACCTTTTGAATATTCTTTATTGATTTATTTTACTACACAATTCAGTAAGTAATCTCTTCAGTAATTGCCCATTTACAGTACAGTACTTCTGTATCTTATTTTGTTTCACTTTTTGTCCGTTAACACGAAATTCGGTTAACACGAAAAAAACAGCTGGTTCCCGTCATTTCATGTTAAACGTGTTCCACTGTAGTTATATACACTTGATCAGAATTAAATTCTATGTAGTAGCAGTACTTCACAAACGTAGATACTCATCCAGTTCTTGTTTTATGTGTTTTAGAGGGGATAATGAAGAGGAGAAATTTAATAATTTTCAGTATTGGAGAGACCCTTTGCCA
Organism: Magicicada septendecula; assembly: GCA_034769895.1. NCBI lineage: Eukaryota > Metazoa > Arthropoda > Insecta > Hemiptera > Cicadidae > Magicicada > Magicicada septendecula. The sequence goes on from CM068367.1 coordinate 732,930,883, forward strand.
AAACTTGATCTTGATGATAGATTAGTCATAGATGTGCCAAACTGTGATGTAAGTGGTAAATGTTTTTTTTAAGGCTAGGAAATTATTTAAATCATGGTGTCTAACTATTTTTAAAATGTTTTATCGTTAAATATTAATGGTCTTTTCATGTGTGAAATGGCCTTTTCTAGAAAGATTTAAGTAAATTGGCTTCATCGTTGGATAATATGAAGTTACATTTTTCACACCCAGTAGTTCCAACTCATTCTTCACAGATGCACATGGTTCCACTGAATGTACCGTCATACGTATTGGGTAAGGTGAATACATTAATTTTTAAATGTATGAAAGTTTTATATGATTATATTATGTTTTATTCTAATCAGTATTACTGAAAATGATAAAGCAAATTTGACATCTTCTATTTGTCATTAGAAATTTAGGAAAAGCTTGAAGTACAGTACTTCATGTATGCTACAATGGAAATAATTTTTGGTAGATTAAGTTGGATTATTTTTCTGATATTTGTCAGTAGAAGAGAAAAAGTTGCTGATTTTTATGTGTGGGAACTGAAAATGGGAAAAAATCAAAGTTTCATCACTAACCATATTATCTTCTGATCTTTTTTATTTAAAAACACTCGCACACCATTCTATTATGTGTACTCTTGTTATGCGATATGAGAATAGGCAATAAATTAAAATCTTGTAAATGAAAGTAACATGTAAATAGATGTAAGATTATATTTGATAATCACTAAATAATGGATTAAATACTGTAAAGAAATTAGATAATGTGAAACAAGTAAAAATTGTAATAAATAAAGTAAAAAGAATAATATGACTTGTGTAACTACAAAAGTAAAATAAAATTACAAATGCATGCATAACGTACTTAAGAAGAAGCCACAGGTCAAACAAAGTCACACTGTATAAACAAATGGAGAGAAGAAAGCCATAAAACATGTACACCATCATACGGATAGTTCACAACTTATTAGAATTTTTCTGCTAATATTGAGCAAAATCTGCAGTTATGGTAGCATGATCGTCTCAGTTAACATTTACTAACAAGATCCAAATGGATTAAGTGCCCCCCCCCCCATTAAAAACTTTTTGTCACGAGTTAACAAACAGTTCTCAGTTAGGAAGAAAGTAACAAAGGTTTGTGAATAGGTCATGAGTGGTTCAGTTTTTTTTTTTAAAGTTATGCCATCACTGATCTGAGTTTCCCATTAGTAAGTTGCTTTTTATATACACGTGCACTCTTGACCTCTGTTTACCACTTGAATAAATGACATGGTCTGATATTTTTCTGTTAAATTCACTTTTATATTTATTTTTCAATATTGGAAAGAGCATATTCACTCTTGGTTTCTGTTTCATAGCTACTTCCTCTCTTTACACAATTCATCATATGCTATCTAAACTTCATTGTCTGTATTATTAAATAAATTATAATTGTTATTGGAATTGAATGATTTTTCATTTTCACTTAATTTTTAGTACTAATAACATAAAGCATATTGGCTTTATGGCATTAGTTAATAATAATGTAAACAAATATTTTATATAATATAAATTATTATATAATTATTTTATTAATTAAACATGTGAAATCATATATAAAAACCGGCAACCTTTTTCATGGTAAAAGAAGGTCCCAGTTATTACACTAAAAAAGTATAAATTGTAAAAAGCATAATATAGTGAAAAGTGCACGAATTTGTTTTTAGGAGATGTCAGTGTATTGTGAATATCATTTTCTGAAAAACAAGGGTTAATGCAGGCCATTCTATAAAGAAAGTGTGAAGGGGCATAAAAATTAGTTCATCCAAAGGTATACTGACTGTTTTAAGTATATAACAGCAAGGGACTCCTTTGATCTTTGTCACACCCATTAATGAAGTCACACCATATACTGCTTTGTGTGTCCACATATGAATCTTAAATTTCTTACTATTTTCCATTCTGGATTTAATTTAAAAAATGGTCTTAATATTTCAAAATGTTCTATGCAAAATTACAGGGGTTTTTTAATGGATTTGAAGTTTGTACTCAGCTTTTTGAAGTATTTCAAATAATACTTTCTGAAAAAAATTAAAGTTTATTAAGATAGTGTTTCAAATAAAATTTTTTGAGAATTTAATTACACATTTTATAATTATTTTATACACTGTAACCTTAGAAACTAACTGAGTTACATAAAAACTGTAGGACTCAAAATATAACTAATTTAAAAAATCGGTATGGAGCACCATACATGACTTCCATGTTCTAAGATTTATATTTTAAATCATTTTCGAAATGAAATATTTCCATTGAACTTCTTTCTTCAGTCTTAACCAAAGTACTGTGGTTCACGTTACTCATGTTAGTGCACTCGATTTTCACTGATGGTAGTCGATGGGACTGCCGAACCATTTGGTTTTGCAGAAAACATTGGGCCACGGCCAAACAGCCCGGGAAGGAATTTTAACAACAAACTACTTCTCTGTTGCTGATAACGTAGTACACATATAAAAAATTATCGCCTCCCCATTCAACTATCATTTTCATTTATAGAATACTACCCCTTCCCCCTTCACCTACCCTTTTCATTTATAGATATTTCATCTACCTTTCTACAGTGGATTATTGTGATCTTCTTTTCAGGATACTTTATCAAAATTAAGTACTTTACTCTTATTAAAACGTAAAATGTTGAAGGTAAACTACCCATTCCACTTAACCGATCTTTACAAAAATCAATAGATCTTGAGTACTCTAAAACTCAGGCACATATGCAATATATTATTTGATTCTGTTTCAATTTGCAGGAGTTATATTGTTCGCCATACAAATAAAATGGAAACGTAAACATTACATAATTGAGATATGCTTACCTGCCACGAACTATATATTTTCTCTCATACATGATTTACACTAAAATGAAAAAATTATAATTTTATTGCCTGGCAACAAAATTATTTTATTTTTAACAATTACCATTGTTTGAAAAAGTTTAAATGAATTTTCAAGCACTTTACTGTTGTTAAAATGTAAAAGGTTGCAGGTAAACTACCCCTTCCCCTTAACCGATCTTTACCAAAATCAAAAGTCCTTGAGATCTCTACAATTCAGGGATGTATGCAAAAAATTATTTGATTCTGTTTGAATTTGCAGCTGTTATCGTTTGCCATAGAAAATTACCCTCGATAAAAAAACGTTGCAGGTAAACTACCCCTTCCCCTTAACCGATCTTCACCAAAAACAACAGGTCTTGAGAACTCTACCATTCAGTGCTGTATGCGAAACATTATTTGATTCTGTTTGAATTTGCGGCTGTTATCGTTTGCAAAAAAAAAAAAAAAATTACCCTTGATAAAAAAAACCGTTGCAGGTAAACTACCCCTTTCCCTCAACTGATCTTCACCAAAAACAATAGGTCGTGAGTATTCTACAAATCAGGGCTGAACGCAAAAAATTATTTGATTGTTTGAATTCGCGGCAGTTGTCGTTTGCCATAGAAAAAAAATCTATAGATAGACAGACAGACAGACACACAGACACTTTTCGAAAAACGACTTTTTTTCATGTTTTGAGTGTAGTACAATCAGAATCTGCAATAATCTCGAACACGATTTTTTTTGCCATCACCATACTTCCATTTCCTTAAGGAACATGGAAGTAAAAAAGGGAAGGGTGATTTTCTAAATAACTTGGTCATAATGCGTGTTAAGGGAAGATCATATCTTATTTTTTTACTAGTTTTGAAGTGAGCTTACATTTAGTGTTTGTTTCTAAAAATGTATAAACACTTTAAAAAATGGCAGTTGTAAGAACAGTCCAGAATGTAGGGAATTAAAGTTTGTAAGACGTTTACTTGAAACTTTGTTTAATGTGCTTTCATTTTTTTTGGGGGGGGGATAGCAGTTGACTATTGCTCTTGAAGAGAGGTTAAATGGTTAATACTTTACAAGGATACAGCTTGGTCAATGTACATCATAGAAGATAAAAGAAAACTGGTTTAAAAGATTAAAAGAAAATTAATTAAATCTAAGAAAAAAGTCGTGTGCTAAAGGTGGAATTTTTAAGATACTTTTGAAAAACCCAATTTTACCCTTCTCATCCCCCCCCCCCCAAATTTGTAAAGAGACGCCTATCACTCAGCCTCTTCAGACTCTTAAATTGTAAGTAATCCTAAGCTTCCTGTATCTCAATATCACAGGCCTTAATTTTTTTTTAAGCTTAATTTTTGTTTATTTTTATTGTACTATTGGCCTTAACAACATGTTTCAAATTGTATAAACTTTTCATTTGAATGCAGATCTTATAAACTGTAATACTAATAGTGTGAACACAAAGTTTTTTGCTTTAAAGAAATTATACAGAAAATGCACATGTTAACGTGTCATTGGTACAGTACAAGCCCGATATAGCGCGGTTGTCAGGTGACATACTTTCCCCCGCGTTATAGGCGTAACCGCAGTATATCGGAAGGTGACCTGTACAGTGACAAATGATGGGGAGGGAGGACCGGGAAAAAGGCTACAGCATAATGCACTACTATATACTGTACGTAAATTACGTCACCAAATGTAGAAATAAAAAATAAGAAAACTGTATTTTAATCCAATATTTTAATCTATTTTAATCCAATGGAATATAAAATACACTATTTATACATTGCTCACTCGACCTACTGTAGGCCTAATTGTTGGTCTTAAAAAAGTCCGTAATTGTTGTTTGACGGGATAATGCACAGCGTTTCTTTCCGCGTATTGTTTTATAAATGCGAGGTGCAGCAGATGAACATTATTAGATTCACTTTGCCTCTCCATCCACGAAATTACTTTGTTTTATGTGTATTATCACTTCACTAACATTTAGAATAACTTCTTTCACTTCCACCCCATTTTCATTTCCATCATCGTGTGCCGAGTTTTGGAAAAACTCGGCTGTTTTTTTTATGTTAACGAGAACGGGCAGTGTCGAATTAATTAATTAAGTATTACTGGCGCCCGTCTTGTTATGCTTCCGCTGTGCCGATCCGCGCGCGCTCTGGGTCTATAGCTTCGTAAAATTTTTCAGTAGTTGTAATAACCAGTCCACTATCAGCGTTCAACGTAGTAGCTCGTCTGTATTCGCCTGGCAGCTTCGACTTGGAATTTTACCTACTATATATAACTATGCCTAGATAAACGACTACGCGACTCTCCGGGTTCCCGAATTAAGTCGTCAATCTGTCTCGCTCCAGCGGATGGCCGATCACCTGCCATCCATGAAGTAATAAATCCAGTCACTTTCCGCTTAGCTGTCAGGACGAATGGACGGACACACACACTACAAGATCCTCAAGCCTTGTGCTGTAATACCAGGTGACATTTATGCCTTTTAAAAAATGTTTGTGGCCGCTACACCTTACATTGAGATATTTTGGAAATGCTCCAGTTTAGAACTTTGTTGTGCACAAGTCCAACGGGACATTTGGGGTTAAATATTCTTTTCCTTTTTACTAATGCTTACGCCTCAGAGAAGTTGTAAACTCAGCCAGGGTCATGCATCACCCGAATTGATGTTAGTTTTTTTTTACTGTAAATATGGGCGGCACTGACTGTCACTAAGTGATATTAGCGTTAAGTATGCATGCACAGGTGCCTCGGTACCTGGTAGGGGAATTTTCGTGGTTATATACATTTTCATTTAATTGGGTATTTGATTTAGTTATTAATTTAAAGGTTTGGAGGAGGTGCTTTAACCTGTGGACGACACCTGTTGGTGCTGTTATCCACAGGTCCATAACATGTCATAGTTTGTTGGATCTAGTCCGGGCGCATGACCGTGCCTGAGGTCAAGTGGGTTCTTTATGAACACCTCAAGTATGTTTTATTAAATTAAATCCATAGATTCTGCTTTATGAAATTCATTTCAACTGTTTAAATAATTTTGTAACCACCAGACTTTTGCCATAGCCAGCACAAGAATTGTTAAGTTTTCTTTTTTATATTTCATAATAATACTTCACTGATAAATGTTAAAGAAATGTAAAACAAATCAATACCAGTTCTAAGTTATTTTTGGGTGGTTACGTTCCACTGATCTTGCTTGAAAATTTGTTTTTTTTTTGTAAGAAAATAAAAGAAATGAGAATATGCATTTTATGCAACCGGGCAGCCATGTTGACCTCGTGATGGCACAGTTATTATTATTTGGGGTACGAAATTGATATTTCCCTTTTATACTTGGTACTTAAGTGCCGTTCTGACTATTTTGCCAATTTGACTTTGGCCTTTCACATACTTAGAATTTTGGGGTGTTTCAACTCTGGTCTTCTGTGACTTATTATTTGGTTTTGGGTTTGTTAATTGAGAAGTTTTAAGGTGGGCCGGGTACTTGATCTGATTAAGGTGGATTTGAGGGTGTTACGATGACTATATATATATACTGTTAATGATTTCGAGGTTCGGTCATTAATCATGAAAACTCATTTTTGCGACGTTTCGAGATTTATTCTTCTCATAATCATGCCTGCAACATTAAAATATAGTCTTACTACAATTATATTATTTGTAAGTGTGTATAGGTGTGTGTAAAGTCATACATTACTATAACTATTTACTTACATTAACTGTGAGATGAGCTACAGCAACCACATTACACTAAACACTTATCACTGTTCCATACTTATACACATATAACACATTACATTTGTATAGTGTTGGCGTTATGAAGTTATCTGACAGACTGCCAGCGATATAAAATTTTAATAGTACCTTAACTAGTAAGTTGTTCAGTATTCCTATAACCTGTAAACCATTGTCCATTTTAAAAAGAGTGAATAAGATTAGAATAACATTTGTTAAGACTTTGTTCTGAACAGTATTTCAAAAGACGTATTTATCAACATAAATATAGCTGCCAGAAAGTAAATACTAACAGACCTGATCCCACGGCCCTAACACAACACGCCCGTACACACGGTCACTCGTTTCAGTTTCATAAAGCTAAAGTAATTCATGCAGAAAGTAATCACTTTAAACGGCAATTCCTAGAAATGCTAACAATAGAGAAGAATAAACACCTTTCAGTTAACAAGAAAACGGACGTACAAAGTCTTAGCAAATGTTATTCTAATCTTATTCACTCTTTTTAAAATGGACAATGGTTTACAGGTTATAGGAATACTGAACAACTTACTAGTTAAGGTACTATTAAAATTTTATATCGCTGGCAGTCTGTCAGATAACTTCATAACGCTAACACTATACAAATGTAATGTGTTATATGTGTATAAGTATGGAACAGTGATAAGTGTTTAGTGTAATGTGGTTGCTGTTGCTCATCTCACAGTTAATGTAAGTAAATAGTTATAGTAATGTATGACTTTACACACACCTATACACACTTACAAATAATATAATTGTAGTAAGACTATATTTTAATGTTGTAGGCATGATTATGAGAAGAATAAATCTCGAAACGTCGCAAAAATGAGTTTTCATGATTAATGACCGAACCTCGAAATCATTAACAGTATAATAATACGGTCGATAATTAACATTCCTATATATATATATATATATATATATATATATATATATATTGTAACGCAACAGAAATGCAGTCATCCATGTTACATAAATATTATATTAACAAAATAATAAGCAAATCAATATCTAACCCCATGATAAAACAAAAGTCTAATAATTACATTTATAATTATAGATAAAGATAAATAAGGATGCAAGGTAGAAATAACGAGAATAAACAAACCTGTAAACTAGACAATAGTTAATGATCCATGTTCAGTGAAAAGTAAATCAATATGATACTGATGAGAAGTGTAAGAAGTAAAATAGTACAGAAATTGTCAAAGTAAATGACCATGAAAGTAAACAAAAATGAAACAATAATTTACCTTATAGCAATAGCAAGTAAGGATTCTGAATTAAATGATATTATTTTGTGACAACGAATGTTATGATAAAGTTTATGTTATGTTATACCAATTACTTGTTGAGTTAATGGAAGGTAATGAAACAAGATGTATTATTCAATTACTGTTATAGAATGATGTGGGAAGCAGCTCGTTAGCGTTAATAGATTTCAATTTTCTTATATGTGATCCATAGATCAAGATAAAATTGTCATTAGATATGAAAAGAATAATTATTTATGTAAATGTTAATAGTTAAGATTTGATTATATGTATGAATTTATATAAAAGGGCTATAGTTGTTCACCAGTTATAAACAAAGGTAGGTCCGTATACAATAAAAGGCGTAACAGCCAATAACACTGTATAACCACTCATAACATAAAGGTTAGGTACGTAAGTTAATAATTAATGAATACGGTTCGAAGAGCTAGGAAAAAACATTAAATAAGTAATGATATATAATAAACCATCTCAATTTATACAAATTATGATAATGCCACAATGCCATGATATCGATTGATAACGTTTGATATCGAAAAAGTAATAAATATAAAAGAAACAGGCTCATATCAAAAAACCAGCAGAATATTGTAGCGTGAGAGAAAATCCACTACTTATTAAGTCATATAAAATCATAAAGTTTAATTACACCACATATGTTAAAATAATATTGAATGAGATTTAAGGAAATCAAAGGAATGAACCACGATAAAATAAAAATCCGCATTACATTATATAAAAACCACTGTTTAAATATCAAAGAAAGTATTGAAAGCAACTCATATTATAAGATCAGTAATTTACCCAGGAAGCGAGGAGCAGTAAACAAATTAAATAACACCATATCAAGAAGAAAGAGAATCAGTTTAAGAGTGAATACCAAAATACCCCAAAAACAAGAAGAAGGAAGAATAAAGTTTGTGATCAGGAAGAAAACAATACCCTGAAACCTTTAGAGAAGAACAAGGTCCGTATCAGTAAATAAATTAGATGCTCCAAACTAAACATCAGTCGAGATAACACAAAGTACCTTGGTTTACCCAAGAATGAAGAAGGAAGACAAGAAGACCAGAAGAATGAAGACTAGAAGAAGGACAAGAATGAAGACCAGAAGAAGGACAAGAATGAAGACAAGAAAGAAGATAAGAAGAAGGACAAGAAAGAAGACAGGAGGAGAGGAAGAAATAGTATGAAAGAAACACCGTTGTAAAACCTATTATTATTATTAACTACCATCAACCCCAAAACCATAAAAACGATTAAAAAGAAAGTATAACATACCAAAATCCTATAAAAATGTAATTATTTAGAAAACTAAAGTGCTGTATAGTATTATAAGAAGTGAACCGACTAAAGCTATTGTGTGATAAGAAAATAAACAAGTCTTAACAGTCCATGATTACTAAAGGCCTGGTCTGAGATAATAAGACTCAAAATATCAGAACCAACAGTGAAAGTGAATTTGTGTAAGTGTTTTTTGGAAATGCAATAAACTTAAAGTTGGTGATACTATGACTTATCAATATGCTATATAACAACTTTAATATCCAATAATAAACAGCATAATAAAATAATAAAATGGAAGATTTCCAGTATTTTATTATTTTAATGTAACTCTTTATTTACAAGACATTTGTAAAAAATGCTAATAACTAGAGTATGGGTGGACATGTTTACTGATGAAGGGGATCATAAATAATAATGGTTTAGACCAGAAAGGACTGACATTAATTTAATATTCATAGGTTTAAAATGTTTAAATACACTGTTTGTTCACAGCCATAAAATCAATGTGTTTGTAAGAGTTATTAGAAAATAAGATTTATATTATGTGTTTAAAATGAATAATGTTTGCTAAATAACAGCATACATACCATTAATAATGTTTCAGTAGGTATGCTATGTTAACTCAAAAAGAGTTAAAAGTATATGTTCAAACCATGTCAGCAAAATATGTTCAATTGTACAGATTGCTAAATAATGTTCATAATTATTTTGTATAACTGTAGTGTTAATTAAATACTACACCTCACAATAAGTTATAAACAATTTTATTTTCATGTAATAGTAACTATGTAAAGTCAGAGGAGTGGTAAGATTAAATTTATTTGAGAAAGACAGAAATGTAAAATTCTAAACTCTAGGCCATTTGGTGAATTCACAGAAACAATATAAACCAGTATAATTCACTTATAAATCCTGTAAACTAGCAAGATTTAGATAAGGTAAATCAGTTAACCACTACTGGGAATGATCCTATGAGTTAAAATGATAATAAGGAAATATACCTTAAAATATTGTAAATTTTCAAAATATATAAATTAATTAATTTTAAAGAGCAATGTCAAATTTAGAGATTAACACAAAAAACCAGTTCAAAGGTTTAATTTATATGTATTTAAGGAAAGGAAGAGGAATATGACTAATTAAAATTTATTATAATAGTATTAATGATAATTAAAATGGAGGAAAATTTGTATAAAGACGGAAATCCAATTTTGAGCCTATATTTCCAAAAGGGAAAGAAATTTGTTAATTTCCACAAAATGTCTACAGATATGGACTATAATATATCAGTTTATAAGGATGATGATTAAACCAATGATAAGATTCATAATTCATGAAATTGATGAATAAAATAAATAAATTCCATATATAATGTAATATTGTATCATGTGTATGGGTAATCGAAATATGTTAACAATACTTTTTCAAAGATTAACTGGGCCAGATTTTGACCAAGTTAATTAGTCTTTTGTTGAATATCAAGCTGAATAGTTGTGTGAAAAAACATTCCTTAAAACCGAGTAGAAAATGGTACGACAAATTGCCATTAATGTTAGTGCATCGAGAGTTAGATGAATTGAACACCTACTTAGCTAAATTTACCAAAACTTTAACGACAATAGTGAGAAATAACACCTAACTTCATGATACGAGTGATATAAAACAGTAAAACAATATATTTGACATAATTCACGCTACAACGCATTATCACTTTTACAGACAACCTAACCAACAGAAGTGAACACATACCAAATAACTTAATTAACACCAATATACACGGAACACTTCTTCAGAACACCCCAAACTACCTAATAGACAGATTACACCAGTGCGGGAACATTTCAAACATTCATGAAGATAATTTTGTTGAGTTTTTAACAAGACGACTTTTGCAGTAACATATCCAGATCGAGTAGCGGCCATCTTTGAATTTACTAAGCCTGCCTTCTTCATCCCGTGGTGACGTCATAGAAGCTGCCAATGGTCTGACAAAACAATTTATTAAACATTATATATCAGAATTATTTAAATACTGTTAAATAATAATTATTGAATTTATTTTAATTGTTAATGTTATACTTTCTCGTCACCCTTCTCTGACTATTAATTTAATCGCTCAAAGAACCTGTCCTTTATATAATACCTATAATAATTTTTATACTGTATGCACAATCGATAATTACCTGAGACGGAGTCGATAATTGTTCTCAATCGATCAAAAATCGATTATTTATTAAATTGTTCAATAAATCTATATATTTCAATTGTTTTTTATCTATTATTTCACAGGCTAATTTAAGGTTATTTATTAAGGCTAAGGGACTTCAAGAAGAAAATATTTTATTTAAGTGAGATATTGGACCAGCAAGAAAAATCATCGATCGATTGCTGACTGGAGTTAATCTATTTAACTCCAGACTTGGTTCAAATCTTCCCGAAGTGCTCAATAGTTAATAAATACCTTCCTAATCCTTAAAATTTTTACAAAACCTTTGAAAACAGCCTTATTTCTTATTTACAAACAGTGATTAACATAAACAACATTATTTTTTTTATTGAAAATTTTATTTTTTATAAAATTTTTCTCTACTATTTTATTTTTGTAAAGACCGGCATACAGGGTCTTCTTACAAAGTGGCGTCCAACTTAGAGGGCTTGATAAGATAAGCCTGGCAGCGGTTAATTAGTAGAAGAGAGAAAAATGCAAAGACGAGCTACTTCGAAAAAGAGGGCGGCAGAGGCCGAAAAAGAGGTTGACATGGGGGATAAGGAGGCAACACCTGTGGAGGATCCGGAAGTGTTATTAATCCAGGTGGAACATAAACAACCTGAACCACCAGAGGAACAATTAGAAGTACCAACGCAGACAGTGGAAGTCAATGTCCCAGAGAAGGAGAAATCTAAAACAAAAGAAAGTAAAATGGACAGATTAATGGAAATGTTCATGAAAATGGATGAGACAATGAATGGAATGAGTCAAGATTTGAATAAGAAAATGGATTCCACTACGGAAGATAACAAGAAAATGGAGGAGAATTTAAACAAGAAAATGGATTCTACCAATAAAAATATGGAGTCTAAAATGGAAGGAGTAAATAAAAACAATCCAAAATAGAGGATTTGAAGGAAGACAACCATTTTTTAAATGAAAAACTAGAGGATCTTAAGGAAGATAACCGATCCACAAAGGAAGAATTGGGCCGTAAGATAGAAAATACTAATAAAAGGATTGAGGAAACCAGTAAGAATTTGAGTAAAAAGATGGAAGAGAAAATGGAGGAAACAAGTAGGAAAATGGAAAGCGACAATCAGCAACTGAGGGAACAGTTGGAGGAAAATAATCAGAAAATGGAGGAGAAAATGGACGAGAATAATCAAAGGTTGAGAGAAGAACTAAGGGAAGTTAACCAAGAGAACATGAATAAGTTAGACGAGAGGATTGAGTTAGCCGAGGAGGAGATAAATAAAAAGATAATAGAGACGAAGAAATCCATCGTAAAGAAGTTAGAACAGGAAGTCGTGGTTGTTAACCAGCAGATCAGAGAAGTAGACGAAAGATGTCGTCAAACAGAAAACGAAGTGCTGGAAGTCCGGGAAGTAATAACTAAGGAGATTACTCAGGTCCAAGAACAACAGAAAACGAAAATGGAGGAGACCAAGAAATTTGCCTTGGAGGAAGTGAATAAAGTGCGGACACAGGTAACCGAAAGATGCGACGGCGTGGAAGCCGCTATGTCGAACATAACCGGACAGGTGCGTCAGAGCCAGGAGGAGATAGAATTGATAAAGAACAGACCGTCTGGATATCATAATTTCCCCATGTCAGAAAACAGAGAATGGCTCAATTTCCGGCAATATAAACGGAAGCCTATGGAGTTCTTGGCACGCATAGAGGAGTACCTCGAAAAACACAGAGGGAACCGATGGGTCCAGAACAGGGAAATCCTTGACGAGTCGTTTCGGGAGGTGAATGACCATTGGTGGATGGCCAACCGGAGCGACATCGACAATTATGAGGAATTTAAGAGTCTATTCAAGGCCAAGTACTGGTCAGAGACAACTCAAAATTTAATAAGAGACAATATATGCCACGGCCACTACAAACCACAAGTCGGTAGTTCGATGACAGCTTATTTCCTCGGCAAGGTATGTATGGCCAAGCACTTAGAACCGGCCATACCTGAGGAGTGCCTAATAAATAAGTTGTCCTATCATTATGATGAAGAGGTAATTCGTGCGAGGAGGGGCAGCCAAATAAAACCCATCCAGGCAATGACGGAACTCCTCGAAAACTATGAAAATGAAGACTACTACCGACAGAGTCGTAGAAGAAGTGATGGGCCCGAACTAAGGACGTATCAGAACAATAACCAGGGTACGAACAACATAAACACTGAGTACCAAGGAGGCCGGTCATACCCGCAAAATAATTTTAGTAATAATAATAATATTAACAACTCTAGTTTCAATAATAATAATAATAATAATAATACGGGTCCAAACCATCCAAACCCGAATCGACCCTCTAATGGTTATCAGGGTATCCGCAATCCCTACCCTAATAACACAAATAGTCAGAGAAGCCCCAATTATGGTAATAGTCGTTACCATAATAATAATAATAATCGGGCGGGTCCCAATAATGGTAATTCCGTTAATAATAGGTTTCCTCGCCCTAGAGTGAACTTCATACGAGCCACAGATGGACGACAGCGAGGATTCAACCACAATCGAAGAAACAGCTACCGCGGATACGAAGAAATGCGGAGGAGCCTAGAACGGGACCAACCAAGGTACTATCCGGCGAGAAGGAGTAATAGTTTAGACGACGCTGAACGGAGGTCTAAACACGAACGACCGGAAGACCATAGGACAGATCGACAGGTAACCACTCTAAGCATCCCAAATGAGGCATCAACTAGTATGGCTCAAAGGAACAATGATGCCGAGCCTTTAAACGGGCACAGGCAGTAATAAATCGCCAGAACCCGTTACTGCTCCTAAATACTGGGTATAATAATAATGAGTGCAATCATAGGTATAATAACAATCGTATCACAGTCATAGGGTGCAACTACCTAAAAGACATCAGACATGAGTTATTGGAAGAGGATAACAGGAATCCCACCAATAACTTCAACAATGAAATAATACATGTCGACGCCGAGATAGAAGGCATCCCAGCCAAGTTAATGATCGATACTGGTTCGAACGTGTCAATCATAAGTACGACGGAGTTGGAGAGGATACAGCAAGAGTGCGGGAGAACTTTACCAACGTTGCCGTTGGATAATATTGTTTTGTTGGGTGCAACCGGCCAACAAAATAAAACAATACGTAGACAAGTCTCCGCCAGTGTGATGAGCTGTGGTATAGCAATTGATATGGAATTCTTGGTGGCGAGCGGTCTGCCGTTTAATATACTGGTCGGGTGTGATGTGCTTAGGAGGAATTCCGCCATCATTGATCTGAGAACTGAAACATTGTCGCTGTTTGCTAACGGACATACTTGGACGGCGAACTTGGTGGGTAGTGACCAAGTCGTTCCCGATAGTATCCACCAGCAAATCCGCAAAATTAATTACATCCATCCAACATCTATAATTGAACAAAGGATAGAAGACACCTCCAATGAAGATTTATGGTCACAAAAAATCCAGGAGATCAGGGATTTCCGGAGCGGTATAACTGGCGAAAAGTTAACAATAAACCAAGCGAACAAATTAATAAACATATATAACAAATATAACTCAGTCTTTTCTGATGAGCCCGGTAAAGTGAAAAACTTCCAGTGTACTCTACAATTCCGAGACACAGTGGACTTTAACCGGAAGTCTTACCCCATTGCGCAATCACGAAAGCAAGCAGTAAGAGCTGAAATAGAGCAAATGATTAACCGTGACATTATAGAGAGTAGCCATTCCCCATATACAAGTCCTATCGTGGCTATTCCTAAGAAAAACGGACAAGTCCGTTTGTGTTTAGATGCGCGCGAAATAAATAAAATGATCATTAATGACAGGACTTCGCCCGGTGAGATTGAGGAGATTTTAAAACGGTTCCACGGTACCAAATACTTCAGTACCTGGGATACGGTGTGCAGGTACTGGCAGGTGGAATTACATCCACAGAGTCGCCAGTATCTGGCCTTATATTCGAAGGGCGGAACTACCAGTTTAAGAGGTTGTCCTTCGGACTGGTAAACTCAGTCGCAGTCTTTGTGCACTGCATGGACCAGATACTTGGCCAAGAAGCACTACAATTCACCACCGTATATGTCGATGACTTGCTAGTGTCCTCAGAAACTTGGGAGGAACACTGCTACCGTGTGGAACACGTATTACAGAAGCTAGCGACAAACAATATTACACTGAAATTAGCAAAATCTCATTTCATTGCTAAGGAAATACAATTCTTAGGCTTCATCTTAAATGATCAGGGAATCTCACCGTCGGCTGAAAAAGTCGAAGCGATTCAGAACTTTCCTACACCTAAGAATCGAAGGCAGTTACAGTCGTTCCTGGGACTCTGTAATTACTACCGTAAGTTCCAGGAAAAGTACTCAGAACTGACTGCCAGATTTCAGCCGCAACTGTCATCCAAAAATAAATGGATCTGGGGTAATGAACAACAGAATATATTATCTCTAATAAAACAAAAATTCCTTGAACCCATTATACTCCGCCATCCAGATTTTAACAAGCCTTTCTTTCTTAATTGTGATGCCAGTGACATCAGCCTCGGCACTACCTTATATCAAGAGGATGAGGAGGGCGAACATCTTGTGATCTGCTTTGCCAGCAGAGCATTGAATCAATGTGAGAAAAACTACCACGTTACAGAAAAGGAATTATTGAGTGTCGTGTTCGCGTGCGGAACGTTCCGCACTTATATCCTTGGTTATTCCGTTACCGTCCGGACAGACCATAAGTCTATCTCGTTCCTTAAGAGATGTAAGTTAAGCCATGGAAGGTTAACGCGGTGGATGCTATTGCTGCAAGAATACGACCTTAAGTGGGAGTATATCCCCGGAAAGAAGAATGTCGTCGCGGACGTATTGTCTAGAGTAGACATTGATAAACAGACGTTCGAGGGGGAGAAGGAGAGTATTCTTAAAGTATACCATATTCTAAGCAGCAGCGCCGGTCTACAATCAATTTTAGAACACCTGAGCACACACCAACAAGCTGACCTGAAGTTAATCTCTATTATCACAAGATTGGAAGCAGGGGATGAGACAATCTCCCAATATTATAAAATACATAATGGAATCCTGTTTTCAAGACCATCTTTATATAAGGAGGAATGGAAGGTTATAATTCCGACCCATATCGAGAAGGAGATGGTGGTCAATTATCATGTTCGATATGGGCATATGGGCGCCTTAAAGGTGGTAAAGGCCCTGGAAGAGAGCTGCCATATCAAAGACATAAATCGGAAGGTACGGAGGTACATTAGAAACTGTCGCATTTGCCAACTCGTAAAAACAAACAACGAGAAAAGAGAGGGGCAGATGATTCCAATAACCTCTCAGTCGAAACTTGAGAAGGTATTCCTGGATATCTGTGGGCCATTTCCCCGCAGTGGAGGCCGCCACCGATACAAATATCTCGTCATCATAATGGACCATTATACCAAGTTCGTGAAGCTATACCCAGCGAATAGGGCGACTACGAATAAAGTTGCTGAAATCCTGATCAACCAGTACTTCCCAACCGTCGGAAAACCAGTATCGATCATAACCGACCACGGAACACAATTCAAGGGGAGGAAATGGCGGGATACACGGCTATCAATGGGGGTTCATACATACAAGACATCAGTATACCACCCGAGCAGTAACCCGGCTGAAAGAGTCTTACGAGAGGTGGTGCGCCTATTAAGAACGTATTGCCACGATCAGCAGAGGAGGTGGCAAGAATACTTGGAGGGCACTGAAGAATTCCTCAACCTGGCATACCATCCAGCCATAGGAATAACCCCATACTCCGCAATGTACGAAAGACAACCCCCTAGGGAGATCGAAGATATCTTGGAGTTCCCCAGAGAGCATAAATATATATTTAATAGAATTCAATTTCATAATAAGGTGGCCGAAGATCAGGAGAAACGGCGGAATAAGTACGATAAAAGCATGGGTAAGGTTATTAATTATACCGTTGGAGAGAAGGTGTTGTTGAAGAATAGGGAATTACCCAGTTCCTTAGAGGGGATAACAAAAAAATTATTGCTTCTGTAAGCTGGTCCCTATATTGTCTCTAAGGACAATAACAACAACACATACGAAATAAAGGAAATGAATTCAAATAAAGTTAAGGGTGTCTTTAACCAGGCATCCATGAAGAAATTTTATGAATAAATCATCCAAATTTTAAAACAATGTAAGACCATCTTACTAAACCAGGAATTTGAAATAAACATTTTGGAAGAGAATATAAGAAAGGAATTAGAAAAAATCATCCAAATTTTAAAACAATGTAAGACCATCTTACTAAACCGGAATTTGAAATAAACATTTTGGAAGAGAATATAAAACAGGAATTAGAATAAAATCATCAAAATTGTAAAGCAAGGTAAGACCATCTTACTAAACCAGAATTTGAAATAAACATTTTGGAAGAGAATATAAAACAGGAATTAGAATAAAATCATCAACATTTTAAAGCAAGCTAAGACCATCTTACTAAACCGGAATTTGAAATAAACATTTTGGAAGAGAATATAAAACAGGAATTAGAATAAAATCATCAAAATTTTAAAGCAAGGTAAAGACCATCTTACTAAACCGGAATTTGAAATAAACATTTTGGAAGAGAATATAAAACAGGAATTAGAATAAAATCATCAAAATTTTAAAGCAAGGTAAGACCATCTTACTAACCAGGAATTTGAAATAAACATTTTGGAAGAGAATATAAAACAGGAATTAGAATAAAATCATCAAAATTTTAAAGCAAGGCAAGACCATCTTACTAACCAGGAATTTGAAATAAACATTTTGGAAGAGAATATAAAACAGGAATTAGAATAAAATCATCAAAATTTTACCCATCTTACTAAACCGGAATTTGAAATAAACATTTTGGAAGAGAATAGAAAACAAGAATTTCAAAAAAAACTCAATTCCAAAAACAATGTAATACTTTACATAACAACTATTTGAAGAAAACTTTATGGCAAGAATATAGAAAAGAATTTAGAATGAGAAATCATCTAAATTAAAAAAAAAAAAGATTGTAAGTTCACTTTACTAACCAAGAATTTGAGAAAAAACATTTTAAAGAGATAAATATAAAACAGAATTTAGATTGAAATAATATAAGCTCTAAAAAGAAAAGCAAGCCCACCTTACATACAAATTATTTGAGAAAACTTTATGGAATAATATAAGAAAAGTGAATTTTGAATTGTGTATAAATCAAGTTTCCAAACCAAGAATAAGTACAACTTACCAACCAATTATTAATAAAACACTTTGGTGAGATAAACAGAAGAGATTTAATACCATATTTATGGTAAGCATAAAATATAATTACCATGGTAATAAAGGATCATAATGGGATGAATAAAGGAAACAGACTTTAGAATTAAAACAAATAATTCTGGAAGGTGTGATCATGTCTAATTTCAATATAAAGAGTAAAAACCTTTCCATAAAATGATGCCAAAGGAAATAAACAAAAAAAATTTTTTTAATACGATTTGAGTTGATACGATGTGAGTGATTGAATATAATAAAGTACAAAAACTTATTTGGAATTATGAGATAATAAAACTTTGAAGTGGTATGAGGAGAAATTATGACCTCATTATAAAATTAATAAAAAACATTCATTCGAAAGTATAATAACCATGACAGGAATAATGTGAGAATAATATCAAAGATATATGTAATTAAACGAATTAATATAAAATGATTTATGAATTAAATGTCAATTATAATAATGACAGTTATAAAAAGTTCTAGCAAATAGAACAAGTGGAAATAATAAGAACAAAGAAACAGTCTAAAAATGTCATAGAGATATGCTACTATAAACAATGCAGATTATAATAAAAAAAAACCAGAAGGTAATAAAGAATTTATAACCAAAAGATTTATATGATAAGAAAAGTTGAAAAATGTAATAATAGAAGAGCTTCCTACCATAATATCAAATGAATGAAACATCCAGTTAACGAGTCAGAAGAACGACTGAGATAGGAATATTAAAATCTCTGAGAAATATAATAAGTAATAAGTGAAGTATCCCAAAGATATTTTTTTTAAATAGTAACAAATGTGTACTATGCTGAATAATTTTTTTAATCTGTCTGTAGATAATTCCAGCAGTATTAATATGTTTTTTGAGCAGAGATGATTTGCCTCTGTACTCAAATATGTGTGAAGTATTGGACAGCAGAGGAAGTAGCATACAGTGCCTCTCTGAACTGAACCAGCTCACAAAGTAGGGAACGATAGGGAGGAAATATCCCAAGGAGAAAATACTAAGAAGAAATATGAAAATGAAATAATAAATATGAAACTCAGATGACTATTACTATCAAGGAAGATCCAGTGAGAATGAGAAAGATATAAACTCAAATATAAATAAGAAAATTTTTAAAATGGAAGGAAGTCCAGAATAATAACAAACCTAGAATAATTATCATAAGCAATTGTTTCAAACAAAGCAAGTATAGTCTGAAAAAATTACTTCTGGAGAAGGGCATTCTGTAGCGTGACAGAAAATCCACTATTTATTAAGTCATAAAATCATAAAGTTTAATTACACCACATATGTTAAAATAATATTGAATGAGATTTAAGGAAATCAAAGGAATGAACCACGATAAAATAAAAATCCTCATTACATTATATAAAAACCACTGTTTAAATATCAAAGAAAGTATTGAAAGCAACTCGTATTATAAGATCAGTAATTTACCCAGGAAGCGAGGAGCAGTAAACAAATTAAATAACACCATATCAAGAAGAAAGAGAATCAGTTTAAGAGTGGTGAATACCAAAATACCCCAAAAACAAGAAGAAGGAAGAATAAAGTTTGTGATCAGGAAGAAAACAATACCCTGAAACCTTTAGAGAAGAACAAGGTCTGTATCAGTAAATAAATTAGATGCTCCAAACTAAACATCAGTCGAGATAACACAAAGTACCTTGGTTTACCCAAAAATGAAGAAGGAAGACAAGAAGACCAGAAGAATGAAGACTAGAAGAAGGACAAGAATGAAGACCAGAAGAAGGACAAGAATGAAGACAAGAAAGAAGATAAGAAGAAGGACAAGAAAGAAGACAGGAGGAGAGGAAGAAATAGTATGAAAGAAACACCGTTGTAAAACCTATTATTATTATTAACTACCATCAACCCCAAACCCACAAAAACGATTAAAAAGAAAGTATAACATACCAAAATCCTATAAAAATGTAATTATTTAGAAAACTAAAGTGCTGTATAGTATTATAAGAAGTGAACCGACTAAAGCTATTGTGTGATAAGAAAATAAACAAGTCTTAACAGTCCATGATTACTAAAGGTCTGGTCTGAGATAATAAGACTCAAAATATCAGAACCAACAGTGAAAGTGAATTTGTGTAAGTGTTTTTTGGAAATGCAATAAACTTAAAGTTAGTGATACTATGACTTATCAACATGCTATATAACAACTTTAATATCCAATAATAAACAGCATAATAAAATAATAAAATGGAAGATTTCCAGTATTTTATTATTTTAATGTAACTATTTACAAGACATTTGTAAAAAATGCTAATAACTAGAGTATGGGTGGACATGTTTACTGATGAAGGGGATCATAAATAATAATGGTTTAGACCAGAAAGGACTGACATTAATTTAGTATTCATAGGTTTAAAATGTTTAAATAAACTGTTTGTTCACAGCCATAAAATCAATGTGTTTGTAAGAGTTATTAGAAAATAAGATTTATATTATGTGTTTAAAATGAATAATGTTTGCTAAATAACAGCATACATACCATTAATAATGTTTCAGTAGGTATGCTATGTTAACTCAAAAAGAGTTAAAAGTATATGTTCAAACCATGTCAGCAATATGTTCAATTGTACAGATTGCTAAATAATGTTCATAATTATTTTGTATAACTGTAGTGTTAATTAAATACTACACCTCACAATAAGTTATAAACCATTTTATTTTCATGTAATAGTAACTATGTAAAGTCAGAGGAGTGGTAAGATTAAATTTATTTGAGAAAGACAGAAATGTAAAATTCTAAACTCTAGGCCATTTGGTGAATTCACAGAAACAATATAAACCAGTATAATTCACTTATAAATCCTGTAAACTAGCAAGATTTAGATAAGGTAAATCAGTTAACCACTACTGGGAATGATCCTATGAGTTAAA
Organism: Magicicada septendecula; assembly: GCA_034769895.1. Classification (NCBI taxonomy): domain Eukaryota; kingdom Metazoa; phylum Arthropoda; class Insecta; order Hemiptera; family Cicadidae; genus Magicicada; species Magicicada septendecula. The sequence goes on from CM068367.1 coordinate 732,952,458, forward strand.
ATGATAATAAGGAAATATACCTTAAAATATTGTAAATTTTCAAAATATATAAATTAATTAATTTTAAAGAGCAATGTCAAATTTAGAGATTAACACAAAAAACCAGTTCAAAGGTTTAATTTATATGTATTTAAGGAAAGGAAGAGGAATATGACTAATTAAAATTTATTATAATAGTATTAATGATAATTAAAATGGAGGAAAATTTGTATAAAGACGGAAATCCAATTTTGAGCCTATATTTCCAAAAGGGAAAGAAATTTGTTAATTCCACAAAATGTCTACAGATATGGACTATAATATATCAGTTTATAAGGAATGAGATGATTAAACCAATGATAAGATTCATAATTCATGAAAGTGATGAATAAAATAAATAAATTCCATATATAATGTAATATTGTATCATGTGTATGGGTAATCGAAATATGTTAACAATACTTTTTCAAAGATTAACTGGGCCAGATTTTGACCAAGTTAATTAGTCTTTTGTTCAATATCAAGTTGAATAGTTGTGTGAAAAAACGTTCCTTAAAACCGAGTAGAAAATGGTACGACAAATTGCCATTAATGTTAGTGCATCGAGAGTTAGATGAATTGAACACCTTCTTAGCTAAATTTACCAAAACTTTAACGACAATAGTGAGAAATAACACCTAACTTCATGATACGAGTGATATAAAACAGTAAAACAATATATTTGACATAATTCACGCTACAACGCATTATCACTTTTACAGACAACCTAACCAACAGAAGTGAACACATACCAAATAACTTAATTAACACCAATATACACGGAACACTTCTTCAGAACACCCCAAACTACCTAATAGACAGATTACACCAGTGCGGGAACATTTCAAACATTCATGAAGATAATTTTGTTGAGTTTTTAACAAGACGATTTTTGCAGTAACATATCCAGATCGAGTAGCGGCCATCTTTGAATTTACTAAGCCTGCCTTCTTCATCCCGTGGTGACGTCATAGAAGCTGCCAATGGTCTGACAAAACAATTTATTAAACATTATATATCAGAATTATTTAAATACTGTTAAATAATAATTATTGAATTTATTTTAATTGTTAATGTTATACTTTCTCGTCACCCTTCTCTGACTATTAATTTAATCGCTCAAAGAACCTGTCCTTTATATAATACCTATAATAATTTTTATACTGTATGCACAATCGATAATTACCTGAGACGGAGTCGATAATTGTTCTGAATCGATCAAAAATCGATTATTTATTAAATTGTTCAATAAATCTATATATTTCAATTGTTTTTTATCTATTATTTCACAGGCTAATTTAAGGTTATTTATTAAGGCTAAGGGACTTCAAGAAGAAAAAAATATTTTATTTAAGTGAGATATTGGACCAGCAAGAAAAATCATCGATCGATTGCTGACTGGAGTTAATCTATTTAACTCCAGACTTGGTTCAAATCTTCCCGAAGTGCTCAATAGTTAATAAATACCTTCCTAATCCTTAAAATTTTTACAAAACCTTTGAAAACAGCCTTATTTCTTATTTACAAACAGTGATTAACATAAACAACATTATTTTTTTTATTGAAAATTTTATTTTTTATAAAATTTTTCTCTACTATTTTATTTTTGTAAAGACCGGCATACAGGGTCTTCTTACAATATATGTAGAAAATAATAAACCAACTATCGGTAAAGTTATATTCCGATATGATAGCAAATTAATAAGGAATAGACAAAAAATATATGAAATAAACACTATATACAAAACATGGAGAAGGAAGAAAAATAATGCGTTGCTATGGACTACAGGGAATGAAGAAGTTGTTGATTTTCAATTATTGCCTTTTATGATCTGAATGTGATGAGTTTAAAAAAATCTAAGAAATGTCTAATATAATCGGAATATTCTAAATTATTTGATCCTCTTATAAAACACAAAATTTTAATGATAATATTCTTGACTCTTGCCAGTACAGTTTAACCAAACGAGACTATAGTATGATATCACAATAAAAAATAAATAACTGGGTTCTACAAGGAAGGACTTGAATTGTCCCATATCCGAAAGGAATTGACGATATATTAAACCCAATATAAAGAGTTAAGTGTATCACAACCAATAATATACACTACACTGGAACTCATAACCTTTCAAATACACGGAACATCACTAATTGCTTCAAACGAGAGAAGAACGTATTTGGATCCAGAAATTGCAGAAGGAACATCAGTCTGCCCGTAAATCAACCCAGGGAGCTGTATTTCCGAGGTGAACAGGACAAGAATTCCATTTTATTAAACCGAAGTAAGAATATCGTACGGGATAATCATCCAGAACAGTGAAGTTATCAACCAACAGCCTACACGGTTCGCTTCGTTCTAGTCTGGTAACTTATTATTGTATAAATCATATTAACAACACAACACTTCAAATTTGTAAATCTTGCATTCTTATCTATGTATTTTTAATCTTCCCCACAGTTACAAGAACCTTCACACCCTGAATTAAGTTAATTACAAACTAAACACATATAATAGATATTTACCATATATCCGTCGTGCGACTTCGTTTTTCTCGTCTTATTTTGACGCGTTTCGGCAACGAATTGCCATCTTCAGAAATCTTAATCACTCATTAGAGATCGTTAAACAAAATTAAAAACACTAAAATCATTACAGTAAAAGTGCACTTTTACGACATTGGAAACTCACAGACGCGAACATGAAAGTTTATGTTTCTCGCGTGGACAATATCGATCGACTGCTTTCGCGTAGACAACATCGATCGACTGATTCACTGTTTATATAGCCACTGATAAACCTGCTTTGCTTATTATAGCCCGTATGTACTGTGACTTTCCATTTACCGGCGCCCGTGTACAAGTATTGCCGTGTAGTACAATATGTTATATGAAAATGTAAGTTTATCATTCAAGACATAATCACTGTTGATTTTGACGGCTTTATATATTTCATATTCCTCAAGCGCGTCCATGTATTTTCCTTTCCTGCAGCAATGCAAGGGCTGGAAATTTGTCTCAAAATCACTGTAGTTATGATTACATAGTATCAGGTGCCTGGCTATTGTCTACGCGAAAGCAGTCGATCGATATTGTCCACGCGAGAAACATAAACTTTCATGTTCGCGTCTGTGAGTTTCCAATGTCGTAAAAGTGCACTTTTACTGTAATGATTTTAGTGTTTTTAATTTTATTCAACGATCTCTAATGAGTGATTAAGATTTCTGAAGATGGCAATTCGTTGCCGAAACGCGTCAAACTAAGACGAGAAAAACAAAGTCGCACGACGGATATATGGTAAATATCTATTATATTAATATAAGCAACTTGGAGACAACTAACCTAAAATGTATTAAACTAAACACATTATATAACCGAATCTAAATAAAGTATCGGACTGATCAATAATCGATTCACGCAATCTATAGCCTTTGTATATGCCAATTGGAACATATCTTATTCAATGTTGAAGAAGTGAACAAATAAAGAACCTTTGTATAGATGCAAAATCTTGTCATTTGGAGTATTATTTAATGAGTTGGGAATAAAAAAGTAACTGACTAAGTATAGAATAATTGGTTAACGTAAACAGTGAATTAACCTCTAAGTTTCGTTGCCCCGGTACTACAGCGCTTATAGCGGAATTCTCCGACACCAAAGAGAAGAGCGTTAAAATACAAAATTTTACATAATTCTCTTCAAGGTATAATAGTGTTGAACGAAATTATAGAATAACACATTAATTATTTAAGTTTCAAGTACACTAACACTGATATTTTTCTTAGAGAGATAAGCTAATATTAGTTAATTAAATTACTATATTCCACAACTCCAAATATCTCAGATATTTAAATAATTAAAATAAATACAAAACACACTAACAGAGGTTTAGTAACAAATTGGCTTCCATCGCGTGGCTCGAACGAGAGACACGTACCCGATTAGTAACAAATTGACGCCGGCAACGTTGGGGCAGAAATAAAGAGAATCCCGCGACCGAAGAGAGTAGAGACAGGGGAGCATACCCGTTTATATCAACGAATAGGTTTACATTGCGTGACACATTAGGAGACGCAAGACGTCGTTTAGTAACAAATTGGCGCTCAACTTGTGTAGGGCTTAAGTTAAGTAACTATAATTACATTAATATTACTTAACCAGAGCAGGCAACTGTGGGAGAATAAACATGCATACCAGAGGTAGATCAAGGATGAGGGCAGAAGAAACGGAGAAGGAAATAGATGAACAAGAACAGGAAATAGAAATAATCACAGACAGTGAAATGGAACAACAGACAGGCGAAATAGCAGAAACTGAAATAATTACGGACAAGGAAAAGGAAGTAATAGAAGAAGATGCCCAAGGGGACCAAATAGATAAAGCGGGAGCCAGAGAAATACCAAGTTGGCAGGAGATGATGAAAGTTATGGCAGAACAAAGCCGACAAAACAATGAAACTTAAATAAGACAAATGAAACAGGAAATTAATGAAAACTCAAAGAGACTGGAGGAAAAATTCGATAAAACAAATGAGGAAAACAAGGAGAATTTTAGGAAAACAAATGAGGAAAATAAGGAAACCTCAAAATTACTTTTCAGACAAATGAAGGAAGAAATCATACAAAGAAACGAAGAAAATTTAAGGCGAATGGATGAGAGAATTGAGAAAATGAATGAAGCAGGTTTAAAGCGGATTGAGGATAAGAAGGAGCAGTTCAATAATGAGATAATGGAAACTTTTGAAGGGAAGTTTGAAAACGATAATACGCTTAGCTACAAGGAGGAGAAAAATAAAGAAATGGAGAGGTGTTTAAAGAATATGTCTAAAACACTAGACAGCGCTTCCGAAGGTATTATAATAAAGCTGACCATAGAGGAGAATATCCAGAAAATAAGGAAAATATGGAGAAAGAAAATAGTCAATACCAAAGAAGAAATGGAGATGAGGAAAGGTGGATTAATTAGTGCGTTTAACATCCCAATCAATGAACGAAGGGAGTTATGTAAATGTATGAAATATAGAGGAAACTTCATGAAAATGACCAAAATAAACCACCATGGGATAATTACAAAAACCTTAAATAAATTTAAATGTCATTTAAATAAATCAACAATCAAAAAGTATATGACCAAATCAATTATATCGTTAATATGGAAGATACCCGTAAAACATTTAGTAAATAGTCCAGGTATCCAAGGGAATGGAAGGATAGAATATACAAGTAACTATGTTAGAATAGAGGAGATACGATACCTAATAATTAGAAAGGAGCTAAATATGACTGAATACCCTGACTTAAATGAAGACTTTGCATCAGCCGAGTTACAGTACTGGCTTTGTATTATGCACAAGAGATATGTAAAAAGTGTAGAAATTGGTATGAACACTGCAGTCATCCGGACAACGGGTGCAGTCGAATTAATGGAGCATGGTTAGAAGAAGAAGCAGTCAACCAGAAAAATGGGACTGATTTGATGAAAACTTACCAGGCAACCAATTGGAAAGAATAAAGAAATAAAATGAATAAATTCTAAAATACAATAAGAACAACTTATTACCGATTTGAAGAGAAAATACTTGGAATTTAAAAAGAATTTGAATTTGAATAAAACCACTAAATTCTAAAATACAATCAGAACCACTTATTATGAATTTTGAAGAGAAAACACTTGTAAATAAAAGAGTATTTTTTGAACAATAAAATAAATAGAAAAAAATGTCATTCAAAATGAAGTAAGTCTGAATTAAAATATAGTTATGGAGAAGGTATTAAGAAGAGTTAATAACAAACCCCAAGATTACAGAAGGAAACTTGAATTATTACTAAACGTCTACAAAGAAATAGTGTGAATAATGAATAATGAAACCCCAAGATTACACAAGAAAACTAGAATTATTACTAAACGTCTACAAAGAAATAGTGTGAATAATAAATAATGAAACCCCAAGATAAAAAGTTTTTACATCAAATCTACCTATGCAAAATAATAAAAGAAAAATAATATGACCTAAAATACATACCGCATTGCCAAGTGAAAGAAACAACTTCAGTAAACGATTGATTGTAACCAATGTAATATTAAAGAAAACGAGAAAAAAAAAATTTATGAACATAATTCATTGAAATATAAACAGCCAAAATAATGAAATACGATAAGAAAAATAATAGTTGAGCTAAGGACTGTATCTAGTCAGAACACAGTTATGATAATAATCAAACAATAACTATTTAGAAAATATTGAGATCAGAAAAACAAATGAAGATACTTAGCGTTATTATCACAACAAGAAAGAAAAAACAAAAATAATTACAAATGATAACTGTCAGAATTATTATCAAAGAATGTTTAAGGAAACTAAAATGGAATCACAAAGTATGAAGGATAGTAATAAAGAAATATAAAAGCAACAATGAAAAAAAAATCCCAAATATTTATTATTAATTAATTAAGGAGATTATTAGGAGATTATTATATTTTATAGCTGACTGTAGATGAACTCCAGCAGTACTATATTAAGGTGTAGTGTGGGCAGCAGAGTATGAAGCCAAACAGTGCCTCTCTGAACTGTACCAACGCACATATTAGGGATTGTTAGGGAAATTAAATATTAAGGAATATTAGAATAGTTGCAAGAATGACCTCAGTTTCCAGAAGAGTAGGAAAAAGAAAACGGAAAGAAATTTGTTATGTTTTATTTTTATTGAAATTAATAAAATAAATAAAACATGATTGATTTTATATTTATATTTACTTTTACGGTCTCACTTTGTCAGTCGCCATCTTGTATGGCGAACTACATATAATATACGTATAATAGGTGTACTTACCATTTTTTGGGGTTCTTTTTAGGCGAACTCAGGAGATCAGAATGGTTGTCGAAATAATGAAAACTTTGTTTATCGATTTGTTACCCATAATTAAGTTTTATTAACAATTGGATATTCTCATCATTTAACTTTAAAAGATCATTGACACACTACCTCTTTACCTCCCTCATCTATTATACAATAACACATTATCTAAAAGCTCACATAAAATAAAATTGAAACATAGTATAAACCTTTTAATTACCAAAAAAGAATCAAGATATTAAATAGAAATAATTCTTATACACACAAACCAGCCTTCTTAATTTATATAATTTCACTCACTCATACACACACAGTTATTTTATAACCTGAGAGCTCTCATTTTATATTTTATTAAAAATTTATTTCCCCATTATTCACGTAATTTTGAAAAAAACCCTTGTTAAAATTTTATGGATACATTGCTACTTAGCTGTTCAGTTGAGTTGAAGGCGTCACACTTTTACGCGCACATTGTTCAGTTTTAATGGATAATTTCCGGAAAAAAGAAACTGTTCTTGTAATGAAGAGAAAAAAAAAACTGTTAATTATTTATACATTTCTATTTTTACTTCACATTTTATATGTTGCGGGCCCGCAAAATTACGTTCCGGAACTTTTAGGTACCACTCGCGCGAGCGTTGAATTCAGACTGGGAATAGGCCACCGGCACTATTTTGTGAAGCGGCCTTGGTTATATAACCAATTCTTATTGTATTCAGTTTGTATCACTACGCCAGCAGACTGTTTTGTTACATAACTGCATTCCACAACGGGGATCGTCTCTGACGTAAGATGGTCTGATGTTCGTTACATAATTTGTTTATGCTGTTTGTATGTCCTTGAAGCTGCCCTTGGCATAGTTTTGTTGGTTGTTTCACTCTTTTATAAAATATTACTGAATAATGGTCACGTATAATATCACCAGCAGTGCTGCCACTGTCGCTATCATTGCAACCACGGAATTTACCTTTGTTTACGTTTGTCCCTATTATTCGAAAAAAAAAAGTTATTTACTTTAATTAAAAAAAATACAAACTGCTTTATTACCCCCAAAATAGGCCCGTTACAATACCCCCTCAATGAGATATTTTATGCCGAAGCATAAAAAATCTCATCGACACATTCATACTTGCTAAAGGGATCAGCCAGGATATGTCGCCACAACCCCCTGTATGGTTTACAAAAAATATAATCAACTCACCCTTGGTCCGGTGACTGTGACCGCACCTGATGACAATACTGGACTTCTCTCTCGAGATCCCAACACCGTAGAGTCAGACAGATACTGAACGCCCCTGCTCTGACGCGCTGGCCAGCTCAGGTCCGCCGCCACAGCATCACCAAACACTGAAACAACAAATCAAATATCAAATAGTGGCCTTATACAACACCATATCCCCAACTGATCTGTTTCCCCCTAGCGGTGCTGGTTTGCGCTAAGAAGCACTGGTTTTGTTTTTTTCACTAACTGCTAACATATATATAAATATAAAAATACCTAACAACAACATGATACCCCTTTTAAAATTCCATAATCTCATTCTATCTACTTTCTCTTGTTAACTTTTATCACAAAATTCAAAATTACTGCCCTGATTCCCATCAGAATTTAAATAAACATTTCCCATTACCATATTACATTTCTCTCATCCCCAATTTAAAAATGCATTTAAAATATTTAAATTCATAAAATTTCTCTTACACTAACAAACACAATATAACATAAGAAAACATAGTACACTCATAATTCACATTGTTATCCTTATCTTAAAATAAACAATTTGTACTTAAAATTTACACATTTTACATCATTAAGTTTGCATATAAAATCAGAAAATTATATTTTAATCTCAATTTAACTTTTATTAATTCGTTTCTCAAAAAATTTTTTTTTTTTTTTTCAATCTTTGTTTTACACATCATTTCATTTATTATTCCCTTTCATTAATTTGGGTGATTCTACGTTATTCATTATAATTCACTTTATCAACTTGGCATTTACTCATAATCTTACCCCTTTTATTACTCTAACGCTCCCTTACAAAATCTTTAACTAGTATGACACCCCACTATCAAAAAATCTACTAACCCTTCTCTACCTCTAACTACTTACTATTTTAACTCAATTCGCCACCTTCTCTCTATAAATAAAAAAAAAAAAATACTCTAACCCTTTGTACATAGGATATGTGTCCCCCCCCCCAAAAGCTCAATTCCCGTTCTCTGGCCCCTGGATTCTACCTAAGGCGGCCCCTTCCCCACTAAATCGATTCTAATCCCGTCCCAACTTATCATTATGTTGCGGACTCCCACATTACACTACCCCCTACTACAAAATTGCCTTCCCCAAAAATCTCACTCTTATTACCTCACTACAACTACAACAAAATAACATCAATTATAAACAACAATATATCAATCAAAACTCTACAATTATTCTCCCTTGCTACTGTGTCAACATCAATATTTCTCAAAATTCTATAACATATATTAGCTCAAGACACCATTACATTATATTCATCTCTACTATTTCAACTTTAACTTTGACTTGGACAGATCTATATGTCCCACAAATATTCATCACCCAACTTCTATCTTTTGCAACCCATTGAAAATTTTACCTATCACAAATTTATTTCATTCTTATTTAAATCTATAAACACATTGAAAACATTATTATATTTTTATAATCCTTATTCCTAACAAACTACATGCAATTAACACAATAAGACATAATAAAAACAATGTAGGAAGTATCTAGTGCATTTATTTTGCAAATCAAAAACAAAATTATTTAGTAGCGAGTCATCATTATTAAAATACAACCAATTCCTAATTCGTTACCCCCCTGGATAACCTCCCTGCCACACACACTATGACCCCCCCTGGACTGTGGCGTCCAGTTGCGTCCACAAGGACTGAAATTTTTGGAGGAATTTGACATCTCCGTGTCCTTGCTTCTGCATTACATTTTAAAGGTTCAGATATCAATATATCTCTGTCTATAGTTATGCGCCCTTAATGCGGGTCTACCACCTGGCTTTGCTGTTCCTCCTCGAACAGAGTGGCAGCCGCTGTTCCATAGTTCCGGGGGATTTCCCCTAGTGTCTCCCCCCATTAATTTCTAATATAAACCAATTTCAAGCCAGCTATGGTCAAGGGACTTGATATGACCATAGCTGACCGCTAGCCAAATCCACGATTAGTGCTGGTAAGGCAGTAATCGCCCGAAAAGTCGGGGAAATCATCTCTTCCTTCAGGCATGTACACATCATCATTAATTTGCACGGCACGGCAATTTATCAAGTTACAATATAAAATTGTACAAAAGGGTGTGCCGTGCATTTTCGCCATGTTGGCCTCCGATGGAGGTAACACTCTGTTACCCCCAACACTTTCCGCTATCTACTGGGGCACATGCCACCCCAGCAATAGCAACTTACTAACTAATTAATTAGAATGATAACTAAACTTTCTACCATTGCAGTTCCACACTCCACTGTTCTATCACTTCTTTGAGCACCAATCTACCCCCCAAAATCATCCCCACTTCTTGTATTGATAACAAGTTTTTTATTTTATTACACATCTTTTAAACGTTCCCATGCTCACTGATACTAAAACTTGACAATTATATTTGGTCACTTAATTCTAAAATTTATATAAATTTAAAATTATAAACATCCAAAATTGTTTTGGTACCTTTTTTTTTTTTTCAAAAATTCTATTTACATTGAAGGCTGACTCTATCTTAACTTTCAACACGTCTAGGAAGGTCGCAGTCGCCTGAAATGCCGGGTTTTGCCACAAAAAGAATTGGAACAAGATAGATCCACTACGTGAATTCACGTCCCCCCTCTGAAACACTACTCCCCCTTCCCTACCATTTCTTCAAACCCGCTGTCTATCCTACTCCAACCCCTCTTGCCCCAAAACTCGTCCTTTCGGACTACACAGAACTATAACCAATGGCTAATTTTAATTTTGCCATTGGTTCTGAAACTTTTAAATTTGTACGCACTGCCTTTTACTTAAGTGCAGCCTCCATTATTTACAACACTAAGGCAGTGCAGGCACGTGACAGGTACACCGAAACCGCTGCACCTGGAGTGTATTAAAAAATTAATTTGTGTCACGTACCTGTTGGGGTCCCCCTCCCCGTTCAAATGTGTAGTTAAGTTTTCTACTTTGTACCAATTTTGGTGGAGCTGGACCATCGTTGTTTTCACCGCCCGAAGGAAGATCCGCCAACCATGGCCCGCCTCCGAGTTCCGAATTCCACGGCCAGGACTGGTAAGATCGTGACCGCCCGAAAATGGGGGAGGATCCCTTCTGTAAACATACAACAATATTTGAAAACTTATTTATAAACATATAAACATAATTAAAGTGACCGATATAATTTTAAATTCGTCGCATTTTGAGTACCTACTATTTCCTGCGTCGCTGGGTTCCTCAGCACATACGCGTTCTGCATTTTTATTTCTACAATTTCATAGGGTCCTTCATACAACAAGAAAAACTTCTTTATTTCTCTATCTTGGGCACTTGACAAATCATGCCTTTTTACTAACACTAACTGACCTACCTCATACTTGGTCCATTTACCCTTGGCATCATGTTTCTGTTTTCTTCGCTCTCCTCTCGTGAGTAAGTTCTCGTTTGCCAATCTAATTTTCATGTTCCTGTCCAAAACCTGACCTTCTGGTGGGTATTTGAAAAGTTGTTCCAATATCCTGGGCGGCCTTGTTCCCTTGATCAACTCATGCGGCGTAAATCCCGTGGACTCATGGGTGGTACAATTCAGCCACTCCTCTACTTTCTTCACGTAGGATGGCCATTCTGTGTGTTTGGCGTGACAGTACGCCCGAAATATCCTGCCAATCTCTCTCATCACCCGTTCTGCTTGGTTCGACTGAGGATGATACACTGCCGTATGCTTGGGTATGATGCCTTCCCATCCAAGCGTATGCCGCCACTTGCTGCTTATAAACTGTGGACCATGGTCAGATAATATAATTTTCGGTTTTCCAACATTAAGCATGTAGTCTTTTACTATTTTCTCACTGAGTACTTTACTCGTTGCTCTCTTAATGCTATATAACTTCACAAATTTTGAAAAAGTGTCTAGAACTACAAATACATATAACACACCCCCTTTACCTCTGGGTAATGGTCCATATAAATCTACTGCAACTAAATCAAAAGGTTTCTCTACTTTTATGTAATTCATCTCTCCTTCCACTTTATAGTTCACTACTTTCGATTTCTGACATAAATCACACACTCTCAACACTTTTCTAACTCTCTTCTCCATATTTTTAAATATACATGACTCTTTCAAAACATTAGCACATTTTCTCGCCCCAAAATGACCATACCTTATATGACAATCCCAAACAATTTGATGTATTAATCCCTCGGGTATAACTAACCTCCAATCATGCTCCCCACCATCTACTTTTTTAAACAAAATACCTTGATAGACTTGAAACCGCTCATTATATTCAGATCCCTCTACATCTGTTTCTAAACTAACAATTACTTTACCCAGTTTGTTATCAGATCTTTGCAGATTTTTAATATCACTTAATTCCTCACCAAAAATTCTATCTTCTCTAGTTAATCTAAAAATTTCTATTTCTTTAAGATCCCTACCAGTTTTATTGTCTATAACATCGACTCTAGAAAGTGTATCTGGTACCTTATTATCTGACCCCTTTATGTACTCCCATGAAAAGTTATATTCTTGTAAGGCTAATACCCACCTGGTTAATCTGCTATGTGTCAGCTTACATGAATTAAGGAATGACAATGCCTTGTGGTCCGTCCGGATTATCGTGGTATTACCGAGGATATAGGTCCGGAATTTACCCACGGCGAACACCATACTTAGAAGTTCTTTTTCAGTTGTATAATTTTTCTCAGCCGACAGCAGCGATCTACTGGCGAAGGCGACCGTCAGATGTTCCTTGTCACAACCCTCCTGGTAGAGCTCCGCCCCTAGCGCTACATTGCTAGCGTCGGTCTGCAAATAAAAAGTTTTATTAAAATCGGGATGATTCATCATGATCATGTGACTAAACTTTCTCTTAATTTCATTAAACGCATTTCGTTCCGTATCGCCCCATCTCCACTGTTTATTCTTCTGCAGTACAGCACTCAGTTTGGATGTTGTGTGTGCGTAGTTCTCCTGAAATTTCCTGTAAAAATTGCATAGGCCTAAGAAACTCTGTAATTGCTTAATGTTTTTAGGTTCGGGGAATCGCATTATGGCTTCTACTTTGTCAGGGTTGGCTAATATCCCCTCCTGTGTAATAATAAATCCTAAGAAATGTATTTCTGTCTGCAGAAACTTAGACTTGTCCCAATTCACTGTTAAACCCCCTCTTTGCAGCTTATCTAATACATATTCTATGTGTTCCAAATGTTCAGTAAATGTTCTAGAAGCTATCAAGATATCATCGACATATACAGTTAAAAAGTCTAAATCCTTAGGTTGTAAAATATTATCTAAACATTTAATAAAACTGGCAACACTGGTGTTTAATCCAAAAGGTAAGCGTTTGAACTGGTAATTCTTACCGTTAAAAAGAAAAGCTGTGTATTTCCTGCTCTCTGTTGCTAACGGTACCTGCCAGTATCCCGCTGTCAGGTCTAAGGACGTCATGTATTTGACTCCGCTGAACTTCTGTAAAATCTCATTTATGGGTTCCGGAGATTCCCTGTCAGGTATAATAATTTGATTAATTTTCCGAGCATCTAAACATAACCTTACCTTGCCATCCTTTTTTATCACTACTACCAAAGGGTTTGAATAGGGTGATACTGAGCGTTCAATTATGCCTCCCTGCATCATCCGGTCTAGTTCCTCCTGTACAGCCCTCCTCTTCGAAAACGGCACCGGGTAGCTCCTCTGCATGTATGGTGCGTGATCCCGAACTTTCAGCTTGCAGATGTAGTCCTTCGCTTTCCCTGGTGATTCATCAAACACCTCTCTGAACTGCTCCACAACTGCCCACAGCTCCTCTCACTGAGTATTTCCTACAACTGTATCTTCATTAAAAAATTTGTCGGCTCTATCTGCCCACACACTCTCATTACGCTCATGCATTTCTCCCTCCTCATTCTCTAGGCTATCACTCTCTAGACATATATTTATTTTGGTCTCTATCTCTCTATCGCTTATCTGCTTATGTAACATCTTTATTCCCGTGACTTTACTTTCATTTACTACTTTTTTAAACTCTATTTTGACTGGTTTATTCCCCTTTTCAAATTTTACTATTTGTTTATTGAAATCTATTACTGCTCCGTTTCTTTCCAAAAAATCATTTCCCAATATTACATCTAGACTCAACCCTTTAACTACTAGGAAAGTGTTTTCAAATTCAACTTCATTTATTAAAATATTTAATTGTACTTGTTTGGTTATTCTCTTACTTCTCACCCCAGTTACCCCCACTACTGTAACCCCTGCAACCGGTAATGACTGTATATTCTTGTTTAACTCTTTTAATTCACCCATGACATTTTCAGAAATTACTGAGAATTCGCTACCGGTATCAATTAAAGTTTTATAATTCTTACCTTCAATGTTAATTGTCACCTCAGTCAATCCTGCTCCGCGTTCCATCACCTTGTTCTCCTCTTCTTCTAACAATTCTTTGGCCATGTCCACCTTGATAACGTTGTTTGGATATTCGTTGGTTACTTGGACCCGGTTCTCCGTTGACAGTGGTTGGGCCCGCTTCTCCATTGTCTTCCTTCGTTTTCCGTGGATGGACCTGCTACAGCTGGATGATTTCCTCCCCTTCCTCTATTATAATGTCTTCCTCCTCTCGGCGCTCCTCTATAAAATTCTCCTCCCCTCGACTGTTGATTTGGTGGTGGGTTCGTTCTCTCGTTCTCGCACTCCCTGGTTCGATGACATCTAAAACAATTTGTTCGATTAGCATAGTTATCAGTTTCACAATCTCTACACCTCCAACTCTCGCCCCTATTATCGAAACTTCCTCCCCGCGCTCCTCTGTGAAAATTGTGTATTCCCCTTGGTTGATTATGATTTCCACTTATATGTGATACTGGTGTGTTTACCCGCCTACTCATATCCCGTTCTCTTATATTCTGAAATATGTCTAAAATTTTCTCTAATTCCGTGATTTCTACAATCTCTCGAGTCATTAATGTAATTTGTATTTCTCTCTGTAAGTGCTTGCTTATGTGACGGACGAATGACCCAAATGGTAACGGTGGCTCTAAATATTTTGCCTCATTATATAGTCGCATTACATACATAGTTACGTTACCCCCTTGGTTCCCAAAATTACCTGGTCCCATAATTTTACTCCGTAATATTTCTTGTTCCTCCTCCGACCAATATTTCTCTCTAAAAGCCGTTTCAAAACACTGATAATTTACCCAGTCTACTTTATGCACCTCCGCCCATACCGCGGAATTCCCTCTAAAACATTTCATGATTTTTAACAACTGTACCTCTCAGCTACTTCTACAAAATTGATTAAATTCTCTGACTCTATTCAAAAACTGCATAGGGTGCACCCCCCTGTTTTCACAATTAAATACCTCCAAATCGATATCACTATTCATATCTTTAGCAATGACTATGTGTTCAGTAACTCTATTAAGTTTTTCGTTTATAGCTATATTCAATTCATCCTTAACATTAACTATACTCTGCTCAATTGACACAAATTTATTGTTATTTAAACATTCAAATTGTTTATTATTTTTATCTATAGTATTTACTGTATTTTGTATAACTTGTATCTCTGTTTTGCAATTACTTTCTACCTCCTTACTAACATTTTTTACTATTGCTATTTGTGATTCTAATTCACTGCTACGGTTATCTATAACATGTATTGTGTTAGTTAAGCACTGCATCTCACTTTCAGTACTCTCAACTTTATCATCTACCTTACTTACAAAATTTTCTAATTTGTCATTTACTGTAATTATTTGTTGTCCCATCTCTTTCTGATGGGATTCTAACATATTTGTTTTGCTGTCTACCACACACACACATACTCTCTCAATTCATCTGTTTCTCTTTTTGTTTCACTACGTATTTCATTCATTCGGTCATCAATGCTACACAGTGAATTAGTTAATACTTCAAACTTGGCATCATTCATGTCAAAACGACTACTTATCACATTAAATTTGGTCTCAAAATTACTATTCATTTTCTCGAATTGACTGAGCATGATACTCATCATATCACTATTATTCTCTTTCTTAACTGAGGTCGGCGTCGATTGACTAGTTACGCCTTCCATTATTCTCGATTCAGTCTCGCTTAAATTGCTATTTATTTGACTTTCAGTTTGACTATCAGTGAAACTGACTTCATTGTTACTATTTTCATTAGTATTCATCATTTTTATTTAATTCTTACTTATTTATAATGCACATCTATCAATCGTATTATAACCTTACTACTTATGTTTACACATTTTTTGTTACCTTAAACAACCATTCTGCTCTTCCAGTAGGCCTATATTTTATATAAATTTCTTTATATAAAATTGTCCCTGTTCAGAAGCCAATGTTATGTTTTATTTTTATTGAAATAAATAAAATAAATAAAACATGATTGATTTTATATTTATATTTACTTTTACGGTCTCACTTTGTCAGTCGCCATCTTGTATGGCGAACTACGTATAATATACGTATAATAGGTGTACTTACCATTTTTTGGGGTTCTTTTTAGGCGAACTCAGGAGATCAGAATGGTTGTCGAAATAATGAAAACTTTGTTTATCGATTTGTTACCCATAATTAAGTTTTATTAACAATTGGATATTCTCATCATTTAACTTTAAAAGATCTTTGACACACTACCTCTTTACCTCCCTCATCTATTATACAATAACTCACATTATCTAAAAGCTCACATTAAATAAAATTGAAACATAGTATAAACCTTTTAATTACCAAAAAAGAATCAAGATATTAAATAGAAATAATTCTTATACACACAAACCAGCCTTCTTAATTTACATAATTTCACTCACTCATACACACACAGTTATTTTATAACCTGAGAGCTCTCATTTTATATTTTATTAAAAATTTATTTCCCCATTATTCACGTAATTTTGAAAAAAACCCTTGTTAAAATTTTATGGATACATTGCTACTTAGCTGTTCAGTTGAGTTGAAGGCGTCACACTTTTACGCGCACATTGTTCAGTTTTAATGGATAATTTCCAGGAAAAAGAAACTGTTCTTGTAATGAAGAGAAAAAAAACTGTTAATTATTTATACATTTCTCTTTTTACTTCACATTTTATATGTTGCGGGCCCGCAAAATTACGTTCCGGAACTTTTAGGTACCACTCGCGCGAGCGTTGAATTCAGACTGGGAATAGGCCACCGGCACTATTTTGTGAAGCGGCCTTGGTTATATAACCAATTCTTATTGTATTCAGTTTGTATCACTACGCCAGCAGACTGTTTTGTTACATAACTGCATTCCACAACGGGGATCGTCTCTGACGTAAGATGGTCTGATGTTCGTTACATAATTTGTTTATGCTGTTTGTATGTCCTTGAAGCTGCCCTTGGCACAGTTTTGTCGGTTGTTTCACTCATTTTATAAAATATTACTGAATAATGGTCACGTATAATATCACCAGCAGTGCTGCCACTGTTGCTATCATTGCAACCACGGAATTTACCTTTGTTTAAGTTTGTCCCTATTATTCGAAAAAAAAAGTTATTTACTTTAATTAAAAAAAATACAAACTGCTTTATTACCCCAAAAATAGGCCCGTTACAAATTAGATGACAGAAGAATAATTGAGAAATACAGTGATTACAGTAATTATAAGTAGAAGAGATGTGAACCTAAAGTATCATTGAATATTGTAGCCAACTATCAACAAATACTGTTTACAGAAATTAAAAATGATCAAGAATGTTAATTGAAATAATGAAATGTTATTAAATAAAGAATTATTAATACTAGTCTAATGAAGTTACATTGAGAATCCCATCGTCAACCATTAATATTGATATGAAGAAAAGGCATGTGAAAAAGACAAGTTTATTTGACCTAAACTTCATTCAGGTAAACTAAACTTTTTTAGGAGGGGGAGCATATGTAACGCAACAGAAATGCAGTCATCCATGTTACATAAATATTATATTAACAAAATAATAAGCAAATCAATGTCTAACCCCATGATAAAACAAAAGTCTAATAATTACATTTATAATTATAGATAAAGATAAATAAGGATGCAAGGTAGAAATAACGAGAATAAACAAACCTGTAAATTAGGCAATAGTTAATGATCCATGTTCAGTGAAAAGTAAATCAGTATGATACTGATGAGAAGTGTAAGAAGTAAAATAGTACAGAAATTGTCAAAGTAAATGACCATGAAAGTAAACAAAAATGAAACAATAATTTACCTTATAGCAATAGCAAGTAAGGATTCTGAATTAAATGATATTATTTTGTGACAACAAATGTTATGATAAAGTTTATGTTATGTTATACCAATTACTTGTTGAGTTAATGAAAGGTAATGAAACAAGAGGTATTATTCAATTACTGTTATAGAATGATGTGGGAAGCAGCTAGTTAGCGTTAATAGATTTCAATTTTATTATATGTGATCCATAGATCAAGATAAAATTGTCATTAGATATGAAAAGAATAATTATTTATGTAAATGTTAATAGTTAAGATTTGATTATATGTATGAATTTATGTAAAAGGGCTATAGTTGTTCACCAGTTATAAACAAAGGTAGGTCCATATACAATAAAAGGCCACATGATAATGCTGGCCTATAATAATATACAATGATAATGCCACAATGCCATGATTTCGATTGATATCGAAAAAGTAATAAATATAAAAGAAACAGGCTCATATAAAAAAACCAGCAGAATATATGTAGAAAATAATAAACCAACTATTGGTAAAGTTATATTCCGATATGATAGCAAATTAATAAGGAATAGACAAAAAATATATGAAATAAACATTATATACAAAACATGGAGAAGAAGAAAAATAATGCGTTGCTATGGACTACAGGGAATGAAGAAGTTGTTGATTTTCAGTTATTGCCTTTTATGATCTGAATGTGATGAGATTAAAAAAGTCTAAGAAATGTCTAATATAATCGGAATATTCTAAATTATTTGATCCTCTTATAAAACACAAAATTTTAATGATAATATTCTTGACTCTTGCCAGTACAGTTTAACCAAACGAGACTATAGTATGATATCACAATAAAAAATAAATAACTGGGTTCTACAAGGAAGGACTTGAATTGTCCCATATCCGAAAGGAATTGACGATATATTAAACCCAATATAAAGAGTTAACTGTATCACAACCAATAATATACACTACACTGGAACTCATAACCTTTCAAATACACGGAACATCACTAATTGCTTCAAACGAGAGAAGAACGTATTTGGATCCAGAAATTGCAGAAGGAACATCAGTCTGTCCGTAAATCAACCCAGGGAGCTGTATTTCCGAGGTGAACAGGACAAGAATTCCATTTTATTAAACCGAAGAAAGAACATCGTACGGCATAATCATCCAGAACAGTGAAGTTATCAACCAACAGCCTACACGATTCGCTTCGTTCTAGTCTGGTAAATTATTATTGTATAAATCATATTAACAACACAACACTTCAAATTTGTAAATCTTGCATTCTTATCTATGTATTTTTAATCTTCCCCACAGTTACAAGACCCTTCACACCCTGAATTAAGTTAATTACAAACTAAACACATTATATAACCGAATCTAAATAAAGTATCGGACTGATCAATAATCGATTCACGCAATCTATAGCCTTTGTATATGCCAATTGGAACATATCTTATTCAATGTTGAAGAAGTGAACAAATAAAGAACCTTTGTATAGATGCAAAATCTTGTCATTTGGAGTATTATTTAATGAGTTGGGAATAAAAAAGTAACTGACTAAGTATAGAATAATTGGTTAACGTAAACAGTGAATTAACCTCTAAGTTTCGTTGCCCCGGTACTACAGCGCTTATAGCGGAATTCTCCAACACCAAAGAGAAGAGCGTTAAAATACAAAATTTTACATAATTCTCTTCAAGGCATAATAGGGTTGAACGAAATTATAGAATAACACATTAATTATTTAAGTTTCAAGTACACTAACACTGATATTTTTCTTAGAGAGATAAGGTAATATTAGTTAATTAAATTACTATATTCCACAACTCCAAATATCTCAGATATTTAAATAATTAAAATAAATCAAAACACACTAACAGAGGTTTAGTAACAAATTGGCTTCCATCGCGTGGCTCGAACGAGAGACACGTACGCGATTAGTAACAAATTGACGCCGGCAACATTGGGGCAGAAATAACGAGCACCCCGCGACCGAAGAGAGCAGAGACAGGGGAGCATACCCGTTTATATCAACGAATAGGTTTACATTGCATGACACATTAGGAGACGCAAGACGTCGTTTAGTAACAATATATATATATATATATATATATATATATGCTGTTAACCAGGTGGACATGGTGTGTGGTATTTATATGTAGATGTGTATATATATATTTTTCTTATGTGTATCTATGTTAATTATATGTTGTGTGTCATGCCTTTATTTGATTGTTAGATTGTTTATACATTGTTATACACATATATATATATATATATATCATGTTTATGGTTTATGTGGCTTACTGGGAGGGTCGATACTATGCGCTGTTCTTACATTATTTAGAAATAACTGTATGCTGCTCAGCGATATCAAGGTCAATTATTTGGCTATGCCTATGTTTAGTGTTGAATTATAATAACGATTTTGAGCTATTCTTATGAAGTGAAAGCACTTGTAATCCTAATTTAATTGTATGAAGATGCAAATAAGTGCATATGTATAATATTGAACTCTATTAATGAATTTGCTCTATTCTATGGATTGTGTAAGATTAACTTTAATTATTCGAAGGCGCATATATCATATACTGGGGAATTGATTGTACAAAAAAAATGGCTCTAATAAATCTTGTTATTGTTGTCTTAAAGCAGAGTTTCATTTGCAAGTCCCGTCATACTGGACCCAGCGCATTTTTGGCTTCTCTAGGCTCTGGCCTAGTTCTAAATAACTAGTGGCCTCTCTTTCAAAAAAAAAAAGGATTTATATTTTTTTCTTAAAAAAAAAAAAAAAAATGAAAGAGGGGTTACAATCGTCATCGTCTTCTTTTTCTTCGCAATTTGCATTTCGGACTGCATCGATGATATCTTTATCTTTATCTCCTATACATTCTGTAACATGTAACAGGCTCACCGTTGTCAACTTCTGCCCAGTCATTCAAGTCATCTAGAGTGAAGTTGCAATGCAGAGCACTACTCGCAGACTGTACATCACTATTAGTGAATCCGGCAACAGAGCAATTTCCATCGGCGATGTTTTGTTCAAAGGAACATTTCTTCCAGCAATTCTGAATCGTAGCCGTACTAATACTTTCCCATGCAAGACCTATTGAATACGCAACTGTTTTCAGGTTTATTGACTTAAGGTAAATTTCCATTTCCTCATCAGAATTCACTATAGCACTCAGAAGTTCACGGCGGTAATGCGCTTTAAATGCTTTTATGATGCCTTGATCTAATGGCTGGATCAGTGCTGTAGTGTTTTTCGGCAAGAACATGACTCCGATTTTCCCATCTCTTGACTGTAGCATATCAGCAGGTGGATGTGCTGGACAGTGGTCAAGGGTCAGTACAGCTTTTTCTTCGAGGTTGAGTGACCGCAGGTGGCTTCTCACAGATGGAACAAATTCTTCATGGAACCATTTACTGAAAATATCACTTGTCATCCAAGCATTTTTTGTATTACGATATGTGATGGGTAATGACGTCATGTTAACATGTTGAAAGCATCTAGGATTTCGGCTTTTCCCTATACAGAGAGGTTTAACTTTGTGGCTGCCTGATTTATTTGTGGGAAACAGGAGGGTAACTATCCTTATTTATTTTTAATCCAGATTTATTTATTGAATTATTCACATCCAGAGTTCTGGTAGGAAGCATTCGAAAATACAGAGCAGTTTCATCACAGTTATACACTTGATGGTCATTTAAATCGTTATCGATCATTACTTTGTTTAATGCCTGAGGAAAAAGTGCTGCAGCTTCACTGTCACATGATCGTGCTTCCCCTTCAATGCTTATCTGGCTTATACCATGACGAGATTTCCATCGTGAAAACCACCCAGCAGATGCATTAAAGTCACTGTTGCCATGTAAATCACTATGGAATTTCACAGCTTGAGCTCTAATAACTGGTCCTGACAGTGGCACACCTTCACTTCGTTTTATTAAAAACCACCTGTACAGACACTCATCTAGTTCACTATCCTTACCTACTTTAGTCTTTTTTCTTTGCAACCCCACTTCACTTTCAACTGTGTTCACAAAACTTTTAAGTTTATCTTCTTCCTTCATCCACCCTCTAATTGTTCCTTCTGGGATGCCACACTCACGTGATAAACTTGCCTTTGACTCTCCGTTCTTCACACGATCAATTACAGTATTTTGAGTTTATCACTCACAGAATATGCTTTTCTTTTCTGCGACATCACAAAACTCTACACTATGCGAATTTATGACAAAGACTATACACTTTGATAAGATAATATCAGAGTATGATCTTATACTGTACTGTAATATGAGGGAGAGAAGGGATTTAGTTGGCTGCTTGCCTTGGCATGAATTCTTAGAAACGTAGAGACTGTAAATAGCTCGGGCAATTGTTTATGTCTACAGGTACACTTGAACTGGCAATTCTGGCTGTTGTTTACAACGCCGTTTCCAACAACAAGCCTTTGTTTACAATAAATGCAACGCATTCCAATGTGGCTATGGAAGTCACGATAAACAATTCATAATTTACTCACTCTCTACAAGTAAGAATTTTCGCTAATAACGGGCGACATACTCTTCACCGCGTTATATCCGAATCCGCGGTATATCGGACCGCGCTATATCGGGCTTCTACTGTATCATTGAACAGGCCAGCTCGTCAAGTTTGTTTACTTATATTGCATGGCAGCATCATTGCTAAGGGAAATGAACATGTAAACAACTAGATTTTCGACTGGTAGTAGGCGAATTGCTTCCTTGCAGTTGAAAACGTAAAGTATTTTGTGATATCACAAAAAGTTCCCAATTTCTGTTCAACAAAAATTTGGAGATGTGCATGGAAGAGAGCCTCCAGCACTGGTATATTTGGGGATTGGAAAAGAAGTGGGTGACCTAGTATGAAGTGATAATAGTGGCAACGCTGTTAGAGATGCCTTACAGCCAGATGACTGTCCCCAACATGTTATACTGGATTGACAAAGATAGTGATTATTTGAAAGTTGTTTGTTTTTCCAATGAAGCTTGTAAATAAACGAGATTATCGTTGTTAAATTATTATGTAATTTGATTTAAATTTAAAGTTAAGTTAAAATTCGATAATAGCGAATCTCGTGTTACAATTTAAAAATGAATTCTTTTTAAAATATTTGCAGTAATACTCTTTAGTAATAATTGATAAATATTGTTTATTTAGTAAAGTTTGAGAATTATAGTGAATAATAAGTTAATCGCTGGTCGGTGGATGAATGTAGCCGTAGCGTCGATCTTGCAGCGGAACTCCTCTTCTCGGTTAAGTGTCGTCAGTGTACGTAACGTTAAGTCTCGTCTGTACAAACAATTTATAATAATATACACTTTCACGTACCTGTTCATGATACTGGAAGTTCTGAAGTTCACTTACCAAAAATATAAGCTGTCAAGATGCGCTTAATACCAGCTTGCTTTTTCAACAAGGTTATATCACTCCTTGTGTACGATAAGGGCGCCACATGGGTTTATTTTAGGAAAATTCCCATGAAAAACCAATTAATAAAATTTAGAATTGATAAATCCACTTTAAATTTTGTTTAAATGCTTGATGTTTTCACTACAATTTAAATCTAATATAGTAGAATCTCTACTCTGAGTTATCTCCCTGTACTCAATGTTAATTATCAATTAACTATATGAAATAATTATGATCAAGGTTTATGCTGAATAAAATCTGGGTTTATTTTACCCTTTGAAAATAAAATCAACAATTAAAGTACAATTGATACATTAATATAAATCTGAAGTTACTTGGTCCGTTTACAATACGGTCTAGCTCAGTTAGAACAATAAACTCTTATATCTATTAACAATTTGACCTTTGATTATATAATATACCTCACGGGTAGGCTCTTTGAAATACAATAAAGAACTATCCGATGCCTTGACAGACGTTAATAATAATAATTAATAATTTTGCCTCTTTTTAAAACTCGTAACTATTTTTCAGGTTAGCGTTTGTTATGCTGACTTATTTACTAACAAATATTTTTAACACTTAGGACTAATACAAATATCTTACATTGGATTGACAAATCCGCTAAGTAAATTGAAACGGTGTATACGATTGAAAGTTTTGTTGTTCTTGCGTCAGTACAGTTTTGTGGTAAATAATGATCAGTGCAAGCAGAGAAATAAAATGAATTGTCACAGTGTTACCTTTTTCTTTTAATCGTATAGATTAAAATTTATTAAAAACATTCCAGTGATCGGATTATAATGACCACTGGTTAATTACACTTCACACGAACTATGAACGGAGAGTCGGCCCTCTTCTAACTAAATCTGGGCTATGTTAAATACTGATTATAAAACTCTCTCGTTCTAAAATCACGCACAAATTAAAATATTCACTTTACTTTCGAAGCACTTCCTTGTAGTAAATTGCAGTATCGTTGAATGTCTTGAAGAAAATTTTAAACGGTTTACTATTGTACTCATTTCAGTTATTAAAAAATATTGCGGGGACGAGCGACAACTGTCTCGCTCGAGGTGATGACAAAAAGTGTGTCGAATTCTCTCCGTTTTTGATTATATACCCCCTCGCTTCATAGGGCTTAGGCGGTAAGATCGTTCAATAATCTCTCTTCTGATTTGTTCTGATAACCGTTACAAAATGACGTATTGTTTTTTAACCGTTGTCCGGCGAACGTGGTTTACAACTGTCGTTGTTGTTGGTTTTACCCATCCAATTTCTTACTTTTTAACAATAAATGACGCTAACGCGCACTACGCACTTATTATAGTTTCGATCGCGAGGTTATTACCATCAAATTAAAGTTTAGTTTATGGGCTTCAATTTGATGTGGCTTAACACAGGTTTTAACCTCGTTTTCTTCGACAATGCTCATAAAGAATGTTTAGAAACATGGTTTCTCACTGTCGTCTGCTAGCGATGCATAATGCGAGCATTCCCTATCTTTTGACATTTAGTGTTTCACATTGCGTTTTCTTTATAACGTCTTTGTTTGAACACTAACACATCTGTGATTATACTTAATAGCTATTTATAACTGTACAATATTAAATCTTAACATAATTAAGGCGATACATTATTATCGAAAATCCTTATTCCTAATTACATTTAGTTTGGCCTACTCAATTTAACGTTATCCATTAACAATTGAGTGGTGGTATTTCACATTATCTTTAGTTATATTGAATGTTCAGTAAATCTTATGTTCACTAGGAGTCCTTTTTCCTCATTAGTTTACTGACAAACGTTTGTTTAGGCATGGTCTAAACATTTTTTAGCATATGTTTATGCTTTAATAATTGTTATTAGTTACATTTTATATAATAAGGAAGTTATTCATCCATATAAGGTTTCCTTTTATAACTACTTTTACTCACTAATATTACATCTGGGTTTGTAATGCTAGTTTTAATACACATTGTGGCCATAGCTAATCTAGTCATAGGCTTTGTCATTTACTGGACATGGTTCCTTTATTTTCAGCCAAAATGTTGTTACTGATATTACATTATTCTCGTCATTATTTAATTGGTTTATCTGACACATGACATTACATTCATGTCAATGACTGGCTTGTTTGACAGCTTATAGTGAACTTGGCATGTCCATTAGTTAGAGTCAGTCATAGTATTTGTTGTAGTGTCATGCAGTGTATTCCTCACTGCTTCTTGGGATCCTTCTTCTTCTTTCTTCTTTGTTGGTCCTTCTCTTCTTTGCTACTTTCATCATAAATTATTCACTTTTATTATTTCAGTGTACTTATTTACCCTTCTGGTGAATGTCTAGGTTATGTAACATTTTGTGGTGTTACATATACTCCCCTCTCAAAATTGATAATTTGAGAGAAATTTTACATTTGAAGAAATTATCATTTTAGTTTGGTTTTATTATACTATTACTGCTTCTTTTCTGCATTGAGTTTAATAGTTTGTTGGTGTGTTGCACTAGATTGGTTCTTGGCTAGTATTATTTTTTAGCTTACTAGTATCTTTCAAGTTTCTTATATTCTTAGTCATTTAGTTATAACATGTTTTATTTCTTAAACTAACAATTTCGTGTTTTACAATAATACATTTTTCTTTATCATTAAACACATCTTGATTCTTGTGATAAACTCTATTGTTCTTTCATTTTTACCTCACCGTGTTTGATTTATAATCCTTGACATATTACTATTTAATTCCCTAACATTTGTAATGAGTTCGGAATCAGAGGGGGCTCTATTTGGCTTCCATACCCCGCCGTTCCTCATCTACACATCCTCAGAATCAGAGGAATCCTCATCTCTGTCTGGGACAACAATAAAAAATTGCACGTAGTAACAGTTGCACTATCACAACACATAAAATATAACATATCGTTCATTTTTCAATAATATAAGAATATGATGTCTTATTCAATATAACACTCAAGGTATTAGAGGTTTCATTGTTATCACTTTCCATGCTTTATCATTTTAGCTACTACACTTCTCTTCACAGGTCATTATTTTATCTCTAACTTGACATATTGGCTATGTTATTTATTAGCCTTGTTGTTATTTTTCTATACTAGTTTGTAAGTTGTTTTGTTTATCTTACTATTCTTAAATTACACACTTAGATTTATCACTATATAATTATGCAGTTGGTCTTTAAATTCTTCTTCAGTTCACAATACTTCACTCTTAACCTTGCTTGTATATTGGGTTTTTTAACATTCGGTTCTTTATCATCCTGGATTACCGGGGTTTACAATATTCATATAATAAACATTTTTGTTAGATACAATTTGATATACATTTTTGGTATATACAACTAGACATTTTTCTTTATCGTTCAATTAACATTCTTGTTCCTTAATAATAGTAGTATTATGATAAACATTTTAGTTATACATAAATAGACATTTTTCTTTTTTATACAATATGATAATCATTCTCGTTTATCATTCACTTAATATGATAAACAGTCTTGGTATATGCTATACGATACACATTTTTCTTTTTTATTTAATATTCTTTCTCATTCCTTGTTTATTCCCTCTTTTTTCAATATTCGACACTTTGTTGTTTTTCTTCTCTACTCCTTCAAATGTTTGATTTTTTAACATTTATTCTGGACGTTTAATTTCATTTATTGAAATTAATCATTTGAAGAGTCAGAGTAACATTATATTATTATTTTGACATACATTTTTGTTAGATACAATATATAATAATGTTACAACACAAATAAGCCAACCCCGTACCAGGGATAAAAAAGATAATTCTTAATGTAAAAATACTTCATATAAAATAAAATGTTTAAAAACGAATAAAATATAAATATTATGACACGATGAACGACGATATTACCCAACCCAAGTGATTGACCCAACAACAGAAACACAAAGAAGGGAACCACGAAACATACACAGAGACAAAAGGTGATTGACCAAACAAATAGGAAATAACAAAAGAAGATAAGAAACCAGAACTAAAGAAAAATAAAAGGAAGTGAACAAATTCCTACAACTAAATAGAAATTAAACCAGATGAGAAGAGGAGAACCGAATCAAAATGAAGACAATTGAAGTTGAAGAAGAAGAAGAAGAAGAAGAAGAAGAAGAAGAAGAAGAAGAAGAAGAAGAAGAAGAGGAGGAGGAGGAGGAGGAGGAGGAGGAGGAGGAGGAGGAGGAGGAGGAGGAGGAGGAGGAGGAGGAGGAGGAGGAGGAGGAGGAGGAGGAGGAGGAGGAGGAGGAGGAGGAGGAATGAAGAGGAGACAGGTTGAACCCAAGGAGAAACTAACACCACATATAAAGGGGAGAAATGGTAGACTCAAAGATAGAATACTGTAAATAAACCCCAAATAATTATCCACTAATGAAACAAATAGTATTGTTGTAATTGAAATAACTTATATACCTATTTTAAAACAAAAGACAATTATAAAGTAACGTAGTGTAGAAAAGTACACTAACACAATTATTAAGGTTAGATTTAATGAAAGGTAAATAACCAAATGTCATTAATAATAAGAATTATGTTGTAAAGAAATAGTGAGAAATAATAGGAGAAATAAGTATAGGGATTACCCACTAAGTAACACTTAATACAAACAGTGAACCAAAATAAAGTGCAATAGTGAAAGTGTAAATACCCTAAAAATATTGAGTGTGTATCAGTGATAAACCTCTGTTAATTAAAGGTGAAGGTGATACGTGGAAATAGATATTTTAAGTAATAAAGATGTAATAATAAATAAGAAAACACTTTATAAAGCATTGATAAACAGTCAATGATTTGAGTGATCTTGTGAACATTCATATAATTAAGAATAATTAAAAATAATATTTCAAATAAAGATAAGTAAAACATGTGATATTATTCAGGGAGAAAGCCCAGATAAAAACAATTGTATTAACATGGAATGGAGGAGATAGTAATATTTAAATAAGGTTTTGTTTTAAAATTAAGTATACAATGAATAAAACACCCCATGTTAAAAGGGGAAATAACTTTAATAAGTTTGCAAGAAGTGATGATGTTTATCACTCAAAGTAGTAGCAAAAGAATGAAATTAATGTTAAAACCCACAGTAACTAATAACTGATAAAGAATTGTTTGTTTCAATGTTATGAATAGGATATGGCTGAAAGGAACTTGCAGTCCATAAGCCTAATTGTTATATTTTAAAATATGTATAATGAAAACTGTATTGAATAGTAATTAAAACACAAACAGAATCAAAACACAACACAAACAAATATAATAACAAAGTGAAGCCCATCAGGCTGAATTAAAATGCAATTTAAAAGAAATAAATAAAATACCATCATGGCTACTTTTGGCTATGAAAACGTCCAACTGTCAGACACACACAAATGTCAATTGTAACAAATTCACAAGGAAATTTATTAATCTAAGACCAGTAAATGGCCAGTAATTATATGTAAATCATGTTAAAAGAGAAATGTTATTATAAAAGTTTAATTTAAAAGAGATATGTAATTTATCAGATGTCAAATAATTAGACTAAAGTTAATGTATAATAGAATATGACCTTATGAGGTATCATTTTAAACTTTGAAAGGAAAGAAATATAATAGTGATATTATTTATTACCCCAAAACGAAGATAGAGGAATAAAATCATTAAGAAAATACATAATAAATTTGAATAAAAATTCAAATCTCTTAACAATGCTTTTGAAAGAGGTCTTAAACAATCAAAGGGTTACTGTTACCATAGTAACGGGCCGTCGAATACTAATTTTCCGTTAAATTTATGAGACTTGAAGAAATGACGCGTGGGTAAGCGGCACGCAAAATTGTGATGACTGAAATTTTCCATTAAATAGTTAAAAAGACATTCGGAAGTTGACAACAAAAACCAAAGACGAATAGATGCAGAACTACCAAGATTAAACGATGTCCTGGAACCAAATCACAAGAAATTAAATAACAGAAAGTCCCAAGACAAGACAGAAGAAGATGCCCGAAGCCTAAAACCAGTCCCAATTTGCAGAATTTCCACTACCCCAGATGACTACATATCAACACTGTCTGAACTGATAAGTATCCAATAAATTCCTTTCTCCCAGAAACCAAATTACTTTAAATATTTCTCAAACAATCAAAATTTCTCACTATTAAACAAAGTTAATTTTCTTTCAAAGGTTTAATGCATATCAACTTACGTAAAAACATTTGTTACTTGAAATATAACCTCGCATTAGTGTGCGAACTTTGTAACAAACAATACGACACTACCGAACAATTTGTAAAAACACATTATACTCTCTAAGTACGTATAAGGTATGGTAGTGTACTTTTTTAATGTAACCAACGTTTATGTCTTATTTTATAATCCAAAGGACCCCAGATTTTGAACAGATTAATATATTGTAAGTAAACAGTAGCCATCACGGCATCAAAATAATTTGTTTTCAAACTGATTTCGCCAACCTTGAAATATTGGCGTCTCATGTTCTAAGCCGGAGCAATTTGTTATTAAACCATTTATAATCCTTTTGTCATATTAATTAATGACTGAATTTGTATTAAAATTACAGTACAGAGTATTACCATCGTTTTATTTCATAGGACGTTGTAGAATATATGTGTGTTAGCAATTTTTATTCAGTAACCAACTAGCGCTCGTCACGAGTGGACAATACGGCAACCTGTACAGCGGCGGGAACCATTTGAACGCTCCAGCTGTCAACGCTAATAACACTTAACAACTTGTAATTTAACAATTTTAATTGTTTTGATATAAACAGTTTGGCGCCACCCGGGTTTCGCAACCCCTGTGAATTAACAGGTAGGTTGTACTGGTAATTTGGACCACGCTACAGACTTCAGTAGTGACTACTATTATTGTAACGACCGGTGTGAGGCGAACACACCACATTAACACTTATACACATAATAAACAAGTGTAAACACAATTTTAACAGGTACGACATCATGACACATATAATACTCGTTACAATAATCATTCTTATTATACTCAATACACAATAAACGTTTTTGCTATTTATAAATAGACATTTCTCTTTATTATACAATATGATAAACATTTTTATTTATCACTTAATTAATTTACCCATTCCTTGTTTAATCCATCTCCTTTCAATATTCGACACTTTGTTGTTTTTCTTCTCTACTCCTTCAAAGGTTTGATTGTTAACCTTTATTCTGGATGTTTAAATTTCATTTATTGAAATTAATCATTTGAAGAGTCAGAGTAACATTATATTATTATTTTGACATACATTTTTGTTAGATACAATATATAATAATCATTCTTATTATACTCAATACACAATAAACATTTTTGCTATTTATAAATAGACATTTCTCTTTATTATACAACATGATAAACATTTTTATTTATCACTTAATTAATTATTCCCATTCCTTGTTTAATCCATCTCCTTTCAATATTCGACACTTTGTTGTTTTTCTTCTCTACTCCTTCAAAGGTTTGATTGTTAACCTTTATTCTGGATGTTTTAATTTCATTTATTGAAATTAATCATTTGAAGAGTCAGAGTAATATTGTATTATTATTTAACAAACATTTCGTTAGATATCATATATAATAATCATTTTTGTTTTATACAATATAATAACCATTTTTCTTTATCATTTAATATGATAAACATTGTTCTTATTTATGATATAATAGATATTTTTGGTATATATAACAATAATGCACATTTTTCTTTATGATACAATATGATAAACATTCTTGTTATATGCAATTAGATATTTTCAATACATTTAATATGATAAATATTTTTCTTTATCACTTATTTAACATTTTCATAGTAGACACTTTTAGTATATTTAATATAATAAATACTCTTGTTATATTCACAGTATGATAAAGTAGTCCACTCTTATATTATAATAAGTTCATTCAATAGTCTATATACGGGGTTCTCTTGTGCTTCACCATTCTATTGGGTTCATTATGGGTCAATTACGTTTTCATAGATCCATTTTTTGATAGCTGTTTATAGTACGACATACATTATGATATTTAACATCTTACAATACATTTTATAATAAATTTCCTTATACATAATACTTTTCAATATGCTTTAAATAGTTTCATATAGTTCTGATGGTTTTTTATTTTCTTTAACTTTTGGTCGCTTCTCTCGGTTATCTTTGATATCTGTCCTTTTTCTTCAGTGGCTGATGGCTTCTAATGTTTAGCCATATTCATTCATATTCGGTGTGTTTGTCGTTTGGATCATCTTTACTTTCGAACTTTTTTCTGCCCCTGTCGCGTACCTCACTATCATTTGGCTCTTCCATTTTGTTGTGACCAAATCTTCGGCTACCTTATGTCCTTTCGTTTTCTTCTCCCCATTATCTTTGTTACCCAGGTGTCTGGTGTTCTCCTGGTTTTTGTTATAATTAACTTCTGGTGGCTCTTCTAACTCTGGTTCGTTGTCTCCTGTCTTCTGGCTGGAGTTCTCCGTCAACTGGTTCTTTTCCTTCCGCAGTTTTCTTATTGCTTGGGCGTATCCTTCAATGATCCGGTCCCTCTGTTTCTGGTAGTTTTCCTTCTTCCTGCGATGCATCCTTCTTCTAGGAGTATTCACCTTAAATACCTCATTGTTTATAACCTTCTCCGTCATAACATAGTCACTGGTATGTAACATTGTTTTAATCGTTCCGTCACCCGGATTATGAATTAAACATTTTAATGGTTGGTTATTCTTTGAGGAATCAACTGACCTTATCCGAGGTATTTCACTTGTTGGCATATTTGATTTAATTATATTTTTATTTAAGTTTTTATTCACTATTTTATGGTGACTTACTTTTAATATTTTTTTGAAGTTCTGTTCATACTTCTTACCATTGATTCTTGCTCTACGACGGATAATTTGGTCGTCCACAAAGTTAATTAAGCCACTCCTGGTCATCTCTAATATTTCCCGTGTAATTCTCACTTTCTTGGGACGCCCCATTCTTCTTTCTTCCTTTTTCTTACCCATGTGGTTCTCTATTTTCCTTTCTTCGGTTTTCTGAATCACCTGGTTATTTACACTGTCAATGATGACTTCTTTGTGTTAAATATTCTCTTCATTCCGGTGGTGTGTATCCTCAGATAACAATGTTTTTGAGTCTTCTTTATTCTCGGCTTGTTTACCATCGTCTTCGGATTGTAGACTTAATTCTTCCATGGTTTCATCATTTGGTACTTCTTCTATCGCCGGTTTGCCATCGTCCTTCCTTTCTTCCGTTTTCTTAATTAACCATTCCATCTTCTGATTCTCTTCCCGGGATATCCTAAACTCTTCCTTTAATTCCATCATCATTTCTATGAGTTCCATATACTCCGCTGTCGTGAGAGGCATGATTGTTCTCTTGTATTTGCCGGGCTTAATTTTAATATTAAAAATTTATTCGTTTTATATTTTTAAAGCCACACTCTGTTGGTCGCCAATTTGTAACCGAACGTTTGCCGGGGTCTAATAATTATATTTAGTATTTAAAATTAAAGTTATAAATCGATTATAATGAATAATAAGTTACAACTCGAAATAAACTCTCTTTTTAAAATATTTGCAGTAATACTCTTTAGTAATAATTGATAAATATTGTTTATTTAGTAAAGTTTGAGAATTATAGTGAATAATAAGTTAATCGCTGGTCGGTGGATGAATGTAGCCGTAGTGTCGATCTTGCAGCGGACCTCCTCTTCTCGGTTAAGTGTCGTCAGTGTACATAACGTTAAGTCTCGTCTGTACAAACAATTTATAATAATATACACTTTCACGTACCTGTTCGTGATACTGGAAGTTCTGAAGTTCACTTACCAAAAATATAAGCTGTCAAGATGCGCTTAATACCAGCTTGCTTTTTCAACAAGGTTATATCACTCCTTGTGTACAATAAGGGCGCCACATGGGTTTATTTCAGGAAAATTCCCATGAAAAACCAATTAATAAAATTTAGAATTGATAAATCCACTTTAAATTTTGTTTAAATGCTTGATGTTTTCACTACAATTTAAATCTAATATAGTAGAATCTCTACTCTGAGTTATCTCCCTGTACTCAATGTTAATTATCAATTAACTATATGAAATAATTATGATCAAGGTTTATGCTGAATAAAATCTGGGTTTATTTTACCCTTTGAAAATAAAATCAACAATTAAAGTACAATTGATACATTAATATAAATCTGAAGTTACTTGGTCCGTTTACAATACGGTCTAGCTCAGTTAGAACAATAAACTCTTATATCTATTAACAATTTGACCTTTGATTATATAATATACCTCACGGGTAGGCTCTTTGAAATACAATAAAGAACTATCCGATGCCTTGACAGACGTTAATAATAATAATAATTAATAATTTTGCCTCTTTTTAAAACTCGTAACTATTTTTCAGGTTAGCGTTTGTTACGCTGACTTATTTACTAACAAATATTTTTAACACTTAGGACTAATACAAATATCTTACATTGGATTGACAAATCCGCTAAGTAAATTGAAACGGTGTATACGATTGAAAGTTTTGTTGTTCTTGCGTCAGTACAGTTTTGTGGTAAATAATGATCAGTGCAAGCAGAGAAATAAAATGAATTGTCACAGTGTTACCTTTTTCTTTTAATCGTATAGATTAAAATTTATTAAAAACATTCCAGTGATCGGATTATAATGACCACTGGTTAATTACACTTCACACGAACTATGAACGGAGAGTCGGCCCTCTTCTAACTAAATCTGGGCTATGTTAAATACTGATTATAAAACTCTCTCTCGTTCTAAAATCACGCACAAATTAAAATATTCACTTTACTTTCGAAGCACTTCCTTGTAGTAAATTGCAGTATCGTTGAATGTCTTGAAGAAAATTTTAAACGGTTTACTATTGTACTAATTTCAGTTATTAAAAAATATTGCGGGGACGAGCGACAACTGTCTCGCTCGAGGTGATGGCAAAAAGTGTGTCGAATTCTCTCCGTTTTTGATTATATACCCCCTCGATTCATAGGGCTTAGGCGGTAAGATCGTTCAATAATCTCTCTTCTGATTGGTTCTGATAACCGTTACAAAATGACGTATTGTTTTTTAACCGTCGTCCGGCGAACGTGGTTGACAACTGTCGTTGTTGGTTTTACCCAACCAATTTCTTACTTTTTAACAATAAATGACGCTAACGCGCACTACGCACTTATTATAGTTTCGATCGCGAGGTTATTACCATCAAATTAAAGTTTAGTTTATGGGCTTCAATTTGATGTGGCTTAACACAGGTTTTAACCTCGTTTTCTTCGACAATGCTCATAAAGAATGTTTGGAAACATGGTTTCTCACTGTCGTCTGCTAGCGATGCATAATGCGAGCATTCCCTATCTTTTGACATTTAGTGTTTCACATTGCGTTTTCTTTATAACGTCTTTGTTTGAACACTAACACATCTGTGATTATACTTAATAGCTATTTATAACTGTACAATATTAAATCTTAACATAATTAAGGCGATACATTATTATCGAAAATCCTTATTCCTAATTACATTTCGTTTGGCCTACTCAATTTAACGTTATCCATTAACAATTGAGTGGCGGTATTTCACATTATCTTTAGTTATATTGATTGTTCAGTAAATCTTATGTTCACTAGGAGTCCTTTTTCCTCATTAGTTTAGACAAACGTTTGTTTAGGCATGGTCTAGACATATTTTTTAGCATATGTTTATACTTTAATAATTGTTATTAGTTACATTTTATATAATAAGGAAGTTATTCATCCATATAAGGTTTCCTTTTATAACTACTTTTACTCACTAATATTACATCTGGGTTTGTAATGCTAGTTTTAATACACATTGTGGCCATAGCTAATCTAGTCATAGGCTTTGTCATTTACTGGTCATGGTTCCTTTATTTTCAGCCAGAATGCTGTTACTGATATTACATTATTCTCGTCATTATTTAATTGGTTTATCTGACACATGACATTACATTCATGTCATTGACTGGCTTGTTTGACAGCTTATAGTGAACTTGGCATGTCCATTAGTTAGAGTCAGTCATAGTATTTGTTGTAGTCTCATGCAGTGTATTCCTCACTGCTTCTTGGGATCCTTCTTCTTCTTTCTTCTTTGTTGGTCCTTCTCTTCTTTGCTACTTTCATCATAAATTATTCACTTTTATTATTTCAGTGTACTTATTTACCCTTCTGGTGAACGTCTAGTTTATGTAACATTTTGTGGTGTTACAAGCTACATTCCATACTTCAGGGTAGATCAACA
Organism: Magicicada septendecula; assembly: GCA_034769895.1. Taxonomy (NCBI): domain Eukaryota; kingdom Metazoa; phylum Arthropoda; class Insecta; order Hemiptera; family Cicadidae; genus Magicicada; species Magicicada septendecula. Next base: position 732,988,524 of record CM068367.1, read on the forward strand.
GTTACAACATACATATTTGGGGTTCAAAAATTTGTTCTAGATAATAAAAGAGAGCTAGTCCTAAGTTAATGTTTTGGTGCAGTGTGCTGCATAACAAAGAGGACCTTTTTTTCTTGATTGAGTTTCAGGGAGTGTTTTTCTTGAAGTACTGAAGCTTTATGCTGCACCTCAGAAGATTATAGTCGAGGACGATTTTGCAACTAAATGGTGCACTTGCCCATGGGTCCGTGGACATCTTGAGTTCTCGGATGAAACCTTTTCTGAGGGTGGTGTAGTGGTAGGGGCAGACCAACACCATTGCCACCTCAGTCACCAGACATTACCCCTTTTTTATTTTTTCTGTGGCATTATGTAGAAGGCAAAGTCTACACCAGGCTGAAATATGTAATCTTCAAAGACAAGAATAAGGGATAGTGATGAGAACTTTTGGTGCAAATTGAACAGAGACTACATATTCTCACAATAACTGGGGCACACGTAGAAGGTTATTAGTATAGACATTTTTTTATCATTATACCTATATCAAAGTATAATTTTTGGATGTTTGTAGGGGTATTCCATTTTAATTCAACAAATGATCAGTGCATTACTATTTTTGATTTTGATGATATTTGGTATATGATAACTACCCACCTTGTAGTGGCCAAAAAATATTGTTTTATATTTTTAAAAAATTTTAAAAATTTTATATTTTTAAAAAACTAATACTATTTTCTAACTCGCCAACAGGTAAAAACAGCCATTTTCGTCACTTTTTCCATGAGCTGTAGCATTCTTATTTTACATCGTACAGAGGTCAAAAAGGGCTTTTTGGAAAGGGTAAAGATGGAACTTCATTTTAGTGTACTCAAAATTCATTTTGTTACATAACCAAATCTTGTAATGTTTACTGAAGTTACGTTTACAAATTGTTGTTTTTTCAAATTTTGGGCCCAAAATAAATAATGAAGGGCTTAGGGTAACAGGCCTGTTTTTTTTTTTACCTTTTAACTCTTAGGTACTAGTAGTACTTGAAAAAAAAAATTGGACTGTTACCGAGTGTCCTTCATTAAAAAAAATGGCCGCCAAATCGTAAGATTTTGAAAATGTCTCATTTTTGGGGCCCAAAAACCACATGTGGGAGAGGTGGCAAAAATCTGAAATTTTTACAGCAGTAAGTACTTTTTATGTACTTTAAAACCATATAAAACTTATTTTGTTACTCAAAGGGGTTGACGAATAATGAAGCCAACAAAACCGCTAAAAACACCGTTCCTTCTAACCGTGAACAATGTATCAAAAAAATTCACAGCATGTATTTTTTCAGATAATAATGTAGGCCTACTATACAAAATATTTTGATGTCTATAATGAGATAGCTTATATTCTAGATAGTTTGTTACGTAAAGTATGACTCATACACACAAACTCAAGTTTAAACACGAAAGTGAATAGACATGCATGGACATCAATGTTTGCGTAATCCTGAATGTAAACATTGTAGAAGGCTCAGTTACTGTTTTGATTTCAATGTGATATGTTGTATTGTTGCTAGTGTTAATACTGTGGTTAGGTAATGTACACTTGTTTGTAAAGTAATTTTATTAGCAGTGAACTTCTCTTTTATGCGATATCTTTTATTTTTAATTTTATTAATTAGAGAAATTTTATTTTAGCTGTAGAGAAACTGGGATAAGACAGAGTGAGGTGCAATTGGTAGTTTTATAATTTATACTAACTGTATTGTTATTGTAAGAACCCTTGCATTTTATAAAAACGGATTATGGAGTGTTCAGTTGGCATTCACACTGAAACAGTATGTCACAAATTGACTTACAATAGATCTTCAGTATTGCATGATATTTTAGAGTTTACTGAACAGCAAATAACATTGATATCTTTAAGAAGTGGATGTACTGAAACAAAAAATATCTGTACTTTTCATAAAACCGAATATTTAGATAAATATTTTCATATTAATTGGAAAAGTTGCTCTGACCCATTTAGCTGTCACACTAAACCGGTTAAGAAATCTCTTCAAGAAATATCTTTGACACTTTCAACAAACAATCCAAATTTAAAATTAATTCCAGGCAGAGCACTGTGTACAAAATGCTTAAACAAAATACGAAAACCACAAGATGATACAGAAAGCGAACCGGAATGTCAAGATATATTTGAGCCTCAATGTGTTATAGTCGAGTCGGTGAATAAAGCTTGTTCAACACTTGGCATTTCCCCCGTTAAGGTTCAAACATTATCGAGCAGCGCAAAGGAATCAGTTTTAAAAAATAAAGTTAAAATAATAGCAGAGTCAGTTACCGGTAAATTAAACGATTCCTTTGATTTAAATATTTCTGCAGAAGAAACCAGTTTAGTACCACAAAATTATGGTGATTTAGGTAGGAAATATGAAGAATTAATCATTAAATTAAAGGATAAAATGAAAACAGTTACATCAACCCAGGAAAAAATTAATATTTTAAGTTTATTACCAAGCAGCTGGAGCAGCAAAAAGGTGATGTAGGTGTGGATGTTTCTTTTGTCATATCTTTTAAGTCTTGTATTCATTGCCCGTAGAAAAATTAACTGTCATTGGCCATTACGTTTGAATGGTCAGTAATATCGTGTTCTAGAGAGAAGTTGATTTGGTGTGGGTTACTGACCCTTTTACAACTGTGATTTAATGTGCTTAAAAATATGAGCCATTTTGAATAGTACAGTAGTTCCATCAAAATTTGCTGTTAAGTGAATGTTTACTGTCACACATTATATAAGAAGTCTTTGAATTAAAATTGTTTGTGTGTTGTGGGAGATTTTCGTTTTATGTTAAGGTGTACAGTTTAGTAGTGTTTAACACTATCGATAGTTTATTTGTGTTATAAGTATTTTTATTTATTTTACAGACCATCCATGGCACAGGTACAGAAACTATAGCAATCAACCAAGTCAAGATATTGTACCACAACAGTTAATAGATCATTTTGTGTCCATGTCGGACCCTGAGCAGGCTAGTACAACAGATAATGACTTAGCACATCATTGTGCTTTTAGTTTACCAGCAGTTGCATTAACACTTGGCCCATCAAATTGGTCTCTTCTGAAGGATGCTTATGCAACATTGGCATCTGATAGACAGGTATCGGTGGTTTTTTTAAAATGATGTAGAATGTATTTTTCATATTAAAAGAACTGAGACAATCTGTTGAGGAGCATTCCTTTTCAGTTAGTATTTACTAACAGTTTGATTTGAGACAATGAAGTGTGCATGAATAATTGAATTAGTCGAATCATAAGCTTTCATATCAGTTCTGGTTAACTGGTGTGTGGCGCGCTTGTCTTGTGATGTATAAATAGTCGAACCAATGTACCATTAAGAAAAAATGTAGAATGCCTAATGTAATCTTATTTAAAGGGATTCTTCCACACGATGTGTCTTTTGTTTATTTTCTATGTTAATTTTATTCCATGAACAGTTTTATTCTGTGTGTGTGTGTGTGTGTGTGTGTGTGTGTGTGTGTGTGTTATTCTGTAGAATTTTTAAAGTAAAATAATCCTGTGTCTGTAAATTATTGATTTAATGTAATTGTTGCAGTGGAAAGTTCGGCGTACTGTTGCTTCTAGTATACATGAATTAGCTGTAATCGTAGGGGAGGATGTTGCCACTGAAGATTTAGTGCCAGTATTCAATGGACTCATTAAGGATTTAGATGAAGTGCGCATTGGTGCTCTTAAACATTTAGCCCACTTCTTGAAGGTAACATTACTGTCTAAGACTTTTACGTGTACAGTGTACTGTTATTTTGACTACTAACTAGTCTTTTCTTTTTTAATGGATTCAGGTGACGGTGTTCTTATTGTGTTGCCATAACCTCTCTATAATTAAAAAGTAGGCAAAAGGTGAATGCAAAAATTGGAATCCTGATTCATGTAATCATCCGTGAAGGAATCTGGCCTGTTTGTAAAAGAACAGTAAAGAATCTCTTAATCCTTTTTGTGTTGAGTTGAAAGTTTGTGAACAAAGTTTCTAACAATGGCCTAATTAGGCAACTGAAAGTTGCTTTTCTGGAAATCTGCTATTCCGTAGTTAGATGTCAATTTTTCTTCTTCCTCGTTTCTTATTATTGTTATCATTCTGTATATTACAGAATAAAAAATATGGTAAATATTATTAACACATTGAGGCAGGTACACCTTGGCACCTTGGTCGCTAGCCACCTTGGCAGGCGACGTACTGCTGTGGCCTAGACATTTTTACATAAATTTAAACCTAATTAAAAAATACTACTTTTGACTTACTCCAATGTACATATACTGCCTGAAAGCTCAAATCGTCCTCTTTCATATCATATAACGTGTCCAGTAACATGTAAAATGTAATCCACTGTAGGGTTCCAAAGTTTACCATTTTCAAGTCTAAATTTTTTTTCCACACCAATATTTCCACTAGCCTAATAATTTTTATTAAGCACAGTTTAACACATGATAAACACAGAAAACATAACTAGGAATAAATATAATGGAAAAATCACAACTATGAACACTAAATACAGGGGATTCATTTATTAATTTGTATATGATGCTCTTGAGTGAAATATAGCGAAGCACAGTGGGACACACACAGGCACATTACATGGTGCACAGTAGGTACAGTGTTTCCTTCCTGATTCTTGTTCCAACACTTTTGCTTTTGTCTGTATACACTTCAGACTTTCTTGTCATTTTTTTTTCTGTTGCTGGTATTTTTTCATGGAAACGGCGAGCTGAAAGACGGTTGATTGCCAAAGTACAGGAAGTGTTCTGTTCACTTTGTAGCTCGCTGTTCCCTCTTGTTTGACTAGCTACTTTGCAAGATTTCTTATGAAGTCAGCTAACTGACAGTTATTATTTTCTCTCGACTGTTTGTAAATTATAAATGAATTTACAACGGCCATCACTTCATACTTCTGTTAAATGGTAGTATTTCATGAGCTGGTCCAGTTAGGTTGAAGTTCTAATAAACACTACATCAGGTTTCATAATATCAAGTCGGCCCTGTTGAGTACAAACAAACATTTTATGTTTCGTTGACAGCATATATACATCTCGTTTTATCTTTCCTTCAGAGGAAGAACAAATAATTTTTATAGGAAAATTGAAAGTTAAGGGCATGGGAATGTGCGAAACGCTTATGCTCAGAGGGGAATGGTGATGTGGTGGGAGTCGCTCGGAGATGTGAGACGAGAATTATTGTTATGAGTGTCAGTGCAACCAACGTATGATTATTCTTTAGAATAGTAACCAAAACTTGGCGTACAAGGTTTGTTTGTAAGCCATGTTTCACTTATCATGGATGTCGCACTTTCTCTAGCTATTTCTCCCTCTCCCTTCCCACCCACTCACATATCAAATGTTATATAAACCTTTTTTAGTGCAAGCTATGCACTTCTGCTCATTAATTACAGTCTTACTATCTCTGCAATTTATCATAAAGGGATGACTTCTTCAGTTTCTTGCTTATTTGCAAAAATCTTTTAACCCTAGATAACAAAAATCTGTTTCAAGAAGAAGAAAAAATGTTATTTTAATACAGTATTTTAGGTAAATAATATCTTTTAAAAACAGCTTTTATCCTTTAGCCCCACAAGTGTTGAAACCCATAAAAGTAGCAGATGAATCACGGACAGATCATTTATATTTTACCAGCTGGCAAAACTAGCTTTTATCGTAAATAAACCAAAAAGTTGAAAGTTATAACATGCGATATTCTCAGTATTTTAATAATTTTTTTTTCATTCCAGTATTCTACTTCATTTTATTATTACTCAAAACGAAAACTTGCGTGCTCACACACACAACACACATTTTATATCATAATGGAACTAATATGTACTATTATTTCTGTACTGTTTTATACTTATTTACTTTTATTGTAAAGGTAGGCAGTACATTAATAAAAAACATTCAGACTAGCTCAATTATGTGCGAAAGCTAACATGAATAGTTCCTTTTTAAAAAGCTTAATTTTGATTCAGTTGGTGTATTTTGACACTCACGCTTATCTTTATCCAACTATTCTCAGAAGAAGGTTTCCTGTCTTTGCTAGTCAAGATTGAAGGAATAGTATTCATTTTAACAAATCACGTTATTGGGTGATCACACAAATTATGAAAATACATAATTATAGAATTAAACTACCAATAGAAATTAAACGACAAAGTTAAATAACTATTAAAATAAACTGTAAAACGGCATAATTAATAATAATCTGAGATAATAATAACAAAAGCAAGACTGAGGTAGTACGTGACACAGTAATTAATAATGTAACTAAAATGTAACAGGCATGTTGGCAACATCTTTGCAGCTGATCCTCCATTACCCTCCCACCTTTCACAGTTTCAAAGTGGACTCGTTCATGCAGAAACTGGTTTCTGCGCATGCGCCTTTAGCTTTCTTAAATTTTGCTATACACTGGAACATGCACTCACTTTTCTTCAGTTTCGCATGTGAAACATCCTTTTGTATTCCCCAATGATTTTTCATAATTGTGCTAACAGCTAGAAGTTTTTGTCTCCCACAATACATCGAATACAGTAACACTGAGGTAAAATTGATCCATATAAATTGTGTGTCCTTGCCCCAGTTAGTCATTGCAACAAAGTTGAAGCATCAGTAATGACATTATGTAATTGATATTGCCTGGAGATCCTGCAAACACTTCGCCATTCAGATTGTAACTGGTTCTTGCATCACTTAGAATATAGAACTTCAAACCATATTTGTTCAGTTTATTTTTTATGTAAACACAGAAACACATACACATTCCTTCATCTACTGTTAGATTGTTGCCAGGGTAAAACGCCTACTTGCACTTCTGCACAAAAAAGTCGAGCACTGGTCGAATTTTATATAAAGGCAAGGTAAAGACATTTTATGCCCAGACCTAAAGTAATAAAGTGCATGCAGTTTAATATTAATAAATATTCATTATTCCAATATGATACTAATTACTAATATAAAATTGAGTCAGTTTGGAATGAAACTGTTGTGGAACATGTGTGTGCGTGTGTTGTGTTTTGATCGTTCTCTACATTATATACTCTGTTTTTATGTTCTTGATAGAAATATACAAATTTTATGAACCATTTAACGATATATAATAGTAATAAATCACTGACATGACTTATTAGGGCTGACAATATTTTTGAGTGATTATGAGGAGGATCTCAAGTTTAAAGTTATTTATCTATCTAATAAATGACACAATTTTTTAACTACTTCATTAGAAGAATGTTTACACTGTATTCAGTTATAGAAAACACACTGTTAGGAATGTTACATTGTTTTTGTAAATCCAAAAATTTTGCGCAGGCTTATTTTGAACGAAAGGTTGTATTTCAAACACGTCAGTGTAGGAATAAACACGACTCTATATACTAGTGGAACAAAAAGTTTGATAGTGTATAAGTTTAATGACTTTCAGATAATTAGGAATTTATTACAGCTGATTTTTTAGGAGTACACTGAATATTTAGAGAACCTATAAGTTTAGGGTTTGTTTCATTTATAGACGTGGCAACAGGAATGAGTGTTCTGTTAAAAAGTATGAGCTTAGGATTCTATTAAAAAGTATGAGCTTAGGAGGCCCTAGTATTAAATAGGTTGTAGATTGTTACTTGTACAGTAGAATGTCAATTATCTGAACTTGCTGGAAAATAAGATTTTACCACTGTGATGTAATCATTTTTATTGGTTGTCATACTATGAGTTCTAAACCTCTTTCCCTACTAATCAGTTTGATTTAATATTAATCATTCAATTTGTTATAACTTTATATTACCAAAAACAAAAAAGAGTATATAAATATGTTTTTTCTCGTGAAATACAATTGTTGAGTGTGTAAATAGCAAGTGAGTAATCAAAAAAATGAAAGTCGCTACATGACAAAACATGTTGGTAGTATTAGAGGCTGTAATAAATCGGTGCAGCAATATGTACATTCTGTATTTAATAATTAAAGTTCAAATCTGTGAACTTTCTTGTTTCAAATTTTCTTGTTGAAAATACTTGAACGATCTAGCCACAAAGAAAGATGTTTGAAAATTAACCAGATTTTTTAAATGTATAAATTACTTATAGGTACACCTGTGTTTAGCATTAAATAATATATTCCTAAATGTTCTATTATACTGAACTTTTTTACTGAGTGTTATGGTGTTATATAGTGTTAATAGTGGTAGAGTACTGTGCAGTAAAAATAAATATTTGAGTGTGTAATACATGTACAATATTTACACTATTTTAATATATTGTAACACTATACAAGACTGCATTTTGCATTTAAACATCTGAAATTTTGTGTGTTCACTCTACCCTTGGGCCCAATTGATTTGGATAATTGACGTTCTGTACTTATTCATTTTGGTAGATAAAATGTTCTTATTTCTTTTTGTTCACTTACCAGTTGCTGAGACCTGCAGGGAGAAACTCGTTCTTACCAAGGTTAGCAGACTTTCTAATGACAGATTATGACTGGAACTGGAGGTTCAGAGAAGAATTGGCTGAACAGTTGTTACAAGTGTTGGGTTTGTTTTCACCAGCAGACACGTGTACCCATCTCACACCGGTAGCAATTTCATTGCTGTTAGACAAAGTGGCTGCAGTGAGGCACGTTGCTCTTTACTTGGTATGCAGACTAATTTGTATATGAAGAGAACATAAGCCGCTATGTCTGTAGAGTTCAGTGGTAATGCTCCATACTTTTTAGCCAATCTGTTATGCCATTTATCGGAATTAAAAGTACAACATTTTGATTCTTTTATGTTTTGTATGTTCATCATATTTGTTATTTTCCCAATTGAAATTTATTTTTTAAAGTAAATAAATATTTTAACAAATAATATGGCCAAGTCATCATGTTTCTGGATTAAAAGCATTTCATCAATATTCCTTACATAATGGCTAACATTTTCTTGCCTCCTGTGTGAGGGGTTGGGGTGGGGGTACAAGATTTGCTGGAGCACCTTGTAACCCATTGGGTACACAGATACATTGCTTCCTGACTAATGTTAAGAGTCAAGGTTGAGCATTAAACTCAACTATCTTCTCCCATAAGAAAGCCACCTTGAGAAGCCAATACCTACAGTGGGCTACCACAGTAGAGATAGAGGCCCTGAGATTTCATTATTACTTTGAGATGTAAAAAATGTTTACTTTTTGACTTATCCATTCCCTAAATGCATAAGTGCACATTTTCTTTTTTTTTATTGTGTGCGTGCATGCTCATGTGAAGACATGTTAACTTAATGTGAAACATATTTTGAAGATTATGGTGTATGGGTGTCCATTGTCAGAATCAAGGCAGATCTTATAAATCTCTGCAGTTGTCCATAAGTTTTACTAATTTAATTTTGCTGATATTTCAATGTGTATTGTATCCAGTAGAAATAATAAAGAAACCATAAAGAAATAATATGGGCTACAAAATGTGGGCAACAAGTACGCTTTCATTTGAACTTTTTGATAAAAAACATGTTATGCCTGTACATTATGTAATGCAGTGATTGTATATGAGTTTTTATAATCCTGTAAACCTTGTATAAAGGTGTGTGTAACCTAGTGCTCAAGATGCGTACACTTAACCCTCCGAATACCACGGTCCAGGTGGAACATAGAATACCACGGGGGTCTTTGCGAGACCCCATTTGTAATTTTGGTTCTTGACGACGTTTTGTGTGTCGGGTGGTTCAGCTCTTTCACTTCACACCTGATGGTACTTAGGAAAAGGAAAATCATCTTAGAAAATGATTAAAATTAATAATACTTGCTCAGAAAGTATTTATTTGGAAAAGTGACAAATAAATGTATGACAATAGTTTTTCAAAGAAAGACAATTATGAAGTGTAGAAATAAAAAAAAGAACAGAAAATTATTCACAATGTAAACACATTGCTTTTTCTGAGCGATAAGCCTTGCAAACAAACTTCTTACATACTGTACAGAAGATGTTCACTTTTGTATCATTTTTCCTGGGGCACATGTAGCATCGTGAACATTTCTTTGCAGTGTCTGATGAAGTTGTAGGTCTTGGCTCTGTAGCTGGTTCACCTTCTTCGCTGGTTTCAGAAATGCTTTCCAGACAATTGGACATCATCTGTAGCATGGCTGTGGGTTGTGTTTTCTGAATAGATGAGTCATTGAGCCGTCTCCTTATCATAGGATCAAGGAGTTTTTGGCAAGCTCGAGCAAAAATAGTGTCTTCGAGATTCATTACCTTCATGCGATTCTGGGTGAATATCTTTCCATAAGACAAATGCATTCACTCCTGCTAAATCAATCATATTCATGAAGAGCACCATGGGCCATCTGCATGTCATCCTCTGACATGTGTACTCACCTGCCATACGATCCAGGGTATCAACTCCTCCTTTCGTCTCATTGTAATGTGTTATAATTTACGGTGTCTTCTTATCAGCTTCCTCATCAATTTCACCAGAATAGTGTTCAGTAGAGAGCAACACTACACATCTATTCAGGTGTGTGACATGAGAAACTAATGTAGCTTCAGCTTGGTAGCCAGAAATCGAAGAGTACAGTGGCCGTTGTTTTGAAGGAAGAAATTCGGGGTATAAACGTTTGTTTTTTCTGAGAGTCCCACAAAGTGTTAGCTTTCTATAAATGAGTTCTTCAGCCAAATCCAGCGATGTGAAAAATTATCAGTAGTGATCCCATATCCAGTCTCCAAGATGTTCACTAAATCGAGAACCACTCTTTTCCCCTGATTTTTTCTGGCTTTCCAGCCAGTACCCAGATCTTGATACCATATTTTCCTGGTTTTGATTTCATGTATACACAAAAAGGTGCATATCCTCTGAATGGAACCAATCTTTCATCTACAGTGAGACGAGTCCCAGGGTTGTAATATTGTTGACAGTATAAAGTAAATAGATCTGTTATCTCACGAATCGGTGCTAACTTATCTGTTGCTACTCTTTCATTATGACTAAACAAGTCGTCAAATCTGAGATAAGCTGATATGGTGGAAAATCGAGTCCTTGACATGCTTGCTGCATAAATTGGTCTCCGGAAAAGGTGTCTGAACACCATAACATAGAAACTGGTTCACTATTGCTTTTTGTGGCTTCACTGCAGTTGAGTAATCCAATAAAAGCATATATTTTGGTCTCATCTGCATCAACCCACTTTCTTTTCTCTCCCATCACCTTTTCATTATAATTTTCAGTTTCCCAAGCACCTCTCTGGTTCGTGTATGTGACAATAATATCTACAATTGCAGGAGAAATGAATAACTTGAAGAAATATAAAATGTTACCTTGTCTATTGTCGTCTGCGAATGAATGGATTTTTCAGCCAAAAAGTATCATCCTTTGAGACAAACATATCTCCAAAGTCTCCCACAATTTCTTCATCAAGTTCATCACCTTGAATTTCATCATCTTCTTCATCAGCTATTTCAACAAAGTCCTCAGGCGCAGAACATTCTGTAGTTTCTTGTACCTCATCAAGAAGGTCATTGGCTACAACTCTAGCCCTCTCCACAAGAAGTTTGGTTCTTGAAGACACAAGACGATCCATTTCACAACACGTACACACTGAATGTAGAATCAAACTGAACTGGAAAGAAAGATAACTAAACAACGAGTAGGACAATGGGCAATGAGTGAACAACAGTGAGTGAGGGCAAAGTTTATTACGAGTAGGTAGACATAGCTACAACTCGATGCTCCCAATTTCTAGGAACATCTTGTTTGTAAAAAGGGGAAAATGACTTTTTGGAACCGCAGCTGTGTTTACACTTCATAAACTGACTCAAGTGACGCAATATTACGTCAGCTGTGTTTACACTTCATAACTGACTCAAGTGACGCAATATTACGAAACTACACAACAATTTCATTTTCAGAAAAAGGGTACACAGAATACCACGGGGGTCTGGCGAGGACCCCAGCCACATTTTTTAGGAAACTACGTGATTACAGTTGTGATATTGAAGTATTCAGCGGGAATGAAGATGAAAGTGGTAGTATGTAGTTTAAAAAAAAAGTCACAGAGCCACAATTAATTCCTTCCAGTTTTTCAATATTTTTTTGTCGAAATTCCGGGAGACTGGGATCATTAACGACCCCATGGTATTCGGAGGGTTATTTTGAAAACACTCGGACAAGAACTGTATATATGTATACTAATCATAAAAACATACTAAATGCATTAAAAACTGTAGAAGTACATTAAACAGAAGAACCAAAGGGACACAAGGCCTATAGAATGTTTACAGGCCAGGCACACAAACACAAAAACACGTGGACCATTAAAGTTTCATTAATTACTATCATACTCTGTTTAAGATATGCACACATGTTAGCTACTACAGATTTTCATTAGTTTATGTGGAAAACCTAATAACTTTAGGAACTATGGAAAATGTTGATAAAAAAATGTGGCAACTGTTCATAGTGAAATACGGCTTCAGCTTTTTGTCAAAACATAATGAGAGTTTGCTGTAAAATTTTACATAATGTAAAAAGAAGTAATTTTCTCACATTCCACATCAGTATCACAGTTAATTTGTATAAATGGTCCTTATTTTTTTCTGGAGCAGATAATAACTTGAACATTACTTCAAAATATTTTAGTAAACAGTCAGTGGAGGTTTTCTTTTATTCATGTCTGTATATTTTAGGTAACAGAGTTGGTAAACCATGTTTCTATTGATGTATTTCTACTTCGAAGTTTGCTGGCAGAACTAGCAGAACAATCTGCACATAGCTCACGTTGGAATCGAAGACAAACATTTGCTCTACTGTGTTCACGACTTATATCAGAGAGGGTGTTGTCTGACGAGATGTTTGCTCGTGATGTTTTACCTCATTTGTTAGACTTATCTTGGGATCCAGTGCCTAATGTCAGATTGGCTGTTGCACGAACTCTTGCATCAGATATTATGCAGCACCGTAAGTTTGTTATTAAATAAATGATACCCAGCATTTTGTAATAAAATGTTTTGTTAATGAAGTAAGATAATCATTCTGTGTTCATGATCATACTTGATCTAAATTGTACCTGGTAAAGTGGATCTTGCCATATAATTTAAATTGCTGTATCATGCTATATGGTTTTTGCCTGTGTACATACAAACACTCCGCTTTACAAATTTTTTGATGTCACAGAAACTGGTCGTACTTCAAAATCTGTATGTTGGTAATGAATCAGAACCTCTAATAATAATACAACACACAGCATTTGTGAACAATAAAGAAAATTAATTTATTATTTTCAGGAATATATCTACTGCACTTTTAGTCATAGTACCTGAGAAAAAGAAACTGGCTAGAAGTTATATATTTTTCGAATTAAAAATGTTAATAAACTACTTTTAGCTATTGCTACAGGATATCTGTCTTCACTGTCTTATCTGATTTGTTGTTTGGGTGAGAGCCATTAGTTTACCACAGTGCTTGATTTTCTGATCCATTCACCATGCATGACGATGTACCATACTTTTGAAACTGTTGATAAATTTGTGATATGGTGAGGTTTTGTTCATGCAGTATAGAATAGTTAACTGATGTATGGTTAGTGGGTTGTGTGTTCATTTGGTGGGCCTTGTTTATTCTATTTGTGATAGGTAGTGAATTTTTATTATTGTGTCCACAAAAACTAATACCATCTTGTTCAGTAAGGCTCCTGGATGAAATCACATACGGTGTGTATCCAGTCTTAAAATCAGGTGAATCACCATCAGCCCTTTCTCTGTAACACATTCTCTTGTAAGAAAATTGCCTTAGTCCTTTGCTTTCCTTATAAATACAATATGGAGAGGGAGTTTTTACCATCTGCTATAACCACCAGCTTGACAAAAAAATGCAAAAATACACCATACTCGTTCAGGCTACATGTACATAAGCCATTAAGCGAGGATTCAAAGTAATGCAAAAATTTGACTGATGGTCACTTTGCAAATATTTACTGACAAACTGCAAAACTAACATTGTATGTACAGTAGAGTCAAGCTTATCCGACATAAACGGGGCGGCAGAACGTCGGTCGAAAATGTCGGGATAATAGGGAGGTGTTAAGAAAAAGCCTATTAAACGTCAAAACAATGTTATAATTTTACACATTACGAACCTAATAATCATGTTTTACAACAAAACAACAGAAAAAATTAACTGAAAAAATGAACTTACAGTTACAGAATTGTCTGAAGTTAAATACACTTAAAAAGTTCAGTCCTGTGATGATTTAAAAGAAATTTTTGATCGTAGTCTGCTTTCCTAACGAGTGCCGTTTCTTCGCTGCCAAGTCTCGCCATCTTTGCAGCATCATTATGTCGATTCCTGTAGCTTCTTGTTGCTTAATGTATTTAATTGCAGTCTCTGGAGCCTTAACTCCATCGTTATATGAAATTATGAGAGGCTCAACAGTTGGTGCTTGATCTTGATCTTCAATTTCGTTGTCATCGCAATTGACAAGAGCGACAATTTCTCCAGTTACATACTGATCATAATCCTTCATCCAACTTTCGATTTCTTGCAAAGACGCATCCTCGCATCCACGGATACGTTGCACTAAAGATAGAATGGTTTCTTCGGTTTCATCTGTGCTTTCCGTTTCCATACATCATCGCCTAGCAGCTTCTTCCATGATTTGGCAATTGTTGGAGCCCTTACATCAGCCCGGGCCCTTGCAACCCAATAAGCAACATCCTTTACATTGATGCGTTTCAATTTTTCAATCATGTCTTGTCCTTCTTCAATTTCTTCTATCACTGTGTACAGTAGCTTCCTGCGATAGTTCCTTTTTATCGTTTCCAAAACGCCCTGATCCATAGGTTGGCATATGGCGGTTACATTGGGGGGGCAGAAACATTGCCTTAATGTCACCATCTTGAAGCTCCTCTGCATCAGGGTGCGTTGGAGCATTATCTATCAACAAAACTGCTTTTCTGGGTAAATTATTTTCTTTCAAAAACTTCTCTGTTGAAGGAATGAATTCCTTAAAAATCCAGTCTTTGAAAATTTCACTGCTCATCCATGCGCTTTTCTGACTGTAGTATTTTACAGGAAGAGCGTTTTTTGAAACTGTTTTGAAGGCTCTAGGATTTTTGAACTTTCCAATCATTGCAAGGTCCATTTTGAGGTTTGCTGTAGCATTGCTGCATACTAAAATTGTCAGCCTTTCCTTACTACGCTTGTAGCCAGGGGCTGCCGCTTCAGTTCTGGCTGCAAGACTCTTACTAGGTAACATTTTGTAATTAAGGCCTGACTCATCACAGTTAAATATCTGATCACCCGTTAGGCTTTCAGTTTCAATAAATTCCTGAAATCTTTTCTTGAATGCTTCCATTTCTTCAAAATTCGATGATAGTTTTTCACCACAAACACTTAACTGATGGATACCGTAGCGTTTCTTCCATCGGTCGAGCCAACCGATACTTGCTGTGAAATCTGGGTCCCCTTCATTGAATTCATTACGAAAATGCAATGCCTTTTGCTATAAAATAGGCCCTGAAATAGGCACACCTTTGTCCCTGAACTGTGTAAACCAAACATACAAAGCTTCACTAACTTTTTCATAGTCACATTTTTTCATAGTTTTTCTTTCTTTTAATGCACCCTCCGTAACTCTTGATGCACATCATTTTTCTATTTCTATTCATTTTTTTTCCAGTCTCCTACTGTTACCCGTCCAACGCCAAAGTCGTCAGCTACCTTCTGCATTGTCTCTCCCTTGTCCAGTCTCTTGATAGCCTCAAGTTTTTGTTCCATTGATACAACAACCGTCTTTCTTTTCGTCACCATACTTGTGTAAATTTCAACTTTTAAGCAACACAACTTTTGTCAAATTAACACACACAGACACATACGCATGTAACAGACGATAAACCGATCCGCATACAATGATAAACTGCACTGCACTGAGTAGTGAGTTGTGACAGTGAGTGAGTGAGGGTGGGGCGAATGACAGACACATGAGTCATAGTGTAGACTGTACAGTCGGGGTAACTAATTAGCTGCGGTAGAGTCGTGAGTAACAAAACATAGACTACGCTCACGCTCGCAACTTGCAGTTCTTGTTGCCGATTAATGCGTTTTTTAGGTGGGGCGTCGGATAATACGGAATGTCGGATAAACAAGACTCTACTGTATTAACAAAGACTAGAAGGAAATAGTGTGATGAGTCATTGACATTGACAAAGAATGCGATATGATGTGATGTTTTTTTTCTTTAACTATTTTGTTCACCTTACACACTCACAAACAACTATGTTTACCTTTGAATTTCAGACGCCATTTTGCGTACTGTCAACTGTGAAATTTTGTAACTCACCAGGGTTCTTTTCGGCGAACAGGAAAGCAGAATAGGATTACTTAGTAAATAAATTAATTATTTGTTCCCAAAAAATCTATTACCTTTTATTACCTTCATCACAATCATAAATTGAATTCTCCCTTTAAACACAAAGCAAACGTTATCGGTTGATTCCCGAACCATCACTTTAGCATGATTATTACATTTTTTCTTTTATTAATAAACGTAAATATAACTGACAATTAGATTATTTAATTAATTAATTAACCCATAAACCAGCACTCTATGTTAACCTACTTTTCACCCGCTCACGCACACGCAAATACCCCATACCCTTAGAGATCTCATTTTCTTTAAATTGACATAATGATAAAATTAATATAATGATAATATTTTGGTTTAGCCCTTATTAAAATTTTGTTCAAACCCCATTTTGTTAATCATCTGAATTGTGTCCACATAGTCCAGCCTCCTTGTGTAATTGGCTTCATCTCGTATTTTCTTTTCACTTTTTATTCACCACTCTTATCGAAATTGTTAATTAAAAAACGCAACTTTCACTTCATTTTAATTAATAATGTATCTGTTGTACTTTTACATATTTAGCTGTTACGGGTGCCCGTATTTTTGTTTCGAAACTTATATTTGTGACCGGCCGGTACACGGAGTAATTTTATACTGGGACGAGATGAACTGCACTATTTTCTGAAGTGGTCGGGGTCATGTGACCAAATCTTGTTGTTTTATTTTGTGTCACTACGCCAATATGTGAGGTGGTCTGATCGCACCTTACGTTCCAGCATGACGTATCTGGCTGACGTAATATCGTATGATCTTGTTACATAACTTGTAAGTCACGTATCTCAAAATAACTGTTCTACTAGCGTCTGGAGCTGACCTTGACACAAATCCGCATGCTGGTTTATTACGTTGTATAATTCATGAACTCTAAATTTGTTTACTTTTCCCATAATTATTATTTATATTATTTTTGTTTCCCCAAAATTGATATTACATAATAAAACATTAGTCTTTTATTAAAACACAATATTTTTTATATTACCCCAGGTAGGCCTAAATGTCCCGTTACAATGAATAAAGGATTGCTCACGGTAAGTATAGAATACGGTAGGTGACACGCGCATGTTGCTGACAGCTGATGACGTCACGCGCCCCACTCGACCAACGCACCACAGCAGTGTATAGTATGAGTATATGTTTAGAATTTACTGCATGCTACATATAATTCAACTAAGAATGCTTCCGGCACAGAATAAACTGATATAATTACTTGCTAGAAAGATAATTGCACACATGAACATAACACATCCTATAATGCATACAATATTAGTTTAAATATTGGCCTAGTGTCAACAAATAAATCACGTTTTTCCCTGTCTTCATTTGTAACTCTTTCGTTTCGATTAACGTAAGTCCATCCTACAGGCTCACTAAGCTGTTTCTTCAGACAATATCACTACAGAAATTTTTATATACACTTTTTATTTACAACAGAACTACACGCACTGTTTGCTATGTAACGTGCCTATTTATTTATGTAACTACTTTTTTAAACGTTTTTGTTTGTCTTCTTGATGAAGATTCATAACTACGTTTTTTATTTTGGGCGTTCTTATTTAACGCTTTCATTCTAATAAACAATCTTGTTATTGCATAGCATCGCAAGGCAAATTCCTCAAAATGAGGATATTAGTTGATTGAGATCGCAAAAATTTTTTATAACGTTTTTAGAGTGATTTAATGTTGTCCCATGAAACAACTGAAAGTCTGTTTCCAATTTTCTAATTTGTTCACGCCATTCCTCACTAGGTCTCATAAGTTTTCCTCTTGAAAGAACCGATAACCAGTCCGATTTCTGTATATCGTCTGCACATTTACTGTAATGCATATGTGCTTTATATTTTGGGAATTTTTGGTACAATCTGTAACATATGTATTGTAAATAGTCATTTAGTACGTACAGTCATACCCCGCTTTGCGCGACCCTACATAACGCGAATTTGCTATAACGCGTTTTTTTTTTCTAAGAAAATATTTATTATACATATTAACAATTACACATACAGTACCTGTACCAATAATATTGTATATATACGTATCATCGTAAATGTAATGAATATGTAAATTTTGAATTTAACAACTAAAGTTTGCGTATTTTATTTTGAAAATGACAAATAAACACATACAGTACTGTAATTATATTACTGTATTATTTTTTAAGGAGTACGAACACGTCAGCCTACCGACACGTTTGGTGGAAACGTAAAAACAGACAGCTGATTTGTACAGATAAATAAGAGGTTGCATTAGCTCAGACGTAGATCTGTAATAAGTGTCAGCCAAAACAGTAGTACGTTTTGTAAACATACATGGCTGTGCCATTACACATTATAAATGTTATTTTACCTTGAATACTCTCGTTGGCGGGATTCTGACGAATGAGAGATCGTATCTCTGTGCTGGAGACCCGTGGTGACGCTGAATAGACACAACACATTTTCACTACACACAGCAGTGGCTGACGTTTATTAACCATTTCTGAGTTCCCGATGTCACAACTCAGATTAAACTGTGCACAATGTTTATAGAAAAGGCGGACGTGTGTGACGTAGGCTGTAGTTTGCAAAATGCATCTTCCATTCCCGCCAGAAATGTATTCACGTTTCTTGTTTATCTCGTCTCAGCCAAATAAACATTAGGTACTGTACTGTATACGTACTAATTTACATTCTTGGAATGGTAGTTCGCGTTAATCCATCCTTTTTAGAGCCCCTTGTTGAACTTAAGTCTCGGCCAATTTCCTGGAAAACCATTCACTCCCCCCCCCCCCCCGTTATTGTTTCTAAACATTGGGAATACGTTTTCGTTTCAGTTTAGTTCGAACATTCAATTAGAACAAATTAACAATGTGCGCTGATAAAATGTCGAAAATAGCACATTTTGACAAGGAAAATCATATAAAAGTAATAAAAACTAAAACAACGAGGTATTGGTTGGTAAAAAATAGGAAACCCCGCTTAGCGCGATTTTCGTTTTACGCGAATCGCCGAGGAACGTATCACTCGCGTTAAGCAGGGTATGACTGTACTTGTTTTTTAATTAATAATCTCACACATGCTTGACTTTGAATTAACACTGTCGTTTATGATATTTTTTAAGTATTTTTATTTAAAGTTTCTTGATTTGATTATGATTTCTTGTTGAATTAATTTTAATTTTAATTGATTAATTAAATGTTGTAATCCCCGTTAGTTGAATGTAATTATCTTTGAAGATCTCTCGAAGTTCATTAGCACTTTTGTTGAATTATATCGTCTGTGTATGGTAATGTGTAGTTTTGACAAAGTTATTAAATACTTCAAACCTTCACGTACCTTTAGTGTCGTACTGGAAGTTCAGTTGGTCTCGGTTTGTTTGTACACTGTTAAGTTTTCAAAAAAACAGTATTACTGCACTGTTTGTTATTAAGTGAGCACATTTGATTTTACCTGGGCGCCATATGGAATTTCTGGTTAATATTCCATAAAAAGAATTTATTTGAAAAATAAATTATAAATAATTTTGGTAGAAGTTAAATTATTTGTTTATTAAGTAATTAAAATAATATCATTAATTAATTTCTTGTTGGTCTATTTATTTAATTTTAACTGTTGGCGGTCCACTCGTCCAAATAGCCAACTTAACTGGTTGATTGCTTTGAATTCGCAAATCATTAATTGAAAAAAATAATTAATCACTGTTTCAGTAATTACAGACAATGTTTTTAAGTTCACAATTCATTTGTTTATTGCCCACTATTTACTTGTTTCAATTTAATACATTCAAATTAATAATGCTAACGGATTACAAATCATCCGGCTTTTAACTATTTTAACCCAGTGGATTGGCAGTGATAACTCTGATAATAATTGATTGTTTGTTTACAAATATTTCATACCTCAAGAGTGGTTTCTTTTAAATTACAGGATAAAATGCCAATGCCTCGCGATACAGTGCTATTACAAGATTTGAAGTTAATAGGTTAGATACCTTTAATCATTGAAATCGATTGACGAAAAGTTCGTTTAACCTTGACAAGTTTGAGGTTAATTACGGTAATGCTAATACATGAATTCTTATATTCGGAATAGTATAATTCCTCTAAATAAAGTAAAGACAGTGCTTAGTACTTGTGGTATTATTGTTTTTGCGTTAGTATACAGGCGTATTATGTTTTATACTACTAACATATTATTCATAAACAATGTAAATATATGGCACAGTACTCCCTGAATTATAATCTCATGGATTATTTCTTATTACACTTCACGATCGGGTACACTTATCGTGTTTCACTGCACTGCTTACACGTATGAACGAATATATTTTTCTGGAATAATTAATTACTTGGTTAGGTATTGCACCTAACCTCGTTCTTTTAATTCGCACTTCTAGTAAAGATAACACTACTGGTTTCGATGCACTTCACTATATTTATACTTCTTCACTGGTTGATTAATAAATTCTGATGATAATTTGGTCTGGAGTCGTCGTTGCTGGTTGAGTGGAAATTGACAAAATGTGTTTCTGTATATATAGTCCTCTTAGATCGTCGCTAGGCTGCGCCGGTTCATTTCTAAGGTAACTCCTGATTGGTTGTAAATGATGTCATGATGAGGTCATTCTATTTTTAGCCATTACATAATTGTATTCCAAGCGTTTTCGTTATTGTTTGTATTTTCCGTAACTATCCAAAATTCACAAAATTTATGATGCTAACATTTATATCTCAGTTATTTTAATTACAAATTAGGTTCTACTATTAGCATTGTATAGCTCGTTTCTTTCTCGTTATTTTGATATGGGTTGATGCCAGTTTGGTTACATTTTTCATTAACAAATTCTGTTTTAATAATAGCCTATGCTAAATATGCATTGTTTACAGTGTCGTCTGCTAAACGTTGCAGATCCGATTTTAACGTTTTTCTTAATATTTATTTAACTATTCTTAATTTTTATTCTGAACATAATTATTTGATTGAAATGAACATATTATTTATAATTGCTGTATCCAGCTGAACAATATTAATTATTACTACACATTTTTTGTTGATTATTATTTATAGACTTCCTTACTCCACTATTCTTTATTCAATCCTATTCTTATTTGCTATACGTATAATATTACTCATGGTATGGTGAGTTACATTTTTTTTGTCATTATTATTATTATATCTCCCGGTGCTTCGTAGGGTCTTTACATGATTATTATTTTCATGACTTGTTTGGGTCATCACTAGTTTGTTATTATTTCAATTTTCTCTGCATTATAGACTTCACATAAGCTGTGTGTCTTTGCTTTGAGTCATTATATTAGTTATTACTCATTGAGTAATTTCAATTCATCTTAATCCATTCTTTTGGTCTACATATTTCATTATAAGGTTTTGTTCCTTGACAGATAATGCACCTTTTTATATATTTTATCTTCTTATAACATTATTTAAATACATTTAGTTGTTACATTGATGGTTACATTTAGATCATCTCATTATTATAGTCCAAGAGCTGGGCCTGAGATTTTGACATCATCCGGAATATGGACAAACTTTACGGTAATATGTTCCGATACTAAGGGGGGTTACGTTTCTGCGCAGGCGGACAGCCCAGTGGATACAGGGGGTAGATATAAGGGGTGAAAGTACCATTTTTTTTTTGAAATTAACGTCATCGAGATAGTGCACGAAAATTTGCACAATTATAGATCAAGATATACTTAAATCGAATTTCCAATGGGCGGACACGTAGGTGGATACAAAGTGGGTGGCGGACGGGGGTAAAGTTGCCCAAAATTATTGTAAAAAAACGTCATTTGGAATATGTCCGCCAATTGCACTATTTAATCGTCTACATTTGAGAAATCATATGCCAAAAGGGCGGATAGCTAGGTGGAGGGGATAGGCTGTAAAATGGGGTTAATTATTTTTTAACCCAAAAAAACGTCATTCGGGATATGTCCGCCAATTGCACTATTTATTCGTCTACATT
This sequence comes from Magicicada septendecula, assembly GCA_034769895.1. Lineage (NCBI taxonomy): Eukaryota > Metazoa > Arthropoda > Insecta > Hemiptera > Cicadidae > Magicicada > Magicicada septendecula. The sequence goes on from CM068367.1 coordinate 733,010,865, forward strand.
TGAGAAATCATATGCCAAAAGGGCGGACAGCTAGGTGGAGGGGATAGGCTGTAAAATGGGGTTAATTATTTTTTAACCCAAAAAAACGTCATTCAGGATATGTCCACCAATTGCACTATTTAATTACCTACATTTGAGAAATCAAATGCCAAAAGGGCGGACAGCTAGGTGGAGGGGATAGTTTATATAATAGTTTATACAATAATTTATACGCATACAGGGATATATTTATTGAAAAAAAAAATATGAGGAAAATATTGAAATTTTTTTTAAAAATATTTTACTATACAATTTTATTTAAGAAACAATATTAAATATTAAAAATACAGTGTGATATTTTTTACATTAAATTTAAAAATCATCATCGCTTGTACAATTATCATTATCCTTATCGCTTTGTTCACATCTTCATCGCTTTCACATTCAAAATCATCCATCTCATTATCAGATTCACTCTCGAGTACATCTCGAACAGACTCTGGCAATTGAGGACCTTCAAACCATTTAAATGTATAAGTATTATCATCTCCCAGCTCCCAACCATTCTTTTTAGGATCAAGTTCTGTTGGAACTGGTTTATGAGCGTTTAACCAAATATTCGTGATGTAACGTGCTCTTAGAATGTGTTGATACAATTCAGATTGGGAAGGCGGTAGGCTTGAAGCATCAAAGTTTTTCAACTTTTTTTTTTAAGGTTTGTCTACATTGTGCATTTTATATTGACGATTGAATAATTTAAATCGGATATCATTAACTTTTCGTTTAGTAATTCTCTTTGTAACACCGCTACCATATAAATGACATACGTACGTTTCTAATGTTTGAAAAACTTCCTCGTGTTCACGAGTTGTGTCTCCAAGAGCATAAAATGCTTCCTGATACTGTTCCGACTTAAACATTATATTAAAAGGCCTCTTTTTTCCTTTTCTATAAAAGCTTGGGTTATAATCGCAACCAGTAATAGTGTGGAAACCTGCTAATGCTTTGCATAATAATTCGCCGAAATTTTCATAAACTTTGCAAACATCAATATAATTTGTTGTCCCTGACACTCCACTTTCAATCCAAATTTTAGAGTTACTTTTTAAATTATGCATATTACTTAACAGTGTTATTAATATGTCTGTATCAGAACATTTTATTATAATATTACTGTCTTGTAGTTATTGACAGGCATGATAAATAATTTTAGTGTCAGCTTCTTCGTGAGCAGGGCAGCTAAAATGAGAGACAATGGATGTGTTGACATTCCCATTTGCATCAACCGAAAATCTGTGACATTCAACAAAATTAACAAAAATTGTTTTATTTTGAATGAAGAGCGCTACTTCTTTATCAGACCAGTGCAATATAAAGAAACGAACCAAAGGCACTTTGAATTTATTGTTAAGCAGTTCCTTTGCGAATTCTACTGGTCACTTTTGATTGGGACCTGATATAAAGAAATCATGATCGGCTTCTTTGTTTCCTCTCGTGGATCTTTCATAATCTTTTATTGACGGTTGAAAATATTGATCAAAAATCAAATGAATTTCTTTGGCTCTCGTGTTAGTTATTTTTTTAAAAACTGGTTTAGCTATGTTACCGAATGTTTGAGGTACATCTATAAAGCAATGTAAAATGTAAAACCCGTCAATTATTTCAATGTCACTATATGAAGGTATAGTACTGTCATTAATTCTTAAACATTCAAGAAGTACTGATTTTACTTCCATATTCCTTAAGGAATGGAAGTATGGTGATGGCAAAAAAAATCGTGTTCGAGATTATTGCAGATTCTGATTCTACTACACTCAAAACATGAAAAAAATTCGTTTTCCGAAAAGTGTCTGTGTGTGTGTCTGTAGATTTTTTTTCTATGGCAAACGATAACTGCCGCAAATTCAAACAGAATCAAATAATTTTTTGCATACAGCCCTGATTTGTAGAGTACTCATGACCTATTGTTTTTGGTGAAGATCGGTTGAGGGAAAGGGGTAGTTTACCTGCAATGGTTTTTTTTTATCAAGGGAAATTTTTTTGTTTGGCAAACGATAACAGCCGCAAATTCAAACAGAATCAAATAATGTTTCGCATACAGCCCTGAATTGTAGAGTTCTCAAGACCTATTGTTTTTGGTGAAGATCGGTTAAGGGAAAGGGGTAGTTTACCTGTAACGTTTTATGTTTTAACAAGGGTATTTCCTATGGCAAACGATAACAGCCGCAAATTCAAACAGAATCAAAAGATTATTTGCATAGAGCCCTAAATTGTAGAGTTCTCAATACCTATTGTTTTTGGTGAAGATCGGTTAAGGGAAAGGGGTAGTTTACCTACAACGTTTTTTTAACAAGGTTATTTTCTATGGCAAACGATAACAGCCGCAAATTCAAACAGAATCAAATAATTTTCTGCATACAGCCCTGGTTTGTAGAGTACTCAAGACCTATTGTTTTTGGTGAAGATCGGTTGAGGGGAAGGGGTAGTTTACCTGCAACGTTTTTTATCAAGCTTATTTTCTATGGCAAACGATAACAGCCGCAAATTCAAACAGAATCAAATAATTTTTTGCATACGTCAGTGAATTGTAGAGGACTCGAGGCCATTAGATTTTGGTGAAGATCGGTTAAGGGGAAGGGGTAGTTTACCTGCAAGCTTTTACGTTTTAACAAGAGTAAAGTACTTGAAAATTCATTTAAACTTTTTCAAACAATGGTAATTGTTGAAAATAAAATAATTTTGTTGCCAGGCAATAAAATTATAATTTTTTCATTTTAATGTAAATTATGTATATATTAGAAAATATATCGTGCTTGGCAGGCAAGCATATTTCAGATTATAAATCTTAGAATATGGAAGTCATGTATGGTTCTCCATACCGATATTTTTTGTTTTACAAATGGTACCGTCCATTTGACACATTGCCATGGATACAGGTGTAATAGGATAAGTAAGAATTTTTTGGATATCAGTATTTTCTGTCAATGATATGGCAAGTAAATGCCCGAAAAGGTCTCTTTGAAGTCTTACTTCCAGCACTTTATTGTTTACAACCATTTTCTTTTTAGCGGTTGCCGATACAAAATTAAGTACTTTATTTTGCTTGATTGGTTCTTCAAATCGAGTTACTGATAGAGCACACTTGTTAATGAAAGTTTCTCTCAAATTGTTTCAACATTCAAAAGAAAATTGGCTACAGCATCTGATGTTGCTTTACCTGTTGCTATATTATACAAATAATCATGGTCTATTTCATTATGTCTGAAGGGCTTAATGTTTTGATTTATACAATTTTTAAAAGCTTTTACTTGGTTGTTTGATATAGTTATTTTACTTTTTTCTAAATCGGCAGTTACATCTTGATGTTTTTTCAAGCCAGTTACATCATATACGTGAGAAATTATTGTTGTGTGAATACAGCTGCTTTTTGCCCATCGTTGTCGAGCTGAAATTGAGTTAGTAAAATGGGTTACACCAGTTAAACGCCGTGCAGCATCTGCATTTACCGTTTGCTCTAGTGTCAAATCAATAGGAATTCTTGAAAAAGGATTGCTCGTTCTCTTAATACCGAACATCCCTTCCTCAAATTCCTCAGCGAGTTGTGGGTGAGATTTCTGTATATTTAACAAATTATCATGATATCTACAAAGCCATCGAGAATAATTTGGCTGATTTAATGAAAAAAATGTATTGATCAGTTTTGGAATTATGAATTCGTACGTATCAAAATCTCCGGTGCGAATACTTCGAGAAAAGATAAAATAATTTTGTATAAATTCCATCAAAATCATATAAAACTTTGCAGTCTTGCCATGTTTGCCATTAAAGTATCGTGTTTGTAAGCCGAATATTTAGAAAAAAAGTTTGATATTCCTTCATTTTCGAATGTTGCTGATGATACTTTTTCAATTAGAATTGTGCTAAGCATTTGACGTATTTCATCATTAACTGTCAATTCATTATCTATCAGAAATTGTTCGAAATGCATGATTTCTCAAATGTAGGCAATTAAATAGTGCAATTGGCGGACATATCCCGAATGACGTTTTTTTGGGTTAAAAAAAATTAACCCCATTTTACAGCCTATCCCCTCCACCTAGCTGTCCGCTCTTTTGGCATATGATTTCTCAGATGTAGATGATTAAATAGTGCAATTGGCGGACATATTCCAAATGACGTTTTTTTACAATAATTTTGGGCAACGTTACCCCCATCCGCCACCCACTTTGTATCCACCTACGTGTCCGCCCATTGGAAATTCGATTAAGTATATCTTGATCTATAATTGTGCAAATTTTCGTGCACTATCTCGATGACGTTAATTTCAAAAAAAAAAAAAATGGTACTTTCACCCCTTATATCTACCCCCTGTATCCACTGGGCTGTCCGCCTGCGCAGAAATGTAACCCCCGTTAGTATCGGAACATAGTACCGTAAGTTTGTCCATATTCCGGATTATGTCAAAATCTCGGGCCCAGCTCTCCTACTATTATAACATATTGTTCTCTTATTACCTTTCATAGCTCATTATTAACAATAATATCTTTCTTTATGTTTGTCATTCAAATTAGTACTTTGCCATTACTCAGCTAATGTGCTGTTTCTAATAATAATACATGTTATAAATATTGTTATGGTTTGTTGTGTATTGGTCTTGACTTTGTTCTTCATTCATTATAGTCTCATTTACTTAGCATACAAATAGTTGTTGTCGATTTTTCATTTTATTGGTTATTTGTTTATTCATACATTTGTTCGTATCTTAATAATTTCCCTGTTCTCCTGTAGTAATACACTTCTCCTTCTCATTAAACACATCTTAATTCGTATAACAATTCTCCTTTTCCATTTCATTTACCTCGATGTTGTTTATTGAATCCCTGAAATATTTTAACTCCCTAACACTTTTTTCCCTAACATTTATAGCTGGTTCGGAGTCAGAGATGCTCTCATTGGCATCCATTCTCCGCCGTTCCTTAACTATATACTCACAGATCAATAAAAGTTGCACATAACAACAGTTGCACTATCACAACGCATTAGACATAATATGTAATTCATAATTATAAAACATATTCATTTATTAGAATATTCAAGGGATTAGAGGTTCCTTTACATAAATTCCATTACTATATCACTTCTGATGCTTTATCAATTCATTTAACATATTATTCCTCACAGGTAATTGGTTAACATAACTCGACATATATGCTGTATTATCATAAGCTTGTGTTGTTTATCAATACTATATTAGATGTTGGTTTTGTTATTATATATATATTTTTTCTTCTTCTCACATTTATTTTCATCACCATTTAATTATGTAGTTATATTTATAAATTCATCATCACATTATACTCTAGTATTCTAATCTTCATTTTAATCATAATTCATTCATAGTATAGATTATATAATAGTTTGTAACATTTCTAGGTTGGTTGTTCCTTTTAATTATTCATTTAAGTAATTGTTTCATTTAGCATTTTTCTTTTATTAGTCATTTAATCATTATCTCATCTTATTCATTAGACACTTTATATTAGTTGGATTGTTCATGATATTTCCTTAATGAAGCTTGGTTATAAGTACCCTTAATTTTTATTGTTGACAGGGTTGGTTAACTCATAGGTATTGTTGTCATTGTCCTTGGTGATCAGATATGGTCCAGTATATAATATTAATAGCTTTTTTGTTATACCTTGTACAGTACTTGGTAACTCTCTGTTTTTAACTACTACTTTCTCTCCTATATGATATTTAATGGCTTTTGGTTGGTTCTTCAAGTATTTTTTCCTTTGTAGTTCTGTTTTCTCTAATATTCTGTTGTAAAATTTGGCTCCTTCAAATTGATAAGTTGGGTTGTTGGGGAAATTAATGATGTCGTTTATCTCTCTGTGTGGAGGTCTTTTAAACATCACGGTGTATGGGGTATTTTCAATAGTGTTATGGTATGCCAAATTTAGAAATTCTTCTGTTGAAGCTAAATACTCCTGCCATTTCCTTTGTTGATAGTGGCAGTACGTCCTTAATAATCGTCCAACTTCTCTCATTACTCTCTCAGCTCGATTGGTGTTGGGATGGTACACTGAGGTTTTATAAGTTTTTATACCATGTTCTAAAAGCTGTTCTCTCCATTTTCTTCCTTTTAAACTGTGTGCCGTGATCTGTAATTATGGAGTTTGGTGTACCTACTTCTAGTATGTAGCATCCTAAGATTATATCTTATACCTTCTTCATAGTTGCTCTGTTTATGGGATATAATTTTGTATATTTGCTGAAATGGTTGAACATTATCACTATAAACTTGTATCGGTGCCTTCCACTGCTGCGTGGAAATGGTCCACAAATATCTAGGAACACTTTCTCGAGTTTATGATTGGATGTTATGGGTATCATTACCCCCTCCTTTCGTTCGTTACTGCATTTTACTAGTTGGCAGATGTGACATGATTGTATGGCCTGTTGAACTTTCCTGTTAATGGTTTTAATATATACTTGTTCTTCTAAAGCTTTAATTACCTTTAGGGCTCCCATGTGTCCATACCTGACATGGTAATCTACAATTAATGGGTTTTCTATGGTTGGTGGGATAACTAGTTTCCAGTTTTCTTGGTTTGGAGTATTTTTAATGAACAATACATCATCACGTAAACAATAATATTGGGTAATTGTGTTATCTGCATCCTGTATTCTTTGTCGGATGTTGGTTAATTTTGGATCTGATTTTTTTGTTTTAATTTCTTTAAGAATGTTTTCCAAATCTACTCTACTTTTAATGATGTGGTATACTTTGGCTAACTGTTCCTTCTCACCATCAAAAGTTTGATCTTGTATGTTGATGCGGGATAAGACATCAGCTGCTACCTTTTTTTCTGCCTGGTATATTGTAATAAAAAGAAATTCCTCTGGATGTATTTTAATTTTAATTTAAATTTTTTTTATTTTTGTAGGAGTTTTTTATTATATTAAAAAAGTTAATATTTATTCCATTAATAGTTTATGGCACTCGTTGCCTTCAACCACAGGTGTTAAATGTCCTGTGGGAAGAATCAACTCGTAACCAAGGGAGTTTAAGGGGTACCTAGCTTTGGGGTTTTATTTGGATTGTTTTTTTGTTTAAATATACTGACCTTGAGTCCTGTAACTGTTGTTTCCTGTAATACAGTAATACACACTTATGCTAAATCTGGGCGCCACCTGAACCCTGGTCCAGGAAAAAAGAATCAACTGAAGTTTAAACTGTTAAATCTATTTATAAAAAAATAATCGATTCTTAATTTTGTTAATAATTTTCTATGAATGATAAACCAGTTGAGTTGTAATTATATAAAAATTTAATTTATTAAATTCAAAATGGTCTGAAGGACTGTTAATACACTTTTTAAAATTTGTTCAATAAATTACAATGTTCAATATTCTAGATAACCCTTAATTATACCATCGGCTAAAAATTTGCTCAGTTGATAGGTTGAGTTTAATTACCTTATAATACGAGGGCTATTTAGAAAGTAACAGACGTTTTGAAATAAAAAATTTACAAAATGAAAAAACAAAATTTTATTATATACATTTGAAAGGTACACTCTTGAGCTATTTTTCTATATAATCGCCATTCAAATTAAGGCACTTATCATACCGTGGCACAAGTTTTTCAATACCGTCTCTGTAGAAATCTGCCGCCTGCGATTTCAACCACTGGTTTACACCGGCATGCAGTTCGGCGTCAGTATCAAAGCGTTGTGTAGCGAGCCATGTCTTCATCGCTGGGAAGAGGTGATAGTCGCTCGGCGCCAAATCCGGGCTGTATGGTGGATGATCGAACACCTCCCATCCAATACCATCGAAGAGCTCTCGGGTACGATTGGCCGTGTGTGGACGTGCGTTGTCATGGAAAAACAAAACCTTCGCACTAAGTTTTCCCCGACGCTTGTTTTGTATCGCGCGCCTTAACTTTCTCAGTGTTTCACAATACCTCTCTGAGTTAATTGTTGTGCCACGTTCAAGAAAATCAACGAGAATCACTCCTTCAGAGTCCCAAAACACAGTAGCCATGATCTTTCTTGCTGACAGTGTTTGCAAACACTTCCTTGGTTTCTTGGGAGAATTTGTGTGTCCCCATTCCATCGACTGCCTTTTTGTTTCACTATTGACATGCTTCACCCAAGTCTCGTCCCCAGTTACGATACGATCGATAACTTTGTTACCATTTTTGTCGTAATCTTCGAGGAAAGTTAGTGCTGCAGCCAGTCTCTGTTTTTTGTGGTCTTCCGTTAGGATTTTCGGAATCCACCTAGCACAAAATTTGTGGTAACCAAGCTTTTCCCCCACAATTTCATGCACCAAACTCCGTGAAATTTGGGGAAAATGTTTCGAAAGTTCCATAATCGTGAAACGACGATCTTCACGAATTTTGTCGTTGATTTTCATCACCAGTTCGTCAGTCACAAGGCTAGGTCTACCACTGCGGTCCTCATCGTGAACATTGGTACGGCCATTTTTAAAATCAATGCACCATTGCCTCACTCGGCTTTCACTCATTATTCCTTTTCCGTACACATCACAAAGTTGGCGATAAATTTCAATTGGTTTGTGATTTTTTGCCAACAAAAACCTAATCACAGAACGCACCTCACAAGTGGCGGGATTTTCTATTGCAGCGCACATTTTAACACGTCACGGAGAGCAAAGTAAGAGGGGCACAGACCGCACGCTACCACAGCTGAATGCGTACTGAGTGTAGGAATGTTCTGACACCAAGATGGTGGCTCTATCCCCGCCCACCGCCACGGTCGGTCAAAACGTCTGTTACTTTCTGGATAGCCCTCGTATCACAAGGTTGTGAATTCTTTTAACTTCCAAGATTTATCAAAATGATGCCTTACAAAATTTCTTAAACTAGTATTAACTTTATAAGTGAACAATCTTCGTAGGTGAATGACGTATTGCCAATCGATTTATTACTATGAAAATTTTTGGTTAATTAACCATCAAAGTTTTTTAACTACCAAGATTGTTTCCTTATTATATTGTGAATTACAGTGTACTGGTTGGTATGTAGTTTAGTTATTTGGAAAAAATATTCCAGATCGTTATTTAAATAGTTGGTTAAAAACTTACAGTGTCCATCAAAATTATTTTCTTTCACTGCCTTCAATTTAATTTATTTAATTAAATAAATTGCTCACTAACACTCCACAATTCACTTCACTGATTTAATAAAATTGTATTCTTCGTTGGTAATCTTCATGTGTGGCGGTGAACTTGGCGTCCTAACCACAAATGTGCTTCGTCGCTGGTAGTCGAATCTATTCTGCAAGTTCGTTGCCGAGGATTATTTTATCTCTCGCCGTTAAAAAGTTTACTTTGTTTAATTATCACGCACTTGGTTTAATAATACTTCTTCTTTAGGTAATATGTTTGAAAATTTGTAGAGTCGATCTGCGTGGGTTCCGTCTGAGAAAAAACTGTTCCGCCTTGAGTGAAATTTGAGAAAAAACTTCCGATGGCCTGTGGTGAAGCCGTTTATATACTCTCGCCAAATGCATTGTGTTACATGACGCTTATTACGTAATTTTTCTATTAATTCCTTACGCACTTCTGTTGTTTTAATGAAACATTTGTTTGAGAATCTACTAGAATGTGTTTTATCAAACATCATAGAACAATTTTCATTTCCGCCCAACCTTCCATAGCGTCTGTGTTTCTTCTTCTTCCTCTTGAATTAAATTTTAGAAATTCCGCATTTGATTCTGATTTTTTCCAGATAACTTTACAGGACTACTTACAGTGTAAAATCGACTATTATTATTGAATTCCTTGCGATCAACTGATTAATTTGGTACTAGTTAAGCCTGGTTTAGAATAGGTTAACTTCAGAAAAAATACAAAAGTTTATTATCTTACCGTGTGATGATTTACAATAATTCATCATTGTCCACCTAATTTTTATAATTAGGTGTCTTACACCTTACTAAAACATGGATACATAATGTGAGTAATTATATAACAAAATTAATATCTTTACAATAACATAATATAAGAATAATGTTGAAACAATGACCTTGGCTTAGCCCTAACAATTTTTACATTAGAAATTATTAATTTGTGACATTATTATCTTATGAAACAGGTTCTTGGTGTTCAATTCTAGCTTAGGCTTTGGTTCATTATTATGACCACCTCCTGTTTCATAATATACAATATTTTAAGAGCATTATACGTTAGCATCATTTTTTACTCATCTGGGTTGGTCATTTTGATTCGGTCAATAATACCTTTATTTTTGCTATAATTCGTATTGAATTTATAACCAACTATAAATTACTTGTCAACTGAGAGCAGGTTATTTCTAGTTTGATTTCATTTATTTACATCTTATTTGCCCATAATTTAGGGTTTTAAACATTAAATATTTTAATTATGACCCTTTTACTCTGTCTGTTCTGACAGGTTTACACAATGGTCCAGGTAACTTCTGATATAACTTATACATTCAGGTTTATTATCTCATGATATCTCTAGGTCTATTGACTGTACACTCTTGTGCAACTTTTAAAAGGAATTTGGTTGTATTTTGACAATATATTAGTAATAATTTAAATCATTTTAGATGCATAGTACCTGCAACTCTTTTGACATGGTTTTTTAATATTATCTATGACTTTTATGTATTTTAAAAGTTCCTTTATTTGACATAAAACGTTCATCTTTATCTGCTTGACATTTAGAGATCATTACCTTTTTGTTTTATGATAATTGATTTTTTCATTATTCTGGGTGCTTGTCGCATGGCCATTATTGGATTGTTATTGCAATTTTTTAGTATTTGTTTACAATTTTTTATTCTAATTATGGATCAAGCCATTTGGTAATTCTAGTTGATATATTTAACCATACATTGGTTTCAAATTGAGTAATAACTGTGTAACAATTCTGTTTTTATGCCCTTATCTGAGCTGATTCTTGAAACATTGTGACATACATTTTGTCACTTACAAAGGTTATGTCTTAATACCATTTACTACTATTGGTTTTATTTTTACACTTCACTCCTAAAATCTATGGGGTGTCTTTATGGTCAAAGTTTAAGTCCTGTTTATTGATTTTGTCAATAATCCATACTTTAATACAAGTTGTTAGTTTGCTGTATTAAACCTGTTTGGCTTTTAATTACATTAACTATGTAATTTATATGAGTTGATCGTCTACTATTTTATATTTTTTAGTAGTTATTTTAATTCTCATGGTGTTATTATTTAATGGACGTCTCGTGACGTTACAATATACTCCCAAGTGATATCATACTCCTGCAATGACAGTACCCATCTAGTTATTCTTCCGTGGCTCAGCTTGCATCGCTTCAGGAATGAAATAGGTTTTTGGTCACTCCTTACTGTTACAGGGTACCCAAGTATATATATGTTCTGGACTTGTAGCAGGCAAAAACAACATTTAATAACTCCTTTTCGGTGGTATTGTAATTTTGTTCACAGTTGTTCAGCACTCTGCTGGCGAAACTAATTACCATGTGATGGCCTTCTTCATTTTCTTGATAGAGTGCCGCGCCTAAACTTACATTGCTGGCGTCACAATTAAGGTAGAAAGGTTTAATAAAGTCTGGGTGATGTAGCATGACAGATTCCAAAAATTTTTCTTTTATTGACTATAAAATTCCATCTTGTTCTGGTCCCCAAGTCCATTTGTCTTTGGATGATAACTGCTTCTGGAATCTAGCAGTTAGTTCTGAATAATTGGCCTGAAACTTCCTGTAATAGTTACAGATTGGGTCATTCCATGTCAAGTCACCCAGGTCATGACACCCACCTCCTCAGATTTTGATGAAACTTGACTCAATTGATTCTATTACTATCCTGATGACACCTGCAATTTGTTTTTGCTCTATCATTTATAGTCTTTTTATTTATTAATTTTTTAGTTTTTTTAATTTGGCGCTATCCGAAGCCTCGGAAATCGAATGCACCACAAATTTAAAAATATTTTTCTTGAAAACTATTCAAGATATCATCATGAAATTTTGCAGGAAGTTTGTGTGTTATACATAAAAGCAGCGAAAAATGCTCTTATTAACCTATTTCAATCCCTCAAAAAACCTAAAAATATTTAAATATAATTTTTTAGAAATTTAAGAAACTGGTGTTTTGTTTTACAAAAACCACAATATCTAGAGTCTCAGACATGATAGAATGCTCAAATTTGTTTTAAAATGCTCTTAAATTTATAGGCTGTTAGATAATTAAATATAGTTGGCTTTTTAACATGTTTAATTACTGTGCACAACAGAAGAATATCTTTTAAAATTCAAAAGATGATTGAGTACTTACGTTAAACACAATTTATTGTTCAAAATACACATTCAATATTGTGAGTTGTTTGTCTTTTTACTTCCATATTCCTTAAGGAAATGGAAGTATAGTGATGGCAAAAAAAATCGTTTTCCAGATTATTGCAGATTCTGATTGTACTACACTCAAAACATAAAAAAAAATCGTTTTTTGAAAAGTGTGTGTGTGTGTGTGTGTGTGTGTGTGTGTGTGTGTGTGTGTGTGTGTGTGTGTCTGTGTGTGTCTGTGTGTAGATTTTTTTCTATGGCAAACGATAACAGCCGCAAATTCAAACAGAATCAAATAATATTTTGCATACAGCTCTGACTTGTAGAGTACTCACGACCTATTGTTTTTGGTGAAGATCGGTTGAGGGAAAGGGGTAGTTTACCTGCAACGGTTTTTTTTATCAAGCAAAATTTTTTTTTTTGGCAAACGATAACAGCCGCAAATTCAAACAGAATCAAATAATGTTTCGCATACAGCCCTGATTTGTAGAGTTCTCAAGATCTATTGTTCTTGGTGAAGATCGGTTAAGGGAAAGGGGTATTTTACCTGAACGTTTTATGTTTTAACGAGGGTATTTTTTTTTGGCAAACGATAACAGCCGCAAATTCAAACAGAATCAAAAGATTATTTGCATACAGCCCTAAATTGTAGAGTTCTCAAGACCTATTGTTTTTGGTGAAGATCGGTTAAGGGAAAGGGGTAGTTTACCTGCAACGTTTTTTTAACAAGGGTATTTTCTATGGCAAATGATAACAGCCGCAAATTCAAACAGAATCAAATATTTTTTTGCATACAGCCCTGATTTGTAGAGTACTCAAGATCTATTGTTTTTGGTGAAGATCGGTTAAGGGGAAGGGGTAGTTTACCAGCAACGTTTTTTTATTAAGCGTATTTCCTATGGCAAATGATAACAGCCGCAAATTCAAACAGAATCAAATAATTTTTTGCATACGTCCCTGAATTGCAGAGATCTCAAGGATTTTCGATTTTGGTAAAGATCGGTTAAGGGGAAGGGGTAGTTTACCTGCAACCTTTTACGTTTTAACAACAGTAAAGTACTTGAAAATGCATTTAAACTTTTTCAAACAATGGTTATTTGTTAAAAATAAAATAATTTTGTTGCCAGGCAATAAAATTATAATTTTTTCATTTTAATGTAAATTATGTACGAGTTAATATACGAGGTGTGTTCATAAAAAGACCAAACTTTTTGAGTAACACATCAATCCGCACAAACGACGCGCCGCGACTTTGCGCGCACCTAGCGATAGTTTTTGACAACAAACTACCACTTATTGTGTTCCGCTATTAGCAGTAGTCTTTGAGGTATATCACATTGAGTGGGGACGTGCACACGCTGGCCGGCGGATTAGTGACAAAGCGATTAAGAAAGACCGCGAGAACAACGTGTGCGTATGAAATTTTGCAGCAAAACTAGGTTAAAACTTTTCAGAGACATTCTGGTTTTCAATTAAGCATACGCGGAAGCCTGCGTGAGGCGAACGATTAGTTTAAGAATTTTTAAAGAGGGAAAAACAATGGTCAGTGCAGATCAAAGCGATATCGAAGATCATGGGAAGAGAGCTCGTGATGTGGTAATTGTAAATCATCGTTTAAATGCCGATACTTTCTGACAGAATCCATTTAAGATCATAAAATTAAATTTTGATAGAAAAATTTAAATGTATCGTATCACTGAAAAATTCTTACTGTGTTTATTGACGACGATCAGAAAGAGACCCGTTTTGAAATCGGTCAACAACTGCGTACCAATGCAAATGGTAATGAAAACTTTGGAAGACAATGGAAATAGCTCTGTAAAGATTTTACGAAGTCAGAGATCTTCATTCTCACTTCGTTATAAATCCGCCGGACAGTGTGTGCCTGTGCCCACTACAGCGCGTGTAGCTCGAAGACTGAAGATCGTGACGGAACAGAAAACGGCATTCAGGCGTCAAAACCTGTCGCTAGCAGCACTTAATTCTGCAGCTCGCTCTATGCGCTAGTTGACGTGCTACACAAATAGTTCGGTCTTTTACATGTATAAAATAATATATCGTTCGTGGCAGGTAAGCATATCTCAGTTATGTAATGTTTACGTTTCCATTTTATTATTATGACTACAGCAATAAAAAGGCAGGGAACACACACACACACACACACACACACACACACACACACACACACACACACACACACACACACACACACACACACACACACACACACACACACACACACACACACACACACACACACACACACACACACACACACACACACACACACACACACACACACACACACACACACACACACACACACACACACACACACACACACACACACACACACACACACACACACACACACACAATTCGCGTTATTTCTGGCCTCACTCATGTTTATTTTCTTACATTTGCACGCTTTTTAAATGGAAAGTGCCGAAACCACACCAACATAACGCGTGCAAGCCGAAAAAATGGACATCAATTTGCTTCCTGTGGATCGCTGGGCAGTGTATCTGCATGTGTTTACAGAGGAACGATTCATAGACAGACTTTTCGTCTTTAGGGAATGAACCCTCTGCAAGATGCTGAGGGTCCATGAGTGACTTCGGAGCGTTCCTTCTTTTTCGCGTGTTTGTTCTGTGAAACATACACTGTAGATTCGCAGCTTTACTCTAAGCAACGCTCAATAGGAAATGTTGAAAATTTTAGTCCACAGTGTACCCTCATTCACACTAAACCTGCTCTGATGTTTTAATTACGGACATCATAATATTAAAACTTTGGTAACTTGAGCACTACTTAATGGAGATCAATCATTAACTTATACAAGCCATTAATTTTATGCATATTTTTTATATATATGTGTACAACATTATCGGCAACAAAGAAGTAGTTTTTGTTAAAATTCCTTCCCGGGATATTTGGCCGTAGTCCAATGTTTTTTACAAAACCAGACATTTCGGCAATGCCATCGACTTCCATCATCAGTGAAAATCGAGTGCGATAACGTGAGGTGGTATATGTTAGTGACCACAGTACTGTGGTTAAGGCTGAAGCAGTAAGTAGAAAGAAGTAGTTTCTATGGTAATATTTCATTTCGAAAATGATTTTAAATTTAAATCTTAGAATATGGAAGTCATGTATGGTTCTCCATACCGATATTTAATACATGTTAATGCCGATTGAAATACTTTTTCCACATCATCCAACAGCTTTCAGTTTTTTTTCACACAATCTTTTTTGAAATAATACATTCTTCCGGTTCCACTTGATTGAGGTGCGTCTACTATACTGATGATGTGTTTCAAAAGCACTATGCACGAATCTTCTCTTTTAGGCCAATAAAAAGATGCAGCTGGTCCTGAAGGGTGGAGAAAAAGAATTTCCGCATTTTCTTCTTCACTGAAGATAGTTTTTACTAGTCCAAAATACCAGTTACCATCATAATTTGCAGCCACATAATTATTTGAAGATGGTTGAACACAAACCCAATCAGAAGAAGTTTGATAAGAAAAGATTAGTGCAGGGTTAAGACTATCAGTAGTCCTAATTTCAAGGTTGTTTGTCTGAAGTGGTTTGAAATTATGAAAACTTCTAGTACCAGGAGTAGTCCGGGTTGTTGAAAATCGTTTCTAGTTCCAATCGTAGTGAATCAGCATCTTTTTTGTCAATAAAGTGAAAGTGAATGTTTTCAATGTTCTTTTCACAATAGTTGTAGACAGCACTTGCTGTCATAATTTGATCTTCATCTGGTAGCTGGAGGCTTGCTTTCCTTAAAACTCTTTTTACCGGTCCTCCTAGACCATCACATATTGATTTTCTATTACTTGTAGCAAAAAAACGAGTGTTCAGCTTTCATATTGAAGTCTTTCAAATGCTCAGACAGGTTCTTAAAACTACAGTAGAGTCTCGGTAATTCGAGTTAATTGGGGCTGAGGCAACCTCGAATTTGGAAAAACTCGGATTATACGGATGAAGAAAAAAACAAAGAGTAATGTATAAACAAACGTTTATTGCTTACGGATAAGAAAACACAAACAATGTAGTACACACCTGAACTAGTTTAAACTCAAAAGATAAAAGGCACACAAATTTATTTTTTAAAGAAATTGTCCAGAGTCTTTTGTTTTAAAATAGAGCCTCGTTTTTTAGCAGCAATGTCACGCCATCTTCCAAGCAGCATCGTGTCGGTCGGTGTAGCTTCTGCTTGCTGTTCGACGTAACGCAATGCAGTGTCTAGCGCTGCCAACCCCTCGGCGTGAGTCATCACGGGTACAGTCTCTGCAGTCACGTCTTCATCACTATTTTCTTCTGCTGCTTCATCCAGCATTTCAACGATTGAATCATCGGTCACTTCAAACTGTTCATCACTATTCAACCATTCTGAAACATCATTTTCATTTGACTGTTCACAACCAGGAAGTTTTTTTTATCAGTCGTGCTAAGACCAAGTCATGTTCGTCTGTGGTGTTACAACTGTTATTTTCTTCTTTTAAAATCTTGTTCCAAGACTTCTTTAGTGTTTCTGTCTTTGTCATCCCATGATTCCGCCACCCAGTAAACTACGTTTTTCATTGTAGTATTCTTTAGAAATTCCACTATGGTTCCCTCGCCTTCTGTAGTTTGTAGGAGCCTCTGGAGCAGACGACGACGATATTTCTTTTTCAAGCACTCAAAAACGCCTTGGTCCATCGGCTGTATTAAACTCGTCACGTTTGGGGGTAAGAACAATGCTCTAATTTCACCACATTTCAGTTCTTCTTCGTCAGGGGGTGATCCAGCGTTGTCAAGGGTTAATATTGCTTTGGGAGGCAAGTTCTTTTCCTTTAGGTACTTTTTGGTCTCAGGAACAAAACTTTCAAAAAATCACTTCTTAAAAATATTTTTATCCATCCAAGCAGATTTCTGGTTAATGTATGTAACAGGAAGCGCAGACGGAGTGATGTTTTTTAAAGCTCTAGGCTTTGCAGACTTGCCTATTAACATTAGCTTCAGTTTATGTTCTCCACTTGCATTCGATGCAGCAAGAACTGTCTCCCTTTCTTTAGATGTTTTGTGGCCTGGCGCAGCATTTTCTTCCCTTGAAGCTAAAGTTTTAGTAGGCAGGATTTTAAAATTTAGTCCTGTCTCATCAGTTGTACAACTGATCGAGAGTAAGTTTTTCTTCTTCTATAATTTTTTTAAATCTCTCACAGAACTGTGCGACAGTCTCAGAATCCGCAGATAGCTTTTCACCACACATTTCAAGCTGCCTTACGCCGTATCGTTTTTTCCATCTATCCAACCATCCTGAACTTGCTGTAAAATCATCCTTGCCTTCCTTAAACTGGTTCCTGAAAAACATTGCTTTTTCTTAAAACATTGGGCCTGAAATAGGACTTCCTTTTTGCCTCTGTTGACTAAACCAAGTGAACAAAGCTGCACTCGTTTTTTCATAATCAGATTTCTTCATCGATTTGCGTTCACAGGTTAAAACCCCCATACACTTTTTAGAAGAATAGTTTTCAATCTTGTCTCTGTTCCTACGCCAGTCACCAACAGTCACTTCGCCAACTCCATAATCAGCAGCAAGTTTTTTTAGCATTTCACCTCTGTCTAATCTTTTTAAGGCTTCCAATTTAACACTTAGCGGCACAAACTTCTTCTTAGGCCTACTCTTGTAACTCATTATATACAGTATAAATAACAATTTACTGTAGTGAAAAACTAAACGTTGAATATACTGTACAGTAAAATAACCAAAACAACAAGCAAACACTAGTAATGACGCTTAGTAGTAACGCACAGGTACACAACTTGTATCAGCTGAGGTGGTCAGTCCGCTACTGATTTATTTACGTATTTATTTTTAGCGTTTCATGCTGTAGACACTTGGTCTGGCATGAGTCACGATATGGCGGGAATGTTGTTTACATTTACTGACTGTATTTATTATTTTTTTTTATCCAGCTCGAATTACACAGAACCTCGAAAAACCGGGGCTCGAATTACCGAGACTCTACTGTATTCCTATTTTTATATTGACCAGCACAGCCATCAGTGAAATAATGAACTGTGTCTATTTCTGGATGATTTATTGCCAGCCATTTTGTAATTTCCCTTTGGACATAGTTAACAAAACTTGTGTCATGTTCAAGATCGTCACTTATAAAACTGGTTAGAAATCAAAACATTCTCTGTTTCTTAAAAAAATTCCTACTGGATGAAGAGTACAACCCCCTCTATTCCAATGATAACTTTGGATTTGATTTTGAATGACATATGAATAATTTTCACTAAAATCCATTACTACAATTGCTGCATTGGGTGGTGGGGTTTCTTTCAATCTCTTAAAAGCTGATGACTGCGATTTAGTGACAAATGAATGGGGTATTAGCTTTTCTAGTGATCTGCTCAATAAAGGAATATAGTCCTCTACGCTAATAGATTGTTTTACCATCTCTGCTCTGTCGGTATTCACCCATTGGTTTATTACAATTTCTTCTAAATCATAAAATCTTCACTTAATTTTTCAGTCAAATAATCGATTAATGCAGTGTTTGCAGGACAGTTATCACAATGGCGCAGCATGCAGTTGGAATTTTCTATGTTGCACACAAGCATCTTAATTAGGTCTTTATATGATTCTTCAATTTTGGCAGCATCCAGTAACAGTTTTACATTTTGGAGGATGCAGCAAACACATACAGTGTGTGTGCCTGCAGAACCAGCAAGGATACACCATTTAGGTCTCAAACAACAAAATTTTGAAAACTCTACTTTCCCATCTGAATATTCCCATTTAAAACAAGAATAGAGTTCTTTCAAGTTACAAAGGATAAGTCTTTTTTGCACGTAAACATTTTTTTAACACTTACTTTGTCTTTAGCACCAGGTAACACTCTTGAACTTTCATCATTTTGATAAAAGTCTGTTACAAGTTTAATTGTATTTTCAGAAAGTGTTTTACCTTTTTTGGGATCAGGAATTGCCAAAATACCCTTTTCACGTTTCAGCTTTCTTGCTTGTCGCACAATGTATTCACTCACATTGAATTCCTTCATCACTTTTTCTTTGCTTCAAGATTCTGGAGCCAAAGGCAAAATCTGGATTTTTTGAGACCTCCCAACAGATAAAATCTTTTCTTTCAAAAGACAAATCATCACATCAAAATCCTGTGCCTTTTTAACCATACTTGTATCTTCTTCCTCGTCATCAGAACTTGGAACATCATAATCTAGTGCTTTTGAAATTTTTCTTTTCACAGCCTTAGTTACATTATCAACTTTTCTTTTATAATACGACCCCTTACTACGTGATGACAAGGTGTGAAGCTTTATTGGTGTTAAACCTAAATCATCTAGAGCAGTGTTTGTTTGTGAGAGGGATACATTTCTTGATTCTAATGAAAATTATATTAAAAAATAAAACAAAATAGTTTTAGTGATTTTCACTCGTCATTTATTAAAATTATAATCCATGACAGCTGTTTTGGCAGCACAGTGCCTTCATCAGATGGTGTAAGCTGACTAAGTTTCGTACAATATAATACAGAATATAAGATATAAGGCAAGTGCTATTGTTTAGAGAGCGATAGTAATCTCGTGTCAATAAGATTTAATACACATTACACAAACATATAACATATAACATAAACCAAGTCTATTTATACAAATTAAGCAAAGGCGAGCTATTTAGATCTAACTGATCATTTAATAATACATTTAAATATTTGTGTTTATTAATTTCAAGGGTTTCTAATAAATCAAGCTTTGGACCCTTATGAGATAAATGTAAAATTTTAAAATTGTCATTATAACTATGGTTTTTTTTTTTTTTTTTTTTTTTTTCTCCAGGTGATTTGCATAATTTGATTTGCCATCATTATATCTAAAACTAACTATAATTGTGACTATACATTCTTTTTTCGAAAGATCGACCTGTTTGTCCAATATAGACTTTATTACAAGACCCACAGGATAATTTGTATACACCAGACTTTTGCAGTTTCCACCCTTTTTGCAGTTTATATCTGTTTTACTCTTATTATTTTTAATATATTTTCCCAATGAAGATTGCGTCTTAAAAGCTATATTTACATTCTTTTGTGTGAAATATTTACCAATATTATCAGAAGCAGAACCTATGTAAGTGAGAGTGTGATATCTTTTAATCTGTGTTGAGGGAGGGTAAACTAGTTTTAAAGCTTGTGAATAAAATTTTTTATTTAACAGGTGATCTATGAGGCTAGGTTGGTAACCATTGTTGACAGCTATTTGTTTAATAATGTTAAGTTCTAATTGGAAATTTGAGTCTGATAACGGAATACTAACTAGTCTGTGGATAAAACTGTGAAAAGCGACCAATTTATGTGAGTATGGATGTGTGGAAGTATTGTGTATTGTCATATCTGTATGTGTAGGCTTATGAAAAATACCGAAGTTTAATTTGTTATTGCATTTTGTTATTGTAAGGTCTAAAAAATTGATGCTATTGTTATCTTCTAATTCTATGGTAAAACTAATATTTTTGTGTAAATTGTTAATAAAATTAAGAAAGATCTGTAATTGTCTACGAGTACCTAGAAAAATTGCTAAAATATCGCCCACATATCTATACCAAAAAATAAACAATTTGAAATAAGGGTGTGCTCTAATTTTAGTTTCTATGTAGTCCATAAAGATTTCAGCAAATAGACTTGGTTTATGTTATGTTATATGTTTGTGTAATGTGTATTAAATCTTATTGACACGAGATTACTATCGCTCTCTATTGACACGAGATTACTATCGCTCTCTAAGCAATAGCACTTGCCTTATATCTTATATTCTGTATTATATTGTACGAAACTTAGTTAGCTTACACCATCTGATGAAGGCACTGTGCTGCCGAAACAGCTGTCATGGATTATAATTTTAATAAATGACTAGTGAAAATCACTAAAACTATTTTATTGTTTTATTTTTTAATATAATTTACATTGGATTTTCACCAAGTAAAGGCATCAAGCATTAATGATTCTAATGAATCTAATTCAGTCATGAGTTCATCATCTGTTTCATTCTCACCGACTTTTATTTTGATTTTTTCTTTACAAAAGTTACGGCATGTTGAACAAAGCTTTTGCCCAGGTTTTATGTAAATATTTTTTGCTATCAATTGTTTTGAAAAACTTAAACTTACACTTCTCAATGATTTTTTAATAGGCTTTTTGTGTTTTATTAACGGGTCTACACAGATTGTTTGATACTTTTCAAATACGTTTAAAAAGTAGTAGCTGTGATGAGAACAGATATTTTTAAATTCACACAAATTAATTCCAGATCTAAGGCGAATCAAATCTTTTTCTTCGTCACTTAATTCAGAAACACATTGTAACTTTTTTGAAGGTATGTAGATTGTTTGGAAACAGTCGGATTTTTTAAATAGTCCTAATGCTACAGGCTTGAATATCTGCCATGCTGTTTTGCATACTTCACAGCATGTTATAAAAAATTTTTTAAGTATTCTTCTTCATATAATACTTCCAAAATATTTTAGTTATTGAAGCAAAACATTTATAAAAAAATAATAGTGATATATAATTTTTAGTAATTAGCAAAAAAAGGGAGTATTATTAGAGGGTTTTAAACTGTAAACAAACTGCCAGTAGTGTACTTGCAGATTCAACTGAATTATTGTTAAAAAAAAATCCACGCCCTACTTGTACACTCAAATTTACCTTTTCTTCAAAACACAAAGTAAACAAAATAAGTTTATATTCACACAAATTTAAATTATCTTCAAACCCAAAGTAAATTTAAAAAAGTTTATATTATTACTGCCTCAATAACACTTAACTTAAAAACATTAATTTAAACAATCTTTAACTAGGAAACAATTAGTCACTGTAGGTATGTCCTCACTTAATGAAAGATAGGAACAACTGCACTAATTCGACTGTAGAGAGGAGCATGTCACCACAGGAAAAGAGCCTGTTGAGACAGGCTTGGTGAGTCATGTAATTTATCAGCAGCACAGCTGAGCTGCTGATAATTCACCAAATCAGAGTACTGAGATTAAAATCTGAGTACTGAGCTTTTAAATATTACTTTTAGTTACCCTCATTATTACATTTCAAACTTACTAGTATATCTTTTGAGTTATTTTTATGCAGTAGGTACTGTAAGACTTTCCCCTAATGTTTATAAGTTTGTAAAAGTTATAAAAAATAAAAAGCAAACTAAATTTTAACTTTCCCATGGACTGCCTATTTAAAAGCAGTATAGTTTTTTTTAGATAGGCCTATATAGTTCTTTATTTTGTATTGTAATTAAACATGTTAAAAAGCCAACTATATTTTTTAATTATCTAATAGCCAATATATTTAAGAGTATTTTAAAACAAATTTGAGCATTCTATCATGTCTGAGACTCTAGATATCGTGGTTTTTGTAAAATAAAACACCCGTTTCTAAAATTTCTAAAACATTATATTTAGTTTTTTGAGGGATTGAAATAGGTTAATAAGAGCATTTTTCGCTGCTTTAACACACAAACTTCCTGCAAAATTTCATGATGATATCTTGAATAGTTTTCAAGAAAAATATTTTAAATTTGTGAGTGCACGTTAAAGGCGCGATTTCCGAGGCTTCGGATAGCGCCAAATTAAAAAAACTAAAAAAATTAATAACAAAAACTATAAATGATAGAGCAAAAAAAATTTTGCAGGTGTTATCAGGATAGTAATAGAATAAATTGTGCCAAGTTTCATCAAAATCTGAGGAGGTGGGTGTCAAATTAATTTTTTATTGGGTGATTTGACATGGAATGACACGATTCCTAAAAAAGATTGTAGCTGTTTCTTGTTTTTAGATGTAGGGAACTGTTGGATAGCTTCTACCTTTTCTGTAGATGGAGAGATTCCCTTTTCTGTTAAGTTGAATCCTAAAAACTTCACTTCATTAGCAATAAATTGGGATTTATCCAGTTTGAGTGTTATGTTATTTTGTGAAAGCTTTTCTAATACTTGCTCTACCCTATCACAGTGGTCGTTCCAGTTAGATGATGTTATTAATAAGTCGTCAACATATACAGTAGTAAATTTCAAAATTTCTCGTCCCAATATTTGATCCATTATCTTCACAAATACTGCAACAGAATTTATCAAACCGAAAGGCAGACGTTTGAACTGATAGTTCCTACCATCAAGTATAAAAGCCATATATTTTCTGCTGTTTGGGTGTAGCTCTACCTGCCAGTAGCTGCATACTGTATCCCATGAACTAATATATTTGGTGCCATGGAATTTTTTGAGAATTTCTTCGATTTCACCCGGAGATGTCCGGTCGTTTATAATCATCTTATTGATCTCCCTGGCGTCTAAGCAGATTCTGACTTTGCCATTCTTCTTTGGTACAGCTATTATAGGGTTAGTGTAAGGTGAATGACTGTACTCTATGATGTCATTTTCCATCATTCGGTTGAGTTCTTCCCTGACTTCATTCTTCATTGGGTATGATTTTCTGTGGAAATCTACAGGTGTTTTGAAGCTAATTGTGCACTGGTAATCTTTGACTTTACCTGGAGCGTTGGAAAAAATATGTTGGTACTTGTTATATATTCCAATCAATTGTTCCGCTTGTGCTTCACTGACTTGGTTTCTAGTTCTGTTCCGTTGGAAATCCCGGATTTCTTCTAACTTATCCATCCATAGTTCTGGGTTGTCATCTTCGTACTGTGGTATCGTTAATGTTCGATTGGT
Organism: Magicicada septendecula; assembly: GCA_034769895.1. Classification (NCBI taxonomy): domain Eukaryota; kingdom Metazoa; phylum Arthropoda; class Insecta; order Hemiptera; family Cicadidae; genus Magicicada; species Magicicada septendecula. The sequence continues at coordinate 733,034,926 of CM068367.1, forward strand.
TGTGCAATAATGACTTTCGATTATTTGATAATCAGCCTTACTTGAATTGTTTTGGTGTGTATCGATAACTTCAGCTGTCCATGTTCCATCTTCTGATGGTAGTGTAACAATTCCTCTTCTCAGGTCTATTATGGCTGTATGCTGTCTCAGTATGTCGCATCCGATGAGTATGTTGAATGGTAATCCATGGGCGACTAGAAAACCTAATGGTATTGTTACTTTGTTGTTGGTGAGTTCCAGTGACACTTGTTTTTTGACTGATTTATTTTGTCTCCCTGTAGCTCCAACTATTATGATGTTATTGATAGGTTATGTGGGTATTGGTATAATACTATTTTGTTGGATTCTCTCTAATTCGGTATTGTCAATCAATGATACATTTGATCCCGTATCTATCATAATGGTAGTCAGGGTTCCATTTAAATTGGCTTTTACATGAACAGTCTCATTACTATTATTATTATTTATTATACGATTATCTTCCTCTAACAATTCTTCTCTAATATCTTTGAGATAATGATTGGTAAATATGGTTATTGTCTGGTCAGTAATGTTTTGTGTTATTTGTCTAGTTCCCCCATAGGACTGGTTCAGTGACGGGCTGTCTCGAGTTTTCACTGCCGCATTTAGTTTAAATGAGGGGTTACCTCGCTATTCCGGTCCCTTGGTACGTTTGTTGGTTGGTTGGTCTGAGGTTCCTGGCTAGTATCAGGATCGGTGTTCACGAGTCCATCGTCTCCTCCATAGGATCGGTTGTTATTCCTCGCTTGGTTGTGGTAATTATGGTGTGTTGGTGATCTTGAGTGATACTGTCGCTGATTGTTAGCCACTGTATAATTTACTTGGGGTCTATAATTCTGATCTCTTCTGTCGCCTCCTCCTTGGTTACTTCGCTGGTTATAATTATTCCCTCTATAATTATAATTATGTGATCCCGAATGATTATTGTTATTTAGACCTCGATTATAATTATTGTGGTTGTTTGGTGGTGAATTATTATTATTATTGGTTCTATTAGGGCGATCATAGTTCCCATTGTCCCTATTGCTCTGTCTGTTGTAATTATTGCGATTATCTGATTTGTAATTGACCGTTTGATAATTACGGTACTGCCCTGTCTATTCGCAAGTTTCCAATAAGCTTGCCAGATTCTGGGTCTTCTTAAATTGGTTGTACCTGCTGGAGTTCTCTATCTCTCTGTTATAATGTCTTGACAGTTGTTCCACCAGACACTCCTCTGGAATTTGTGGTGTTAATTTTCGGGCTAGACATATTTTCCCTAAAAAGTATGACGTCGGAGATTGTCCTTTGGACGCGTCATACTTCCCGTTGGGTAAATTCATACGGATTCGGTTCTGTGTTGACTCTGACCAATACTTTTTCTTGAATTGTTTTCTGAATATCGCTTAAGTCCGGGATGTCGGGTCGTACTGCTGTCCACCAATTGTCGTACGTCTCCTTGAACATTTTGTCTATCATCCCCCGTATAACTTTCCATCTGGTCTCTCTTCTTTTTTCAATGGTTTCTTGCATTCGTTCCAGGAACTCCATCGGGCTGCGTCGGTAGTTTTTAAAGTTGATGAATTCTCGGCTGTCACCGTGGCATGTATGAATGCTCTGGATAGGTCGGTCCTGCCATGAATCCATTTTTGTTTGTAACTCGCGCTCTCGCTGATGGATTTCTTCAATGTTGGTTTTATTAGTGTTTATTCGTTTGTCTAACTCTTTGGCAACTTGGAATGTTCTCTGTATCCTGTCACTGACATCTTGCAGTATCTCCTCTTGCGCTTTCTTGTTCTCCTCCCAAACTTGATGTATTTCCTCTTGGTTCATTCTTTTCAGAGAGTCCAGTCGATAACTTCGTTATTCTCTTCGAGGTTGTTTATTCGCCCATCTATCTCTTCTTTGGTTTGTTGTAGTTCTTGGTGGTATAGCTCACACTTCTCGTGGACTTCCGCGATTTCTCTTCTAACTCCAGTTATTTCCCCGTCTATTTTCGTGTTGATTTTGTTGTTGTTTTCTTCTATTCGCTTACTGATGTCGTCTATTTTATTATTTATAGATTTATTACTGTCGTCTATTTTATTATTGAGCGATTCCATGTTTTTATTGGTGTTATCTATTTTCTTACCCAAATCTTCCTTTAAAGTTTCCATGGATTTATTAGTATTGTCTATCTTTTTTCCCAAGTCTTCTTTTAATGATGTATTATTTTTATTTAAAGTTTCTTCCATCATTTCCATGAAGTTTGCGTCCACTGTTTGTGTGGGTTTCTCAGGTTGGTTTTCTACTGCATCACCGGCTGTAATCTCCACTGCAGGCCTTGGTTGTTCTTCTGGTTTTTCCATGTTCGCTTCGGTGTCTGTTTGTTCGTTTTCTCTTTGTCTGGACTTCAATCTAGTATCGTGTGTGTGAGGCATGGTCGTCTTACTGTAATTGCCGGGCTATAGTAGACTAATTGAAATAAACTATTCTCCTGTCTACTTAAAGCCGCACTAGTTGGTCGCCACTTTGTTATCTAAAGTGTTCTACGGTTTCAAAAAGCTCCACATTGGGCGCCACTTTGTAAATAGTCGTTTAGTACGTACTTGTTTTTTAATTAATAATCTCACACGTTGCTTGACTTTGAATTAACACTGTGTCGTTTATGATATATTTTAACTATTTTTATTTGAAGTTTCTTGATTTGATTATGATTTCTTGTTTAATTAATTTTAATTTTAATTGATTAATTAAATGTTGTAATCCCCATTAGTTGAATGTAATTATCTTTGAAGATCTCTCGAAGTTCATTAGCACTTTTGTTGAATTATATCGTCTGTGTATGGTAATGTGTAGTTTTGACAACGTTATTAAATAATTCAAACCTTCACGTACCTTTAGTGTTGTACTGGAAGTTCAGTTGGTCTCAGTTTGTTTGTACACTGTTAAGTTTTCAAAAAACAGTATTACTGCACTGTTTGTTATTAAGTGAGCACATTTGATTTTACCTGGGGGCCATATGGAATTTCTGGTTAATATTCCATAAAAAGAATTTATTTGAAAAATAAATAAATAATTTTGATAGAAGTTAAATTATTTGTTTATTAAGTAATTAAAATAATATCATTAATTAATTTCTTGTTGGTCTATTTATTTAATTTTAACTGTTGGCGGTTCACTCGTCCAAATAGCCAACTTAACTGGTTGATTGCTTTGAATTCACAAATCATTAATTGAAAAAAATAATTAATCACTGTTTCAGTAATTACTGACAATGTTTTTAAGTTCACAATTCATTTGTTTATTGCTCACTATTTACTTGTTTCAATTTAATACATTCAAATTAATAATGCTAACGGATTACAAATCATCCGGCTTTTAACTATTTTAACCCACTGCATTGGCAATGATAATTCTGATAATAATTGATTGTTTGTTTACAAATATTTCATACCTCAAGAGTGGTTTCTTTTAAATTGCAGGATAAAACGCCAATGCCATGCAATACAATGCTATTACAAGATTTGAAGTTAATAGGTTAGATACCTTTAATCATTGAAATCGATTGACGAAAAGTTCGTTTAACCTTGACAAGTTTGAGGTTAATTACGGTAATGCTAATACATGAATTCTTATATTCGGAATAGTATAATTCCTCTAAATAAAGTAAAGACAGTGCTTAGTACTTATGGTATTATTGTTTTTGCGTTAGTATGCAGGTGTATTATGTTTTATACTACTAACATATTCATAAACAATGTAAATATATGGCACAGTACTCCCTGAATTATAATCTCGTGGATTATTTCTTATTACACTTCACGATCGGGTACACTGATCGTGTTTCACTGCACTGTTTACGCGTATGAACGAATATATTTTTCTTGAATAATTAATTACTTGGTTAGGTATTGCACCTAACCTCGTTCTTTTAATTCGCACTTCTAGTAAAGATAACACTACTGGTTTCGATGCACTTTAGTATATTTATACTTCTTCACTGGTTGATTAATAAATTCTGATGATAAATTGGTCTGGAGTCGTTGTTGCTGGTTGAGTGGAAATTGACAAAATGTGTTTCTGTATATATAGTCCTCTTAGATTGTCGCTAGGCTGCGCCGGTTCATTTCTAAGGTAACTCCTGATTGGTTGTAAATGATGTCATGATGAGGTCATTCTATTTTTAGCCATTACATAATTGTATTCCAAGCGTTTTCATTATTGTTTGTATTTTTCGTAACTATCCAAAATTCACAAAATTTATGATGCTAACGTTTATATCTCAGTTATTTTAATTACAAATTAGGTTCTACTATTAGCATTGTATAGCTTGTTTCTTTCTCGTTATTTTGATATGGGTTGATGCCAGTTTGGTTACATTGTTCATTAACAAATTCTGTTTTAATAATAGCCTATGCTAAATAATGCATTGTTTAAAGTGTCGTCTGCTAAACGTTGCAGATCCGATTTTAACATTTTTCTTAATATTTATTTAACTATTCTTAATTTCTATTCTGAACATAATTATTTGATTGAAATGAACATATTATTATTATTTATAATTGCTGTATCCAGCTGAACAATATTAATTATTACTACACATTTGTTGATTATTATTTATAGACTTCCTTACTCCACTATTCTTTATTCAATCCTATTCTTATTTGCTATACTTATAATATTACTTATGGTATGGTGAGTTACACCTTTTTTGTCATTATTATTATTATATCTCCCGATGCTTCGTAGGGTCTTTACATGATTATTATTTTCATGACTTGTTTGGGTCATCACTAGTTTGTTGTTATTTCAATTTTCTCTGCATTATAGACTTCACATAAGCTGTGTGTCTTTGCTTTGAGTCTTTATTATATTAGTTATTGCTCATTGAGTAACTTCAATTCATCTTAATCCATTCTTTTGGACTACATATTTCATTATAAGGTTTTGTTCCTCGACAGATAATGCATCTTTTTACATATTTGATCTTCTTATAACATTATTTAAATACATTTAGTTGTTACATTGATGGTTACATTTAGATCATCCCATTATTATAACATATACAAATTGTTCTCTTATTACCTTTCATAGCTCGTTAACAATAATATCTTTCTTTATGTTTGTCATTCAAATTAGTACTTTGCCATTACTCAACTAATGTGCTGTTTCTAATAATAAACATGTTATAAATATTGTTTATGTCATCTTTCATTTTACTTATGCTATTTCATTTGGTTCATTAAAGGTTTGCTAGGCTCACTTAACAGTCTATTTGGGAAACTTGTCTTGTCAATTCATCTCTGTCAAATTGCCTGTTTATGTTGTAGTGTCATATTATGCTGATAGAAGTTTAACTACGGTTCACTTGAAGGTCTTATCTCCTTTCATAATTTTAATGCTATTATATTCTTTCTGCCTTGTTACCTATACTTGGTTCTTATATTTATTTTGGTATCATTCACTCTTCTGGTGGTTTTAATATTATGGAATGTTTTGTGACTTTACAGTATCCAGCAAGGATTTCTAGAAGTTCCTCATTTTCATTCAGCTCTGTGCCACAAGCAATTGTAGACTGAATTGATGTTAACGGTTCCTCTTTAGAAGAGTTGGATTTTTCTCCTTCTAAATTTGACGGTTTTAATGAACTCAAGAAGACCATCACATCTGTCTCAGGAAAGCCACTGTTATTCGGATGCAAATTATCGTCATAAGCCGTAGGAAATGCTTTATTTATTACGTGTGCTGTTGTTTACGGTATGTTCTCACTTATGTCGTCATTTACAGTTTGTATGTTGCTGTTGTTTAAAACTACTGAGGTATTTTTACCCAGTATTGAAGACTTAATTCTTTGAATAACTGCAACCGGATTTCGATGATCGTAAAACAAACATAAGCCCTGAATTTCCAAAAAATAACTTTCAAGAACGTCTTGATTTAACCTTGACGTCATTAAAAATATATACCAGTCTTTTTTCAGGTCGTTAAATAAACCTCTTAAACTTTCAATTGAAATGTGAAAGCCTTTTTGAAACAGAAATAGGCCAGTTTTTCCCATAACCCGCATCTGTAAGCATAAGTTCGATAATTTATCTAGAGCTTCGTCTTGTACTTGTTGATCGATTCCATGTTCACTTTTTATCACGTTTTTTTCATTCATACCGCATCTAGAATTTAGTACATCGAAACCATCGTTTATTGTTTTCACAAATTCTCCTACATGAGACTTCAGGAAAATGATGTAAAATCGCTTTCGAAACTGTTTCCGAGAGTAATTATGCTGCCTTCCTGACATTCTGCTGTTCACTTCTGGAAATAATCACATTCGAACTACTTAATTTATAACAATACTGAAGGTCCGATCTATTATAATTCAGTTCAATTAACTTTTCAAATACTTCCTTTGTTATTAATTTACCAGTGGGTAGAACTAAACCGTGGTCTATAAGATGATTCCTCAAGAGTTTTAGCAAATGAAGCACATCGCAAGAAGCCCAAACTTTTCTTTTGTCGCAAGTGGGATTGGTGATGTAGGATTTCGATGGTGTAATGAGCAGTTCAGAAAACAGCTTGCGATTGGAAGGACCCATATCGCATATGAAACCACGCACTTTGAAACCAATTGATTCAACAGAAATTATTGTGTTCATCAATAAATCTTTAGTAATGGGCACATCAAAATCGTAAAACAAAGGTTGTTTCCATTTCACCATAAGACTTCTGGCCATTATCACTTGTACATTTGTGTGAGGTCCAGTGAAACAGTCGTCTACATTGTCATAACAAATAGTACTTTGTACTTTCATTTCGTAGAATGACAAAATTGTCTTTTTCTCCATCATTGAAAAAAGGAACCTGCTCTCGCATAATCCGCAGACTTAACTCGGTAACACCAGGCTGACATTTCATAACAGAAAGTCGATGTTGAATCGTACGTTCGCTCGACAGAGGGTAATTTAAAACACGTGTTGTATAATGAAATGCCTTTTTCGACAGCGATCTAAGAGTACCTGCTTTTGCAATATCTTCGGAATCCCAAGTCAGGCATTTTCCGGATTTTAGGTATGTTACCTGTCCACGTATAAAAATATTTTCATACATATTTAAATATGCTTTGTCTTGAACGGAGATACTTTTTAACAAAGCAATTTCTTCCTTGAGTGCAGTAATCTGTTTCTCTGATACTAAAATAGTTAATTTTAAATTCTTGTTTTCATTTGTTAGTAAAGTCACTTCGTGTTCATACTTATTATATTTAGGTGAGGAATTGCCGTCTTCTTTAATCTTTTCTTAGACTTTTTTGTTTGTTAACGGTCCAAGTCACGTATTTTAATTTCTTATTTTCTTACCTTTGTTAGGTCCGTCTTGTGACTTTTATCTTTAGAATAAAATTAGTGTGATGCGTTTCAGGTCATCTGACCCATCCTCAGACACTTCCTCGAAAAGAGGTCGTCATATATTAAAATTCAATTAAAATAAAAACACATGTAAATCCATTGTCAATAATTAATGTTCAAAAACATGAATAACACTGTTGTCGTGGTGCACCACGTGATTACCGATCGATACTGAGTAGTGTAACTTTTCAACGTTTTGTTTTTGCGAGCGCTAGTATTGCTGTATCATATAGCGGGTTGCTTTTGAAATTCAATTTATCATTCAATATGTTGTTCTTATATATAGGGTTGTTATGACCCCTGTATATTTCAAATTCTTCAAGTGCATTCATCCAGAGTCCTTTGTCACAAAAATGTAGGGGTATGAAGTTTGTGTCAAAACTTCTATATGAGTGATTATTATCTATCAAATGTCGAGCATAATTGGATTTAATATTATCTAGGGAGCCGATATTTTTACTAATTGATTTGTGAGGGGTGTTCTTTAAATCTTTTTATAAATGGGCCCACATAGTAACAATCACAATCGTCACATGTTAATTTATATATACCTGTCCTTGTCTTAGTGGGGACATGACGTTTATGTCGTATTAGATTTGATATTTGATTGTAGGTCTTGAAAACTATATTATATCCTATTTTATGAAAAGTAGGAGTTAGTATTTTTGGCATTATTTCTGTGAATATGGTAGAAACATATTTGGTTGTTAGTTGCATACTATGTGTTTGTCTCGATAATCTGGTTTTTTGTTTCTTGACAATATTATCTATAATATGATGATCATATCCATTTTTCGTGGCTATGTGTTTAATTATATCTAGCTCAGTGTTATAATCATCTTTTTCAAGAGGAACGGATAGTAATCTGTATACAAGACTATTGTAAGATAAGCTAATTTTTGTGGATATGGGTGATGTGATTCATATATGCGCAAGAGGAGATACTGGAAGATGTCAATGACAGGATACAGAGAACATTCTAAGTTGCCAATGAGTTAGACAAACGAATAAACACTAATAAAACCAACATTGAAGAAATCCGTCAGCGAGAGCGCGAGTTACAAACAAAAATGGATTCATGGCAGGACCGACCTATCCAGAGCATTCATACATGCCACGGTGACAGCCGAGAATTCATCAACTTTAAAAACTACCGACGCAGCCCGATGGAGTTCCTGGAACGAATGCAAGAAACCATTGAAAAAAGAAGAGAGACCAGATGGAAAGTTATACGGGGGATGATAGACAAAATGTTCAAGGAGACGTACGACAATTGGTGGACAGCAGTACGACCCGACATCCCGGACTTAAGCGATATTCAGAAAACAATTCAAGAAAAAGTATTGGTCAGAGTCAACACAGAACCGAATCCGTATGAATTTACCCAACGGGAAGTATGACGCGTCCAAAGGACAATCTCCGACGTCATACTTTTTAGGGAAAATATGTCTAGCCCGAAAATTAACACCACAAATTCCAGAGGAGTGTCTGGTGGAACAACTGTCAAGACATTATAACAGAGAGATAGAGAACTCCAGCAGGTACAACCAATTTAAGAAGACCCAGAATCTGGCAAGCTTATTGGAAACTTGCGAATAGACAGGGCAGTACCGTAATTATCAAACGGTCAATTACAAATCAGATAATCGCAATAATTACAACAGACAGAGCAATAGGGACAATGGGAACTATGATCGCCCTAATAGAACCAATAATAATAATAATTCACCACCAAACAACCACAATAATTATAATCGAGGTCTAAATAACAATAATCATTCGGGATCACATAATTATAATTATAGAGGGAATAATTATAACCAGCGAAGTAACCAAGGAGGAGGCGACAGAAGAGATCAGAATTATAGACCCCAAGTAAATTATACAGTGGCTAACAATCAGCGACAGTATCACTCAAGATCACCAACACACCATAATTACCACAACCAAGCGAGGAATAACAACCGATCCTATGGAGGAGACGATGGACTCGTGAACACCGATCCTGATACTAGCCAGGAACCTCAGACCAACCAACCAACAAACGTACCAAGGGACCGGAATAGCGAGGTAACCCCTCATTTAAACTAAATGCGGCAGTGAAAACTCGAGACAGCCCGTCACTGAACCAGTCCTATGGGGGAACTAGACAAATAACACAAAACATTACTGACCAGACAATAACCATATTTACCAATCATTATCTCAAAGATATTAGAGAAGAATTGTTAGAGGAAGATAATCGTATAATAAATAATAATAATAGTAATGAGATTGTTCATGCAAAAGCCAATTTAAATGGAACCCCGCCTACCATTATGGTAGATACAGGATCAAATGTATCATTGATTGACAATACCGAATTAGAGAGAATCCAACAAAATAGTATTATACCAATACCCACATTACCTATCAATAACATCATAATAGTTGGAGCTACAGGGAGACAATAAATCAGTCAAAAAACAAGTGTCACTGGAACTCACCAACAACAAAGTAACAATACCATTAGGTTTTCTAGTCGCCCATGGATTACCATTCAACATACTCATCGGATGCGACATACTGAGACAGCATACAGCCATAATAGACCTGAGATAAATTTTTTTTTATCCCCCCTCCTATTACCCAAAAAGGAAATCGATGGAGTGCATGCTATGGAGTCATTTTAATGATTATTTTAGTCATAATTTATAGTTTTCTGTTATGATGAAAGTGATGATAGATTGTTAAATGAAATAAAAAACAAAAATTATAATTAAAAAAACATGTATTATTAATAAAAAAATATGTAACAGGAAACAGCGAATTCAAATAGAAATGTATGAAAGCAAGGCAAATTAGTCATTTTTATTTAGACAAATCATTATTTATACATTTACACAATGAAATACAAGGTGATTCTGACTTTTTGCAACTGCAAGACATTGTTCGACAATTGGACGTACATTTACAAGGCTGTATCAATGATTCTGGCAAACACGGCTTTGTCATTTGTCGTGGACGTAAGTCACCATTGTGCTCTTCATAGCCAAATAAAGAGTAATCAATGGGCTCCAATTGTGTTTGATGAGCATTTTTCCAAATAAATGTTTGTACTGTAGCCCTTAACAAATGCAAATGCAAAGCATCTGACGTACATATCACTTTCATTAAATTAAAGCCGAAACTTATATTTTGGGAAATCAGTTTATATTGGAGTTCATCAGCAGTTAATTTTTTTCTCGAAAAAACGTGCAAACTGTTTCTAACTGTTTTAATTGTTCAGCATTTAGGTCAAGGTTTCCCAAAGATACAAGGGCTGTTTGTACAAAATCCTCCGATGCAGCTTTCAAACATTGTTTTTTACTGCCTAATCTACTGGTAGTATTGCAATCACTTACGGAATGTAATGCTGGCAAAATATTACATATGCTTTTTCACCAAGGGATTCAGCAGCTAAATGGCATCCTAGAAGATGTTTCTTTTTATAAGAACCGTCGAACCATAGACCTACACAACCAATATTTGCTAGTTCTTTCCAGTAATAAATTGCCAAGATGAATACATCTGTATCAGCACTGAGGATAATAACATGAGCAGATTGAATTCTCACTGCGTGAAATATGTGACCAAACATCCTTGAATCAGCTTCTAAGTGGTTTGATTTTAATTCAGGTACCTCACAAAATGAAGACCCCTGTAGCTTGAAACATTTTGTTAAATCATCGAATCCTCCACAAATGTAAATCTCATTCTTTTACTTGTGCATATTTTGGAGCAGTAGTGCAAAGATATCGAACAAGTTGTAATTTAAGTTGAGTGCTTGAAAAGAAAGCTTTACAATCGGTAGGAATTGTTGTTGAATGATTTGAAATTAAGATATTTTTAATAATTTGGCCTTTACTCCGAAAACTTGACTCTAAAAATGTTATTGAAATATCGTCATATCTATCGAATATTAAATCTATTCTCTTCACATCAGACTGCGTAAAAATCACCGTGATCTTTTTGAAAAATGCCTCGGCGAAATCACCGAAAGTATGGAAATTTTTTAACTGAATTTGATGAACAAGTGCCATACCATCTACAATATAAATCTTGGAGTATTTAAATCTATAATGTCTTGCTGGGAGTTCGTACCACAGTTATGATTATTTTGAATTTCAAGGGCAAGTTCTGATTTGGGTGATTTCCTGTAAAATCCGTCTTTGTCAAAAAGATACTTGGAGTAGTCTAATATTTCATACGATGCTAATATTTTTGTGTCAAATCCACGTTGAGAAGCCAACATGAATGATTTTTGGAAAATTGTTATATCTGTTATATCTTGCAATTTCTTGTTGGAAGTATGTGTTTTTTTGGCAGGAGTATCTTCAAAGTTGTGAAATTTCGTTTTATTTATAGGATCCGATAATTTTTTAGTTTTCATGAAAAATCGTTCATTTTCATATGTAGTTAATAAGAGTCTCTCCATTTTCTTTAATATTAAGTAAGCATCGCGAAGTAGATTCTTCAGCAAGTGCGCTGGTTTGCATACTCACTTCCTTCTAGCTCCCTGTCTAACAGGCCTACATGTTATCGCCAACAGTAATTGAGTCCCTATAATTTTAACATGTGCCCTGTTTGATGGTTGTGACGACTGACTGCGCCTGTGGCTTGGCGTCTCTTACCAGGACTCCATGAGAAACCTGGTTTTTCCAGCTCTTCTGATGCAAGACTCCCTAAGCATACGATCATTTGTTTTGAGCACGATGCTTGTTAGAAACTGTCCACTTTACCATGTCCAAAGTCATGCACAAAAATTCCATGTGGTGTGATCGTCTGTTTCTCACACGAAAATCTATCTTTTTACTATGTTATATAAAATTTCCCATTACAATTTCATTAGCAGTTTCTGTTAAGAGGTTTTTCAATTTTTTTTTTTATAAAATTGTGTTAGGAGTTTTGTTTTGAAAAGATTAATTCTCGTAGTCATTTAACAAACACTTTCTCATTTGATACCAATCTGTCACATTATGGTACAAGAATTGGATAGTCACTTACACTGTGTAAAGCATGTACAGTGCAGGTGACATGCATCAATTTTGGATAGCTGACACAAAGGGCTTCCGCTGCTTTCTTCATAGACAATGCTGAATTGGTAATAAAACGCAATACATTTATCGTATTTAATACCCTTTGGCCACAGCAAATGAATACTTTTATTGAACAACCTAGCAGCTGTAATGTGTTGCTGCTGCTGCTGACATTTCTCTACAAGCTGACATTTCTCACTTGGTATAATTTTCCTTAGGCACTCATATTCAATTCGTTTGGATTACTGACCCGAATTCTGCACTAGGAATTGTTCACTGTTGGGTTAAAAATTTTGTTGAAAGACTGAATAAGTCTCTGGGAATGTTTAATCTTCATTGTTGTAATTGTTTTCTTTTATAACGGGCCTACATGTTATCGCCAACAGTTATCGGGGTCCCTATAATTTTAATGTGTGCCCTGTTTGATGGCAACTGTAATGTGTTGCTGCTGCTGCTGCTGCTGCTGACATTTCTCACTCGGGATAATTTTCCTTAGGCACTCATATTCAATTCGTTTGCGTTACTGGCCTGAATTCTGCACTAGGAATTATTCACTGTTGGGTGAAAATTTTGCCGTAGGTCTCGAATGGGGGGAGTGGGAGGGTCCTGTTTCACCTAAAAGCACTTGTTTTGAAGTCGAACATGAAGCTGCAGTGATATGTTTATTGATGCTGCATAACTTGCAATCGTTGATCCACTTTTATGAATTTGCCACAAGTTGGCAATATATCTGAGCTGAATATTCCTTTAGGCTCCTTACACATAGGCCGCTCTGTGGCATAACTCAGTCGGGCTTGCACGTTTTCCATAGTTTTACATTACATTTTTTCATAAATCGAGCGTTAGTGGCACGCGACTGTGGCATCCAGAACCCAATCCACACCACTAGTGGCGACGCTTTGTGGTGTTGGAGCTTTCACACGGACTACTCAGACGTGTCACAGGGTAGCACTTTCAATGTTTATTGTAATGTCAGGATTGTATAATTCAGCTGCTATTTCTTTACTACAGGTATTCAACTGCTATAGTTAAGTTTTTACTATTTCATGAAGTTGAATTATGATTCAGACCGATTTATAACAGAAGTAGGGTAAAAACCGTCAATTTGAGACCCAAGGTACACTGGTTATAAAAGCAAATTCAAGCATTTCCTCTGATTTCTTTTAAATTGAAACTTAAAGTTTTAATTTTAACAGAATTTTAAACATTGGACACAAATATGTGTATGAATTAACAAATATGAGTAATTTTTAGTATCAAACAAACCTTTTACCCTATAAATTAATTAATTAAGCTTTTACACCTAGCAATACAGGTTTAGATGTTTTGGCAGTTTTTATTTGTGTGACAACAACATAGCTTCGTAACTTCATACGCGAAGTTATGTGTGTGAATTAATACCATATTGGCCCAAATATAAATATAAGGCGATGAATTTTTCCTTAAAATGCCATTCCAAAAACTGTACTCGTCTTATATTCTGTACTTGACATTTAAAAATTTCGTATTAAGTGCCTAGCGTATTTTGTAACATTCGCCAGCTGCACAAGCTTGCCATGTGCATAGCATGAATCAACAGGCGCATTTTATAATGAGCTCAAGGTGAAAGAACTCATTAGTTATATCTGAAATTTGAAATTATGCTCACTTTTTATTTTGATTTTAATTTTAGGTACATAAATGATTATGTAATTGTGATATTCATAGACATTATAATATTATTAACAGAATTAATTGTAGCAGAAAAAAAAAGATGTTAACAAAGTAATTGAGTACATCGCAGTACCTAAGAGAGTGGATCCATAATTCAGTGCCAAATGACATATTATATTGATGGTACTGAAATGAAACATCTGTGTTTCTTCTATTCGTGGTCACAGCTGGCAGTATTGCTGCTTGTGACATCACTACTGTGGTCATTATTAGATTCCCCAAGATTTATGTCAATCCTATCTACAATACAATCAGCTAGCTTTTTAGTAACCTGTCCCCACTTATTTGTCCATTAGGATCTATTTCCATGCCCTATTGTCCAAACTTCGTTACAGAGAACATGTGCTAATTTTAAAGTTAGTGTTACATGCTGGTACCCTCCTGTTAAAACAGAAGTAGACAAGTGTTTCTGGAGTTGTATTATGATATTGTTACGTGTTACGATGGTCTACTTGTTCGTCGTAGGTACAGTGGAAAACAAAATAAGTACAAGACACCAATTATGTCACTAATCACCAGCTTTAATTTTTACAGTTAAACAGTTCGTAATTAACAACACAGTCTCTTATAACAAATCAAATAAAAATTGTTCACATGCAAATAAATGTCAACTAATATTAAAACACAATTGTATTACAATATACCGTCCGATTATAAAACACAACACTTAACTAATAACCACTTGAACGCGCACAGTAATATCGCCCGATAATAACTCGAACCGCACTGTAAATATATCGCAGCTATACTGAAAACTAAGGCCGCTGCCGCCATATATTTATACCTCTGCTCACATACCAGAACGTTCCAAATTGCGGCTTCAAGAAGACTCTCGCAAATGCGTCTACAGTCACGTATGCCACATACATTAGAGCAAGATTCTTCTGGCACATTCGACAAACACGTAGATTGTTCTGTGATGTCGTAACACGCCTCCTCCTTAAGCCTGTTCGTCCTGAACTGGCAAACCGTCTCTGAAGTAATACTCGACCAGGCAGTCTAGGTGGACGTCCTTGTGAAAGATAATTCTCCGGTTCTTCGAATTCAGTCTCGTGTGATCCGAACATCACATTCCCAGGAATGCGAGTCTTCCGCTCAACCACTAATTTCGCTGGAATCACTCCAGTTGCGTCAAGTACTGATGACCCAAACACCACTGGCTGATCCAACTTTGTTTGGGTCTCATCAACAACCTCTTTTGTAACCTCATCTTCAGCCACTTTTCCCTCGGGCGCTTCTATCAGCTCAGGAACAAGCAAGAGTTTTGTCTCGACACCCATAGTTGGCTTTCCAATCACTTCTTTTGTTGTTGCACTTATTTGTATTTCCTCTGCTAATTCTTCCTCCGTTTCCGCTTGCAATAGGGAGGGTTCCTCTTGACCAGACCTGTTGACTTTTTCTTCGATTAATGCCACTCTCTTAATCGAATGGTTGGTAGATCCTGTCATTTTAGCCATGCAAAGCTTCATCTTCTCTTGGCCAACATTCAGGACATTCTCTCTTTAAGTCCACAACGAATCCGTAGGCATTCATAATGTCCGTGCCAAGAATCACTTCATCGACAATGTCTGCAACGAGCATTTGTGGCTAAACTTGAGAAGACCCAGTCGTACACGTATGTCTACCTTTCCTAGCACCTTGACGGGGCTTCCAGTCGCAGTCTGTATTGTACAAGAGCTAATTTGAGGCTGTCTGTTGCTGATTAAGTCAGGGCGCACAATGGACACTGTTGCGCCCGTGTCAACTGTAAATGATGTTGGTTTACCTTCCGCAAATCCATTAACAATCAAGTTTCCACTGGTCTTATGTAGCGTGGAAACTGCTGTTCTGAGGCTTTACTTCTCCAATTGGTGCGATCACTCTCTTCTCTCGGTATCTTCTTCTCCCAACAGTCTACCTGTAGATGACCACGTTTTCCACAGTTGTAACATTTTGGTCTTCTGTCTTTTTTTCAAATCGTTGCGACTCTCTTGAACTTTTGACTTGTTTGTCCGACAACATTATTTTTCTGCACCCATCGTAACGGCTATGTGATACAGGGATCTTCTGACTGCAATGTGATGGCACAAACCCATTAATGTAGCGGGACGCTGACTTGGCAGCTTCAAACTCTAGGGCGTGAACAAGAGCTTCTGAGCTATTTCGATGTCTTGCTATTCATAACACTTGCTGAAGTTCACAGTCTCCGATGCCATCAATAAATGTCTGCACCGCAAACCTTATTCGGAAATCTTCTGGTGCTTCAGGATAGGCCAATCTAATCAATCTGTCGATACGTGCTTCAAACTCTTGAAGACTCTCCCCGGAACGTTGTCGTCTTGTTCTCAACTGAGCGTAGTACACATCTCGCAAATGTTTATCATCATACCATAATTCTAGAGCTTTTATCAACTCGGCATAGATGTTCTGGCTGTCAGGTGGGACTTTCTGTAGTAGTTCTGCCGCGGGTCCTTTTAATGCGAGAACGAGTGAGACTGCTTTGTCTTTTTCTGTCCAATTATTTGCGCATGCAGCAGCTTCAAATTGGCGGAGGTACATTGCCTAGTGACTGCTTTCGTCAAAGGTTGGAACTTTGACATGAACTGTCCCTACCGCAGGCAAAGTGACTTTCTCTATTAACTTATTTTCTACGTCTTTTTCTGTCTTTATCATTGGTACAGTCTGTTCACAAAGTTGTTTTGGTTGTAACTTCAGGCACTGCTCGACTTCATTTGTAATCGAGTCTTCTATTTTTGTTGACATGGATTCTTCTACGTCAGATATTCTGGTAACTTGATTGGTAAGCTCACCTCGTAAATTCACCTACGTCACCACGTAGGAGACCCAATTCTGCTTTGGTATGTTCTTGCATCTGCTTTTGTTCTTGAATTAAGGCTTTGATGTTATCTGCTTCCTGCTTACGTTTTTCTGCTTCTTCTCTCGTTCTTCTTTTTGTCGTCTTTCTGCTTCCAGCAGGAGGGGTTTCTGTCTCTCTTCCTCTTTCTCTGCATCCTGTCGTCGTCGTTCCTCTGTCTTCAACAACAGCGCCTGGAAATTTTCCATCATCTGACTGGCATCCATTGTTTTCCGATTAATTACGAATTACACTCGTATTGTACAAAGTGTCCGCTGTTAACCGTTCTATCCCACTTCTGACACCACTGTTACGACGGTGTACTTGATCG
Organism: Magicicada septendecula; assembly: GCA_034769895.1. Classification (NCBI taxonomy): domain Eukaryota; kingdom Metazoa; phylum Arthropoda; class Insecta; order Hemiptera; family Cicadidae; genus Magicicada; species Magicicada septendecula. The sequence continues at coordinate 733,052,239 of CM068367.1, forward strand.
TCGTAGGTACAGTGGAAAACAAAATAAGTACAAGACACCAATTAAGTCATTAATCACCATCTTTAATTTTTACAGTTAAACAGTTCGTAATTAACAACACAGTCTCTTATAACAAATCAAATAAAAATTGTTCACACGCAAATAAATGTCAACTAATATTAAAACACAATTGTATTACAATATACCGTCCGATTATAAAACACAACACTTACGTAATAACCACTTGAACACGCACAGTAATATCGCCCGATAATTACTCGAACCACACTGTAAATATATCGCAGCTATACTGAAAATTAAGGCCGCTGCCGCCATGTATTTATACCTCTGCTCACATACCAGAACGTTCCAAATTGCGTCTTCGCGCTAGTGTGAACTACGTAATTAATTACGGCCTTGACACAGTCCGCGCGGCTGGCGGCTTCAAGAAGCCTCGCAAATACGTCTACAGTCACGTATGCTACACACATTAGAGCGAGATTCTTCTGGCACATTCGACAAACACGTAGATTGTTCTGTGATGTCGTAACAATATGCAGTGCTATCAAAGCCAATATTGGAGTTCGGTGGTAGTTAAACTCTGTTCATTTTCATTAGAAAATGACTAATTTAAAATAGAAACTTTTATCTATATTATAAAATTTGTTTTATACAAAAGCAGATAACCAAAATTATTCACAACATAATCTATCCAGTCTTATGTTATATTTTTTCCTTTGTTTAAGACATATTATAACAATTTTAAGTTATTTTTTAGTTTTTAGGGCATAAATACTTACATAGTTCCATAAACTGTAGTTCTTTGTCATATAAATCTGAGCTCCAATCTTAGTTTACTTGTGTGCCAGATTGTGTAAACAGTATTCGGTTAACTTACACTTGTTTCTCAATTTGTTTTCAGAATATTTCAGTGATTCCCAGACTCCTCACCATGAAGTCTTGTTGCAAGTACTGAAAAGGTTGCAGTGTGATAAAGACAAGGATGTGCGATATTTTGCAAGCCTTAAATCAAAACATGATACCACCAACTATTGTGTAAGTGTTACAAAAATTTCTTATGTTTCATCTTTGATCAAAATGAAGTGATTTTACCTGCTCAATCCGTTTTTCAGTGCTTTCTTACACAATATTAGATTTAGTAACTATTGTACATATTTTTCTTCTCTACCCGGAATAAATGTATCCCTATATTATTTACTTTTGTGGGGCCCATAAATGTTCTGTTATTTTAAGACAAATTTGTCATATGTATCATTCTCTAGCATGAATAAAACGTTTCATTGCTACCACTGAATTTTGCTTGTGTGAGCTTTAAATTTTAGTTACATAGTAGACTCCCATTCAACCAGGGACAGTTTAAGCAGGATGCTGATTATCCGGGGCAGCTAAATTAAATAAAAACAATTGAACATTAAAACAATTGTTCATACATAGAGTGGATTTTGGAGGTGTTACAAAAATTTTTAATTGCACCTCCAACCAATGTACAACAATATATTTTACCGGAATATATATAGTATAGTGAGTGACTTTCAGTGCAGTGGCAACTCTGTGTTGCTCGGCATATTTTGTTCATTTGACAATTCATAAAGTGTGTTTTGTTTGTCACTTTTGTATTGTTGTAACCCTGGGGCATTAACCCTTTCAGTGCCAGCATCTGATTTTTTGGACGTTGACAGAATCTGCTTAGTGTTGGCGTATAAAAAATCTGACGTAAGTATTGTGTAGAAGTGCCAGTGTCCCTTTTTTCAGGCATTTAGAAAAATTCTATTTAAAGGTATAATATGTAAACTATACATATGTTTTTGTATCAAAGCATGTCAGAAAGAATTGTTTTCTTTGAATGTCATATGTCTTATGTATCTTCATTGTTTGTCGATGTAGCAGTAGCAGTTTATAATGAAACAAGTTGATAGGCTTTGTTTAGTCTACCAACTACTACTTGTCTAACCTATTTTTGTTTACTTGTTCAAGTTTTTTTTAATGTTGTGGAATATTTGTTGTTTTGTGGTTTTAAAAGTGAAAAATGGGGAATTCTCATTCGCCATTGAGTGAAAAACTTTGCACAGACTTGTGTATAGGGAATATTTAAGTAATGAAGTTGTTACTGACAGTGATCCTGATTATCAGTATCTGGGTGTTATCAGTATAATTAATGACCTTGGGTGCCCCCACATCAGGTAGCCTAGGTAAAAAATTAACTGTTCCTGACAGTGAGTCAAGATGATGAAAGCTATGAAACAGAGTATCCAAACTATAAAATTGTCTACCATTTTCTTATAGAAAAGTGTCAAAGTAGGTATTTGTATACAGTCATGTGTTCTTTAAATGGTGGCTTGTGTATGGTTCTAAATATTTTTTTCTGCACCTTATTTTGAGTAAAACTAGAAAAGACGTGGAGACATAAATTTTTGTTAAGCACAATTTTCTTTTATTCTTGTATATTGTTCATTATGGAATCAGCCTGGCACTTCATATGTAGTACCTTAGAAAAGTTCCTGGCATCTAAAGGGTTAATGTGCAGAAACGTAATGAGTTCTTAGAATAGAACAAAAATCTACAAATTATTGGATAGTTTGAAAATGGTCAGACATTGAAATCATTAATGAATGAAACAATATTGGTGATCAAACTGTAAGAAGTATTTTTAAAAATCAAAAATAAAATTGAATTGGTGGTTCTAGTGACAGTGTTAGTGGAAATGTCAAGTCTGAAACAATGAAACAGTCCAATTTCGAAGATGATTTGCTGATTTTGGTTCTAATGAATCCGTTCCTCATATCCTCCTGGACTGCACATCCACCAATGCCAAGAGAAATAGACTGCGAACCCTCATAGGTGACCACGGAAAACTGGAAGGTATCCTCAAAAACAAGGCTTTATGGGGTCCGTCCGGCAGCTGCGGCATAATCCAGACATCTGGCCATCGGCATCATCTGATGCTGGATGCCTGACTCAAGAAGTAAGTAATCAATCCGTTCTTGATTAAAATTGCTGATTTTAATCAACAATGATCGAATCTTGTTTCAGACCCTGTTTTAACTACTAAAGCTAACTGTTTTCCTGAAATGTTGTAAACACCCAGAGAATTCAACCCATCTTCTGGCTTGCTAACCAGATTTAAACAGACCTAGCATATGTCAGCTCATAATCTAAAGGGAGAAACTTACTTGTAATGAGCCAGTTGTTGATGAATTCAGATCTGAATTTCAATGTTTTCTGGGTAAAGAATGCATATCAAAAGAACAAATTTATAATGCCAATGAAAGTGTGCCACATTGGAAAGTACTGAAGTATGAAACTTCAGCATCAGAAAAAGGAAAACTTTTTGCCTGGTCATAAACTTCACAAACACTGCTTTAACATCTATCTGTTAGACAGAATATTGGTTTAAACAAAATTTGCTACTGCAGTACAGCAGCGTTTACATCTGTTGTTCTGTCTCTGCCTTCAAAAGTAGTTTTTCTTTTGGATAATGCTCTTGCCATCCAAATGACAACATTTTAAAATCCAGTGATCAGATTTTTTTAAGTTTGTCAAGTGTAAAGCCCTGACAGCACATGCTTTACAATTGAACAGTTTGAGACCTGTCCCAACATGGTGCTCTGTCCTGAGCATTTTTGTAAAAGTTTAAAAGGCTAATAAAAAATGTGTCTCTTCATTTACTCCATGAAAGTACGAGTCTTCTTCTTTAACACAATGTATAAGATATGATGTTTTGTAGTTAGTGTTTTTCTATTAAGTTGAGAACAGTACACTTTTTTACTTTAAAAAATGTTTTCACCTCAATTCTTGCACAGCACAGTACAACACATTTTATAACAATTAGACAGTAAGAATATAATAATAAACAAACAAGGTATTTACATCCAAAAAAATAAGTTATTTATATATTCTGCTTTCATATGAAACACTGAGGAACACACATGGGTACATTACAAGGTGCACAGTAGTAACGTGTAGACGCCTTCTTCCACAACTTTATACTTATACATTGAAAAGGGCAGTAACCCATGAGCTGGTCTCCATGATCAACTCCAGGTATATTATAGTCAAGCACAACATCAGGTTTTGTGACATGAACTAGATCATTTCTAGTGCGAACACTTATATGTGATGTGTTGAGGGCATATACACATCCCTCCTGTCCTTCCACCATAACAAAAGCAAATGGTTTTTGTGATGAAATGTACGTTCTTCTTTCTTGAGGTACGCATTTGACACTTCCTTTGGTAACCGAGAGCAATTTTTTATCATGGTAACAACCGCTAAAGTCTTCTGCTGCCATAGCATATTAAATACTGGGGCACTGGTGTAGAAATGGTCCATATAAATTGTATGTCCCTGTCCTAGGTAGCTGCTGTAGAGGCGACGTATCAGTGATGAAATAGAGTTGTTGGTGCTACCATGAGACCCTCTGTACACCTCAATATTTAGAATGTATCCTGTTTCCATGTCATTCAATATATAAAACTTCAGACCTTATTTATTTGGTTTGTTTTTCTATGTACACATGGAACCTGACACGTCCATGAAATTATGACTATCCTTCGTCAATAGTCAGATTTTGGCCTGGATAAAAAAACCTGTATACAATCTATTTATAATAAAATCAAATACTGCACGAATTTTATGGAGTGGATCATGCCCAGTTTGATTATCAGGCATCCATAAAGCATTATCATTTACATGCAACAATGACAGTATTGCAAGGAAATCGGTCACAAGGAAATGCACATGCCCTCAAAAGAGTATTGGCAGTGGTCCATGAATTGTTGGAACAGCCACCCTACTCCCTGGATTTGGCTCCCTACAACTTCCGTCACTCCCAAAACTCAATCTCTTCCTTGGTTGTCTCTTCCATTAAATTGAGAAATTATAGAGGTATTTACCAGATCTTATAGAAAACCACTTCAGGGATGGGATAATAGCTTTGGAGAAAATCATTGGAATAATGTATTGAAGTTACAGATTATGTTGGGAGATTAAAGTAATTTTGAAATTATAAATACGTTATTTCAAGTCTAGAACTCTCGAGACTACTCTCGTATTAGAGCAGAGGGGTAAGCCCAGAATGTAGTGGAAGCATAATTACATTATGTCAAAACAAAATTAGTAGCCAGTATATTTTAAGCTGTTTAATATAGTTAAAAAATTAATGTTGGATAATTGTGTGTGTGTGTGTGTGTGCATAAATGGTTTTGTTCAGTATTAGTATTTATAAGGTCTGAGCAGAAAGTGTGTAGTCACTTACTTGAGTAATTCGGTGTTAAGTTGCCTTATTATAATTTTGCAGTGAGTGTAGATTTTATTGTAAACTACTAAGCCAGAAGATAGACATGTTCAGCACATATGTGTACCACATGATTATTGCACTCACGGTGTCCAAGATGGTAGATAATTGATTCTGCATATTAAGGGTCAAGTTTTCCTTCAAACCGGAACATTTGTCTGAAGAAAGAATTGTAGTTAAGAAAACTTTCAGAAATGATTCAGTGATCAAGCTCATATAAAATCATGTATGATTTGGAAATTACCAAATACAGTAGAACCCCACGAATCCGAACTAATTGGGACTGACCCCTGTTCGGATTATGAATTTTTAGTTCTTGGATTTCGTTATCTGAAGAAGCTTTTTAAAAGTGAAAACCGGTTCAGCTTTTACGTTTTTACCCATAAAATGTTTTGTGTTTCGAGTCGTAGTGAAATAATTGTACAGTAGAACCTAGCTAATCCGTCACCTGTGGGACTGGGGGTATGGTCAGAACGCAAAAAAGGTCGGATTATCAGAAAAATACAAAATGTTTATTATTTCATTAAATGAGACAGTCTAAAATAAAATAAAACTTATACAGTAGGCTACCAGGCTATATGATTGGTTATGTACAATAAATGATAATACATACAGTGCAGCAATAGTGTAATAAAAAACAAGAAACACATTTTATTGGTGAAAAAATCGGTAATGTTCTTTTGTTTGGCAGACGACTGTCTAGACTTAGCTGCAAAGTTCCTCCATTTCTTGATCTACAAGATATCCATAGGTGTAGAGGACGAGTTCTGTTCGATGTACTGAAGAGCAACATCAAAAGCTTTCTTGGGTTCCGTATGCGATACACGGGCAGGCGGTTCGTCATCATCATCAGGTTCTTCATTTACAGTTTCTTCATCAACTTGCGAAATAGCGGCAATGATCTGATCGTCATTTAGTTCATTTGTTTCACAATCTTCATCACATTTAGCAATCCACTCATCAACGTCATTTGCTTGGATATCATGTTGCAAAGTTTGTAAGTCGTTGACAATTTCTGGCGTGTCTGTGTCTTGCTCATTCCCAGTTTGTTCACTCTCGATCATCACTTCCGGCCAAAGTTTACGCCAAGATTTTTGCAGTGTGTCAGGTTTCATTTCATCCCATGACTTGGGTATTGTGTGAATTGCATCTTCGATACTAAGGGATTTCATAGCTTCAAAAAGGTTACAGCCTTCTCCTGTCTTTTCCAAAATCGAGCTGATGTACTTTCGGCGATAACGCTTTTTCAGCCACTCGATCACTCCTTGATCCATTGGTTGGATAATAGTCCAGTCACTGAATACCAAAAAAGGGCTAAACCCAACATTAATTCACCAATGATTAAATTTAACGGAATCATGTAGGGTAAATATATTACTTTAAGGAAAAAATAAGTTTACCATTGTAAGGGGTAGCCATTTGTAAAAAAAAGATGGCGGAAGGGTTGAAAGGGTGGGAAATTATCAGTTTTCTGCAAGTAGCTTTTTACTTATAAATTTTAGCGAAAATTGTTTGAAATAAAAGTTGTAGCTAACATTGTTTCCTATAATATCATTTTTAAAAGATTTATCTATGATAAAAATTAAAGGAGTTACGACGTGTTGAAAGTGGCGCTTATTTTTCGTCATTTCGTTCTCTGCAATTAGTGACGAAATTCAATCGCGAATAACTGACAAATTATTAATCAGATCCGAAAATACGTATTTTTACAAATTTAATGGGCTTCATTTTAAGCTGTGTTTTATTTGCTTATCTTAATTTTGAGCAAGTTACAGGTGAATTACAGTACAAGTGTAAATATGTAAAATTAGGTAACCCCGAATTTTTTTAGACATATTTTATGTACGACTTAATTAAAGGAAAATTTTAATAAAAATACACGTTGGTGAGGATTTTTCGTGATGGCAGTCAATAATGAACAAAAACAAAATTCGTGTATATATATATATATATAACGTGATTTTCTGGGACTAGAAAGTTAGATATCGGTAACGTTGAAGTTCCAAAAAATATACATGAACTATACATTGCCAACAACTCCAGAAGAAATGGACATAATCGCCTCTTCATGAGGAAATGGGTCATGTGAATCAAACCAATCCAATATTTTAGTTAAATCATTTTTATCCCGACATTGCCGAGAATCTCTAGCATCGACATGTTGGTCACTCGTTGAAAACTGCACTCCACAAAAGCGTTCAACTTGTTCACAAATATCGTGAGTATATGGCAAACTTAAGATCCATTTATTCGCAATATTTTCTGGAACACCTCGGCTGATTATTCCACCAGCTACTTTCATTACCCTCATCAGATCTTGCTCAATTGTCATGTCAGTATAGTTACCAGACCAAAATTTACGTGTACGTCTTACAGTACAATAGCCATCGTCAATAAAATTTTTTAACTCTGACATTTTAAGTAGGAATGAATGATGCAATTTCTATTTCAGAATCTTCAATAAAAGTTCTTCTGTGTTAAATATTGTAACGAGCAGTTCTTGACGTCTCTGTAAAATGTTTACACTTGTTTTTTATGTGTATTAGTGTTAATGTGGTGTGTTCGCCTCACACCGGTCGTTACAATAATGGTTGTCACTACTGAAGTCTGTAGCGTGGTCTAAATTATCAGTACAACCTACCTGTTTATTCGTAGGGGTTGCGAATCCCGGGTGGCGCCAAATTGTTTATATTAAAACAATTAAATTTGTTAAATTACAAGTTAAATAAGTGTGGTCAGCGTTGACGGCTGGAGCGTTCAAATGACTCCCGCCGCTGTACAGTTTGTCGTATTGTCCACTCGTGACGAGCGCTAGTAGGTTACTTATTAAACTTTGCTAACACACATATATTATACAACGTCATACGAAATAAAACGATGGTAATACTCTGTACTGTAATTTTAATGCAAATTTGGTCATTAATTAATATGACGAAAGGATTATAAATGCTTTTATAACAAATTGCTCCGGCTTAGAACATGAAACACATATATCTTCAGGTTGGCGAAATTGATTTTGAAATGAACTATTTTGACGCCGTGATGGCTTCTGTTTACATACAATATATTAATCTGTTCAAAATCTGGGGTTCTTTGGATTATAAAATAAAACAAAAGCTGGTTACATTAAAAAAGTACACTACCATACCTCATATGTACTTAAATAGTATAAAGTGTTTTTACAAATTGTTCGGTAGTGTCGTATTAGTTGTTACAAAATTCGCACACTAATGCGAGGTTATATCTTAATTAACAATTGTTTTACGTAAGTTGATTATTATTCAAACCTTTGAAAGAAAATTAATTTTGTTTAATAGTGAGAAATTTTGATTGATTTGAGAAATATTTAAAGTAATTTGGTTTCTGGGATAATTGAATTTAGTTGATACTTATCAGTTCAGACGGTGGTGATATGTTGTCGTCTGGGGTAGTGGAAATTCATCTATTTTGGGGCTGACTTAGGCTTCGGGCATCTTCTTCTATCTCGTCTTGGGACTTTCTGCTATTTAATTTCTTTTATTTGGTTCCAGGACATCGTTTAATCTTAGAAGCTCTGCATCTACTCATCATTGGTTCGTGTTGTCGATTTCTGAACGTCTTTTGCACTTTTTAAAGTAAAATTTTGGTCATCTCAATCTTGCGTACCGCTTACCCACGCGTCATTTTTTCAAGTCTAATAAATTTAACGGAAAAATTAGCATTCAACAGAAACTCTTTGATTGGTTAAGGCCTCGATTGAATGCATTGTTATGAGATTTGAAATTTTTATTCAAATTTATTATATATTTTCTGAATGATTTTATTCCTCTATCTTCCTTTTGGGGTAATATATAATATCACTATTGTCGTTATTTCCTTTCAAAGTTTAAAATGATACCTCATAAGGTCATATTCTATTATACATTAACTTTAGTCTAATTATTTGACATCTGATAAATTACATATCTCTCTTAAATTAAACTTTTATAATAACATTTCTCTTCTAAAATGATTTATACATAATTACTGGCTATTAATTGCCTTGGCATTGTAAATTTCCTTGTGAATTTGCTACAATTGACATTTGTGTGTGTCTGACAGTTATGCTTTTCATAGCCAAAAGTAGCCATGATGGTATTTTACTTATTTCTTTTAAATTACATTTTAATTCAGCCTGATGGGCTTCACCTTGTTATTATAGTTGTTTGTGTTGCGTTTTGATTCTGTTTGTGTTCTGATTTCATGTCAATATAGTTTTCATTATACACATTTTAAAATATAACAATTAGGCTTATGGACTGCAAGTTCCTTTCAGCCATATCCTGTTCATAACAGTAAAACAAACTATTCTTTACAAGTTATTAGTTACTGTTGGTTTAACATTAATTTCATTATTTTGCTATTACTTTGAGTGAGAAACATCATCACTTCTTTCAAACTTATTAAATTTATTTTCCCTTCTAACATGGGGTGTTTTTAATTGTATACTTAAATTCTTATTTTATTACTACTACCTTCCTCCATTCCAAGTTAACACAAACTTTTTACATGGGCTTTCTCCCTGTATAATATTACATCCTTTACTTATCTCTATTTTAAATACTATTTTTAACTATTCTTAATTATATAATTGTTCATAGGCTCACTTAAATCATTTATTAGTTTATCAATGATTTATTAAGTGTTTTCTTATCTATTATTACTTTTTATTACTGATAATATCTTTTTCCACATATCACTTTCACCTTTAACTAACTGGGGTTTATCACTGATACACTCACTATTTTGGGGTATTTACACATTCACTATTGCACCTTTTTTTTCACTGTTTATATTAAGTGTTACTTAGTGGGTAATCCCTATACTTATTTCTCTTTTATTTCTCACTATTTCACTATAACATGATACTTATTATTAATGACATTTTGTTATTTACATTTCATTAAATCTAACTTTAATAATTGGATTAGTGTACTTTTCTTTACTAAGTTACTTTTTAACGGTTTCTTGTTTAAAACAGGCATATAAATTATCTCATTTACAACAATAATATTAGTTTTCCTTAGTGGATAATTATTTGGGGTTTATTTACAGTATTCTATCTTTGAGTATACCATTTCTCCCTTTTATATGTGGTGTTTGTTATTTCTTGGTTTCACTTTGTTTCCTCTTCATTCTTCTTCTTCATCTTCTTCAACTTCAATTGTCTTCATTTTGATTCGGTTCTCTTCTTCTCATCTGGTTTAATTTCTATTTAGTTGTAGGAATTTGTTCACTTCCTTTTATTCTTCTTTGGTTCTGGTTTCTTACCTTCTTTTGTTAGTTCCTATTTGTTTGGTCAATCACCTTTTTCTCTTGTGATTGTTTCGTGGTTCCCTTCTTCCTTTGTTTACTGTTGTTGGGTCAATCACTTTTTCTTTGTGTTTGTTTCGTGGTTCCCTTCTTCCTTTGTTTACTGTTGTTGGGTCAATCACTTGGGTTGGGTAATGTCGTCGTTCGTCGAGTCATAATATTTATATTTTATTTATTTTTAAACATTTTATTTGATATGAAGTATTTTTACATTTAGAATTATCTTTTTTATCCCTGGTACTGGGGTGGCTTATTTGTGTTGTAACATAATTCCTCTCCTTTAAAATTGATCATTTTAATAAAACACTAGCATAGTTTTTTATGAAATTATCAGTTATATATAATCTTTTTCCTTTTCTTTCTTGTTTGTTCTCCATTACTTATATCTCTTCTTACTTGATTCATTCCATTTTATTTGGATCTATTTTTATTTTATTTCCATTAGTGCATTTTCCCTCCTACACATTTTTTCCCTAACTTTTTAGTAGCTGGTTTCTCCCATTACTACTCATTTTTTCTGAGACCAGAGGAACATCATCTCTGCTCAGTTTATTTTGATTGCTGGACTTTTCAACAGTCAATCTTAAATACCTTTTTTGTCAACTTGTGACTTAAATTAATAACAATAATAATAATAATAATAATAATAATAATAATATACTTTGGGATTGTCCGCCTTGTGGTTTGTTTTTAGATTACTTTGGCCTTTTACTCATTCTTCCTTCCACTGTACCTTTGCTATATCATTTGCTCATACAGTTGATTGTTTTTTATTTATTTATTCATATGTTAATTTCATCATATCTAACTTTTCATTATTTTGTTTTCAATTCTCTTTGTGATCATTTTAATTATCTTAGACATTTTTATTCTTTTCTTGGTTATTTAGCAATATTCTGCTTTAGCCATTTCTTATATATTTGTTTTATACATATTTTCTCATTTTCCATGTACCAGTTCCGATTTTTTTTTTCTTTGAATACATTTGATTCATTATAATTTTAGGTATTTATCTCAGCAATTTTTGCTTGATTTTATTTTTGTTTATTTTGATTTGTATTAAATATCATTTTTGATAATTTTTTTGGTAAGTTAATTCTCTTACTTTATAGGAATGTTTGTAGCTTATTCCTTTTTAGTTACTTTTTGTTTAATTATTATCATAAGTTTGTGATTCTTACTTTTATATATTTAGGAATTTGTGTAACTTATTCCTTATTATCTCACTTTTTTATTTCATACTTCATATATCAACTTTTTATTATACTGTAAGTTGATTTAAATTGAAAGGAATTTGTGTAACTTATTCCTTTGTTTTTTATATTTTTATTCATTTATATTAATTTTTTCTATTCCGCATATATTATCTAAATAATGGAGTAAGTTGCTCTTACAAACTTTTGGAATTTTGAAATTTTATTTATTTCATTTCCATTCTTCTTCATAAAACTTTTTTATTGAAGTTTGGTTATAAACTCCCTTTATTTTTCTTGTATTTACATTGCTTATTTGGTAAGTGTTATTACCATTATCTTTTGTGATAACGTACGGACAGATATTGGGTTATACATTTATTTTTCATATTACTATACACTGGTCCTTGTTATTTATACTTTTGTAAGTTGACTTCTCCTTTTCTTTCCTCGTTATTGCCTTCTCTTGTATATTTCACTCTTTGTTGGCTTTCTCCTCTACTCCTTCAAATGTCAGATGTACAACATTTATTCTGGATAATATTTTAAGTTTGTTTATTATAGTTTTTTTTCTTATTTAATTCGTCTTGGTCGTTGTCATTTCTTGTCTTGGTGATTTTTATTGGTCTAATTTAACTTTAATACTTCTTTCTATTCCATTGGGTTGCTTGGTCAGTAATTCGAAGATCAGTCCCTTTTCTTGATTTTTGTGGTACCTTCGCTTAGTTTACCCATGGTCCATCAGTTCCTCTGCACTTGTGGTTCGGATAACCTGGGTGTGTATAACTATTTCCTTACTGGTGAAATAGGTATCTTTTATCTTGTACCACAATTCTTCTAATATCATATGTTCCGTAGTATTTATGTCTACCTCAAACATTTGATTACTTTGTCGATTAATCAGAGAAGTTAATTGTGCCTCTCTCATTAATGTTATTTTTGCTTTTTTATTCAGAATTTCCATTTCTGGTGTGTCCAGTGTTTTATTGACCTTCTTGATTTGTTATACTCTGTTTTGTTGTCAGTCATTTCTATTTCTGGCATCTTCCATCTAAGCGTAGATTTGCTGAATTTTTCATCCACTGGTTGGTTGTGAATTCCTTCTATAATTTCCTTCAGAGTCCTCCTACAATCTTTACACTTTATTAATTTGCTTTGGTAGGTAAGGGGCAAATTAAACACATCGATGAGTCCGTTCTTCATCATCTCCACTTCTTCTCGTGTTTTGATGAGTTTCCTTTTATATACCTTTCTCATTTCCTCTGTTTTCTTAATCTTCTTAATGATTCGATTCTTATTTACTCTTCTACTGTTGGTTTTTATGTGCTTAATTTTCTTGGTGTCACTGTTGTCTTTATTTTCAGAAAACAATACGCTTGTTTCTTCTACAGTTTCCATCTCCTTCTGTGTTATTTTCTGATTCCCCGGTTCCCTGTTCTCATTCAACGTTTCTTTGATACTTTCAGAAGTGCTGTCTAGTGTTTCATTCCATGGTTTGAAATCACTATCTAAAGTTTCCTGAAGTTGATTTACTGGGTAACTTGTTTCTTCCCATCTCTTGTTCATCCCCGTTTTTGTCCGTTTGACTTCTTCACGAAACTCTACTAGCATGAATCTTAATTCTTCTCTGTTCTTCTCACCATCTTCCTTCATTTTCCGTTGGAGAATATCATTACTATTTTCCATCTTTTTATTTACTATTTCCAGATCCTTCTTGATCTGTTTCTTCAGCTCTTCGCTCTTCTTTTCCAATGTCTCCTGACTTCTCTTCAGGGTTTCATGGTTGCTCTCCATTTTGTTATTCAGACGTTCCATGTTCTCCTTGAAAAATTCCCTGTCTTCCTTTCTTTGTTCTCTGATCTCTTCCTTCATTTTCTTCAATTCTTCACTGTTTTGGTCCAGTTTTTCATTCAAGAATTCCCTGTCTTCTTTCCTTCCCTCTTGCAATGATTCTAATTTCTTATTCAATTCTTCTTTGTCTTGTCTTCTCTCTTCCTTGTCTTGTCTTCTTTGTTCCATCATCATCCTGAACATCTCCTGCGTGCTCAGGTCTTCTTTCTGAGTGGGTTTGGTAGGTTGGTCCCCTACCATTACTTCCACTTCCGGTTCTGGTTGAGGTAGATTTGGGTTTTCCAGTTGGTCCTCCTGTGGATGCTCTTCAAACAATCCTCCAATCATTTCCTCAACTTCTATTTCCTCAACTTCTTCCATTTCTTCGTGGTTCGATGCTTCCTTACTTTTGAGCCTTGTAACCATACTATGTCTATTCATAACCGCCGCTAGTTGTCCTTTCTAGCCTCACGTTGTTGGTCGCCAATCTGTAACGAGCAGTTCTTGACGTCTCTGTAAAATGTTTACACTTGTTTTGTATGTGTACTAGTGTTAATGTGGTGTGTTCGCCTCACACCGGTCGTTACAATAATGGTTGTCACTACTGAAGTCTGTAGCGTGGTCTAAATTATCAGTACAACCTACCTGTTTATTCGTAGGGGTTGCGAATCCCGGGTGGCGCCAAATTGTTTATATTAAAACAATTAAATTTGTTAAATTACAAGTTAAATAAGTGTGGTCAGCGTTGACGGCTGGAGCGTTCAAATGACTCCCGCCGCTGTACAGTTTGTCGTATTGTCCACTCGTGACGAGCGCTAGTTGGTTACTTATTAAACTTTGCTAACACACATATATTATACAACGTCCTACGAAACAAAACGATGGTAATACTCTGTACTGTAATTTTAATGCATATTTGGTCATTAATTAATATGTCAAAAGGATTATAAATGATTTTATAACAAATTGCTCCGGCTTAGAACATGAAACACATATCTTCAGGTTGGTGAAATTGATTTTGAAATGAACTATATTTTGATGCTGTGATGGCTTCTGTTTACATACAATATATTAATCTGTTCAAAATCTGGGGTTCTTTGGATTATAAAATAAAACATAAAAGCTGGTTACATTAAAAAAGTACACTACCATACCTCATATGTACTTAAATAGTATAAAGTGTTTTTACAAATTGTTCGGTAGTGTCGTATTAGTTGTTACAAAATTCGCACACTAATGCGAGGTTATATCTTAATTAACAATTGTTTTACGTAAGTTGATTATTATTCAAACCTTTGAAAGAAAATTAATTTTGTTTAAAAGTGAGAAATTTTGATTGGTTTGAGAAATATTTAAAGTAATTTGGTTTCTGGGATAATTGAATTTACAAATAATAAATAAATATATTTACCTTTTTTTCCTGTCTCGTGACCACAATATAACGCAATGAATTATAATTGACGCGTTTTGAGAATATGTCTCGTCATCAGAATATTAAAATTTAAAATTTATCACTCGATGAGAGATAAATTAATACATGTCTGAGAGATAACCCATACATGTCTGTGGTAAAGGCGCTTATTTAAATGCACGTGAAGAATATGAAATATATAAAGCACATAATGACAAATACTACCGTAAATTCATATTAAACGACCACTTTCATTTCAAGTCGAATCCATTATATGACACAGCATTAAAATTTGTCTGTAACTGATAACATTCAGTGTCCGGCCGGCTTTCATCGAGTGCGCACTCGCTTCACATAATGCTTATATGATTTGGTTTCGATTTTGTATTTTAATGTTTTTAAAATTTTTAACGATCTCATTGAGTGATAAATTTTAAATTTTAATATTCTGATGACGGTAGTCTCGAAACGCGTCAATTATAATTCATTGCTTTATATTGTGGTCACGAGACAGGAAAAAAAGGTAAATATATTTATTTATTATTTGTCATTATAAGTGACCTGGATACCGACAGACATGTTATTCAAATTGGAAGCTAGTCAGGCTAAATCGGTATTTAAATATCAAAATATTAAGATCCAATTATTGAAAACAAATTTACGTATTAAATTTAATAAATTTTGTTTAATGCATTGTTTAACTCCAAAGTACGCTGTCATAAGGATAAATTCGTCTTCCAAATCAGCTAAAACGACAATTAAACGTGCCCAACTCCTATACATTAAAGAAGAAATTAAGTCATTATATAACAAAAAATCTGCCCTAAACAAACAATTACTTAACTCACACCTAAAGATACTAAATAGTATTCATCCTGCTATTATAAATAATGTACTTGATACAGTACATAAATATGTGAATAACATGATGTATAAGATATACACAAAACAGTCACGGAAATTAAACAATCTTAAGTTGAATCATAAACATAGCCAAAACGAGGACATACAATGTAATCATGTTTTCTACCCACGCATTTCTAACTTAACGTCTATAAACTTCAACAATGATGAGTTAAACTTATTGAATAAAGGCATAAATTATTGTATTCCGCCGGTTTTTAATAATTATCATATTGCCCATGAGCTTATCAGTGCTGAAACAGCAGTAAAAGCGATTGCTGATCCAAAAATGCAAGACGAGGCACGTCATCTGATAAACAACCGGTTCAAGAGATTCATGAACACACACATCGCCTAACTCGTCTAGTCATTTAATTAATAACAATAGTTCCAGAGAAAGCTATAAAATATTGAAACAGATAAAAACCAAATTACTTGATAATAATGCGATCATTTGTAAGGCAGATAAAGGCAGAACTCTGGTAATAATGGATAATATAACAT
The DNA here is from genome assembly GCA_034769895.1 of Magicicada septendecula. Taxonomy (NCBI): domain Eukaryota; kingdom Metazoa; phylum Arthropoda; class Insecta; order Hemiptera; family Cicadidae; genus Magicicada; species Magicicada septendecula. The sequence continues at coordinate 733,068,704 of CM068367.1, forward strand.
ACACGAATAAAGTTCATAACTTCATTTCAAACAATAATATTATAAACCTGGCATCGGACCCAACACACCGGTATGTCAAAAATCTTAATACACAGATTAATAAAAGAACAAGTTTATTTGATCAACGTACTCGCCGTTACTTAAAACCTTGTAACGCTAAAGCCCCTATATTAACTGGAATGCCAAAAATCCACAAAACTGATATGCCAATTAGACCTTTAGTTAATTTCACTACAGCGCCAGGGTTCCGTACAGCTAAGAAATTAGTAAAAATCATTAAGGATAGTTTAATTATAGAAAATAGCCACACTGTCAAAAATATAACTGATTTTATACATAAAGTTAATAATATCAAATTATTACCTAATTAAATTACATGCAAAGGGTAAAAAGCGCCTTCATCTATCAAGTCCTCTTGTAAAAGGGGTGCAGGAAGTTCTTCCTTTTAGGCCTAGTAGTAATTGTGCTAGTACTAGTAACAGAGAGTGCATTCAGGGATCTGAAGTAGGAATATCAAAACAGAATACACTTGGCTCAGTTGATAATTCTTTTCGAATGATGAAGTGACTGAGGCAGAAATTTACTGGTCACTGGATCAAGTGTATAGTCACAGCTCAGCTAGGTCTCATGGAAATTCAACTAATCTTTTTAAATTGATGTTTAAACGTTGTGAAGTAGCTCAGAAATTCAATTTACACAAAGACAAAATTGGCTATTACATTACGTATGGACTTGGGCCATTTTTCCAGTCTGAACTAGCCAGGAAAGTTTCAAATTGTGATTTTTTTTGCATTTCTTTTGATGAAAGTCTAAATAAAATTGTTCAGTCTTGTCAAATGGATATTATAGTTCGTTTTTGGGAGGCTGATGAAATTAAAACAAGATATTTAACTTCGTGGTTTTTAGGTAGTTCCAAAGCCAGTGACATTTTAATCAATTTCATCTCATCTATACAAGAGATTGGTTTAGATTTACAAAGGTTAAGTGTCTCCATGGATGGGCCCAATGTAAACTTAAAATTTTTAAACGATCTTCAGGCCTATTTGTTAAATGATACCGATGACAGTCAGCCACATCTGTTGCAGTTTGGCACATGTACATAACACATTGTTCATGGTGCATACAAAACTGCTCATGTGAATTCTGAGTGGAATATAAATAAGTTCTTGCGTTCCCTCTATTATTTTTTGAAAGATGTACCGTCTCGGAGGAATGACTACCGGCAAATTTCAGGTTCATGCTTATTCCCTCAAAAATTTTGCTCTATTTGTTGGGTTGAGAATGTCAAAGTTATGCAGAGAGCTGTTGAAATGTTGCCGTTTCTAAGAAAATATTTCAGTTCTTCTAAGAAAAATGTTTCTTCAAGTGACGCTTCAAAATTAATTCAAGAATTTCTTTCAAGTGAACTTCTAGAAGCTAAATTATGTTTTTTAATTTCAATCGGTTCTGAGTTGGAGTATTTTTTAACCACTTATCAGTCCAACAAGCCACTTTTATCTTTTATGTATGCTGACTTAAGACAGTTGCTGGGAAATCTGATGCGTGGAATTGTTAAAGATAATGTACTTAAGTCTGCTGGGTCAGGAACAAAACTTTTGGATATCAACCTCCGAAACGCTGACAATCTCAAGACTTCTCATCATGTAGATATAGGTTTTGCTGCTACGTTATCCTTGAAAAAATTAAAACGTTTAGTTGTTCTTCAGTTCAGAAATGAATGCAGGAATTTTATCAGAGAATTAATCATGAAGTTATTTGAGAAGAGTCCATTACGAAATAAATTCTTAAAAGGTGTCAGTTGTTTTTCACCTGAAGTTATGAAAAGTGACATTTTAAGAGCTGAAAGAGTTAACTTAGCTTTGAAATGTTTATGTGAAAAAAAAAACAGCTTAGCGGGTTTCAAGCAGATTTAGCACATAGAGAATATTTGGAGACTATTGGTAAAAATGATGTGCAGGAAGAACTTAAAAAAAAGTTTAGTAGGTCAAAAGATAGACTTGACAAATTTTTAACTGCTCTGTATGCAAAACACAGTGTTGGTTCTGCCCTTCGTTTGTTTACCCAAAAATCACTTGTTCTCTTTTATAGCAATGCTGCTGTTGAGAGGAGTTTCTCTATTAATAAACAGTGTCTTGTTGAAAACTTGCATGAAGATAGTCTGGTCAGTCAATGTGCAACCTATGACACTATATCAACTGCTGGAGGTGTAGAAAATGTAATTATCACAAAGCCGATTCATGCAGCTAGAAATTCATCTGCTAAGAGAGTGGAAGCATTAAAACGACAGAAAGAGAAAAAGGATGAAATTGAACAAAAAATGAAATCAGCTGTTGAAGAAATAAAAAAGATAAGAATTAAAAAAAAAAAATCCTTGAGCAAGCTAAAGAAGAAACTGAAGCTTTAGATGTGGAACTAGAAAAATTAAAGAAGGTTGTTTAAAGCAGATGTTACTATGTGTTGTACTTTTTTTTAGTAGACTCTTGTGTTCATTACTTTTACTGTTACTTTTTTTAAGCTTGGTTTTCTTAATGTGCTGTGTGTTATTTAATATTTTCGTCAGTATGCTGTAAAACAATAACTTCTATTTGTGATTATTATAGTAGGGTTTAAATTTTGAATTTATTGTAATTAAAGTAATTTTTTTTAATTGTAATTGTAATTTTGAGTAATTAAAGAACTAGAGTGTTTGTCATCTTTGTACGATGTGCATAAAATAACGAGACTGATACTGTAAAACTTTTTATTTTAAATTTATACATATTTATTATCCCCTTCAATATATACCCCTCCTCTATCCCTACATCGCTCCATCCGAATTTTCCATTGTTCAAAACAGTGCTGGAAGTCTTTGTCTGTGAGCTCGTTCATGAAGTGTGCCACTTTTTCTTTCACGGCTTCAACGGTCTGAAATATTGTTCCTTTTAATGCAGTTTTGACCTTGGGGAACAGATAAAAGTTACATTGTGCCAGGTCAGGCGAATAAGGCGGATGGTCTAACACTGGGATGTTATGCTTGGCTAGAAACTTCTTGACAGACAATGCAGTGTGAGCCAGTGCGTTGTCATGATGAAGAACCCATGACTTGTTTTTCCACAATTCGGGTCTTTTTTTTCTGATTTTTTCACGGAGTTGAGCAAGAACCTCAAGGTAGTAATACTGATTAACAGTTTGACCTTCAGGAACCCAGTTAAGGTGCACAATCCCATGGACATCGAAAAAAACAATCATCATTGCTTTGAATTTTGATTTGATCTTCACCGTCTTCTCGGCCATCTTGGAAACGCTTAAACCACTCAAAAACTCGCGCACGTGATAAACATTCGTTGCCATATACTTCTTTTAATAAAAGATAAGTTTCAGTAGCGGTTTTTCCAAGTTTCATGTGAAATTTCACAATTCGTTGCTCTACTAAAACACTTATCATTTTTCCGGCAAAACACAAAAACAGATGTTATACAAACAAAGGCCGCGGCCAAACTAATATAACTAGAGACACGGGAGGGGCGTCAACCGATAGAAAACGCTTCACACTAAACAGCTGTCAGTCATATGACTTTGGCGCATGCGTAGTTCGTTTGTAGTAGCATCAGTCTCGTTATTTTATAGCCACACCTCGTATGTTGCTGTACTTCAGCATTTACAAGCTGGTTTCCATTATATTTGTGAAATTCACTAGCCTGAACGAATCACATTAGCGACAGGTAAGTCAAAATTAAGTTTTATTAATTTCAGCTTTTTAACTACTGTAGTTATCAGGGTTAAATGATGTGTTGGACCTAGTGATTAAAACAATTGTGCATTATATTTTTTCATATCAGTAGGCCTACGTATAAATGTGCAGTCGTAGGTAACTAAAAAGTACCAAATTTTGAAAACTGTTTTCTTGTAGACACCCTGTAAGTTTCATTTTCTCTAAATCTTATTAAAATCTGTCGATATTAATTTTTTGAAGTAACTACCTTAATCGAATTTTATACACAATGTTAAAAAAATATTGTTTGCAACTCATGCTTAAAAACTTATTCTACGCATTTGTTGCATACTATAATATTTTTATATACCGTGTATAAAATTTCTACAAAAATAATTAAAATATTATACCTAATTGCTCTGCAAGTTCTGAGAAAGTGAAGTGACTGTCGTTACTGTGTTCCATGTAATCGAAAATTTTTTCCATTTGAATATTTATATCGTTACTGTTACTGTATGGACGACCTCTCGGACATCCAGTCTTCTTTTTTCTGAACACTTGACGAATGTTGCTTTCATAGCACTGCAAATGTGTGACGAATGTTGCTTTCATAGCACTGCAAATGTGATATTTTGCCTCTATACCTACTAAATCAACTAACGTAATTCGTTTTATAATATTTTTTGAATAAGAGGTACACATTTCTTGGCACATTCTCATCATACGATCCTGAAAATTTTCGTCTTGAATAATGCATACTCTTCGGGTGTATGTCTTAGAATTTCTGCCTGAAATATCCGCTTTCATTCCACAAAAAATACAAAGTTCTTTAAAATTAAAACTTCCGGATGATAAGCGAATTTTCTTTCTAATAGGGCTAAAATTTGATTTATCTTGAGCCTGTTCTATTCCAAAACTTGTATTTTTATAGGCGAATTTATTATTCTTTTTTAAAATATATTGTCTGCATTTTTGTCTTGCATGTTATCTGCGAAATATTTGCAAACAATTCATAACGACCATCTTGCCTGTCTTGACTAATTTTTTTCAACGACTAACCCATTACTAACGGTAATGGTATTGTCACTCAAATTCGAATTACAAATAACATTCGAATTACAAATAACACATTTATCTAGGTTATCTGACATTTTGCATGAAGCCTATACAACAAATTTTTAGGTTTTTATTAAATAACAATCCGATAACAACAATTAAATAACAATTTAACTTTATTAAATAAAATCCCGTTATAATAAGCTTTTAAACGTCTTACCAATAAGTATTACGGTTATTTTTGAGCAACAAGGCACGCAAAAAGTTTTAATAATACAACTGTTATTTCGTACGGTTGCTAAGCAACGCCGTGTGCGAACAGCTCCGTTGCTCGAACAGCGAAAAATACAGCTGTTTACCTCCTATCATACTTCGAATCTAGAAGTCCAGGAAAAAATTCCTTTCAGGTGTCTAACATGCAAGGTCTCTAAAATATTATTCTGAAGTTTGAAGATATTTATAAGAAAAACAATGAAGTTATTAACTATTATTTAAACAAACAGCCTTTTTGTTAAGTGTGAAATATTAATATTTATTACTTAAAAACAGAAGCATTACAATAATCTTTATTAGTATTTTGATATATTAGATACTTCGAGGTTTAAAACGCATTTTTGTTTTCTTCGATACGTCAAATAGTTGATTTTTTATAGCGATTTGAACTTTAAAATTGTTACATTTAAAAACGAGTCAAAATTTTACACAACTTAAAGAGTTAGCCTTTTTGAAGCTATTAACGATTTCAGATTTTGAACTTCATAATTTGTTAATGTAGGTTGTTTTTAACTTGAAGTCAAAAGATTAGCGAATTTTTTGAACAATTATAAAAATAAAAAATTTTTCGAATTTTTTTTTTTGACTATTTGCATACATATATTAAATCATAATTTATTCATAAAAATGCATATAATTACAAAAATATATGCTTAAAGTAGCTTTATTCTTCCTCTTTAAAATGCATTTTGTTTCATGTCGATATCTCTTTTTATATGGCAGTTACACGCGTTTAACCAAAAGAGTGTTACGTTTTCTGCCAGCAAATTGGCGATGCGCGAACTTCCACTCATGTACTACTTATAATACGTTTTACACAAAAAACTATGCGTTTTATGATAAAAATTTTAAGAACATTTTTTTCATAACTTTTCTTTTATCTTTACAACGACCCCAGTTAGATTAACCAAAATTATTTTTAAAGAAATCATTGTTAAATAAAAAATTTTTGGTTATGTTTAATTGATTAAAAAAAAAAAAAGGCTATCGCTACAATGGTAAACTCTTCTGAAATTTATAACAGTGATTATTATTTACACACGATTCACCAAGATTTTCTTGTTGGTGAATTAATATTGGGTCAAATGTATAAGTGACTGGACTATAAGGGAAGTTACATTGGGTGGAAGGAATGCAGCTTTTATTTCTCCTTGTATCAATTCTTCTTCAGAAGGGTGTGATGGTGCGTTATCTAACAACAACAGAGCGCGAACAGGAAGTTTTTGGGCCTTTAAGTTTTTTCCAACAGCAGGCACAAATTTGTCAAAACACCATGACTTTAAAAAGTGTACAGTCCATCCAAGCTGACTTTTGGTTGCGGTAATAAACTGGTAGCGATGATAAATTAATGTTCTTGAACGCCCTTGGTGTTTTGGACTTGCCAATGACAAAAAGCGGAAGCTTGTGTGTACCGTTAGTATTGCTGCAAGTAGCAACCAACGGTTAGCTTGTCTTTGGCAAGTTTTGATCCTAGTATCACGGTCTCATTTGATGCAGCAAGTGTTTTTGTCAGTAACATTCTATAGTTAGGCCAGTTTCATCTATATTTATAGACTTTGTCAGGTGCTAATTCATTTTCTTTAACCATTTTTTTAAATTTCAAAGAAAACTTGCTTCCTCATCATCAGCTGATAGTTTTTCACCTGATATTGCGACATATCTAACGCCATGACGGGTTTTCCACCGATCTAACCAACCTTCACTAGCTGTGAACTCACCTTCAACTTCCAATTCTTTGTGCAGAATTAGTGCATTTTCTTTGACAGTAGGCCCAGATAGCGGGTTTCCTTTCCTCCTTTCTTGGAAAAACCATATCCATAACGTGTTGTCTAGCAGTTCCAATATTGGCTTTTTTAGCGTTTTGCGACTTTTTAGTGCTTTCTCGCCCTCTACCATCACCATACAAGATTCAATATCCTTTCTATTTTTCCTCCAGTCCTTGATTGCAGCAACTCCCACATTGGGTTCTTTAGCAATTTTTTGGAGTGATTCCCCCTTGTCCAGTCTCGGTAGCACTTTTAATTTTTCAATTAAAGGAAGAGTAACGTGTTTACGTTTTGCTCCTGACATAATGCAAAAACTACAACATTATGCACACACAGTATTAAAAGTGTAAAACAATATTTGTAAACACTAAAACTCACCAATTACTACGTACACCAATTCACACAGGACGAGTACTTAGCACGCACTAGACACTAGATGCCAGGTCACTGAGGCAGCAAAACAACTGACAAGTATGTAAACAAGCTGGTGAGTCATCAACAAGTCGGTGTCTGAGCCACGGTCGGACCAACCGGAGCGTTGGACCACCCGGGGGTCGGCCTAGAGAGGTTTTACTGTATTTAGAATTCTTTAGGTTAAGCGGATGTAAAAGGTAAATATTGTAAAAAATAACTTATTTATTAGTTTGATTACGGTTGCGGGTTTATAGTTATTTCAGCCCCACGTTGTTGACGTCAATTTGTAACAAATAAGATTACGTTATTAATTATATTTGAGAATGTTTAAAAGCCCCACGTTGTTGACGTCAATTTGTAACAAATAAGATGTTTTCCCGTATCAGTATTAAACCCAAGTATTTGTAATATAAATATACTTATAGGTATTATATAATAACTCCCGTATTTAGTTTATTTCTTAAGCCCCACTGTTGGGTTCACCAATTTGTAATAAATAACTTTATATCAAAGCCGATATGTAATCTGTATAATAATGTGAAATACGCTTCACTTTGGAAACGTCAAATTGTAATATAATTTTTCAAGAGGTGTGTTTCTTATTTATGAAGTTGTAAGTGGTCTCTCTTAAATTCTGCAATATCAATCTATTTATAAGGGGACCATATTTTAGGTGGGCTATATTATTCAATTATGGATAATATCTCTATTTTAGATAGTATTTAAGTGCTTTACAAAAGAATAACGCTCTACACCAGTTAATATATTGGGCAATTCAATCGTTATTCTTCAAGCCTAGTCTCCATCCACTATCGAGAGAGCGAAGAGAGGAGAGCGGATAAAGCGGATTAGTTTTCTATTCTCCCGTATTCACCAGCTGTCCGCAGACGAGCGCTGTTGTTTACGATCGGCCTGTTATTATAGGTTAAGTTGTTCCGCTTGCTGTATTTCTCACGTTCCTTTCTCTGTAAATTACAACTTATTCAAATGCACTAATTACTCTACCAATAACAAGAAATCTTCAAATTCAAGAAGGATTCTTTATTTTATATATTTTTTAATTCAAAACAGATGCTTCCTCATGCCACAGATACAACACATCGATTACACAGGATTGAATCGATTCGTAATTGAATTCAGATTTAGTAGACGTTTTAAAATTTAATTATATTTTTAATTTGTTTTTTATCTCAGGGTACATGGAATTCTTGTGACTATTAGTAAGGTCAGGTAATGCAATTTAAGGTTACTAGGTATTACAATTTAGTTTTAAAATCTTATTATATAAAGTTCAAACATAAGCTGGTTTTTTACCGTACTTTGACAAGATACTTAATATGGCCGTGTTTCGCTACGCAGTGACGAGAACAGAATGTTGATTCAATGTCTGGAAAATATCAGCCTCCGTCTTCTCAATAAAAGCTTGTTATTGAAATCCCAGGATGTAGTAGAAGTTTCAGTTCTGATCTTCGTGAATCTCCATGGTTCTGGTGGTTACGGGTCCCAATGGAATTTGTGTAGTATTAAGACTTCGTTCGGTTGTGGAAAGTGAGGTTTTGGACGTTATTTTAAATTTCTTTGTTTGTTTTTAATATATTTAATTAATTTGGCATCTCCAGGCTATGGAACGTCTTCATTTATTTACTGTTGATGTTCATTATTACTCATTTGCAGTTAATAGGTTGGTTGATTTATTTTTTAAAAAATTCGTTAACTTTGTTGGTAGATCAAATTATATTTGTTGAGTGATAGCATCGGAAGTCAATCCACTGTCCTTTTTAATGGATTACTACTTATGAAATTTGATTTATATTGATTTTATTCATTAGGTTTTTAGTTTCTTTTTAAAATTTTTATCAACTGAACTCAACTCATTCACATATAACAATTGAGTAGAATCAACAAGATATCTCCTATTTTGTCGTCCATTTTTTCTTCTGTTATTGGATAATATTTGTTATCCTAGAGCCGTAATTAGAAAATATTCTTGCACTTACTTAATAAAATACTCCCTTATTAAAACTACATTACATCATATAAAACTTTCACATAATGTGCATTATTAAACTATATACATTTTATTACATTTTCTTCTTGATCGACTTAGTTTAAAAGGTATTATTTTCCCTTTACAAAATACTAGCCTTAGGCCTATTTGTTTTATTACACGTGTTATAGTTTTTATATTTTAACTTTTCTGACCTGACCTACTGTACAATGAGTCACTGGCTTATGGCCAATTATTCTAATTTTATTTCATCCTGTTTTCAATTTATTATTATTTATTTTAATATGGAACCCTTCATCCTTTTATAATATAATTACAATGAGCCTATGGCATCTAATCAACAATCATTGCCTTCCTGGCAAAGTTTACAATTATTATCTAACGATATCTCCATTAATTACTCAAAGTAAGTACACAAATAGTTATTCTTATAAAGTTTAACATGAATGAAATTAGTATCAATTACTTGATACTTTCTTAAAGCAATTGCTTCACACCTGCTACATACAAAATACAGAATAAATATCACGCGAACAAAATAACATGACAAAATATAATAACATGCACATCATCATAACATTTTAAATAACAATTAATTAGTCTCCTCTTTAGTATATAATTCTACCAATAATCTGTGGACAGTTAATGAGTCTGTCTATAGTATTTTTATATTGATTAACACTGTTTATAGCTGACACCTTCCACTGATCACTTTATAGTTTGTAATTATAGACATTTTATTTTTTTATTACCTAGTAACCTTACTAGGTATTAGTAATCTGTTTATTATATGAAGGTTTACCTTCCTGACCTTAATTATTGCACACATTGGGTATTGTTTTATTTTGATAGTGATGAAGTTTTTGTGTAACGTATGGGACCTTAACTTTGTTACGTTACATAATACCCCCCCTCCAAAAGAAGTTTATTTTAGCTGAATATCGTTTAGTAGAAATAAACTTATAGTTCGTCTCTGGGAATGTTTTCTTCTTAATCGTAGTATTTTTTTTATTTCAGCTTGGTTATAAGTACCCCTTACTTTGTTTTGTTATTTATTGGGTCAGTCACCACGTATGTGTTATTTTGGTTATCCTGGCTTATTAACAAAGGTCCAACATATAATAACAATTTTTTTAGCTATCCCTTCAGAACTGCTAGGTTGTTGCCTGTTTCTTATTAAAATTTTTTCACCGACTGTGTATTTGATGATATTTCTTCTGGTTGCATTCTGTTTTTTCTTCTAAGTTCCATCATACTCTGTATTTCTCTTCTCACTGCTGGTTTTAGGGATTGAGGTATAGGATATGATTTCCTGTATTCTTTATTTCAGAATTCCTACTCCTTTATTTATATATGAAATTATCCGTTGTATTACTATTATATATTCTTTCCTTCTTAAAATCAATTATTTCCCAAGTTTAAATCTTACTTCTATAATCATTCTTGTGACATTCTTTATTAATTATACATTTTGGATCTGGTTTTATTTATTTATCTATATTTATTTGTGAGTTTTCCCTCTAATATTTAATTTTCCTAAACCTCCCTAACATTATAACTGGAATCGAATCGGTGGTGCTCTATCAGCTTACCAAATACCGTCGTCTATTACATACTTTCTGAGATCAGAGGAACATCATCTCTGCCCAGTTAAATGATTGCTGGAATATTCTACAGTCAATCTTCATTAATAAACCTCATAAGGTAGTCATCATGTGACCTTCAATAAAATAATTAATAATAATAATGCTCTAGGGATTATTCACTGTACTTTAACTCAGATCATATTATTTCTTCATATTAATTCTTCTTTCTATTATACACTTCTCATCTCCAATACTTGGCTATTTTATTGACATTTATTAATTGGCTTTCTTACAGATAATTCTTAAATATATGTTTTTTTTCTCTTTTTCTTGTGATCCTTTTGACGGTTCCATTTTGGCTTGTTCATTCTCTTATTTTCCTTGGTTCATATTCCTTAATTACTAATACCGCTTGTTATGAGATTTTGGTTAGTGTTATACATTACATCATGTAATTATATTCTTCTGACACAATCATTATTATTCTTTTTACATTCTAAATTACATTTCTCACTATTATATTACATCAGATACACTCATTTTGTTTTTTGGTTTTGATGATTTTTATTAGGTTTAATCAGTGTTATTTTTTTTTGCAAAAGTATTTTTCTCGTGTATCTTCAATAAGTTGTTCTTATTATATTTTGAATTTTGATATCGTCTTTTTTTGTTTGTGTATAGCCTTTCAATCCCAGCAGTGAGGGGTTACTTGATACTTCCACTGCTGAATTTAGTTTTCCACTCTATCCTGCGGACGTTCGTCTCTGGCTGTGTTTCCTGGGTTGCCATCATCTGGTCTGAATTCTGTATTATTTTCTTGGTTCCTAGGTAGGTCATCCTCTCGACTTCTATTACTGTTTTGATTTCGTCGGTCAATGTTCCCTCGATTGCTATTCCAATAGTCTCTTCCATTGTCAAAATTCCTGCGGCCTGTGCTGTATCGGACTATTATTAGGGTTATTATGATGATTATTGTTTTGGTAATTATTATTGCGGTAGCGGTTATTCATATAATGGTCATTAACATTTCGGTTATAGTTATTATGGTTATACCTATTCATTCCCTGACGCGGTTCTTGATTTTGCTCCTCTCTCCTATTGTTTGAATAGTCATTTTGCCTTCGAGACCTCTGATAATAGTCTTCCATTTCATAGCTGGCTAACAAGGTTTCCATCGCTCCTACTGTCTTCAATTGCCCACTGCGTCTAGCACGAACTATTTCTTCTTCGAAATAGTATGATAGTTTGTTCACCAAACACTCCTCTGGTATTCGCGGTTCCAAATGACGTGCCAAACACACTTTTCCCAAAAAGTAGGTAGTTGGGGACTGTTCTTGATTAACGTTGAATCTTCCATTGGTGATGTTGTCCCTAATCATGTTCTGTACGGAATCCGACCAGTATTTTGACCTAAAAACCTTCTTAAACTCTTCATAATTACTCGTTTCGTTTCGAACCGCCGACCACCGGTTGACGGTTTTTAAAACAGTCGTCAAGCAAATTCTTGATTATGTTCCATCGGGTCACTTTAATTCTACCAAACCATTCATCTATCCTATCTAAAAATTCTATGGGGTTTCCTCTATAAATTTTGAAATTAATGTTTTCGTTTTGATCAGGGGCTATGTGGTGTGCCAGGTACATTGGTCGATTTTGTAAATTTTCGATTGACTCCTTTATATTAATCAACTCCTGATTCTGTATAGTTTCAACGGTCCCTTTATTTTGATCCACTTGGGTTTTTATTTGCGTAATTTCATTGTTAACTATCTCTATTCTCCCAGCTATGTTAGTTTGTACTTCGTCCAATTTTCCTTTGGTTTCTAATCATACCTCTTTTATTCTAGATTTGTTATTGTTTTCTACTTGATTTATTTTGGCCTCTACTTCCACTCCGAGTTGTATGATGGTTTCATCTGTCTTTTCTAGACCTACCTTGGTTTTAGCTATTTGCTGTCTTACTTCCTCTTCATAATCATCCACCCTTTTGTTAAGTGTTTCATTGACTTTTGCAATCCTTTCATTGATGACTTCCCTCAACGCTTGGTTTTGTTCATTTATAGTTTGCCACAAATTCTTATTACTGTTTTCAATTTTGTCGTCTATTTGTTTGTTATTTTCTTGAATCTGCCTTAAGCTCTCGTCGTTCCTGTCAAACCTTTCATTAATTTGGTTTAAGCTTTCATTTATTTGTCGGTTATTCTCATCAGTTTCCTCTTTATTCTTATCAAACTTCTCGTTCATTAGTTTTATCAAGTTCTCATTCAAAATTTCGTTTTGTTTCTTTGAGTTTTCGTTAATACTGTCTATTTTTTCATTAGTTTGTCTATTATCTTCTTTTATACTGTCTATTTTATTTTCTAGATTTTCTGAGTTTTCTTCAAGCCTTTCTAACATTTGTTTGTTTCTCTCGTTAGTTTGTTTATTATCCTCCTTCATGCTACTCATTAATTCCTTATTATCCTTCTTCATGCTACTCATTAATTCCATTAATTTTTCCCAATTTAGTCCTCCTCTGGCTTCCTCTTTATCGCCCGCCTGTTGTTCTATTTCGGTGTCTGTAATTATCTCTGCTTCTTCTTCCTGTCTATCTTCTTCCGTTTCTTGGTCCTTCGCTATCCTTTTAGAAACACCTCTCGTATGCATTCCTGTGCCTCTAATAGTCGCCTGCTCAAGTTAAGTAATAGCGATATAGTCGATTTTTTTACTTAAGTAAAGCCCACTAGTTGAGCACCAATTTGTAATAAAAGCGACTCCTTATACTCTTCAAAACTCTCGCCTAATTAAGCCCCACTGTTGGGTTTGCCAATTTGTAATAAATAACTTGTTATTTATTAGTTTGATTACGGTTGCGGGTTTATAGTTATTTCAGCCCCACGTTGTTGACGTCAATTTGTAACAAATAAGATTACGTTATTAATTATATTTGAGAATGTTTAAAAGCCCCACGTTGTTGACGTCAATTTGTAACAAATAAGATGTTTTCCTGTATCAGTATTAAACCCAAGTATTTGTAATATAAATATACGTATAGGTATTATATAATAACTCCCGTATTTAGTTTATTTCTTAAGCCCCACTGTTGGGTTCACCAATTTGTAATAAATAACTTTATATCAAAGCCGATATGTAATCTGTATAATAATGTGAAATACGCTTCACTTTGGAAACGTCAAATTGTAATATAATTTTTCAAGAGGTGTGTTTCTTATTTATGAAGTTGTAAGTGATCTCTCTTAAATACTGCAATATCAATCTATTTATAAGGGGACCATATTTTAGGTGGGCTATATTATTCAATTATGGATAATATCTCTATTTTAGATAGTATTTAAGTGCTTTACAAAAGAATAACGCTCTACACCAGTTAATATATTGGGCAATTCAATCGTTATTCTTCAAGCCTAGTCTCCATCCACTATCGAGAGAGCGAAGAGAGGAGAGCGGATAAAGCGGATTAGTTTTCTATTCTCCCGTATTCACCAGCTGTCCGCAGACGAGCGCTGTTGTTTACGATCGGCCTGTTATTATAGGTTAAGTTGTTCCGCTTGCTGTATTTCTCACGTTCCTTTCTCTGTAAATTACAACTTATTCAAAATGCACTAATTACTCTACCAATAACAAGAAATCGTCAAATTCAAGAAGGATTCTTTATTTTATATATTTTTTAATTCAAAACAGATGCTTCCTCATGCCACAGATACAACACATCGATTACACAGGATTGAATCGATTCGCAATTGAATTCAGATTTAGTAGACGTTTTAAAATTTAATTATATTTTTAATTTGTTTTTTATCTCAGGGTACATGGAATTCTTGTGACTATTAGTAAGGTCAGGTAATGCAATTTAAGGTTACTAGGTATTACAATTTAGTTATAAAATCTTATTATATAAAGTTCAAACATAAGCTGGTTTTTTACCGTACTTTGACAAGATACTTAATATGGCCGTGTTTCGCTACGCAGAGACGAGAACAGAATGTTGATTCAATGTCTGGAAAATATCAGCCTCCGTCTTCTCAATAAAAGCTTGTTATTGAAATCCCAGGATGTAGTAGAAGTTTCAGTTCTGATCTTCGTGAATCTTCATGGTTCTGGTGGTTACGGGTCCCAATGGAATTTGTGTAGTATTAAGACTTCGTTCGGTTGTGGAAAGTGAGGTTTTGTACGTTATTTTAAATTTCTTTGTTTGTTTTTAATATATTTAATTAATTTGGCATCTTCAGGCTATGGCGTCTTCATTTATTTACTGTTGATCTTCATTATTACTCATTTGCAGTTAATAGGTTTTTAGTTTCTTTTTAAAATTTTTATCAACTGAACTCAACTCATTCGCATATAACAATTGAGTAGAATCAACAAGATATCTCCTATTTTGTCGTCCATTTCTTCTTCTGTTATTGGATAATATTTGTTATGCTAGAGCCATAATTAGAAAATATTCTTGCACTTACTTAATAAAATACTCCCTTATTAAAACTACATTACATCATATAAAACTTTCACACAATGTGCATTATTAAACTATATACATTTTATTACATTTTCTTCTTGATCGACTTAGTTTAAAGGGTATTATTTTCCCTTTACAAAATACTAGCCTTAGGCCTATTTGTTTTATTACACGTGTTATAGTTTTTATATTTTAACTTTTCTGACCTGACCTACTGTACAATGAGTCACTGGCTTATGCCCAATTATTCTAATTTTATTTCATCCTGTTTTCAATTTATTATTATTTGTTTTAATATGGAACCCTTCATCCTTTTATAATATAATTACAATGAGCCTATGGCATCTAATCAACAATCATTGCCTTCCTGGCAAAGTTTACAATTATTATCTAACGATATCTCCATTAATTACTCAAAGTAAGTACACAAATAGTTATTCTTATAAAGTTTAACATGAATGAAATTAGTATCAATTACTTGATACTTTCTTAAAGCAATTGCTTCACACCTGCTACATACAAAATACAGAATAAATATCACGCGAACAAAATAACATGACAAAATATAATAACATGCACATCATCATAACATTTTAAATAACAATTAATTAGTCTCCTCTTTAGTATATAATTCTACCAATAATCTGTGGACAGTTAATGAGTCTGTCTATAGTATTTTTATATTGATTAACACTGTTTATAGCTGACACCTTCCACTGATCACTTTATAGTTTGTAATTATAGACATTTTATTTTTTTATTACGTAGTAACCTTACTAGGTATTAGTAATCTGTTTATTATATGAAGGTTTACCTTCCTGACCTTAATTATTGCACACATTGGGTATTGTTTTATTTTGATAGTGATGAAGTTTTTGTGTAACGTATGGGACCTTAACTTTGTTACGTTACATAATACCCCCCCCCCCCTCCTAAAGAAGTTTATTTTAGCTGAATATCGTTTAGTAGAAATAAACTTATAGTTTGTCTCTGGGAATGTTTTCTTCTTAATCGTAGTTTTTTTTTTATTTCAGCTTGGTTATAAGTACCCCTTACTTTGTTTTGTTATTTATTGGGTCAGTCACCACGTATGTGTTATTTTGGTTATCCTGGCTTATTAACAAAGGTCCAACATATAATAACAATAATTTTTTTAGCTATCCCTTCAGAACTGCTAGGTTGTTGCCTGTTTCTTATTAAAAACTTTTCACCGACTGTGTATTTGATGATATTTCTTCTGGTTGCATTCTGTTTTTTCTTCTAAGTTCCATCATACTCTGTATTTCTCTTCTCACTGCTGGTTTTAGGGATTGAGGTATAGTATATGATTTCCTGTATTCTTTATTTCAGAATTCCTACTCCTTTATTTATATATGAAATTATCCGTTGTATTACTATTATATATTCTTTCCTTCTTAAAATCAATTATTTCCCAAGTTTAAATCTTACTTCTATAATCATTCTTGTGACATTCTTTATTAATTATACATTTTGGATCTGGTTTTATTTACTTATCTATATTTATTTGTGAGTTTTCCCTCTAATATTTAATTTTCCTAAACCTCCCTAACATTATAACTGGAATCGAATCGGTGGTGCTCTATCGGCTTACCAAATACCGTCGTCCATTACATACTTTCTGAGATCAGAGGAATATCATCTCTGCCCAGTTAAATGATTGCTGGAATATTCTACAGTCAATCTTCATTAATAAACCTCATAAGGTAGTCATCATGTGACCTTCAATAAAATAATTAATAATAATAATGCTCTAGGGATTATTCACTGTACTTTAACTCAGATCATATTATTTCTTCATATTAATTCTTCTTTCTATTATACACTTCTCATCTCCAATACTTGGCTATTTTATTGACATTTATTAATTGGCTTTCTTACAGATAATTCTTAAATATATGTTTTTTTTTCTTCTTTTCTTGTGATCCTTTTGACGGTTCCATTTTGGCTTGTTCATTCTCTTATTTTCCTTGGTTCATATTCCTTTATTACTAATACCGCTTGTTATGAGATTTTGGTTAGTGTTATACATTACATCATGTAATTATATTCTTCTGACACAATCATTATTATTCTTTTTACATTCTAAATTCAGTGTTGCAAACTGGTCAGTAAAGTCAGTAAAAGTCAGTATTTTTGATCAAGTCAGTAAAAAGCCAGTATTTTTTAAATTGGTCAGTAAAGTCAGTTTTTTAAAGCAGAATTTAGTGGTTCTTAAGAAAGGGTTTTTACTCAATACCGGCAATTTATTTTTTTTATTTCCTTACTTTCTAACATGATAATTAAAAATTGTTGTGTCAGAAATAAATAATTAAGATTACTTACTGTGTAAAGTATTTGAAATGGGCAGGTGTAAGTTTAAAAGTGACTGGCTGAGAAAGTCTGACTGTAATGGATATATTGCTGCTGAGTGGGGACGTAAAGCCAGTGACCATGAGATGTTCTGTACCCTTTGTGTAAAAACTTTCAATATTTCGTGGGGATATGAAGCCGTGGAACAGCATGCATCTTCTCCTAAGCATAAAGAAGAATGTAAACAAAAACTTTCCTCTTCACAACTTCACCTGACTTCAGTTTGCCAATGCACAGCTGGTTCACAAGACTGTGCGCCATCTACTAGTGTTGGTGAAACAATCAAGCAAACGGTTCAGTTGTACAACATTAGAGATAGTGCAGCCAAAGCGGAACTTATTTGGGTAATGAAGACAGTTGCAGCGGACTTTCCTTTGCTTCCATCCTGTGAAGACATTCGGGAGACTTTTGAAGTGATGTTTCCATCAATTGTTCCTACAGATTTTTCACTTTCAAGAACAAAGGCAAAATACTTTATCACTGATGCTCTGGCACCATTCTTTAAAAAGAAAATGTTGAATGAAATGGATGGTGCTCTTTTCACATTATGTTTTGATGAAACTGTTAATGCTGGCTCATCAAAAGAACTTCAAACAGCTGTTAAGTATTGGTCTCCATCTAAAGAAATGATTGTTACAAGGCATTTGCAGACTTTTTTTATGGGGTCAGCTACCGCTGATGAATTGTATAATAAGCTGTGTGAAGCTATAGATAACACAACCTTACTGCGAACCAACTTACTGATGCTCAGTAATGATGGGCCCAATGTCAATAAAGCAGTTACAAACCTGATGAATGAATCTCTTATTTTATTAAGAAAAAAACGAATGGTTGACATTGGTACATGCAACATTCACATACTTCACAATGCTTTTAGGCGCGGTATGAAAGTATGAAAGAACTTGGTGATAACGCTTCAAATTTGATATTCCTTATTCATCACTTTTTTGATGGTTGGCCTTCGAGATGGGAAGATTTTGAAAAAATTCAGAATGATCTGAAGCTACCTAAGCACAGGTTCATCAAACATGTTTCTTCAAGGTGGTTGTCTTTGGAGTCAGCAGGTTTAAGACTCCTAGAACAGTGGCCAGCAGTCACGAAGTATTTCATGGTATTTGTGCCAAAATATAAAAGTGATTTAATGATATCATCCAAATACAAGAACATTGTTAGTCTTTTGAAAGTTAACACAATGAAAGTGGAAATAAACTTTGCTTGCTCCAGTGCTCACATATTTTCACAGTTTACTGGCCACTTTCAGAAAGAAGAACCTTTGATTCACCTTCTGTATGATCACCTCAAAACTCTAACAAGCAGACTAATGACTCGTATATGTCATTCTGAGGTTATCTTCTCGTTAGATTCCTTGAATGATGAGAAAAGTTTTCTTCCTCTTAAAGAAGTAAACTGTGGATTAGATGTAAAAGAATTACAAATGTTACCAGAAAAGGACAAACTTGCATTTCTGCTCCAAGCAAAAAAGCATTTCATTGCTAGTTGTAAACACATTTTTACCAAGTCTTCCTTGACGTCAAAACCTTTATTGAAGCATTTTGAATGTTTGATCCCATCTGAAAGAACAAAAGACAATAGTTGGAAGTCCATCGTTGAAGTGGCAAAAGCATTGCCTATTGATCTGAACATAGCCTCCCTTATTGATGAATGGAAGTTACTGAGTTTGGAAGAAGATGAGCTCCATAGCAAGAGCAATCGCATTGATGTTTACTGGAACCAGTTTTTTAAGAAAACTGATAAGGCAGGTGAGATGAAGTACCCACTTGTTTCTAAGGTTGTCAAAGCAGCTTTATCTCTTTCTCATGGTTCAGCAGATGTGGAAAGAGGCTTCTCAAGCTCACAGAGAGTTATGACCTCTGATCGGGCAAGTATGTCTGAAAGAACTCTGGATGCCTATCTTTACGTTAAGGCATAAACATGAAGGAAAAGTACATGTTTATTGCATAAACTCTATGATGGAAAAGTACATTTGGTTCATATAAACAAAGAGCTCTTGAATCTCGCTCAGTCAGCCTATATACATCATAAGCAGTACCTAGAAGAACAGCGTTTATAGAAAGAACAGGAAAAGAAAGAAGAAGAAGCAGCTAAGGAGAAAGAGCGTATTGCCGAAAACGAATTAGAGAAAAAACTCTCAGCTGAGAGGAAAGGTATTGATGAAAAAGAAGTAGTATTAAAACAACTGAAAAGTGATGAAGAAGAGAAAAGAAAAGTAGCTGATACTCTTTTAAAAGATGCAAATGAAAGATTAAAGCAGGCTATTAAAAATAAGGATCTTGTTGCGGCTAATGTTGCACAGGCAATCCTGGAAAGTGCTCAGAAAGTTAAAGAAGAAGCTGACATAAAAAGACATGATGCGGAAAAAATTCAGAAAAATGTTGAGAAAAGAAAATCTTCACTAATTACTTCATTTTTCAATAAAAAACCCAAGCAATGAGTTTCAATTACAATTCTTAAGCAGACTGATCATAGAGTACCAAGGATATTTAACGTTCTCTTGGTATGTACATTATATTATTCTAGGAATATTTAAGATGGGTAATTATGTTACAGTTTTATTAGATATAAGTGTAAGTTAAGCGCTGAATAATATGTCAATAAAATAAATATACAAAATTAACTTATAATGGTGGCAAGGGAAATTGGCCTGAGTATCTGTAAACCAGTTAACAATATGCCTGCTGATTTTACTTGAACAATGTTTAGTTTTTAATGTTTTTTAATAAGTCTCAAACTAAAATAATGCCGTTGTATGTTAGATTTTGTTTTACAGCTGCTCAGTGGGGAGAAGGGTGGCCAATTATAAAAAATATGTTTTAAACTGTCTCTAATTACTTGTAAATTAATATTCTTCGTATTGTTTAAATTAGCAGCCATCCTTACTTTTCTTTTATAAAATTGCTAAACTGCTATAATTGTTTTTATTATTTAGACAAAGCTTTTCGTCATTACTGACATCTTCAGGTCTTAAACAACGTCTGTCAACTGTACGTTGTAGGCTTTTATACTTTAGGCCCCTCCCCTTATGTCATCGCCCCTCCTATTGGTTCTAGCTGCTACCGCTCTTCACGGGAACTTTGTCTACCTTTTTCCGTTAGGCATTTTTCTAACGTCCGTCAAATTGTTTTAAGAATCTCCCGTTAATTTCTTCATTCTTGACTTATAACCTTTTGCATTTCGTCATTTTTTAGTGTGTTATTCTTATTATTTTAATTTATTTTTGTTTATTGTTTAATATATAATAAAATATTTCTTCATTTGTAAAATCCACTTTTATATTCATTAATTTATTTTTATCTTCTTTTTTAACTTTAAGTATTTCTAGTTCTTCTATTAATTTTCTTTTTTGCGGATTGTTTTCTATTTTTATTATTTCCATATTTTCCTTGGGATTTATGAATTTATGGCCTGATTCGTTGAAATGTCTTGCATATAGTGAGTTCGTTACTCTAACCCCTTCTCCTTTTGCGTGTTCATTCATTCTAATTTTAAATTTTCTTCCAGTTTCGCCCAGATATATCTTATTACATTCCCCACATTTTAATTTGTATACGCCGCTTTTTTCTGTTAATGGAATTTCTTCAGTTTTATCATTTTTTATATATTCGAATACATTTTTCGTTTTCTTTATTCCTATCTGTATTTCATATTTTTCGAAACATTTTTGTAGCATTTTTGTTTGATATCCTATGTATGTTATTGCTCCTTTATATTTCTTTTCTTCATTTGTTTTTTCTTTTTTGTTATTTTCTATTTCTTTATTTTCCTCTATTTTCTTAACTATTCTATTAATTATTTTAGGGTTGTAATTATTATTTTTTGCTATTTGTTGTATTTTCTTTAATTCTTTTTGTTTGAGTTCTTCATTTTCTAGATGCAGCATTAAATTCATTTTGTTATAGAGCTATAAATTATCTAGAAAATGAAGAACTCAAACAAAAAGAATTAAAGAAAATACAACAAATAGCAAAAAATAATAATTACAACCCTAAAATAATTAATAGAATAGTTAAGAAAATAGAGGAAAATAAAGAAATAGAAAATAACAAAAAAGAAAAAACAAATGAAGAAAAGAAATATAAAGGAGCAATAACATACATAGGATATCAAACAAAAATGCTACAAAAATGTTTCGAAAAATATGAAATACAGATAGGAATAAAGAAAACGAAAAATGTATTCGAATATATAAAAAATGATAAAACTGAAGAAATTCCATTAACAGAAAAAAGCGGCGTATACAAATTAAAATGTGGGGAATGTAATAAGATATATCTGGGCGAAACTGGAAGAAAATTTAAAATTAGAATGAATGAACACGCAAAAGGAGAAGGGGTTAGAGTAACGAACTCACTATATGCAAGACATTTCAACGAATCAGGCCATAAATTCATAAATCCCAAGGAAAATATGGAAATAATAAAAATAGAAAACAATCCGCAAAAAAGAAAATTAATAGAAGAACTAGAAATACTTGAAGTTAAAAAAGAAGATAAAAATAAATTAATGAATATAAAAGTGGATTTTACAAATGAAGAAATATTTTATTATATATTAAACAATAAACAAAAATAAATTAAAATAATAAGAATAACACACTAAAAAATGACGATATGCAAAAGGTTATAAGTCAAGAATGAAGAAATTAACGGGAGATTCTTAAAACAATTTGACGGACGTTAGAAAAATGCCTAACGGAAAAAGGTAGACAAAGTTCCCGTGAAGAGCGGTAGCAGCTAGAACCAATAGGAGGGGCGATGACATAAGGGGAGGGGCCTAAAGTATAAAAGTCTACAACGTACAGTTGACAGACGTTGTTTAAGATCTGAAGATGTCAGTAATGACGAAAAGCTTTGTCTAAATAATAAAAACAATTATAGCAGTTTAGCAATTTTATAAAAGAAAAATGTAAATTAATATTAATATGGTCGATGGAGGTCAGTAATTAAGGTCAGTTATTTTATCTTAGGTCAGTAAGAAGTCAGTATTTCAGTGATTTTAGTCAGTAAAATCAGTAATTTAGACCTCAAAACCAGTTTGCAGCACTGTAAATTACATTTCTCACTATTATATTACATCAGATACACTCATTTTGTTTTTTGGTTTTGATGATTTTTATTAGGTTTAACAGTGTTATTTTTTTTTGCAAAATTATTTTTCTCGTGTACCTTCAATAAGTTGTTCTTATTATATTTTGAATTTTGATATCGTCTTTTTTTGTTTGTGTATAGCCTTTCAATCCCAGCAGTGAGGGGTTACTTGATACTTCCACTGCTGAATTTAGTTTTCCACTCTATCCTGCGGACGATCGTCTCTGGCTGTGTTTCCTGGGTTGCCATCATCTGGTCTGAATTCTGTATTATTTTCTTGGTTCCTAGGTAGGTCATCCTCTTGACTTCTATTACTGTTTTGATTTCGTCGGTCAATGTTCCCTCGATTGCTATTCCAATAGTCTCTTCCATTGTCAAAATTCCTGCGGCCTGTGCTGTATCGGTTATTATTAGGGTTATTATAATGATTATTGTTTTGGTAATTATTATTGCGGTAGCGGTTATTCATATAATGGTCATTAACATTTCGGTTATAGTTATTATAGTTATACCTATTCATTCCCTGACGCGGTTCTTGATTTTGCTCCTCTCTCCTATTGTTTGAATAGTCATTTTGCCTTCGAGACCTCTGATAATAGTCTTCCATTTCATAGCTGGCTAACAAGGTTTCCATCGCTCCTACTGTCTTCAATTGCCCACTGCGTCTAGCACGAACTATTTCTTCTTCGAAATAGTATGATAGTTTGTTCACCAAACACTCCTCTGGTATTCGCGGTTCCAAATGACGTGCCAAACACACTTTTCCCAAAAAGTAGGTAGTTGGGGACTGTTCTTGATTAACGTTGAATCTTCCGTTGGTGATGTTGTCCCTAATCATGTTCTGTATGGAATCTGACCAGTATTTTGACCTAAAAACCTTCTTAAACTCTTCATAATTACTCGTTTCGTTTTGAACCGCCGACCACCATTTATCATTTATGTTTTTAAAACAGTCATCAAGCAAATTCTTGATTATGTTCCATCGGGTCACTTTAATTCTACCAAACCATTCATCTATCCTATCTAAAAATTCTATGGGGTTTCCTCTATAAATTTTGAAATTAATGTTTTCCTTTTGATCAGGGGCTATGTGGTGTGCCAGGTACATTGGTCTATTTTGTAAATTTTCGATTGACTCCTTTATATTAATCAACTCCTGATTCTGTATAGTTTCAACGGTCCCTTTATTTTGATCCACTTGGGTTTTTATTTGCGTAATTTCATTGTTAACTATCTCTATTCTCCCAGCTATGTTAGTTTGTACTTCGTCCAATTTTCCTTTGGTTTCTAATCATACCTCTTTTATTCTAGATTTGTTATTGTTTTCTACTTGATTTATTTTGGCCTCTACTTCCACTCCGAGTTGTATGATGGTTTCATCTGTCTTTTCTAGACCTACCTTGGTTTTAGCTATTTGCTGTCTTACTTCCTCTTCATAATCATCCACCCTTTTGTTAAGTGTTTCATTGACTTTTGCAATCCTTTCATTGATGACTTCCCTCAACGCTTGGTTTTGTTCATTTATAATTTGCCGCAAATCCTTATTACTGTTTTCAATTTTGTCGTCTATTTGTTTGTTATTTTCTTGAATCTGCCTTAAGCTCTCGTCGTTCCTGTCAAACCTTTCATTAATTTGGTTTAAGCTTTCATTTATTTGTCGGTTATTCTCATCAGTTTCCTCTTTATTCTTATCAAACTTCTCGTTCATTAGTTTTATCAAGTTCTCACTCAAAATTTCGTTTTGTTTCTTTGAGTTTTCGTTAATACTGTCTATTTTTTCATTAGTTTGTCTATTATCTTCTTTTATACTGTCTATTTTATTTTCTAGCTTTTCTGAGTTTTCTTCAAGCCTTTCTAACATTTGTTTGTTTCTCTCGTTAGTTTGTTTATTATCCTCCTTCATGCTACGCATTAATTCCTTATTATCCTTCTTCATGCTACTCATTAATTCCATTAATTTTTCCCAATTTAGTCCTCCTCTGGCTTCCTCTTTATCGCCCGCCTGTTGTTCTATTTCGGTGTCTGTAATTATCTCTGCTTCTTCTTCCTGTCTATCTTCTTCCGTTTCTTGGTCCTTCGCTATCCTTTTAGAAACACCTCTCGTATGCATTCCTGTGCCTCTAATAGTCGCCTGCTCAAGTTAAGTAATAGCGATATAGTCGATTTTTTTACTTAAGTAAAGCCCACTAGTTGAGCGCCAATTTGTAATAAAAGCGACTCCTTATACTCTTCAAAACTCTCGCCTAATTAAGCCCCACTGTTGGGTTTGCCAATTTGTAATAAATAACTTGTTATTTATTAGTTTGATTACGGTTGCGGGTTTATAGTTATTTCAGCCCCACGTTGTTGACGTCAATTTGTAACAAATAAGATTACGTTATTAATTATATTTGAGAATGTTTAAAAGACCCACGTTGTTGACGTCAATTTGTAACAAATAAGATGTTTTCCTGTATCAGTATTAAACCCAAGTATTTGTAATATAAATATACGTATAGGTATTATATAATAACTCCCGTATTTAGTTTATTTCTTAAGCCCCACTGTTGGGTTCACCAATTTGTAATAAATAACTTTATATCAAAGCCGATATGTAATCTGTATAATAATGTGAAATACGCTTCACTTTGGAAACGTCAAATTGTAATATAATTTTTCAAGAGGTGTGTTTCTTATTTATGAAGTTGTAAGTGGTCTCTCTTAAATTCTGCAATATCAATCTATTTATAAGGGGACCATATTTTAGGTGGGCTATATTATTCAATTATGGATAATATCTCTATTTTAGATAGTATTTAAGTGCTTTACACAAGAATAACGCTCTACACCAGTTAATATATTGGGCAATTCAATCGTTATTCTTCAAGCCTAGTCTCCATCCACTATCGAGAGAGCGAAGAGAGTAGAGCGGATAAAGCGGATTAGTTTTCTATTCTCCCGTATTCACCAGCTGTCCGCAGACGAGCGCTGTTGTTTACGATCGGCCTGTTATTATAGGTTAAGTTGTTCCGCTTGCTGTATTTCTCACGTTCCTTTCTCTGTAAATTACAACTTATTCAAAATGCACTAATTACTCTACCAATAACAAGAAATCGTCAAATTCAAGAAGGATTCTTTATTTTATATATTTTTTAATTCAAAACAGATGCTTCCTCATGCCACAGATACAACACATCGATTACACAGGATTGAATCGATTCGTAATTGAATTCAGATTTAGATGTTTTAAAATTTAATTATATTTTTAATTTGTTTTTTATCTCAGGGTACATGGAATTCTTGTGACTATTAGTAAGGTCAGGTAATGCAATTTAAGGTTACTAGGTATTACAATTTAGTTTTAAAATCTTATTATATAAAGTTCAAACATAAGCTGGTTTTTTACCGTACTTTGACAAGATACTTAATATGGCCGTGTTTCGCTACGCAGTGACGAGAACAGAATGTTGATTCAATGTCTGGAAAATATCAGCCTCCGTCTTCTCAATAAAAGCTTGTTATTGAAATCCCAGGATGTAGTAGAAGTTTCAGTTCTGATCTTCGTGAATCTCCATGGTTCTGGTGGTTACGGGTCCCAATGGAATTTGTGTAGTATTAAGACTTCGTTCGGTTGTGGAAAGTGAGGTTTTGGACGTTATTTTAAATTTCTTTGTTTGTTTTTAATATATTTAATTAATTTGGCATCTCCAGGCTATGGAACGTCTTCATTTATTTACTGTTGATGTTCATTATTACTCATTTGCAGTTAATAGGTTGGTTGATTTATTTTTTAAAAAATTCGTTAACTTTGTTGGTAGATCAAATTATATTTGTTGAGTGATAGCATCGGAAGTCAATCCACTGTCCTTTTTAATGGATTACTACTTATGAAATTTGATTTATATTGATTTTATTCATTAGGTTTTTAGTTTCTTTTTAAAATTTTTATCAACTGAACTCAACTCATTCACATATAACAATTGAGTAGAATCAACAAGATATCTCCTATTTTGTCGTCCATTTTTTCTTCTGTTATTGGATAATATTTGTTATCCTAGAGCCGTAATTAGAAAATATTCTTGCACTTACTTAATAAAATACTCCCTTATTAAAACTACATTACATCATATAAAACTTTCACATAATGTGCATTATTAAACTATATACATTTTATTACATTTTCTTCTTGATCGACTTAGTTTAAAAGGTATTATTTTCCCTTTACAAAATACTAGCCTTAGGCCTATTTGTTTTATTACACGTGTTATAGTTTTTATATTTTAACTTTTCTGACCTGACCTACTGTACAATGAGTCACTGGCTTATGGCCAATTATTCTAATTTTATTTCATCCTGTTTTCAATTTATTATTATTTATTTTAATATGGACCCCTTCATCCTTTTATAATATAATTACAATGACCCTATGGCATCTAATCAACAATCATTGCCTTCCTGGCAAAGTTTACAATTATTATCTAACGATATCTCCATTAATTACTCAAAGTAAGTACACAAATAGTTATTCTTATAAAGTTTAACATGAATGAAATTAGTATCAATTACTTGATACTTTCTTAAAGCAATTGCTTCACACCTGCTACATACAAAATACAGAATAAATATCACGCGAACAAAATAACATGACAAAATATAATAACATGCACATCATCATAACATTTTAAATAACAATTAATTAGTCTCCTCTTTAGTATATAATTCTACCAATAATCTGTGGACAGTTAATGAGTCTGTCTATAGTATTTTTATATTGATTAACACTGTTTATAGCTGACACCTTCCACTGATCACTTTATAGTTTGTAATTATAGACATTTTATTTTTTTATTACCTAGTAACCTTACTAGGTATTAGTAATCTGTTTATTATATGAAGGTTTACCTTCCTGACCTTAATTATTGCACACATTGGGTATTGTTTTATTTTGATAGTGATGAAGTTTTTGTGTAACGTATGGGACCTTAACTTTGTTACGTTACAATATTACAAATTAAATGTAGTTTTCTCCCCTGTTTCGTGACTGTGTCAGTTACATACAAGTGAAATAAGAAAATGAGTGGAAACTCTTGTAACATTTCATGTCACAAGTGGTCACATATAGCCATATAATTCATATATTAATGGTCACAGATTTACAAATTAACTTTAATGCAATTGGACACCAGTGTCCGCCGTGTATATCAAATTAGTCACTGTTGTCTCTGCTGCATTACTCAGCCTGTTAACATTCATTAGTTACGTCTAAAAGCACATGGAATGTCATTCAGTCACAGTGTTTTTAAATATCTTTGCTGAGGAAAAATCTATGTTGCTTTTTAGAAGTTAATTGTTGTTTATTAAAATTAGTTAACCAACAGCTCGATTATGTGTTATAGAAATTTGTGTGGTTTAGTTTTTCAGCAACTATTATGCTCAAGTTCTGTTCCTTAATATTTTTTATTTCAGTACTTGTTTGTAGTTGTTCTTGTTTTTATTTCGTCACTGTTGTGTCAATTGATTATCTATTCTTCCTTCTAGGAAAGAAGCATATGAACAGGTTGGAAGAAATCATGAAAATTCCTTATTAGCAGAACTTCAAAGGAGAGTGAAAGAAAGGCATTTTATTTCTGCAGGGACTATTAGCTAAGTTTGAAGAACTTGGAGCCACAAAAATTTAATGTGATTATAAGAAGACTATCTTTTCAGCAAGTTCAAATGCTGCTGTAACTACATAGGTCCAAGAAAGTTCTACTTAGTGCTCCCAACAAGATGGCAAGCAACAGAAGGATTGTAATATAAATACTATCTGTGTCCTAATAGCACAGTGAATAAAATGTTACTAAATAAATTTCTTAGACTAGAATGCATTTAGTTCTTACAAACCATCTACATTTGTCAAAAAGAGTCAAAGATAATCTCCTAAGATAACTCCAATGAGAGCGATTTCCAGGCACCATGCATGTATTTAATGCATTTGAGAGAAAAAACTATGTTAGAATAAGCTGTAAATCATTTAAAGTTTGATCCATATTTAGCAGTGAGACAAGTATTAAACTTCAGAATTGTAGCAACAAACAATTCAGACATGATTTTCACTAGTTAAATATTTTATTTACAATTATTTCTACAGATTCTATAACATTCTAATGTTAAGTTCTCCATAAACCTTAGATCATTCTGCCATAAATCTGTTCTTCAGTTTGTTTATATATATATATATATATATATATATATATATATATATATTTCCAAAGTTTTGTCACATTCTCCTTCATATCTTTAAATCTACTATTAATCAATTTTATTATTTTGTATAAATATTGTAATTTATAATGATATATTTAGAATAAATTGTTTCTTAATATGTTGCAGTTTTAGTTCATTTATTTTTTCAGTGTTACTTTAATTGTTTCAAGTTGCCCTTCATTTTCACATTTAGAGCAAACTATTTTTGTCCGAATGACAACTATATAATTTTTAGATAATTCTTATTATTTTTTATGATGGCTGCAGTAAAAGAACAGTTTTTATGCAAGGTAATTGCTTCGAAAGTGAGTTTGGAAGATGTTAAAATTTAGTTTTTCTATACTGAGGAGTGTAAGGGCTGGGTGTTTGGACTTGAAAATGTAACATAATATTGTTCTTGCAGTGATATTATGTTATAACATTTATACAGTAATATTAATAATGGAAAATATGCCTAAAGTATGTACTGTCAGTTTTTATAGTAGGAGATTCATAACCTGACAAGGTACTGGAGATCAAAACAGCCTACAACTTGCCACTAAAAGGTTTAAGAGGAATAGTTTTGTCATACTTGCACAATTATTAATGAACCGCCAAACAGTATTGCGAGGTCTCATAACGTTTTCATGGTACACCTGAAATTTGTACTTAAAATTTGTGTCTAGTGTTTTCATGTGTATTCTTGTTTTTAATTTGCTTCAAACAACTTATTACAATGTAGACTAACTTATTTTCAAATATTTGTCACACCAAACAACTAAGTACAATGATGTGGCATTATTACACCTTATGTGTACATATGAAAGCTATTTTTTATATGATAATGTGTGTACTTGTCCTCAAAACAAATTTTTTCCTTTCAGTGATATAATTAAAAGTGAATGGTACACGATATCAAATGAGTACAGTGTTGTCACCCATCAAAGCATATGTAAGAGGTTGTAATGTAGGCATTACAAGAGACAAAGAATGGATAAACTTTGATTATACAAATTATTACTAACTATGTGACTACAGTGTAGATTATTTTGGTTATTTCTGTTTACACATATGGAATTAATAATCTTAAAATAGTAAAAATATTAAATTAAGAATGTAAAAGCATATGAAAATTAAAGTTAGTAGAACATTGACCATTGAGATAGCAGTGACAATATTACAGAAAGTTGTGTTTAGGGATGGTTAGTGTAACAGTACATATAATTACCAAAATACAAACATCAACAAGAAACCATCATAATCGGTCAAAGGCCATCAGAACAATCAAACTTGAACTTTAAGGGAGAAAGAAGACTAAAATAATAAACTAACTGATAAGAATAAAGAGATCAGCATTAATAAATAATTGACTATGAAAGAAATGAAGACAATGGACTAGAGGCAAGACCAACGTTGACCCAATATACCCAATAGATCAGACAGTGAGAAGAAGAAGGAAACATGCACAAAAGGATATTAATGGAATAAGTTAAATAGGGAAAATCTAATAACTCAACCAAGAGAATAAATATATAATGAAAAGAAAATAACAAATAAAGAGATAGAAAAGAATGCTCATGATTGAGAAAAAAGAATTAGTATAAAACAATATGCAAACCCTAGGCAATGACTTAAAATGACATCAAACCATTAACAGACTATTCTAGGTGACTTGACTGTGATCATAACTCGAATTTAAAATAATAATATAAGCAAAAATGATCAGGAGAGTGAGATTAAAACTTGTATTAGTATGGATTAATAATGTATAAAAGATAACAACAAGATTGTATCTTATATACTATTTATGTAATGATGTATACACAGGGATATCAGAAAAACTGATAATCACCAATAATGTTATAAATATAATATAAAAGAAACTGAAAAAGAAATACAAAACAATAAATAGTAAATAATAGTATTAGTACATTTAAATAATTAAGTAAAATGTATAGAAACCAACTATAAAATGAACCCATTGTTGTAAAACAGAATAGGGACACACATAACCTAGCTCAACAAGCATTTTTCACTTAGAATGACAAGAATTAATAACAAAAATGTTATTAAATGTTATAAATGATATTATACTGTACTTAAAATAGATGTTATAAGGATCATACCAGCACAAAGACTGATTACCAAGGAGAGATTTGTATTTGTGATTAGTGTAAATTAACATACTGAAATGGACAGAATAGAATTTACCTAATAACCAATCTAAATAACCTTTAGAAATATTAATAAAAGAGAAAGAGTTTGATATGAGTAGAATCAATGAGATATAATACAACTAATATGATGTAAACTAATAATTATTATCATGAAATTGAATCATAATAATGAAAATTAAAGATATTTGTCATGTAACATTAGATGCAAGAAGTATTAAGGAATTACCAGCAAATGGGAATATCCTGGTGCAAAACAAAACATTGTAACACTTTATAGTTATTGTAATGATCATTTATGTAAGAAATAATGACTCAAAAAACAACTTTCTAATATAGAATGAAGACAAATAATGTGACACCCAATAGTACAGAGCTATGTGCTGTTATAAAGAATAAATGCAATAAAATAACAATGTAATAACTAAAGCTGAGGTGATCAGAAGTTGTAATGGTCATCTCAGAGTAATTGTGTCACAATAGAAATGGTTCAGAAACCACTATTAAAATACAATAAGTGAAACTAGTTGGTAGTGTCATAGGCCAATATGCCTAGCCAACCTATTCATAATGTTTATTAGAAATAAGTATTTATTTATGTCATGTGTAATATTGTAATAGTGATAAGAAGTTATAGACAACAATTGTGAATAATAATATTACAGTAAAACGAAGTAATATTAATAGAAAAGGGGAATTAAGATGTAGTAACTAATGTTGAGTTAGGCCTAATCAGCAAAGACAATTTTTATCAAAATACAACTTTATAACTTATTGTAAAGAGTTCATACTCGATTATTAGGGAGTAATCATTAATGTTTATTGAAATTGAATTATATAAGTAAAAACATTATTATATGTAAATAGACAATAAGAAATGTTAGTAATTTTAATTTTGTTAATAATGATAAAACCCATAGGGTATGGAGAACCAAATTGTTTGTCTCAGAAAATCCTGAACAATGGTAATAATGAATTATATATTAGAGCAAAGATAAGGGAACTATACTAATTATAAAGATCTAATAGTTTACAATCCCTTGGGCATAATAATGTAAACCAATTTATCATAATCTCAAACCCCGCAAAAGGACGCTTTGAAAGCGTCTATTTTGCCAAGATATACCGAACAATTATGGAAATGTAAGAAAATTAGCCAGTCAGCAATCAGAACCTAGCATTCGAAGCCAAAAGCCAATTTCGGACAGAGGTGAGAACACAGTCCATCACAGTATTCCGACAGGGAAGCCACGCCGCTCCTGAGACCAACTTTAATAATTAAACTCGACCAGCTGATGAGAAGCAATAACCTCAAATGTGAAATTTAGGTTATGCTGGTAGTAAACAAAAGCCGAGTTAACATTAGTTCAGTGAATCTTTACGGAGTATGAGCGCATAGGTGGTGAATTAAATATTAATAAAAATTTAAAAGTGCAATTAAGGAAAAGGGCACTACAAGTAAGTATAGTGACAATTAACCAATACTTAGAACAATTATAACTTTACGATAAAAATTTTATCGAGTATAAGTAATAAGATAATTTATTATGAACTTTAAGAAAGCTTTGAACCTCACTATGTTAATTCATTTGTTTCTTGTTAAAAATATTTAACAACAGCTAGCCATGCTTACAAGAGGTATCAATTTCCCTGATTTAATTTTATCCAATAACGAATCAGACGATTATGTTATGAACACTAAATGAACTTATAACCTTATTCTACTTGTATTTTGTATGTCATTAAAGAACTATTATTAATTTAAAGGTAACTGGTTACTATTCAAATACGCCATACTTAACCTAAAATGTTGACGAGAATCATATTTTGTATTCCATGTTAGTAGTTAAGATTTTATTTGCTATTGTAACCACTCTCCTACTACTCAATAATTATGGTAGTATAATTCTTCAAGTTTTTGTATCTTGCAGTCTAAAAGAACCTACTTTTTAAATAGAACTATTTAACCAAAAAAATAACGTTCCATGTTATGATTACTGGAATCAGAATAACAAACCCTGAGAAAAGAGAATTTTATTGAGTCAATTAGTAATGTAAAATGAACAGTTATCAATCTAATTATTATTTAACATAATTTCATGAAGATTATTGAACAATAAACCATATTTTATCAGATAAGAGTTAACCAAATTATTTCATTAGACTAGACGATTACAGGTTAGGTGAACCACGCACCATAGTTGGCACCACTTGCAGCGGAAATTGAGATAATTCAAATAATTTTAAATTATCATCGCATCGCTGTATTGTTAACAAGACGATTAACAATTGAGACCTTCACTCAAAGTAAGTGCTGAACTAATCAATAAAATCTAATTTCAGTGAGGAGTCAACTTATCAACTGTTAACCGAAACTACGACAACTGACAAAATTAACAGGTACCAACGAAAGAGTCAACCTAGCCGATTCGTCTCGACTGAAGGAACACGAAAGATTAATTCACGAATACAATTAAACCGACAGTCAAAACATTCGAGATAAATAAATAAATAATAATAAAAAATAACCACTTATATACGAGGGCAGTCCAGAAAGTAACTTATGTTTCAGTGTGGGCAGTGATGGGGCGGGGCTAGCGCCGCCATCTCGGTGACACTGGGTGGCGTGACTCGGTACGCATTCAGCTGGGGCTGGTATAGGTTTGTCTTGTGTTTCTGTGCTTTACTAATAATTTTTAAAATGAGCGCTGCGATTGAAAATCCCGCGAGCTGTGAAGTGAGCCCAGTAATACGATTTCTGCAAGCAGAAAACTGCAGACCGGTGGACATTCATAGGCGACTGTGTGAGGTGTATGGGAAGAATGTTACGAGTGAGGGAGGAGTAAGGCAGTGGTGTCTTATGTTTAAAAATGGCCGCACCAATGTGCACGATGATGAGCGAAGTGGCCGGCCGAGTGTTCTTACTGACAAACTGGTGGAGAAAATCAATTAAAAAATCCGTGAAAATCGCCGCTTTACGATTACTGAGCTATCACGAGAGTTTCCTCAAATTTCACGTAGTCTGCTTCATGAAGTTGTCATGATAAAGCTTGGGTACCATAAGTTTTGTGCGCGATGGGTCCCAAAAATGCTTGCAGAAATGCACAAAAACCAGTGGATGGCATCAGCATTATCATTTCTTGATGCCTATGACAAGGATGGTGATTCTCTACTGGACCGTATTGTAACGGGGGATGAAACCTGGGTTAGGTACGTTAATTGTGAAACAAAAAATCATTCCATCGAATGGGGCCATACTTACTCACCCAAAAAACCGAGGAAGTGTTTGCAGACTTTGTCAGCAAGGAAAATGATGGTGACAGGTTTTTGGGACAGAAAATGGGTTCTCCTGGTAGATTTTATGGAACGGGGTACCACAATCAACTCTGAGGTTTACTGTGAAACCTTAAAAAAGCTGCGGAGAGCAATCCAAAACAAGCGACACGGTAAGTTGAGCTCCGGGGTATTGTTCTTCCATGACAACGCCCGACCACATAGCAGCACGAACGCAAGAACTTCTGGGGAAATTTGGATGGGAGATTTTCAATCATCCCCCATACAGCCCTGATCTGGCACCGAGCGATTATCACCTGTTCATGCGTTGAAAAAGTGGCTGGCAATGCAGCGCTTTGAAGACGACGAAGAGCTGAAGGCAGGCGTTAATGAATGGCTGAAATCGCAGGCGGCAGATTTTTACGATGAGGGCTTTCAAAAACTCGTAAATCGTTACGATAAGTGTTTGAACTTGAATGGAGACTATGTGGAAAAATAGCCTAAGAATGTAGTTTTCAAGTGTGTAAATAAAAAATGTTTCTTTCATTTTTTTTTATTACTTATTCTAAAACGTAAGTTACTTTCTGGACAGCCCTCGTATATACATTACATAATAATAGAAAACAGAAAAAATGCAAATTCGCAGCACACCAGATGGGAATCACCAAGAGATGAGCTCCACACAGACAGATAAATTCCTCACCAATAAATTTTGGAAAGAACAATATGCTTTTTTCACATTTGTAAATACCAGCTCCAGGAAGAATCCACAAGAGGCATATTGTACGTATTTATCAGATTGTAAGAAAACTTCCAATTTGGAAGATGTCGAGAGTAGAAAAAGTAAATTAAAAAATAAAATACTTTTCCAAAGATATTGCTTGCCTTTACATTCTATTGTTTAATGTTGTTATACACATGATGAATAATCAGAACAATATAGCCTCTTAAAATTTTTAAACAACTTATTTACAGATGCAGATATATTTGCATCATGACTGTTTCAGCCCTGTCGGCAGATGACACAAACTTTTCATATAACATTACATGTATACAAGGTGTAAACATGTTCACCACCAAATAGATACAAATCTAATAAACAGAGAATACATGTAACACAACAAGTAGCATGAAATGAGTCGATAATGAGTGTTCCAGTAGGTTCAATGTTACTATGTAGATTACCTTTTTTTTTTTCAAACTCCAAAAACATTTCCTTGTATCAGTTTATATATTTTGATAATATATCAACAGAAATTGACCTGACAAACCAAACATGGATATTCATTACAGTTTGTGACTTCTGTGTGATTTGCATTTCTCCAATAAGTTAACATGTTTGTTATAGCTGTGCTGCAGTCATTTTTTTTTAAGTTGATTTCACATATTTTAACACTACAGACATATTGATGGTAAAACAAATTAATAATATTATTTAATGAAAAAATAACCTGAAAAATGTTACATGTGTATGGTAACATGGAACTGCCATTGTCCAACTAAAACAACTATTGTTCTTTTGATAATACAGATACTGCTGTGGACAAATTCAACTCTTTGTATGCAAATCTAAGACGACTCTATTTTTTACATATCAAACCATGAGGAAAGTGTCATCTTACGAATGGGTAAATATGGTATTAGCCCGGTAATGATGAGTGAGTCCATAATTGGCCTGCATAGTTTCTGAGAGGACAGTCAACTGGAAAAGTAATCAAGAATCAAAGGAGCTTGAAAGGTCCCAATGTCAGTAGACAGGAGACGATAGAATGGCTAGAAAGTTACTCCAGTGTTAAAGAGAAGACGTGTGAAAATTGCAATTAAGTGGGGGGGGGTGTTGCTACCATTGTTTCAAAGGCAACCCTTGGTTAAGGTCTTTTTGTTCATTTACAGAAACCACCCTCAAAGAATCAAAAAGAATAAACTAAAAGTTTTTATTATATTATAAGGCAAACAAGTGTAGAAATTCAGAGGGGGTTACTGTTGAAGGCCTGGCTCTAGTAAATGTTTCTGAATTTAGTGTATGTTTGTGTAAATTTGATTAACGGATAGTTCTTGGAGAATGAAGTGATGGTGCGACCAGCAGTGAACTAAGATGGTTCTGGTAACAGGCTATTATTAGCCATGTATCAACAAGGACAGTCTATTTCAAGGCTATGTAACATGTTGACTTGTATAAGAAAATTTTAATAACAAATGTGCACGTAACAGGAGACATCCAGGGGTGCTGCAGTGCAGTAGTTAAATACAGGACTCCCCCTCCCTGCCCCCTTTGAAATGGGGCAGGTACATTTTGTTTATTTACAGGTAAGCACTTGCAGGATATCACCGTGCCCTCATGTTATGTTAATGGACACTATAGGGTTATCACGCCATTCAAAACCATAATAAGCTGGTGCTGAAATTGTATGGCCATCCTTGTTAGCCATGTGTGTGTAGAAGTCTGGACCTATTTTACTTCCATGTTCCATAAGGGAATGGGAAGTATGGTGATGGCAAAAAAAATCGTGTTTGAGATAATTGCAGATTCTGATTGTACTACCCTCAAAACATGAAAAAATATCGGTATGGAGAACCATACACGACTTCCATGTTCTAAGATTTATATTTTAAATCATTTACAAAATGAAATGTTTCCATAGAAACTACTTCTTTCCACTCATTGCTTCAGCCTTAACCACAGTACTGTGGTCACTAAAGTATACCACCACACGTTATCGCACTCGATTTTCACTGATGATGGCAGTCGGCGACACTGCTCAAAAGTCTGGTTTTTCAGAAAACATTGGACTACGGCCAAACAGCCCAGGAAGGAATTTTACACAAAAAAATTTACCCCTCCCCCGTCAACTATAATTTTCATTTATAGAAAATTACCCCCACCCCGTTCAACTAGCCTCTTCATTTATAGATAATTCATCTGCGTTTCTACAGTGGATTATTAAGATCTTATACCACCTCACGTTAGCGCACTCAGTTTTCACTGATGATGGCAATCAATTGCACTGCTGAAACTTATGGTTTTGCAGAAAACTTGGACCACGGCCAAATAGCAGGGGAAGGAATCATAACAACTAACTATTTCTTTGTTGCCGATAACGTAGTACACATATAAACAGGCCAGGAAGGAATTTCAACAACAAACTACTACTTTGTTGCCGATAACGTAGTGCACAAAAAATTCTCCCCTCCCCCTACAACTATAATTTTCATTAATAGAAAATTGCCCCCACCCTGTTCACATAACCTATTCATTTATAGATATTTCATCTACGTTTCTACAGTGGATTATTATGAACTTCTTATCAGGATACTTTATTTATCAAAATTAAGTATTTTACTCTTTTTAAAACAAAACGTTGCAGGTAAACTACCCCTTTCTTTTAACCTATCTTCACCAAAATCAATAGACTTTCAGTCCTCTACAATTCAGGGATGCATGCAAAAAAATATTTTATTCTGTTTGAATGTGCAGCAGTTATCGTTCGTCATGAAAACATTTCTCTTGTTTCAACATAAAATGTTGCAGGTAAACTACCCCTTTCCCTTAACCGATTTTCACCAAAATCAACAGGCCTTGAGTTCTCTACAATTCTGGAACGTATGCAAAATATTATTTGATTCTCTTTGAATTTACGGCAGTTATCTTTCCTCAAAAAAATTACACTTGTTAAAACATAAAATGTTGCTGGTAAACTACCCCTTTCCCTTAACCGATCTTCAACAAAATCAACAGACCAGGAGTACTCTATAATTAAAAAAGGTATGCAAAACAGTAGTTGATTCTGTTTGAATTTACGGCAGTTATCGTTCGTTATAAAAAATTCCCCTTGTTAAAACAAAATGTTGCCGGTAAACTACCCCTTTCCCATAATGGATCTTCACTAAAACCAACAGGTCTTGAGAACTCTACAATTCAGGGCTGTATGCTAAACATTATTTGATTCTGTTTGAATTTGCGGCTGTTATCGTTTGCCATAGAAAAAAATTACCCTTGATAAAAAAACGTTGCAGGTAAACCACCCCTTTCCCTTAACCGATCTTCACCAAAAACAATATGTCTTGAGTACTCTACAATTCAGGGCTGTATGCAAAACATTATTTGATTGTGTTTGAATTTGCGGCTCTTGTCGTTTACCATAGAAAATACCCTTGTTAAAACAAAATTTTGCAGGTAAACTACCCCTTTCCCTTAACCGATCTTCACCAAAAACAATTGGTCATGAGAACTCTACAATTCAGGGCTGTATGCAAAAAATTATTTGATTCTGTTTGAATTTGCGGCTGTTATCGTTTGCCATTGAAAAAAATTACCCTTGATTAAAAAAAAACCGTTGCAGGTAAACTACCCCTTTCCCTTAACCGATCTTCACCAAAAAAATACGTCTTGAGTACTCTACAAATCAGGGCTGTATGCAAAAAATTATTTGATTCTGTTTGAATTTGCGACTGTTATCGTTTGCCATAGAAAAAAATCTACAGATACAGACACTTTAAAAATTATCCCCTCGCCTTTCAACTATAATTTTCATTTATAGAAAATTACCCCCACCCCATTCAACTAGCGTCATCATTTACAGATATTTCATATACGTTTCTACAGTGGATTATTAAGATCTTATCAGGATACTTTATTTATCAAAATTAAGTACTTTACTCTTGTTACAACAAAAAATGTTTCAGGTAAACTACCCTTTCCCCGTAACCGATCTTCACCAAAATCAACAGGCCTTGTGTTCTCTACAGTTTAGGGACGTATGCAAAAAATTATTTGATTATGATTGAATTTACAGCAGTTATCGTTCGCCATAGACAAAATTAACCTTATCACATAAAACGTTGCAGGTAAAGTACCCCTTTATCTTAACTGATCTTCACCAAAATCAATAGGTCTTGAGTCCTGTACAATTCAGGGATGCATGCAAAACATTATTTGATTCTGTTAGAATGTGCGGCAGTTATCGTTTGTCATAGAAACAATTACTCTTGTTAAAACATTAAAGGTGGCAGGTAAACTACCCCTTTCCCTTAACCAATCTTCACCAAAATAAACAGGCCGTCAGTTCTTTACAAGTCAGGAACGTATGCAAAATATTGTTTGATTCCCTTTGAATTTAAGGCAGTTTTTGTTCGTCATAGAAAAAATTACCCTTGTTAAAACATAAAACGGAAGTAAACTACCCCTTTCCCCTAACCGATCTTCACCAAAATCAACAGACCTTGAGTACTTAAAACTTCAGGAATGTATTGAAAAATTATTTGTTTCTCTTTTAATATGCAGCAGTTATCGTGCGTCATAAAAATAAAATATCGGTATGGAGAACGATACACGAGTTCCATGTTCTAAGATGTATATTTAAAATGAAATATTTCCATAGAAACTACTTCTTTCTACTTATTGCTTCAGCCTTAACCACAGTGCTGTGGTCACTAACGTATACCACCTCACGTTTTCGCACTTGATTTTCACTGATGATGGCAGTCGATGGCCTGCCGAAAAGTCTGGTTTTGCAGAAATCATTGGACTATGGCTAAACA
The DNA here is from genome assembly GCA_034769895.1 of Magicicada septendecula. Classification (NCBI taxonomy): domain Eukaryota; kingdom Metazoa; phylum Arthropoda; class Insecta; order Hemiptera; family Cicadidae; genus Magicicada; species Magicicada septendecula. The sequence continues at coordinate 733,108,618 of CM068367.1, forward strand.
GCCCGGGAAGGAATTGTAACAAAGAACTACTTCTTTGTTGCCGATAACGTTGTACACATATAAAAAATTCTCCCCTCCCCCTTCAAATATAATTTTCATTAATAGAAAATTACCCCCACCCCGTTAACCTAACCTCTTCATTTATAGATATTTCATCTACGTTTCTACAGTGGATTATTATGAGCTTCTTATCAGGATACTTTATTTATCAAAAGTAAGTACTTTACTCTTGTTAAAACATAAAACGTTGCACGTAAACTACCCCTTTCTCTTAACCGATCTTCACCAAAATCAATAGACCTTCAGTCCTCTACAATTCAGGGATGCATGCAAAACATTATTTGATTCTGTTAGAATATGCAGCAGTTATCGTTCGTCATGAAAACATTTCTCTTGTTTCAACATAAAATGTTGCAGGTAAACTACCCCTTTCCCTTAACCGATCTTCACCAAAATCAACAGGCCTTGAGTTCTCTACAATTCCTGAACCAATGCAAAAAATTATTCGATTCTCTTTGAATTTACGGCAGTTATCTTTCGTCATAGAAAAAATTACCCTTGTTAAAACATGAAAAATGTTGCTGGTAAACTACCCCTTTCCCTTAACCAATCTTCAACAAAATCAACAGACCTTGAGTTCTCTATAATTCAAAAAGGTATGCAAAACCGTAGTTTATTCTGTTTGAAATTACGGCAGTTATCGTTCATCATATAAAATTACCCCTGTTAAAACATAAAATGTTGCAGGTAAACTACCCCTTTCCCTTAACCGATCTACACCACCACCAATAGGTCTTGAGAACTCTACAATTCAGGGCTGTATGCAAAACATTATTTGATTCTGTTTGAATTTGCGGCTGTTATCGTTTGCCATAGAAAAATATCGGTATGGAGAACCATACATGACTTCCATGTTCTAAGATTTATATTTAAAATCATTTTCAACATGAAATATTTCTATAGAAACTACTTCTTTCAACTTCTTGCTTCAGTCTTAATCACAGTACTGTGGACACTAACGTATACCACCTCACGTTAGCGCACTCAATTTTCACTGATGATGACAGTCGATGGCACTGCTGAAACGTATGGTTTTGCAGAAAACTTGGACCACGGCCAAATAGCAGGGGAAGGAATTGTAACAACAAACTATTTCTTTGTTGCCGATAATGTAGTACACATATAAACAGGCCGGGAAGGAATTTTAACAACAAACTACTACTTTGTTGCCGATAACGTAGTACACAAAAAATTCTCCCCTCCCCCTACAACTATTATTTTCATTAATAGAAAATTATCCCCACCCCGTTCACCTAACCTTTTCATTTGTAGATATTTCATCTACGTTTCTACAGTGGATTATTATGAGCTTCTTATCAGGCTACTTTATTTATCAAAATTAAGTATTTTACTCTTGTTAAAACATAAAACGTTGCAGGTAAACTACCCCTTTCTCTTAACCGATCTTCACCAAAATCAACAGACTTTCAGTCCTCTACAATGCAGGGATGCATACCAAAAAAATATTTGATTCTGTTTCAATTTGCGGCAGTTATCGTTCGTCATGTAAACACATCTCTTGTTACAACATAACATGTTTCTGGTAAACTACCCCTTTCCCTTTACCTATCTTTACCAAAATCAACAGGCCTTGAGTTCTCTACAAATCAGGAATGTGTGCAAAAAATGATTTGATTCTCTTCGAATTTACGGCAGTTATCTTTCCTAAAAAGAAATTACCCTTGTTAAAACATAAAATGTTGCTGGTAAACTATGCCTTTCCCTTAACCGATCTTTACAAAATCAACAGACCTGGAGTTCTCTATAATTCAAAAAGGTATGCAAAAACGTAGTTGATTCTATTTGAATTTACGGCAGTTATCGTTCGTCATATAAAAAATTACCCCTGTTAAAACAAAATGTTGCTGGTAAACTACCCCTTTCCCTTAACCGATATTCACCACCACTAATAGCTCTTGAGAACTCTACAATACAGGGCTGTATGCAAAACATTATTTGATTCTGTTTGAATTTGCGGCTGTTATCGTTTGCCATAGAAAAATATCGGTATGGAGAACCATACGTGACTTCCATGTTCTAAGATTTCTGTTTAAAATCATTTTCAAAAAGAAATATTTCAATAGAAACTACTTCTTTCAACTTCTTGCTTCAGCCTTAACCACAGTACTATGGACACTAACGTATACCACCTCACGTTAAGCACTCAATTTTCACTGATGAGGGCAGTCGATGGGAACGGCGGAAAGGTATGGTTTTGCAGAAAACTTGGACCACAGCCAAATAGCAGAGGAAGATATTATAACAAGGGTGGGAAGAAATTATAACACACTATTTCTTTGTTGCCGATAACATAGTACACGTATAAACAGGCCGGGAAGGAATTTTAACAACAAACTACTACTTTGTTGCTGATCAACAGACCTTGAGTTCTCTATAATTCAAAAAGGTATGCAAAAACGTAGTTGATTCCATTTGAATTTACGGCAGTTATCGTTCGTTATAAAAAAATTACCCTTGTTAAAACATAAAATGTTGCTGGTAAACTACCCTATTCCCTTAACCGATCTACACCAAAACCAGCAGGTCTTGTGAACTCTACAATTCAGGGATGTATGCAAACAATTATTTGATTCTGTTTGAATTTGCGGCTGTTATCGTTTGCATAGAAAAAATTACCCTTTATAAAAAAACGTTGCAGGTAAACCACCCCCTTTCCCTTAACCGATCTTCAACAAAATCAATATGCCTTGAGTACTCTACAATTCAGGGCTGTATGCAAAACATTATTTGATTCTGTTTGAATTTGCGGCTCTTATCGTTTGCCATAGAAAATAACCTTGTTAAAACAAAAAATGTTGCTGGTAAACTACCCCTTTTCCTTAACCGATCTTCAACAAAATCAATAGACATTGAGTTCTGTATAATTCAAAAAGGTATGCAAAAGAGTAGTTGATTCTGTTTGAAATTACAGTAATTATCGTTCGTCATATAAAAAATTACCATTGTTAAAACATAAAATGTTACCGGTAAACTACCCTATTCCCTTAACCGATCTTCACCAAAATAAAACAGTTCTTGAGAACTCTAAAATTCAGGGCTGTATGCAAAACATTATTTGATTCTGTTTGAATTTGCGGCTCTTATTGTCTGCCATAGAAAATACCCTTGTTAAAACAAAACGTTGCTGGTAAACTACCCCTTTCCCTTAACCGATCTTCACCAAAAGCAATAGGTTTTGAGTACTCAGCAAATCGGTGCTGTATGCAAAAAATTATTTGATTCTGTTTGAATTTGCGGCTGTTATCGTTTGCCATAGAAAGTACCCTTGTTAAAACATAAAACGTTGCAGGTAAACTACCCCTTTCCCTTAACCGATCTTCACCAAAAACAGTTGTCTTGATAACTCTACAATTCAGGGCTGGATGCAAAAATGTATTTGATTTTTTTGAATTTGCTGCTGTTATCGTTTGCCATTGAAAAAAATTACCCTTGATTAAAAAAAAAACTGTTACAGGCAAACTACCTCTTTCCCTTAACCGATCTTCACCAAAAAAATACGTCTTGAGTACTCTACAAATCAGGGCTGTATGCAAAAAATTATTTGATTCTGTTTGAATTTGCGACTGTTATCGTTTGCCATAGAAAAAATCTACAGACACAGACACGCACACTGACGCTTTTCGAAAAATTACTATTTCATGTTTTGAGTGTAATAGAATCAGAATCTGCAATAATCACGAACTTGATTTTTTTAAGGCCATCACCATACTTCCATTACCTTAAGGAACATGTCGGTATGGAGAACCATACATGGCTTCCATATTCTAAGATTTATGTTTAAAATCATTTACGAAATGAAATGTTTCCTTGGAAACTACTACTTTCCACTTATTACTTCAGCCTTAACCACAGTATTGTGGTCCCTAACGTATACCACCACACGTTATCACACTCGATTTTCACTGATGATGGCAGTCGACGGCACTGCTGAAACGTCTGGTTTTGCAGAAGAAATTGGACTACGGCCAAACAGCCCGGGAAGGAATTTTAACAACAAACTACTACTTTGTTGCCGATAACGTAGTACACATAAAAATTATCCCCTCCCCTTTCAACTATAATTTTCATTTATAGAAAATTACCCCCACCCCGTTCGACTAGCCTCTTCATTTATAGATATTTCATATACGTTTCTACAGTGGAGTATTAAGATCTTCTTATCAGGATACTTTATATATCAAAATTAAATACTTTACTCTTGTTACAACAAAAAAAGTTTCTGGTAAACTACCCTTTCCCCGTAACCGATCTTCACACCAAAATAAACAGGCCTTGTGTTCTCTACAGTTTAGGGAAATATGCAAAAAATTATTTGATTATTGTTGAATTTACGGCAGTTATCGTTCACCACAGACAAAATTAACCTTGTTATCACATAAAACGTTCAGGTAAACTACCCCTTTATTTTAACTGATCTTCGCCAAAATCAATAGGTCTTGAGTCCTCCACAATTCAGGGATGCATGCAAAACATTATTTGATTCTGTCAGTATGTACGACAGTTATCGTTCGTCATAGAAACAATTACTCTTGTTAAAACATTAAAGGTGGCCGGTAAACTACCCCTTTCCCTTAACCGATCTTCACCAAAATCAACAGACCTTCAGTTGTTTACAAGTCGGGAAAGTATTCAAAATATTGTTTGATTCCCTTTGAATGTAAGGCAGTTATCGTTTGTCATAGAAAAATTACCCTTGTTAAAACATAAAACGGAAGTAAACTACCCCTTTCCACTAACCGATCTTCACCAAAATCAACATACCTTGAGTACTTAAAACTTCAGGAATGTATTGAAAAATTATTTGTTTCTCTTTTAATATGCGGCAGTTATCGTGCGTCATAAATATAAAATATCGGTATGGAGAACCATACATGACTTCCATGTTCTAAGATTTATATTTAAAATCATAATCGAAATGAAATATTTCCATAGAAACTACTTCTTTCTACTTATTGCTTCAGCCTTAACCACGATACTGTGGACACTAACGTATACCACCTCACGTTGGCGCACTCAATTTTCACTGATGATGGCAGTCGATGGCACTGCCGAAAGGTATGGTTTTGCAGAAAACTTGGACCACGGCCAAATAGCAGGGGAAGGAATTTTAACAACAAACTACTACTTTGTTGCCGATAATGTAGTACACAAAAAAATTCTCCCCTCCCCCTACAACTATAATTCTCATTAATAGAAAATTACCCCCACCCCGTTAACCTAACCTCTTGATTTATAGATATTTCATCTATGTTTCTACAGTGGATTATTATGAGCTTCTTATCAGGTTACTTTATTTATCAAAATTTAGTACTTTACTCTTGTTAAAACATAAAACGTTGCAGGTAAACTACCCCTTTCCCTTAACCGATCTTCACTAACACCAACAGGTCTTGAGTTCTCTAGAATTCAGGAACGTATGCAAAAAAGTAGTTGATTCTGTTTGAATTTACGGCAGTTATCATTTGTCATATAAAAAGTTACCCTTGTTAAAACATAAAATGTTGGTAAACTACCCCTTTTCCTTAACCGATCTTGACTAACACCAACAGGTCGTGAGAACTCTACAATACAGGGCTGTATGCAAAACATTATTTGATTCTGTTTTAATCTGAGGCTGTTATCGTTTGCCATAGAAACAAATTACCCTTGATAAAATATCGGTATGGAGAACCATACATGACTTCCATATTCTGAGATTTATATTTAAAATCATTTTCGAAATGAAATATTACCATAGAAACTGCTTCTTTCTACTTACTGCTTCAGCCTTAACCACAGTACTGTGGTCACTAACGTATACCACCTCACCTTATCGCACTCGATTTTCACTGATGATAGAAGCCGATGCCATTCCCGAAACGTCTGGTTTTGTAGAAAACATTGGACTACGGCCAAATATCCCGGGAAGGAATTTTAACAAAAACTACTTCTTTGTTGCCGATAACGTTGTACACATATATATAAAATATATGCATAAAATTAATGGCTTGTATAAGTTAATGATTGATCTCCATTAAGTAGTGCTCAAGTTTCCAAAGTTTTAATATTATGATGTCCGTAATTAAAACATCAGAGCAGGTTTAGTGTGAATGAGGGTACACTGTGGACAAAAATTTTCAACATTTCCTATTGAGCGTTGCTTAGAGTAAAGCTGCGAATCTACAGTGTATGTTTCACAGAACAAACACGCGAAAAAGAAGGAGCGCTCCGAAGTCACTCATGGACCCTCAGCATCTTGCAGAGGGTTCATTCCCTAAAGACGAAAAGTCTGTCTATGAATCGTTCCTCTGTAAACACGTGCAGTTACATTGCCCAGTGATCCACAGGAAGCAAATTGATGTCAATTTTTTCGGCTTGCACGCGTTATGTTGGTGTGGGTTTCGGCACTTTCCATTTAAAAAGCGTGCAAATGTAAGAAAATAAACATGAGTGAGGCCAGAAATAACGTGAATTGTGTGTGTGTGTGTGTGTGTGTGTGTGTGTGTGTGTGTGTGTGTGTGTGTATTACCTTCCTTTTTATTGCTGTAGGCATAATAATAAAATGGAAACGTAAACATTACATCACTGAGATATGCTTACCTGCCACGAACGATATATTATTTTATACATGGAGGAGTTCAGTGACATACACACGTACAGAAGAATTAGATATATAAAGATATTAACTCATACATAATTTACATTAAAATGAAAAAATTATAATTTTATTGCCTGGCAACAAAATTATTTTATTTTTAACAATTACCATTGTTTGAAAAAGTTTAAATGAATTTTCAAGTACTTTACTGTTGTTAAAACGTAAAAGGTTGCTGGTAAACTACCCCTTCCCCTTAACCGATCTTCACCAAAATCGAAAGTCCTTGAGACCTCTACAATTCAGGTATGTATGCAAAAAATTATTTGATTCTCTTTTAAATTTGCGGCTGTTATCGTTTGCCATAGAAAATACGCTTGCTAAAAAAACGTTGCTGGTAAACTACCCCTTCCCCTTATCCGATCTTCACCAAAAACAATAGGTCTTGAGTACTCTACAAATCAGAGCTGTATGCAAAACATTATTTGATTGTGTTTGAATTTGCGGCTGTTATCGTTTGCCATAGGAAATACCCTTGTTAAAACATAAAACGTTACAGGTAAACTACCCCTTTCCCTTAACCGATCTTCACCAAAAACAATAGGTCTTGAGAACTCTACAATTTAGGGCTGTATGCAAATAATCTTTTAATTCTGTTTGAATTTGCGGCTGTTATCGTTTGCCATAGGAAATACCCTTGTTAAAACATAAAACGTTACTGGTAAACTACCCCTTTCCCTTAACCGATCTTCACAAAAAACAATAGGTCTTGAGAACTCTACAATTCAGGGCTGTATGCGAAACATTATTTAATTCTGTTTGAATTTGCGGCTGTTACGGCTGTTATCGTTTGCCAAAAAAAAAAAATTTCCCTTGATAAAAAAAACCGTTGCCGGTAAACTACCCCTTTCCCTCAACCGATCTTCACCAAAAACAATAGGTCGTGAGTACTCAACAAATCAGAACTGTATGCAAAAAATTATTTGATTCTGTTTGAATTTGCGGCAGTTATCGTTTGCCAAAAAAAAATCTACACACAGATAGACACACAGACAGATAGACACACAGACAGACACACATACAGACAATTTTCAGAAAACGACTTTTTTTCATGTTTTGAGTGTAGTACAATCAGAATCTGCAATAATCTCGAACACGATTTTTTTTGCCATCACCATACTTCCATTTCCTTAAGGAATATGGAAGTAAATAAATTTTCAAGTACTTTACTCTTGTTAAAACGTAAAAGGTTGCAGGTAAACTACCCTTCCCCTTAACCGATCTTCACCAAAATCTAAAGGCCTTGAGACCTCTACAATTCAGGGACGTATGCAAAAACTTATTTGATTCTGTTTGAAATTGCGGCTGTTCTCGTTTGCCATAGAAAATACGCTTGATAAAAAAACGTTGCAGGTAAACTACCCCTTCCCCTCAACTGATCTTTACCAAAAACAATAGGTCTTGAGTACTCTACAAATCAGGGCTGTATGCAGAAAATTATTTTATTCTGTTTGAATTTGCGGCTGTTATCGTTTGCCATAGAAAATACCCTTGTCAAAAAAAACGTAGGTAAACTACCCCTTTCCCTTAACCGATCTTCACCAAAAACAATAGGTCTTGAGAACTCAACAATTTAGGGCTGTATGCAAATAATCTTTTGATTCTGTTTGAATTTGCGGCTGTTATCGTTTGCCATAGGAAATACCCTTGTTAAAACATAAAACATTACAGGTAAACTACCCCTTTCTCTTAACCGATCTTCACCAAAAACAATAGGTCTTGAGAACTCTACAATTCAGGGCTGTATGCGAAACATTATTTGATTCTGTTTGAATTTGCGGCTGTTATCGTTTGCCAAAAAAAAAAATTTCCCTTGATAAAAAAAACGTTTCAGGTAAACTGCCCCTTTCCCTCAACCGATCTTCACCAAAAACAATAGGTCGCGAGTACTCTACAAATCAGGGCTGTATGCAAAAAATTATTTGATTCTGTTTGAATTTGTGGCAGTTATCGTTTGCCATAGAAAAAAAAAGCTACAGACAGACACACACACAGACAGATAGACACACAGACAGACACACACACACACACACACACACACAGACACTTTTCGGAAAACGACTTTTTTTCATGTTTTGAGTGTAGTAGAATCAGAATCTGCAATAATCTCGAACACGATTTTTTTTGCCATCACCATACTTCCATTCCTTAAGGAATATGGAAGTAAAAAACGTTGCAGGTAAACTACCCCTTTCCCGTAACGGATCTTCACCAAAATCAACAGGTCTTGAGAACTCTACAATACAGAGCTGTATGCAAAACATTATTTGATTCCGTTTGAGTTTGCTGCTCTTATCGTTTGCCATAGTAAATACTTTGTTAAAATATAAAACGTTGCAGGTAAACTACCCCTTTACCTTAACCGATCTTCAACCAAATCAACAAACCTTGAGTTCTGTATAACTCAAAAAGGTATGCAAAAGAGTAGTTGATTCGGTGTGAATTTACGGCAGTTATCGTTCGTCATAGAAAAAATGACCATTGTTAAAACATAAAATGTTGCTGGTAAACTACCCTATTCCCTTAACCGATCTACACCAAAACAAGCAGGTCGTGAGAACTTAACAATACAAGGCTGTATGCAAAACATTATTTGATTCTGTTTGAATTTTTCGGCTGTTATCGTTTGCCATAGAAAAAAATTACCCTTGATAAGAAAAACGTTGCAGGTAAACTACCCCTTTCCCTTAACCGATCTTCACCAAAAACAATAGGTCTTGAGTACTCTACAAATCAGGGCTGTTTGCAAAAAAGTAGTTGATTCTGTTTGAATTTACGGCAGTTATCGTTTGTCATATAAAAAGTTACCCTTGTTAAAACATAAAATGTTGCTGGTAAACTATCCCTTTCCCTTAACCGATCTTCACCAAAAACAATACGTCCTGAAAATTCTACAATTCTGGAATGTATGCAAATAATTATTTGATTCTGTTTAAATTTGCGGTGTTTATCGTTTGACATAGAAAATACCCTTGTTAAAATATAAAATGTTGCTGTTAAACTACCCCTTTCCCTTAACCGATCTTCACCAAAAACAAAATGTCTTGAGTACTCTACAATTCAGGGCTGTATGCAAAACATTATTTGATTCTGTTTGCAAATACCCTTGTTAAAACAAAATGTTGCAGGTAAACTACCCCTTTCCCTTAACCGATCTTCACCAAAAACAACAGGTCTTGAGTACTCAACAAATGAGGGCAGTATGCAAAAAATTATTTGATTCTGTTTGAATTTGCGGCTGTTATTGTTTGCCATAGAAAATACCCTCGTTAAAACATAAAACGTTGCAGGTAAACTACCCCTTTCCCTTAACCGATCTTCACCAAAAACAGTTGTCTTGATAACTCTACAATTCAGGACTGTATGCAAAAAATTATTTGATCTGTTTGAAAATGCGACTTTTATCATTTGCCATAGAAAAAAATCCACACACACACACACACACACACACACACACACACACACACACACACACACACACACACACACACACACACACACACACACACACACACACACACACACACACACACACACACACACACACACACACACACACACACACACACACACACACACACACACACACACACACACACACACTTTTCGAAAAATGACTTTGGTCATGTTTTGAGTGTAGTACAATCAGAATCTGCAATGATCACAAACATGATTTTTTTTGCCATCACCATACTTCCATTACCTTAAGGAACATGGAAGTAAATATCGGTATGGAGAACCATACATGGCTTCCTTGTTCTAAGATTTATATTTAAAATCATTTACGAAATGAAATGTTTCCATAGAAACTACTACTTTCCACTTATTGCTTCAGCCTTAACCACAGTATTGTGGTCACTAACGTATACCACCACACGTTATCGCACTCGATTTTCACTGATGATGGCATTCGACGGCACTGCTGAAACGTCTGGTTTTGCAGAAAAAATAGGACTACGGCCAAACAGTCCGGGAATGAATTTGAACAACAAACTACTACTTTGTTGCCGACAGTGTAGTACATATATTAAAATTATCTCCTCCCCTTCTACTATAATTTCCATTAATACAAAATTACCCCCACCCCGTTCACCTAACCTCTTCATTTATAGATATTTCTTCTACTTTTCTACAGTGGATTATTATGAGCTTATTATCAGGATACTTTATTTATCAAAATTAAGTACTTTACTCTTGTTAAAACATAAAACGTTGCAGGTAAACTACCCCTTTCTCTTAACCAATCTTCACCAAAATCAATAGACCTTCAGTCCTCTACAATACAGGGATGCATGCAAAAAAATAGTTGATTCTGTGTGAATGTGCGGCAGTTATCGTTCGTCATGAAAACATTTCTCTTGTTACAACATAAAATGTTGCTGGTAAACTTCTCCTTTCCCGTACCCGATTTTCACCAGAATCAATAGGTCTTGAGTTCTCTACAAATCAGGAATATATGCAAAAAAATATTCGATTCTCTTTGAATTTACGGCAGTTGTCATTCGTCATAAAATGAATTACCCTTGATAAAACATAAAATGTCGCTGGTAAACTACCCCTTTCCCTTAACCGATCTTCACTAAAACCAACAGGTCTTGAGTTCTCTAGAATTCAGGTACGTATGCAAAAAAGTAGTTGATTCTGTTTTAATTTACGGCTGTTATCGTTTGTCATATAAAAAAATTACCCTTGATAAGAAAAACGTTGCAGGTAAACTACCCCTTTCCCTTAATCGAACTTCACCAAAAACAATAAGTCTTGAGTACTCTACAAATCAGGGCTGTTTGCAAAAAAGTAGTTGATTCTGTTTGAATTTACGGCAGTTATCGTTTGTCATATAAAAAGTTACCCTTGTTAAAACATAAAATGTTGCTGGTAAACTATCCCTTTCCCTTAACCGATCTTCACCAAAAACAATACGTCCTGAGAATTCTACAATTCTGGAATGTATGCAAATAATTATTTGATTCTGTTTAAATTTGCGGTGTTTATCGTTTGACATAAAAATACCCTTGTTAAAATATAAAATGTTGCTGTTAAACTACCCCTTTCCCTTAACCGATCTTCACCAAAAACAAAATGTCTTGAGTACTCTACAATTCAGGGCTGTATGCAAAACATTATTTGATTCTGTTTGCAAATACCCTTGTTAAAACAAAATGTTGCAGGTAAACTACCCCTTTCCCTTAACCGATCTTCACCAAAAATAACAGGTCTTGAGTACTCAACAAATGAGGGCAGTATGCAAAAAATTATTTGATTCTGTTTGAATTTGCGGCTGTTATTGTTTGCCATAGAAAATACCCTCGTTAAAACATAAAACGTTGCAGGTAAACTACCCCTTTCCCTTAACCGATCTTCTCCAAAAACAGTTGTCTTGATAACTCTACAATTCAGGACTATGCAAAAAATTATTTGATCTGTTTGAAAATGCGACTTTTATCATTTGCCATAGAAAAAAATCTACACACAACAGACACACACACACACACACACAGACACTTTTCGAAAAATGACTTTGGTCATGTTTTGAGTGTAGTACAATCAGAATCTGCAATGATCACAAACATGATTTTTTTTGCCATCACCATACTTCCATTACCTTAAGGAACATGGAAGTAAATATCGGTATGGAGAACCATACATGGCTTCCTTGTTCTAAGATTTATATTTAAAATCATTTACGAAATGAAATGTTTCCATAGAAACTACTACTTTCCACTTATTGCTTCAGCCTTAACCACAGTATTGTGGTCACTAACGTATACCGCCACACGTTATCGCACTCGATTTTCACTGATGATGGCAGTCGACGGCACTGCTGAAACGTCTGGTTTTGCAGAAAAAATAGGACTACGGTCAAACAGTCCGGGAATGAATTTGAACAACAAACTACTACTTTGTTGCCGACAGTGTAGTACATATATTAAAATTATCTCCTCCCCTTCTACTATAATTTCCATTAATACAAAATTACCCCCACCCTGTTCACCTAACCTCTTCATTTATAGATATTTCTTCTACTTTTCTACAGTGGATTATTATGAGCTTATTATCAGGATACTTTATTTATCAAAATTAAGTACTTTACTCTTGTTAAAACATAAAACGTTGCAGGTAAACTACCCCTTTCTCTTAACCAATCTTCACCAAAATCAATAGACCTTCAGTCCTCTACAATACAGGGATGCATGCAAAAAAATAGTTGATTCTGTGTGAATGTGCGGCAGTTATCGTTCGTCATGAAAACATTTCTCTTGTTACAACATAAAATGTTGCTGGTAAACTACTCCTTTCCCGTACCCGATTTTCACCAGAATCAATAGGTCTTGAGTTCTCTACAAATCAGGAATATATGCAAAAAAATATTCGATTCTCTTTGAATTTACGGCAGTTGTCATTCGTCATAAAATGAATTACCCTTGATAAAACATAAAATGTCGCTGGTAAACTACCCCTTTCCCTTAACCGATCTTCACTAAAACCAACAGGTCTTGAGTTCTCTAGAATTCAGGTACGTATGCAAAAAAGTAGTTGATTCTGTTTTAATTTACGGCTGTTATCGTTTGTCATATAAAAAAATTACCCTTGATAAGAAAAACGTTGCAGGTAAACTACCCCTTTCCCTTAACCGAACTTCACCAAAAACAATAAGTCTTGAGTACTCTACAAATCAGGGCTGTTTGCAAAAAAGTAGTTGATTCTGTTTGAATTTACGGCAGTTATCGTTTGTCATATAAAAAGTTACCCTTGTTAAAACATAAAATGTTGCTGGTAAACTATCCCTTTCCCTTAACCGATCTTCACCAAAAACAATACGTCCTGAGAATTCTACAATTCTGGAATGTATGCAAATAATTATTTGATTCTGTTTAAATTTGCGGTGTTTATCGTTTGACATAAAAATACCCTTGTTAAAATATAAAATGTTGCTGTTAAACTACCCCTTTCCCTTAACCGATCTTCACCAAAAACAAAATGTCTTGAGTACTCTACAATTCAGGGCTGTATGCAAAACATTATTTGATTCTGTTTGCAAATACCCTTGTTAAAACAAAATGTTGCAGGTAAACTACCCCTTTCCCTTAACCGATCTTCACCAAAAACAACAGGTCTTGAGTACTCAACAAATGAGGGCAGTATGCAAAAAATTATTTGATTCTGTTTGAATTTGCGGCTGTTATTGTTTGCCATAGAAAATACCCTCGTTAAAACATAAAACGTTGCAGGTAAACTACCCCTTTCCCGTAACCGATCTTCTCCAAAAACAGTTGTCTTGATAACTCTACAATTCAGGACTATGCAAAAAATTATTTGATCTGTTTGAAAATGCGACTTTTATCATTTGCCATAGAAAAAATCTACACACAACAGACACACACACACACACAGACACTTTTCGAAAAATGACTTTGGTCATGTTTTGAGTGTAGTACAATCAGAATCTGCAATGATCACAAACATGATTTTTTTTGCCATCACCATACTTCCATTACCTTAAGGAACATGGAAGTAAATATCGGTATGGAGAACCATACATGGCTTCCTTGTTCTAAGATTTATATTTAAAATCATTTACGAAATGAAATGTTTCCATAGAAACTACTACTTTCCACTTATTGCTTCAGCCTTAACCACAGTATTGTGGTCACTAACGTATACCACCACACGTTATCGCACTCGATTTTCACTGATGATGGCAGTCGACGGCACTGCTGAAACGTCTGGTTTTGCAGAAAAAATAGGACTACGGCCAAACAGTCCGGGAATGAATTTGAACAACAAACTACTACTTTGTTGCTGACAGTGTAGTACACATATTAAAATTATCTCCTCCCCTTCTACTATAATTTCCATTAATACAAAATTACCCCCACCCCGTTCACCTAACCTCTTCATTTATAGATATTTCTTCTACTTTTCTACAGTGGATTATTATGAGCTTATTATCAGGATACTTTATTTATCAAAATTAAGTACTTTACTCTTGTTAAAACATAAAATGTTGCAGGTAAACTACCCCTTTCTCTTAACCAATCTTCACCAAAATCAATAGACCTTCAGTCCTCTACAATACAGGGAAGCATGCAAAAAAATAGTTGATTCTGTTTGAATGTGCGGCAGTTATCGTTCGTCATGAAAACATTTCTCTTGTTACAACATAGAATGTTGCTGGTAAACTACTCCTTTCCCATACCCGATTTTCACCAGAATCAATAGGTCTTGAGTTCTCTACAAATCAGGAATATATGCAAAAAAATATTCGATTCTCTTTGAATTTACGGCAGTTGTCTTTCGTCATAAAATGAATTACCCTTGATAAAACATAAAATGTCGCTGGTAAACTACTCCTTTCCCTTAACCGAGCTTCACTAAAACCAACAGGTCTTGAGTTCTCTAGAATTCAGGTACGTATGCAAAAAAGTAGTTGATTCTGTTTTAATTTACGGCTGTTATCGTTTGTCATATAAAAAAATTACCCTTGTTAAAACATAAAATGTTGCTGGTAAACTAACCCTTTTCCTTAATCGATCTTGAATAACACCAACAGGTCGTGAGACTCTACAATACAGAGCTGTATGCAAAACATTGTTTGATTCTGTTAGAATCTGAGGCTGTTATCGTTTG
Organism: Magicicada septendecula; assembly: GCA_034769895.1. Taxonomy (NCBI): domain Eukaryota; kingdom Metazoa; phylum Arthropoda; class Insecta; order Hemiptera; family Cicadidae; genus Magicicada; species Magicicada septendecula. Next base: position 733,123,961 of record CM068367.1, read on the forward strand.
CCATTGAAACAAATTACCCTTGATAAAAAAACGTTGCAGGTAAACTACCCCTTTCCCGTAACGGATATTCACCAAAATCAACAGGTCTTGAGATCTCTACAATAAAGAGCTGTATGCAAAACATTATTTGATTCTGTTTGAGTTTGCGGCTCTTATCATTTGGCATAGTAAATACCTTGTTAAAATATAAAACGTTGCAGGTAAACTACCCCTTTACCTTAACCGATCTTCAACCAAATCAACAAACCTTGAGTTCTGTATAACTCAAAAAGATATGCAAAAGAGTAGTTGATTTGGTTTGAATTTACTGCAGTTATCGTTCGTCATAGAAAAAATGACCCTCGTTAAAACATAAAATGTTGCTGGTAAACTACCCTATTCCCTTAACCGATCTACACCAAAACAAGCAGGTATTGAGAACTCTACAATTCAGGGATGTATGCAAACAATTATTTGATTCTGTTTGAATTTGCGGCTGTTATCGTTTGCATAGAAAAATTACCATTTATAAAAAAACGTTGCTGGTAAACCACCCCCTTTCCCTTAACCGATCTTCAACAAAATCAATATGCCTTGAGTACTCTGCAATTCAGGGCTGTATGCAAAACATTATTTGATTCTGTATGAAATTGCGGCTCTTATCGTTTGCCATAGAAAATAACCTTGTTAAAACAAAAAATGTTGCTGGTAAACTACCCCTTATCCTTAACCGATCTTCAACAAAATCAATAGATATTGAGTTCTGTATATTTCAAAAAGGTATGCAAATGAGTAGTTGATTCTGTTTGAAATTACAGTAATTATCGTTTTTTATATATAAAATTACCATTGTTAAAACATAAATTGTTACCGGTAAACTACCCTATTCCTTTAACTGATCTTCACCAAAATAAAACAGTTCTTGAGAACTCTAAAATTCAGGGCTGTATGCAAAACATTATTTGATTTTGTTTGAATTTGCGGCTCTTATCGTCTGCCATAGAAAATACCCTTGTTAAAACAAAACGTTGCAGGTAAACTACCCCTTTCCCTTAACCGATCTTCACCAAAAACAATAGGTTTTGAGTACTCAACAAATCAGTGCTGTATGCAGAAAAGTATTTGATTCTGTTTGAATTTGCGGCTGTTATCGTTTGCCATAGTAAGTACCCTTCTTAAAACATAAAGCATTGCAGGTAAACTACCCCTTTCCCTTAACCGATCTTCACCAAAAACAATTGTCTTGATAATTCTACAATTCAGGGCTGGATGCAAAAATTTATTTGATTTGTTTGAATTTGCTGCTGTTATCGTTTGCCGTAGAAAAAATCTACAGACACAGACACGCACACTGACGCTTTTCAAAAAATTACTATTCATGTTTTGAGTGTAATAGAATCAGAATCTGCAATAATCACGAACATAATTTTTTTAAGGCCATCACCATACTTCCATTACCTGAAGGAACATGGAAGTAAATATCGGTATGGAGAACCATACATGGCTTCCATGTTCTAAGATTTATGTTTAAAATCATTTACGAAATGAAATGTTTCCTTAGAAACTACTACTTTCCACTTATTACTTCAGCCTTAACCACAGTATTGTGGTCCCTAACGTATACCACCACACGTTATCGCACTCGATTTTCACTGATGATGGCAGTCGACGGCACTGCTGAAACGTCTAGTTTTGCAGAAGAAATTGGACTACGGCCAAACAGCCCGGGAAGGAATTTTAACAACAAACTACTACTTTGTTGCCGATAACGTAGTACACATAAAAATTATCCCCTCCCCTTGCAACTATAATTTTCATTTATAGAAAATTACCCCCACCCCGTTCAACTAGCCTCTTCATTTATAGATATTTCATATACTTTTCTACAGTGGAGTATTAAGATCTTCTTATCAGGATACTTTATATATCAAAAATTAAATACTTTACTCTTGTTACAACAAAAAAAGTTTCTGGTAAACTACCCTTTCCCCGTAACCGATCTTCACACCAAAATAAACAGGCCTTGCGTTCTCTACAGTTTAGGGACGTATGCAAAAAATTATTTGATTATTGTTGAATTTACGGCAGTTATCGTTCGCCACAGACAAAATTAACCTTGTTATCACATAAAACGTTCAGGTAAACTACCCCTTTGTTTTAACTGATCTTCACCAAAATCAACAGGTCTTGAGTCCTCTACAATTCAGGGATGCATGCAAAACATTATTTGATTCTGTCAGTATGTACGACAGTTATCGTTCGTCATAGAAACAATTACTCTTGTTAAAACATTAAAGGTGGCCGGTAAACTACCCCTTTCCCTTAACCGATCTTCACCAAAATCAACAGACCTTCAGTTGTTTACAAGTCAGGAAAGTATTCAAAATATTGTTTGATTCCCTTTGAATGTAAGGCAGTTATCGTTCGTCATAGAAAAAATTACCCTTGTTAAAACATAAAACGGAAGTAAACTACCCCTTTCCACTAACCGATCTTCACCAAAATCAACATACCTTGAGTACTTAAAACTTCAGGAATGTATTGAAAAATTATTTGTTTCTCTTTTAATATGCGGCAGTTATCGTGCGTCATAAATATAAAATATCGGTATGGAGAACCATACATGACTTCCATGTTCTAAGATTTATATTTAAAATCATAATCGAAATGAAATATTTCCATAGAAACTACTTCTTTCTACTTATTGCTTCAGCCTTAACCACGATACTGTGGACACTAACGTATACCACCTCACGTTGGCGCACTCAATTTTCACTGATAATGGCAGTCGATGGCACTGCCGAAAGGTATGGTTTTGCAGAAAACTTGGACCACGGCCAAATAGCAGGGGAAGGAATTTTAACAACAAACTACTTATTTGTTGCCGATAATGTAGTACACAAAAAAATTCTCCCCTCCCCCTACAACTATAATTCTCATTAATAGAAAATTACCCCCACCCCGTTAACCTAACCTCTTGATTTATAGATATTTCATCTATGTTTCTACAGTGGATTATTATGAGCTTCTTATCAGGTTACTTTATTTATCAAAATTAAGTACTTTACTCTTGTTAAAACATAAAACGTTGCAGGTAAACTACCCCTTTCTCTTAACCGATCTTCACCAAAATCAATAGACCTACAGTCTTCTACAAATCAGGAACGTATGCAAAAACTATTTGATTCTCTTTGAATTTACGGCAGTTATCTTTCCTGAAAAAAATTACCCTTGTTAAAACACAAAATGTTGCTGGTAAACTACCCCTTTCACTTAACCGATCTTCAACACAATCAACAGACCAGGAGTACTCTATAATTAAAAAAAAAAGCAAAAAAGTAGTTGATTGTGTATGAATTTACGGATGTTATCGTTCGTCATATAAAAAATTACCCTTGTTAAAACAAAATGTTGCAGGTAAACTACCCCTTTCCCTTAACCGATCTTCACTAACACCAACAGGTCTTGAGTTCTCTAGAATTCAGGAACGTATGCAAAAAAGTAGTTGATTCTGTTTGAATTTACGGCAGTTATCGTTTGTCATATAAAATGTTACCCTTGTTAAAACATAAAATGTTGTTGGTAAACTACCCCTTTTCCTTAACCGATCTTGACTAACACCAACAGGTCGTGAGAACTCTACAATACAGGGCTTTATGCAAAACATTATTTGATTCTGTTTTAATCTGAGGCTGTTATCGTTTGCCATAGAAACAAATTACCCTTGATAAAAAAACGTTGCAGGTAAACTACCCCTTTCCCTCAACCGATCTTCACCAAAATCAATAGGTCTTGAGTACTCTACAAATCAGGGCTGTTTGCAAAAAAGTAGTTGATTCTGTTTGAATTTACGGCATTTATCGTTTGTCATATAAAAAGTTACCCTTGTTAAAACATAAAATGTTGCTGGTAAACTATCCCTTTCCCTTAACCGATCTTCACCAAAAACAATACGTCCTGAGAATTCTACAATTCTGGAATGTATGCAAATAATTATTTGATTCTGTTTAAATTTGCGGTGTTTATCGTTTGACATAGAAAATACCCTTGTTAAAATATAAAATGTTGCTGTTAAACTACCCCTTTCCCTTAACCGATCTTCACCAAAAACAAAATGTCTTGAGTACTCTACAATTCAGGGCTGTATGCAAAACATTATTTGATTCTGTTTGCAAATACCCTTGTTAAAACAAAATGTTGCAGGTAAACTACCCCTTTCCCTTAACCGATCTTCACCAAAAACAACAGGCCTTGAGTACTCAACAAATGAGGGCAGTATGCAAAAAATTATTTGATTCTGTTTGAATTTGCGGCTGTTATTGTTTGCCATAGAAAATAACCCTCGTTAAAACATAAAACGTTGCAGGTAAACTACCCCTTTCCCTTAACCGATCTTCACCAAAAACAGTTGTCTTGATAACTCTACAATTCAGGACTGTATGCAAAAAATTATTTGATCTGTTTGAAAATGCGACTTTTATCATTTGCCATAGAAAAAAATCTACACACAACACACACACACACACACACACACACACACACACACACACACACACACACACACACACACACACACACACACACACACACACACACACACACACACACACACACACAGACACTTTTCGAAAAATGACTTTGGTCATGTTTTGAGTGTAGTACAATCAGAATCTGCAATGATCACAAACATAATTTTTTTTGCCATCACCATACTTCCATTACCTTAAGGAACATGGAAGTAAATATCGGTATGGAGAACCATACATGGCTTCCTTGTTCTAAGATTTATATTTAAAATCATTTACGAAATGAAATGTTTCCATAGAAACTACTACTTTCCACTTATTGCTTCAGCCTAAACCACAGTATTGTGGTCACTAACGTATACCACCACACGTTATCGCACTCGATTTTCACTGATGATGGCAGTCGACGGCACTGCTGAAACGTCTGGTTTTGCAGAAAAAATAGGACTACGGCCAAACAGTCCGGGAATGAATTTGAACAACAAACTACTACTTTGTTGCCGACAGTGTAGTACACATATTAAAATTATCTCCTCCCCTTCTACTATAATTTCCATTAATACAAAATTACCCCTACCCCGTTCACCTAACCTCTTCATTTATAGATATTTCTTCTACTTTTCTACAGTGGATTATTATGAGCTTATTATCAGGATACTTTATTTATCAAAATTAAGTACTTTACTCTTGTTAAAACATAAAACGTTGCCGGTAAACTACCCCTTTCTCTTAACCAATCTTCACCAAAATCAATAGACCTTCAGTCCTCTACAATACAGGGACGCATGCAAAAAAATAGTTGATTCTGTTTGAATGTGCGGCAGTTATCGTTCGTCATGAAAACATTTCTCTTGTTACAACATAAAATGTTGCTGGTAAACTACTCCTTTCCCGTACCCGATTTTCACCAGAATCAATAGGTCTTGAGTTCTCTACAAATCAGGAATATATGCAAAAAAATATTCGATTCTCTTTGAATTTACGGCAGTTGTCTTTCGTCATAAAATGAATTACCCTTGATAAAACGAAATGTCGCTGGTAAACTACCCCTTTCCCTTAACCGATCTTCACTAAAACCAACAGGTCTTGAGTTCTCTAGAATTCAGGTAAGTATTCAAAAGAGTAGTTGATTCTGTTTTAATTTACGGCTGTTATCGTTTGTCATATAAAAAAATTACCCTTGTTAAAACATAAAATGTTGCTGGTAAACTAACCCTTTTCCTTAATCGATCTTGACTAACACCAACAGGTCGTGAGACTCTACAATACAGAGCTGTATGCAAAACATTGTTTGATTCTGTTAGAATCTGAGGCTGTTATCGTTTGCCATTGAAACAAATTACCCTTGATAAAAAAAACGTTGCAGGTAAACTACCCCTTTCCCGTAACGGATATTCACCAAAATCAACAGGTTTTGAGATCTCTAAAATAAAGAGCTGTATGCAAAACATTATTTGATTCTGTTTGAGTTTGCGGCTCTTATCATTTGGCATAGTAAATACCTTGTTAAAATATAAAACGTTGCTGGTAAACTACCCCTTTACCTTAACCGATCTTCAACCAAATCAACAAACCTTGAGTTCTGTATAACTCAAAAAGGTATGCAAAAGAGTAGTTGATTCGGTTTGAATTTACTGCAGTTATCGTTCGTCATAGAAAAAATGACCCTTGTTAAAACATAAAATGTTGCTGGTAAACAACCCTATTCCCTTAACCGATCTACACCAAAACAAGCAGGTATTGAGAACTCTACAATTCAGGGATGTATGCAAACAATTATTTGATTCTGTTTGAATTTGCGGCTGTTATCATTTGCATAGAAAAAATTACCCTTTATAAAAAAACGTTGCCGGTAAACCACCCCCTTTCCCTTAACCGATCTTCAACAAAATCAATATGCCTTGAGTACTCTACAATTCAGGGCTGTATGCAAAACATTATTTGATTCTGTTTGAAATTGCGGCTCTTATCGTTTGCCATAGAAAATAACCTTGTTAAAACAAAAAATGTTGCTGGTAAACTACCCCTTATCCTTAACCGATCTTAAACAAAATCAATAGACATTGAGTTCTGTATATTTCAAAAAGGTATGCAAATGAGTAGTTGATTCTGTTTGAAATTACAGTAATTATCGTTTTTTATATATAAAATTACCATTGTTAAAACATAAATTGTTACCGGTAAACTACCCTATTCCTTTAACTGATCTTCACCAAAATTAAACAGTTCTTGAGAACTCTAAAATTCAGGGCTGTATGCAAAACATTATTTGATTTTGTTTGAATTTGCGGATCTTATCGTCTGCCATAGAAAATACCCTTGTTAAAACAAAACGTTGCAGGTAAACTACCCCTTTCCCTTAACCGATCTTCACCAAAAACAATAGGTTTTCAGTACTCAACAAATCAGTGCTGTATGCAAAAAATTATTTGATTCTGTTTGAATTTGCGGCTGTTATCGTTGGCCATAGAAAGTACCCTTGTTAAAACATAAAACATTGCAGGTAAACTACCCCTTTCCCTTAACCGATCTTCACCAAAAACAATTGTCTTGATAATTCTACAATTCAGGGCTGGATGCAAAAATTTATTTGATTTGTTTGAATTTGCTGCTGTTATCGTTTGCCATTGAAAAAAATTACCCTTGATTAAAAAAAAAACTGTTGCAGGTAAACTACCTCTTTCCCTTAACCGATCTTCACCAAAAAAATACGTCTTGAGTACTCTACAAATCAGGGCTGTATGCAAAAAATTATTTGATTCTGTTTGAATTTGCGACTGTTATCGTTTGCCATAGAAAAAATCTACAGTCACAGACACGCACACTGACGCTTTTCGAAAAATTACTATTTCATGTTTTGAGTGTAATAGAATCAGAATCTGCAATAATCACAAACATAATTTTTTTAAGGCCCTCACCATACTTCCATTACCTTAAGGAACATGGAAGTAAATATCGGTATGGAGGACCATACATGGCTTCCATGTTCTAAGGTTTATGTTTAAAATCATTTACGAAATGAAATGTTTCCTTAGAAACTACTACTTTCCACTTATTACTTCAGCCTTAACCACAGTATTGTGGTCCCTAACGTATACCACCACACGTTATCGCACTCGATTTTCACTGATGATGGCAGTCGACGGCACTGCTGAAACGTCTAGTTTTGCAGAAGAAATTGGACTACGGCCAAACAGCCCGGGAAGGAATTTTAACAACAAACTACTACTTTGTTGCCGATAACGTAGTACACATATAAAAATTATCCCCTCCCCTTTCAACTATAATTTTCATTTATAGAAAATTACCCCCACCCCGTTCAACTAGCCTCTTCATTTATAGATATTTCATATACGTTTCTACAGTGGAGTATTAAGATCTTCTTATCAGGATACTTTATATATCAAAATTAAATACTTTACTCTTGTTACAACAAAAAAAGTTTCTGGTAAACTACCCTTTCCCCGTAACCGATATTCACACCAAAATAAACAGGCCTTGCGTTCTCTACAGTTTAGGGACGTATGCAAAAAATTATTTGATTATTGTTGAATTTACGGCAGTTATCGTTCGCCACAGACAAAATTAACCTTGTTATCACATAAAACGTACAGGTAAACTACCCCTTTATTTTAACTGATCTTCACCAAAATCAATATGTCTTGAGTCCTCTACAATTCAGGGATGCATGCAAAACATTATTTGATTCTGTCAGTATGTACGACAGTTATCGTTCGTCATAGAAACAATTACTCTTGTTAAAACATTAAAGGTGGCCGGTAAACTACCCCTTTCCCTTAACCGATCTTCACCAAAATCAACAGACCTTCAGTTGTTTACAAGTCAGGAAAGTATTCAAAATATTGTTTGATTCCCTTTGAATGTAAGGCAGTTATCGTTCGTCATAGAAAAAATTAACCTTGTTAAAACATAAAACGGAAGTAAACTACCCCTTTCCACTAACCGATCTTCACCAAAATCAACATACCTTGAGTACTTAAAACTTCAGGAATGTATTGAAAAATTATTTGTTTCTCTTTTAATATGCGGCAGTTATCGTGCGTCATAAATATAAAATATCGGTATGGAGAACCATACATGACTTCCATGTTCTAAGATTTATATTTAAAATCATAATCGAAATGAAATATTTCCATAGAAACTACTTCTTTCTACTTATTGCTTCAGCCTTAACCACGATACTGTGGACACTAACGTATACCACCTCACGTTGGCGCACTCAATTTTCACTGATAATGGCAGTCGATGGCACTGCCGAAAGGTATGGTTTTGCAGAAAACTTGGACCACGGCCAAATAGCAGGGGAAGGAATTTTAACAACAAACTACTTATTTGTTGCCGATAATGTAGTACACAAAAAAATTCTCCCCTCCCCCTACAACTATAATTCTCATTAATAGAAAATTACCCCCACCCCGTTAACCTAACCTCTTGATTTATAGATATTTCATCTATGTTTCTACAGTGGATTATTATGAGCTTCTTATCAGGTTACTTTATTTATCAAAATTAAGTACTTTACTCTTGTTAAAACATAAAACGTTGCAGGTAAACTACCCCTTTCTCTTAACCGATCTTCACCAAAATCAATAGACCTACAGTCTTCTACAAATCAGGAACGTATGCAAAAACTATTTGATTCTCTTTGAATTTACGGCAGTTATCTTTCCTGAAAAAAATTACCCTTGTTAAAACACAAAATGTTGCTGGTAAACTACCCCTTTCACTTAACCGATCTTCAACACAATCAACAGACCAGGAGTACTCTATAATTAAAAAAAAAAGCAAAAAAGTAGTTGATTGTGTATGAATTTACGGATGTTATCGTTCGTCATATAAAAAATTACCCTTGTTAAAACAAAATGTTGCAGGTAAACTACCCCTTTCCCTTAACCGATCTTCACTAACACCAACAGGTCTTGAGTTCTCTAGAATTCAGGAACGTATGCAAAAAAGTAGTTGATTCTGTTTGAATTTACGGCAGTTATCGTTTGTCATATAAAATGTTACCCTTGTTAAAACATAAAATGTTGTTGGTAAACTACCCCTTTTCCTTAACCGATCTTGACTAACACCAACAGGTCGTGAGAACTCTACAATACAGGGCTTTATGCAAAACATTATTTGATTCTGTTTTAATCTGAGGCTGTTATCGTTTGCCATAGAAACAAATTACCCTTGATAAAAAAACGTTGCAGGTAAACTACCCCTTTCCCTCAACCGATCTTCACCAAAATCAATAGGTCTTGAGTACTCTACAAATCAGGGCTGTTTGCAAAAAAGTAGTTGATTCTGTTTGAATTTACGGCATTTATCGTTTGTCATATAAAAAGTTACCCTTGTTAAAACATAAAATGTTGCTGGTAAACTATCCCTTTCCCTTAACCGATCTTCACCAAAAACAATACGTCCTGAGAATTCTACAATTCTGGAATGTATGCAAATAATTATTTGATTCTGTTTAAATTTGCGGTGTTTATCGTTTGACATAGAAAATACCCTTGTTAAAATATAAAATGTTGCTGTTAAACTACCCCTTTCCCTTAACCGATCTTCACCAAAAACAAAATGTCTTGAGTACTCTACAATTCAGGGCTGTATGCAAAACATTATTTGATTCTGTTTGCAAATACCCTTGTTAAAACAAAATGTTGCAGGTAAACTACCCCTTTCCCTTAACCGATCTTCACCAAAAACAACAGGCCTTGAGTACTCAACAAATGAGGGCAGTATGCAAAAAATTATTTGATTCTGTTTGAATTTGCGGCTGTTATTGTTTGCCATAGAAAATAACCCTCGTTAAAACATAAAACGTTGCAGGTAAACTACCCCTTTCCCTTAACCGATCTTCACCAAAAACAGTTGTCTTGATAACTCTACAATTCAGGACTGTATGCAAAAAATTATTTGATCTGTTTGAAAATGCGACTTTTATCATTTGCCATAGAAAAAAATCTACACACAACAGACACACACACACACACACACACACACACACACACACACACACACACACACACACACACACACACACACACACACACACACACAGACACTTTTCGAAAAATGACTTTGGTCATGTTTTGAGTGTAGTACAATCAGAATCTGCAATGATCACAAACATGATTTTTTTTGCCATCACCATACTTCCATTACCTTAAGGAACATGGAAGTAAATATCGGTATGGAGAACCATACATGGCTTCCTTGTTCTAAGATTTATATTTAAAATCATTTACGAAATGAAATGTTTCCATAGAAACTACTACTTTCCACTTATTGCTTCAGCCTAAACCACAGTATTGTGGTCACTAACGTATACCACCACACGTTATCGCACTCGATTTTCACTGATGATGGCAGTCGACGGCACTGCTGAAACGTCTGGTTTTGCAGAAAAAATAGGACTACGGCCAAACAGTCCGGGAATGAATTTGAACAACAAACTACTACTTTGTTGCCGACAGTGTAGTACACATATTAAAATTATCTCCTCCCCTTCTACTATAATTTCCATTAATACAAAATTACCCCTACCCCGTTCACCTAACCTCTTCATTTATAGATATTTCTTCTACTTTTCTACAGTGGATTATTATGAGCTTATTATCAGGATACTTTATTTATCAAAATTAAGTACTTTACTCTTGTTAAAACATAAAACGTTGCCGGTAAACTACCCCTTTCTCTTAACCAATCTTCACCAAAATCAATAGACCTTCAGTCCTCTACAATACAGGGACGCATGCAAAAAAATAGTTGATTCTGTTTGAATGTGCGGCAGTTATCGTTCGTCATGAAAACATTTCTCTTGTTACAACATAAAATGTTGCTGGTAAACTACTCCTTTCCCGTACCCGATTTTCACCAGAATCAATAGGTCTTGAGTTCTCTACAAATCAGGAATATATGCAAAAAAATATTCGATTCTCTTTGAATTTACGGCAGTTGTCTTTCGTCATAAATGAATTACCCTTGATAAAACATAAAATGTCGCTGGTAAACTACCCCTTTCCCTTAACCGATCTTCACTAAAACCAACAGGTCTTGAGTTCTCTAGAATTCAGGTAAGTATTCAAAAGAGTAGTTGATTCTGTTTTAATTTACGGCTGTTATCGTTTGTCATATAAAAAAATTACCCTTGTTAAAACATAAAATGTTGCTGGTAAACTAACCCTTTTCCTTAATCGATCTTGACTAACACCAACAGGTCGTGAGACTCTACAATACAGAGCTGTATGCAAAACATTGTTTGATTCTGTTATAATCTGAGGCTGTTATCGTTTGCCATTGAAACAAATTACCCTTGATAAAAAAAGTTGCAGGTAAACTACCCCTTTCCCGTAACGGATATTCACCAAAATCAACAGGTCTTGAGATCTCTAAAATAAAGAGCTGTATGCAAAACATTATTTGATTCTGTTTGAGTTTGCGGCTCTTATCATTTGGCATAGTAAATACCTTGTTAAAATATAAAACGTTGCTGGTAAACTACCCCTTTACCTTAACCGATCTTCAACCAAATCAACAAACCTTGAGTTCTGTATAACTCAAAAAGGTATGCAAAAGAGTAGTTGATTCGGTTTGAATTTACTGCAGTTATCGTTCGTCATAGAAAATATCGGTATGGAGAACCATACATGACTTCCATATTCTAAGATTTATATTTAAAATCATTTTCAGCCAAACAGCCAGGCTGTGTCTTACCTGCCTTTTTATTGCTGTATTAAATGAAAAATATTATATTACATTAAAATGCAAAAATTATAATTTTATTGCCTGGCAACAAAATTATTTTATTTTTAACAATTACCATTGTTTCAAAAAGTTTAAATAAATTTTCAAGTACTTTACTCTTGTTAAAACGTAAAAGGTTGCAGGTAAACTACCCCTTCCCCTTAACCGATCTTCACCAAAATCGAAAGTCATTGAGACCTCTACAATTCAGGGACGTATGCAAAAAATTATTTGATTCTGTTTGAATTTGCGGCTGTTATCGTTTGCCATAGAAAATACGCTTGATAAAAAAACGTTGCAGGTAAACTACCCCTTCCCCTTAACCGATCTTCACCAAAAACAATAGGTCTTGAGTACTCTACAAATCAGGGCTGTATGCAAAACATTATTTGATTCTGTTTGAATTTGCGGCTGTTATCGTTTGCCATAGAAAATAAAACGTAAAAGGTTGCAGGTAAACTACCCCTTCCCCTTAACCGATCTTCACCAAAAACAATAGGTCTTGAGTACTCTACAAATCAGGACTGTATGCAAAACATTATTTGATTCTGTTTGAATTTGCGGCTGTTATCGTTTGCCATATAAAATACCCTTGTTAAAAAAACGTTGCAGGTAAACTACCCCTTTCCCTCAACCGATCTTCACCAAAAACAATAGGTCTTGAGAAATCTACAATTCAGAGCTGTATGCGAAACATTATTTGATTCTGTTTGAATTTGCGGCTGTTATCGTTTGCCAAAAAAAAAAAAATTTCCCTTGATAAAAAAAACCGTTGCAGGTAAACTACCCCTTCCCCTCAACCGATCTTCACCAAAAACAATAGGTCGCGAGTACTGTACAAATCAGGGCGGTCTGCAAAAAATTATTTGATTCTGTTTGAATTTGCGGCAGTTGTCGTTTGCCATAGAAAATACGCATGATAAAAAACGTTGCTGGTAAACTACCCCTTCCCCTCAACCGATCTTCACCAAAAACAATAGGTCTTGAGTACTCTACAAATCAGGGCTGTATGCAGAAAATTATTTGATTCTGTTTGAATTTGCGGCTGTTATCGTTTGCCATAGAAAATACCCTTGTTAAAAAAACGTTGTAGGTAAACTACCCCTTTCCCTTAACCGATCTTCACCAAAAACAAAAGGTATTGAGAACTCTACAATTTAGGGCTGTATGCAAATAATCTTTTCATTCTGTTTGAATTTGCGGCTGTTATCGTTTGCCATAGGAAATACCCTTGTTAAAACATAAAACGTTACAGGTAAACTACCCCTTTCCCTTAACCGATCTTCACCAAAAACAATAGGTCTTGAGAACTCTACAATTCAGGGCTGTATGCGAAACATTATTTGATTCTGTTTGAATTTGCGGCTGTTATCGTTTGCCAAACAAACAAAATTTCCCTTGCTAAAAAAAAACCGTTGCAGGTAAACTACCCCTTTCCCTCAACCGATCTTCACCAAAAACAATAGGTCGCGAGAACTCTGCAAAACCGGGCTGTATGCAAAAAATTATTTGATTCTGTTTGAATTTGCGGCAGTTATCGTTTGCCATAGAAAAAAAATCTACAGACAGACAGACAGACAGACAGACAGACAGACACACAGACACACAGACACACAGACAGACACACAGACACTTTTCGGAAAACGACTTTTTCATGTTTTGAGTGTAGTAGAATCAGAATCTGCAATAATCTCGAACACGATTTTTTTTGCCATCACCATACTTCCATTCCTTAAGGAATATGGAATTAAAAATGACCCTTGTTAAAACATAAAATGTTGCTGGTAAACAACCCTATTCCCTTAACCGATCTACACCAAAACAAGCAGGTATTGAGAACTCTACAATTCAGGGATGTATGCAAACAATTATTTGATTCTGTTTGAATTTGCGGCTGTTATCATTTGCATAGAAAAAATTATCCTTTATAAAAAAACGTTGCCGGTAAACCACCCCCTTTCCCTTAACCGATCTTCAACAAAATCAATATGCCTTGAGTACTCTACAATTCAGGGCTGTATGCAAAACATTATTTGATTCTGTTTGAAATTGCGGCTCTTATCGTTTGCCATAGAAAATAACCTTGTTAAAACAAAAAATGTTGCTGGTAAACTACCCCTTATCCTTAACCGATCTTCAACAAAATCAATAGACATTGAGTTCTGTATATTTCAAAAAGGTATGCAAATGAGTAGTTGATTCTGTTTGAAATTACAGTAATTATCGTTTTTTATATATAAAATTACCATTGTTAAAACATAAATTGTTACCGGTAAACTACCCTATTCCTTTAACTGATCTTCACCAAAATTAAACAGTTCTTGAGAACTCTAAAATTCAGGGCTGTATGCAAAACATTATTTGATTTTGTTTGAATTTGCGGATCTTATCGTCTGCCATAGAAAATACCCTTGTTAAAACAAAACGTTGCAGGTAAACTACCCCTTTCCCTTAACCGATCTTCACCAAAAACAATAGGTTTTCAGTACTCAACAAATCAGTGCTGTATGCAAAAAATTATTTGATTCTGTTTGAATTTGCGGCTGTTATCGTTTGCCATAGAAAGTACCCTTGTTAAAACATAAAACATTGCAGGTAAACTACCCCTTTCCCTTAACCGATCTTCACCAAAAACAATTGTCTTGATAATTCTACAATTCAGGGCTGGATGCAAAAATTTATTTGATTTGTTTGAATTTGCTGCTGTTATCGTTTGCCATTGAAAAAAATTACCCTTGATTAAAAAAAAAACTGTTGCAGGTAAACTACCTCTTTCCCTTAACCGATCTTCACCAAAAAAATACGTCTTGAGTACTCTACAAATCAGGGCTGTATGCAAAAAATTATTTGATTCTGTTTGAATTTGCGACTGTTATCGTTTGCCATAGAAAAAATCTACAGTCACAGACACGCACACTGACGCTTTTCGAAAAATTACTATTTCATGTTTTGAGTGTAATAGAATCAGAATCTGCAATAATCACAAACATAATTTTTTTAAGGCCATCACCATACTTCCATTACCTTAAGGAACATGGAAGTAAATATCGGTATGGAGGACCATACATGGCTTCCATGTTCTAAGGTTTATGTTTAAAATCATTTACGAAATGAAATGTTTCCTTAGAAACTACTACTTTCCACTTATTACTTCAGCCTTAACCACAGTATTGTGGTCCCTAACGTATACCACCACACGTTATCGCACTCGATTTTCACTGATGATGGCAGTCGACGGCACTGCTGAAACGTCTAGTTTTGCAGAAGAAATTGGACTACGGCCAAACAGCCCGGGAAGGAATTTTAACAACAAACTACTACTTTGTTGCCGATAACGTAGTACACATATAAAAATTATCCCCTCCCCTTTCAACTATAATTTTCATTTATAGAAAATTACCCCCACCCCGTTCAACTAGCCTCTTCATTTATAGATATTTCATATACGTTTCTACAGTGGAGTATTAAGATCTTCTTATCAGGATACTTTATATATCAAAATTAAATACTTTACTCTTGTTACAACAAAAAAAGTTTCTGGTAAACTACCCTTTCCCCGTAACCGATATTCACACCAAAATAAACAGGCCTTGCGTTCTCTACAGTTTAGGGACGTATGCAAAAAATTATTTGATTATTGTTGAATTTACGGCAGTTATCGTTCGCCACAGACAAAATTAACCTTGTTATCACATAAAACGTACAGGTAAACTACCCCTTTATTTTAACTGATCTTCACCAAAATCAATATGTCTTGAGTCCTCTACAATTCAGGGATGCATGCAAAACATTATTTGATTCTGTCAGTATGTACGACAGTTATCGTTCGTCATAGAAACAATTACTCTTGTTAAAACATTAAAGGTGGCCGGTAAACTACCCCTTTCCCTTAACCGATCTTCACCAAAATCAACAGACCTTCAGTTGTTTACAAGTCAGGAAAGTATTCAAAATATTGTTTGATTCCCTTTGAATGTAAGGCAGTTATCGTTCGTCATAGAAAAAATTAACCTTGTTAAAACATAAAACGGAAGTAAACTACCCCTTTCCACTAACCGATCTTCACCAAAATCAACATACCTTGAGTACTTAAAACTTCAGGAATGTATTGAAAAATTATTTGTTTTTCTTTTAATATGCGGCAGTTATCGTGCGTCATAAATATAAAATATCGGTATGGAGAACCATACATGACTTCCATGTTCTAAGATTTATATTTAAAATCATAATCGAAATGAAATATTTCCATAGAAACTACTTCTTTCTACTTATTGCTTCAGCCTTAACCACGATACTGTGGACACTAACGTATACCACCTCACGTTGGCGCACTCAGTTTTCACTGATAATGGCAGTCGATGGCACTGCCGAAATGTATGGTTTTGCAGAAAACTTGGACCACGGCCAAATAGCAGGGGAAGGAATTTTAACAACAAACTACTACTTTGTTGCCGATAATGTAGTACACAAAAAAATTCTCCCCTCCCCCTACAACTATAATTCTCATTAATAGAAAATTACCCCCACCCCGTTAACCTAACCTCTTGATTTATAGATATTTCATCTATGTTTCTACAGTGGATTATTATGAGCTTCTTATCAGGTTACTTTATTTATCAAAATTAAGTACTTTACTCTTGTTAAAACATAAAACGTTGCAGGTAAACTACCCCTTTCTCTTAACCGATCTTCACCAAAATCAATAGACCTTCAGTCTTCTACAAATCAGGAACGTATGCAAAAACTATTTGATTCTCTTTGAATTTACGGCAGTTATCTTTCCTGAAAAAAATTACCCTTGTTAAAACACAAAATGTTGCTGGTAAACTACCCCTTTCACTTAACCGATCTTCAAAACAATCAACAGACCAGGAGTACTCTATAATTAAAAAAAAAAGAAAAAAAGTAGTTGATTCTGTATGAATTTACGGATGTTATCGTTCGTCATATAAAAAATTACCCTTGTTAAAACAAAATGTTGCAGGTAAACTACCCCTTTCCCTTAACCGATCTTCACTAACACCAACAGGTCTTGAGTTCTCTAGAATTCAGGAACGTATGCAAAAAAGTAGTTGATTCTGTTTGAATTTACGGCAGTTATCGTTTGTCATATAAAAAGTTACCCTTGTTAAAACATAAAATGTTGTTGGTAAACTACCCCTTTCCCGTAACGGATCTTCACCAAAATCAACAGGTCTTGAGAACTCTACAATACAGAGCTGTATGCAAAACATTATTTGATTCTGTTTGAGTTTGCGGCTCTTATCGTTTGCCATAGTAAATACCTTGTTAAAATATAAAACGTTGCAGGTAAACTACCCCTTTACCTTAACCGATCTTCAACCAAATCAACAAACCTTGAGTTCTGTATAACTCAAAAAGGTATGCAAAAGAGTAGTTGATTCGGTGTGAATTTACGGCAGTTATCGTTCGTCATAGAAAAAATGACCATTGTTAAAACATAAAATGTTGCTGGTAAACTACCCTATTCCCTTAACCGATCTACACCAAAACAAGCAGGTCGTGAGAACTTAACAATACAAGGCTGTATGCAAAACATTATTTGATTCTGTTTGAATTTTTCGGCTTTTATCGTTTGCCATAGAAAAAAATTACCCTTGATAAGAAAAACGTTGCAGGAAAACTACCCCTTTCCCTTAACCGATCTTCACCAAAAACAATAGGTCTTGAGTACTCTACAAATCAGGGCTGTTTGCAAAAAAGTAGTTGATTCTGTTTGAATTTACGGCAGTTATCGTTTGTCATATAAAAAGTTACCCTTGTTAGAACATAAAATGTTGCTGGTAAACTATCCCTTTCCCTTAACCGATCTTCACCAAAAACAATACATCCTGAGAATTCTACAATTCTGGAATGTATGCAAATAATTATTTGATTCTGTTTAAATTTGCGGTGTTTATCGTTTGTGACATAGAAAATACCCTTGTTAAAATATAAAATGTTGCTGTTAAACTACCCCTTTCCCTTAACCGATCTTCACCAAAAACAAAATGTCTTGAGTACTCTACAATTCAGGGCTGTATGCAAAACATTATTTGATTCTGTTTGCAAATACCCTTGTTAAAACAAAATGTTGCAGGTAAACTACCCCTTTCCCTTAACCGATCTTCACCAAAAACAGTTGTCTTGATAACTCTACAATTCAGGACTGTATGCAAAAAATTATTTGATCTGTTTGAAAATGCGACTTTTATCATTTGCCATAGAAAAAAATCTACACACAACAGACACACACACACACACACAGACACTTTCCAAAAAATGACTTTGGTCATGTTTTGAGTGTAGTACAATCAGAATCTGCAATGATCACAAACATGATTTTTTTTGCCATCACCATACTTCCATTACCTTAAGGAACATGGAAGTAAATATCTTTATGGAGAACCATATTCCTTGTTCCAAGATTTATATTTAAAATCATTTACGAAATGAAATGTTTCCATAGAAACTACTACTTTCCACTTATTGCTTCAGCCTTAACCACAGTATTGTGGTCACTAACGTATACCACCACACGTTATCGCACTCGATTTTCACTGATGATGGCAGTCGACGGCACTGCTGAAACGTCTGGTTTTGCAGAAAAAATAGGACTACGGCTAAACAGTCCGGGAATGAATTTGAACAACAAACTACTACTTTGTTGCCGACAGTGTAGTACACATATTAAAATTATCTCCTCCCCTTCTACTATAATTTTCATTAATACAAAATTACCCCCACCCCGTTCACCTAACCTCTTCATTTATAGATATTTCTTCTACTTTTCTACAGTGGATTATTATGAGCTTATTATCAGGATACTTTATTTATCAAAATTAAGTACTTTACTCTTGTTAAAACATAAAACGTTGCAGGTAAACTACCCCTTTCTCTTAACCAATCTTCACCAAAATCAATAGACCTTCAGTCCTCTACAATACAGGGACGCATGCAAAAAAATAGTTGATTCTGTTTGAATGTGCGGCAGTTATCGTTCGTCATGAAAACATTTCTCTTGTTACAACATAAAATGTTGCTGGTAAACTACTCCTTTCCCGTACCCGATTTTCACCAGAATCAATAGGTCTTGAGTTCTCTACAAATCAGGAATATATGCAAAAAAATATTCGATTCTCTTTGAATTTACGGCAGTTGTCTTTCGTCATAAAATGAATTACCCTTGATAAAACATAAAATGTCGCTGGTAAACTACCCCTTTCCCTTAACCGATCTTCACTAAAACCAACAGGTCTTGAGTTCTCTAGAATTCAGGTACGTATGCAAAAAAGTAGTTGATTCTGTTTTAATTTACGGCTGTTATCGTTTGTCATATAAAAAAATTACCCTTGTTAAAACATAAAATGTTGCTGGTAAACTAACCCTTTTCCTTAATCGATCTTGACTAACACCAACAGGTCGTGAGACTCTACAATACAGAGCTGTATGCAAAACATTGTTTGATTCTGTTATAATCTGAGGCTGTTATCGTTTGCCATTGAAACAAATTACCCTTGATAAAAAAAGTTGCAGGTAAACTACCCCTTTCCCGTAACGGATATTCACCAAAATCAACAGGTCTTGAGATCTCTACAATAAAGAGCTGTATGCAAAACATTATTTGATTCTGTTTGAGTTTGCGGCTCTTATCATTTGGCATAGTAAATACCTTGTTAAAATATAAAACGTTGCAGGTAAACTACCCCTTTACCTTAACCGATCTTCAACCAAATCAACAAACCTTGAGTTCTGTATAACTCAAAAAGGTATGCAAAAGAGTAGTTGATTCGGTTTGAATTTACTGCAGTTATCGTTCGTCATAGAAAAAATGACCCTTGTTAAAACATAAAATGTTGCTGGTAAACTACCCTATTCCCTTAACCGATCTACACCAAAACAAGCAGGTATTGAGAACTCTACAATTCAGGGATGTATGCAAACAATTATTTGATTCTGTTTGAATTTGCGGCTGTTATCGTTTGCATAGAAAAAGTTACCCTTTATAAAAAAACGTTGCAGGTAAACCACCCCCTTTCCCTTAACCGATCTTCAACAAAATCAATATGCCTTGAGTACTCTACAATTCAGGGCTGTATGCTTAACATTATTTGATTCTGTTTGAAATTGCGGCTCTTATCGTTTGCCATAGAAAATAACCTTGTTAAAACAAAAAATGTTGCTGGTAAACTACCCCTTATCCTTAACCGATCTTCAACAAAATCAATAGACATTGAGTTCTGTATATTTCAAAAAGGTATGCAAATGAGTAGTTGATTCTGTTTGAAATTACAGTAATTATCGTTTTTTATATATAAAATTACCATTGTTAAAACATAAATTGTTACCGGTAAACTACCCTATTCCTTTAACTGATCTTCACCAAAATAAAACAGTTCTTGAGAACTCTAAAATTCAGGGCTGTATGCAGAACATTATTTGATTTTGTTTGAATTTGCGGCTCTTATCGTCTGCCATAGAAAATACCCTTGTTAAAACAAAACGTTGCAGGTAAACTACCCCTTTCCCTTAACCAATCTTCACCAAAAACAATAGGTTTTGAGTACTCAACAAATCAGTGCTGTATGCAGAAATGTATTTGATTCTGTTTGAATTTGCGGCTGTTATCGTTTGCCATAGAAAGTACCCTTCTTAAAACATAAAACATTGCAGGTAAACTACCTTTTTCCCTTAACCGATCTTCACCAAAAAAATACGTCTTGAGTACTCTACAAATCAGGGCTGTATGCAAAAAATTATTTGATTCTGTTTGAATTTGCGACTGTTGTCGTTTGCCATAGAAAAAATCTACAGACACAGACACGCACACTGACGCTTTTCGAAAAATTACTATTCATGTTTTGAGTGTAATAGAATCAGAATCTGCAATAATCACGAACATAATTTTTTTAAGGCCATCACCATACTTCCATTACCTTAAGGAACATGGAAGTAAATATCGGTATGGAGAACTATACATGGCTTCCATGTTCTAAGATTTATGTTTAAAATCATTTACGAAATGAAATGTTTCCATAGAAACTACTACTTTCCACTTATTGCTTCAGCCTAAACCACAGTATTGTGGTCACTAACGTATACCACCACACGTTATCGCACTCGATTTTCACTGATGATGGCAGTCGACGGCACTGCTGAAACGTCTGGTTTTGCAGAAAAAATAGGACTACGGCCAAACAGTCCGGGAATGAATTTGAACAACAAACTACTACTTTGTTGCCGACAGTGTAGTACACATATTAAAATTATCTCCTCCCCTTCTACTATAATTTCCATTAATACAAAATTACCCCTACCCCGTTCACCTAACCTCTTCATTTATAGATATTTCTTCTACTTTTCTACAGTGGATTATTATGAGCTTATTATCAGGATACTTTATTTATCAAAATTAAGTACTTTACTCTTGTTAAAACATAAAACGTTGCCGGTAAACTACCCCTTTCTCTTAACCAATCTTCACCAAAATCAATAGACCTTCAGTCCTCTACAATACAGGGACGCATGCAAAAAAATAGTTGATTCTGTTTGAATGTGCGGCAGTTATCGTTCGTCATGAAAACATTTCTCTTGTTACAACATAAAATGTTGCTGGTAAACTACTCCTTTCCCGTACCCGATTTTCACCAGAATCAATAGGTCTTGAGTTCTCTACAAATCAGGAATATATGCAAAAAAATATTCGATTCTCTTTGAATTTACGGCAGTTGTCTTTCGTCATAAAATGAATTACCCTTGATAAAACATAAAATGTCGCTGGTAAACTACCCCTTTCCCTTAACCGATCTTCACTAAAACCAACAGGTCTTGAGTTCTCTAGAATTCAGGTACGTATGCAAAAAAGTAATTGATTCTGTTTTAATTTACGGCTGTTATCGTTTGTCATATAAAAAAATTACCCTTGTTAAAACATAAAATGTTGCTGGTAAACTAACCCTTTTCCTTAATCGATCTTGACTAACACCAACAGGTCGTGAGACTCTACAATACAGAGCTGTATGCAAAACATTGTTTGATTCTGTTATAATCTGAGGCTGTTATCGTTTGCAATTGAAACAAATTACCCTTGATAAAAAAAGTTGCAGGTAAACTACCCCTTTCCCGTAACGGATATTCACCAAAATCAACAGGTCTTGAGATCTCTACAATAAAGAGCTGTATGCAAAACATTATTTGATTCTGTTTGAGTTTGCGGCTCTTATCATTTGGCATAGTAAATACCTTGTTAAAATATAAAATGTTGCAGGTAAACTACCCCTTTACCTTAACCGATCTTCAACCAAATCAACAAACCTTGAGTTCTGTATAACTCAAAAAGGTATGCAAAAGAGTAGTTGATTCGGTTTGAATTTACTGCAGTTATCGTTCGTCATAGAAAAAATGACCCTTGTTAAAACATAAAATGTTGCTGGTAAACTACCCTATTCCCTTAACCGATCTACACCAAAACAAGCAGGTATTGAGAACTCTACAATTCAGGGATGTATGCAAACAATTATTTGATTCTGTTTGAATTTGCGGCTGTTATCGTTTGCATAGAAAAAGTTACCCTTTATAAAAAAACGTTGCAGGTAAACCACCCCCTTTCCCTTAACCGATCTTCAACAAAATCAATATGCCTTGAGTACTCTACAATTCAGGGCTGTATGCTTAACATTATTTGATTCTGTTTGAAATTGCGGCTCTTATCGTTTGCCATAGAAAATAACCTTGTTAAAACAAAAAATGTTGCTGGTAAACTACCCCTTATCCTTAACCGATCTTCAACAAAATCAATAGACATTGAGTTCTGTATATTTCAAAAAGGTATGCAAATGAGTAGTTGATTCTGTTTGAAATTACAGTAATTATCGTTTTTTATATATAAAATTACCATTGTTAAAACATAAATTGTTACCGGTAAACTACCCTATTCCTTTAACTGATCTTCACCAAAATAAAACAGTTCTTGAGAACTCTAAAATTCAGGGCTGTATGCAAAACATTATTTGATTTTGTTTGAATTTGCGGCTCTTATCGTCTGCCATAGAAAATACCCTTGTTAAAACAAAACGTTGCAGGTAAACTACCCCTTTCCCTTAACCAATCTTCACCAAAAACAATAGGTTTTGAGTACTCAACAAATCAGTGCTGTATGCAGAAATGTATTTGTTTCTGTTTGAATTTGCGGCTGTTATCGTTTGCCATAGAAAGTACCCTTCTTAAAACATAAAACATTGCAGGTAAACTACCTTTTTCCCTTAACCGATCTTCACCAAAAAAATACGTCTTGAGTACTCTACAAATCAGGGCTGTATGCAAAAAATTATTTGATTCTGTTTGAATTTGCGACTGTTGTCGTTTGCCATAGAAAAAATCTACAGACACAGACACGCACACTGACGCTTTTCGAAAAATTACTATTCATGTTTTGAGTGTAATAGAATCAGAATCTGCAATAATCACGAACATAATTTTTTTAAGGCCATCACCATACTTCCATTACCTTAAGGAACATGGAAGTAAATATCGGTATGGAGAACCATACATGGCTTCCATGTTCTAAGATTTATGTTTAAAATCATTTACGAAATGAAATGTTTCCTTAGAAACTACTACTTTCCACTTATTACTTCAGCCTTAACCACAGTATTGTGGTCCCTAACGTATACCACCACACGTTATCGCACTCGATTTTCACTGATGATGGCAGTCGACGGCACTGCTGAAACGTCTAGTTTTGCAGAAGAAATTGGACTACGGCCAAACAGCCCGGGAAGGAATTTTAACAACAAACTACTACTTTGTTGCCGATAACGTAGTACACATAAAAATTATCCCCTCCCCTTGCAACTATAATTTTCACTTATAGAAAATTACCCCCACCCCGTTCAACTAGTCTCTTCATTTATAGATATTTCATATACGTTTCTACAGTGGAGTATTAAGATCTTCTTATCAGGATACTTTATATATCAAAAATTAAATACTTTACTCTTGTTACAACAAAAAAAGTTTCTGGTAAACTACCCTTTCCCCGTAACCGATCTTCACACCAAAATAAACAGGCCTTGCGTTCTCTACAGTTTAGGGACGTATGCAAAAAATTATTTGATTATTGTTGAATTTACGGCAGTTATCGTTCGCCACAGACAAAATTAACCTTGTTATCACATAAAACGTACAGGTAAACTACCCCTTTATTTTAACTGATCTTCACCAAAGTCAATAGGTCTTGAGTCCTCTACAATTCAGGGATGCATGCAAAACATTATTTGATTCTGTCAGTATGTACGACAGTTATCGTTCGTCATAGAAACAATTACTCTTGTTAAAACATTAAAGGTGGCCGGTAAACTACCCCTTTCCCTTAACCGATCTTCACCAAAATCAACAGACCTTCAGTTGTTTACAAGTCAGGAAAGTATTCAAAATATTGTTTGATTCCCTTTGAATGTAAGGCAGTTATCGTTCGTCATAGAAAAAATTACCCTTGTTAAAACATAAAACGGAAGTAAACTACCCCTTTCCACTAACCGATCTTCACCAAAATCAACATACCTTGAGTACTTAAAACTTCAGGAATGTATTGAAAAATTATTTGTTTCTCTTTTAATATGCGGCAGTTATCGTGCGTCATAAATATAAAATATCGGTATGGAGAACCATACATGACTTCCATGTTCTAAGATTTATATTTAAAATCATAATCGAAATGAAATATTTCCATAGAAACTACTTCTTTCTACTTATTGCTTCAGCCTTAACCACGATACTGTGGACACTAACGTATACCACCTCACGTTGGCGCACTCAGTTTTCACTGATAATGGCAGTCGATGGCACTGCCGAAATGTATGGTTTTGCAGAAAACTTGGACCACGGCCAAATAGCAGGGGAAGGAATTTTAACAACAAACTACTACTTTGTTGCCGATAATGTAGTACACAAAAAAATTCTCCCCTCCCCCTACAACTATAATTCTCATTAATAGAAAATTACCCCCACCCCGTTAACCTAACCTCTTGATTTATAGATATTTCATCTATGTTTCTACAGTGGATTATTATGAGCTTCTTATCAGGTTACTTTATTTATCAAAATTAAGTACTTTACTCTTGTTAAAACATAAAACGTTGCAGGTAAACTACCCCTTTCTCTTAACCGATCTTCACCAAAATCAATAGACCTTCAGTCTTCTACAAATCAGGAACGTATGCAAAAACTATTTGATTCTCTTTGAATTTACGGCAGTTATCTTTCCTGAAAAAAATTACCCTTGTTAAAACACAAAATGTTGCTGGTAAACTACCCCTTTCACTTAACCGATCTTCAAAACAATCAACAGACCAGGAGTACTCTATAATTAAAAAAAAAAGAAAAAAAGTAGTTGATTCTGTATGAATTTACGGATGTTATCGTTCGTCATATAAAAAATTACCCTTGTTAAAACAAAATGTTGCAGGTAAACTACCCCTTTCCCTTAACCGATCTTCACTAACACCAACAGGTCTTGAGTTCTCTAGAATTCAGGAACGTATGCAAAAAAGTAGTTGATTCTGTTTGAATTTACGGCAGTTATCGTTTGTCATATAAAAAGTTACCCTTGTTAAAACATAAAATGTTGTTGGTAAACTACCCCTTTCCCGTAACGGATCTTCACCAAAATCAACAGGTCTTGAGAACTCTACAATACAGAGCTGTATGCAAAACATTATTTGATTCTGTTTGAGTTTGCGGCTCTTATCGTTTGCCATAGTAAATACCTTGTTAAAATATAAAACGTTGCAGGTAAACTACCCCTTTACCTTAACCGATCTTCAACCAAATCAACAAACCTTGAGTTCTGTATAACTCAAAAAGGTATGCAAAAGAGTAGTTGATTCGGTGTGAATTTACGGCAGTTATCGTTCGTCATAGAAAAAATGACCATTGTTAAAACATAAAATGTTGCTGGTAAACTACCCTATTCCCTTAACCGATCTACACCAAAACAAGCAGGTCGTGAGAACTTAACAATACAAGGCTGTATGCAAAACATTATTTGATTCTGTTTGAATTTTTCGGCTTTTATCGTTTGCCATAGAAAAAAATTACCCTTGATAAGAAAAACGTTGCAGGAAAACTACCCCTTTCCCTTAACCGATCTTCACCAAAAACAATAGGTCTTGAGTACTCTACAAATCAGGGCTGTTTGCAAAAAAGTAGTTGATTCTGTTTGAATTTACGGCAGTTATCGTTTGTCATATAAAAAGTTACCCTTGTTAAAACATAAAATGTTGCTGGTAAACTATCCCTTTCCCTTAACCGATCTTCACCAAAAACAATACATCCTGAGAATTCTACAATTCTGGAATGTATGCAAATAATTATTTGATTCTGTTTAAATTTGCGGTGTTTATCGTTTGTGACATAGAAAATACCCTTGTTAAAATATAAAATGTTGCTGTTAAACTACCCCTTTCCCTTAACCGATCTTCACCAAAAACAAAATGTCTTGAGTACTCTACAATTCAGGGCTGTATGCAAAACATTATTTGATTCTGTTTGCAAATACCCTTGTTAAAACAAAATGTTGCAGGTAAACTACCCCTTTCCCTTAACCGATCTTCACCAAAAACAGTTGTCTTGATAACTCTACAATTCAGGACTGTATGCAAAAAATTATTTGATCTGTTTGAAAATGCGACTTTTATCATTTGCCATAGAAAAAAATCTACACACAACAGACACACACACACACACACAGACACTTTCCAAAAAATGACTTTGGTCATGTTTTGAGTGTAGTACAATCAGAATCTGCAATGATCACAAACATGATTTTTTTTGCCATCACCATACTTCCATTACCTTAAGGAACATGGAAGTAAATATCGGTATGGAGAACCATATTCCTTGTTCCAAGATTTATATTTAAAATCATTTACGAAATGAAATGTTTCCATAGAAACTACTACTTTCCACTTATTGCTTCAGCCTTAACCACAGTATTGTGGTCACTAACGTATACCACCACACGTTATCGCACTCGATTTTCACTGATGATGGCAGTCGACGGCACTGCTGAAACGTCTGGTTTTGCAGAAAAAATAGGACTACGGCTAAACAGTCCGGGAATGAATTTGAACAACAAACTACTACTTTGTTGCCGACAGTGTAGTACACATATTAAAATTATCTCCTCCCCTTCTACTATAATTTTCATTAATACAAAATTACCCCCACCCCGTTCACCTAACCTCTTCATTTATAGATATTTCTTCTACTTTTCTACAGTGGATTATTATGAGCTTATTATCAGGATACTTTATTTATCAAAATTAAGTACTTTACTCTTGTTAAAACATAAAACGTTGCAGGTAAACTACCCCTTTCTCTTAACCAATCTTCACCAAAATCAATAGACCTTCAGTCCTCTACAATACAGGGACGCATGCAAAAAAATAGTTGATTCTGTTTGAATGTGCGGCAGTTATCGTTCGTCATGAAAACATTTCTCTTGTTACAACATAAAATGTTGCTGGTAAACTACTCCTTTCCCGTACCCGATTTTCACCAGAATCAATAGGTCTTGAGTTCTCTACAAATCAGGAATATATGCAAAAAAATATTCGATTCTCTTTGAATTTACGGCAGTTGTCTTTCGTCATAAAATGAATTACCCTTGATAAAACATAAAATGTCGCTGGTAAACTACCCCTTTCCCTTAACCGATCTTCACTAAAACCAACAGGTCTTGAGTTCTCTAGAATTCAGGTACGTATGCAAAAAAGTAGTTGATTCTGTTTTAATTTACGGCTGTTATCGTTTGTCATATAAAAAAATTACCCTTGTTAAAACATAAAATGTTGCTGGTAAACTAACCCTTTTCCTTAATCGATCTTGACTAACACCAACAGGTCGTGAGACTCTACAATACAGAGCTGTATGCAAAACATTGTTTGATTCTGTTATAATCTGAGGCTGTTATCGTTTACCATTGAAACAAATTACCCTTGATAAAAAAAGTTGCAGGTAAACTACCCCTTTCCCGTAACGGATATTCACCAAAATCAACAGGTCTTGAGATCTCTACAATAAAGAGCTGTATGCAAAACATTATTTGATTCTGTTTGAGTTTGCGGCTCTTATCATTTGGCATAGTAAATACCTTGTTAAAATATAAAACGTTGCAGGTAAACTACCCCTTTACCTTAACCGATCTTCAACCAAATCAACAAACCTTGAGTTCTGTATAACTCAAAAAGGTATGCAAAAGAGCAGTTGATTCGGTTTGAATTTACTGCAGTTATCGTTCGTCATAGAAAAAATGACCCTTGTTAAAACATAAAATGTTGCTGGTAAACTACCCTATTCCCTTAACCGATCTGCACCAAAACAAGCAGGTATTGAGAACTCTACAATTCAGGGATGTATGCAAACAATTATTTGATTCTGTTTGAATTTGCGGCTGTTATCGTTTGCATAGAAAAAGTTACCCTTTATAAAAATACGTTGCAGGTAAACCACCCCCTTTCCCTTAACCGATCTTCAACAAAATCAATATGCCTTGAGTACTCTACAATTCAGGGCTGTATGCTTAACATTATTTGATTCTGTTTGAAATTGCGGCTCTTATCGTTTGCCATAGAAAATAACCTTGTTAAAACAAAAAATGTTGCTGGTAAACTACCCCTTATCCTTAACCGATCTTCAACAAAATCAATAGACATTGAGTTCTGTATATTTCAAAAAGGTATGCAAATGAGTAGTTGATTCTGTTTGAAATTACAGTAATTATCGTTTTTTATATATAAAATTACCATTGTTAAAACATAAATTGTTACCGGTAAACTACCCTATTCCTTTAACTGATCTTCACCAAAATAAAACAGTTCTTGAGAACTCTAAAATTCAGGGCTGTATGCAAAACATTATTTGATTTTGTTTGAATTTGCGGCTCTTATCGTCTGCCATAGAAAATACCCTTGTTAAAACAAAACGTTGCAGGTAAACTACCCCTTTCCCTTAACCAATCTTCACCAAAAACAATAGGTTTTGAGTACTCAACAAATCAGTGCTGTATGCAGAAATGTATTTGTTTCTGTTTGAATTTGCGGCTGTTATCGTTTGCCATAGAAAGTACCCTTCTTAAAACATAAAACATTGCAGGTAAACTACCTTTTTCCCTTAACCGATCTTCACCAAAAAAATACGTCTTGAGTACTCTACAAATCAGGGCTGTATGCAAAAAATTATTTGATTCTGTTTGAATTTGCGACTGTTGTCGTTTGCCATAGAAAAAATCTACAGACACAGACACGCACACTGACGCTTTTCGAAAAATTACTATTCATGTTTTGAGTGTAATAGAATCAGAATCTGCAATAATCACGAACATAATTTTTTTAAGGCCATCACCATACTTCCATTACCTTAAGGAACATGGAAGTAAATATCGGTATGGAGAACCATACATGGCTTCCATGTTCTAAGATTTATGTTTAAAATCATTTACGAAATGAAATGTTTCCTTAGAAACTACTACTTTCCACTTATTACTTCAGCCTTAACCACAGTATTGTGGTCCCTAACGTATACCACCACACGTTATCGCACTCGATTTTCACTGATGATGGCAGTCGACGGCACTGCTGAAACGTCTAGTTTTGCAGAAGAAATTGGACTACGGCCAAACAGCCCGGGAAGGAATTTTAACAACAAACTACTACTTTGTTGCCGATAACGTAGTACACATAAAAATTATCCCCTCCCCTTGCAACTATAATTTTCACTTATAGAAAATTACCCCCACCCCGTTCAACTAGTCTCTTCATTTATAGATATTTCATATACGTTTCTACAGTGGAGTATTAAGATCTTCTTATCAGGATACTTTATATATCAAAAATTAAATACTTTACTCTTGTTACAACAAAAAAAGTTTCTGGTAAACTACCCTTTCCCCGTAACCGATCTTCACACCAAAATAAACAGGCCTTGCGTTCTCTACAGTTTAGGGACGTATGCAAAAAATTATTTGATTATTGTTGAATTTACGGCAGTTATCGTTCGCCACAGACAAAATTAACCTTGTTATCACATAAAACGTACAGGTAAACTACCCCTTTATTTTAACTGATCTTCACCAAAGTCAATAGGTCTTGAGTCCTCTACAATTCAGGGATGCATGCAAAACATTATTTGATTCTGTCAGTATGTACGACAGTTATCGTTCGTCATAGAAACAATTACTCTTGTTAAAACATTAAAGGTGGCCGGTAAACTACCCCTTTCCCTTAACCGATCTTCACCAAAATCAACAGACCTTCAGTTGTTTACAAGTCAGGAAAGTATTCAAAATATTGTTTGATTCCCTTTGAATGTAAGGCAGTTATCGTTCGTCATAGAAAAAATTACCCTTGTTAAAACATAAAACGGAAGTAAACTACCCCTTTCCACTAACCGATCTTCACCAAAATCAACATACCTTGAGTACTTAAAACTTCAGGAATGTATTGAAAAATTATTTGTTTCTCTTTTAATATGCGGCAGTTATCGTGCGTCATAAATATAAAATATCGGTATGGAGAACCATACATGACTTCCATGTTCTAAGATTTATATTTAAAATCATAATCGAAATGAAATATTTCCATAGAAACTACTTCTTTCTACTTATTGCTTCAGCCTTAACCACGATACTGTGGACACTAACGTATACCACCTCACGTTGGCGCACTCAGTTTTCACTGATAATGGCAGTCGATGGCACTGCCGAAATGTATGGTTTTGCAGAAAACTTGGACCACGGCCAAATAGCAGGGGAAGGAATTTTAACAACAAACTACTACTTTGTTGCCGATAATGTAGTACACAAAAAAATTCTCCCCTCCCCCTACAACTATAATTCTCATTAATAGAAAATTACCCCCACCCCGTTAACCTAACCTCTTGATTTATAGATATTTCATCTATGTTTCTACAGTGGATTATTATGAGCTTCTTATCAGGTTACTTTATTTATCAAAATTAAGTACTTTACTCTTGTTAAAACATAAAACGTTGCAGGTAAACTACCCCTTTCTCTTAACCGATCTTCACCAAAATCAATAGATCTTCAGTCTTCTACAAATCAGGAACGTATGCAAAAACTATTTGATTCTCTTTGAATTTACGGCAGTTATCTTTCCTGAAAAAAATTACCCTTGTTAAAACACAAAATGTTGCTGGTAAACTACCCCTTTCACTTAACCGATCTTCAACACAATCAACAGACCAGAAGTACTCTATAATTAAAAAAAAAAAAGAAAAAAGTAGTTGATTCTGTATGAATTTACGGATGTTATCGTTGGTCATATAAAAAATTACCCTTGTTAAAACAAAATGTTGCAGGTAAACTACCCCTTTCCCTTAACCGATCTTCACTAACACCAACAGGTCTTGAGTGCTCTAGAATTCAGGAACGTATGCAAAAAAGTAGTTGATTCTGTTTGAATTTACGGCAGTTATCGTTTGTCATATAGAAAGTTACCCTTGTTAAAACATAAAATGTTGTTGGTAAACTACCCCTTTCCCGTAACGGATCTTCACCAAAATCAACAGGTCTTGAGAACTCTACAATACAGAGCTGTATGCAAAACATATTTGATTCTGTTTGAGTTTGCGGCTCTTATCGTTTGCCATAGTAAATACCTTGTTAAAATATAAAACGTTGCAGGTAAACTACCCCTTTACCTTAACCGATCTTCAACCAAATCAACAAACCTTGAGTTCTGTATAACTCAAAAAGGTATGCAAAAGAGTAGTTGATTCGGTGTGAATTTACGGCAGTTATCGTTCGTCATAGAAAAAATGACCATTGTTAAAACATAAAATGTTGCTGGTAAACTACCCTATTCCCTTAACCGATCTACACCAAAACAAGCAGGTCGTGTGAACTTAACAATACAAGGCTGTATGCAAAACATTATTTGATTCTGTTTGAATTTTTCGGCTGTTATCGTTTGCCATAGAAAAAAATTACCCTTGATAAGAACAACGTTGCCGGAAAACTACCCCTTTCCCTTAACCGATCTTCACCAAAAACAATAGATCTTGAGTACTCTACAAATCAGGGCTGTTTGCAAAAAAGTAGTTGATTCTGTTTGAATTTACGGCAGTTATCGTTTGTCATATAAAAAGTTACCCTTGTTAAAACATAAAATGTTGCTGGTAAACTATCCCTTTCCCTTAACCGATCTTCACCAAAAACAATACATCCTGAGAATTCTACAATTCTGGAATGTATGCAAATAATTATTTGATTCTGTTTAAATTTGCGGTGTTTATCGTTTGACATAGAAAATACCCTTGTTAAAATATAAAATGTTGCTGTTAAACTACCCCTTTCCCTTAACCGATCTTCACCAAAAACAAAATGTCTTGAGTACTCTACAATTCAGGGCTGTATGCAAAACATTATTTGATTCTGTTTGCAAATACCCTTGTTAAAACAAAATGTTGCAGGTAAACTACCCCTTTCCCTTAACCGATCTTCACCAAAAACAGTTGTCTTGATAACTCTACAATTCAGGACTGTATGCAAAAAATTATTTGATCTGTTTGAAAATGCGACTTTTATCATTTGCCATAGAAAAAAATCTACACACAACAGACACACACACACACACACACACACACACACACACACACACACACACACACACACACACACACACACACACAGACACTTTTCGAAAAATGACTTTGGTCATGTTTTGAGTGTAGTACAATCAGAATCTGCAATGATCACAAACATGATTTTTTTTGCCATCACCATACTTCCATTACCTTAAGGAACATGGAAGTAAATATCGGTATGGAGAACCATACATGGCTTCCTTGTTCTAAGATTTATATTTAAAATCATTTACGAAATGAAATGTTTCCATAGAAACTACTACTTTCCACTTATTGCTTCAGCCTTAACCACAGTATTGTGGTCACTAACGTATACCACCACACGTTATCGCACTCGATTTTCACTGATGATGGCAGTCGACGGCACTGCTGAAACGTCTGGTTTTGCAGAAAAAATAGGACTACGGCTAAACAGTCCGGGAATGAATTTGAACAACAAACTACTACTTTGTTGCCGA
Organism: Magicicada septendecula; assembly: GCA_034769895.1. Lineage (NCBI taxonomy): Eukaryota > Metazoa > Arthropoda > Insecta > Hemiptera > Cicadidae > Magicicada > Magicicada septendecula. Next base: position 733,157,346 of record CM068367.1, read on the forward strand.
CAGTGTAGTACACATATTAAAATTATCTCCTCCCCTTCTACTATAATTTTCATTAATACAAAATTACCCCCACCCCGTTCACCTAACCTCTTCATTTATAGATATTTCTTCTACTTTTCTACAGTGGATTATTATGAGCTTATTATCAGGATACTTTATTTATCAAAATTAAGTACTTTACTCTTGTTAAAACATAAAACGTTGCAGGTAAACTACCCCTTTCTCTTAACCAATCTTCACCAAAATCAATAGACCTTCAGTCCTCTACAATACAGGGACGCATGCAAAAAAATAGTTGATTCTGTTTGAATGTGCGGCAGTTATCGTTCGTCATGAAAACATTTCTCTTGTTACAACATAAAATGTTGCTGGTAAACTACTCCTTTCCCGTTCCCGATTTTCACCAGAATCAATAGGTCTTGAGTTCTCTACAAATCAGGAATATATGCAAAAAAATATTCGATTCTCTTTGAATTTACGGCAGTTGTCTTTCGTCATAAAATGAATTACCCTTGATAAAACATAAAATGTCGCTGGTAAACTACCCCTTTCCCTTAACCGATCTTCACTAAAACCAACAGGTCTTGAGTTCTCTAGAATTCAGGAACTTATGCAAAAAAGTAGTTGATTCTGTTTTAATTTACGGCTGTTATGGTTTGTCATATAAAAAAATTACCCTTGTTAAAACATAAAATGTTGTTGGTAAACTACCCCTTTTCCTTAACCGATCTTGACTAACACCAACAGGTCGTGAGAACTCTACAATACAGGGCTGTATGCAAAACATTATTTGATTCTGTTTTAATCTGAGCCTGTTATCGTTTGCCATAGAAACAAATTACCCTTGATAAAAAAACGTTGCAGGTAAACTACCCCTTTCCCTTAACCGATCTTCACCAAAATCAATAGGTCTTGAGTACTCTACAAATAAGGGCTGCTTGCAGAAAAGTAGTTGATTCTGTTTGAATTTTCGGCAGTTATCGTTTGTCATATAAAAAGTTACCCTTGTTATAACATAAAATGTTGCTGGTAAACTATCCCTTTCCCTTAACCGATCTTCACCAAAAACAATACGTCCTGAGAATTCTACAATTCTGGAATGTATGCAAATAATTATTTGGATCTGTTTAAATTTGCGGTGTTTATCGTTTGACATAGAAAATACCCTTGTTAAAATATAAAATGTTGCTGTTAAACTACCCCTTTCCCTTAACCGATCTTCACCAAAAACAAAATGTCTTGAGTACTCTACAATTCAGGGCTGTATGCAAAACATTATTTGATTCTGTTTGCAAATACCCTTGTTAAAACAAAATGTTGCTGGTAAACTACCCCTTTCCCTTAACCGATCTTCACCAAAAACAACAGGTCTTGAGTACTCAACAAATGAGGGCAGTATGCAAAAAAGTATTTGATTCTGTTTGAATTTGCGGCTGTTATTGTTTGCCATAGAAAATAACCCTCGTTAAAACATAAAACGTTGCAGGTAAACTACCCCTTCCCTTAACCGATCTTCACCAAAAACAGTTGTCTTGATAACTCTACAATTCAGGACTGTATGCAAAAAATTATTTGATCTGTTTGAAAATGCGACTTTTATCATTTGCCATAGAAAAAAATCTACACACAACACACACACACACACACACACACACACACACACACACACACACACACACACACACACACACACACACACACACACACACACACACACACACACACACACACACACACACACACACACACACACACACACACACACACACACAGACACTTTTCGAAAAATGACTTTGGTCATGTTTTGAGTGTAGTACAATCAGAATCTGCAATTATCACAAACATGATTTTTTTTGCCATCACCATACTTCCATTACCTTAAGGAACATGGAAGTAAATATCGGTATGGAGAACCATACATGGCTTCCTTGTTCTAAGATTTATATTTAAAATCATTTACGAAATGAAATGTTTCCATAGAAACTACTACTTTCCACTTATTGCTTCAGCCTTAACCACAGTATTGTGGTCACTAACGTATACCACCACACGTTATCGCACTCGATTTTCACTGATGATGGCAGTCGACGGCACTGCTGAAACGTCTGGTTTTGCAGAAAAAATAGGACTACGGCCAAACAGTCCGGGAATGAATTTGAACAACAAACTACTACTTTGTTGCCGACAGTGTAGTACACATATTAAAATTATCTCCTCCCCTTCTACTATAATTTCCATTAATACAAAATTACCCCTACCCCGTTCACCTAACCTCTTCATTTATTGATATTTCTTCTACTTTTCTACAGTGGATTATTATGAGTTTATTATCAGGATACTTTATTTATCAAAATTAAGTACTTTACTCTTGTTAAAACATAAAACGTTGCAGGTAAACTACCCCTTTCTCTTAACCAATCTTCACCAAAATCAATAGACCTTCAGTCCTCTACAATACAGGGACGCATGCAAGAAAATAGTTGATTCTGTTTGAATGTGCGGCAGTTATCGTTCGTCATGAAAACATTTCTCTTGTTACAACATAAAATGTTGCTGGTAAACTACTCCTTTCCCGTACCCGATTTTCACCAGAATCAATAGGTCTTGAGTTCTCTACAAATCAGGAATATATGCAAAAAAATATTCGATTCTCTTTGAATTTACGGCAGTTGTCTTTCGTCATAAAATGAATTACCCTTGATAAAACATAAAATGTCGCTGGTAAACTACCCCTTTCCCTTAACCGATCTTCACTAAAACCAACAGGTCTTGATTTCTCTAGAATTCAGGTAAGTATTCAAAAGAGTAGTTGATTCTGTTTTAATTTACGGCTGTTATCGTTTGTCATATAAAAAAATTACCCTTGTTAAAACATAAAATGTTGCTGGTAAACTAACCCTTTTCCTTAATCGATCTTGACTAACACCAACAGGTCGTGAGACTCTACAATACAGAGCTGTATGCAAAACATTGTTTGATTCTGTTAGAATCTGAGGCTGTTATCGTTTGCCATTGAAACAATTTACCCTTGATAAAAAAAACGTTGCAGGTAAACTACCCCTTTCCCGTAACGGATATTCACCAAAATCAACAGGTCTTGAGATCTCTAAAATAAAGAGCTGTATGCAAAACATTATTTGATTCTGTTTGAGTTTGCGGCTCTTATCATTTGGCATAGTAAATACCTTGTTAAAATATAAAACGTTGCAGGTAAACTACCCCTTTACCTTAACCGATCTTCAACCAAATCAACAAACCTTGAGTTCTGTATAACTCAAAAAGGTATGCAAAAGAGTAGTTGATTCGGTTTGAATTTACTGCAGTTATCGTTCGTCATAGAAAAAATGACCCTTGTTAAAACATAAAATGTTGCTGGTAAACAACCCTATTCCCTTAACCGATCTACACCAAAACAAGCAGGTATTGAGAATTCTACAATTCAGGGATGTATGCAAACAATTATTTTGATCTGTTTGAATTTGCGGCTGTTATCGTTTGCATAGAAAAAATTACCCTTTATAAAAAAACGTTGCCGGTAAACCACCCCCTTTCCCTTAACCGATCTTCAACAAAATCAATATGCCTTGAGTACTCTACAATTCAGGGCTGTATGCAAAACATTATTTGATTCTGTTTGAAATTGCGGCTCTTAACGTTTGCCATAGAAAATAACCTTGTTAAAACAAAAAATGTTGCTGGTAAACTTCCCCTTATCCTTAACCGATCTTCAACAAAATCAATAGACATTGAGTTCTGTATATTTCAAAAAGGTATGCAAATGAGTAGTTGATTCTGTTTGAAATTACAGTAATTATCGTTTTTTATATATAAAATTCCCATTGTTAAAACATAAATTGTTACCGGTAAACTACCCTATTCCTTTAACTGATCTTCACCAAAATAAAACAGTTCTTGAGAACTCTAAAATTCAGGGCTGTATGCAAAACATTATTTGATTTTGTTTGAATTTGCGGCTCTTATCGTCTGCCATAGAAAATACCCTTGTTAAAACAAAACGTTGCAGGTAAACTAGCCCTTTCCCTTAACCGATCTTCACCAAAAACAATAGGTTTTCAGTACTCAACAAATCAGTGCTGTATGCAAAAAATTATTTGATTCTGTTTGAATTTGCGGCTGTTATCGTTTGCCATAGAAAGTACCCTTGTTAAAACATAAAACATTGCAGGTAAACTACCCCTTTCCCTTAACCGATCTTCACCAAAAACAATTGTCTTGATAATTCTACAATTCAGGGCTGGATGCAAAAATTTATTTGATTTGTTTGAATTTGCTGCTGTTATCGTTTGCCATTGAAAAAAATTACCCTTGATTAAAAAAAAACTGTTGCAGGTAAACTACCTCTTTCCCTTAACCGATCTTCACCAAAAAAATACGTCTTGAGTAGTCTACAAATCAGGGCTGTATGCAAAAAATTATTTGATTCTGTTTGAATTTGCGACTGTTACCATTTGCCATAGAAAAAATCTACAGACACAGACACGCACACTGACGCTTTTCGAAAAATTACTATTTCATGTTTTGAGTGTAATAGAATCAGAATCTGCAATAATCACGAACATAATTTTTTTAAGGCCATCACCATACTTCCATTACCTTAAGGAACATGGAAGTAAATATCGGTATGGAGAACCATACATGGCTTCCATGTTCTAAGATTTATGTTTAAAATCATTTACGAAATGAAATGTTTCCTTAGAAACTACTACTTTCCACTTATTACTTCAGCCTTAACCACAGTATTGTGGTCCCTAACGTATACCACCACACGTTATCGCACTCGATTTTCACTGATGATGGCAGTCGACGACACTGCTGAAACGTCTAGTTTTGCAGAAGAAATTGGACTACGGCCAAACAGCCCGGGAAGGAATTTTAACAACAAACTACTACTTTGTTGCCGATAACGTAGTACACATAAAAATTATCCCCTCCCCTTTCAACTATAATTTTCATTTATAGAAAATTACCCCCACCCCGTTCAACTAGCCTCTTCATTTATAGATATTTCATATACGTTTCTACAGTGGAGTATTAAGATCTTCTTATCAGGATACTTTATATATCAAAAATTAAATACTTTACTCTTGTTACAACAAAAAAAGTTTCTGGTAAACTACCCTTTCCCCGTAACGATCTTCACACCAAAATAAACAGGCCTTGCGTTCTCTACAGTTTAGGGACGTATGCAAAAAATTATTTGATTATTGTTGAATTTACGGCAGTTATCGTTCGCCACAGACAAAATTAACCTTGTTATCACATAAAACGTTCTGGTAAACTACCCCTTTATTTTAACTGATCTTCACCAAAATCAATAGGTCTTGAGTCCTCTACAATTCAGGCAATTCAGGGATGCATGCAAAACATTATTTGATTCTGTCAGTATGTACGACAGTTATCGTTCGTCATAGAAACAATTACTCTTGTTAAAACATTAAAGGTGGCCGGTAAACTACCCCTTTCCCTTAACCGATCTTCACCAAAATCAACAGACCTTCAGTTGTTTACAAGTCAGGAAAGTTTTCAAAATATTGTTTGATTCCCTTTGAATGTAAGGCAGTTATCGTTCGCCATAGAAAAAATTACCCTTGTTAAAACATAAAACGGAAGTAAACTACCCCTTTCCACTAACCGATCTTCACCAAAATCAACATACCTTGAGTACTTAAAACTTCAGGAATGTATTGAAAAATTATTTGTTTCTCTTTTAATATGCGGCAGTTATCGTGCGTCATAAATATAAAATATCGGTATGGAGAACCATACATGACTTCCATGTTCTAAGATTTATATTTAAAATCATAATCGAAATGAAATATTTCCATAGAAACTACTTCTTTCTACTTATTGCTTCAGCCTTAACCACTATACTGTGGACACTAACGTATACCACCTCACGTTGGCGCACTCAATTTTCACTGATAATGGCAGTCGATGGCACTGCCGAAAGGTATGGTTTTGCAGAAAACTTGGACCACGGCCAAATAGCAGGGGAAGGAATTTTAACAACAAACTACTTATTTGTTGCCGATAATGTAGTACACAAAAAAATTCTCCCCTCCCCCTATAACTATAATTCTCATTAATAGAAAATTACCCCCACCCCGTTAACCTAACCTCTTGATTTATAGATATTTCATCTATGTTTCTACAGTGGATTATTATGAGCTTCTTATTAGGTTACTTTATTTATCAAAATTAAGTACTTTACTCTTGTTAAAACATAAAACGTTGCAGGTAAACTATCCCTTTCTCTTAACCGATCTTCACCAAAATCAATAGACCTTCAGTCCTCTACAAATCAGGAACGTATGCAAAAACTATTTGATTCTCTTTGAATTTACGGCAGTTATCTTTCCTGAAAAAAATTACCCTTGTTAAAACACAAAATGTTGCTGGTAAACTACCCCTTTCACTTAACCGATCTTCAACACAATCAACAGACCAGGAGTACTCTATAATTAAAAAAAAAAGCAAAAAGTAGTTGATTCTGTATGAATTTACGGATGTTGTCGTTCGGCATATAAAAAATTACCCTTGTTAAAACAAAATGTTGCAGGTAAACTACCCCTTTCCCTTAACCGATCTTCACTAACACCAACAGGTCTTGAGTTCTCTAGAATTCAGGAACGTATGCAAAAATGTAGTTGATTCTGTTTGAATTTACGGCAGTTATCGTTTGTCATATAAAAAGTTACCCTTGTTAAAACATAAAATGTTGTTGGTAAACTACCCCTTTTCCTTAATCGATCTTGACTAACACCAACAGGTCGTGAGAACTCTACAATACAGGGCTGTATGCAAAACATTATTTGACTCTGTTTTAATCTGAGGCTGTTATCGTTTGCCATAGAAACAAATTACCCTTGATAAAAAAACGTTGCAGGTAAACTACCCCTTTCCCGTAACGGATCTTCACCAAAATCAACAGGTCTTGAGAACTCTACAATACAGAGCTGTATGCAAAACATTATTTGATTCTGTTTGAGTTTGCGGCTCTTATCGTTTGCCATAGTAAATACCTTGTTAAAATATAAAACGTTGCAGGTAAACTACCCCTTTACCTTAACCGATCTTCAACCAAATCAACAAACCTTGAGTTCTGTATAACTCAAAAAGGTATGCAAAAGAGTAGTTGATTCGGTGTGAATTTACGGCAGTTATCGTTCGTCATAGAAATAAACCTAATATCGGTATGGAGAAGCATACATGACTTCCATATTCTAAGATTTATATTTAAAATCATTTTCAGCCAAACAGCCAGGCTGTGTCTTAGCTGCATTTTTATTGCTGTATTAAATGAATAATATTATATTACATTAAAATGAAAAAATTATAATTTTATTGACTGGCAACAAAATTATTTTATTTTTAACAATTACCATTGTTTCAAAAAGTTTAAATAAATTTTCAAGTACTTTACTCTTGTTAAAACGTAAAAGGTTGCTGGTAAACTACGCCTTCCCCTTAACCGATCTTCACCAAAATCGAAAGTCATTGAGACCTCTACAATTCAGGGACGTATGCAAAAAATTATTTGATTCTGTTTGAATTTGCGGCTGTTACCGTTCGTCATAGAAAATACGCTTGATAAAAAAACGTTGCAGGTAAACTACCCCTTCCCCTTAACCGATCTTCAACAAAAACAATAGGTCCTGAGCACTCTACAAATCAGGGCTGCATGCAAAACATTATTTGATTCTGTTTGAATTTGCGCTGTTATCGTTTGCCATAGAAAATACCCTTGATAAAAAAACGCTGCAGGTAAACTACCCCTTTCCCTTAACCGATCTTCACCAAAAACAATAGGTCTTGAGAACTCTGCAATTTAGGGCTGTATACAAATAATCTTTTGATTCTGTTTGAATTTGCGGCTGTTATCGTTTGCCATAGGAAATACCCTTGTTAAAACATAAAACGTTACAGGTAAACTACCCCTTTCCCTTAACCGATCTCCACCAAAAACCATAGGTCTTGAGAACTCTACAATTCAGGGCTGCATACGAAACATTATTTGATTCTGTTTGAATTTGCGGCTGTTATCGTTTGCCAAAAAAAAAAAAAATTTCCCTTGATAAAAAAAAACCGTTGCTGGTAAACTACCCCTTTCCCTCAACCGATCTTCACCAAAAACAATAGGTCGTGAGTACTCTACAAATCAGGGCTGTATACAGACAATTATTTGATTCTGTTTGAATTTGCGGCAGTTATCGTTTGCCATAGAAAAAAATACGCTTGATAAAAAAACGTTGCAGGTAAACTACCCCTTTCCCTTAACCGATCTTCACCAAAAACAATAGGTCTTGAGTACTCTACAAATCAGGGCTGTATGCAAAACATTATTTGATTCTGTTTGAATTTGCGGCTGTTATCGTTTGCCATAGAAAATACCCTTGTTAAAAAAACGTTGCAGGTAAACTACCCCTTTCCCTCAACCGAACTTCACCAAAAACAATAGGTCTTGAGAACTCTACAATTTAGGGCTGTATGCAAATAATCTTTTGATTCTGTTTGAATTTGCGGCTGTTCTCGTTTGCCATAGGAAATACCCTTGTTAAAACATAAAACGTTACAGGTAAACTACCCCTTTCCCTTAACCGATCTTCACCAAAATCAACGGATCTTGAGAACTCTACAATTCAGGGCTGTATGCGAAACATTATTTGATTCTGTTTGAATTTGCGGCTGTTATCGTTTGCCAAACAAACAAAATTACCCTGCTAAAAAAAAATCGTTGCAGGTAAACTACCCCTTTCCCTCAACCGATCTTCACCAAAAACAATAGGTCGCGAGTACTATGCAAATCAGGGCTGCATGCAAAACATTATTTGATTCTGTTTGAATTTGCGGCAGTTATCGTTTGCCATAGAAAAAAAATCTACAGACAGACAGACAGACAGACAGACAGACAGACAGACACACAGACAGACAGACAGACAGACAGACAGACAGACACACACACAGACACTTTTCGGAAAACGACTTTTTTTCATGTTTTGAGTGTAGTAGTATCAGAATCTGCAATAATCTCGAACACGATTTTTTTTGCCATCACCATACTTCCATTCCTTAAGGAATATGGAAGTAAATATCGGTATGGAGAACCATACATGACTTCCATATTCTAAGATTTATATTTAAAATCATTTTCAGCCAAACAGCCAGGCTGTGTCTTACCTGCCTTTTTATTGCTGTATTAAATGAAAAATATTATATTACATTAAAATGAAAAAATTATAATTTTATTGCCTGGCAACAAAATTATTTTATTTTTAACAATTACCATTGTTTCAAAAAGTTTAAATAAATTTTCAAGTACTTTACTCTTGTTAAAACGTAAAAGGTTGCAGGTAAACTACCCCTTCCCCTTAACCGATCTTCACCAAAATCGAAAGTCATTGAGACCTCTACAATTCAGGGACGTATGCAAAAAATTATTTGATTCTGTTTGAATTTGCGGCTGTTATCGTTTGCCATAGAAAATACGCTTGATAAAAAAACGTTGCAGGTAAACTACCCCTTCCCCTTAACCGATCTTCACCAAAAACAATAGGTCTTGAGTACTCTACAAATCAGGGCTGTATGCAAAACATTATTTGATTCTGTTTGAATTTGCGGCTGTTATCGTTTGCCATAGAAAATAAAACGTAAAAGGTTGCAGGTAAACTACCCCTTCCCCTTAACCGATCTTCACCAAAAACAATAGGTCTTGAGTACTCTACAAATCAGGACTGTATGCAAAACATTATTTGATTCTGTTTGAATTTGCGTGTTATCGTTTGCCATATAAAATACCCTTGTTAAAAAAACGTTGCAGGTAAACTACCCCTTTCCCTCAACCGATCTTCACCAAAAACAATAGGTCTTGAGAAATCTACAATTCAGGGCTGTATGCGAAACATTATTTGATTCTGTTTGAATTTGCGGCTGTTATCGTTTGCCAAAAAAAAAAAAAATTTCCCTTGATAAAAAAAACCGTTGCGGGTAAACTACCCCTTCCCCTCAACCGATCTTCACCAAAAACAATAGGTCGCGAGTACTCTACAAATCAGGGCTGTATGCAAAAAATTATTTGATTCTGTTTGAATTTGCGGCAGTTGTCGTTTGCCATAGAAAATACGCATGATAAAAAACGTTGCTGGTAAACTACCCCTTCCCCTCAACCGATCTTCACCAAAAACAATAGGTCGCGAGTACTCTACAAATCAGGGCTGTATGCAGAAAATTATTTGATTCTGTTTGAATTTGCGGCTGTTATCGTTTGCCATAGAAAATACCCTTGTTAAAAAAACGTTGTAGGTAAACTACCCCTTTCCCTTAACCGATCTTCACCAAAAACAAAAGGTATTGAGAACTCTACAATTTAGGGCTGTATGCAAATAATCTTTTCATTCTGTTTGAATTTGCGGCTGTTATCGTTTGCCAAACAAACAAAATTTCCCTTGCTAAAAAAAAACCGTTGCAGGTAAACTACCCCTTTCCCTCAACCGATCTTCACCAAAAACAATAGGTCGCGAGAACTCTGCAAAACCGGACTGTATGCAAAAAATTATTTGATTCTGTTTGAATTTGCGGCAGTTATCGTTTGCCATAGAAAAAAAATCTACAGACAGACAGACAGACAGACACACAGACACACAGACAGACAGACAGACACACAGACACTTTTCGGAAAACGACTTTTTTTCATGTTTTGAGTGTAGTAGAATCAGAATCTGCAATAATCTCGAACACGATTTTTTTTGCCGTCACCATACTTCCATTCCTTAAGGAATATGGAAGTAAAATGACCATTGTTAAAACATAAAATGTTGCTGGTAAACTACCCTATTCCCTTAACCGATCTACACCAAAACAAGCAGGTCGTGAGAACTTAACAATACAAGGCTGTATGCAAAACATTATTTGATTCTGTTTGAATTTTTCGGCTGTTATCGTTTGCCATAGAAAAAAATTACCCTTGATAAGAAAAACGTTGCAGGTAAACTACCCCTTTCCCTTAACCGATCTTCACCAAAAACAATAGGTCTTGAGTACTCTACAAATCAGGGCTGTTTGCAAAAAAGTAGTTGATTCTGTTTGAATTTACGGCAGTTATCGGTTGTCATATAAAAAGTTACCCTTGTTAAAACATAAAATGTTGCTGGTAAACTATCCCTTTCCCTTAACCGATCTTCACCAAAAACAATACGTCCTGAGAATTCTACAATTCTGGAATGTATGCAAATAATTATTTGATTCTGTTTAAATTTGCGGTGTTTATCGTTTGACATAGAAAATACCCTTGTTAAAATATAAAATGTTGCTGTTAAACTACCCCTTTCCCTTAACCGATCTCCACCAAAAACAAAATGTCTTGAGTACTCTACAATTCAGGGCTGTATGCAAAACATTATTTGATTCTGTTTGCAAATACCCTTGTTAAAACAAAATGTTGCCTGTAAACTACCCCTTTCCCTTAACCGATCTTCACCAAAAACAACCGGTCTTGAGTACTCAACAAATGAGGGCAGTATGCAAAAAATTATTTGATTCTGTTTGAATTTGCGGCTGTTATTGTTTGCCATAGAAAATACCCTCGTTAAAACATAAAACGTTGCAGGTAAACTACCCCTTTCCCTTAACCGATCTTCACCAAAAACAGTTGTCTTGATAACTCTACAATTCAGGACTGTATGCAAAAAATTATTTGATCTGTTTGAAAATGCGACTTTTATCATTTGCCATAGAAAAAAAACTACACACAACAGACACACATACACACACACACACACACACACACAGACACTTTTCGAAAAATGACTTTGGTCATGTTTTGAGTGTAGTACAATCAGAATCTGCAATGATCACAAACATGGTTTTTTTGCCATCACCATACTTCCATTACCTTAAGGAACATGGAAGTAAATATCGGTATGGAGAACCATACATGGCTTCCTTGTTCTAAGATTTATATTTAAAATCATTTACGAAATGAAATGTTTCCATAGAAACTACTACTTTCCACTTATTGCTTCAGCCTTAACCACAGTATTGTGGTCACTAACGTATACCACCACACGTTATCGCACTCGATTTTCACTGATGATGGCAGTCGACGGCACTGCTGAAACGTCTGGTTTTGCAGAAAAAATAGGACTACGGCCAAACAGTCCGGGAATGAATTTGAACAACAAACTACTACTTTGTTGCCGACAGTGTAGTACACATATTAAAATTATCTCCTCCCCTTCTACTATAATTTTCATTAATACAAAATTACCCCCACCCCGTTCACCTAACCTCTTCATTTATAGATATTTCTTCTACTTTTCTACAGTGGATTATTATGAGCTTATTATCAGCATACTTTATTTATCAAAATTAAGTACTTTACTCTTGTTAAAACATAAAACGTTGCAGGTAAACTACCCCTTTCTCTTAACCAATCTTCACCAAAATCAATAGACCTTCAGTCCTCTACAATACAGGGACGCATGCAAAAAAATAGTTGATTCTGTTTGAATGTGCGGCAGTTATCGTTCGTCATAAAAACATTTCTCTTGTTACAACATAAAATGTTGCTGGTAAACTACTCCTTTCCCGTACCCGATTTTCACCAGAATCAATAGGTCTTGAGTTCTCTACAAATCAGGAATATATGCAAAAAAATATTCTATTCTCTTTGAATTTACGGCAGTTGTCTTTCGTCATAAAATGAATTACCCATGATAAAACATAAAATGTCGCTGGTAAACTACCCCTTTCCCTTAACCGATCTTCACTAAAACCAACAGGTCTTGAGTTCTCTAGAATTCAGGTACGTATGCAAAAAAGTAGTTGATTCTGTTTTAATTTACGGCTGTTATCGTTTGTCATATAAAAAAATTACCCTTGTTAAAACATAAAATGTTGCTGGTAAACTAACCCTTTTCCTTAATCGATCTTGACTAACACCAACAGGTCGTGAGACTCTACAATACAGAGCTGTATGCAAAACATTGTTTGATTCTGTTAGAATCTGAGGCTGTTATCGTTTGCCATTGAAACAAATTACCCTTGATAAAAAAAAGTTGCAGGTAAACTACCCCTTTCCCGTAACGGATATTCACCAAAATCAACAGGTCTTGAGATCTCTACAACAAAGAGCTGTATGCAAAACATTATTTGATTCTGTTTGAGTTTGCGGCTCTTATCATTTGGCATAGTAAATACCTTGTTAAAATATAAAACGTTGCAGGTAAACTACCCCTTTACCTTAACCGATCTTCAACCAAATCAACAAACCTTGAGTTCTGTATAACTCAAAAAGGTATGCAAAAGAGTAGTTGATTCGGTTTGAATTTACTGCAGTTATCGTTCGTCATGGAAAAAATGACCCTTGTTAAAACATAAAATGTTGCTCGTAAACTACCCTATTCCCTTAACCGATCTACACCAAAACAAGCAGGTATTGAGAACGCTACAATTCAGGGACGTATGCAAACAATTATTTGATTCTGTTTGAATTTGCGGCTGTTATCGTTTGCATAGAAAAAGTTACCCTTTATAAAAAAACGTTGCAGGTAAACCACCCCTTTCCCTTAACCGATCTTCAACAAAATCAATATGCCTTGAGTACTCTACAATTCAGGGCTGTATGCAAAACATTATTTGATTCTGTTTGAAATTGCGGCTCTTATCGTTTGCCATAGAAAATAACCTTGTTAAAACAAAAAATGTTGCTGGTAAACTACCCCTTATCCTTAACCGATCTTCAACAAAATCAATAGACATTGAGTTCTGTATATTTCAAAAAGGTATGCAAATGAGTAGTTGATTCTGTTTGAAATTACAGTAATTATCGTTTTTATATATAAAATTACCATTTTAAAACATAAATTATTACCGGTAAACTACCCTATTCCTTTAACTGATCTTCACCAAAATAAAACAGTTCTTGAGAACTCTAAAATTCAGGGCTGTATGCAAAACATTATTTGATTTTGTTTGAATTTGCGGCTCTTATCGTCTGCCATAGAAAATACCCTTGTTAAAACAAAACGTTGCTGGTAAACTACCCCTTTCCCTTAACCGATCTTCACCAAAAACAATAGGTTTTGAGTACTCAACAAATCAGTGCTGTATGCAAAAAAGTATTTGATTCTGTTTGAATTTGCGGCTGTTATCGTTTGCCATAGAAAGTACCCTTGTTAAAACATAAAACATTGCAGGTAAACTACCCCTTTCCCTTAACCGATCTTCACCAAAAACAATTGTCTTGATTATTCTACAATTCAGGGCTGGATGCAAAAATTTATTTGATTTGTTTGAATTTGCTGCTGTTATCGTTTGCCATTGAAAAAAATTACCCTTGATTAAAAAAAAAACTGTTGCAGGTAAACTACCTCTTTCCCTTAACCGATCTTCACCAAAAAAATACGTCTTGAGTACTCTACAAATCAGGGCTGTATGCAAAAAATTATTTGATTCTGTTTGAATTTGCGACTGTTATCGTTTGCCATAGAAAAAATCTACAGACACAGACACGCACACTGACGCTTTTCGAAAAATTACTATTCATGTTTTGAGTGTAATAGAATCAGAATCTGCAATAATCACGAACATAATTTTTTTAAGGCCATCACCATACTTCCATTACCTTAAATAACATGGAAGTAAATATCGGTATGGAGGACCATACATGGCTTCCATGTTCTAAGATTTATGTTTAAAATCATTTACGAAATGAAATGTTTCCTTAGAAACTACTACTTTCCACTTATTACTTCAGCCTTAACCACAGTATTGTGGTCCCTAACGTATACCACCACACGTTATCGCACTCGATTTTCACTGATGATGGCAGTCGACGGCACTGCTGAAACGTCTAGTTTTGCAGAAGAAATTGGACTACGGCCAAACAGCCCGGGAAGGAATTTTAACAACAAACTACTACTTTGTTGCCGATAACGTAGTACACATAAAAATTATCCCCTCCCCTTTCAACTATAATTTTCATTTATAGAAAATTACCCCCACCCCGTTCAACTAGCCTCTTCATTTATAGATATTTCATATACGTTTCTACAGTGGAGTATTAAGATCTTCTTATCAGGATACTTTATATATCAAAATTAAATACTTTACTCTTGTTACAACAAAAAAAGTTTCTGGTAAACTACCCTTTCCCCGTAACCGATCTTCACACCAAAATAAACAGGCCTTGCGTTCTCTACAGTTTAGGGACGTATGCAAAAAATTATTTGATTATTGTTGAATTTACGGCAGTTATCGTTCGCCACAGACAAGATTAACCTTGTTATCACATAAAACGTTCAGGTAAACTACCCCTTTATTTTAACCGATCTTCACCAAAATCAATAGGTCTAGAGTCCTCTACAATTCAGGGATGCATGCAAAACATTATTTGATTCTGTCAGTATGTACGACAGTTATCGTTCGTCATAGAAACAATTACTCTTGTTAAAACATTAAAGGTGGCCGGTAAACTACCCCTTTCCCTTAACCGATCTTCACCAAAATCAACGGACCTTCAGTTGTTGACAAGTCAGGAAAGTATTCAAAATATTGTTTGATTCCCTTTGAATGTAAAGCAGTTATCGTTCGTCATAGAAAAAATTACCCTTGTTAAAACATAAAACGGAAGTAAACTACCCCTTTCCACTAACAGATCTTCACCAAAATCAACATACCTTGAGTACTTAAAACTTCAGGAATGTATTGAAAAATTATTTGTTTCTCTTTTAATATGCGGCATTTATCGTGCGTCATAAATATAAAATATCGGTATGGAGAACCATACATGACTTCCATGTTCTAAGATTTATATTTAAAATCATAATCGAAATGAAATATTTCCATAGAAACTACTTCTTTCTACTTATTGCTTCAGCCTTAACCACGATACTGTGGACACTAACGTATACCACCTCACGTTGGCGCACTCAATTTTCACTGATAATGGCAGTCGATGGCACTGCCGAAAGGTATTGTTTTGCAGAAAACTTGGACCACGGCCAAATAGCAGGGGAAGGAATTTTAACAACAAACTACTTATTTGTTGCCGATAATGTAGTACACAAAAAAATTCTCCCCTCCCCCTACAACTATAATTCTCATTAATAGAAAATTACCCCCACCCCGTTAACCTAACCTCTTGATTTATAGATATTTCATCTATGTTTCTACAGTGGATTATTATGAGCTTCTTATCAGGTTACTTTATTTATCAAAATTAAGTACTTTACTCTTGTTAAACATAAAACGTTGCTGGTAAACTACCCCTTTCTCTTAACCGATCTTCACCAAAATCAATAGACCTTCAGTCTTCTACAAATCAGGAACGTATGCAAAAACTATTTGATTCTCTTTGAATTTACGGCAGTTATCTTTCCTGAAAAAAATTACCCTTGTTAAAACACAAAATGTTGCTGGTAAACTACCCCTTTCACTTAACCGATCTTCAACACAATCAACAGACCAGGAGTACTCTATAATTAAAAAAAAAGCAAAAAAGTAGTTGATTCTGTATGAATTTACGGATGTTATCGTTCGTCATATAAAAAATTACCCTTGTTAAAACAAAATGTTGCAGGTAAACTACCCCTTTCCCTTAACCGATCTTCACTAACACCAACAGGTCTTGAGTTCTCTAGAATTCAGGAACGTATGCAAAAAAGTAGTTGATTCTGTTTGAATTTACGGCAGTTATCGTTTGTCATATAAAAAGTTACCCTTGTTAAAACATAAAATGTTGTTGGTAAACTACCCCTTTTCCTTAACCGATCTTGACTAACACCAACAGGTCGTGAGAACTCTACAATACAGGGCTGTATGCAAAACATTATTTGATTCTGTTTTAATCTGAGGCTGTTATCGTTTGCCATAGAAACAAATTACCCTTGATAAAAAAACGTTGCAGGTAAACTACCCCTTTCCCGTAACGGATCTTCACCAAAATCAACAGGTCTTGAGAACTCTACAATACAGAGCTGTATGCAAAACATTATTTGATTCTGTTTGAGTTTGCGGCTCTTATCGTTTGCCATAGTAAATACCTTGTTAAAATATAAAACGTTGCAGGTAAACTACCCCTTTACCTTAACCGATCTTCAACCAAATCAACAAACCTTGAGTTCTCTATAACTCAAAAAGGTATGCAAAAGAGTAGTTGATTCGGTGTGAATTTACGGCAGTTATCGTTCGTCATAGAAAAAATGACCATTGTTAAAACATAAAATGTTGCTGGTAAACTACCCTATTCCCTTAACCGATCTACACCAAAACAAGCAGGTCGTGAGAACTTAACAATACAAGGCTGTATGCAAAACATTATTTGATTCTGTTCGAGTTTGCGGCTCTTATCGTTTGCCATAGTAAAAACCTTGTTAAAATATAAAACGTTGCAGGTAAACTATCCCTTTACCTTAACCGATCTTCAACCAAATCAACAAACCTTGAGTTCTGCATAACTCAAAAAGGTATGCAAAAGAGTAGTTGATTCGGTGTGAATTTACGGCAGTTATCGTTCGTCATAGAAAAAATTACCATTGTTAAAACACAAAATGTTGCTGGTAAACTACCCCTTTCACTTAACCGATCTTCAACACAATCAACAGACCAGGAGTACTCTATAATTAAAAAAAAAAGCAAAAAAGTAGTTGATTCTGTATGAATTTACGGATGTTATCGTTCGTCATATAAAAAATTACCCTTGTTAAAACAAAATGTTGCCGGTAAACTACCCCTTTCCCTTAACCGATCTTCACTAACACCAACAGGTCTTGAGTTCTCTAGAATTCAGGAACGTATGCAAAAAAGTAGTTGATTCTGTTTGAATTTACGGCAGTTATCGTTTGTCATATAAAAAGTTACCCTTGTTAAAACATAAAATGTTGTTGGTAAACTACCCCTTTTCCTTAACCGATCTTGACTAACACCAACAGGTCGTGAGAACTCTACAATACAGGGCTGTATGCAAAACATTATTTGATTTTGTTTGAATTTGCGGCTCTTATCGTCTGCCATAGAAAATACCCTTGTTAAAACAAAACGTTGCAGGTAAACTACCCCTTTCCCTTAACCGATCTTCACCAAAAACAATAGGTTTTGAGTACTCAACAAATCAGTGGTGTATGCAAAAAAGTATTTGATTCTGTTTGAATTTGCGGCTGTTATCGTTTGCCATAGAAAGTACCCTTGTTAAAACATAAAACATTGCAGGTAAACTACCCCTTTCCCTTAACCGATCTTCACCAAAAACAATTGTCTTGATTATTCTACAATTCAGGGCTGGATGCAAAAATTTATTTGATTTGTTTGAATTTGCTGCTGTTATCGTTTGCCATTGAAAAAAATTACCCTTGATTAAAAAAAAACTGTTGCAGGTAAACTACCTCTTTCCCTTAACCGATCTTCACCAAAAAAATACGTCTTGAGTACTCTACAAATCAGGGCTGTATGCAAAAAATTATTTGATTCTGTTTGAATTTGCGACTGTTATCGTTTGCCATAGAAAAAATCTACAGACACAGACACGCACACTGACGCTTTTCGAAAAATTACTATTCATGTTTTGAGTGTAATAGAATCAGAATCTGCAATAATCACGAACATAATTTTTTTAAGGCCATCACCATACTTCCATTACCTTAAATAACATGGAAGTAAATATCGGTATGGAGGACCATACATGGCTTCCATGTTCTAAGATTTATGTTTAAAATCATTTACGAAATGAAGTGTTTCCTTAGAAACTACTACTTTCCACTTATTACTTCAGCCTTAACCACAGTATTGTGGTCCCTAACGTATACCACCACACGTTATCGCACTCGATTTTCACTGATGATGGCAGTCGACGGCACTGCTGAAACGTCTAGTTTTGCAGAAGAAATTGGACTACGGCCAAACAGCCCGGGAAGGAATTTTAACAACAAACTACTACTTTGTTGCCGATAACGTAGTACACATAAAAATTATCCCCTCCCCTTTCAACTATAATTTTCATTTATAGAAAATTACCCCCACCCCGTTCAACTAGCCTCTTCATTTATAGATATTTCATATACGTTTCTACAGTGGAGTATTATGATCTTCTTATCAGGATACTTTATATATCAAAATTAAATACTTTACTCTTGTTACAACAAAAAAAGTTTCTGGTAAACTACCCTTTCCCCGTAACCGATCTTCACACCAAAATAAACAGGCCTTGCGTTCTCTACAGTTTAGGGACGTATGCAAAAAATTATTTGATTATTGTTGAATTTACGGCAGTTATCGTTCGCCACAGACAAGATTAACCTTGTTATCACATAAAACGTTCAGGTAAACTACCCCTTTATTTTAACCGATCTTCACCAAAATCAATAGGTCTAGAGTCCTCTACAATTCAGGGATGCATGCAAAACATTATTTGATTCTGTCAGTATGTACGACAGTTATCGTTCGTCATAGAAACAATTACTCTTGTTAAAACATTAAAGGTGGCCGGTAAACTACCCCTTTCCCTTAACCGATCTTCACCAAAATCAACGGACCTTCAGTTGTTGACAAGTCAGGAAAGTATTCAAAATATTGTTTGATTCCCTTTGAATGTAAAGCAGTTATCGTTCGTCATAGAAAAAATTACCCTTGTTAAAACATAAAACGGAAGTAAACTACCCCTTTCCACTAACAGATCTTCACCAAAATCAACATACCTTGAGTACTTAAAACTTCAGGAATGTATTGAAAAATTATTTGTTTCTCTTTTAATATGCGGCATTTATCGTGCGTCATAAATATAAAATATCGGTATGGAGAACCATACATGACTTCCATGTTCTAAGATTTATATTTAAAATCATAATCGAAATGAAATATTTCCATAGAAACTACTTCTTTCTACTTATTGCTTCAGCCTTAACCACGATACTGTGGACACTAACGTATACCACCTCACGTTGGCGCACTCAATTTTCACTGATAATGGCAGTCGATGGCACTGCCGAAAGGTATTGTTTTGCAGAAAACTTGGACCACGGCCAAATAGCAGGGGAAGGAATTTTAACAACAAACTACTTATTTGTTGCCGATAATGTAGTACACAAAAAAATTCTCCCCTCCCCCTACAACTATAATTCTCATTAATAGAAAATTACCCCCACCTCGTTAACCTAACCTCTTGATTTATAGATATTTCATCTATGTTTCTACAGTGGATTATTATGAGCTTCTTATCAGGTTACTTTATTTATCAAAATTAAGTACTTTACTCTTGTTAAACATAAAACGTTGCTGGTAAACTACCCCTTTCTCTTAACCGATCTTCACCAAAATCAATAGACCTTCAGTCTTCTACAAATCAGGAACGTATGCAAAAACTATTTGATTCTCTTTGAATTTACGGCAGTTATCTTTCCTGAAAAAAATTACCCTTGTTAAAACACAAAATGTTGCTGGTAAACTACCCCTTTCACTTAACCGATCTTCAACACAATCAACAGACCAGGAGTACTCTATAATTAAAAAAAAAGCAAAAAAGTAGTTGATTCTGTATGAATTTACGGATGTTATCGTTCGTCATATAAAAAATTACCCTTGTTAAAACAAAATGTTGCAGGTAAACTACCCCTTTCCCTTAACCGATCTTCACTAACACCAACAGGTCTTGAGTTCTCTAGAATTCAGGAACGTATGCAAAAAAGTAGTTGATTCTGTTTGAATTTACGGCAGTTATCGTTTGTCATATAAAAAGTTACCCTTGTTAAAACATAAAATGTTGTTGGTAAACTACCCCTTTTCCTTAACCGATCTTGACTAACACCAACAGGTCGTGAGAACTCTACAATACAGGGCTGTATGCAAAACATTATTTGATTCTGTTTTAATCTGAGGCTGTTATCGTTTGCCATAGAAACAAATTACCCTTGATAAAAAAACGTTGCAGGTAAACTACCCCTTTCCCGTAACGGATCTTCACCAAAATCAACAGGTCTTGAGAACTCTACAATACAGAGCTGTATGCAAAACATTATTTGATTCTGTTTGAGTTTGCGGCTCTTATCGTTTGCCATAGTAAATACCTTGTTAAAATATAAAACGTTGCAGGTAAACTACCCCTTTACCTTAATCGATCTTCAACCAAATCAACAAACCTTGAGTTCTGTATAACTCAAAAAGGTATGCAAAAGAGTAGTTGATTCGGTGTGAATTTACGGCAGTTATCGTTCGTCATAGAAAAATGACCATTGTTAAAACATAAAATGTTGCTGGTAAACTACCCTATTCCCTTAACCGATCTACACCAAAACAAGCAGGTCGTGAGAACTTAACAATACAAGGCTGTATGCAAAACATTATTTGATTCTGTTCGAGTTTGCGGCTCTTATCGTTTGCCATAGTAAATACCTTGTTAAAATATAAAACGTTGCAGGTAAACTATCCCTTTACCTTAACCGATCTTCAACCAAATCAACAAACCTTGAGTTCTGCATAACTCAAAAAGGTATGCAAAAGAGTAGTTGATTCGGTGTGAATTTACGGCAGTTATCGTTCGTCATAGAAAAAATGACCATTGTTAAAACACAAAATGTTGCTGGTAAACTACCCCTTTCACTTAACCGATCTTCAACACAATCAACAGACCAGGAGTACTCTATAATTAAAAAAAAAAGCAAAAAAGTAGTTGATTCTGTATGAATTTACGGATGTTATCGTTCGTCATATAAAAAATTACCCTTGTTAAAACAAAATGTTGCAGGTAAACTACCCCTTTCCCTTAACCGATCTTCACTAACACCAACAGGTCTTGAGTTCTCTAGAATTCAGGAACGTATGCAAAAAAGTAGTTGATTCTGTTTGAATTTACGGCAGTTATCGTTTGTCATATAAAAAGTTACCCTTGTTAAAACATAAAATGTTGTTGGTAAACTACCCCTTTTCCTTAACCGATCTTGACTAACACCAACAGGTCGTGAGAACTCTACAATACAGGGCTGTATGCAAAACATTATTTGATTCTGTTTTAATCTGAGGCTGTTATCGTTTGCCATAGAAACAAATTACCCTTGATAAAAAAACGTTGCAGGTAAACTACCCCTTTCCCGTAACGGATCTTCACCAAAATCAACAGGTCTTGAGAACTCTACAATACAGAGCTGTATGCAAAACATTATTTGATTCTGTTTGAGTTTGCGGCTCTTATCGTTTGCCATAGTAAATACCTTGTTAAAATATAAAACGTTGCAGGTAAACTACCCCTTTACCTTAACCGATCTTCAACCAAATCAACAAACCTTGAGTTCTCTATAACTCAAAAAGGTATGCAAAAGAGTAGTTGATTCGGTGTGAATTTACGGCAGTTATCGTTCGTCATAGAAAAAATGACCATTGTTAAAACATAAAATGTTGCTGGTAAACTACCCTATTCCCTTAACCGATCTACACCAAAACAAGCAGGTCGTGAGAACTTAACAATACAAGGCTGTATGCAAAACATTATTTGATTCTGTTCGAGTTTGCGGCTCTTATCGTTTGCCATAGTAAATACCTTGTTAAAATATAAAACGTTGCAGGTAAACTATCCCTTTACCTTAACCGATCTTCAACCAAATCAACAAACCTTGAGTTCTGCATAACTCAAAAAGGTATGCAAAAGAGTAGTTGATTCGGTGTGAATTTACGGCAGTTATCGTTCGTCATAGAAAAAATGACCATTGTTAAAACACAAAATGTTGCTGGTAAACTACCCCTTTCACTTAACCGATCTTCAACACAATCAACAGACCAGGAGTACTCTATAATTAAAAAAAAAAGCAAAAAAGTAGTTGATTCTGTATGAATTTACGGATGTTATCGTTCGTCATATAAAAAATTACCCTTGTTAAAACAAAATGTTGCCGGTAAACTACCCCTTTCCCTTAACCGATCTTCACTAACACCAACAGGTCTTGAGTTCTCTAGAATTCAGGAACGTATGCAAAAAAGTAGTTGATTCTGTTTGAATTTACGGCAGTTATCGTTTGTCATATAAAAAGTTACCCTTGTTAAAACATAAAATGTTGTTGGTAAACTACCCCTTTTCCTTAACCGATCTTGACTAACACCAACAGGTCGTGAGAACTCTACAATACAGGGCTGTATGCAAAACATTATTTGATTTTGTTTGAATTTGCGGCTCTTATCGTCTGCCATAGAAAATACCCTTGTTAAAACAAAACGTTGCTGGTAAACTACCCCTTTCCCTTAACCGATCTTCACCAAAAACAATAGGTTTTGAGTACTCAACAAATCAGTGGTGTATGCAAAAAAGTATTTGATTCTGTTTGAATTTGCGGCTGTTATCGTTTGCCATAGAAAGTACCCTTGTTAAAACATAAAACATTGCAGGTAAACTACCCCTTTCCCTTAACCGATCTTCACCAAAAACAATTGTCTTGATTATTCTACAATTCAGGGCTGGATGCAAAAATTTATTTGATTTGTTTGAATTTGCTGCTGTTATCGTTTGCCATTGAAAAAAATTACCCTTGATTAAAAAAAAACTGTTGCAGGTAAACTACCTCTTTCCCTTAACCGATCTTCACCAAAAAAATACGTCTTGAGTACTCTACAAATCAGGGCTGTATGCAAAAAATTATTTGATTCTGTTTGAATTTGCGACTGTTATCGTTTGCCATAGAAAAAATCTACAGACACAGACACGCACACTGACGCTTTTCGAAAAATTACTATTCATGTTTTGAGTGTAATAGAATCAGAATCTGCAATAATCACGAACATAATTTTTTTAAGGCCATCACCATACTTCCATTACCTTAAATAACATGGAAGTAAATATCGGTATGGAGGACCATACATGGCTTCCATGTTCTAAGATTTATGTTTAAAATCATTTACGCAATGAAGTGTTTCCTTAGAAACTACTACTTTCCACTTATTACTTCAGCCTTAACCACAGTATTGTGGTCCCTAACGTATACCACCACACGTTATCGCACTCGATTTTCACTGATGATGGCAGTCGACGGCACTGCTGAAACGTCTAGTTTTGCAGAAGAAATTGGACTACGGCCAAACAGCCCGGGAAGGAATTTTAACAACAAACTACTACTTTGTTGCCGATAACGTAGTACACATAAAAATTATCCCCTCCCCTTTCAACTATAATTTTCATTTATAGAAAATTACCCCCACCCCGTTCAACTAGCCTCTTCATTTATAGATATTTCATATACGTTTCTACAGTGGAGTATTATGATCTTCTTATCAGGATACTTTATATATCAAAATTAAATACTTTACTCTTGTTACAACAAAAAAAGTTTCTGGTAAACTACCCTTTCCCCGTAACCGATCTTCACACCAAAATAAACAGGCCTTGCGTTCTCTACAGTTTAGGGACGTATGCAAAAAATTATTTGATTATTGTTGAATTTACGGCAGTTATCGTTCGCCACAGACAAGATTAACCTTGTTATCACATAAAACGTTCAGGTAAACTACCCCTTTATTTTAACCGATCTTCACCAAAATCAATAGGTCTAGAGTCCTCTACAATTCAGGGATGCATGCAAAACATTATTTGATTCTGTCAGTATGTACGACAGTTATCGTTCGTCATAGAAACAATTACTCTTGTTAAAACATTAAAGGTGGCCGGTAAACTACCCCTTTCCCTTAACCGATCTTCACCAAAATCAACGGACCTTCAGTTGTTGACAAGTCAGGAAAGTATTCAAAATATTGTTTGATTCCCTTTGAATGTAAAGCAGTTATCGTTCGTCATAGAAAAAATTACCCTTGTTAAAACATAAAACGGAAGTAAACTACCCCTTTCCACTAACAGATCTTCACCAAAATCAACATACCTTGAGTACTTAAAACTTCAGGAATGTATTGAAAAATTATTTGTTTCTCTTTTAATATGCGGCATTTATCGTGCGTCATAAATATAAAATATCGGTATGGAGAACCATACATGACTTCCATGTTCTAAGATTTATATTTAAAATCATAATCGAAATGAAATATTTCCATAGAAACTACTTCTTTCTACTTATTGCTTCAGCCTTAACCACGATACTGTGGACACTAACGTATACCACCTCACGTTGGCGCACTCAATTTTCACTGATAATGGCAGTCGATGGCACTGCCGAAAGGTATTGTTTTGCAGAAAACTTGGACCACGGCCAAATAGCAGGGGAAGGAATTTTAACAACAAACTACTTATTTGTTGCCGATAATGTAGTACACAAAAAAATTCTCCCCTCCCCCTACAACTATAATTCTCATTAATAGAAAATTACCCCCACCTCGTTAACCTAACCTCTTGATTTATAGATATTTCATCTATGTTTCTACAGTGGATTATTATGAGCTTCTTATCAGGTTACTTTATTTATCAAAATTAAGTACTTTACTCTTGTTAAACATAAAACGTTGCTGGTAAACTACCCCTTTCTCTTAACCGATCTTCACCAAAATCAATAGACCTTCAGTCTTCTACAAATCAGGAACGTATGCAAAAACTATTTGATTCTCTTTGAATTTACGGCAGTTATCTTTCCTGAAAAAAATTACCCTTGTTAAAACACAAAATGTTGCTGGTAAACTACCCCTTTCACTTAACCGATCTTCAACACAATCAACAGACCAGGAGTACTCTATAATTAAAAAAAAAGCAAAAAAGTAGTTGATTCTGTATGAATTTACGGATGTTATCGTTCGTCATATAAAAAATTACCCTTGTTAAAACAAAATGTTGCAGGTAAACTACCCCTTCCCTTAACCGATCTTCACTAACACCAACAGGTCTTGAGTTCTCTAGAATTCAGGAACGTATGCAAAAAAGTAGTTGATTCTGTTTGAATTTACGGCAGTTATCGTTTGTCATATAAAAAGTTACCCTTGTTAAAACATAAAATGTTGTTGGTAAACTACCCCTTTTCCTTAACCGATCTTGACTAACACCAACAGGTCGTGAGAACTCTACAATACAGGGCTGTATGCAAAACATTATTTGATTCTGTTTTAATCTGAGGCTGTTATCGTTTGCCATAGAAACAAATTACCCTTGATAAAAAAACGTTGCAGGTAAACTACCCCTTTCCCGTAACGGATCTTCACCAAAATCAACAGGTCTTGAGAACTCTACAATACAGAGCTGTATGCAAAACATTATTTGATTCTGTTTGAGTTTGCGGCTCTTATCGTTTGCCATAGTAAATACCTTGTTAAAATATAAAACGTTGCAGGTAAACTACCCCTTTACCTTAACCGATCTTCAACCAAATCAACAAACCTTGAGTTCTGTATAACTCAAAAAGGTATGCAAAAGAGTAGTTGATTCGGTGTGAATTTACGGCAGTTATCGTTCGTCATAGAAAAATGACCATTGTTAAAACATAAAATGTTGCTGGTAAACTACCCTATTCCCTTAACCGATCTACACCAAAACAAGCAGGTCGTGAGAACTTAACAATACAAGGCTGTATGCAAAACATTATTTGATTCTGTTCGAGTTTGCGGCTCTTATCGTTTGCCATAGTAAATACCTTGTTAAAATATAAAACGTTGCAGGTAAACTATCCCTTTACCTTAACCGATCTTCAACCAAATCAACAAACCTTGAGTTCTGCATAACTCAAAAAGGTATGCAAAAGAGTAGTTGATTCGGTGTGAATTTACGGCAGTTATCGTTCGTCATAGAAAAAATGACCATTGTTAAAACACAAAATGTTGCTGGTAAACTACCCCTTTCACTTAACCGATCTTCAACACAATCAACAGACCAGGAGTACTCTATAATTAAAAAAAAAAGCAAAAAAGTAGTTGATTCTGTATGAATTTACGGATGTTATCGTTCGTCATATAAAAAATTACCCTTGTTAAAACAAAATGTTGCAGGTAAACTACCCCTTTCCCTTAACCGATCTTCACTAACACAAACAGGTCTTGAGTTCTCTAGAATTCAGGAACGTATGCAAAAAAGTAGTTGATTCTGTTTGAATTTACGGCAGTTATCGTTTGTCATATAAAAAGTTACCCTTGTTAAAACATAAAATGTTGTTGGTAAACTACCCCTTTTCCTTAACCGATCTTGACTAACACCAACAGGTCGTGAGAACTCTACAATACAGGGCTGTATGCAAAACATTATTTGATTCTGTTTTAATCTGAGGCTGTTATCGTTTGCCATAGAAACAAATTACCCTTGATAAAAAAATGTTGCAGGTAAACTACCCCTTTCCCGTAACGGATCTTCACCAAAATCAACAGGTCTTGAGAACTCTACAATACAGAGCTGTATGCAAAACATTATTTGATTCTGTTTGAGTTTGCGGCTCTTATCGTTTGCCATAGTAAATACCTTGTTAAAATATAAAACGTTGCAGGTAAACTACCCCTTTACCTTAACCGATCTTCAACCAAATCAACAAACCTTGAGTTCTCTATAACTCAAAAAGGTATGCAAAAGAGTAGTTGATTCGGTGTGAATTTACGGCAGTTATCGTTCGTCATAGAAAAAATGACCATTGTTAAAACATAAAATGTTGCTGGTAAACTACCCTATTCCCTTAACCGATCTACACCAAAACAAGCAGGTCGTGAGAACTTAACAATACAAGGCTGTATGCAAAACATTATTTGATTCTGTTCGAGTTTGCGGCTCTTATCGTTTGCCATAGTAAATACCTTGTTAAAATATAAAACGTTGCAGGTAAACTATCCCTTTACCTTAACCGATCTTCAACCAATTCAACAAACCTTGAGTTCTGCATAACTCAAAAAGGTATGCAAAAGAGTAGTTGATTCGGTGTGAATTTACGGCAGTTATCGTTCGTCATAGAAAAAATGACCATTGTTAAAACACAAAATGTTGCTGGTAAACTACCCCTTTCACTTAACCGATCTTCAACACAATCAACAGACCAGGAGTACTCTATAATTAAAAAAAAAAGCAAAAAAGTAGTTGATTCTGTATGAATTTACGGATGTTATCGTTCGTCATATAAAAAATTACCCTTGTTAAAACAAAATGTTGCCGGTAAACTACCCCTTTCCCTTAACCGATCTTCACTAACACCAACAGGTCTTGAGTTCTCTAGAATTCAGGAACGTATGCAAAAAAGTAGTTGATTCTGTTTGAATTTACGGCAGTTATCGTTTGTCATATAAAAAGTTACCCTTGTTAAAACATAAAATGTTGTTGGTAAACTACCCCTTTTCCTTAACCGATCTTGACTAACACCAACAGGTCGTGAGAACTCTACAATACAGGGCTGTATGCAAAACATTATTTGATTTTGTTTGAATTTGCGGCTCTTATCGTCTGCCATAGAAAATACCCTTGTTAAAACAAAACGTTGCTGGTAAACTACCCCTTTCCCTTAACCGATCTTCACCAAAAACAATAGGTTTTGAGTACTCAACAAATCAGTGGTGTATGCAAAAAAGTATTTGATTCTGTTTGAATTTGCGGCTGTTATCGTTTGCCATAGAAAGTACCCTTGTTAAAACATAAAACATTGCAGGTAAACTACCCCTTTCCCTTAACCGATCTTCACCAAAAACAATTGTCTTGATTATTCTACAATTCAGGGCTGGATGCAAAAATTTATTTGATTTGTTTGAATTTGCTGCTGTTATCGTTTGCCATTGAAAAAAATTACCCTTGATTAAAAAAAAAACTGTTGCAGGTAAACTACCTCTTTCCCTTAACCGATCTTCACCAAAAAAATACGTCTTGAGTACTCTACAAATCAGGGCTGTATGCAAAAAATTATTTGATTCTGTTTGAATTTGCGACTGTTATCGTTTGCCATAGAAAAAATCTACAGACACAGACACGCACACTGACGCTTTTCGAAAAATTACTATTCATGTTTTGAGTGTAATAGAATCAGAATCTGCAATAATCACGAACATAATTTTCTTAAGGCCATCACCATACTTCCATTACCTTAAATAACATGGAAGTAAATATCGGTATGGAGGACCATACATGGCTTCCATGTTCTAAGATTTATGTTTAAAATCATTTACGAAATGAAGTGTTTCCTTAGAAACTACTACTTTCCACTTATTACTTCAGCCTTAACCACAGTATTGTGGTCCCTAACGTATACCACCACACGTTATCGCACTCGATTTTCACTGATGATGGCAGTCGACGGTACTGCTGAAACGTCTAGTTTTGCAGAAGAAATTGGACTACGGCCAAACAGCCCGGGAAGGAATTTTAACAACAAACTACTACTTTGTTGCCGATAACGTAGTACACATAAAAATTATCCCCTCCCCTTTCAACTATAATTTTCATTTATAGAAAATTACCCCCACCCCGTTCAACTAGCCTCTTCATTTATAGATATTTCATATACGTTTCTACAGTGGAGTATTATGATCTTCTTATCAGGATACTTTATATATCAAAATTAAATACTTTACTCTTGTTACAACAAAAAAAGTTTCTGGTAAACTACCCTTTCCCCGTAACCGATCTTCACACCAAAATAAACAGGCCTTGCGTTCTCTACAGTTTAGGGACGTATGCAAAAAATTATTTGATTATTGTTGAATTTACGGCAGTTATCGTTCGCCACAGACAAGATTAACCTTGTTATCACATAAAACGTTCAGGTAAACTACCCCTTTATTTTAACCGATCTTCACCAAAATCAATAGGTCTAGAGTCCTCTACAATTCAGGGATGCATGCAAAACATTATTTGATTCTGTCAGTATGTACGACAGTTATCGTTCGTCATAGAAACAATTACTCTTGTTAAAACATTAAAGGTGGCCGGTAAACTACCCCTTTCCCTTAACCGATCTTCACCAAAATCAACGGACCTTCAGTTGTTGACAAGTCAGGAAAGTATTCAAAATATTGTTTGATTCCCTTTGAATGTAAAGCAGTTATCGTTCGTCATAGAAAAAATTACCCTTGTTAAAACATAAAACGGAAGTAAACTACCCCTTTCCACTAACAGATCTTCACCAAAATCAACATACCTTGAGTACTTAAAACTTCAGGAATGTATTGAAAAATTATTTGTTTCTCTTTTAATATGCGGCATTTATCGTGCGTCATAAATATAAAATATCGGTATGGAGAACCATACATGACTTCCATGTTCTAAGATTTATATTTAAAATCATAATCGAAATGAAATATTTCCATAGAAACTACTTCTTTCTACTTATTGCTTCAGCCTTAACCACGATACTGTGGACACTAACGTATACCACCTCACGTTGGCGCACTCAATTTTCACTGATAATGGCAGTCGATGGCACTGCCGAAAGGTATTGTTTTGCAGAAAACTTGGACCACGGCCAAATAGCAGGGGAAGGAATTTTAACAACAAACTACTTATTTGTTGCCGATAATGTAGTACACAAAAAAATTCTCCCCTCCCCCTACAACTATAATTCTCATTAATAGAAAATTACCCCCACCTCGTTAACCTAACCTCTTGATTTATAGATATTTCATCTATGTTTCTACAGTGGATTATTATGAGCTTCTTATCAGGTTACTTTATTTATCAAAATTAAGTACTTTACTCTTGTTAAACATAAAACGTTGCTGGTAAACTACCCCTTTCTCTTAACCGATCTTCACCAAAATCAATAGACCTTCAGTCTTCTACAAATCAGGAACGTATGCAAAAACTATTTGATTCTCTTTGAATTTACGGCAGTTATCTTTCCTGAAAAAAATTACCCTTGTTAAAACACAAAATGTTGCTGGTAAACTACCCCTTTCACTTAACCGATCTTCAACACAATCAACAGACCAGGAGTACTCTATAATTAAAAAAAAAGCAAAAAAGTAGTTGATTCTGTATGAATTTACGGATGTTATCGTTCGTCATATAAAAAATTACCCTTGTTAAAACAAAATGTTGCAGGTAAACTACCCCTTTCCCTTAACCGATCTTCACTAACACCAACAGGTCTTGAGTTCTCTAGAATTCAGGAACGTATGCAAAAAAGTAGTTGATTCTGTTTGAATTTACGGCAGTTATCGTTTGTCATATAAAAAGTTACCCTTGTTAAAACATAAAATGTTGTTGGTAAACTACCCCTTTTCCTTAACCGATCTTGACTAACACCAACAGGTCGTGAGAACTCTACAATACAGGGCTGTATGCAAAACATTATTTGATTCTGTTTTAATCTGAGGCTGTTATCGTTTGCCATAGAAACAAATTACCCTTGATAAAAAAACGTTGCAGGTAAACTACCCCTTTCCCGTAACGGATCTTCACCAAAATCAACAGGTCTTGAGAACTCTACAATACAGAGCTGTATGCAAAACATTATTTGATTCTGTTTGAGTTTGCGGCTCTTATCGTTTGCCATAGTAAATACCTTGTTAAAATATAAAACGTTGCCGGTAAACTACCCCTTTACCTTAACCGATCTTCAACCAAATCAACAAACCTTGAGTTCTGTATAACTCAAAAAGGTATGCAAAAGAGTAGTTGATTCGGTGTGAATTTACGGCAGTTATCGTTCGTCATAGAAAAATGACCATTGTTAAAACATAAAATGTTGCTGGTAAACTACCCTATTCCCTTAACCGATCTACACCAAAACAAGCAGGTCGTGAGAACTTAACAATACAAGGCTGTATGCAAAACATTATTTGATTCTGTTCGAGTTTGCGGCTCTTATCGTTTGCCATAGTAAATACCTTGTTAAAATATAAAACGTTGCAGGTAAACTATCCCTTTACCTTAACCGATCTTCAACCAAATCAACAAACCTTGAGTTCTGCATAACTCAAAAAGGTATGCAAAAGAGTAGTTGATTCGGTGTGAATTTACGGCAGTTATCGTTCGTCATAGAAAAAATGACCATTGTTAAAACACAAAATGTTGCTGGTAAACTACCCCTTTCACTTAACCGATCTTCAACACAATCAACAGACCAGGAGTACTCTATAATTAAAAAAAAAAAGCAAAAAAGTAGTTGATTCTGTATGAATTTACGGATGTTATCGTTCGTCATATAAAAAATTACCCTTGTTAAAACAAAATGTTGCCGGTAAACTACCCCTTTCCCTTAACCGATCTTCACTAACACCAACAGGTCTTGAATTCTCTAGAATTCAGGAACGTATGCAAAAAAGTAGTTGATTCTGTTTGAATTTACGGCAGTTATCGTTTGTCATATAAAAAGTTACCCTTGTTAAAACATAAAATGTTGTTGGTAAACTACCTCTTTTCCTTAACCGATCTTGACTAACACCAACAGGTCGTGAGAACTCTACAATACAGGGCTGTATGCAAAACATTATTTGATTCTGTTTTAATCTGAGGCTGTTATCGTTTGCCATAGAAACAAATTACCCTTGATAAAAAAACGTTGAAGGTAAACTACCCCTTTCCCGTAACGGATCTTCACCAAAATCAACAGGTCTTGAGAACTCTACAATACAGAGCTGTATGCAAAACATTATTTGATTCTGTTTGAGTTTGCGGCTCTTATCGTTTGCCATAGTAAATACCTTGTTAAAATATAAAACGTTGCAGGTAAACTATCCCTTTACCTTAACCGATATTCAACCAAATCAACAAACCTTGAGTTCTGCATAACTCAAAAAGGTATGCAAAAGAGTAGTTGATTCGGTGTGAATTTACGGCAGTTATCGTTCGTCATAGAAAAAATGACCATTGTTAAAACACAAAATGTTGCTGGTAAACTACCCTATTCCCTTAACCGATCTTCACCAAAAACAATAGGTCTTGAGTACTCTACAAATCAGGGCTGTTTGCAAAAAAGTAGTTGATTCTGTTTGAATTTACGGCAGTTATCGTTTGTCATATAAAAAGTTACCCTTGTTAAAATATAAAATGTTGCTGTTAAACTACCCCTTTCCCCTAACCGATCTTCACCAAAAACAAAATGTCTTGAGTACTCTACAATTCAGGGCTGTATGCAAAACATTATTTGATTCTGTTTGCAAATACCCTTGTTAAAACAAAATGTTGCAGGTAAACTACCCCTTTCCCTTAACCGATCTTCACCAAAAACAACAGGTCTTGAGTACTCAACAAATGAGGGCAGTATGCAAAAAATTATTTGATTCTGTTTGAATTTGCGGCTGTTATTGTTTGCCATAGAAAATACTCTCGTTAAAACATAAAACGTTGCAGGTAAACTACCCATTTCCCTTAACCGATCTTCACCAAAAACAGTTGTCTTGATAACTCTACAATTCAGGACTGTATGCAAAAAATTATTTGATCTGTTTGAAAATGCGACTTTTATCATTTGCCA
This sequence comes from Magicicada septendecula, assembly GCA_034769895.1. Taxonomy (NCBI): domain Eukaryota; kingdom Metazoa; phylum Arthropoda; class Insecta; order Hemiptera; family Cicadidae; genus Magicicada; species Magicicada septendecula. The sequence continues at coordinate 733,190,633 of CM068367.1, forward strand.
TAGAAAAAAAATCTACACACACACACACACACACACACACACACACACACACACACACACACACACACACACACACACACACACACACACACACACACACACACACACACACACACACACACACACACACACACACACACACACACACACACACACACACACACACACACACACACACACACACACACACACACACACACACACACACACACACACACACACACACACACACACACACACACACACACACACACACACACACTTTTCGAAAAATGTCTTTGGTCATGTTTTGAGTGTAGTACAATCAGAATCTGCAATGATCACAAACATGATTTTTTTTGCCATCACCATACTTCCATTACCTTAAGGAACATGGAAGTAAATATCGGTATGGAGAACCATACATGGCTTCCTTGTTCTAAGATTTATATTTAAAATCATTTACGAAATGAAATGTTTCCATAGAAACTACTACTTTCCACTTATTGCTTCAGCCTTAACCACAGTATTGTGGTCACTAACGTATACCACCACACGTTATCGCACTCGATTTTCACTGATGATGGCAGTCGACGGCACTGCTGAAACGTCTGGTTTTGCAGAAAAAATAGGACTACGGCCAAACAGTCCGGGAATGAATTTGAACAACAAACTACTACTTTGTTGCCGACAGTGTAGTACACATATTAAAATTATCTCCTCCCCTTCTACTATAATTTTCATTAATACAAAATTACCCCCACCCCGTTCACCTAACCTATTCATTTATAGATATTTCTTCTACTTTTCTACAGTGGATTATTATGAGCTTATTATCAGGATACTTTATTTATCAAAATTAAGTACTTTACTCTTGTTAAAACATAAAACGTTGCAGGTAAACTACCCCTTTCTCTTAACCAATCTTCACCAAAATCAATAGACCTTCAGTCCTCTACAATACAGGGACGCATACAAAAAAATAGTTGATTCTGTTTGAATGTGCGGCAGTTATCGTTCGTCATGAAAACATTTCTCTTGTTACAACATAAAATGTTGCTGGTAAACTACTCCTTTCCCGTACCCGATTTTCACCAGAATCAATAGGTCTTGAGTTCTCTACAAATCAGGAATATATGCAAAAAAATATTCGATTCTCTTTGAATTTACGGCAGTTGTCTTTCGTCATAAAATGAATTACCCTTGATAAAACATAAAATGTCGCTGGTAAACTACCCCTTTCCCTTAACCGATCTTCACTAAAACCAACAGGTCTTGAGTTCTCTAGAATTCAGGTACGTATGCAAAAAAGTAGTTGATTCTGTTTTAATTTACGGCTGTTATCGTTTGTCATATAAAAAAATTACCCTTGTTAAAACATAAAATGTTGCTGGTAAACTAACCCTTTTCCTTAATCGATCTTGACTAACACCAACAGGTCGTGAGACTCTACAATACAGAGCTGTATGCAAAACATTGTTTGATTCTGTTAGAATCTGAGGCTGTTATCGTTTGCCATTGAAACAAATTACCCTTGATAAAAAAAGTTGCAGGTAAACTACCCCTTTCCCGTAACGGATATTCACCAAAATCAACAGGTCTTGAGATCTCTACAATAAAGAGCTGTATGCAAAACATTATTTGATTCTGTTTGAGTTTGCGGCTCTTATCATTTGGCATAGTAAATACCTTGTTAAAATATAAAACGCTGCAGGTAAACTACCCCTTTACCTTAACCGATCTTCAACCAAATCAACAAACCTTGAGTTCTGTATAACTCAAAAAGGTATGCAAAAGAGTAGTTGATTCGGTTTGAATTTACTGCAGTTATCGTTCGTCATAGAAAAAATGACCCTTGTTAAAACATAAAATGTTGCTGGTAAACTACCCTATTCCCTTAACCGATCTACACCAAAACAAGCAGGTATTGAGAACTCTACAATTCAGGGATGTATGCAAACAATTATTTGATTCTGTTTGAATTTGCGGCTGTTATCGTTTGCATAGAAAAAGTTACCCTTTATAAAAAAACGTTGCAGGTAAACCACCCCCTTTCCCTTAACCGATCTTCAACAAAATCAATATGCCTTGAGTACTCTACAATTCAGGGCTGTATGCAAAACATTATTTGATTCTGTTTGAAATTGCGGCTCTTATCGTTTGCCATAGAAAATAACCTTGTTAAAACAAAAAATGTTGCTGGTAAACTACCCCTTATCCTTAACCGATCTTCAACAAAATCAATAGACATTGAGTTCTGTATATTTCAAAAAGGTATGCAAATGAGTAGTTGATTCTGTTTGAAATTACAGTAATTATCGTTTTTTATATATAAAATTTCCATTGTTAAAACATAAATTGTTACCGGTAAACTACCCTATTCCTTTAACTGATCTTCACCAAAATAAAACAGTTCTTGAGAACTCTAAAATTCAGGGCTGTATGCAAAACATTATTTGATTTTGTTTGAATTTGCGGCTCTTATCGTCTGCCATAGAAAATACCCTTGTTAAAACAAAACGTTGCAGGTAAACTACCCCTTTCCCTTAACCGATCTTCACCAAAAACAATAGGTTTTGAGTACTCAACAAATCAGTGCTGTATGCAAAAAAGTATTTGATTCTGTTTGAATTTGCGGCTGTTATCGTTTGCCATAGAAAGTACCCTTGTTAAAACATAAAACATTGCAGGTAAACTACCCCTTTCCCTTAACCGATCTTCACCAAAAACAATTGTCTTGATAATTCTACAATTCAGGGCTGGATGCAAAAATTTATTTGATTTGTTTGAATTTGCTGCTGTTATCGTTTGCCATTGAAAAAAATTACCCTTGATTAAAAAAAAAACTGTTGCAGGTAAACTACCTCTTTCCCTTAACCGATCTTCACCAAAAAAATACGTCTTGAGTACTCTACAAATCAGGGCTGTATGTAAAAAAAATTATTTGATTCTGTTTGAATTTGCGACTGTTATCGTTTGCCACAGAAAAAATCTACAGACACAGACACGCACACTGACGCTTTTCGAAAAATTACTATTTCATGTTTTGAGTGTAATAGAATCAGAATCTGCAATAATCACAAACATAATTTTTTTAAGGCCATCACCATACTTCCATTACCTTAAATAACATGGAAGTAAATATCGGTATGGAGAACCATACATGGCTTCCATGTTCTAAGATTTATGTTTAAAATCATTTACGAAATGAAATGTTTCCTTAGAAACTACTACTTTCCACTTATTACTTCAGCCTTAACCACAGTATTGTGGTCCCTAACGTATACCACCACACGTTATCGCACTCGATTTTCACTGATGATGGCAGTCGACGGCACTGCTGAAACGTCTAGTTTTGCAGAAGAAATTGGACTACGGCCAAACAGCCCGGGAAGGAATTTTAACAACAAACTACTAATTTGTTGCCGATAACGTAGTACACATAAAAATTATCCCCTCCCCTTTCAACTATAATTTTCATTTATAGAAAATTACCCCCACCCCGTTCAACTAGCCTCTTCATTTATAGATATTTCATATACGTTTCTACAGTGGAGTATTAAGATCTTCTTATCAGGATACTTTATATATCAAAATTAAATACTTTACTCTTGTTACAACAAAAAAAGTTTCTGGTAAACTACCCTTTCCCCGTAACCGATCTTCACACCAAAATAAACAGGCCTTGCGTTCTCTACAGTTTAGGGACGTATGCAAAAAATTATTTGATTATTGTTGAATTTACGGCAGTTATCGTTCGCCACAGACAAGATTAACCTTGTTATCACATAAAACGTTCAGGTAAACTACCCCTTTATTTTAACCGATCTTCACCAAAATCAATAGGTCTAGAGTCCTCTACAATTCAGGGATGCATGCAAAACATTATTTGATTCTGTCAGTATGTACGACAGTTATCGTTCGTCATAGAAACAATTACTCTTGTTAAAACATTAAAGGTGGCCGGTAAACTACCCCTTTCCCTTAACCGATCTTCACCAAAATCAACGGACCTTCAGTTGTTGACAAGTCAGGAAAGTATTCAAAATATTGTTTGATTCCCTTTGAATGTAAAGCAGTTATCGTTCGTCATAGAAAAAATTACCCTTGTTAAAACATAAAACGGAAGTAAACTACCCCTTTCCACTAACAGATCTTCACCAAAATCAACATACCTTGAGTACTTATAACTTCAGGAATGTATTGAAAAATTATTTGTTTCTCTTTTAATATGCGGCATTTATCGTGCGTCATAAATATAAAATATCGGTATGGAGAACCATACATGACTTCCATGTTCTAAGATTTATATTTAAAATCATAATCGAAATGAAATATTTCCATAGAAACTACTTCTTTCTACTTATTGCTTCAGCCTTAACCACGATACTGTGGACACTAACGTATACCACCTCACGTTGGCGCACTCAATTTTCACTGATAATGGCAGTCGATGTCACTGCCGAAAGGTATTGTTTTGCAGAAAACTTGGACCACGGCCAAATAGCAGGGGAAGGAATTTTAACAACAAACTACTTATTTGTTGCCGATAATGTAGTACACAAAAAAATTCTCCCCTCCCCCTACAACTATAATTCTCATTAATAGAAAATTACCCCCACCCCGTTAACCTAACCTCTTGATTTATAGATATTTCATCTATGTTTCTACAGTGGATTATTATGAGCTTCTTATCAGGTTACTTTATTTATCAAAATTAAGTACTTTACTCTTGTTAAACATAAAACGTTGCTGGTAAACTACCCCTTTCTCTTAACCGATCTTCACCAAAATCAATAGACCTTCAGTCTTCTACAAATCAGGAACGTATGCAAAAACTATTTGATTCTCTTTGAATTTACGGCAGTTATCTTTCCTGAAAAAAATTACCCTTGTTAAAACACAAAATGTTGCTGGTAAACTACCCCTTTCACTTAACCGATCTTCAACACAATCAACAGACCAGGAGTACTCTATAATTAAAAAAAAAGCAAAAAAGTAGTTGATTCTGTATGAATTTACGGATGTTATCGTTCGTCATATAAAAAATTACCCTTGTTAAAACAAAATGTTGCAGGTAAACTACCCCTTTCCCTTACCCGATCTTCACTAACACCAACAGGTCTTGAGTTCTCTAGAATTCAGGAACGTATGCAAAAAAGTAGTTGATTCTGTTTGAATTTACGGCAGTTATCGTTTGTCATATAAAAAGTTACCCTTGTTAAAACATAAAATGTTGTTGGTAAACTACCCCTTTTCCTTAACCGATCTTGACTAACACCAACAGGTCGTGAGAACTCTACAATACAGTGCTGTATGCAAAACATTATTTGATTCTGTTTTAATCTGAGGCTGTTATCGTTTGCCATAGAAACAAATTACCCTTGATAAAAAAACGTTGCAGGTAAACTACCCCTTTCCCGTAACGGATCTTCACCAAAATCAACAGGTCTTGAGAACTCTACAATACAGAGCTGTATGCAAAACATTATTTGATTCTGTTTGAGTTTGCGGCTCTTATCGTTTGCCATAGTAAATACCTTGTTAAAATATAAAACGTTGCTGGTAAACTACCCCTTTACCTTAACCGATCTTCAACCAAATCAACAAACCTTGAGTTCTCTATAACTCAAAAAGGTATGCAAAAGAGTAGTTGATTCGGTGTGAATTTACGGCAGTTATCGTTCGTCATAGAAAAAATGACCATTGTTAAAACATAAAATGTTGCTGGTAAACTACCCTATTCCCTTAACCGATCTACACCAAAACAAGCAGGTCGTGAGAACTTAACAATACAAGGCTGTATGCAAAACATTATTTGATTCTGTTCGAGTTTGCGGCTCTTATCGTTTGCCATAGTAAATACCTTGTTAAAATATAAAACGTTGCAGGTAAACTATCCCTTTACCTTAACCGATCTTCAACCAAATCAACAAACCTTGAGTTCTGCATAACTCAAAAAGGTATGCAAAAGAGTAGTTGATTCGGTGTGAATTTACGGCAGTTATCGTTCGTCATAGAAAAAATGACCATTGTTAAAACACAAAATGTTGCTGGTAAACTACCCCTTTCACTTAACCGATCTTCAACACAATCAACAGACCAGGAGTACTCTATAATTAAAAAAAAAAGCAAAAAAGTAGTTGATTCTGTATGAATTTACGGATGTTATCGTTCGTCATATAAAAAATTACCCTTGTTAAAACAAAATGTTGCCGGTAAACTACCCCTTTCCCTTAACCGATCTTCACTAACACCAACAGGTCTTGAGTTCTCTAGAATTCAGGAACGTATGCAAAAAAGTAGTTGATTCTGTTTGAATTTACGGCAGTTATCGTTTGTCATATAAAAAGTTACCCTTGTTAAAACATAAAATGTTGTTGGTAAACTACCCCTTTTCCTTAACCGATCTTGACTAACACCAACAGGTCGTGAGAACTCTACAATACAGGGCTGTATGCAAAACATTATTTGATTTTGTTTGAATTTGCGGCTCTTATCGTCTGCCATAGAAAATACCCTTGTTAAAACAAAACGTTGCTGGTAAACTACCCCTTTCCCTTAACCGATCTTCACCAAAAACAATAGGTTTTGAGTACTCAACAAATCAGTGGTGTATGCAAAAAAGTATTTGATTCTGTTTGAATTTGCGGCTGTTATCGTTTGCCATAGAAAGTACCCTTGTTAAAACATAAAACATTGCAGGTAAACTACCCCTTTCCCTTAACCGATCTTCACCAAAAACAATTGTCTTGATTATTCTACAATTCAGGGCTGGATGCAAAAATTTATTTGATTTGTTTGAATTTGCTGCTGTTATCGTTTGCCATTGAAAAAAATTACCCTTGATTAAAAAAAAAACTGTTGCAGGTAAACTACCTCTTTCCCTTAACCGATCTTCACCAAAAAAATACGTCTTGAGTACTCTACAAATCAGGGCTGTATGCAAAAAATTATTTGATTCTGTTTGAATTTGCGACTGTTATCGTTTGCCATAGAAAAAATCTACAGACACAGACACGCACACTGACGCTTTTCGAAAAATTACTATTCATGTTTTGAGTGTAATAGAATCAGAATCTGCAATAATCACGAACATAATTTTTTTAAGGCCATCACCATACTTCCATTACCTTAAATAACATGGAAGTAAATATCGGTATGGAGGACCATACATGGCTTCCATGTTCTAAGATTTATGTTTAAAATCATTTACGAAATGAAGTGTTTCCTTAGAAACTACTACTTTCCACTTATTACTTCAGCCTTAACCACAGTATTGTGGTCCCTAACGTATACCACCACACGTTATCGCAGTCGATTTTCACTGATGATGGCAGTCGACGGCACTGCTGAAACGTCTAGTTTTGCAGAAGAAATTGGACTACGGCCAAACAGCCCGGGAAGGAATTTTAACAACAAACTACTACTTTGTTGCCGATAACGTAGTACACATAAAAATTATCCCCTCCCCTTTCAACTATAATTTTCATTTATAGAAAATTACCCCCACCCCGTTCAACTAGCCTCTTCATTTATAGATATTTCATATACGTTTCTACAGTGGAGTATTATGATCTTCTTATCAGGATACTTTATATATCAAAATTAAATACTTTACTCTTGTTACAACAAAAAAAGTTTCTGGTAAACTACCCTTTCCCCGTAACCGATCTTCACACCAAAATAAACAGGCCTTGCGTTCTCTACAGTTTAGGGACGTATGCAAAAAATTATTTGATTATTGTTGAATTTACGGCAGTTATCGTTCGCCACAGACAAGATTAACCTTGTTATCACATAAAACGTTCAGGTAAACTACCCCTTTATTTTAACCGATCTTCACCAAAATCAATAGGTCTAGAGTCCTCTACAATTCAGGGATGCATGCAAAACATTATTTGATTCTGTCAGTATGTACGACAGTTATCGTTCGTCATAGAAACAATTACTCTTGTTAAAACATTAAAGGTGGCCGGTAAACTACCCCTTTCCCTTAACCGATCTTCACCAAAATCAACGGACCTTCAGTTGTTGACAAGTCAGGAAAGTATTCAAAATATTGTTTGATTCCCTTTGAATGTAAAGCAGTTATCGTTCGTCATAGAAAAAATTACCCTTGTTAAAACATAAAACGGAAGTAAACTACCCCTTTCCACTAACAGATCTTCACCAAAATCAACATACCTTGAGTACTTAAAACTTCAGGAATGTATTGAAAAATTATTTGTTTCTCTTTTAATATGCGGCATTTATCGTGCGTCATAAATATAAAATATCGGTATGGAGAACCATACATGACTTCCATGTTCTAAGATTTATATTTAAAATCATAATCGAAATGAAATATTTCCATAGAAACTACTTCTTTCTACTTATTGCTTCAGCCTTAACCACGATACTGTGGACACTAACGTATACCACCTCACGTTGGCGCACTCAATTTTCACTGATAATGGCAGTCGATGGCACTGCCGAAAGGTATTGTTTTGCAGAAAACTTGGACCACGGCCAAATAGCAGGGGAAGGAATTTTAACAACAAACTACTTATTTGTTGCCGATAATGTAGTACACAAAAAAATTCTCCCCTCCCCCTACAACTATAATTCTCATTAATAGAAAATTACCCCCACCTCGTTAACCTAACCTCTTGATTTATAGATATTTCATCTATGTTTCTACAGTGGATTATTATGAGCTTCTTATCAGGTTACTTTATTTATCAAAATTAAGTACTTTACTCTTGTTAAACATAAAACGTTGCTGGTAAACTACCCCTTTCTCTTAACCGATCTTCACCAAAATCAATAGACCTTCAGTCTTCTACAAATCAGGAACGTATGCAAAAACTATTTGATTCTCTTTGAATTTACGGCAGTTATCTTTCCTGAAAAAAATTACCCTTGTTAAAACACAAAATGTTGCTGGTAAACTACCCCTTTCACTTAACCGATCTTCAACACAATCAACAGACCAGGAGTACTCTATAATTAAAAAAAAAGCAAAAAAGTAGTTGATTCTGTATGAATTTACGGATGTTATCGTTCGTCATATAAAAAATTACCCTTGTTAAAACAAAATGTTGCAGGTAAACTACCCCTTTCCCTTAACCGATCTTCACTAACACCAACAGGTCTTGAGTTCTCTAGAATTCAGGAACGTATGCAAAAAAGTAGTTGATTCTGTTTGAATTTACGGCAGTTATCGTTTGTCATATAAAAAGTTACCCTTGTTAAAACATAAAATGTTGTTGGTAAACTACCCCTTTTCCTTAACCGATCTTGACTAACACCAACAGGTCGTGAGAACTCTACAATACAGGGCTGTATGCAAAACATTATTTGATTCTGTTTTAATCTGAGGCTGTTATCGTTTGCCATAGAAACAAATTACCCTTGATAAAAAAACGTTGCAGGTAAACTACCCCTTTCCCGTAACGGATCTTCACCAAAATCAACAGGTCTTGAGAACTCTACAATACAGAGCTGTATGCAAAACATTATTTGATTCTGTTTGAGTTTGCGGCTCTTATCGTTTGCCATAGTAAATACCTTGTTAAAATATAAAACGTTGCCGGTAAACTACCCCTTTACCTTAACCGATCTTCAACCAAATCAACAAACCTTGAGTTCTGTATAACTCAAAAAGGTATGCAAAAGAGTAGTTGATTCGGTGTGAATTTACGGCAGTTATCGTTCGTCATAGAAAAATGACCATTGTTAAAACATAAAATGTTGCTGGTAAACTACCCTATTCCCTTAACCGATCTACACCAAAACAAGCAGGTCGTGAGAACTTAACAATACAAGGCTGTATGCAAAACATTATTTGATTCTGTTCGAGTTTGCGGCTCTTATCGTTTGCCATAGTAAATACCTTGTTAAAATATAAAACGTTGCAGGTAAACTATCCCTTTACCTTAACCGATCTTCAACCAAATCAACAAACCTTGAGTTCTGCATAACTCAAAAAGGTATGCAAAAGAGTAGTTGATTCGGTGTGAATTTACGGCAGTTATCGTTCGTCATAGAAAAAATGACCATTGTTAAAACACAAAATGTTGCTGGTAAACTACCCCTTTCACTTAACCGATCTTCAACACAATCAACAGACCAGGAGTACTCTATAATTAAAAAAAAAAAGCAAAAAAGTAGTTGATTCTGTATGAATTTACGGATGTTATCGTTCGTCATATAAAAAATTACCCTTGTTAAAACAAAATGTTGCCGGTAAACTACCCCTTTCCCTTAACCGATCTTCACTAACACCAACAGGTCTTGAATTCTCTAGAATTCAGGAACGTATGCAAAAAAGTAGTTGATTCTGTTTGAATTTACGGCAGTTATCGTTTGTCATATAAAAAGTTACCCTTGTTAAAACATAAAATGTTGTTGGTAAACTACCCCTTTTCCTTAACCGATCTTGACTAACACCAACAGGTCGTGAGAACTCTACAATACAGGGCTGTATGCAAAACATTATTTGATTCTGTTTTAATCTGAGGCTGTTATCGTTTGCCATAGAAACAAATTACCCTTGATAAAAAAACGTTGAAGGTAAACTACCCCTTTCCCGTAACGGATCTTCACCAAAATCAACAGGTCTTGAGATCTCTACAATAAAGAGCTGTATGCAAAACATTATTTGATTCTGTTTGCAAATACCCTTGTTAAAACAAAATGTTGCAGGTAAACTACCCCTTTCCCTTAACCGATCTTCACCAAAAACAACAGGTCTTGAGTACTCAACAAATGAGGGCAGTATGCAAAAAATTATTTGATTCTGTTTGAATTTGCGGCTGTTATTGTTTGCCATAGAAAATACTCTCGTTAAAACATAAAACGTTGCAGGTAAACTACCCATTTCCCTTAACCGATCTTCACCAAAAACAGTTGTCTTGATAACTCTACAATTCAGGACTGTATGCAAAAAATTATTTGATCTGTTTGAAAATGCGACTTTTATCATTTGCCATAGAAAAAAATCTACACACACACACACACACACACACACACACACACACACACACACACACACACACACACACACACACACACACACACACACACACACACACACACACACACACACACACACACACACACACACACACACACACACACACACACACACACACACACACACACACACACACACACACACACACACACACTTTTCGAAAAATGTCTTTGGTCATGTTTTGAGTGTAGTACAATCAGAATCTGCAATGATCACAAACATGATTTTTTTTGCCATCACCATACTTCCATTACCTTAAGGAACATGGAAGTAAATATCGGTATGGAGAACCATACATGGCTTCCTTGTTCTAAGATTTATATTTAAAATCATTTACGAAATGAATGGTTTCCTTAGAAACTACTACTTTCCACTTATTACTTCAGCCTTAACCACAGTATTGTGGTCACTAACGTATACCACCACACGTTATCGCACTCGATTTTCACTGATGATGGCAGTCGACGGCACTGCTGAAACGTCTGGTTTTGCAGAAAAAATAGGACTACGGCCAAACAGTCCGGGAATGAATTTGAACAACAAACTACTACTTTGCTGCCGACAGTGTAGTACACATATTAAAATTATCTCCTCCCCTTCTACTATAATTTTCATTAATACAAAATTACCCCCACCCCGTTCACCTAACCTCTTCATTTATAGATATTTCTTCTACTTTTCTACAGTGGATTATTATGAGCTTATTATCAGGATACTTTATTTATCAAAATTAAGTACTTTACTCTTGTTAAAACATAAAACGTTGCAGGTAAACTACCCCTTTCTCTTAACCAATCTTCACCAAAATCAATAGACCTTCAGTCCTCTACAATACAGGGACGCATACAAAAAAATAGTTGATTCTGTTTGAATGTGCGGCAGTTATCGTTCGTCATGAAAACATTTCTCTTGTTACAACATAAAATGTTGCTGGTAAACTACTCCTTTCCCGTACCCGATTTTCACCAGAATCAATAGGTCTTGAGTTCTCTACAAATCAGGAATATATGCAAAAAAATATTCGATTCTCTTTGAATTTACGGCAGTTGTCTTTCGTCATAAAATGAATTACCCTTGATAAAACATAAAATGTCGCTGGTAAACTACCCCTTTCCCTTAACCGATCTTCACTAAAACCAACAGGTCTTGAGTTCTCTAGAATTCAGGTACGTATGCAAAAAAGTAGTTGATTCTGTTTTAATTTACGGCTGTTATCGTTTGTCATATAAAAAAATTACCCTTGTTAAAACATAAAATGTTGCTGGTAAACTAACCCTTTTCCTTAATCGATCTTGACTAACACCAACAGGTCGTGAGACTCTACAATACAGAGCTGTATGCAAAACATTGTTTGATTCTGTTAGAATCTGAGGCTGTTATCGTTTGCCATTGAAACAAATTACCCTTGATAAAAAAAGTTGCAGGTAAACTACCCCTTTCCCGTAACGGATATTCACCAAAATCAACAGGTCTTGAGATCTCTACAATAAAGAGCTGTATGCAAAACATTATTTGATTCTGTTTGAGTTTGCGGCTCTTATCATTTGGCATAGTAAATACCTTGTTAAAATATAAAACGCTGCAGGTAAACTACCCCTTTACCTTAACCGATCTTCAACCAAATCAACAAACCTTGAGTTCTGTATAACTCAAAAAGGTATGCAAAAGAGTAGTTGATTCGGTTTGAATTTACTGCAGTTATCGTTCGTCATAGAAAAAATGACCCTTGTTAAAACATAAAATGTTGCTGGTAAACTACCCTATTCCCTTAACCGATCTACACCAAAACAAGCAGGTATTGAGAACTCTACAATTCAGGGATGTATGCAAACAATTATTTGATTCTGTTTGAATTTGCGGCTGTTATCGTTTGCATAGAAAAAGTTACCCTTTATAAAAAAACGTTGCGGGTAAACCACCCCCTTTCCCTTAACCGATCTTCAACAAAATCAATATGCCTTGAGTACTCTACAATTCAGGGCTGTATGCAAAACATTATTTGATTCTGTTTGAAATTGCGGCTCTTATCGTTTGCCATAGAAAATAACCTTGTTAAAACAAAAAATGTTGCTGGTAAACTACCCCTTATCCTTAACCGATCTTCAACAAAATCAATAGACATTGAGTTCTGTATATTTCAAAAAGGTATGCAAATGAGTAGTTGATTCTGTTTGAAATTACAGTAATTATCGTTTTTTATATATAAAATTTCCATTGTTAAAACATAAATTGTTACCGGTAAACTACCCTATTCCTTTAACTGATCTTCACCAAAATAAAACAGTTCTTGAGAACTCTAAAATTCAGGGCTGTATGCAAAACATTATTTGATTTTGTTTGAATTTGCGGCTCTTATCGTCTGCCATAGAAAATACCCTTGTTAAAACAAAACGTTGCAGGTAAACTACCCCTTTCCCTTAACCGATCTTCACCAAAAACAATAGGTTTTGAGTACTCAACAAGTCAGTGCTGTATGCAAAAAAGTATTTGATTCTGTTTGAATTTGCGGCTGTTATCGTTTGCCATAGAAAGTACCCTTGTTAAAACATAAAACATTGCAGGTAAACTACCCCTTTCCCTTAACCGATCTTCACCAAAAACAATTGTCTTGATAATTCTACAATTCAGGGCTGGATGCAAAAATTTATTTGATTTGTTTGAATTTGCTGCTGTTATCGTTTGCCATTGAAAAAAATTACCCTTGATTAAAAAAAAAACTGTTGCAGGTAAACTACCTCTTTCCCTTAACCGATCTTCACCAAAAAAATACGTCTTGAGTACTCTACAAATCAGGGCTGTATGTAAAAAAAATTATTTGATTCTGTTTGAATTTGCGACTGTTATCGTTTGCCACAGAAAAAATCTACAGACACAGACACGCACACTGACGCTTTTCGAAAAATTACTATTTCATGTTTTGAGTGTAATAGAATCAGAATCTGCAATAATCACAAACATAATTTTTTTAAGGCCATCACCATACTTCCATTACCTTAAATAACATGGAAGTAAATATCGGTATGGAGAACCATACATGGCTTCCATGTTCTAAGATTTATGTTTAAAATCATTTACGAAATGAAATGTTTCCTTAGAAACTACTACTTTCCACTTATTACTTCAGCCTTAACCACAGTATTGTGGTCCCTAACGTATACCACCACACGTTATCGCACTCGATTTTCACTGATGATGGCAGTCGACGGCACTGCTGAAACGTCTAGTTTTGCAGAAGAAATTGGACTACGGCCAAACAGCCCGGGAAGGAATTTTAACAACAAACTACTACTTTGTTGCCGATAACGTAGTACACATAAAAATTATCCCCTCCCCTTTCAACTATAATTTTCATTTATAGAAAATTACCCCCACCCCGTTCAACTAGCCTCTTCATTTATAGATATTTCATATACGTTTCTACAGTGGAGTATTAAGATCTTCTTATCAGGATACTTTATATATCAAAATTAAATACTTTACTCTTGTTACAACAAAAAAAGTTTCTGGTAAACTACCCTTTCCCCGTAACCGATCTTCACACCAAAATAAACAGGCCTTGCGTTCTCTACAGTTTAGGGACGTATGCAAAAAATTATTTGATTATTGTTGAATTTACGGCAGTTATCGTTCGCCACAGACAAGATTAACCTTGTTATCACATAAAACGTTCAGGTAAACTACCCCTTTATTTTAACCGATCTTCACCAAAATCAATAGGTCTAGAGTCCTCTACAATTCAGGGATGCATGCAAAACATTATTTGATTCTGTCAGTATGTACGACAGTTATCGTTCGTCATAGAAACAATTACTCTTGTTAAAACATTAAAGGTGGCCGGTAAACTACCCCTTTCCCTTAACCGATCTTCACCAAAATCAACGGACCTTCAGTTGTTGACAAGTCAGGAAAGTATTCAAAATATTGTTTGATTCCCTTTGAATGTAAGGCAGTTATCGTTCGTCATAGAAAAAATTACCCTTGTTAAAACATAAAACGGAAGTAAACTACCCCTTTCCACTAACAGATCTTCACCAAAATCAACATACCTTGAGTACTTAAAACTTCAGGAATGTATTGAAAAATTATTTGTTTCTCTTTTAATATGCGGCATTTATCGTGCGTCATAAATATAAAATATCGGTATGGAGAACCATACATGACTTCCATGTTCTAAGATTTATATTTAAAATCATAATCGAAATGAAATATTTCCATAGAAACTACTTCTTTCTACTTATTGCTTCAGCCTTAACCACGATACTGTGGACACTAACGTATACCACCTCACGTTGGCGCACTCAATTTTCACTGATAATGGCAGTCGATGGCACTGCCGAAAGGTATGGTTTTGCAGAAAACTTGGACCACGGCCAAATAGCAGGGGAAGGAATTTTTAACAACAAACTACTTATTTGTTGCCGATAATGTAGTACACAAAAAAATTCTCCCCTCCCCCTACAACTATAATTCTCATTAATAGAAAATTACCCCCACCCCGTTAACCTAACCTCTTGATTTATAGATATTTCATCTATGTTTCTACAGTGGATTATTATGAGCTTCTTATCAGGTTACTTTATTTATCAAAATTAAGTACTTTACTCTTGTTAAAACATAAAACGTTGAAGGTAAACTACCCCTTTCTCTTAACCGATCTTCACCAAAATCAATAGACCTTCAGTCTTCTACAAATCAGGAACGTATGCAAAAACTATTTGATTCTCTTTGAATTTACGGCAGTTATCTTTCCTGAAAAAAATTACCCTAGTTAAAACACAAAATGTTGCTGGTAAACTACACCTTTCACTTAACCGATCTTCAACACAATCAACAGACCAGGAGTACTCTATAATTAAAAAAAAAAAGCAAAAAAGTAGTTGATTCTGTATGAATTTACGGATGTTATCGTTCGTCATATAAAAAATTACCCTTGTTAAAACAAAATGTTGCAGGTAAACTACCCCTTTCCCTTAACCGATCTTCACCAAAAACAACAGGTCTTGAGTACTCAACAAATGAGGGCAGTATGCAAAAAATTATTTGATTCTGTTTGAATTTGCGGCTGTTATTGTTTGCCATAGAAAGTACCCTCGTTAAAACATAAAACGTTGCAGGTAAACTACCCCTTTCCCTTAACCGATCTTCACCAAAAACAGTTGTCTTGATAACTCTACAATTCAGGACTGTATGCAAAAAATTATTTGATCTGTTTGAAAATGCGACTTTTATCATTTGCCATAGAAAAAAATCTACACACACACACACACACACACACACGCACGCACACACACACACACACACACACACACACACACACACACACACACACACACACACACACACACACACACACACACACACACACACACACACACACACACACACACACACTTTTCGAAAAATGTCTTTGGTCATGTTTTGAGTGTAGTACAATCAGAATCTGCAATGATCACAAACATGATTTTTTTTGCCATCACCATACTTCCATTACCTTAAGGAACATGGAAGTAAATATCGGTATGGAGAACCATACATGGCTTCCTTGTTCTAAGATTTATATTTAAAATCATTTACGAAATGAAATGTTTCCATAGAAACTACTACTTTCCACTTATTGCTTCAGCCTTAACCACAGTATTGTGGTCACTAACGTATACCACCACACGTTATCGCACTCGATTTTCACTGATGATGGCAGTCGACGGCACTGCTGAAACGTCTGGTTTTGCAGAAAAAATAGGACTACGGCCAAACAGTCCGGGAATGAATTTGAACAACAAACTACTACTTTGTTGCCGACAGTGTAGTACACATATTAAAATTATCTCCTCCCCTTCTACTATAATTTTCATTAATACAAAATTACCCCCACCCCGTTCACCTAACCTCTTCATTTATAGATATTTCTTCTACTTTTCTACAGTGGATTATTATGAGCTTATTATCAGGATACTTTATTTATCAAAATTAAGTACTTTACTCTTGTTAAAACATAAAACGTTGCAGGTAAACTACCCCTTTCTCTTAACCAATCTTCACCAAAATCAATAGACCTTCAGTCCTCTACAATACAGGGACGCATGCAAAAAAATAGTTGATTCTGTTTGAATGTGCGGCAGTTATCGTTCGTCATGGAAACATTTCTCTTGTTACAACATAAAATGTTGCTGGTAAACTACTCCTTTCCCGTACCCGATTTTCACCAGAATCAATAGGTCTTGAGTTCTCTACAAATCAGGAATATATGCAAAAAAATATTCGATTCTCTTTGAATTTACGGCAGTTGTCTTTCGTCATAAAATGAATTACCCTTGATAAAACATAAAATGTCGCTGGTAAACTACTGGTAAACTACCCCTTTCCCTTAACCGATCTTCACTAAAACCAACAGGTCTTGAGTTCTCTAGAATTCAGGTACGTATGCAAAAAAGTAGTTGATTCTGTTTTAATTTACGGCTGTTATCGTTTGTCATATAAAAAATTACCCTTGTTAAAACATAAAATGTTGCTGGTAAACTAACCCTTTTCCTTAATCGATCTTGACTAACACCAACAGGTCGTGAGACTCTACAATACAGAGCTGTATGCAAAACATTGTTTGATTCTGTTAGAATCTGAGGCTGTTATCGTTTGCCATTGAAACAAATTACCCTTGATAAAAAAAGTTGCCGGTAAACTACCCCTTTCCCGTAACGGATATTCACCAAAATCAACAGGTCTTGAGATCTCTACAATAAAGAGCTGTATGCAAAACATTATTTGATTCTGTTTGAGTTTGCGGCTCTTATCATTTGGCATAGTAAATACCTTGTTAAAATATAAAACGCTGCAGGTAAACTACCCCTTTACCTTAACCGATCTTCAACCAAATCAACAAACCTTGAGTTCTGTATAACTCAAAAAGGTATGCAAAAGAGTAGTTGATTCGGTTTGAATTTACTGCAGTTATCGTTCGTCATAGAAAAAATGACCCTTGTTAAAACATAAAATGTTGCTGGTAAACTACCCTATTCCCTTAACCGATCTACACCAAAACAAGCAGGTATTGAGAACTCTACAATTCAGGGATGTATGCAAACAATTATTTGATTCTGTTTGAATTTGCGGCTGTTATCGTTTGCATAGAAAAAGTTACCCTTTATAAAAAAACGTTGCTGGTAAACCACCCCCTTTCCCTTAACCGATCTTCAACAAAATCAATATGCCTTGAGTACTCTACAATTCAGGGCTGTATGCAAAACATTATTTGATTCTGTTTGAAATTGCGGCTCTTATCGTTTGCCATAGAAAATAACCTTGTTAAAACAAAAAATGTTGCTGGTAAACTACCCCTTATCCTTAACCGATCTTCAACAAAATCAATAGACATTGAGTTCTGTATATTTCAAAAAGGTATGCAAATGAGTAGTAGATTCTGTTTGAAATTACAGTAATTATCGTTTTTTATATATAAAATTTCCATTGTTAAAACATAAATTGTTACCGGTAAACTACCCTATTCCTTTAACTGATCTTCACCAAAATAAAACAGTTCTTGAGAACTCTAAAATTCAGGGCTGTATGCAAAACATTATTTGATTTTGTTTGAATTTGCGGCTCTTATCGTCTGCCATAGAAAATACCCTTGTTAAAACAAAACGTTGCTGGTAAACTACCCCTTTCCCTTAACCGATCTTCACCAAAAACAATAGGTTTTGAGTACTCAACAAATCAGTGCTGTATGCAAAAAAGTATTTGATTCTGTTTGAATTTGCGGCTGTTATCGTTTGCCATAGAAAGTACCCTTGTTAAAACATAAAACATTGCAGGTAAACTACCCCTTTCCCTTAACCGATCTTCACCAAAAACAATTGTCTTGATAATTCTACAATTCAGGGCTGGATGCAAAAATTTATTTGATTTGTTTGAATTTGCTGCTGTTATCGTTTGCCATTGAAAAAAATTACCCTTGATTAAAAAAAAAACTGTTGCAGGTAAACTACCTCTTTCCCTTAACCGATCTTCACCAAAAAAATACGTCTTGAGTACTCTACAAATCAGGGCTGTATGTAAAAAAAATTATTTGTTTCTGTTTGAATTTGCGACTGTTATCGTTTGCCACAGAAAAAATCTACAGACACAGACACGCACACTGACGCTTTTCGAAAAATTACTATTTCATGTTTTGAGTGTAATAGAATCAGAATCTGCAATAATCACAAACATAATTTTTTTAAGGCCATCACCATACTTCCATTACCTTAAATAACATGGAAGTAAATATCGGTATGGAGAACCATACATGGCTTCCATGTTCTAAGATTTATGTTTAAAATCATTTACGAAATGAAATGTTTCCTTAGAAACTACTACTTTCCACTTATTACTTCAGCCTTAACCACAGTATTGTGGTCCCTAACGTATACCACCACACGTTATCGCACTCGATTTTCACTGATGATGGCAGTCGACGGCACTGCTGAAACCTCTAGTTTTGCAGAAGAAATTGGACTACGGCCAAACAGCCCGGGAAGGAATTTTAACAACAAACTACTACTTTGTTGCCGATAACGTAGTACACATAAAAATTATCCCCTCCCCTTTCAACTATAATTTTCATTTATAGAAAATTACCCCCACCCCGTTCAACTAGCCTCTTCATTTATAGATATTTCATATACGTTTCTACAGTGGAGTATTAAGATCTTCTTATCAGGATACTTTATATATCAAAATTAAATACTTTACTCTTGTTACAACAAAAAAAGTTTCTGGTAAACTACCCTTTCCCCGTAACCGATCTTCACACCAAAATAAACAGGCCTTGCGTTCTCTACAGTTTAGGGACGTATGCAAAAAATTATTTGATTATTGTTGAATTTACGGCAGTTATCGTTCGCCACAGACAAGATTAACCTTGTTATCACATAAAACGTTCAGGTAAACTACCCCTTTATTTTAACCGATCTTCACCAAAATCAATAGGTCTAGAGTCCTCTACAATTCAGGGATGCATGCAAAACATTATTTGATTCTGTCAGTATGTACGACAGTTATCGTTCGTCATAGAAACAATTACTCTTGTTAAAACATTAAAGGTGGCCGGTAAACTACCCCTTTCCCTTAACCGATCTTCACCAAAATCAACGGACCTTCAGTTGTTGACAAGTCAGGAAAGTATTCAAAATATTGTTTGATTCCCTTTGAATGTAAGGCAGTTATCGTTCGTCATAGAAAAAATTACCCTTGTTAAAACATAAAACGGAAGTAAACTACCCCTTTCCACTAACAGATCTTCACCAAAATCAACATACCTTGAGTACTTAAAACTTCAGGAATGTATTGAAAAATTATTTGTTTCTCTTTTAATATGCGGCATTTATCGTGCGTCATAAATATAAAATATCGGTATGGAGAACCATACATGACTTCCATGTTCTAAGATTTATATTTAAAATCATAATCGAAATGAAATATTTCCATAGAAACTACTTCTTTCTACTTATTGCTTCAGCCTTAACCACGATACTGTGGACACTAACGTATACCACCTCACGTTGGCGCACTCAATTTTCACTGATAATGGCAGTCGATGGCACTGCCGAAAGGTATGGTTTTGCAGAAAACTTGGACCACGGCCAAATAGCAGGGGAAGGAATTTTAACAACAAACTACTTATTTGTTGCCGATAATGTAGTACAGAAAAAAATTCTCCCCTCCCCCTACAACTATAATTCTCATTAATAGAAAATTACCCCCACCCCGTTAACCTAACCTCTTGATTTATAGATATTTCATCTATGTTTCTACAGTGGATTATTATGAGCTTCTTATCAGGTTACTTTATTTATCAAAATTAAGTACTTTACTCTTGTTAAAACATAAAACGTTGAAGGTAAACTACCCCTTTCTCTTAACCGATCTTCACCAAAATCAATAGACCTTCAGTCTTCTACAAATCAGGAACGTATGCAAAAACTATTTGATTCTCTTTGAATTTACGGCAGTTATCTTTCCTGAAAAAAATTACCCTAGTTAAAACACAAAATGTTGCTGGTAAACTACCCCTTTCACTTAACCGATCTTCAACACAATCAACAGACCAGGAGTACTCTATAATTAAAAAAAAAAAGCAAAAAAGTAGTTGATTCTGTATGAATTTACGGATGTTATCGTTCGTCATATAAAAAATTACCCTTGTTAAAACAAAATGTTGCAGGTAAACTACCCCTTTCCCTTAACCGATCTTCACTAACACCAACAGGTCTTGAGTTCTCTAGAATTCAGGAACGTATGCAAAAAAGTAGTTGATTCTGTTTGAATTTACGGCAGTTATCGTTTGTCATATAAAAAGTTACCCTTGTTAAAACATAAAATGTTGTTGGTAAACTACCCCTTTTCCTTAACCGATCTTGACTAACACCAACAGGTCGTGAGAACTCTACAATACAGGGCTGTATGCAAAACATTATTTGATTCTGTTTTAATCTGAGGCTGTTATCTTTTGCCATATAAACAAATTACCCTTGATAAAAAAACGTTGCCGGTAAACTACCCCTTTCCCGTAACGGATCTTCACCAAAATCAACAGGTCTTGAGAACTCTACAATACAGAACTGTATGCAAAACATTATTTGATTCTGTTTGAGTTTGCGGCTCTTATCGTTTGCCATAGTAAATACCTTGTTAAAATATAAAACGTTGCAGGTAAACTACCCCTTTACCTTAACCGATCTTCAACCAAATCAACAAACCTTGAGTTCTGTATAACTCAAAAAGGTATGCAAAAGAGTAGTTGATTCGGTGTGAATTTACGGCAGTTATCGTTCGTCATAGAAAAAATGACCATTGTTAAAACATAAAATGTTGCTGGTAAACTACCCTATTCCCTTAACCGATCTACACCAAAACAAGCAGGTCGTGAGAACTTAACAATACAAGGCTGTATGCAAAACATTATTTGATTCTGTTTGAGTTTGCGGCTCTTATCGTTTGCCATAGTAAATACCTTGTTAAAATATAAAACGTTGCAGGTAAACTATCCCTTTACCTTAACCGATCTTCAACCAAATCAACAAACCTTGAGTTCTGCATAACTCAAAAAGGTATCCAAAGAGTAGTTGATTCGGTGTGAATTTACGGCAGTTATCGTTCGTCATAGAAAAAATGACCATTGTTAAAACACAAAATGTTGCTGGTAAACTACCCTATTCCCTTAACCGATCTTCACCAAAAACAATAGGTCTTGAGTACTCTACAAATCAGGGCTGTTTGCAAGAAAGTAGTTGATTCTGTTTGAATTTACGGCAGTTATCGTTTGTCATATAAAAAGTTACCCTTGTTAAAACATAAAATGTTGCTGGTAAACTATCCCTTTCCCTTAACCGATCTTCACCAAAAACAATACGTCCTGAGAATTCTACAATTCTGGAATGTATGCAAATAATTATTTGATTCTGTTTAAATTTGCGGTGTTTATCGTTTGACATAGAAAATACCCTTGTTAAAATATAAAATGTTGCTGTTAAACTACCCCTTTCCCCTAACCGATCTTCACCAAAAACAAAATGTCTTGAGTACTCTACAATTCAGGGCTGTATGCAAAACATTATTTGATTCTGTTTGCAAATACCCTTGTTAAAACAAAATGTTGCAGGTAAACTACCCCTTTCCCTTAACCGATCTTCACCAAAAACAACAGGTCTTGAGTACTCAACAAATGAGGGCAGTATGCAAAAAATTATTTGATTCTGTTTGAATTTACGGCTACGGCTGTTATTGTTTGCCATAGAAAATACCCTCGTTAAAACATAAAACGTTGCAGGTAAACTACCCCTTTCCCTTAACCGATCTTCACCAAAAACAGTTGTCTTGATAACTCTACAATTCAGGACTGTATGCAAAAAATTATTTGATCTGTTTGAAAATGCGACTTTTATCATTTGCCATAGAAAAAAATCTACACACACACACACACACACACACACACACACACACACACACACACACACACACACACACACACACACACACACACACACACACACACACACACACACACACACACACACACACACACACACACACACACACACACACACACACACACACACACACACACACACACACACACACACACACACACACACACACACACACACACACACACACACACACACACACACACACACACACACACACACACACACACACACACACACACACACACACACACACACACACACACACACACACACACACACACACACACACTCACTCACACACACGCACACACACACACACACACACACACTCACACACACACACACTTTTCGAAAAATGTCTTTGGTCATGTTTTGAGTGTAGTACAATCAGAATCTGCAATGATCACAAACATGATTTTTTTTGCCATCACCATACTTCCATTACCTTAAGGAACATGGAAGTAAATATCGGTATGGAGAACCATACATGGCTTCCTTGTTCTAAGATTTATATTTAAAATCATTTACGAAATGAAATGTTTCCATAGAAACTACTACTTTCCACTTATTGCTTCAGCCTTAACCACAGTATTGTGGTCACTAACGTATACCACCACACGTTATCGCACTCGATTTTCACTGATGATGGCAGTCGACGGCACTGCTGAAACGTCTGGTTTTGCAGAAAAAATAGGACTACGGCCAAACAGTCCGGGAATGAATTTGAACAACAAACTACTACTTTGTTGCCGACAGTGTAGTACACATATTAAAATTATCTTTTCCCCTTCTACTATAATTTTCATTAATACAAAATTACCCCCACCCCGTTCACCTAACCTCTTCATTTATAGATATTTCTTCTACTTTTCTACAGTGGATTATTATGAGCTTATTATCAGGATACTTTATTTATCAAAATTAAGTACTTTACTCTTGTTAAAACATAAAACGTTGCAGGTAAACTACCCCTTTCTCTTAACCAATCTTGATATATGATAATGCAAAAAAGTTTCTGGTAAACTACCCTTTCCCCGTAACCGATCTTCACACCAAAATAAACAGGCTTTCCGTTCTCTACAGTTTAGGGACGTATGCAAAAAATTATTTGATTCTCTTTGAATTTACGGCAGTTATCTTTCCTGAAAAAAATTACCCTTGTTAAAACACAAAATGTTGCAGGTAAACTACCCCTTTCCCTTAACCGATCTTCACTAACACCAACAGGTCTTGAGTTCTCTAGAATTCAGGAACGTATGCAAAAAAGTATTTGATTCTGTTTGAATTTACGGCAGTTATCGTTTGTCATATAAAAAGTTACCCTTGTTAAAACATAAAATGTTTTTGGTAAACTACCCCTTTTCCTTAACCGATCTTGACTAACACCAACAGGTCGTGAGAACTCTACAATACAGGGCTGTATGCAAAACATTATTTGATTCTGTTTTAATCTGAGGCTGTTATCGTTTGCCATAGAAACAAATTACCCTTGATAAAAAAACGTTGCAGGTAAACTACCACTTTCCCGTAACGGATCTTCACCAAAATCATCAGGTCTTGAGAACTCTACAATACAGAGCTGTATGCAAAACATTATTTGATTCTGTTTGAGTTTGCGGCTCTTATCGTTTGCCATAATAAATACCTTGTTAAAATATAAAACGTTGCAGGTAAACTACCCCTTTACCTTAACCGATCTTCAACCAAATCAACAAACCTTGAGTTCTGTATAACTCAAAAAGGTACGCAAAAGAGTAGTTGATTCGGTGTGAATTTACGGCAGTTATCGTTCGTCAAAAAAAAAAAATGACCATTGTTAAAACATAAAATGTTGCTGGTAAACTACCCTATTCCCTTAACCGATCTACACCAAAACAAGCAGGTCGTGAGAACTTAACAATACAAGGCTGTATGCAAAACATTATTTGATTCTGTTTGAGTTTGCGGCTCTTATCGTTTGCCATAGTAAATACCTTGTTAAAATATAAAACGTTGCAGGTAAACTATCCCTTTACCTTAACCGATCTTCAACCAAATCAACAAACCTTGAGTTCTGCATAACTCAAAAAGGTATGCAAAAGAGTAGTTGATTCGGTGTGAATTTACGGCAGTTATCGTTCGTCATAGAAAAAATGACCATTGTTAAAACACAAAATGTTGCTGGTAAACTACCCTATTCCCTTAACCGATCTTCACCAAAAACAATAGGTCTTGAGTACTCTACAAATCAGGGCTGTTTGCAAAATAGTAGTTGATTCTGTTTGAATTTACGGCAGTTATCGTTTGTCATATAAAAAGTTACCCTTGTTAAAACATAAAATGTTGCTGGTAAACTATCCCTTTCCCTTAACCGATCTTCACCAAAAACAATACGTCCTGAGAATTCTACAATTCTGGAATGTATGCAAATAATTATTTGATTCTGTTGAAATTTGCGTGTTTATCGTTTGACATAGAAAATACCCTTGTTAAAATATAAAATGTTGCTGTTAAACTACCCCTTTCCCTTAACCGATCTTCACCAAAAACAAAATGTCTTGAGTACTCTACAATTCAGGGCTGTATGCAAAACATTATTTGATTCTGTTTGCAAATACCCTTGTTAAAACAAAATGTTGCCGGTAAACTACCCCTTTCCCTTAACCGATCTTCACCAAAAACAACAGGTCTTGAGTACTCAACAAATGAGGGCAGTATGCAAAAAATTATTCGATTCTGTTTGAATTTGCGGCTGTTATTGTTTGCCATAGAAAATACCCTCGTTAAAACATAAAACGTTGCAGGTAAACTACCCCTTTCCCTTAACCGATCTTCACCAAAAACAGTTGTCTTGATAACTCTACAATTCAGGACTGTATGCAAAAAATTATTTGATCTGTTTGAAAATGCGACTTTTATCATTTGCCATAGAAAAAAAACTACACACACACACACACACACACACACACACACACACACACACACACACACACACACACACACACACACACACACACACACACACACACACACACACACACACACACACACACACACACACACACACACACACACACACACACACACACACACACACACACACACACATACACACACACACACACACACACACACACACACACACACACACACACACACACACACTTTTCGAAAAATGACTTTGGTCATGTTTTGAGTGTAGTACAATCAGAATCTGCAATGATCAAAAACATGATTTTTTTTGCCATCACCATACTTCCATTACCTTAAGGAACATGGAAGTAAATATCGGTATGGAGAACCATACATGGCTTCCTTGTTCTAAGATTTATATTTAAAATCATTTACGAAATGAAATGTTTCCATAGAAACTACTACTTTCCACTGATTGCTTCAGCCTTAACCACAGTATTGTGGTCACTAACGTATACCACCATACGTTATCGCACTCGATTTTCACTGATGATGGCAGTCGACGGCACTGGTGAAACGTCTGGTTTTGCAGAAAAAATAGGACTACGGCCAAACAGTCCGGGAATGAATTTGAACAACAAACTACTACTTTGTTGCCGACAGTGTAGTACACATATTAAAATTATCTCCTCCCCTTCTACTATAATTTTCATTAATACAAAATTACCCCCAACCCGTTCACCTAACCTCTTCATTTATAGATATTTCTTCTACTTTTCTACAGTGGATTATTATGAGCTTATTATCAGGATACTTTATTTATATAATTAAGTACTTTACTCTTGTTAAAACATAAAACGTTGCTGGTAAACTACCCCTTACTCTTAACCAATCTTCACCAAAATCAATAGACCTTCAGTCCTCTACAATACAGGGACGCATGCAAAAAAATAGTTGATTCTGTTTGAATGTGCGGCAGTTATCGTTCGTCATGAAAACATTTCTCTTGTTACAACATAAAATGTTGCTGGTAAACTACTCCTTTCCCGTACCCGATTTTCACCAGAATCAATAGGTCTTGAGTTCTCTACAAATCAGGAATATATGCAAAAAAATATTCGATTCTCTTTGAATTTACGGCAGTTGTCTTTCGTCATAAAATGAATTACCCTTGATAAAACATAAAATGTCGCTGGTAAACTACCCCTTTCCCTTAACCGATCTTCACTAAAACCAACAGGTCTTGAGTTCTCTAGAATTCAGGTACGTATGCAAAAAAGTAGTTGATTCTGTTTTAATTTACGGCTGTTATCGTTTGTCATATAAAAAAATTACCCTTGTTAAAACATAAAATGTTGCTGGTAAACTAACCCTTTTCCTTAATCGATCTTGACTAACACCAACAGGTCGTGAGACTCTACAATACAGAGCTGTATGCAAAACATTGTTTGATTCTGTTAGAATCTGAGGCTGTTATCGTTTGCCATTGAAACAAATTACCCTTGATAAAAAAAGTTGCAGGTAAACTACCCCTTTCCCGTAACGGATATTCACCAAAATCAACAGGTCTTGAGATCTCTACAATAAAGAGCTGTATGCAAAACATTATTTGATTCTGTTTGATTTTGCGGCTCTTATCATTTGGCATAGTAAATACCTTGTTAAAATATAAAACGTTGCTGGTAAACTACCCCTTTACCTTAACCGATCTTCAACCAAATCAACAAACCTTGAGTTCTGTATAACTCAAAAAGGTATGCAAAAGAGTAGTTGATTCGGTTTGAATTTACTGCAGTTATCGTTCGTCATAGAAAAAATGACCCTTGTTAAAACATAAAATGTTGCTGGTAAACTACCCTATTCCCTTAACCGATCTACACCAAAACAAGCAGGTATTGAGAACTCTACAATTCAGGGATGTATGCAAACAATTATTTGATTCTGTTTGAATTTGCGGCTGTTATCGTTTGCATAGAAAAAGTTACCCTTTATAAAAAAACGTTGCAGGTAAACCACCCCCTTTCCCTTAACCGATCTTCAACAAAATCAATATGCCTTGAGTACTCTACAATTCAGGGCTGTATGCAAAACATTATTTGATTCTGTTTGAAATTGCGGCTCTTATCGTTTGCCATAGAAAATAACCTTGTTAAAACAAAAAATGTTGCTGGTAAACTACCCCTTATCCTTAACCGATCTTCAACAAAATCAATAGACATTGAGTTCTGTATATTTCAAAAAGGTATGCAAATGAGTAGTTGATTCTGTTTGAAATTACAGTAATTATCGTTTTTTATATATAAAATTACCATTGTTAAAACATAAATTGTTACCGGTAAACTACCCTATTCCTTTAACTGATCTTCACCAAAATAAAACAGTTCTTGAGAACTCTAAAATTCAGGGCTGTATGCAAAACATTATTTGATTTTGTTTGAATTTGCGGCTCTTATCGTCTGCCATAGAAAATACCCTTGTTAAAACAAAACGTTGCTGGTAAACTACCCCTTTCCCTTAACCGATCTTCACCAAAAACAATAGGTTTTGAGTACTCAACAAATCTGTGCTGTATGCAAAAAAGTATTTGATTCTGTTTGAATTTGCGGCTGTTATTGTTTGCCATAGAAAGTACCCTTGTTAAAACATAAAACATTGCAGGTAAACTACCCCTTTCCCTTAACCGATCTTCACCAAAAACAATTGTCTTGATAATTCTACAATTCAGGGCTGGATGCAAAAATTTATTTGATTTGTTTGAATTTGCTGCTGTTATCGTTTGCCATTGAAAAAAATTACCCTTGATTAAAAAAAAAACTGTTGCAGGTAAACTACCTCTTTCCCTTAACCGATCTTCACCAAAAAAATACGTCTTGAGTACTCTACAAATCAGGGCTGTATGCAAAAAATTATTTGATTCTGTTTGAATTTGCGACTGTTATCGTTTGCCATAGAAAAAATCTACAGACACAGACACGCACACTGACGCTTTTCGAAAAATTACTATTTCATGTTTTGAGTGTAATAGAATCAGAATCTGCAATAATCACAAACATAATTTTTTTAAGGCCATCACCATACTTCCATTACCTTAAGGAATATCGGTATGGAGAACCATACATGGCTTCCATGTTCTAAGATTTATGTTTAAAATCATTTACGAAATGAAATGTTTCCTTAGAAACTACTACTTTCCACTTATTACTTCAGCCTTAACCACAGTATTGTGGTCCCTAACGTATACCACCACACGTTATCGCACTCGATTTTCACTGATGATGGCAGTCGACGGCACTGCTGAAACGTCTAGTTTTGCAGAAGAAATTGGACTACGGCCAAACAGCCCGGGAAGGAATTTTAATAACAAACTACTACTTTGTTGTCGATAACGTAGTACACATAAAAATTATCCCCTCCCCTTTCAACTATAATTTTCATTTATAGAAAATTACCCCCACCCCGTTCAACTAGCCTCTTCATTTATAGATATTTCATATACGTTTCTACAGTGGAGTATTAAGATCTTCTTATCAGGATACTTTATATATCAAAATTAAATACTTTACTCTTGTTACAACAAAAAAAGTTTCTGGTAAACTACCCTTTCCCCGTAACCGATCTTCACACCAAAATAAACAGGCCTTGCGTTCTCTACAGTTTAGGGACGTATGCAAAAAATTATTTGATTATTGTTGAATTTACGGCAGTTATCGTTCGCCACAGACAAGATTAACCTTGTTATCACATAAAACGTTCAGGTAAACTACCCCTTTATTTTAACCGATCTTCACCAAAATCAATAGGTCTAGAGTCCTCTACAATTCAGGGATGCATGCAAAACATTATTTGATTCTGTCAGTATGTACGACAGTTATCGTTCGTCATAGAAACAATTACTCTTGTTAAAACATTAAAGGTGGCCGGTAAACTACCCCTTTCCCTTAACCGATCTTCACCAAAATCAACGGACCTTCAGTTGTTGACAAGTCAGGAAAGTATTCAAAATATTGTTTGATTCCCTTTGAATGTAAGGCAGTTATCGTTCGTCATAGAAAAAATTACCCTTGTTAAAACATAAAACGGAAGTAAACTACCCCTTTCCACTAACAGATCTTCACCAAAATCAACATACCTTGAGTACTTAAAACTTCAGGAATGTATTGAAAAATTATTTGTTTCTCTTTTAATATGCGGCATTTATCGTGCGTCATAAATATAAAATATCGGTATGGAGAACCATACATGACTTCCATGTTCTAAGATTTATATTTAAAATCATAATCGAAATGAAATATTTCCATAGAAACTACTTCTTTCTACTTATTGCTTCAGCCTTAACCACGATACTGTGGACACTAACGTATACCACCTCACGTTGGCGCACTCAATTTTCACTGATAATGGCAGTCGATGGCACTGCCGAAAGGTATGGTTTTGCAGAAAACTTGGACCACGGCCAAATAGCAGGGGAAGGAATTTTAACAACAAACTACTTATTTGTTGCCGATAATGTAGTACAGAAAAAAATTCTCCCCTCCCCCTACAACTATAATTCTCATTAATAGAAAATTACCCCCACCCCGTTAACCTAACCTCTTGACTTATAGATATTTCATCTATGTTTCTACAGTGGATTATTATGAGCTTCTTATCAGGTTACTTTATTTATCAAAATTAAGTACTTTACTCTTGTTAAAACATAAAACGTTGCAGGTAAACTACCCCTTTCTCTTAACCGATCTTCACCAAAATCAATAGACCTTCAGTCTTCTACAAATCAGGAACGTATGCAAAAACTATTTGATTCTCTTTGAATTTACGGCAGTTATCTTTCCTGAAAAAAATTACCCTTGTTAAAACACAAAATGTTGCTGGTAAACTACCCCTTTCACTTAACCGATCTTCAACACAATCAACAGACTAGGAGTACTCTATAATTAAAAAAAAAGCAAAAAAGTAGTTGATTCTGTATGAATTTACGGATGTTATCGTTCGTCATATACAAAATTACCCTTGTTAAAACAAAATGTTGCTGGTAAACTACCCCTTTCCCTTAACCGATCTTCACTAACACCAACAGGTCTTGAGTTCTCTAGAATTCAGGAACGTATGCAAAAACGTAGTTGATTCTGTTTGAATTTACGGCAGTTATCGTTTGTCATATAAAAAGTTACCCTTGTTAAAACATAAAATGTTGTTGGTAAACTACCCCTTTTCCTTAACCGATCTTGACTAACACCAACAGGTCGTGAGAACTCTACAATACAGGGCTGTATGCAAAACATTAATTGATTCTGTTTTAATCTGAGGCTGTTATCGTTTGCCATAGAAACAAATTACCCTTGGTAAAAAAACGTTGCAGGTAAACTACCCCTTTCCCGTAACGGATCTTCACCAAAATCAACAGGTCTTGAGAACTCTACAATACAGAGCTGTATGCAAAACATTATTTTGATTCTGTTTGAGTTTGCGGCTCTTATCGTTTGCCATAGTAAATACCTTGTTAAAATATAAAACGTTGCTGGTAAACTACCCCTTTACCTTAACCGATCTTCAACCAAATCAACAAACCTTGAGTTCTGTATAACTCAAAAAGGTATGCAAAAGAGTAGTTGATTCGGTGTGAATTTACGGCAGTTATCGTTCGTCATAGAAAAAATGACCATTGTTAAAACATAAAATGTTGCTGGTAAACTACCCTATTCCCTTAACCGATCTACACCAAAACAAGCAGGTCGTGAGAACTTAACAATACAAGGCTGTATGCAAAACATTATTTGATTCTGTTCGAGTTTGCGGCTCTTATCGTTTGCCATAGTAAATACCTTGTTAAAATATAAAACGTTGCAGGTAAACTATCCCTTTACCTTAACCGATCTTCAACCAAATCAACAAACCTTGAGTTCTGCATAACTCAAAAAGGTATGCAAAAGAGTAGTTGATTCGGTGTGAATTTACGGCAGTTATCGTTCGTCATAGAAAAAATGACCATTGTTAAAACACAAAATGTTGCTGGTAAACTACCCCTTTCACTTAACCGATCTTCAACACAATCAACAGACCAGGAGTACTCTATAATTAAAAAAAAAAGCAAAAAAGTAGTTGATTCTGTATGAATTTACGGATGTTATCGTTCGTCATATAAAAAATTACCCTTGTTAAAACAAAATGTTGCCGGTAAACTACCCCTTTCCCTTAACCGATCTTCACTAACACCAACAGGTCTTGAGTTCTCTAGAATTCAGGAACGTATGCAAAAAAGTAGTTGATTCTGTTTGAATTTACGGCAGTTATCGTTTGTCATATAAAAAGTTACCCTTGTTAAAAAATAAAATGTTGTTGGTAAACTACCCCTTTTCCTTAACCGATCTTGACTAACACCAACAGGTCGTGAGAAATCTACAATACAGGGCTGTATGCAAAACATTATTTGATTCTGTTTTAATCTGAGGCTGTTATCGTTTGCCATAGAAACAAATTACCCTTGATAAAAAAACGTTGCAGGTAAACTACCCCTTTCCCGTAACGGATCTTCACCAAAATCAACAGGTCTTGAGAACTCTACAATACAGAGCTGTATGCAAAACATTATTTGATTTTGTTTGAGTTTGCGGCTCTTATCGTTTGCCATAGTAAATACCTTGTTAAAATATAAAACGTTGCAGGTAAACTACCCCTTTACCTTAACCGATCTTCAACCAAATCAACAAACATTGAGTTCTGTATAACTCAAAAAGGTATGCAAAAGAGTAGTTGATTCGGTGTGAATTTACGGCAGTTATCGTTCGTCATAGAAAAAATGACCATTATTAAAACATAAAATGTTGCTGGTAAACTACCCTATTCCCTTAACCGATCTTCATCAAAAACAATAGGTCTTGAGTACTCTACAAATCAGGGCTGTTTGCAAAAAAGTAGTTGATTATGTTTGAATTTACGGCAGTTATCGTTTGTCATATAAAAAGTTACCCTTGTTAAAACATAAAATGTTGCTGGTAAACTATCCCTTTCCCTTAACCGATCTTCACCAAAAACAATACGTCCTGAGAATTCTACAATTCTGGAATGTATGCAAATAATTATTTGATTCTGTTTAAATTTGCGGTGTTTATCGTTTGACATAGAAAATACCCTTGTTAAAATATAAAATGTTGCTGTTAAACTACCCCTTTCCCTTAACCGATCTTCACCAAAAACAAAATGTCTTGAGTACTCTACAATTCAGGGCTGTATGCAAAACATTATTTGATTCTGTTTGCATATACCCTTGTTAAAACAAAATGTTGCAGGTAAACTACCCCTTTCCCTTAACCGATCTTCACCAAAAACAACAGGTCTTGAGTACTCAACAAATGAGGGCAGTATGCAAAAAATTATTTGATTCTGTTTGAATTTGCGGCTGTTATTGTTTGCCATAGAAAATACCCTCGTTAAAACATAAAACGTTTCAGGTAAACTAACCCTTTCCCTTAACCGATCTTCACCAAAAACAGTTGTCTTGATAACTCTACAATTCAGGACTGTATTATTTGATCTGTTTGAAAATGCGACTTTTATCATTTGCCATAGAAAAAAATCTACACAACACACACACACACACACACACACACACACACACACACACACACACACACACACACACACACACACACACACACACACACACACACACACACACACACACACACACACACACACACACACACACACACACACACACACACACACACACACACACACACACACACTTTTCGAAAAATGTCTTTGGTCATGTTTTGAGTGTAGTACAATCAGAATCTGCAATGATCACAAACATGATTTTTTTTCCATCACCATACTTCCATTACCTTAAGGAACATGGAAGTAAATATCGGTATGGAGAACCATACATGGCTTCCTTGTTCTAAGATTTATATTTAAAATCATTTACGAAATGAAATGTTTCCATAGAAACTACTACTTTCCACTTATTGCTTCAGCCTTAACCACAGTATTGTGGTCACTAACGTATACCACCACACGTTATCGCACTCGATTTTCACTGATGATGGCAGTCGACGGCACTGCTGAAACGTCTGGTTTTGCAGAAAAAATAGGACTACGGCCAAACAGTCCGGGAATGAATTTGAACAACAAACTACTACTTTGTTGCCGACAGTGTAGTACACATATTAAAATTATCTCCTCCCCTTCTACTATAATTTTCATTAATACAAAATTACCCCCAACCCGTTCACCTAACCTCTTCATTTATAGATATTTCTTCTACTTTTCTACAGTGGATTATTATGAGCTTATTATCAGGATACTTTATTTATATAATTAAGTACTTTACTCTTGTTAAAACATAAAACGTTGCAGGTAAACTACCCCTTTCTCTTAACCAATCTTCACCAAAATCAATAGACCTTCAGTCCTCTACAATACAGGGACGCATGCAAAAAAATAGTTGATTCTGTTTGAATGTGCGGCAGTTATCGTTCGTCATGAAAACATTTCTCTTGTTACAACATAAAATGTTGCTGGTAAACTACTCCTTTCCCGTACCCGATTTTCACCAGAATCAATAGGTCTTGAGTTCTCTACAAATCAGGAATATATGCAAAAAAATATTCGATTCTCTTTGAATTTACGGCAGTTGTCTTTCGTCATAAAATGAATTACCCTTGATAAAACATAAAATGTCGCTGGTAAACTACCCCTTTCCCTTAACCGATCTTCACTAAAACCAACAGGTCTTGAGTTCTCTAGAATTCAGGTACGTATGCAAGAAAGTAGTTGATTCTGTTTTAATTTACGGCTGTTATCGTTTGTCATATAAAAAAATTACCCTTGTTAAAACATAAAATGTTGCTGGTAAACTAACCCTTTTCCTTAATCGATCTTGACTAACACCAACAGGTCGTGAGACTCTACAATACAGAGCTGTATGCAAAACATTGTTTGATTCTGTTAGAATCTGAGGCTGTTATCGTTTGCCATTGAAACAAATTACCCTTGATAAAAAAACGTTGCAGGTAAACTACCCCTTTCCCGTAACGGATATTCACCAAAATCAACAGGTCTTGAGATCTCTACAATAAAGAGCTGTATGCAAAACATTATTTAATTCTGTTTGAGTTTGCGGCTCTTAGCATTTGGCATAGTAAATACCTTGTTAAAATATAAAACGTTGCAGGTAAACTACCCCTTTACCTTAACCGATCTTCAACCAAATCAACAAACCTTGAGTTCTGTATAACTCAAAAAGGTATGCAAAAGAGTAGTTGATTCGGTTTGAATTTACTGCAGTTATCGTTCGTCATAGAAAAAATGACCCTTGTTAAAACATAAAATGTTGCTGGTAAACTACCCTATTCACTTAACCGATCTACACCAAAACAAGCAGGTATTGAGAACTCTACAATTCAGGGATGTATGCAAACAATTATTTGATTCTGTTTGAATTTGCGGCTGTTATCGTTTGCATAGAAAAAGTTACCCTTTATAAAAAAACGTTGCAGGTAAACCACCCCCTTTCCCTTAACCGATCTTCAACAAAATCAATATGCCTTGAGTACTCTACAATTCAGGGCTGTATGCAAAACATTATTTGATTCTGTTTGAAATTGCGGCTCTTATCGTTTGCCATAGAAAATAACCTTGTTAAAACAAAAAATGTTGCTGGTAAACTACCCCTTATCCTTAACCGATCTTCAACAAAATCAATAGACATTGAGTTCTGTATATTTCAAAAAGGTATGCAAATGAGTAGTTGATTCTGTTTGAAATTACAGTAATTATCGTTTTTTATATATAAAATTACCATTGTTAAAACATAAATTGTTACCGGTAAACTACCCTATTCCTTTAACTGATCTTCACCAAAATAAAACAGTTCTTGAGAACTCTAAAATTCAGGGCTGTATGCAAAACATTATTTGATTTTGTTTGAATTTGCGGCTCTTATCGTCTGCCATAGAAAATACCCTTGTTAAAACAAAACGTTGCTGGTAAACTACCCCTTTCCCTTAACCGATCTTCACCAAAAACAATAGGTTTTGAGTACTCAACAAATCAGTGCTGTATGCAAAAAAGTATTTGATTCTGTTTAAATTTGCGGCTGTTATCGTTTGCCATAGAAAGTACCCTTGTTAAAACATAAAACATTGCAGGTAAACTACCCCTTTCCCTTAACCGATCTTCACCAAAAACAATTGTCTTGATAATTCTACAATTCAGGGCTGGATGCAAAAATTTATTTGATTTGTTTGAATTTGCTGCTGCTATCGCTTGCCATTGGAAAAAATTACCCTTGATTAAAAAAAAAACTGTTGCAGGTAAACTACCTCTTTCCCTTAACCGATCTTCACCAAAAAAATACGTCTTGAGTACTCTACAAATCAGGGCTGTATGCAAAAAATTATTTGATTCTGTTTGAATTTGCGACTGTTATCGTTTGCCATAGAAAAAATCTACAGACACAGACACGCACACTGACGCTTTTCGAAAAATTACTATTTCATGTTTTGAGTGTAATAGAATCAGAATCTGCAATAATCACAAACATAATTTTTTTAAGGCCATCACCATACTTGCATTACCTTAAGGAACATGGAAGTAAATATCGGTATGGAGAACCATACATGGCTTCCATGTTCTAAGATTTATGTTTAAAATCATTTACGAAATGAAATGTTTCCTTAGAAACTACTACTTTCCACTTATTACTTCAGCCTTAACCACAGTATTGTGGTCCCTAACGTATACCACCACACGTTATCGCACTCGATTTTCACTGATGATGGCAGTCGACGGCACTGCTGAAACGTCTAGTTTTGCAGAAGAAATTGGACTACGGCCAAACAGCCCGGGAAGGAATTTTAATAACAAACTACTACTTTGTTGCCGATAACGTAGTACACATAAAAATTATCCCCTCCCCTTTCAACTATAATTTTCATTTATAGAAAATTACCCCCACCCCGTTCAACTAGCCTCTTCATTTATAGATATTTCATATACGTTTCTACAGTGGAGTATTAAGATCTTCTTATCAGGATACTTTATATATCAAAATTAAATACTTTACTCTTGTTACAACAAAAAAAGTTTCTGGTAAACAACCCTTTCCCCGTAACCGATCTTCACACCAAAATAAACAGGCCTTGCGTTCTCTACAGTTTAGGGACGTATGCAAAAAATTATTTGATTATTGTTGAATTTACGGCAGTTATCGTTCGCCACAGACAAGATTAACCTTGTTATCACATAAAAGGTTCAGGTAAACTACCCCTTTATTTTAACCGATCTTCACCAAAATCAATAGGTCTAGAGTCCTCTACAATTCAGGGATGCATGCAAAACATTATTTGATTCTGTCAGTATGTACGACAGTTATCGTTCGTCATAGAAACAATTACTCTTGTTAAAACATTAAAGGTGGCCGGTAAACTACCCCTTTCCCTTAACCGATCTTCACCAAAATCAACGGACCTTCAGTTGTTGACAAGTCAGGAAAGTATTCAAAATATTGTTTGATTCCCTTTGAATGTAAGGCAGTTATCGTTCGTCATAGAAAAAATTACCCTTGTTAAAACATAAAACGGAAGTAAACTACCCCTTTCCACTAACAGATCTTCACCAAAATCAACATACCTTGAGTACTTAAAACTTCAGGAATGTATTGAAAAATTATTTGTTTCTCTTTTAATATGCGGCATTTATCGTGCGTCATAAATATAAAATATCGGTATGGAGAACCATACATGACTTCCATGTTCTAAGATTTATATTTAAAATCATAATCGAAATGAAATATTTCCATAGAAACTACTTCTTTCTACTTATTGCTTCAGCCTTAACCACGATACTGTGGACACTAACGTATACCACCTCACGTTGGCGCACTCAATTTTCACTGATAATGGCAGTCGATGGCACTGCCGAAAGGTATGGTTTTGCAGAAAACTTGGACCACGGCCAAATAGCAGGGGAAGGAATTTTAACAACAAACTACTTATTTGTTGCCGATAATGTAGTACAGAAAAAAATTCTCCCCTCCCCCTACAACTATAATTCTCATTAATAGAAAATTACCCCCACCCCGTTAACCTAACCTCTTGATTTATAGATATTTCATCTATGTTTCTACAGTGGATTATTATGAGCTTCTTATCAGGTTACTTTATTTATCAAAATTAAGTACTTTACTCTTGTTAAAACATAAAACGTTGCAGGTAAACTACCCCTTTCTCTTAACCGATCTTCACCAAAATCAATAGACCTTCAGTCTTCTACAAATCAGGAACGTATGCAAAAACTATTTGATTCTCTTTGAATTTACGGCAGTTATCTTTCCTGAAAAAAATTACCCTTGTTAAAACACAAAATGTTGCTGGTAAACTACCCCTTTCACTTAACCGATCTTCAACACAATCAACAGACTAGGAGTACTCTATAATTAAAAAAAAAAGCAAAAAAGTAGTTGATTCTGTATGAATTTACGGATGTTATCGTTCGTCATATACAAAATTACCCTTGTTAAAACAAAATGTTGCAGGTAAACTACCCCTTTCCCTTAACCGATCTTCACTAACACCAACAGGTCTTGAGTTCTCTAGAATTCAGGAACGTATGCAAAAACGTAGTTGATTCTGTTTGAATTTACGGCAGTTATCGTTTGTCATATAAAAAGTTACCCTTGTTAAAACATAAAATGTTGTTGGTAAACTACCCCTTTTCCTTAACCGATCTTGACTAACACCAACAGGTCGTGAGAACTCTACAATACAGGGCTGTATGCAAAACATTAATTGATTCTGTTTTAATCTGAGGCTGTTATCGTTTGCCATAGAAACAAATTACCCTTGGTAAAAAAACGTTGCAGGTAAACTACCCCTTTCCCGTAACGGATCTTCACCAAAATCAACAGGTCTTGAGAACTCTACAATACAGAGCTGTATGCAAAACATTATTTTGATTCTGTTTGAGTTTGCGGCTCTTATCGTTTGCCATAGTAAATACCTTGTTAAAATATAAAACGTTGCTGGTAAACTACCCCTTTACCTTAACCGATCTTCAACCAAATCAACAAACCTTGAGTTCTGTATAACTCAAAAAGGTATGCAAAAGAGTAGTTGATTCGGTGTGAATTTACGGCAGTTATCGTTCGTCATAGAAAAAATGACCATTGTTAAAACATAAAATGTTGCTGGTAAACTACCCTATTCCCTTAACCGATCTACACCAAAACAAGCAGGTCGTGAGAACTTAACAATACAAGGCTGTATGCAAAACATTATTTGATTCTGTTCGAGTTTGCGGCTCTTATCGTTTGCCATAGTAAATACCTTGTTAAAATATAAAACGTTGCAGGTAAACTATCCCTTTACCTTAACCGATCTTCAACCAAATCAACAAACCTTGAGTTCTGCATAACTCAAAAAGGTATGCAAAAGAGTAGTTGATTCGGTGTGAATTTACGGCAGTTATCGTTCGTCATAGAAAAAATGACCATTGTTAAAACACAAAATGTTGCTGGTAAACTACCCCTTTCACTTAACCGATCTTCAACACAATCAACAGACCAGGAGTACTCTATAATTAAAAAAAAAAGCAAAAAAGTAGTTGATTCTGTATGAATTTACGGATGTTATCGTTCGTCATATAAAAAATTACCCTTGTTAAAACAAAATGTTGCCGGTAAACTACCCCTTTCCCTTAACCGATCTTCACTAACACCAACAGGTCTTGAGTTCTCTAGAATTCAGGAACGTATGCAAAAAAGTAGTTGATTCTGTTTGAATTTACGGCAGTTATCGTTTGTCATATAAAAAGTTACCCTTGTTAAAACATAAAATGTTGTTGGTAAACTACCCCTTTTCCTTAACCGATCTTGACTAACACCAACAGGTCGTGAGAAATCTACAATACAGGGCTGTATGCAAAACATTATTTGATTCTGTTTTAATCTGAGGCTGTTATCGTTTGCCATAGAAACAAATTACCCTTGATAAAAAAACGTTGCAGGTAAACTACCCCTTTCCCGTAACGGATCTTCACCAAAATCAACAGGTCTTGAGAACTCTACAATACAGAGCTGTATGCAAAACATTATTTGATTTTGTTTGAGTTTGCGGCTCTTATCGTTTGCCATAGTAAATACCTTGTTAAAATATAAAACGTTGCAGGTAAACTACCCCTTTACCTTAACCGATCTTCAACCAAATCAACAAACCTTGAGTTCTGTATAACTCAAAAAGGTATGCAAAAGAGTAGTTGATTCGGTGTGAATTTACGGCAGTTATCGTTCGTCATAGAAAAAATGACCATTATTAAAACATAAAATGTTGCTGGTAAACTACCCTATTCCCTTAACCGATCTTCACCAAAAACAATAGGTCTTGAGTACTCTACAAATCAGGGCTGTTTGCAAAAAAGTAGTTGATTATGTTTGAATTTACGGCAGTTATCGTTTGTCATATAAAAAGTTACCCTTGTTAAAACATAAAATGTTGCTGGTAAACTATCCCTTTCCCTTAACCGATCTTCACCAAAAACAATACGTCCTGAGAATTCTACAATTCTGGAATGTATGCAAATAATTATTTGATTCTGTTTAAATTTGCGGTGTTTATCGTTTGACATAGAAAATACCCTTGTTAAAATATAAAATGTTGCTGTTAAACTACCCCTTTCCCTTAACCGATCTTCACCAAAAACAAAATGTCTTGAGTACTCTACAATTCAGGGCTGTATGCAAAACATTATTTGATTCTGTTTGCAAATACCCTTGTTAAAACAAAATGTTGCAGGTAAACTACCCCTTTCCCTTAACCGATCTTCACCAAAAACAACAGGTCTTGAGTACTCAACAAATGAGGGCAGTATGCAAAAAATTATTTGATTCTGTTTGAATTTGCGGCTGTTATTGTTTGCCATAAAAAATACCCTCGTTAAAACATAAAACGTTTCAGGTAAACTACCCCTTTCCCTTAACCGATCTTCACCAAAAACAGTTGTCTTGATAACTCTACAATTCAGGACTGTATGCAAAAAATTATTTGATCTGTTTGAAAATGCGACTTTTATCATTTGCCATAGAAAAAAATCTACACACACACACACACACACACACACACACACACACACACACACACACACACACACACACACACACACACACACACACACACACACACACACACACACACACACACACACACACACACACACACACACACACTTTTCGAAAAATGTCTTTGGTCATGTTTTGAGTGTAGTACAATCAGAATCTGCAATGATCACAAACATGATTTTTTTTCCATCACCATACTTCCATTACCTTAAGGAACATGGAAGTAAATATCGGTATGGAGAACCATACATGGCTTCCTTGTTCTAAGATTTATATTTAAAATCATTTACGAAATGAAATGTTTCCATAGAAACTACTACTTTCCACTTATTGCTTCAGCCTTAACCACAGTATTGTGGTCACTAACGTATACCACCACACGTTATCGCACTCGATTTTCACTGATGATGGCAGTCGACGGCACTGCTGAAACGTCTGGTTTTGCAGAAAAAATAGGACTACGGCCAAACAGTCCGGGAATGAATTTGAACAACAAACTACTACTTTGTTGCCGACAGTGTAGTACACATATTAAAATTATCTCCTCCCCTTCTACTATAATTTTCATTAATACAAAATTACCCCCAACCCGTTCACCTAACCTCTTCATTTATAGATATTTCTTCTACTTTTCTACAGTGGATTATTATGAGCTTATTATCAGGATACTTTATTTATATAATTAAGTACTTTACTCTTGTTAAAACATAAAACGTTGCAGGTAAACTACCCCTTTCTCTTAACCAATCTTCACCAAAATCAATAGACCTTCAGTCCTCTACAATACAGGGACGCATGCAAAAAAATAGTTGATTCTGTTTGAATGTGCGGCAGTTATCGTTCGTCATGAAAACATTTCTCTTGTTACAACATAAAATGTTGCTGGTAAACTACTCCTTTCCCGTACCCGATTTTCACCAGAATCAATAGGTCTTGAGTTCTCTACAAATCAGGAATATATGCAAAAAAATATTCGATTCTCTTTGAATTTACGGCAGTTGTCTTTCGTCATAAAATGAATTACCCTTGATAAAACATAAAATGTCGCTGGTAAACTACCCCTTTCCCTTAACCGATCTTCACTAAAACCAACAGGTCTTGAGTTCTCTAGAATTCAGGTACGTATGCAAGAAAGTAGTTGATTCTGTTTTAATTTACGGCTGTTATCGTTTGTCATATAAAAAAATTACCCTTGTTAAAACATAAAATGTTGCTGGTAAACTAACCCTTTTCCTTAATCGATCTTGACTAACACCAACAGGTCGTGAGACTCTACAATACAGAGCTGTATGCAAAACATTGTTTGATTCTGTTAGAATCTGAGGCTGTTATCGTTTGCCATTGAAACAAATTACCCTTGATAAAAAAACGTTGCAGGTAAACTACCCCTTTCCCGTAACGGATATTCACCAAAATCAACAGGTCTTGAGATCTCTACAATAAAGAGCTGTATGCAAAACATTATTTAATTCTGTTTGAGTTTGCGGCTCTTATCATTTGGCATAGTAAATACCTTGTTAAAATATAAAACGTTGCAGGTAAACTACCCCTTTACCTTAACCGATCTTCAACCAAATCAACAAACCTTGAGTTCTGTATAACTCAAAAAGGTATGCAAAAGAGTAGTTGATTCGGTTTGAATTTACTGCAGTTATCGTTCGTCATAGAAAAAATGACCCTTGTTAAAACATAAAATGTTGCTGGTAAACTACCCTATTCACTTAACCGATCTACACCAAAACAAGCAGGTATTGAGAACTCTACAATTCAGGGATGTATGCAAACAATTATTTGATTCTGTTTGAATTTGCGGCTGTTATCGTTTGCATAGAAAAAGTTACCCTTTATAAAAAAACGTTGCTGGTAAACCACCCCCTTTCCCTTAACCGATCTTCAACAAAATCAATATGCCTTGAGTACTCTACAATTCAGGGCTGTATGCAAAACATTATTTGATTCTGTTTGAAATTGCGGCTCTTATCGTTTGCCATAGAAAATAACCTTGTTAAAACAAAAAATGTTGCTGGTAAACTACCCCTTATCCTTAACCGATCTTCAACAAAATCAATAGACATTGAGTTCTGTATATTTCAAAAAGGTATGCAAATGAGTAGTTGATTCTGTTTGAAATTACAGTAATTATCGTTTTTTATATATAAAATTACCATTGTTAAAACATAAATTGTTACCGGTAAACTACCCTATTCCTTTAACTGATCTTCACCAAAATAAAACAGTTCTTGAGAACTCTAAAATTCAGGGCTGTATGCAAAACATTATTTGATTTTGTTTGAATTTGCGGCTCTTATCGTCTGCCATAGAAAATACCCTTGTTAAAACAAAACGTTGCTGGTAAACTACCCCTTTCCCTTAACCGATCTTCACCAAAAACAATAGGTTTTGAGTACTCAACAAATCAGTGCTGTATGCAAAAAAGTATTTGATTCTGTTTAAATTTGCGGCTGTTATCGTTTGCCATAGAAAGTACCCTTGTTAAAACATAAAACATTGCAGGTAAACTACCCCTTTCCCTTAACCGATCTTCACCAAAAACAATTGTCTTGATAATTCTACAATTCAGGGCTGGATGCAAAAATTTATTTGATTTGTTTGAATTTGCTGCTGCTATCGCTTGCCATTGGAAAAAATTACCCTTGATTAAAAAAAAAACTGTTGCAGGTAAACTACCTCTTTCCCTTAACCGATCTTCACCAAAAAAATACGTCTTGAGTACTCTACAAATCAGGGCTGTATGCAAAAAATTATTTGATTCTGTTTGAATTTGCGACTGTTATCGTTTGCCATAGAAAAAATCTACAGACACAGACACGCACACTGACGCTTTTCGAAAAATTACTATTTCATGTTTTGAGTGTAATAGAATCAGAATCTGCAATAATCACAAACATAATT
Organism: Magicicada septendecula; assembly: GCA_034769895.1. Lineage (NCBI taxonomy): Eukaryota > Metazoa > Arthropoda > Insecta > Hemiptera > Cicadidae > Magicicada > Magicicada septendecula. The sequence goes on from CM068367.1 coordinate 733,234,515, forward strand.
TTTTTAAGGCCATCACCATACTTGCATTACCTTAAGGAACATGGAAGTAAATATCGGTATGGAGAACCATACATGGCTTCCATGTTCTAAGATTTATGTTTAAAATCATTTACGAAATGAAATGTTTCCTTAGAAACTACTACTTTCCACTTATTACTTCAGCCTTAACCACAGTATTGTGGTCCCTAACGTATACCACCACACGTTATCGCACTCGATTTTCACTGATGATGGCAGTCGACGGCACTGCTGAAACGTCTAGTTTTGCAGAAGAAATTGGACTACGGCCAAACAGCCCGGGAAGGAATTTTAATAACAAACTACTACTTTGTTGCCGATAACGTAGTACACATACAAATTATCCCCTCCCCTTTCAACTATAATTTTCATTTATAGAAAATTACCCCCACCCCGTTCAACTAGCCTCTTCATTTATAGATATTTCATATACGTTTCTACAGTGGAGTATTAAGATCTTCTTATCAGGATACTTTATATATCAAAATTAAATACTTTACTCTTGTTACAACAAAAAAAGTTTCTGGTAAACTACCCTTTCCCCGTAACCGATCTTCACACCAAAATAAACAGGCCTTGCGTTCTCTACAGTTTAGGGACGTATGCAAAAAATTATTTGATTATTGTTGAATTTACGGCAGTTATCGTTCGCCACAGACAAGATTAACCTTGTTATCACATAAAAGGTTCAGGTAAACTACCCCTTTATTTTAACCGATCTTCACCAAAATCAATAGGTCTAGAGTCCTCTACAATTCAGGGATGCATGCAAAACATTATTTGATTCTGTCAGTATGTACGACAGTTATCGTTCGTCATAGAAACAATTACTCTTGTTAAAACATTAAAGGTGGCCGGTAAACTACCCCTTTCCCTTAACCGATCTTCACCAAAATCAACGGACCTTCAGTTGTTGACAAGTCAGGAAAGTATTCAAAATATTGTTTGATTCCCTTTGAATGTAAGGCAGTTATCGTTCGTCATAGAAAAAATTACCCTTGTTAAAACATAAAACGGAAGTAAACTACCCCTTTCCACTAACAGATCTTCACCAAAATCAACATACCTTGAGTACTTAAAACTTCAGGAATGTATTGAAAAATTATTTGTTTCTCTTTTAATATGCGGCATTTATCGTGCGTCATAAATATAAAATATCGGTATGGAGAACCATACATGACTTCCATGTTCTAAGATTTATATTTAAAATCATAATCGAAATGAAATATTTCCATAGAAACTACTTCTTTCTACTTATTGCTTCAGCCTTAACCACGATACTGTGGACACTAACGTATACCACCTCACGTTGGCGCACTCAATTTTCACTGATAATGGCAGTCGATGGCACTGCCGAAAGGTATGGTTTTGCAGAAAACTTGGACCACGGCCAAATAGCAGGGGAAGGAATTTTAACAACAAACTACTTATTTGTTGCCGATAATGTAGTACACAAAAAAATTCTCCCCTCCCCCTACAACTATAATTCTCATTAATAGAAAATTACCCCCACCCCGTTAACCTAACCTCTTGATTTATAGATATTTCATCTATGTTTCTACAGTGGATTATTATGAGCTTCTTATCAGGTTACTTTATTTATCAAAATTAAGTACTTTACTCTTGTTAAATCATAAAACGTTGCAGGTAAACTACCCCTTTCTCTTAACCGATCTTCACCAAAATCAATAGACCTTCAGTCTTCTACAAATCAGGAACGTATGCAAAAACTATTTGATTCTCTTTGAATTTACGGCAGTTATCTTTCCTGAAAAAAATTACCCTTGTTAAAACACAAAATGTTGCTGGTAAACTACCCCTTTCACTTAACCGATCTTCAACACAATCAACAGACCAGGAGTACTCTATTATTAAAAAAAAAAAACAAAAAAGTAGTTGATTCTGTATGAATTTACGGATGTTATCGTTCGTCATATAAAAAATTACCCTTGTTACAACAAAATGTTGCAGGTAAACTACCCCTTTCCCTTAACCGATCTTCACTAACACCAACAGGTCTTGAGTTCTCTAGAATTCAGGAACGTATGCAAAAAAGTAGTTGATTCTGTTTGAATTTACGGCAGTTATCGTTTGTCATATAAAAAGTTACCCTTGTTAAAACATAAAATGTTGTTGGTAAACTACCCCTTTTCCTTAACAGATCTTGACTAACACCAACAGGTCGTGAGAACTCTACAATACAGGGCTGTATGCAAAACATTAATTGATTCTGTTTTAATCTGAGGCTGTTATCGTTTGCCATAGAAACAAATTACCCTTGGTAAAAAAACGTTGCAGGTAAACTACCCCTTTCCCGTAACGGATCTTCACCAAAATCAACAGGTCTTGAGAACTCTACAATACAGAGCTGTATGCAAAACATTATTTGATTCTGTTTGAGTTTGCGGCTCTTATCGTTTGCCATAGTAAATACCTTGTTAAAATATAAAACGTTGCAGGTAAACTACCCCTTTACCTTAACCGATCTTCAACCAAATCAACAAACCTTGAGTTCTGTATAACTCAAAAAGGTATGCAAAAGAGTAGTTGATTCGGTGTGAATTTACGGCAGTTATCGTTCGTCATAGAAAAAATGACCATTGTTAAAACATAAAATATTGCTGGTAAACTACCCTATTCCCTTAACCGATCTACACCAAAACAAGCAGGTCGTGAGAACTTAACAATACAAGGCTGTATGCAAAACATTATTTGATTCTTTTTGAGTTTGCGGCTCTTATCGTTTGCCATAGTAAATACCTTGTTAAAATATAAAACGTTGCAGGTAAACTATCCCTTTACCTTAACCGATCTTCAACCAAATCAACAAACCTTGAGTTCTGCATAACTCAAAAAGGTATGCAAAAGAGTAGTTGATTCGGTGTGAATTTACGGCAGTTATCGTTCGTCATAGAAAAAATGACCATTGCTAAACACAAAATGTTGCTGGTAAACTACCCCTTTCACTTAACCGATCTTCAACACAATCAACAGACCAGGAGTACTCTATAATTAAAAAAAAAAGCAAAAAAGTAGTTGATTCTGTATGAATTTACGGATGTTATCGTTCGTCATATAAAAAATTACCCTTGTTAAAACAAAATGTTGCCGGTAAACTACCCCTTTCCCGTAACGGATCTTCACCAAAATCAACAGATCTTGAGAACTCTACAATACAGAGCTGTATGCAAAACATTATTTGATTCTGTTTGAGTTTGCGGCTCTTATCGTTTGCCATAGTAAATACCTTGTTAAAATATAAAACGTTGCAGGTAAACTACCCCTTTACCTTAACCGATCTTCAACCAAATCAACAAACCTTGAGTTCTGTATAACTCAAAAAGGTATGCAAAAGAGTAGTTGATTCGGTGTGAATTTACGGCAGTTATCGTTCGTCATAGAAAAAATGACCATTATTAAAACATAAAATGTTGCTGGTAAACTACCCTATTCCCTTAACCGATCTTCACCAAAAACAATAGGTCTTGAGTACTCTACAAATCAGGGCTGTTTGCAAAAAAGTAGTTGATTCTGTTTGAATTTACGGTAGTTATCGTTTGTCATATAAAAAGTTACCCTTGTTAAAACATAAAATGTTGCTGGTAAACTATCCCTTTCCCTTAACCGATCTTCACCAAAAACAATACGTCCTGAGAATTCTACAATTCTGGAATGTATGCAAATAATTATTTGATTCTGTTTAAATTTGCGGTGTTTATCGTTTGACATAGAAAATACCCTTGTTAAAATATAAAATGTTGCTGTTAAACTACCCCTTTCCCTTAACCGATCTTCACCAAAAACAAAATGTCTTGAGTACTCTACAATTCAGGGCTGTATGCAAAACATTATTTGATTCTGTTTGCAAATACCCTTGTTAAAACAAAATGTTGCAGGTAAACTACCCCTTTCCTTAACCGATCTTCACCAAAAACAACAGGTCTTGAGTACTCAACAAATGAGGGCAGTATGCAAAAAATTATTTGATTCTGTTTGAATTTGCGGCTGTTATTGTTTGCCATAGAAAATACCCTCGTTAAAACATAAAACGTTTCAGGTAAACTACCCCTTTCCCTTAACCGATCTTCACCAAAAACAGTTGTCTTGATAACTCTACAATTCAGGACTGTATGCAAAAAATTATTTGATCTGTTTGAAAATGCGACTTTTATCATTTGCCATAGAAAAAAATCTACACACACACACACACACACACACACACACACACACACACACACACACACACACACACACACACACACACACACACACACACACACACACACACACACACACACACACACACACACACACACACACACACACACACACACACACACACACACACACACACACACTTTTCGAAAAATGTCTTTGGTCATGTTTTGAGTGTAGTACAATCAGAATCTGCAATGATCACAAACATGATTTTTTTTGCCATCACCACACTTCCATTACCTTAAGGAACATGGAAGTAAATATCGGTATGGAGAACCATACATGGCTTCCTTGTTCTAAGATTTATATTTAAAATCATTTACGAAATGAAATGTTTCCATAGAAACTACTACTTTCCACTTATTGCTTCAGCCTTAACCACAGTATTGTGGTCACTAACGTATACCACCACACGTTATCGCACTCGATTTTCACTGATGATGGCAGTCGACGGCACTGCTGAAACGTCTGGTTTTGCAGAAAAAATAGGACTACGGCCAAACAGTCCGGGAATGAATTTGAACAACAAACTACTACTTTGTTGCCGACAGTGTAGTACACATATTAAAATTATCTCCTCCCCTTCTACTATAATTTTCATTAATACAAAATTACCCCCACCCCGTTCACCTAACCTCTTCATTTATAGATATTTTTTCTACTTTTCTACAGTGGATTATTATGAGCTTATTATAAGGATACTTTATTTATCAAAATTAAGTACTTTACTCTTGTTAAAACATAAAACGTTGCAGGTAAACTACCCCTTTCTCTTAACCAATCTTCACCAAAATCAATAGACCTGCAGTCCTCTACAATACAGGGACGCATGCAAAAAAATAGTTGATTCTGTTTGAATGTGCGGCAGTTATCGTTCGTCATGAAAACATTTCTCTTGTTACAACATAAAATGTTGCTGGTAAACTACTCCTTTCCCGTACCCGATTTTCACCAGAATCAATAGGTCTTGAGTTCTCTACAAATCAGGAATATATGCAAAAAAATATTCGATTCTCTTTGAATTTACGGCAGTTGTCTTTCGTCATAAAATGAATTACCCTTGATAAAACATAAAATGTCGCTGGTAAACTACCCCTTTCCCTTAACCGATCTTCACTAAAACCAACAGGTCTTGAGTTCTCTAGAATTCAGGTACGTATGCAAAAAAGTAGTTGATTCTGTTTTAATTTACGGCTGTTATCGTTTGTCATATAAAAAAATGACCCTTGTTAAAACATAAAATGTTGCTGGTAAACTAACCCTTTTCCTTAATCGATCTTGACTAACACCAACAGGTCGTGAGACTCTACAATACAGAGCTGTATGCAAAACATTGTTTGATTCTGTTAGAATCTGAGGCTGTTATCGTTTGCCATTGAAACAAATTACCCTTGATAAAAAAACGTTGCAGGTAAACTACCCCTTTCCCGTAACGGATATTCACCAAAATCAACAGGTCTTGAGATCTCTACAATAAAGAGCTGTATGCAAAACATTATTTAATTCTGTTTGAGTTTGCGGCTCTTATCATTTGGCATATTAAATACCTTGTTAAAATATAAAACGTTGCAGGTAAACTACCCCTTTACCTTAACCGATCTTCAACCAAATCAACAAACCTTGAGTTCTGTATAACTCAAAAAGGTATGCAAAAGAGTAGTTGATTCGGTTTGAATTTACTGCAGTTATCGTTCGTCATAGAAAAAATGACCCTTGTTAAAACATAAAATGTTGCTGGTAAACTACCCTATTCACTTAACCGATCTACACCAAAACAAGCAGGTATTGAGAACTCTACAATTCAGGGATGTATGCAAACAATTATTTGATTCTGTTTGAATTTGCGGCTGTTATCGTTTGCATAGAAAAAGTTACCCTTTATAAAAAAACGTTGCAGGTAAACCACCCCCTTTCCCTTAACCGATCTTCAACAAAATCAATATGCCTTGAGTACTCTACAATTCAGGGCTGTATGCAAAACATTATTTGATTCTGTTTGAAATTGCGGCTCTTATCGTTTGCCATAGAAAATAACCTTGTTAAAACAAAAAATGTTGCTGGTAAACTACCCCTTATCCTTAACCGATCTTCAACAAAATCAATAGACATTGAGTTCTGTATATTTCAAAAAGGTATGCAAATGAGTAGTTGATTCTGTTTGAAATTACAGTAATTATCGTTTTTTATATATAAAATTACCATTGTTAAAACATAAATTGTTACCGGTAAACTACCCTATTCCTTTAACTGATCTTCACCAAAATAAAACAGTTCTTGAGAACTCTAAAATTCAGGGCTGTATGCGAAACATTATTTGATTTTGTTTGAATTTGCGGCTCTTATCGTCTGCCATAGAAAATACCCTTGTTAAAACAAAACGTTGCTGGTAAACTACCCCTTTCTCTTAACCGATCTTCACCAAAAACAATAGGTTTTGAGTACTCAACAAATCAGTGCTGTATGCAAAAAAGTATTTGATTCTGTTTAAATTTGCGGCTGTTATCGTTTGCCATAGAAAGTACCCTTGTTAAAACATAAAACATTGCAGGTAAACTACCCCTTTCCCTTAACCGATCTTCACCAAAAACAATTGTCTTGATAATTCTACAATTCAGGGCTGGATGCAAAAATTTATTTGATTTGTTTGAATTTGCTGCTGCTATCGCTTGCCATTGGAAAAAATTACCCTTGATTAAAAAAAAAACTGTTGCAGGTAAACTACCTCTTTCCCTTAACCGATCTTCACCAAAAAAATACGTCTTGAGTACTCTACAAATCAGGGCTGTATGCAAAAAATTATTTGATTCTGTTTGAATTTGCGACTGTTATCGTTTGCCATAGAAAAAATCTACAGACACAGACACGCACACTGACGCTTTTCGAAAAATTACTATTTCATGTTTTGAGTGTAATAGAATCAGAATCTGCAATAATCACAAACATAATTTTTTTAAGGCCATCACCATACTTCCATTACCTTAAGGAACATGGAAGTAAATATCGGTATGGAGAACCATACATGGCTTCCATGTTCTAAGATTTATGTTTAAAATCATTTACGAAATGAAATGTTTCCTTAGAAACTACTACTTTCCACTTATTACTTCAGCCTTAACCACAGTATTGTGGTCCCTAACGTATACCACCACACGTTATCGCACTCGATTTTCACTGATGATGGCAGTCGACGGCACTGCTGAAACGTCTAGTTTTGCAGAAGAAATTGGACTACGGCCAAACAGCCCGGGAAGGAATTTTAATAACAAACTACTACTTTGTTGCCGATAACGTAGTACACATACAAATTATCCCCTCCCCTTTCAACTATAATTTTCATTTATAGAAAATTACCCCCACCCCGTTCAACTAGCCTCTTCATTTATAGATATTTCATATACGTTTCTACAGTGGAGTATTAAGATCTTCTTATCAGGATACTTTATATATCAAAATTAAATACTTTACTCTTGTTACAACAAAAAAAGTTTCTGGTAAACTACCCTTTCCCCGTAACCGATCTTCACACCAAAATAAACAGGCCTTGCGTTCTCTACAGTTTAGGGACGTATGCAAAAAATTATTTGATTATTGTTGAATTTACGGCAGTTATCGTTCGCCACAGACAAGATTAACCTTGTTATCACATAAAACGTTCAGGTAAACTACCCCTTTATTTTAACCGATCTTCACCAAAATCAATAGGTCTAGAGTCCTCTACAATTCAGGGATGCATGCAAAACATTATTTGATTCTGTCAGTATGTACGACAGTTATCGTTCGTCATAGAAACAATTACTCTTGTTAAAACATTAAAGGTGGCCGGTAAACTACCCCTTTCCCTTAACCGATCTTCACCAAAATCAACGGACCTTCAGTTGTTGACAAGTCAGGAAAGTATTCAAAATATTGTTTGATTCCCTTTGAATGTAAGGCAGTTATCGTTCGTCATAGAAAAAATTACCCTTGTTAAAACATAAAACGGAAGTAAACTACCCCTTTCCACTAACAGATCTTCACCAAAATCAACATACCTTGAGTACTTAAAACTTCAGGAATGTATTGAAAAATTATTTGTTTCTCTTTTAATATGCGGCATTTATCGTGCGTCATAAATATAAAATATCGGTATGGAGAACCATACATGACTTCCATGTTCTAAGATTTATATTTAAAATCATAATCGAAATGAAATATTTCCATAGAAACTACTTCTTTCTACTTATTGCTTCAGCCTTAACCACGATACTGTGGACACTAACGTATACCACCTCACGTTGGCGCACTCAATTTTCACTGATAATGGCAGTCGATGGCACTGCCGAAAGGTATGGTTTTGCAGAAAACTTGGACCACGGCCAAATAGCAGGGGAAGGAATTTTAACAACAAACTACTTATTTGTTGCCGATAATGTAGTACACAAAAAAATTCTCCCCTCCCCCTACAACTATAATTCTCATTAATAGAAAATTACCCCCACCCCGTTAACCTAACCTCTTGATTTATAGATATTTCATCTATGTTTCTACAGTGGATTATTATGAGCTTCTTATCAGGTTACTTTATTTATCAAAATTAAGTACTTTACTCTTGTTAAAACATAAAACGTTGCAGGTAAACTACCCCTTTCTCTTAACCGATCTTCACCAAAATCAATAGACCTTCAGTCTTCTACAAATCAGGAACGTATGCAAAAACTATTTGATTCTCTTTGAATTTACGGCAGTTATCTTTCCTGAAAAAAATTACCCTTGTTAAAACACAAAATGTTGCTGGTAAACTACCCCTTTCACTTAACCGATCTTCAACACAATCAACAGACCAGGAGTACTCTATTATTAAAAAAAAAAAACAAAAAAGTAGTTGATTCTGTATGAATTTACGGATGTTATCGTTCGTCATATAAAAAATTACCCTTGTTACAACAAAATGTTGCTGGTAAACTACCCCTTTCCCTTAACCGATCTTCACTAACACCAACAGGTCTTGAGTTCTCTAGAATTCAGGAACGTATGCAAAAAAGTAGTTGATTCTGTTTGAATTTACGGCAGTTATCGTTTGTCATATAAAAAGTTACCCTTGTTAAAACATAAAATGTTGTTGGTAAACTACCCCTTTTCCTTAACAGATCTTGACTAACACCAACAGGTCGTGAGAACTCTACAATACAGGGCTGTATGCAAAACATTAATTGATTCTGTTTTAATCTGAGGCTGTTATCGTTTGCCATAGAAACAAATTACCCTTGGTAAAAAAACGTTGCAGGTAAACTACCCCTTTCCCGTAACGGATCTTCACCAAAATCAACAGGTCTTGAGAACTCTACAATACAGAGCTGTATGCAAAACATTATTTGATTCTGTTTGAGTTTGCGGCTCTTATCGTTTGCCATAGTAAATACCTTGTTAAAATATAAAACGTTGCAGGTAAACTACCCCTTTACCTTAACCGATCTTCAACCAAATCAACAAACCTTGAGTTCTGTATAACTCAAAAAGGTATGCAAAAGAGTAGTTGATTCGGTGTGAATTTACGGCAGTTATCGTTCGTCATAGAAAAAATGACCATTGTTAAAACATAAAATATTGCTGGTAAACTACCCTATTCCCTTAACCGATCTACACCAAAACAAGCAGGTCGTGAGAACTTAACAATACAAGGCTGTATGCAAAACATTATTTGATTCTTTTTGAGTTTGCGGCTCTTATCGTTTGCCATAGTAAATACCTTGTTAAAATATAAAACGTTGCAGGTAAACTATCCCTTTACCTTAACCGATCTTCACCAAAAACAATACGTCCTGAGAATTCTACAATTCTGGAATGTATGCAAATAATTATTTGATTCTGTTTAAATTTGCGGTGTTTATCGTTTGACATAGAAAATACCCTTGTTAAAATATAAAATGTTGCTGTTAAACTACCCCTTTCCCTTAACCGATCTTCACCAAAAACAAAATGTCTTGAGTACTCTACAATTCAGGGCTGTATGCAAAACATTATTTGATTCTGTTTGCAAATACCCTTGTTAAAACAAAATGTTGCAGGTAAACTACCCCTTTCCTTAACCGATCTTCACCAAAAACAACAGGTCTTGAGTACTCAACAAATGAGGGCAGTATGCAAAAAATTATTTGATTCTGTTTGAATTTGCGGCTGTTATTGTTTGCCATAGAAAATACCCTCGTTAAAACATAAAACGTTTCAGGTAAACTACCCCTTTCCCTTAACCGATCTTCACCAAAAACAGTTGTCTTGATAACTCTACAATTCAGGACTGTATGCAAAAAATTATTTGATCTGTTTGAAAATGCGACTTTTATCATTTGCCATAGAAAAAAATCTACACACACACACACACACACACACACACACACACACACACACACACACACACACACACACACACACACACACACACACACACACACACACACACACACACACACACACACACACACACACACACACACACACACACACACACACACACACACACACACACTTTTCGAAAAATGTCTTTGGTCATGTTTTGAGTGTAGTACAATCAGAATCTGCAATGATCACAAACATGATTTTTTTTGCCATCACCACACTTCCATTACCTTAAGGAACATGGAAGTAAATATCGGTATGGAGAACCATACATGGCTTCCTTGTTCTAAGATTTATATTTAAAATCATTTACGAAATGAAATGTTTCCATAGAAACTACTACTTTCCACTTATTGCTTCAGCCTTAACCACAGTATTGTGGTCACTAACGTATACCACCACACGTTATCGCACTCGATTTTCACTGATGATGGCAGTCGACGGCACTGCTGAAACGTCTGGTTTTGCAGAAAAAATAGGACTACGGCCAAACAGTCCGGGAATGAATTTGAACAACAAACTACTACTTTGTTGCCGACAGTGTAGTACACATATTAAAATTATCTCCTCCCCTTCTACTATAATTTTCATTAAAACAAAATTACCCCCACCCCGTTCACCTAACCTCTTCATTTATAGATATTTCTTCTACTTTTCTACAGTGGATTATTATGAGCTTATTATAAGGATACTTTATTTATCAAAATTAAGTACTTTACTCTTGTTAAAACATAAAACGTTGCCGGTAAACTACCCCTTTCTCTTAGCCAATCTTCACCAAAATCAATAGACCTTCAGTCCTCTACAATACAGGGACGCATGCAAAAAAATAGTTGATTCTCTTTGAATTTACGGCAGTTGTCTTTCGTCATAAAATGAATTACCCTTGATAAAACATAAAATGTCGCTGGTAAACTACCCCTTTCCCTTAACCGATCTTCACTAAAACCAACAGGTCTTGAGTTCTCTAGAATTCAGGTACGTATGCAAAAAAGTAGTTGATTCTGTTTTAATTTACGGCTGTTATCGTTTGTCATATAAAAAAATTACCCTTGTTAAAACATAAAATGTTGCTGGTAAACTAACCCTTTTCCTTAATCGATCTTGACTAACACCAACAGGTCGTGAGACTCTACAATACAGAGCTGTATGCAAAACATTGTTTGATTCTGTTAGAATCTGAGGCTGTTATCGTTTGCCATTGAAACAAATTACCCTTGATAAAAAAACGTTGCAGGTAAACTACCCCTTTCCCGTAACGGATATTCACCAAAATCAACAGGTCTTGAGATCTCTACAATAAAGAGCTGTATGCAAAACATTATTTAATTCTGTTTGAGTTTGCGGCTCTTATCATTTGGCATATTAAATACCTTGTTAAAATATAAAACGTTGCAGGTAAACTACCCCTTTACCTTAACCGATCTTCAACCAAATCAACAAACCTTGAGTTCTGTATAACTCAAAAAGGTATGCAAAAGAGTAGTTGATTCGGTTTGAATTTACTGCAGTTATCGTTCGTCATAGAAAAAATGACCCTTGTTAAAACATAAAATGTTGCTGGTAAACTACCCTATTCACTTAACCGATCTACACCAAAACAAGCAGGTATTGAGAACTCTACAATTCAGGGATGTATGCAAACAATTATTTGATTCTGTTTGAATTTGCGGCTGTTATCGTTTGCATAGAAAAAGTTACCCTTTATAAAAAAACGTTGCAGGTAAACCACCCCCTTTCCCTTAACCGATCTTCAACAAAATCAATATGCCTTGAGTACTCTACAATTCAGGGCTGTATGCAAAACATTATTTGATTCTGTTTGAAATTGCGGCTCTTATCGTTTGCCATAGAAAATAACCTTGTTAAAACAAAAAATGTTGCTGGTAAACTACCCCTTATCCTTAACCGATCTTCAACAAAATCAATAGACATTGAGTTCTGTATATTTCAAAAAGGTATGCAAATGAGTAGTTGATTCTGTTTGAAATTACAGTAATTATCGTTTTTTATATATAAAATTACCATTGTTAAAACATAAATTGTTACCGGTAAACTACCCTATTCCTTTAACTGATCTTCACCAAAATAAAACAGTTCTTGAGAACTCTAAAATTCAGGGCTGTATGCGAAACATTATTTGATTTTGTTTGAATTTGCGGCTCTTATCGTCTGCCATAGAAAATACCCTTGTTAAAACAAAACGTTGGTGGTAAACTACCCCTTTCTCTTAACCGATCTTCACCAAAAACAATAGGTTTTGAGTACTCAACAAATCAGTGCTGTATGCAAAAAAGTATTTGATTCTGTTTAAATTTGCGGCTGTTATCGTTTGCCATAGAAAGTACCCTTGTTAAAACATAAAACATTGCAGGTAAACTACCCCTTTCCCTTAACCGATCTTCACCAAAAACAATTGTCTTGATAATTCTACAATTCAGGGCTGGATGCAAAAATTTATTTGATTTGTTTGAATTTGCTGCTGCTATCGCTTGCCATTGGAAAAAATTACCCTTGATTAAAAAAAAAACTGTTGCAGGTAAACTACCTCTTTCCCTTAACCGATCTTCACCAAAAAAATACGTCTTGAGTACTCTACAAATCAGGGCTGTATGCAAAAAATTATTTGATTCTGTTTGAATTTGCGACTGTTATCGTTTGCCATAGAAAAAATCTACAGACACAGACACGCACACTGACGCTTTTCGAAAAATTACTATTTCATGTTTTGAGTGTAATAGAATCAGAATCTGCAATAATCACAAACATAATTTTTTTAAGGCCATCACCATACTTCCATTACCTTAAGGAACATGGAAGTAAATATCGGTATGGAGAACCATACATGGCTTCCATGTTCTAAGATTTATGTTTAAAATCATTTACGAAATGAAATGTTTCCTTAGAAACTACTACTTTCCACTTATTACTTCAGCCTTAACCACAGTATTGTGGTCCCTAACGTATACCACCACACGTTATCGCACTCGATTTTCACTGATGATGGCAGTCGACGGCACTGCTGAAACGTCTAGTTTTGCAGAAGAAATTGGACTACGGCCAAACAGCCCGGGAAGGAATTTTAATAACAAACTACTACTTTGTTGCCGATAACGTAGTACACATAAAAATTATCCCCTCCCCTTTCAACTATAATTTTCATTTATAGAAAATTACCCCCACCCCGTTCAACTAGCCTCTTCATTTATAGATATTTCATATACGTTTCTACAGTGGAGTATTAAGATCTTCTTATCAGGATACTTTATATATCAAAATTAAATACTTTACTCTTGTTACAACAAAAAAAGTTTCTGGTAAACTACCCTTTCCCCGTAACCGATCTTCACACCAAAATAAACAGGCCTGGCGTTCTCTACAGTTTAGGGACGTATGCAAAAAATTATTTGATTATTGTTGAATTTACGGCAGTTATCGTTCGCCACAGACAAGATTAACCTTGTTATCACATAAAAGGTTCAGGTAAACTACCCCTTTATTTTAACCGATCTTCACGAAAATCAATAGGTCTAGAGTCCTCTACAATTCAGGGATGCATGCAAAACATTATTTGATTCTGTCAGTATGTACGACAGTTATCGTTCGTCATAGAAACAATTACTCTTGTTAAAACATTAAAGGTGGCCGGTAAACTACCCCTTTCCCTTAACCGATCTTCACCAAAATCAACGGACCTTCAGTTGTTGACAAGTCAGGAAAGTATTCAAAATATTGTTTGATTCCCTTCGAATGTAAGGCAGTTATCGTTCGTCATAGAAAAAATTACCCTTGTTAAAACATGAAACGGAAGTAAACTACCCCTTTCCACTAACAGATCTTCACCAAAATCAACATACCTTGAGTACTTAAAACTTCAGGAATGTATTGAAAAATTATTTGTTTCTCTTTTAATATGCGGCATTTATCGTGCGTCATAAATATAAAATATCGGTATGGAGAACCATACATGACTTCCATGTTCTAAGATTTATATTTAAAATCATAATCGAAATGAAATATTTCCATAGAAACTACTTCTTTCTACTTATTGCTTCAGCCTTAACCACGATACTGTGGACACTAACGTATACCACCTCACGTTGGCGCACTCAATTTTCACTGATAATGGCAGTCGATGGCACTGCCGAAAGGTATGGTTTTGCAGAAAACTTGGACCACGGCCAAATAGCAGGGGAAGGAATTTTAACAACAAACTACTTATTTGTTGCCGATAATGTAGTACACAAAAAAATTCTCCCCTCCCCCTACAACTATAATTCTCATTAATAGAAAATTACCCCCACCCCGTTAACCTAACCTCTTGATTTATAGATATTTCATCTATTTTTCTACAGTGGATTATTATGAGCTTCTTATCAAGTTACTTTATTTATCAAAATTAAGTACTTTACTCTTGTTAAAACATAAAACGTTGCAGGTAAACTACCCCTTTCTCTTAACCGATCTTCACCAAAATCAATAGACCTTCAGTCTTCTACAAATCAGGAACGTATGCAAAAACTATTTGATTCTCTTTGAATTTACGGCAGTTATCTTTCCTGAAAAAAATTACCCTTGTTAAAACACAAAATGTTGCTGGTAAACTACCCCTTTCACTTAACCGATCTTCAACACAATCAACAGACCAGGAGTACTCTATTATTAAAAAAAAAAAAAAAAAAAGTAGTTGATTCTGTATGAATTTACGGATGTTATCGTTCGTCATATAAAAAATTACCCTTGTTACAACAAAATGTTGCAGGTAAACTACCCCTTTCCCTTAACCGATCTTCACTAACACCAACAGGTCTTGAGTTCTCTAGAATTCAGGAACGTATGCAAAAAAGTAGTTGATTCTGTTTGAATTTACGGCAGTTATCGTTTGTCATATAAAAAGTTACCCTTGTTAAAACATAAAATGTTGTTGGTAAACTACCCCTTTTCCTTAACAGATCTTGACTAACACCAACAGGTCGTGAGAACTCTACAATACAGGGCTGTATGCAAAACATTAATTGATTCTGTTTTAATCTGAGGCTGTTATCGTTTGCCATAGAAACAAATTACCCTTGGTAAAAAAACGTTGCAGGTAAACTACCCCTTTCCCGTAACGGATCTTCACCAAAATCAACAGGTCTTGAGAACTCTACAATACAGAGCTGTATGCAAAACATTATTTGATTCTGTTTGAGTTTGCGGCTCTTATCGTTTGCCATAGTAAATACCTTGTTAAAATATAAAACGTTGCAGGTAAACTACCCCTTTACCTTAACCGATCTTCAACCAAATCAACAAACCTTGAGTTCTGTATAACTCAAAAAGGTATGCAAAAGAGTAGTTGATTCGGTGTGAATTTACGGCAGTTATCGTTCGTCATAGAAAAAATGACCATTGTTAAAACATAAAATATTGCTGGTAAACTACCCTATTCCCTTAACCGATCTACACCAAAACAAGCAGGTCGTGAGAACTTAACAATACAAGGCTGTATGCAAAACATTATTTGATTCTTTTTGAGTTTGCGGCTCTTATCGTTTGCCATAGTAAATACCTTGTTAAAATATAAAACGTTGCTGGTAAACTATCCCTTTACCTTAACCGATCTTCAACCAAATCAACAAACCTTGAGTTCTGCATAACTCAAAAAGGTATGCAAAAGAGTAGTTGATTCGGTGTGAATTTACGGCAGTTATCGTTCGTCATAGAAAAAATGACCATTGCTAAACACAAAATGTTGCTGGTAAGCTACCCCTTTCACTTAACCGATCTTCAACACAATCAACAGACCAGGAGTACTCTATAATTAAAAAAAAAAGCAAAAAAGTAGTTGATTCTGTATGAATTTACGGATGTTATCGTTCGTCATATAAAAAATTACCCTTGTTAAAACAAAATGTTGCCGGTAAACTACCCCTTTCCCGTAACGGATCTTCACCAAAATCAACAGGTCTTGAGAACTCTACAATACAGAGCTGTATGCAAAACATTATTTGATTCTGTTTGAGTTTGCGGCTCTTATCGTTTGCCATAGTAAATACCTTGTTAAAATATAAAACGTTGCAGGTAAACTACCCCTTTACCTTAACCGATCTTCAACCAAATCAACAAACCTTGAGTTCTGTATAACTCAAAAAGGTATGCAAAAGAGTAGTTGATTCGGTGTGAATTTACGGCAGTTATCGTTCGTCATAGAAAAAATGACCATTATTAAAACATAAAATGTTGCTGGTAAACTATCCCTTTCCCTTAACCGATCTTCACCAAAAACAATACGTCCTGAGAATTCTACAATTCTGGAATGTATGCAAATAATTATTTGATTCTGTTTAAATTTGCGGTGTTTATCGTTTGACATAGAAAATACCCTTGTTAAAATATAAAATGTTGCTGTTAAACTACCCCTTTCCCTTAACCGATCTTCACCAAAAACAAAATGTCTTGAGTACTCTACAATTCAGGGCTGTATGCAAAACATTATTTGATTCTGTTTGCAAATACCCTTGTTAAAACAAAATGTTGCAGGTAAACTACCCCTTTCCTTAACCGATCTTCACCAAAAACAACAGGTCTTGAGTACTCAACAAATGAGGGCAGTATGCAAAAAATTATTTGATTCTGTTTGAATTTGCGGCTGTTATTGTTTGCCATAGAAAATACCCTCGTTAAAACATAAAACGTTTCAGGTAAACTACCCCTTTCCCTTAACCGATCTTCACCAAAAACAGTTGTCTTGATAACTCTACAATTCAGGACTGTATGCAAAAAATTATTTGATCTGTTTGAAAATGCGACTTTTATCATTTGCCATAGAAAAAAATCTACACACACACACACACACACACACACACACACACACACACACACACACACACACACACACACACACACACACACACACACACACACACACACACACACACACACACACACACACACACACACACACACACACACACACACACACACACACACACACACACACACACACACACACACACACACACACACACACACACACACACACACACACTTTTCGAAAAATGTCTTTGGTCATGTTTTGAGTGTAGTACAATCAGAATCTGCAATGATCACAAACATGATTTTTTTTGCCATCACCACACTTCCATTACCTTAAGGAACATGGAAGTAAATATCGGTATGGAGAACCATACATGGCTTCCTTGTTCTAAGATTTATATTTAAAATCATTTACGAAATGAAATGTTTCCATAGAAACTACTACTTTCCACTTATTGCTTCAGCCTTAACCACAGTATTGTGGTCACTAACGTATACCACCACACGTTATCGCACTCGATTTTCACTGATGATGGCAGTCGACGGCACTGCTGAAACGTCTGGTTTTGCAGAAAAAATAGGACTACGGCCAAACAGTCCGGGAATGAATTTGAACAACAAACTACTACTTTGTTGCCGACAGTGTAGTACACATATTAAAATTATCTCCTCCCCTTCTACTATAATTTTCAATAAAACAAAATTACCCCCACCCCGTTCACCTAACCTCTTCATTTATAGATATTTCTTCTACTTTTCTACAGTGGATTATTATGAGCGTATTATCAGGATACTTTATTTATCAAAATTAAGTACTTTACTCTTGTTAAAACATAAAACGTTGCAGGTAAACTACCCCTTTCTCTTAACCAATCTTCACCAAAATCAATAGACCTTCAGTCCTCTACAATACAGGGACGCATGCAAAAAAATAGTTGATTCTGTTTGAATGTGCGGCAGTTATCGTTCGTCATGAAAACATTTCTCTTGTTACAACATAAAATGTTGCTGGTAAACTACTCCTTTCCCGTACCCGATTTTCACCAGAATCAATAGGTCTTGAGTTCTCTACAAATCAGGAATATATGCAAAAAAATATTCGATTCTCTTTGAATTTACGGCAGTTGTCTTTCGTCATAAAATGAATTACCCTTGATAAAACATAAAATGTCGCTGGTAAACTACCCCTTTCCCTTAACCGATCTTCACTAAAACCAACAGGTCTTGAGTTCTCTAGAATTCAGGTACGTATGCAAAAAAGTAGTTGATTCTGTTTTAATTTACGGCTGTTATCGTTTGTCATATAAAAAAATGACCCTTGTTAAAACATAAAATGTTGCTGGTAAACTACCCTATTCCCTTAACCGATCTACACCAAAACAAGCAGGTATTGAGAACTCTACAATTCAGGGATGTATGCAACCAATTATTTGATTCTGTTTGAATTTGCGGCTGTTATCGTTTGCATAGGAAAAGTTACCCTTTATAAAAAAACGTTGCAGGTAAACCACCCCCTTTCCCTTAACCGATCTTCAACAAAATCAATATGCCTTGAGTACTCTACAATTCAGGGCTGTATGCAAAACATTATTTGATTCTGTTTGAAATTGCGGCTCTTATCGTTTGCCATAGAAAATAACCTTGTTAAAACAAAAAATGTTGCTGGTAAACTACCCCTTATCCTTAACCGATCTTCAACAAAATCAATAGACATTGAGTTCTGTATATTTCAAAAAGGTATGCAAATGAGTAGTTGATTCTGTTTGAAATTACAGTAATTATCGTTTTTTATATATAAAATTACCATTGTTAAAACATAAATTGTTACCGGTAAACTACCCTATTCCTTTAACTGATCTTCACCAAAATAAAACAGTTCTTGAGAACTCTAAAATTCAGGGCTGTATGCAAAACATTATTTGATTTTGTTTGAAATTGCGGCTCTTATCGTCTGCCATAGAAAATACCCTTGTTAAAACAAAACGTTGCTGGTAAACTACCCCTTTCCCTTAACCGATCTTCACCAAAAACAATAGGTTTTGAGTACTCAACAAATCAGTGCTGTATGCAAAAAAGTATTTGATTCTGTTTAAATTTGCGGCTGTTATCGTTTGCCATAGAAAGTACCCTTGTTAAAACATAAAACATTGCAGGTAAACTACCCCTTTCCCTTAACCGATCTTCACCAAAAACAATTGTCTTGATAATTCTACAATTCAGGGCTGGATGCAAAAATTTATTTGATTTGTTTGAATTTGCTGCTGTTATCGTTTGCCATTGAAAAAAATTACCCTTGATTAAAAAAAAAACTGTTGCAGGTAAACTACCTCTTTCCCTTAACCGATCTTCACCAAAAAAATACGTCTTGAGTACTCTACAAATCAGGGCTGTATGCAAAAAATTATTTGATTCTGTTTGAATTTGCGACTGTTATCGTTTGCCATAGAAAAAATCTACAGACACAGACACGCACACTGACGCTTTTCGAAAAATTACTATTTCATGTTTTGAGTGTAATAGAATCAGAATCTGCAATAATCACAAACATAATTTTTTTAAGGCCATCACCATACTTCCATTACCTTAAGGAACATGGAAGTAAATATCGGTATGGAGAACCATACATGGCTTCCATGTTCTAAGATTTATGTTTAAAATCATTTACGAAATGAAATGTTTCCTTAGAAACTACTACTTTCCACTTATTACTTCAGCCTTAACCACAGTATTGTGGTCCCTAACGTATACCACCACACGTTATCGCACTCGATTTTCACTGATGATGGCAGTCGACGGCACTGCTGAAACGTCTAGTTTTGCAGAAGAAATTGGACTACGGCCAAACAGCCCGGGAAGGAATTTTAATAACAAACTACTACTTTGTTGCCGATAACGTAGTACACATAAAAATTATCCCCTCCCCTTTCAACTATAATTTTCATTTATAGAAAATTACCCCCACCCCGTTCAACTAGCCTCTTCATTTATAGATATTTCATATACGTTTCTACAGTGGAGTATTAAGATCTTCTTATCAGGATACTTTATATATCAAAATTAAATACTTTACTCTTGTTACAACAAAAAAAGTTTCTGGTAAACTACCCTTTCCCCGTAACCGATCTTCACACCAAAATAAACAGGCCTTGCGTTCTCTACAGTTTAGGGACGTATGCAAAAAATTATTTGATTATTGTTGAATTTACGGCAGTTATCGTTCGCCACAGACAAGATTAACCTTGTTATCACATAAAAGGTTCAGGTAAACTACCCCTTAATTTTAACCGATCTTCACCAAAATCAATAGGTCTAGAGTCCTCTACAATTCAGGGATGCATGCAAAACATTATTTGATTCTGTCAGTATGTACGACAGTTATCGTTCGTCATAGAAACAATTACTCTTGTTAAAACATTAAAGGTGGCCGGTAAACTACCCCTTTCCCTTAACCGATCTTCACCAAAATCAACGGACCTTCAGTTGTTGACAAGTCAGGAAAGTATTCAAAATATTGTTTGATTCCCTTTGAATGTAAGGCAGTTATCGTTCGTCATAGAAAAAATTACCCTTGTTAAAACATAAAACGGAAGTAAACTACCCCTTTCCACTAACAGATCTTCACCAAAATCAACATACCTTGAGTACTTAAAACTTCAGGAATGTATTGAAAAATTATTTGTTTCTCTTTTAATATGCGGCAGTTATCGTGCGTCATAAATATAAAATATCGGTATGGAGAACCATACATGACTTCCATGTTCTAAGATTTATATTTAAAATCATAATCGAAATGAAATATTTCCATAGAAACTACTTCTTTCTACTTATTGCTTCAGCCTTAACCACGATACTGTGGACACTAACGTATACCACCTCACGTTGGCGCACTCAATTTTCACTGATAATGGCAGTCGATGGCACTGCCGAAAGGTATTGTTTTGCAGAAAACTTGGACCACGGCCAAATAGCAGGGGAAGGAATTTTAACAACAAACTACTTATTTGTTGCCGATAATGTAGTACACAAAAAAATTCTCCCCTCCCCCTACAACTATAATTCTCATTAATAGAAAATTACCCCCACCCCGTTAACTTAACCTCTTGATTTATAGATATTTCATCTATGTTTCTACAGTGGATTATTATGAGCTTCTTATCAGGTTACTTTATTTATCAAAATTAAGTACTTTACTCTTGTTAAAACATAAAACGTTGCAGGTAAACTACCCCTTTCTCTTAACCGATCTTCACCAAAATCAATAGACCTTCAGTCTTCTACAAATCAGGAAAGTATGCAAAAACTATTTGATTCTCTTTGAATTTACGGCAGTTATCTTTCCTGAAAAAAATTACCCTTGTTAAAACACAAAATGTTGCTGGTAAACTACCCCTTTCACTTAACCGATCTTCAACACAATCAACAGACCAGGAGTACTCTATTATTAAAAAAAAAAACAAAAAAGTAGTTGATTCTGTATGAATTTACGGATGTTATCGTTCGTCATATAAAAAATTACCCTTGTTAAAACAAAATGTTGCTGGTAAACTACCCCTTTCCCTTAACCGATCTTCACTAACACCAACAGGTCTTGAGTTCTCTAGAATTCAGGAACGTATGCAAAAAAGTAGTTGATTCTGTTTGAATTTACGGCAGTTATCGTTTGTCATATAAAAAGTTACCCTTGTTAAAACATAAAATGTTGTTGGTAAACTACCCCTTTTCCTTAACCGATCTTGACTAACACCAACAGGTCGTGAGAACTCTACAATACAGGGCTGTATGCAAAACATTATTTGATTCTGTTTTAATCTGAAGCTGTTATCGTTTGCCATAGAAACAAATTACCCTTGATAAAAAAACGTTGCAGGTAAACTACCCCTTTCGCGTAACGGATCTTCACCAAAATCAACAGGTCTTGAGAACTCTACAATACAGAGCTGTATGCAAAACATTATTTGATTCTGTTTGAGTTTGCGGCTCTTATCGTTTGCCATAGTAAATACCTTGTTAAAATATAAAACGTTGCAGGTAAACTACCCCTTTACCTTAACCGATCTTCAACCAAATCAACAAACCTTGAGTTCTGTATAACTCAAAAAGGTATGCAAAAGAGTAGTTGATTCGGTGTGAATTTACGGCAGTTATCGTTCGTCATAGAAAAAATGACCATTGTTAAAACATAAAATATTGCTGGTAAACTACCCTATTCCCTTAACCGATCTACACCAAAACAAGCAGGTCGTGAGAACTTAACAATACAAGGCTGTATGCAAAACATTATTTGATTCTTTTTGAGTTTGCGGCTCTTATCGTTTGCCATAGTAAATACCTTGTTAAAATATAAAACGTTGCAGGTAAACTATCCCTTTACCTTAACCGATCTTCAACCAAATCAACAAACCTTGAGTTCTGCATAACTCAAAAAGGTATGCAAAAGAGTAGTTGATTCGGTGTGAATTTACGGCAGTTATCGTTCGTCATAGAAAAAATGACCATTGCTAAACACAAAATGTTGCTGGTAAACTACCCCTTTCACTTAACCGATCTTCAACACAATCAACAGACCAGGAGTACTCTATAATTAAAAAAAAAAGCAAAAAAGTAGTTGATTCTGTATGAATTTACGGATGTTATCGTTCGTCATATAAAAAATTACCCTTGTTAAAACAAAATGTTGCCGGTAAACTACCCCTTTCCCGTAACGGATCTTCACCAAAATCAACAGATCTTGAGAACTCTACAATACAGAGCTGTATGCAAAACATTATTTGATTCTGTTTGAGTTTGCGGCTCTTATCGTTTGCCATAGTAAATACCTTGTTAAAATATAAAACGTTGCAGGTAAACTACCCCTTTACCTTAACCGATCTTCAACCAAATCAACAAACCTTGAGTTCTGTATAACTCAAAAAGGTATGCAAAAGAGTAGTTGATTCGGTGTGAATTTACGGCAGTTATCGTTCGTCATAGAAAAAATGACCATTATTAAAACATAAAATGTTGCTGGTAAACTACCCTATTCCCTTAACCGATCTTCACCAAAAACAATAGGTCTTGAGTACTCTACAAATCAGGGCTGTTTGCAAAAAAGTAGTTGATTCTGTTTGAATTTACGGTAGTTATCGTTTGTCATATAAAAAGTTACCCTTGTTAAAACATAAAATGTTGCTGGTAAACTATCCCTTTCCCTTAACCGATCTTCACCAAAAACAATACGTCCTGAGAATTCTACAATTCTGGAATGTATGCAAATAATTATTTGATTCTGTTTAAATTTGCGGTGTTTATCGTTTGACATAGAAAATACCCTTGTTAAAATATAAAATGTTGCTGTTAAACTACCCCTTTCCCTTAACCGATCTTCACCAAAAACAAAATGTCTTGAGTACTCTACAATTCAGGGCTGTATGCAAAACATTATTTGATTCTGTTTGCAAATACCCTTGTTAAAACAAAATGTTGCAGGTAAACTACCCCTTTCCTTAACCGATCTTCACCAAAAACAACAGGTCTTGAGTACTCAACAAATGAGGGCAGTATGCAAAAAATTATTTGATTCTGTTTGAATTTGCGGCTGTTATTGTTTGCCATAGAAAATACCCTCGTTAAAACATAAAACGTTTCAGGTAAACTACCCCTTTCCCTTAACCGATCTTCACCAAAAACAGTTGTCTTGATAACTCTACAATTCAGGACTGTATGCAAAAAATTATTTGATCTGTTTGAAAATGCGACTTTTATCATTTGCCATAGAAAAAAATCTACACACACACACACACACACACACACACACACACACACACACACACACACACACACACACACACACACACACACACACACACACACACACACACACACACACACACACACACACACACACACACACACACACACACACACACACACACACTTTTCGAAAAATGTCTTTGGTCATGTTTTGAGTGTAGTACAATCAGAATCTGCAATGATCACAAACATGATTTTTTTTGCCATCACCACACTTCCATTACCTTAAGGAACATGGAAGTAAATATCGGTATGGAGAACCATACATGGCTTCCTTGTTCTAAGATTTATATTTAAAATCATTTACGAAATGAAATGTTTCCATAGAAACTACTACTTTCCACTTATTGCTTCAGCCTTAACCACAGTATTGTGGTCACTAACGTATACCACCACACGTTATCGCACTCGATTTTCACTGATGATGGCAGTCGACGGCACTGCTGAAACGTCTGGTTTTGCAGAAAAAATAGGACTACGGCCAAACAGTCCGGGAATGAATTTGAACAACAAACTACTACTTTGTTGCCGACAGTGTAGTACACATATTAAAATTATCTCCTCCCCTTCTACTATAATTTTCATTAAAACAAAATTACCCCCACCCCGTTCACCTAACCTCTTCATTTATAGATATTTCTTCTACTTTTCTACAGTGGATTATTATGAGCTTATTATAAGGATACTTTATTTATCAAAATTAAGTACTTTACTCTTGTTAAAACATAAAACGTTGCAGGTAAACTACCCCTTTCTCTTAACCAATCTTCACCAAAATCAATAGACCTTCAGTCCTCTACAATACAGGGACGCATGCAAAAAAATAGTTGATTCTGTTTGAATGTGCGGCAGTTATCGTTCGTCATGAAAACATTTCTCTTGTTACAACATAAAATGTTGCTGGTAAACTACTCCTTTCCCGTACCCGATTTTCACCAGAATCAATAGGTCTTGAGTTCTCTACAAATCAGGAATATATGCAAAAAAATATTCGATTCTCTTTGAATTTACGGCAGTTGTCTTTCGTCATAAAATGAATTACCCTTGATAAAACATAAAATGTCGCTGGTAAACTACCCCTTTCCCTTAACCGATCTTCACTAAAACCAACAGGTCTTGAGTTCTCTAGAATTCAGGTACGTATGCAAAAAAGTAGTTGATTCTGTTTTAATTTACGGCTGTTATCGTTTGTCATATAAAAAAATTACCCTTGTTAAAACATAAAATGTTGCTGGTAAACTAACCCTTTTCCTTAATCGATCTTGACTAACACCAACAGGTCGTGAGACTCTACAATACAGAGCTGTATGCAAAACATTGTTTGATTCTGTTAGAATCTGAGGCTGTTATCGTTTGCCATTGAAACAAATTACCCTTGATAAAAAAACGTTGCAGGTAAACTACCCCTTTCCCGTAACGGATATTCACCAAAATCAACAGGTCTTGAGATCTCTACAATAAAGAGCTGTATGCAAAACATTATTTAATTCTGTTTGAGTTTGCGGCTCTTATCATTTGGCATATTAAATACCTTGTTAAAATATAAAACGTTGCAGGTAAACTACCCCTTTACCTTAACCGATCTTCAACCAAATCAACAAACCTTGAGTTCTGTATAACTCAAAAAGGTATGCAAAAGAGTAGTTGATTCGGTTTGAATTTACTGCAGTTATCGTTCGTCATAGAAAAAATGACCCTTGTTAAAACATAAAATGTTGCTGGTAAACTACCCTATTCACTTAACCGATCTACACCAAAACAAGCAGGTATTGAGAACTCTACAATTCAGGGATGTATGCAAACAATTATTTGATTCTGTTTGAATTTGCGGCTGTTATCGTTTGCATAGAAAAAGTTACCCTTTATAAAAAAACGTTGCAGGTAAACCACCCCCTTTCCCTTAACCGATCTTCAACAAAATCAATATGCCTTGAGTACTCTACAATTCAGGGCTGTATGCAAAACATTATTTGATTCTGTTTGAAATTGCGGCTCTTATCGTTTGCCATAGAAAATAACCTTGTTAAAACAAAAAATGTTGCTGGTAAACTACCCCTTATCCTTAACCGATCTTCAACAAAATCAATAGACATTGAGTTCTGTATATTTCAAAAAGGTATGCAAATGAGTAGTTGATTCTGTTTGAAATTACAGTAATTATCGTTTTTTATATATAAAATTACCATTGTTAAAACATAAATAGTTACCGGTAAACTACCCTATTCCTTTAACTGATCTTCACCAAAATAAAACAGTTCTTGAGAACTCTAAAATTCAGGGCTGTATGCGAAACATTATTTGATTTTGTTTGAATTTGCGGCTCTTATCGTCTGCCATAGAAAATACCCTTGTTAAAACAAAACGTTGCTGGTAAACTACCCCTTTCTCTTAACCGATCTTCACCAAAAACAATAGGTTTTGAGTACTCAACAAATCAGTGCTGTATGCAAAAAAGTATTTGATTCTGTTTAAATTTGCGGCTGTTATCGTTTGCCATAGAAAGTACCCTTGTTAAAACATAAAACATTGCAGGTAAACTACCCCTTTCCCTTAACCGATCTTCACCAAAAACAATTGTCTTGATAATTCTACAATTCAGGGCTGGATGCAAAAATTTATTTGATTTGTTTGAATTTGCTGCTGCTATCGCTTGCCATTGGAAAAAATTACCCTTGATTAAAAAAAAAACTGTTGCAGGTAAACTACCTCTTTCCCTTAACCGATCTTCACCAAAAAAATACGTCTTGAGTACTCTACAAATCAGGGCTGTATGCAAAAAATTATTTGATTCTGTTTGAATTTGCGACTGTTATCGTTTGCCATAGAAAAAATCTACAGACACAGACACGCACACTGACGCTTTTCGAAAAATTACTATTTCATGTTTTGAGTGTAATAGAATCAGAATCTGCAATAATCACAAACATAATTTTTTTAAGGCCATCACCATACTTCCATTACCTTAAGGAACATGGAAGTAAATATCGGTATGGAGAACCATACATGGCTTCCATGTTCTAAGATTTATGTTTAAAATCATTTACGAAATGAAATGTTTCCTTAGAAACTACTACTTTCCACTTATTACTTCAGCCTTAACCACAGTATTGTGGTCCCTAACGTATACCACCACACGTTATCGCACTCGATTTTCACTGATGATGGCAGTCGACGGCACTGCTGAAACGTCTAGTTTTGCAGAAGAAATTGGACTACGGCCAAACAGCCCGGGAAGGAATTTTAATAACAAACTACTACTTTGTTGCCGATAACGTAGTACACATAAAAATTATCCCCTCCCCTTTCAACTATAATTTTCATTTATAGAAAATTACCCCCACCCCGTTCAACTAGCCTCTTCATTTATAGATATTTCATATACGTTTCTACAGTGGAGTATTAAGATCTTCTTATCAGGATACTTTATATATCAAAATTAAATACTTTACTCTTGTTACAACAAAAAAAGTTTCTGGTAAACTACCCTTTCCCCGTAACCGATCTTCACACCAAAATAAACAGGCCTTGCGTTCTCTACAGTTTAGGGACGTATGCAAAAAATTATTTGATTATTGTTGAATTTACGGCAGTTATCGTTCGCCACAGACAAGATTAACCTTGTTATCACATAAAAGGTTCAGGTAAACTACCCCTTAATTTTAACCGATCTTCACCAAAATCAATAGGTCTAGAGTCCTCTACAATTCAGGGATGCATGCAAAACATTATTTGATTCTGTCAGTATGTACGACAGTTATCGTTCGTCATAGAAACAATTACTCTTGTTAAAACATTAAAGGTGGCCGGTAAACTACCCCTTTCCCTTAACCGATCTTCACCAAAATCAACGGACCTTCAGTTGTTGACAAGTCAGGAAAGTATTCAAAATATTGTTTGATTCCCTTTGAATGTAAGGCAGTTATCGTTCGTCATAGAAAAAATTACCCTTGTTAAAACATAAAACGGAAGTAAACTACCCCTTTCCACTAACAGATCTTCACCAAAATCAACATACCTTGAGTACTTAAAACTTCAGGAATGTATTGAAAAATTATTTGTTTCTCTTTTAATATGCGGCAGTTATCGTGCGTCATAAATATAAAATATCGGTATGGAGAACCATACATGACTTCCATGTTCTAAGATTTATATTTAAAATCATAATCGAAATGAAATATTTCCATAGAAACTACTTCTTTCTACTTATTGCTTCAGCCTTAACCACGATACTGTGGACACTAACGTATACCACCTCACGTTGGCGCACTCAATTTTCACTGATAATGGCAGTCGATGGCACTGCCGAAAGGTATTGTTTTGCAGAAAACTTGGACCACGGCCAAATAGCAGGGGAAGGAATTTTAACAACAAACTACTTATTTGTTGCCGATAATGTAGTACACAAAAAAATTCTCCCCTCCCCCTACAACTATAATTCTCATTAATAGAAAATTACCCCCACCCCGTTAACTTAACCTCTTGATTTATAGATATTTCATCTATGTTTCTACAGTGGATTATTATGAGCTTCTTATCAGGTTACTTTATTTATCAAAATTAAGTACTTTACTCTTGTTAAAACATAAAACGTTGCAGGTAAACTACCCCTTTCTCTTAACCGATCTTCACCAAAATCAATAGACCTTCAGTCTTCTACAAATCAGGAAAGTATGCAAAAACTATTTGATTCTCTTTGAATTTACGGCAGTTATCTTTCCTGAAAAAAATTACCCTTGTTAAAACACAAAATGTTGCTGGTAAACTACCCCTTTCACTTAACCGATCTTCAACACAATCAACAGACCAGGAGTACTCTATTATTAAAAAAAAAAACAAAAAAGTAGTTGATTCTGTATGAATTTACGGATGTTATCGTTCGTCATATAAAAAATTACCCTTGTTAAAACAAAATGTTGCTGGTAAACTACCCCTTTCCCTTAACCGATCTTCACTAACACCAACAGGTCTTGAGTTCTCTAGAATTCAGGAACGTATGCAAAAAAGTAGTTGATTCTGTTTGAATTTACGGCAGTTATCGTTTGTCATATAAAAAGTTACCCTTGTTAAAACATAAAATGTTGTTGGTAAACTACCCCTTTTCCTTAACCGATCTTGACTAACACCAACAGGTCGTGAGAACTCTACAATACAGGGCTGTATGCAAAACATTATTTGATTCTGTTTTAATCTGAAGCTGTTATCGTTTGCCATAGAAACAAATTACCCTTGATAAAAAAACGTTGCAGGTAAACTACCCCTTTCGCGTAACGGATCTTCACCAAAATCAACAGGTCTTGAGAACTCTACAATACAGAGCTGTATGCAAAACATTATTTGATTCTGTTTGAGTTTGCGGCTCTTATCGTTTGCCATAGTAAATACCTTGTTAAAATATAAAACGTTGCAGGTAAACTACCCCTTTACCTTAACCGATCTTCAACCAAATCAACAAACCTTGAGTTCTGTATAACTCAAAAAGGTATGCAAAAGAGTAGTTGATTCGGTGTGAATTTACGGCAGTTATCGTTCGTCATAGAAAAAATGACCATTGTTAAAACATAAAATATTGCTGGTAAACTACCCTATTCCCTTAACCGATCTACACCAAAACAAGCAGGTCGTGAGAACTTAACAATACAAGGCTGTATGCAAAACATTATTTGATTCTTTTTGAGTTTGCGGCTCTTATCGTTTGCCATAGTAAATACCTTGTTAAAATATAAAACGTTGCAGGTAAACTATCCCTTTACCTTAACCGATCTTCAACCAAATCAACAAACCTTGAGTTCTGCATAACTCAAAAAGGTATGCAAAAGAGTAGTTGATTCGGTGTGAATTTACGGCAGTTATCGTTCGTCATAGAAAAAATGACCATTGCTAAACACAAAATGTTGCTGGTAAACTACCCCTTTCACTTAACCGATCTTCAACACAATCAACAGACCAGGAGTACTCTATAATTAAAAAAAAAAGCAAAAAAGTAGTTGATTCTGTATGAATTTACGGATGTTATCGTCCGTCATATAAAAAATTACCCTTGTTAAAACAAAATGTTGCCGGTAAACTACCCCTTTCCCGTAACGGATCTTCACCAAAATCAACAGATCTTGAGAACTCTACAATACAGAGCTGTATGCAAAACATTATTTGATTCTGTTTGAGTTTGCGGCTCTTATCGTTTGCCATAGTAAATACCTTGTTAAAATATAAAACGTTGCAGGTAAACTACCCCTTTACCTTAACCGATCTTCAACCAAATCAACAAACCTTGAGTTCTGTATAACTCAAAAAGGTATGCAAAAGAGTAGTTGATTCGGTGTGAATTTACGGCAGTTATCGTTCGTCATAGAAAAAATGACCATTATTAAAACATAAAATGTTGCTGGTAAACTACCCTATTCCCTTAACCGATCTTCACCAAAAACAATAGGTCTTGAGTACTCTACAAATCAGGGCTGTTTGCAAAAAAGTAGTTGATTCTGTTTGAATTTACGGTAGTTATCGTTTGTCATATAAAAAGTTACCCTTGTTAAAACATAAAATGTTGCTGGTAAACTATCCCTTTCCCTTAACCGATCTTCACCAAAAACAATACGTCCTGAGAATTCTACAATTCTGGAATGTATGCAAATAATTATTTGATTCTGTTTAAATTTGCGGTGTTTATCGTTTGACATAGAAAATACCCTTGTTAAAATATAAAATGTTGCTGTTAAACTACCCCTTTCCCTTAACCGATCTTCACCAAAAACAAAATGTCTTGAGTACTCTACAATTCAGGGCTGTATGCAAAACATTATTTGATTCTGTTTGCAAATACCCTTGTTAAAACAAAATGTTGCAGGTAAACTACCCCTTTCCTTAACCGATCTTCACCAAAAACAACAGGTCTTGAGTACTCAACAAATGAGGGCAGTATGCAAAAAATTATTTGATTCTGTTTGAATTTGCGGCTGTTATTGTTTGCCATAGAAAATACCCTCGTTAAAACATAAAACGTTTCAGGTAAACTACCCCTTTCCCTTAACCGATCTTCACCAAAAACAGTTGTCTTGATAACTCTACAATTCAGGACTGTATGCAAAAAATTATTTGATCTGTTTGAAAATGCGACTTTTATCATTTGCCATAGAAAAAAATCTACACACACACACACACACACACACACACACACACACACACACACACACACACACACACACACACACACACACACACACACACACACACACACACACACACACACACACACACACACACACACACACACACACACACTTTTCGAAAAATGTCTTTGGTCATGTTTTGAGTGTAGTACAATCAGAATCTGCAATGATCACAAACATGATTTTTTTTGCCATCACCACACTTCCATTACCTTAAGGAACATGGAAGTAAATATCGGTATGGAGAACCATACATGGCTTCCTTGTTCTAAGATTTATATTTAAAATCATTTACGAAATGAAATGTTTCCATAGAAACTACTACTTTCCACTTATTGCTTCAGCCTTAACCACAGTATTGTGGTCACTAACGTATACCACCACACGTTATCGCACTCGATTTTCACTGATGATGGCAGTCGACGGCACTGCTGAAACGTCTGGTTTTGCAGAAAAAATAGGACTACGGCCAAACAGTCCGGGAATGAATTTGAACAACAAACTACTACTTTGTTGCCGACAGTGTAGTACACATATTAAAATTATCTCCTCCCCTTCTACTATAATTTTCATTAAAACAAAATTACCCCCACCCCGTTCACCTAACCTCTTCATTTATAGATATTTCTTCTACTTTTCTACAGTGGATTATTATGAGCTTATTATAAGGATACTTTATTTATCAAAATTAAGTACTTTACTCTTGTTAAAACATAAAACGTTGCAGGTAAACTACCCCTTTCTCTTAACCAATCTTCACCAAAATCAATAGACCTTCAGTCCTCTACAATACAGGGACGCATGCAAAAAAATAGTTGATTCTGTTTGAATGTGCGGCAGTTATCGTTCGTCATGAAAACATTTCTCTTGTTACAACATAAAATGTTGCTGGTAAACTACTCCTTTCCCGTACCCGATTTTCACCAGAATCAATAGGTCTTGAGTTCTCTACAAATCAGGAATATATGCAAAAAAATATTCGATTCTCTTTGAATTTACGGCAGTTGTCTTTCGTCATAAAATGAATTACCCTTGATAAAACATAAAATGTCGCTGGTAAACTACCCCTTTCCCTTAACCGATCTTCACTAAAACCAACAGGTCTTGAGTTCTCTAGAATTCAGGTACGTATGCAAAAAAGTAGTTGATTCTGTTTTAATTTACGGCTGTTATCGTTTGTCATATAAAAAAATTACCCTTGTTAAAACATAAAATGTTGCTGGTAAACTAACCCTTTTCCTTAATCGATCTTGACTAACACCAACAGGTCGTGAGACTCTACAATACAGAGCTGTATGCAAAACATTGTTTGGTTCTGTTAGAATCTGAGGCTGTTATCGTTTGCCATTGAAACAAATTACCCTTGATAAAAAAACGTTGCAGGTAAACTACCCCTTTCCCGTAACGGATATTCACCAAAATCAACAGGTCTTGAGATCTCTACAATAAAGAGCTGTATGCAAAACATTATTTAATTCTGTTTGAGTTTGCGGCTCTTATCATTTGGCATATTAAATACCTTGTTAAAATATAAAACGTTGCAGGTAAACTACCCCTTTACCTTAACCGATCTTCAACCAAATCAACAAACCTTGAGTTCTGTATAACTCAAAAAGGTATGCAAAAGAGTAGTTGATTCGGTTTGAATTTACTGCAGTTATCGTTCGTCATAGAAAAAATGACCCTTGTTAAAACATAAAATGTTGCTGGTAAACTACCCTATTCACTTAACCGATCTACACCAAAACAAGCAGGTATTGAGAACTCTACAATTCAGGGATGTATGCAAACAATTATTTGATTCTGTTTGAATTTGCGGCTGTTATCGTTTGCATAGAAAAAGTTACCCTTTATAAAAAAACGTTGCAGGTAAACCACCCCCTTTCCCTTAACCGATCTTCAACAAAATCAATATGCCTTGAGTACTCTACAATTCAGGGCTGTATGCAAAACATTATTTGATTCTGTTTGAAATTGCGGCTCTTATCGTTTGCCATAGAAAATAACCTTGTTAAAACAAAAAATGTTGCTGGTAAACTACCCCTTATCCTTAACCGATCTTCAACAAAATCAATAGACATTGAGTTCTGTATATTTCAAAAAGGTATGCAAATGAGTAGTTGATTCTGTTTGAAATTACAGTAATTATCGTTTTTTATATATAAAATTACCATTGTTAAAACATAAATAGTTACCGGTAAACTACCCTATTCCTTTAACTGATCTTCACCAAAATAAAACAGTTCTTGAGAACTCTAAAATTCAGGGCTGTATGCGAAACATTATTTGATTTTGTTTGAATTTGCGGCTCTTATCGTCTGCCATAGAAAATACCCTTGTTAAAACAAAACGTTGCTGGTAAACTACCCCTTTCTCTTAACCGATCTTCACCAAAAACAATAGGTTTTGAGTACTCAACAAATCAGTGCTGTATGCAAAAAAGTATTTGATTCTGTTTAAATTTGCGGCTGTTATCGTTTGCCATAGAAAGTACCCTTGTTAAAACATAAAACATTGCAGGTAAACTACCCCTTTCCCTTAACCGATCTTCACCAAAAACAATTGTCTTGATAATTCTACAATTCAGGGCTGGATGCAAAAATTTATTTGATTTGTTTGAATTTGCTGCTGCTATCGCTTGCCATTGGAAAAAATTACCCTTGATTAAAAAAAAAACTGTTGCAGGTAAACTACCTCTTTCCCTTAACCGATCTTCACCAAAAAAATACGTCTTGAGTACTCTACAAATCAGGGCTGTATGCAAAAAATTATTTGATTCTGTTTGAATTTGCGACTGTTATCGTTTGCCATAGAAAAAATCTACAGACACAGACACGCACACTGACGCTTTTCGAAAAATTACTATTTCATGTTTTGAGTGTAATAGAATCAGAATCTGCAATAATCACAAACATAATTTTTTTAAGGCCATCACCATACTTCCATTACCTTAAGGAACATGGAAGTAAATATCGGTATGGAGAACCATACATGGCTTCCATGTTCTAAGATTT
Organism: Magicicada septendecula; assembly: GCA_034769895.1. Taxonomy (NCBI): domain Eukaryota; kingdom Metazoa; phylum Arthropoda; class Insecta; order Hemiptera; family Cicadidae; genus Magicicada; species Magicicada septendecula. The sequence goes on from CM068367.1 coordinate 733,268,890, forward strand.
ATGTTTAAAATCATTTACGAAATGAAATGTTTCCTTAGAAACTACTACTTTCCACTTATTACTTCAGCCTTAACCACAGTATTGTGGTCCCTAACGTATACCACCACACGTTATCGCACTCGATTTTCACTGATGATGGCAGTCGACGGCACTGCTGAAACGTCTAGTTTTGCAGAAGAAATTGGACTACGGCCAAACAGCCCGGGAAGGAATTTTAATAACAAACTACTACTTTGTTGCCGATAACGTAGTACACATAAAAATTATCCCCTCCCCTTTCAACTATAATTTTCATTTATAGAAAATTACCCCCACCCCGTTCAACTAGCCTCTTCATTTATAGATATTTCATATACGTTTCTACAGTGGAGTATTAAGATCTTCTTATCAGGATACTTTATATATCAAAATTAAATACTTTACTCTTGTTACAACAAAAAAAGTTTCTGGTAAACTACCCTTTCCCCGTAACCGATCTTCACACCAAAATAAACAGGCCTTGCGTTCTCTACAGTTTAGGGACGTATGCAAAAAATTATTTGATTATTGTTGAATTTACGGCAGTTATCGTTCGCCACAGACAAGATTAACCTTGTTATCACATAAAAGGTTCAGGTAAACTACCCCTTTATTTTAACCGATCTTCACCAAAATCAATAGGTCTAGAGTCCTCTACAATTCAGGGATGCATGCAAAACATTATTTGATTCTGTCAGTATGTACGACAGTTATCGTTCGTCATAGAAACAATTACTCTTGTTAAAACATTAAAGGTGGCCGGTAAACTACCCCTTTCCCTTAACCGATCTTCACCAAAATCAACGGACCTTCAGTTGTTGACAAGTCAGGAAAGTATTCAAAATATTGTTTGATTCCCTTTGAATGTAAGGCAGTTATCGTTCGTCATAGACAAAATTACCCTTGTTAAAACATAAAACGGAAGTAAACTACCCCTTTCCACTAACAGATCTTCACCAAAATCAACATACCTTGAGTACTTAAAACTTCAGGAATGTATTGAAAAATTATTTGTTTCTCTTTTAATATGCGGCATTTATCGTGCGTCATAAATATAAAATATCGGTATGGAGAACCATACATGACTTCCATGTTCTAAGATTTATATTTAAAATCATAATCGAAATGAAATATTTCCATAGAAACTACTTCTTTCTACTTATTGCTTCAGCCTTAACCACGATACTGTGGACACTAACGTATACCACCTCACGTTGGCGCACTCAATTTTCACTGATAATGGCAGTCGATGGCACTGCCGAAAGGTATGGTTTTGCAGAAAACTTGGACCACGGCCAAATAGCAGGGGAAGGAATTTTAACAACAAACTACTTATTTGTTGCCGATAATGTAGTACACAAAAAAATTCTCCCCTCCCCCTACAACTATAATTCTCATTAATAGAAAATTACCCCCACCCCGTTAACCTAACCTCTTGATTTATAGATATTTCATCTATGTTTCTACAGTGGATTATTATGAGCTTCTTATCAAGTTACTTTATTTATCAAAATTAAGTACTTTACTCTTGTTAAAACATAAAACGTTGCAGGTAAACTACCCCTTTCTCTTAACCGATCTTCACCAAAATCAATAGACCTTCAGTCTTCTACAAATCAGGAACGTATGCAAAAACTATTTGATTCTCTTTGAATTTACGGCAGTTATCTTTCCTGAAAAAAATTACCCTTGTTAAAACACAAAATGTTGCTGGTAAACTACCCCTTTCACTTAACCGATCTTCAACACAATCAACAGACCAGGAGTACTCTATTATTAAAAAAAAAAAACAAAAAAGTAGTTGATTCTGTATGAATTTACGGATGTTATCGTTCGTCATATAAAAAATTACCCTTGTTACAACAAAATGTTGCAGGTAAACTACCCCTTTCCCTTAACCGATCTTCACTAACACCAACAGGTCTTGAGTTCTCTAGAATTCAGGAACGTATGCAAAAAAGTAGTTGATTCTGTTTGAATTTACGGCAGTTATCGTTTGTCATATAAAAAGTTACCCTTGTTAAAACATAAAATGTTGTTGGTAAACTACCCCTTTTCCTTAACAGATCTTGACTAACACCAACAGGTCGTGAGAACTCTACAATACAGGGCTGTATGCAAAACATTAATTGATTCTGTTTTAATCTGAGGCTGTTATCGTTTGCCATAGAAACAAATTACCCTTGGTAAAAAAACGTTGCAGGTAAACTACCCCTTTCCCGTAACGGATCTTCACCAAAATCAACAGGTCTTGAGAACTCTACAATACAGAGCTGTATGCAAAACATTATTTGATTCTGTTTGAGTTTGCGGCTCTTATCGTTTGCCATAGTAAATACCTTGTTAAAATATAAAACGTTGCAGGTAAACTACCCCTTTACCTTAACCGATCTTCAACCAAATCAACAAACCTTGAGTTCTGTATAACTCAAAAAGGTATGCAAAAGAGTAGTTGATTCGGTGTGAATTTACGGCAGTTATCGTTCGTCATAGAAAAAATGACCATTGTTAAAACATAAAATATTGCTGGTAAACTACCCTATTCCCTTAAACCGATCTACACCAAAACAAGCAGGTCGTGAGAACTTAACAATACAAGGCTGTATGCAAAACATTATTTGATTCTTTTTGAGTTTGCGGCTCTTATCGTTTGCATAGTAAATACCTTGTTAAAATATAAAACGTTGCTGGTAAACTATCCCTTTACCTTAACCGATCTTCAACCAAATCAACAAACCTTGAGTTCTGCATAACTCAAAAAGGTATGCAAAAGAGTAGTTGATTCGGTGTGAATTTACGGCAGTTATCGTTCGTCATAGAAAAAATGACCATTGCTAAACACAAAATGTTGCTGGTAAACTACCCCTTTCACTTAACCGATCTTCAACACAATCAACAGACCAGGAGTACTCTATAATTAAAAAAAAAAGCAAAAAAGTAGTTGATTCTGTATGAATTTACGGATGTTATCGTTCGTCATATAAAAAATTACCCTTGTTAAAACAAAATGTTGCCGGTAAACTACCCCTTTCCCGTAACGGATCTTCACCAAAATCAACAGGTCTTGAGAACTCTACAATACAGAGCTGTATGCAAAACATTATTTGATTCTGTTTGAGTTTGCGGCTCTTATCGTTTGCCATAGTAAATACCTTGTTAAAATATAAAACGTTGCAGGTAAACTACCCCTTTACCTTAACCGATCTTCAACCAAATCAACAAACCTTGAGTTCTGTATAACTCAAAAAGGTATGCAAAAGAGTAGTTGATTCGGTGTGAATTTACGGCAGTTATCGTTCGTCATAGAAAAAATGACCATTATTAAAACATAAAATGTTGCTGGTAAACTACCCTATTCCCTTAACCGATCTTCACCAAAAACAACAGGTCTTGAGTACTCTACAAATCAGGGCTGTTTGCAAAAAAGTAGTTGATTCTGTTTGAATTTACGGTAGTTATCGTTTGTCATATAAAAAGTTACCCTTGTTAAAACATAAAATGTTGCTGGTAAACTATCCCTTTCCCTTAACCGATCTTCACCAAAAACAATACGTCCTGAGAATTCTACAATTCTGGAATGTATGCAAATAATTATTTGATTCTGTTTAAATTTGCGGTGTTTATCGTTTGACATAGAAAATACCCTTGTTAAAATATAAAATGTTGCTGTTAAACTACCCCTTTCCCTTAACCGATCTTCACCAAAAACAAAATGTCTTGAGTACTCTACAATTCAGGGCTGTATGCAAAACATTATTTGATTCTGTTTGCAAATACCCTTGTTAAAACAAAATGTTGCAGGTAAACTACCCCTTTCCTTAACCGATCTTCACCAAAAACAACAGGTCTTGAGTACTCAACAAATGAGGGCAGTATGCAAAAAATTATTTGATTCTGTTTGAATTTGCGGCTGTTATTGTTTGCCATAGAAAATACCCTAGTTAAAACATAAAACGTTTCAGGTAAACTACCCCTTTCCCTTAACCGATCTTCACCAAAAACAGTTGTCTTGATAACTCTACAATTCAGGACTGTATGCAAAAAATTATTTGATCTGTTTGAAAATGCGACTTTTATCATTTGCCATAGAAAAAAATCTACACAACACACACACACACACACACACACACACACACACACACACACACACACACACACACACACACACACACACACACACACACACACACACACACACACACACACACACACACACACACACACACACACACACACACACACACACACACACACACACACACACACACACACACACTTTTCGAAAAATGTCTTTGGTCATGTTTTGAGTGTAGTACAATCAGAATCTGCAATGATCACAAACATGATTTTTTTTGCCATCACCACACTTCCATTACCTTAAGGAACATGGAAGTAAATATCGGTATGGAGAACCATACATGGCTTCCTTGTTCTAAGATTTATATTTAAAATCATTTACGAAATGAAATGTTTCCATAGAAACTACTACTTTCCACTTATTGCTTCAGCCTTAACCACAGTATTGTGGTCACTAACGTATACCACCACACGTTATCGCACTCGATTTTCACTGATGATGGCAGTCGACGGCACTGCTGAAACGTCTGGTTTTGCAGAAAAAATAGGACTACGGCCAAACAGTCCGGGAATGAATTTGAACAACAAACTACTACTTTGTTGCCGACAGTGTAGTACACATATTAAAATTATCTCCTCCCCTTCTACTATAATTTTCATTAAAACAAAATTACCCCCACCCCGTTCACCTAACCTCTTCATTTATAGATATTTCTTCTACTTTTCTACAGTGGATTATTATGAGCTTATTATCAGGATACTTTATTTATCAAAATTAAGTACTTTACTCTTGTTAAAACATAAAACGTTGCAGGTAAACTACCCCTTTCTCTTAACCAATCTTCACCAAAATCAATAGACCTTCAGTCCTCTACAATACAGGGACGCATGCAAAAAAATAGTTGATTCTGTTTGAATGTGCGGCAGTTATCGTTCGTCATGAAAACATTTCTCTTGTTACAACATAAAATGTTGCTGGTAAACTACTCCTTTCCCGTACCCGATTTTCACCAGAATCAATAGGTCTTGAGTTCTCTACAAATCAGGAATATATGCAAAAAAATATTCGATTCTCTTTGAATTTACGGCAGTTGTCTTTCGTCATAAAATGAATTACCCTTGATAAAACATAAAATGTCGCTGGTAAACTACCCCTTTCCCTTAACCGATCTTCACTAAAACCAACAGGTCTTGAGTTCTCTAGAATTCAGGTACGTATGCAAAAAAGTAGTTGATTCTGTTTTAATTTACGGCTGTTATCGTTTGTCATATAAAAAAATGACCCTTGTTAAAACATAAAATGTTGCTGGTAAACTACCCTATTCCCTTAACCGATCTACACCAAAACAAGCAGGTATTGAGAACTCTACAATTCAGGGATGTATGCAACCAATTATTTGATTCTGTTTGAATTTGCGGCTGTTATCGTTTGCATAGGAAAAGTTACCCTTTATAAAAAAACGTTGCAGGTAAACCACCCCCTTTCCCTTAACCGATCTTCAACAAAATCAATATGCCTTGAGTACTCTACAATTCAGGGCTGTATGCAAAACATTATTTGATTCTGTTTGAAATTGCGGCTCTTATCGTTTGCCATAGAAAATAACCTTGTTAAAACAAAAAATGTTGCTGGTAAACTACCCCTTATCCTTAACCGATCTTCAACAAAATCAATAGACATTGAGTTCTGTATATTTCAAAAAGGTATGCAAATGAGTAGTTGATTCTGTTTGAAATTACAGTAATTATCGTTTTTTATATATAAAATTACCATTGTTAAAACATAAATTGTTACCGGTAAACTACCCTATTCCTTTAACTGATCTTCACCAAAATAAAACAGTTCTTGAGAACTCTAAAATTCAGGGCTGTATGCAAAACATTATTTGATTTTGTTTGAATTTGCGGCTCTTATCGTCTGCCATAGAAAATACCCTTGTTAAAACAAAACGTTGCTGGTAAACTACCCCTTTCCCTTAACCGATCTTCACCAAAAACAATAGGTTTTGAGTACTCAACAAATCAGTGCTGTATGCAAAAAAGTATTTGATTCTGTTTGAATTTGCGGCTGTTATCGTTTGCCATAGAAAGTACCCTTGTTAAAACATAAAACATTGCAGGTAAACTACCCCTTTCCCTTAACCGATCTTCACCAAAAACAATTGTCTTGATAATTCTACAATTCAGGGCTGGATGCAAAAATTTATTTGATTTGTTTGAATTTGCTGCTGTTATCGTTTGCCATTGAAAAAAATTACCCTTGATTAAAAAAAAACTGTTGCAGGTAAACTACCTCTTTCCCTTAACCGATCTTCACCAAAAAAATACGTCTTGAGTACTCTACAAATCAGGGCTGTATGCAAAAAATTATTTGATTCTGTTTGAATTTGCGACTGTTATCGTTTGCCATAGAAAAAATCTACAGACACAGACACGCACACTGACGCTTTTCGAAAAATTACTATTTCATGTTTTGAGTGTAATAGAATCAGAATCTGCAATAATCACAAACATAATTTTTTTAAGGCCATCACCATACTTCCATTACCTTAAGGAACATGGAAGTAAATATCGGTATGGAGAACCATACATGGCTTCCATGTTCTAAGATTTATGTTTAAAATCATTTACGAAATGAAATGTTTCCTTAGAAACTACTACTTTCCACTTATTACTTCAGCCTTAACCACAGTATTGTGGTCCCTAACGTATACCACCACACGTTATCGCACTCGATTTTCACTGATGATGGCAGTCGACGGCACTGCTGAAACGTCTAGTTTTGCAGAAGAAATTGGACTACGGCCAAACAGCCCGGGAAGGAATTTTAATAACAAACTACTACTTTGTTGCCGATAACGTAGTACACATAAAAATTATCCCCTCCCCTTTCAACTATAATTTTCATTTATAGAAAATTACCCCCACCCCGTTCAACTAGCCTCTTCATTTATAGATATTTCATATACGTTTCTACAGTGGAGTATTAAGATCTTCTTATCAGGATACTTTATATATCAAAATTAAATACTTTACTCTTGTTACAACAAAAAAAGTTTCTGGTAAACTACCCTTTCCCCGTAACCGATCTTCACACCAAAATAAACAGGCCTTGCGTTCTCTACAGTTTAGGGACGTATGCAAAAAATTATTTGATTATTGTTGAATTTACGGCAGTTATCGTTCGCCACAGACAAGATTAACCTTGTTATCACATAAAAGGTTCAGGTAAACTACCCCTTAATTTTAACCGATCTTCACCAAAATCAATAGGTCTAGAGTCCTCTACAATTCAGGGATGCATGCAAAACATTATTTGATTCTGTCAGTATGTACGACAGTTATCGTTCGTCATAGAAACAATTACTCTTGTTAAAACATTAAAGGTGGCCGGTAAACTACCCCTTTCCCTTAACCGATCTTCACCAAAATCAACGGACCTTCAGTTGTTGACAAGTCAGGAAAGTATTCAAAATATTGTTTGATTCCCTTTGAATGTAAGGCAGTTATCGTTCGTCATAGAAAAAATTACCCTTGTTAAAACATAAAACGGAAGTAAACTACCCCTTTCCACTAACAGATCTTCACCAAAATCAACATACCTTGAGTACTTAAAACTTCAGGAATGTATTGAAAAATTATTTGTTTCTCTTTTAATATGCGGCAGTTATCGTGCGTCATAAATATAAAATATCGGTATGGAGAACCATACATGACTTCCATGTTCTAAGATTTATATTTAAAATCATAATCGAAATGAAATATTTCCATAGAAACTACTTCTTTCTACTTATTGCTTCAGCCTTAACCACGATACTGTGGACACTAACGTATACCACCTCACGTTGGCGCACTCAATTTTCACTGATAATGGCAGTCGATGGCACTGCCGAAAGGTATTGTTTTGCAGAAAACTTGGACCACGGCCAAATAGCAGGGGAAGGAATTTTAACAACAAACTACTTATTTGTTGCCGATAATGTAGTACACAAAAAATTCTCCCCTCCCCCTACAACTATAATTCTCATTAATAGAAAATTACCCCCACCCCGTTAACTTAACCTCTTGATTTATAGATATTTCATCTATGTTTCTACAGTGGATTATTATGAGCTTCTTATCAGGTTACTTTATTTATCAAAATTAAGTACTTTACTCTTGTTAAAACATAAAACGTTGCAGGTAAACTACCCCTTTCTCTTAACCGATCTTCACCAAAATCAATAGACCTTCAGTCTTCTACAAATCAGGAAAGTATGCAAAAATTATTTGATTCTCTTTGAATTTACGGCAGTTATCTTTCCTGAAAAAAATTACCCTTGTTAAAACACAAAATGTTGCTGGTAAACTACCCCTTTCACTTAACCGATCTTCAACACAATCAACAGACCAGGAGTACTCTATTATTAAAAAAAAAAACAAAAAAGTAGTTGATTCTGTATGAATTTACGGATGTTATCGTTCGTCATATAAAAAATTACCCTTGTTAAAACAAAATGTTGCTGGTAAACTACCCCTTTCCCTTAACCGATCTTCACTAACACCAACAGGTCTTGAGTTCTCTAGAATTCAGGAACGTATGCAAAAAAGTAGTTGATTCTGTTTGAATTTACGGCAGTTATCGTTTGTCATATAAAAAGTTACCCTTGTTAAAACATAAAATGTTGTTGGTAAACTACCCCTTTTCCTTAACCGATCTTGACTAACACCAACAGGTCGTGAGAACTCTACAATACAGGGCTGTATGCAAAACATTATTTGATTCTGTTTTAATCTGAGGCTGTTATCGTTTGCCATAGAAACAAATTACCCTTGATAAAAAAACGTTGCAGGTAAACTACCCCTTTCCCGTAACGGATCTTCACCAAAATCAACAGGTCTTGAGAACTCTACAATACAGAGCTGTATGCAAAACATTATTTGATTCTGTTTGAGTTTGCGGCTCTTATCGTTTGCCATAGTAAATACCTTGTTAAAATATAAAACGTTGCAGGTAAACTACCCCTTTACCTTAACCGATCTTCAACCAAATCAACAAACCTTGAGTTCTGTATAACTCAAAAAGGTATGCAAAAGAGTAGTTGATTCGGTGTGAATTTACGGCAGTTATCGTTCGTCATAGAAAAAATGACCATTGTTAAAACATAAAATGTTCCTGGTAAACTACCCTATTCCCTTAACCGATCTACACCAAAACAAGCAGGTCGTGAGAACTTAACAATACAAGGCTGTATGCAAAACATTATTTGATTCTGTTTGAGTTTGCGGCTCTTATCGTTTGCCATAGTAAATACCTTGTTAAAATATAAAACGTTGCAGGTAAACTATCCCTTTACCTTAACCGATCTTCAACCAAATCAACAAACCTTGAGTTCTGACTAACTCAAACAGGTATGCAAAAGAGTAGTTGATTCGGTGTGAATTTACGGCAGTTATCGTTCGTCATAGAAAAAATGACCATTGTTAAAACACAAAATGTTGCTGGTAAACTACCCTATTCCCTTAACCGATCTTCACCAAAAACAATAGGTCTTGAGTACTCTACAAATCAGGGCTGTTTGCAAAAAAGTAGTTGATTCTGTTTGAATTTACGGCAGTTATCGTTTGTCATATAAAAAGTTACCCTTGTTAAAACATAAAATGTTGCTGGTAAACTATCCCTTTCCCTTAACCGATCTTCACCAAAAACAATACGTCCTGAGAATTCTACAATTCTGGAATGTATGCAAATAATTATTTGATTCTGTTTAAATTTGCGGTGTTTATCGTTTGACATAGAAAATACCCTTGTTAAAATATAAAATGTTGCTGTTAAACTACCCCTTTCCCTTAACCGATCTTCACCAAAAACAAAATGTCTTGAGTACTCTACAATTCAGGGCTGTATGCAAAACATTATTTGATTCTGTTTGCAAATCCCCTCTTTAAAACAAAATGTTGCGGGTAGACTACCCCCTTCCCTTAACCGATCTTCACCAAAAACAACAGGTCTTGAGTACTCAACAAATGAGGGCAGTATGCAAAAAATTATTTGATTCTGTTTGAATTTGCGGCTGTTATTGTTTGCCATAGAAAATACCCTCGTTAAAACATAAAACGTTGCAGGTAAACTACCCCTTTCCCTTAACCGATCTTCACCAAAAACAGTTGTGTTGATAACTCTACAATTCAGGACTGTATGCAAAAAATTATTTGATCTGTTTGAAAATGCGATTTTTATCATTTGCCATAGAAAAAAATCTACACACAACAGACACACACACACACACACACACACACACACACACTTTTCGAAAAATGTCTTTGGTCATGTTTTGAGTGTAGTACAATCAGAATCTGCAATGATCACAAACATGATTTTTTTTGCCATCACCATACTTCCATTACCTTAAGGAACATGGAAGTAAATATCGGTATGGAGAACCATACATGGCTTCCTTGTTCTAAGATTTATATTTAAAATCATTTACGAAATGAAATGTTTCCATAGAAACTACTACTTTCCACTTATTGCTTCAGCCTTAACCACAGTATTGTGGTCACTAACGTATACCACCACACGTTATCGCACTCGATTTTCACTGATGATGGCAGTCGACGGCACTGCTGAAACGTCTGGTTTTGCAGAAAAAATAGGACTACGGCCAAACAGTCCGGGAATGAATTTGAACAACAAACTACTACTTTGTTGCCGACAGTGTAGTACACATATTAAAATTATCTCCTCCCCTTCTACTATAATTTTCATTAATACAAAATTACCCCCACCCCGTTCACCTAACCTCTTCATTTATAGATATTTCTTCTACTTTTCTACAGTGGATTATTATGAGCTTATTATCAGGATACTTTATTTATCAAAATTAAGTACTTTACTCTTGTTAAAACATAAAACGTTGCAGGTAAACTACCCCTTTCTCTTAACCAATCTTCACCAAAATCAATAGACCTTCAGTCCTCTACAATACAGGGACGCATGCAAAAAAATAGTTGATTCTGTTTGAATGTGCGGCAGTTATCGTTCGTCATGAAAACATTTCTCTTGTTACAACATAAAATGTTGCTGGTAAACTACTCCTTTCCCGTACCCGATTTTCACCAGAATCAATAGGTCTTGAGTTCTCTACAAATCAGGAATATATGCAAAAAAATATTCGATTCTCTTTGAATTTACGGCAGTTGTCTTTCGTCATAAAATGAATTACCCTTGATAAAACATAAAATGTCGCTGGTAAACTACCCCTTTCCCTTAACCGATCTTCACTAAAACCAACAGGTCTTGAGTTCTCTAGAATTCAGGTACGTATGCAAAAAAGTAGTTGATTCTGTTTTAATTTACGGCTGTTATCGTTTGTCATATAAAAAAATTACCCTTGTTAAAACATAAAATGTTGCTGGTAAACTAACCCTTTTCCTTAATCGATCTTGACTAACACCAACAGGTCGTGAGACTCTACAATACAGAGCTGTATGCAAAACATTGTTTGATTCTGTTAGAATCTGAGGCTGTTATCGTTTGCCATTGAAACAAATTACCCTTGATAAAAAAACGTTGCAGGTAAACTACCCCTTTCCCGTAACGGATATTCACCAAAATCAACAGGTCTTGAGATCTCTACAATAAAGAGCTGTATACAAAACATTATTTGATTCTGTTTGAGTTTGCGGCTCTTATCATTTGGCATAGTAAATACCTTGTTAAAATATAAAACGTTGCCGGTAAACTACCCCTTTACCTTAACCGATCTTCAACCAAATCAACAAACCTTGAGTTCTGTATAACTCAAAAAGGTATGCAAGAGAGTAGTTGATTCGGTTTGAATTTACTGCAGTTATCGTTCGTCATAGAAAAAATGACCCTTGTTAAAACATAAAATGTTGCTGGTAAACTACCCTATTCCCTTAACCGATCTACACCAAAACAAGCAGGTATTGAGAACTCTACAATTCAGGGATGTATGCAAACAATTATTTGATTCTGTTTGAATTTGCGGCTGTTATCGTTTGCATAGAAAAAGTTACCCTTTATAAAAAAACGTTGCAGGTAAACCACCCCCTTTCCCTTAACCGATCTTCAACAAAATCAATATGCCTTGAGTACTCTACAATTCAGGGCTGTATGCAAAACATTATTTGATTCTGTTTGAAATTGCGGCTCTTATCGTTTGCCATAGAAAATAACCTTGTTAAAACAAAAAATGTTGCTGGTAAACTACCCCTTATCCTTAACCGATCTTCAACAAAATCAATAGACATTGAGTTCTGTATATTTCAAAAAGGTATGCAAATGAGTAGTTGATTCTGTTTGAAATTACAGTAATTATCGTTTTTTATATATAAAATTACCATTGTTAAAACATAAATTGTTACCGGTAAACTACCCTATTCCTTTAACTGATCTTCACCAAAATAAAACATTTCTTGAGAATTCTAAAATTCAGGGCTGTATGCAAAACATTATTTGATTTTGTTTGAGTTTGCGGCTCTTATCGTCTGCCATAGAAAATACCCTTGTTAAAACAAAACGTTGCTGGTAAACTACCCCTTTCCCTTAACCGATCTTCACCAAAAACAATAGGTTTTGAGTACTCAACAAATCAGTGCTGTATGCAAAAAAGTATTTGATTCTGTTTGAATTTGCGGCTGTTATCGTTTGCCATAGAAAGTACCCTTGTTAAAACATAAAACATTGCAGGTAAACTACCCCTTTCCCTTAACCGATCTTCACCAAAAACAATTGTCTTGATAATTCTACAATTCAGGGCTGGATGCAAAAATTTATTTGATTTGTTTGAATTTACTGCTGTTATCGTTTGCCATTGAAAAAAATTACCCTTGATTAAAAAAAAAACTGTTGCAGGTAAACTACCTCTTTCCCTTAACCGATCTTCACCAAAAAAATACGTCTTGAGTACTCTACAAATCAGGGCTGTATGCAAAAAATTATTTGATTCTGTTTGAATTTGCGACTGTTATCGTTTGCCATAGAAAAAATCTACAGACACAGACACGCACACTGACGCTTTTCGAAAAATTACTATTTCATGTTTGAGTGTAATAGAATCAGAATCTGCAATAATCACAAACATAATTTTTTTAAGGCCATCACCATACTTCCATTACCTTAAGGAACATGGAAGTAAATATCGGTATGGAGAACCATACATGGCTTCCATGTTCTAAGATTTATGTTTAAAATCATTTGCGAAATGAAATGTTTCCTTAGAAACTACTACTTTCCACTTATTACTTCAGCCTTAACCACAGTATTGTGGTCCCTAACGTATACCACCACACGTTATCGCACTCGATTTTCACTGATGATGGCAGTCGACGGCACTGCTGAAACGTCTAGTTTTGCAGAAGAAATTGGACTACGGCCAAACAGCTCGGGAAGGAATTACTACTACTTTGTTGCCGATAACGTAGTACACATAAAAATTATCCCCTCCCCTTTCAACTATAATTTTCACATATAGAAAATTACCCCCACCCCGTTCAACTAGCCTCTTCATTTATAGATATTTCATATACGTTTCTACAGTGGAGTATTAAGATCTTCTTATCAGGATACTTTATATATCAAAATTAAATACTTTACTCTTGTTACAACAAAAAAAGTTTCTGGTAAACTACCCTTTCCCCGTAACCGATCTTCACACCAAAATAAACAGGCCTTGCGTTCTCTACAGTTTAGGGACGTATGCAAAAAATTATTTGATTATTGTTGAATTTACGGCAGTTATCGTTCGCCACAGACAAGATTAACCTTGTTATCACATAAAACGTTCAGGTAAACTACCCCTTTATTTTAACCGATCTTCACCAAAATCAATAGGTCTAGAGTCCTCTACAATTCAGGGATGCATGCAAAACATTATTTGATTCTGTCAGTATGTACGACAGTTATCGTTCGTCATAGAAACAATTACTCTTGTTAAAACATTAAAGGTGGCCGGTAAACTACCCCTTCCCCTTAACCGATCTTCACCAAAATCAACAAACCTTCAGTTGTTTACAAGCCAGGAAAGTATTCAAAATATTGTTTGATTCCCTTTGAATGTAAGGCAGTTATCGTTCGTCATAGAAAAAATTACCCTTGTTAAAACATAAAACGGAAGTAAACTACCCCTTTCCACTAACCGATCTTCACCAAAATCAACATACCTTGAGTACTTAAAACTTCAGGAATGTATTGAAAAATTATTTGTTTCTCTTTTAATATGCGGCAGTTATCGTGCGTCATAAATATAAAATATCGGTATGGAGAACCATACATGACTTCCATGTTCTAAGATTTATATTTAAAATCATAATCGAAATGAAATATTTCCATAGAAACTACTTCTTTCTACTTATTGCTTCAGCCTTAACCACGATACTGTGGACACTAACGTATACCACCTCACGTTGGCGCACTCAATTTTCACTGATAATGGCAGTCGATGGCACTGCCGAAAGGTATTGTTTTGCAGAAAACTTGGACCACGGCCAAATAGCAGGGGAAGGAATTTTAACAACAAACTACTTATTTGTTGCCGATAATGTAGTACACAAAAAAATTCTCCCCTCCCGCTACAACTATAATTCTCATTAATAGAAAATTACCCCCACCCCGTTAACCTAACCTCTTGATTTATAGATATTTCATCTATGTTTCTACAGTGGATTATTATGAGCTTCTTATCAGGTTACTTTATTTATCAAAATTAAGTACTTTACTCTTGTTAAAACATAAAACGTTGCAGGTAAACTACCCCTTTCTCTTAACCGATCTTCACCAAAATCAATAGACCTTCAGTCTTCTACAAATCAGGAACGTATGCAAAAACTATTTGATTCTCTTTGAATTTACGGCAGTTATCTTTCCTGAAAAAAATTACCCTTGTTAAAACACAAAATGTTGCTGGTAAACTACCCCTTTCACTTAACCGATCTTCAACACAATCAACAGACCAGGAGTACTCTATAATTAAAAAAAAAAAGCAAAAAAGTAGTTGATTCTGTATGAATTTACGGATGTTATCGTTCGTCATATAAAAAATTACCCTTGTTAAAACAAAATGTTGCAGGTAAACTACCCCTTCCCCTTAACCGATCTTCACTAAAACCAACAGGTCTTGAGTTCTCTAGAATTCAGGTACGTATGCAAAAAAGTAGTTGATTCTGTTTTAATTTACGGCTGTTATCGTTTGTCATATAAAAAAATTACTCTTGTTAAAACATAAAATGTTGCTGGTAAACTAACCCTTTTCCTTAATCGATCTTGACTAACACCAACAGGTCGTGAGACTCTACAATACAGAGCTGTATGCAAAACATTGTTTGATTCTGTTAGAATCTGAGGCTGTTATCGTTTGCCATAGAAACAAATTACCCTTGATAAAAAAACGTTGCAGGTAAACTACCCCTTTCCCGTAACGGATATTCACCAAAATCAACAGTTCTTGAGATCTCTACAATAAAGAGCTGTATGCAAAACATTATTTGATTCTGTTTGAGTTTGCGGCTCTTATCATTTGGCATAGTAAATACCTTGTTAAAATATAAAACGTTGCAGGTAAACTACCCCTTTACCTTAACCGATCTTCAACCAAATCAACAAACCTTGAGTTCTGTATAACTCAAAAAGGTATGCAAAAGAGTAGTTGATTCGGTTTGAATTTACTGCAGTTATCGTTCGTCATAGAAAAAATGACCCTTGTTAAAACATAAAATGTTGCTGGTAAACTACCCTATTCCCTTAACCGATCTACACCAAAACAAGCAGGTATTGAGAACTCTACAATTCAGGGATGTATGCAAACAATTATTTGATTCTGTTTGGATTTGCGGCTGTTATCGTTTGCATAGAAAAAGTTACCCTTTATAAAAAAACGTTGCAGGTAAACCACCCCCTTTCCCTTAACCGATCTTCAACAAAATCAATATGCCTTGAGTACTCTACAATTCAGGGCTGTATGCAAAACATTATTTGATTCTGTTTGAAATTGCGGCTCTTATCGTTTGCCATAGAAAATAACCTTGTTAAAACAAAAAATGTTGCTGGTAAACTACCCCTTATCCTTAACCGATCTTCAACAAAATCAATAGACATTGAGTTCTGTATATTTCAAAAAGGTATGCAAATGAGTAGTTGATTCTGTTTGAAATTACAGTAATTATCGTTTTTTATATATAAAATTACCATTGTTAAAACATAAATTGTTACCGGTAAACTACCCTATTCCTTTAACTGATCTTCACCAAAATAAAACAGTTCTTGAGAATCTAAAATTCAGGGCTGTATGCAAAACATTATTTGATTTTGTTTGAATTTGCGGCTCTTATCGTCTGCCATAGAAAATACCCTTGTTAAAACAAAACGTTGCTGGTAAACTACCCCTTTCCCTTAACCGATCTTCACCAAAAACAATAGGTTTTGAGTACTCAACAAATCAGTGCTGTATGCAAAAAAGTATTTGATTCTGTTTTGAATTTGCGGCTGTTATCGTTTGCCATAGAAAGTACCCTTGTTAAAACATAAAACATTGCAGGTAAACTACCCCTTTCCCTTAACCGATCTTCACCAAAAACAATTGTCTTGATAATTCTACAATTCAGGGCTGGATGCAAAAATTTATTTGATTTGTTTGAATTTGCTGCTGTTATCGTTTGCCATTGAAAAAAATTACCCTTGATTAAAAAAAAAAACTGTTGCAGGGAAACTACCTCTTTCCCTTAACCGATCTTCACCAAAAAAATACGTCTTGAGTACTCTACAAATCAGGGCTGTATGCAAAAAATTATTTGATTCTGTTTGAATTTGCGACTGTTATCGTTTGCCATAGAAAAAATCTACAGACACAGACACGCACACTGACGCTTTTCGAAAAATTACTATTTCATGTTTGAGTGTAATAGAATCAGAATCTGCAATAATCACAAACATAATTTTTTTAAGGCCATCACCATACTTCCATTACCTTAAGGAACATGGAAGTAAATATCGGTATGGAGAACCATACATGGCTTCCATGTTCTAAGATTTATGTTTAAAATCATTTACGAAATGAAATGTTTCCTTAGAAACTACTACTTTCCACTTATTACTTCAGCCTTAACCACAGTATTGTGGTCCCTAACGTATACCACCACACGTTATCGCACTCGATTTTCACTGATGATGGCAGTCGACGGCACTGCTGAAACGTCTAGTTTTGCAGAAGAAATTGGACTACGGCCAAACAGCCCGGGAAGGAATTACTACTACTTTGTTGCCGATAACGTAGTACACATAAAAATTATCCCCTCCCCTTTCAACTATAATTTTCACATATAGAAAATTACCCCCACCCCGTTCAACTAGCCTCTTCATTTATAGATATTTCATATACGTTTCTACAGTGGAGTATTAAGATCTTCTTATCAGGATACTTTATATATCAAAATTAAATACTTTACTCTTGTTACAACAAAAAAAGTTTCTGGTAAACTACCCTTTCCCCGTAACCGATCTTCACACCAAAATAAACAGGCCTTGCGTTCTCTACAGTTTAGGGACGTATGCAAAAAATTATTTGATTATTGTTGAATTTACGGCAGTTATCGTTCGCCACAGACAAGATTAACCTTGTTATCACATAAAACGTTCAGGTAAACTACCCCTTTATTTTAACCGATCTTCACCAAAATCAATAGGTCTAGAGTCCTCTACAATTCAGGGATGCATGCAAAACATTATTTGATTCTGTCGGTATGTACGACAGTTATCGTTCGTCATAGAAACAATTACTCTTGTTAAAACATTAAAGGTGGCCGGTAAACTACCCCTTTCCCTTAACCGATCTTCACCAAAATCAACGGACCTTCAGTTGTTGACAAGTCAGGAAAGTATTCAAAATATTGTTTGATTCCCTTTGAATGTAAGGCAGTTATCGTTCGTCATAGAAAAAACTACCCTTGTTAAAACATAAAACGGAAGTAAACTACCCCTTTCCACTAACAGATCTTCACCAAAATCAACATACCTTGAGTACTTAAAACTTCAGGAATATATTGAAAAATTATTTGTTTCTCTTTTAATATGCGGCAGTTATCGTGCGTCATAAATATAAAATATCGGTATGGAGAACCATACATGACTTCCATGTTGTAAGATTTATATTTAAAATCATAATCGAAATGAAATATTTCCATAGAAACTACTTCTTTCTACTTATTGCTTCAGCCTTAACCACGATACTGTGGACACTAACGTATACCACCTCACGTTGGCGCACTCAATTTTCACTGATAATGGCAGTCGATGGCACTGCCGAAAGGTATTGTTTTGCAGAAAACTTGGACCACGGCCAAATAGCAGGGGAAGGAATTTTAACAACAAACTACTTATTTGTTGCCGATAATGTAGTACAGAAAAAAATTCTCCCCTCCCCCTACAACTATAATTCTCATTAATAGAAAATTACCCCCACCCCGTTAACCTAACCTCTTGATTTATAGATATTTCATCTATGTTTCTACAGTGGATTATTATGAGCTTCTTATCAGGTTACTTTATTTATCAAAATTAAGTACTTTACTCTTGTTAAAACATAAAACGTTGCAGGTAAACTACCCCTTTCTCTTAACCGATCTTCACCAAAATCAATAGACCTTCAGTCTTCTACAAATCAGGAACGTATGCAAAAACTATTTGATTCTCTTTGAATTTACGGCAGTTATCTTTCCTGAAAAAAATTACCCTTGTTAAAACACAAAATGTTGCTGGTAAACTACCCCTTTCACTTAACCGATCTTCAACACAATCAACAGACCAGGAGTACTCTATAATTAAAAAAAAAGCAAAAAAGTAGTTGATTCTGTATGAATTTACGGATGTTATCGTTCGTCATATAAAAAATTACCCTTGTTAAAACAAAATGTTGCCGGTAAACTACCCCTTTCCCTTAACCGATCTTCACTAACACCAACAGGTCTTGAGTTCTCTAGAATTCAGGAACGTATGCAAAAAAGTAGTTGATTCTGTTTGAATTTACGGCAGTTATCGTTTGTCATATAAAAAGTTACCCTTGTTAAAACATAAAATGTTGTTGGTAAACTACCCCTTTTCCTTAACCGATCTTGACTAACACCAACAGGTCGTGAGAACTCTACAATACAGGGCTGTATGCAAAACATTATTTGATTCTGTTTTAATCTGAGGCTGTTATCGTTTGCCATAGAAACAAATTACCCTTGATAAAAAAACGTTGCTGGTAAACTACCCCTTTCCCGTAACGGATCTTCACCAAAATCAACAGGTCTTGAGAATTCTACAATACAGAGCTGTATGCAAAACATTATTTGATTCTGTTTGAGTTTGCGGCTCTTATCGTTTGCCATAGTAAATACCTTGTTAAAATATAAAACGTTGCAGGTAAACTACCCCTTTACCTTAACCGATCTTCAACCAAATCAACAAACCTTGAGTTCTGTATAACTCAAAAAGGTATGCAAAAGAGTAGTTGATTCGGTGTGAATTTACGGCAGTTATCGTTCGTCATAGAAAAAATGACCATTGTTAAAACATAAAATGTTGCTGGTAAACTACCCTATTCCCTTAACCGATCTACACCAAAACAAGCAGGTCGTGAGAACTTAACAATACAAGGCTGTATGCAAAACATTATTTGATTCTGCTTGAGTTTGCGGCTCTTATCGTTTGCCATAGTAAATACCTTGTTAAAATATAAAACGTTGCTGGTAAACTATCCCTTTACCTTAACCGATCGTCAACCAAATCAACAAACCTTGAGTTCTGCATAACTCAAAAAGGTATGCAAAAGAGTAGTTGATTCGGTGTGAATTTACGGCAGTTATCGTTCGTCATAGAAAAAATGACCATTGTTAAAACACAAAATGTTGCTGGTAAACTACCCTATTCCCTTAACCGATCTTCACCAAAAACAATAGGTCTTGAGTACTCTACAAATCAGGGCTGTTTGCAAAAAAGTAGTTGATTCTGTTTGAATTTACGGCAGTTATCGTTTGTCATATAAAAAGTTACCCTTGTTAAAACATAAAATGTTGCTTGTAAACTATCCCTTTCCCTTAACCGATCTTCACCAAAAACAATACGTCCTGAGAATTCTACAATTCTGGAATGTATGCAAATAATTATTTGATTCTGTTTAAATTTGCGGTGTTTATCGTTTGACATAGAAAATACCCTTGTTAAAATATAAAATGTTGCTGTTAAACTACCCCTTTCCCTTAACCGATCTTCACCAAAAACAAAATGTCTTGAGTACTCTACAATTCAGGGCTGTATGCAAAACATTATTTGATTCTGTTTGCAAATACCCTTGTTAAAACAAAATGTTGCAGGTAAACTACCCCTTTCCTTAACCGATCTTCACCAAAAACAACAGGTCTTGAGTACTCAACAAATGAGGGCAGTTTGCAAAAAATTATTTGATTCTGTTTGAATTTGCGGCTGTTATTGTTTGCCATAGAAAATACCCTCGTAAAAACATAAAACGTTGCAGGTAAACTACCCCTTTCCCTTAACCGATCTTCACCAAAAACAGTTGTCTTGATAACTCTACAATTCAGGACTGTATGCAAAAAATTATTTGATCTGTTCGAAAATGCGACTTTTATCATTTGCCATAGAAAAAAATCTACAAACAACACACACACACACACACACACACACACACACACACACACACACACACACACACACACACACACACACACACACACACACACACACACACACACACACACACACACACACACACACACACACACACACACATTTCGAAAAATGTCTTTGGTCATGTTTTGAGTGTAGTACAATCAGAATCTGCAATGATCACAAACATGATTTTTTTTGCCATCACCATACTTCCATTACCTTAAGGAACATGGAAGTAAATATCGGTATGGAGAACCATACATGGCTTCCTTGTTCTAAGATTTATATTTAAAATCATTTACGAAATGAATGGTTTCCTTAGAAACTACTACTTTCCACTTATTACTTCAGCCTTAACCACAGTATTGTGGTCACTAACGTATACCACCACACGTTATCGCACTCGATTTTCACTGATGATGGCAGTCGACGGCACTGCTGAAACGTCTGGTTTTGCAGAAAAAATAGGACTACGGCCAAACAGTCCGGGAATGAATTTGAACAACAAACTACTACTTTGTTGCCGACAGTGTAGTACACATATTAAAATTATCTCCTCCCCTTCTACTATAATTTTCATTAATACAAAATTACCCCCACCCCGTTCACCTAACCTCTTCATTTATAGATATTTCTTCTACTTTTCTACAGTGGATTATTATGAGCTTATTATCAGGATACTTTATTTATCAAAATTAAGTACTTTACTCTTGTTAAAACATAAAACGTTGCAGGTAAACTACCCCTTTCTCTTAACCAATCTTCACCAAAATCAATAGACCTTCAGTCCTCTACAATACAGGGACGCATGCAAAAAAATAGTTGATTCTGTTTGAATGTGCGGCAGTTATCGTTCGTCATGGAAACATTTCTCTTGTTACAACATAAAATGTTGCTGGTAAACTACTCCTTTCCCGTACCCGATTTTCACCAGAATCAATAGGTCTTGAGTTCTCTACAAATCAGGAATATATGCAAAAAAATATTCGATTCTCTTTGAATTTACGGCAGTTGTCTTTCGTCATAAAATGAATTACCCTTGATAAAACATAAAATGTCGCTGGTAAACTACTGGTAAACTACCCCTTTCCCTTAACCGATCTTCACTAAAACCAACAGGTCTTGAGTTCTCTAGAATTCAGGTACGTATGCAAAAAAGTAGTTGATTCTGTTTTAATTTACGGCTGTTATCGTTTGTCATATAAAAAATTACCCTTGTTAAAACATAAAATGTTGCTGGTAAACTAACCCTTTTCCTTAATCGATCTTGACTAACACCAACAGGTCGTGAGACTCTACAATACAGAGCTGTATGCAAAACATTGTTTGATTCTGTTAGAATCTGAGGCTGTTATCGTTTGCCATTGAAACAAATTACCCTTGATAAAAAAAGTTGCCGGTAAACTACCCCTTTCCCGTAACGGATATTCACCAAAATCAACAGGTCTTGAGATCTCTACAATAAAGAGCTGTATGCAAAACATTATTTGATTCTGTTTGAGTTTGCGGCTCTTATCATTTGGCATAGTAAATACCTTGTTAAAATATAAAACGGTGCAGGTAAACTACCGCTTTACCTTAACCGATCTTCAACCAAATCAACAAACCTTGAGTTCTGTATAACTGAAAAAGGTATGCAAAAGAGTAGTTGATTCGGTTTGAATTTACTGCAGTTATCGTTCGTCATAGAAAAAATGACCCTTGTTAAAACATAAAATGTTGCTGGTAAACTACCCTATTCCCTTAACCGATCTACACCAAAACAAGCAGGTATTGAGAACTCTACAATTCAGGGATGTATGCAAACAATTATTTGATTCTGTTTGAATTTGCGGCTGTTATCGTTTGCATAGTAAAAGTTACCCTTTATAAAAAAACGTTGCAGGTAAACCACCCCCTTTCCCTTAACCGATCTTCAACAAAATCAATATGCCTTGAGTACTCTACAATTCAGGGCTGTATGCAAAACATTATTTGATTCTGTTTGAAATTGCGGCTCTTATCGTTTGCCATAGAAAATAACCTTGTTAAAACAAAAAATGTTGCTGGTAAACTACCCCTTATCCTTAACCGATCTTCAACAAAATCAATAGACATTGAGTTCTGTATATTTCAAAAAGGTATGCAAATGAGTAGTTGATTCTGTTTGAAATTACAGTAATTATCGTTTTTTATATATAAAATTACCATTGTTAAAACATAAATTGTTACCGGTAAACTACCCTATTCCTTTAACTGATCTTCACCAAAATAAAACAGTTCTTGAGAACTCTAAAATTCAGGGCTGTATGCAAAACATTATTTGATTTTGTTTGAATTTGCGGCTCTTATCGTCTGCCATAGAAAATACCCTTGTTAAAACAAAACGTTGCTGGTAAACTACCCCTTTCCCTTAACCGATCTTCACCAAAAACAATAGGTTTTGAGTACTCAACAAATCAGTGCTGTATGCAAAAAAGTATTTGATTCTGTTTGAATTTGCGGCTGTTATCGTTTGCCATAGAAAGTACCCTTGTTAAAACATAAAACATTGCAGGTAAACTACCCCTTTCCCTTAACCGATCTTCACCAAAAACAATTGTCTTGATAATTCTACAATTCAGGGCTGGATGCAAAAATTTATTTGATTTGTTTGAATTTGCTGCTGTTATCGTTTGCTATTGAAAAAAATTACCCTTGATTAAAAAAAAAACTGTTGCAGGTAAACTACCTCTTTCCCTTAACCGATCTTCACCAAAAAAATACGTCTTGAGTACTCTACAAATCAGGGCTGTATGCAAAAAATTATTTGATTCTGTTTGAATTTGCGACTGTTATCGTTTGCCATAGAAAAAATCTACAGACACAGACACGCACACTGACGCTTTTCGAAAAATTACTATTTCATGTTTTGAGTGTAATAGAATCAGAATCTGCAATAATCACAAACATAATTTTTTTAAGGCCATCACCATACTTCCATTACCTTAAGGAACATGGAAGTAAATATCGGTATGGAGAACCATACATGGCTTCCATGTTCTAAGATTTATGTTTAAAATCATTTACGAAATGAAATGTTTCCTTAGAAACTACTACTTTCCACTTATTACTTCAGCCTTAACCACAGTATTGTGGTCCCTAACGTATACCACCACACGTTATCGCACTCGATTTTCACTGATGATGGCAGTCGACGGCACTGCTGAAACGTCTAGTTTTGCAGAAGAAATTGGACTACGGCCAAACAGCCCGGGAAGGAATTTTAATAACAAACTACTACTTTGTTGCCGATAACGTAGTACACATAAAAATTATCCCCTCCCCTTTCAACTATAATTTTCATTTATAGAAAATTACCCCCACCCCGTTCAACTAGCCTCTTCATTTATAGATATTTCATATACGTTTCTACAGTGGAGTATTAAGATCTTCTTATCAGGATACTTTATATATCAAAATTAAATACTTTACTCTTGTTACAAGAAAAAAAGTTTCTGGTAAACTACCCTTTCCCCGTAACCGATCTTCACACCAAAATAAACAGGCCTTGCGTTCTCTACAGTTTAGGGACGTATGCAAAAAATTATTTGATTATTGTTGAATTTACGGCAGTTATCGTTCGCCACAGACAAGATTAACCTTGTTATCACATAAAACGTTCAGGTAAACTACCCCTTTATTTTAACCGATCTTCATCAAAATCAATAGGTCTAGAGTCCTCTACAATTCAGGGATGCATGCAAAACATTATTTGATTCTGTCAGTATGTACGACAGTTATCGTTCGTCATAGAAACAATTACTCTTGTTAAAACATTAAAGGTGGCCGGTAAACTACCCCTTTCCCTTAACCGATCTTCACCAAAATCAACAGACCTTCAGTTGTTTACAAGTCAGGAAAGTATTCAAAATATTGTTTGATTCCCTTTGAATGTAAGGCAGTTATCGTTCGTCATAGGAAAAATTACCCTTGTTAAAACATAAAACGGAAGTAAACTACCCCTTTCCACTAACCGATCTTCACGAAAATCAACATACCTTGAGTACTTAAAACTTCAGGAATGTATTGAAAAATTATTTGTTTCTCTTTTAATATGCGGCAGTTATCGTGCGTCATAAATATAAAATATCGGTATGGAGAACCATACATGACTTCCATGTTCTAAGATTTATATTTAAAATCATAATCGAAATGAAATATTTCCATAGAAACTACTTCTTTCTACTTATTGCTTCAGCCTTAACCACGATACTGTGGACACTAACGTATACCACCTCACGTTGGCGCACTCAATTTTCACTGATAATGGCAGTCGATGGCACTGCCGAAAGGTATGGTTATGCAGAAAACTTGGACCACGGCCAAATAGCAGGGGAAGGAATTTTAACAACAAACTACTTATTTGTTGCCGATAATGTAGTACACAAAAAAATTCCCCCTCCCCCTACAACTATAATTCTCATTAATAGAAAATTACCCCCACCCCGTTAACCTAACCTCTTGATTTATAGATATTTCATCTATGTTTCTACAGTGGATTATTATGAGCTTCTTATCAGGTTACTTTATTTATCAAAATTAAGTACTTTACTCTTGTTAAAACATAAAACGTTGCAGGTAAACTACCCCTTTCTCTTAACCGATCTTCACCAAAATCAATAGACCTTCAGTCTTCTACAAATCAGGAACGTATGCAAAAACTATTTGATTCTCTTTGAATTTACGGCAGTTATCTTTCCTGAAAAAATTACCCTTGTTAAAACACAAAATGTTGCTGGTAAACTACCCCTTTCACTTAACCGATCTTCAACACAATCAACAGACCAGGAGTACTCTATAATTAAAAAAAAAAGCAAAAAAGTAGTTGATTCTGTATGAATTTACGGATGTTATCTTTCGTCATATAAAAAATTACCCTTGTTAAAACAAAATGTTGCAGGTAAACTACCCCTTTTCCTTAACCGATCTTGACTAACACCAACAGGTCGTGAGAACTCTACAATACAGGGCTGTATGCAAAACATTATTTGATTCTGTTTTAATCTGAGGCTGTTATCGTTTGCCATAGAAACAAATTACCCTTGATAAAAAGACGTTGCAGGTAAACTACCCCTTTCCCGTACCGGAATTTGAACAACAAACTACTACTTTGTTGCCGACAACGTAGTACACATATTAAAATTATCCCCTCCCCTTCTACTATAATTTTCATTAATACAAAATTACCCCCACCCCGTTCACCTAACCTCTTCATTTATAGATATTTCTTCTACTTTTCTACAGTGGATTATTATGAGCTTATTATCAGGATACTTTATTTATCAAAATTAAGTACTTTACTCTTGTTAAAACATAAAACGTTGCCGGTAAACTACCCCTTTCTCTTAACCAATCTTCACCAAAATCAATAGACCTTCAGTCCTCTACAATTCAGGGATGCATGCAAAAAAATAGTTGATTCTGTTTGAATGTGCGGCAGTTATCGTTCGTCATGAAATCATTTCTCTTGTTACAACATAAAATGTTGCTGGTAAACTACTCCTTTCCCGTACCCGATTTTCACCAGAATCAACAGGTCTTGAGTTCTCTACAAATCAGGAATGTATGCAAAAAAATATTCGATTCTCTTTGAATTTACGGCAGTTGTCTTTCGTCATAAAAGGAATTGCCCTTGTTAAAACATAAAATGTCGCTGGTAAACTACCCCTTTCCCTTAACCGATCTTCACTAAAACCAACAGGTCTTGAGTTCTCTAGAATTCAGGTATGTATGCAAAAAAGTAGTTGATTCTGTTTGAATTTACGGCAATTATCGTTTGTCATATAAAAAATTACCCTTGTTAAAACATAAAATGTTGCTGGTAAACTAACCCTTTTCCTTAATCGATCTTGACTAACACCAACAGGTCGTGAGACTCTACAATATAGGGCTGTATGCAAAACATTGTTTGATTGTGTTTGAATCTGAGGGTGTTATCGTTTGCCATTGAAACAAATTACCCTTGATAAAAAAAAACGTTGAAGGTAAACTACCCCTTTCCCGTAACGGATCTTCACCAAAATCAACAGGTCTTGAGATCTCTAAAATACAGAGCTGTATGCAAAACATTATTTGATTCTGTTTGAGTTTGCGGCTCTTATCGTTTGCCATAGTGAATACCTTGTCAAAATATAAAACTTTGCAGGTAAACTACCCCTTTACCTTAACCGATCTTCAACCAAATCAACAAACCTTGAGTTCTGTATAACTCAAAAAGGTATGCAAAAGAGTAGTTGATTCGGTTTGAATTTACGGCAGTTATCGTTCGTCATAGAAAAAATGACCCTTGTTAAAACATATAATGTTGCTGGTAAACTACCCTATTCCCTTAATCGATCTACACCAAAACAAGCAGGTCTTGAGAACTCAACAATACAGGGCTGTATGCAAAACATTATTTGATTCTGTTTGAATTTTTCGGCTGTTATCGTTTGCCATAGAAAAAAATTACCCTTGATAAGAAAAACGTTGCACGTAAACTACCCCTTTCCCTTCACCGATCTTCACCAAAAACAATAGGTCCTGAGAACTCTACAATACTGGGATGTATGCAAACAATAATTGGATTCTGTTTATATTTGCGTCTCTTATCGTTTGCCATAAAAAATACCCTTGTTAAAACAAAAACTGTTGCCGGTAAACTACCCCTTTCCCTTAACCTATCTTCAACAATATCAACAGACATTGAGTGTATAATTGAAAAAGTTATGCAAAAGAGTAGTTGATTCTGTTTGATATTACGGCAGGTATCGTTCGTCATATAAAAAATTACCCGTGTAAAAACATAAAATGTTACAGGTAAACTACCCTATTCCCTTAACCGATCTTCACCAAAATAAAACGTGTCTTAAGAACTCTACAATTCATGGCTGTATGCAAAACATTATTTGATTCTGTTTTAATTTGCGGCTCTTATCGTTTCCCATAGAATAGGGATTCTCAACCTTTTTGTGATTGAGAGCACCTTTCATAATCCGGGGCAAGTGGGAGAGCACCATGAAAATTTAATAATAATAATAATAAATACACTCACCAGGCTAATGAGATCCTTGGCCCTGAATGTTACTCAGAATTTCACTAATATCTAAGGAGAAGTCGCTTGCAGCCACACGTAAACAGTCCTCCAAATGTGAGTCATTTAATCTTGATCGTGCTTTGTTCTTGATGTATTTCATTAATGAAAAACATTTTTCACACAGGTAGGTTGTCCCAAACATCGCCAAGCATTTGAGAGAAGCATTTCGCAATGTCGGAAATTTTATTGTATCATTTGCACCCCAGAAATCTGTGATCCTTTCTTTTTCGAAAAGATATTTTAAGGCTTGAGAGGACTGGAGCTCTAATAATTCAAGTTCCGCGCGAGGAAGATTGTGCTGTTGAATAATCTGAATTTTTCTGAGAGAGTCCACATTGAATTGAAATGGATTGAGCACCATATTAAACAACGGCTCACTTTCTTCGAGTAGATGAAAACGTGTAGCAAACTCTTTCAACAGATCTTGAATTGCCAAAACGACAATTTTAGGACACTCCGAGTGGGGACGACCAAGACTCGAGAGTGTATGTGCCAGTTCAGGAAAATGAAGCAAGTCATTTTTACTTGCCGTCCCGAGGAATCTTTGTAACTTTGATCGAAAGGAAAATATAATTTCTTTCAGTTCACAAATTGTGTTTTTCTGACCCTGAAGACGTTTGTTCAGCTCGGTGAGATATTGAAATAGGTCTACCATGAAAGCAAGATTGATCTTGAAATCATCCCCGAATATTTCTGGAAACTTAGTGACATAATCGTTGGCAGAAATAAATGCTTTGATTTCTTCGAAAACTTTCCAGACCCTTGTAATTGCTTCCCCGCGACTTAGCCAACGAACATCCGCATGTAGGATTAGTTCTGAATGTGGCGCTGATAAATCATGCAAGAAGACTTTTAGTAAGCGTTTATTCAGGGGTTTAGAAACCAAAAATTTGATCAACTTAACTATCAGTTTTAACTGTTCTGAAATTTCAGGAACAGATATAAGATGACTGGCTAAATTTTCAACGTGAATTAAACAATGATAGTGAACAAAGGGAGGAAAATGTTCATCATTTTTCAGAAGAGCGACAAATCCTTTATTTTTACCTACCATGGAAGGTGCGCCATCAGTAACCACACACACGAGCTTTGATAAGTCAATGCCATTAGGTTTCAGGAAATTCGCGACAGCGTTGTAAATGTCTTGCCCCGTAGTTGTACCCGGGAGCGGTAAAATTGTTAAAAAGAAATCTTCTACAATTCCCACATTATCTATACAACGTACAAAGCACGCCAATTGTGCTACAGAAGCGATGTCTGTTGATTCGTCAACAGCAAGAGAAAAATAACTACATTCAGAAAGTTTCTGGAGTGCTTTTTGTTTAATTTGAGCCGCGATGAGGTCAACGCGCCTGGCAACAGTGTCATTACTAAGTGGCACATTTTTGCCGCATTAATTAAAACACTTCTGTATTTCTCAGGTATACTTTCAGCGAGAGTTGTCACTGCGGAAACTATGCACTCCTTCACAATTTCTCCACTTGTAAATGGCATCCCATGCTGAACAAGTTTATGAGACACAGATACAGACACTTCGGTTGAAAGTTTGTTAACAGAACTATTAACATTAAATGAAAAAGACTTCTGTTGACGTTGGAGTTGTTATTTTAACTCTTTGATTTTATGTATCCTTGCATCTGATCCCGTGGGATATTGATCAGAAAACGCACATGATGAGTTTCATAATGTCTTTGACAATCTGCTTTTCTGAAACCAGATAAAGGTGGATGACACAAAACGCAAATAACTCCGGTTTTCTCGTCATTAGTGACCACCAAAAAATCTGTCTCCCAGTTACCTTGAAAAGAATACAGTTTCTTTCTTTTTGCTTCGCTACTTTTGTTGGAATCTTGGGTTGATGAAGAAGGTAACTTAGGTATCGATTCTTCACTACGTTTTCGTAGTACAAATTTATCCATGTCTCTTTTTTAAGAACGTTCACAACACACTTCGAGGCGAAAGCAAAAATTGCAAACTGACAATAATTACGCGTATTTCACAAATAACAGAACAACAATACTACAACCAAAATACGTCACAAAACTGGTGTACACCGCTACACTATGTCACTCCAGTCACAAATGTCGCTCGTGTAAGTGGAAATGTCCACGCAGAAACATTCATAGAGGTCATTTCTATCCTTGTCTACTGACGCATGCGCGAGAGTGGAACTTGCGCGGATCAGCGCGCGAGAGTGGAACTCGCACGGATCAGCTGATTCAGCGTTAGAGACAGACAAGGACAGAAATGACCCCTACGTGATTCCATCTCTCTTTCCCAGCCGGACGGTTTCTCAGCCAGTTCACCACCTCTATCTATATACCTCTATGGTAGTGGCTGCTCTTAAAGTCTCACTGGCAAATTTCGAAATTTCTATTTAAAATCTGAAAATTGATTGGTTGAGCTAAGTGTAAAATTCTACGTGACTATTTCTGTGAGAACGTACTTAAAGCTGCCAAGTTTAGGGATTTCAGAGGCAATAAAATTAAAATATTTTGAATAACCGCTTCTTTTGAGGGTACTAGTACGTGTTTAACAGCCCATTTACAAGATGAGACAACCTGGCACCTACAGTAATAAACCCCTCGTAGGCTGTCTCTGCCTTTTAAAGCTGCAAACAATAGAGTCGGTATCGGCTTGTAAACTACGGACAATTCCGGAAACCATTGCAAGTAGTGCTCTTAGAAGTAACATGGTTTCCAAACAGTATTCTGCTATACTCAGTTGTTGGTGGACAACAGCTGTACGGCCGTGCTATAGTTCATAATTGAAAAATAGGGGTCACTGTTGCTCGCGAGCACTTTTTTATACATCCATGATGAGCACCATTTTTTGTTACGCGAGCACTACAGTGCTCGCGAGCACCAGGTTGAGAACGGCTGTACTACAGCATAATAGTAGTAAATACTTTAAATTTTATCAAAATAACTATTGGAAAGGCGAGTCATCGTCTACGAGTGCATCGAAAGTTAATAGTGAATCTTTTTAAACAGTGCGTGTATTCGGAACGTTTGCGGCTCTTATCGTTTGCCATAGTAAATACCTTGTTAAAATATAAAACGTTGCAGGTAAACTACCACTTTCCCTTAACCGATCTTCAACCAAATCAACAAACCTTGAGTTCTGTATAACTCAAAAAGGTATGCAAAAGAGTAGTTGATTCGGTTTGAATTTACGGCAGTTATCGTTCCTCATAGAAAAAATTACCCTTGTTAAAACATAAAATGTTGCTGGTAAACTACCCTATTCCCTTAACCGATCTTCACGAAAATAAAACAGGTCTTGAGAACTCTAAAATTCAGGGCTGTATGCAAAACATTATTTGATTCTGTTTGAATTTGCGGCTCTTATCGTTTCCCATAGAAAATACCCTTGTTAAAACAAAACGTTGCCGGTAAACTACCACTTTCCCTTAACCGATCTTCACCAAAAACAACAGGTCTTGAGTTCTCTAGAATTCAGGGCTGTATGCAAAACATTAATTGATTCTGTTTGAATTTGCGGCTCTTATCGTTTGCCATAGAAAATACCCTTGTTAAAACAAAAAATGTTGCCGGTAAACTACCCCTTTCGCTTAACCGATCTTCAACAAAATCAACAGACATTGAGTTCTGTATAATTCAAAAAGTTATGCAAAAGAGTAGTTGATTTTGTTTGAAATTACGGCAGTTATCGTTCGTCATATAAAAAATTACCCTTGTTAAAACATAAAATGTTACTGGTAAACTACCCTATTCCCTTAACCGATCTTCACCAAAATGAAACAGGTCTTGAGAAGTCTACAATTCAGGGCTGTATGCAAAACGTTATTTGATTCTGTTCGAATTTTTCAGCTGTTATCGTTTGCCATAGAAAAAAATTACCATTGATAAGAAAAACGTTGCCGGTAAACTACCCCTTTCCCTTAACCGATCTTCACCAAAAACAATAGGTCTTGAGTACTCTACAAATCAGGTTTGTATGCAAAAACGTATTTGATTCTGTTTGAATTTGCGGCTTTTATCGTTTGCCATAGAAAATACCCTTTTAAAACATAAAACGTTGCTGGTAAACTACCCCTTTCCCTTAACCGATCTTCACGAAAAACAATAGGTTCTGAGAATTCTACAATACAGGGCTGTATGCAAAACATTATTTGATAAAATTACCCTTGTTGATTCGGTTTGAATTTACGGCAGTTATCGTTCGTCATTGAAAAAATTACCCTTGCTAAAACATAAAATGTTGCTGGTAAACTACCCTATTCCCTTAACCGATCTACACCAAAACAAGCAGGTCTTGAGAACTCAACAATACAGGGCTGTATGCAAAACATTATTTGATTCTGTTCAAATTTTTTTCGGCTGTTATCGTTCGCCATGGAAAAAATTACCCTTGATAAGAAAAACTTTGCTGGTGAACTACCCCTTTCCCTTAACAGATCTTCACCAAAAACAATAGGTCTTGAGTACTCTACAAATCAGTTTAGTATGCAAAAACGTATTTGATTCTGTTTGAATTTGCGGCTTTTATCGTTTGCCATAGAAAATACCCTTTAAAACATAAAACGTTGCTGGTAAACTACCCCTTTCCCTTAACCGATCTTCACCAAAAACAATAGGTTCTGAGAACTCTACAATTCTGGGATGTATGCAAAACATTATTTGATTCTGTTTTGAATTTGCGGCTCTTATCGTTTCCCATAGAAAATACCCTTGTTAAACCAAAAAATTTTTCCGGTAAACTACCCCTTTCCCTTAACCGATCTTCAACAAAATCAACAGACATTGAGTTCGGTATAATTCAAAAAGTTATGCAAAAGAGTAGTTGATTTTGTTTAAAATTACGGCAGTTATCGTTCGTCGTATAAAAAATTACCCTTGTTAAAACATAAAATGTTACCGGTAAACTACCCTATTCTCTTAACCGATCTTCACCAAAATAAAACAGGTCTTTAGAACTCTAAAATTCATGGCTGTATGCAAAACATTATTTGATTCTGTTTGAATTTGCGGCTCTTATCGTTTCCCATAGAAAATACCCTTGTTAAAACAAAACGTTGCCGGTAAACTACCCCTTTACCTTAACCGATCTTCACCAAAAACAACAGGTCTTGAGTACTCAACAAATCTTGGCAGTATGCAAAAAATTATTTGATTCTGTTTGAATTTGCGGTGTTATTGTTTGCCATATAAAATACCCTTGTTAAAACATAAAACGTTGCAGGTAAACTACCCCTTTCCCTTAACCGATCTTCTCCAAAAACAATTGTCTTGATAAGGCTACAATTCAGGGCTGTATGCAAAAAATTATTTGATTCTGTTTGAATATGCGGCTTTTATCGTTTGCCATAGAAAAAAATCTGCACACAGAAACACTTTTCGAAAAATGACTTTTTAGGTTTTGAGTGTAGTACAATCAGAATCTGCAATGATCACGAACATGATTTTTTTTGCCATCACTATACTTTCATTACCTTAAGGAACATGGAAGTAAATATCGGTATGGAGAACCATACGTGGCTTCCATGTTCTAAGATTTATATTTAAAATCATTTACGAAATGAAATGTTTCCATAGAAACTACTACTTTCCACTAATTGCTTTCCTTAACCACAGTATTGTGGTCACTAACGTATATCACCACACGATATCACACTCGATTTTCACTGATGATGGAAGTCGACGGGACTGTTGCAACGTCTGGTTTTGCAGAAAAATTTGGACTACGGCCAAACAGCCCGGGAAGGAATTTTAACAACAAACTACTACTTTGTTGCCGTTAACGTAGTACACATATAAAAATTATCCCCTCCCCTTTCAACTATAATTTCATTTATACAAAATTACCCCCACCCGTTCAACTAGCCTCTTCATTTATAGATATTTCATATACGTTTCTACAGTGGATTATTAAGATGTTCTTATCAGGATACTTTATTTATCAAAATTAATACTTTACTCTTGTTATAACAAAAAATGTTTCTGGTAAACTACCCTTTCCCCGTAACCGATCTTCACCAAAATTAACAGGCCTTGCGTACTCTACAGTTCAGGGTCGTATGCCAAAAATTATTTGATTATTGTTGAATTTACGGCAGTTATCGTTCGCCACAGTCAATATTAACCTTGTTATCACATAAAACGTTCAGGTAAACTACCCCTTTATCTTAACTGATCTTCACCAAAATCAATAGGTCTTGAGTCCTCTACAATTCAGGGATGCAAAACATTATTTGATTCTGTCAGTATGTACGACAGTTATCGTTCGTCATATAAACAATTACTCTTGTTAAAACATTAAAGGTGGCCGGTAAACTACCCCTTTCCCTTAACCGATCTTCACCAAAATCAACAGACCTTCAGTTGTTTACAAGTCAGGAAAGTATTCAAAATATTGTTTGATTCCCTTTGAATGTAAGGCAGTTATCGTTCGTCTAAGAAAAAATTACCCTTGTCAAAACATAAAACGTTGGAAGTAAACTACCCCTTTCCCCTAACCGATCTTCACCAAAATCAACAGACCTTGAGTACTTAAAGCTTCAGTAGTGTATGGAAAAAATTATTTGATTCTCTTTTAATATGCGGCAGTTATCATGCGTCATAAAAAGAAAATATCGGGATGGAGAACCATACATGACTTCCATGTTCTAAGATTTATATTTACAATCATATTCTTAATGAAATATTTCCATAGAAACTACTTCTTTCTACTTATTGCTTCAGCCTTAACCACAGTGCTGTGGTCACTAATGTATACCACTTCACGTTTTCCCACTCGATAGTCACTGATGATGGCTGTCGATGGACTGCCGAAAAGTCTGGTTTTGTAGAAAACATTGGATTACATGTTAAAGAGCCCGGGAAGCAATTTTAACAAAAAACTAAGGCAGTTTGTTGCCGATAACGTAGTACACATATAAAAAATTCTTCCCTCCACCTTCAACTATAATTTTTAATAATAGAAAATTACCCCCACCCCGTTCACCTAACCTCTTCATTTATAGATATTTCTTCTACGTTTCTGCAGTGGATTATTATGAGCTTATTTTCAGTATACTTTATTTATCAAAATTAAGTACTTTACTCTTGTTAAAACATAAAACGTTGCTGGTAAACTACCCCTTTCTCTTAACCGATCTTCACCAAAATCAATAGACTTTCAGTTCTCTACAATTCAGGGATGCATGCAAAAAAAATATTTGATTCTGTTTGAATGTGCGTCAGTTGTCGTTCGTCATGAAAACATTTCTCTTGTTACAATATAAAGTGTTGCAGGCAAACTACCCCTTTCCCTTAACCGATCTTCACCAAAATTAACAGGACTTTAGTTGTATACAAATCTGGAATGTGTGCATAAAATATTTGATTTTCTTTGAATTTACGGCAGTTATCTTTCGTAAAAAATAAATACCCTTGATAAAACATAAAATTTTGCTGGTAAACTACCCCTTTCCCTGAACCGATCTTCAACAAAATCAACAGACCAGGAGTTCTCTATAATTAAAAAAGGTATGCAAAAAAGTAGTTGATTCTGTTTGAATTTACGGCAGTTATCGTTCATCATATAAAAAAACTACCCTTGTTAAAACATAAAATGTTGCTGGTAAACTAGCCCTTTCTCTTAACCGATCTTCACTAACACCAACAAGTCTTGAGTTCTCTAGAATTCAGGAGCGTATGCAATAAAGTAGTTGATTCTGTTTGAATTTACGTCAGTTATCGTTCGTCATAGAAAAAATTACCCTTGTTAAAACATAAAATGTTGCTGGTAAACTACCATATTCCCTTAACCGATCTACACCAAAACAAGCAGGTCTTGAGAACTCAACAATACAGGGCTGTATGCAAAAGATTATTTGATTCTGTTCGAATTTTTCGGGTTTTATCGTTTGCCATAGAAAACAACCTTTAAAACATAAAACGTTGCAGGTAAATTACCCCTTTTCCTTAACCCCTTTTCAGTAAATTACCCCTTCACTAACACCAACAGGTCTTGAGTTCTCTAGAATTCAGGAACGTATGAAAAATAGTAGATGATTCTGTTTGAATTTACGGCAGTCATCGTTCGTCATATAGAAAATTACTCTTGTTAAAACATACAATGTTACAGGTAAACTACCCTATTCCCTTAACCGATCTTCACCAATATAAACAGGTCTTGAGAACTCTACAATACAGGGCTGTATGCAAAATGTTATTTGATAAAATTACCCTTGTTGATTCGGTTTGAATTTACGGCAGTTATCGTTCGTCATAGAAAAAATTATCCTTGTTAAAACATAAAATGTTGATGGTAAACTACCCTATTCCCTTAACCGATCTACACCAAAACAAGCAGGTCTTGAGAGCTCAACAATACAGGGCTGTATGCAAAACATTATTTGATTCTGTTTGAATTTGCGACTGTTATCGTTTGCCATAGAAAAAATCTACAGACACAGACATGCACACTGACGCTTTTCGAAAAATTACTATTTCATGTTTTGAGTGTAATAGAATCAGAATCTGCAATAATCACGAACATGATTTTTTTAAGGCCATCACCATACTTCCATTACCTTAAGGAACATGGAAGTAAATATCGGTATGGAGAACCACACATGGCTTCCATGTTCTAAGTTTTATGCTTAAAATCATTTACGAAATGAAATGTTTCCTTAGAAACTACTACTTTCCACTTATTATTTCAGCCTTAACCACAGTATTGTGGTCCCTAACGTATACCACCACACGTTATCACACTCGATTTTCACTGATGATGGCAGTCGACGGCACTGCTGAAACGTCTGGTTTTGCAGAAGAAATTGGACTACGGCCAAACAGCCCGGGAAGGAATTTTAACAACAAACTACTACTTTGTTGCCGATAACGTAGTACACATATAAAAATTATCCCCTCCCCTTTCCACTATAATTTTCTTTTATAGAAAATTACCCCCACCCCGTTCAACTAGCCTCTTCATTTATAGATGTTTCATATACGTTTCTACAGTGGAGTATTAAGATCTTCTTATCAGGATACTTTATATATCAAAATTAAATACTTTACTCTTGTTACAACAAAAAATGTTTCTGGTAAACTACCCTTTCCCCGTAATCGATCTTCACACCAAAATAAACAGGCCTTGCGTTCTATACAGTTTAGGGACGTATGCAAAAAATTATTTGATTATTGTTGAATTTACGGCAGTTATCGTTCCCAACAGACAATATTAACCTTGTTATCACATAAAACGTTCAGGTAAACTACCCCTTTATCTTAACTGATCTTCACCAAAATCAATAGGTCTTGAGTCCTCTACAATTCAGGGATGCAAAACATTATTTGATTCTGTCAGTATGTACGACAGTTATCGTTCGTCATATAAACAATTACTCTTGTTAAAACATTAAAGGTGGCCGGTAAACTACCTCTTTCCCTTAACCGATCTTCACCAAAATCAACAGACCTTCAGTTGTTTACAAGTCAGGAAAGTATTCAAAATATTGTTTGATTCCCTTTGAATGTAAGGCAGTTATCGTTCGTCATAGAAAAAATTACCCTTGTTAAAACATAAAACGGAAGTAAACTACCCCTTTCCACTAACCGATCTTCACGAAAATCAACATACCTTGAGTACTTAAAACTTCAGGAATGTATTGAAAAATTATTTGTTTCTCTTTTAATATGCGGCAGTTATCGTGCGTCATAAATATAAAATATCGGTATGGAGAACCATACATGACTTCCATGTTCTAAGATTTATATTTAAAATCATAATCGAAATGAAATATTTCCATAGAAACTACTTCTTTCTACTTATTGCTTCAGCCTTAACCACGATACTGTGGACACTAACGTATACCACCTCACGTTGGCGCACTCAATTTTCACTGATGATGGCAGTCGATGGCACTGCCGAAAGGTATGGTTTTGCAGAAAACTTGGACCACGGCCAAATAGCAGGGGAAGGAATTTTAACAACAAACTACTACTTTGTTGCCGATAATGTAGTACACAAAAAAATTCTCCCCTCCCCCTACAATTATAATTCTTATTAATAGAAAATTACCCCCACCCCGTTAACCTAACCTCTTGATTTATAGATATTTCATCTATGTTTCTACAGTGGATTATTATGAGCTTCTTATCAGGTTACTTTATTTATCAAAATTAAGTACTTTACTCTTGTTAAAACATAAAACGTTGCAGGTAAACTACCCCTTTCTCTTAACCGATCTTCACCAAAATCAATAGACCTACAGTCTTCTACAAATCAGGAACGTATGCAAAAACTGTTTGATTCTCTTTGAATTTACGGCAGTTATCTTTCCTGAAAAAAATTACCCTTGTTAAAACACAAAATGTTGCTGGTAAACTACCCCTTTCACTTAACCGATCTTCAACACAATCAACAGACCAGGAGTACTCTATAATTAAAAAAAAAAGCAAAAAAGTAGTTGATTCTGTATGAATTTACGGATGTTATCGTTCATCATATAAAAAATTACCCTTGTTAAAACAAAATGTTGCCGGTAAACTACCCCTTCCCCTTAACCGATCTTCACTAACACCAACAGGTCTTGAGTTCTCTAGAATTCAGGAACGTATGCAAAAAAGTAGTTGATTCTGTTTGAATTTACGGCAGTTATCGTTTGTCATATAAAAAGTTACCCTTGTTAAAACATAAAATGTTGTTGGTAAACTACCCCTTTTTCTTAACCGATCTTGACTAACACCAACAGGTCGTGAGAACTCTACAATACAGGGCTGTATGCAAAACATTATTTGATTCTGTTTTAATCTGAGGCTGTTATCGTTTGCCATAGAAACAAATTACCCTTGATAAAAAAACGTTGCAGGTAAACTACCCCTTTCCCGTAACGGATCTTCACCAAAATCAACAGGTCTTGAGAACTCTACAATACAGAGCTGTATGCAAAACATTATTTGATTCTGTTTGAGTTTGCGGCTCTTATCGTTTGCCATAGTAAATACCTTGTTAAAATATAAAACATTGCAGGTAAACTACCCCTTTAACTTAACCGATCTTCAACCAAATCAACAAACCTTGAGTTCTGTATAACTCAAAAAGGTATGCAAAAAAGTAGTTGATTCGGTGTGAATTTACGGCAGTTATCGTTCGTCATAGAAAAAATGACCATTGTTAAAACATAAAATGTTGCTGGTAAACTACCCTATTCCCTTAACCGATCTACACCAAAACAAGCAGGTCTTGAGAACTCAACAATACAAGGCTGTATGCAAAACATTATTTGATTCTGTTTGAATTTTTCGGCTGTTATCGTTTGCCATAGAAAAAAATTACCCTTGATAAGAAAAACGTTGCAGGTAAACTACCCCTTTCCCTTAACCAATCTTCACCAAAAACGATAGGTCTTGAGTACTCTACAAATCAGGGCTGTATGCAAAATCGTATTTGATTCTGTTTATATTTGCGGCTTTTATCGTTTGCCATAGAAAATACCCTTTTAAAACCTAAAATGTTGCTGGTAAACTACCCCTTTCCCTTAAACGATCTTCACCAAAAACAATACGTCCTGAGAATTCTACAATTCGGGAATGTATGCAAATAAATATTTGATTCTGTTTAAATTTGCGGTGTTTATCGTTTGACATAGAAAATACCCTTGTAAAAATATAAAATGTTGCTGTTAAACTACCCCTTTCCCTTAACCGATCTTCAGCAAAAACAAAATGTATTGAGTACTCTACAATTCAGGGCTGTATGCAAAACATTATTTGATTCTGTTTGAATTTGTGGCTCTTATCGTTTCCCATAGAAAATACCCTTGTTAAAACAAAATGTTGCTGGTAAACTACCCCTTTCGCTTAACCGATCTTCACCAAAAACAACAGGTCTTGAGTACTCAACAAATGAGGGCAGTATGCAAAAAATTATTTGATTATGTTTGAATTTGCGGCTGTTATTGTTTGCCATAAAAAATACCCTCGTTAAAACATAAAACGTTGCAGGTAAACTGCCCCTTTCCCTTAACCGATCTTCACCAAAAACAATTGGCTTGATAACTCTACAATTCAGGACTGTATGCAAAAAATTATTTGATCTGTTTGAAAATGCGACTTTTATCGTTTGCCATAGAAAAAAATCTACACACAACAGACACACACAGACACTTTTCGAAAAATGACTTTGGTCATGTTTTGAGTGTAGTACAATCAGAATCTGCAATGATCACGAACATGATTTTTTTTGCCATCACCATACTTCCATTACCTTAAGGAACATGGAAGTAAATATCGGTATGGAGAACCATACATGGCTTCCTTGTTCTAAGATTTATATTTAAAATCATTTACGAAATGAAATGTTTCCATAGAAACTACTACTTCGCACTTATTGCTTCAGCCTTAACCACAGTATTGTGGTTACTAACGTATACCACCACACGTTATCGCACTCGATTTTCACTGATGATGGCAGTCGACGGCATTGCTGAAACGTCTGGTTTTGCAGAAAAAATAGGACTACGGCCAAACAGTCCGGGAATGAATTTGAACAACAAACTACTACTTTGTTGCCGACAACGTAGTACACATATTAAAATTATCCCCTCCCCTTCTACTATAATTTTCATTAATACAAAATTACCCCCACTCCGTTCACCTAACCTCTTCATTTATAGATATTTCTTGTACTTTTCTACAGTGGATTATTATGAGCTTATTATCAGGATACTTTATTTATCAAAATTAAATATTTTACTCTTGTTAAAACATAAAACGTTGCAGGTAAACTACCCCTTTCTCTTAACCAATCTTCACCAAAATCAATAGACCTTCAGTCCTCTACAATTCAGGGATGCATGCAAAAAAATAGTTGATTCTGTTTGAATGTGCGGCAGTTATCGTTCGTCATGCAATCATTTCTCTTGTTACAACATAAAATGTTGCTGGTAAACTACTCCTTTCCCGTACCCGATTTTCACCAGAATCAACAGGTCTTGAGTTCTCTACAAATCAGGAATGTATGCAAAAAAATATTCGATTCTCTTTGAATTTACGGCTGTTGTCTTTCATCATAAAAGGAATTACCCTTGTTAAAACATAAAATGTCGCTGGTAAACTACCCCTTTCCCTTAACCGATCTTCACTAAAATCAACAGGTCTTGAGATCTCTACAATACAGAGCTGTATGCAAAACATTATTTGATTCTGTTTGAGTTTGCGGCTCTTATCGTTTGCCATAGTAAATACCTTGTTAAAATATAAAACGTTGCAGGTAAACTACCCCTTTACCTTAACCGATCTTCAACCAAATCAACAAACCTTGAGTTCTGTATAACTCAAAAAGGTATGCAAAAGAGTAGTTGATTCTGTTTGAATTTACGGCAGTTATCGTTCGTCATAGAAAAAATGACCCTTGTTAAAACATATAATGTTGCTGGTAAACTACCCTATTCCCTTAACCGATCTACACCAAAACAAGCAGGTCTTGAGAACTCAACAATACAGGGCTGTATGCAAAACATTATTTGATTCTGTTTGAATTTTTCGGCTGTTATCGTTTGCCATAGAAAAAAATTACCCTTGATAAGAAAAACATTGCACGTAAACTACCCCTTTCCCTTCACCGATCTTCACCAAAAACAATAGGTCCTGAGAACTCTACAATACTGGGATGTATGCAAACAATAATTGGATTCTGTTTATATTTGCGGCTCTTATCGTTTGCCATAAAAAATACCCTTGTTAAAACAAAAACTGTTGCCGGTAAACTACCCCTTTCCCTTAACCTATCTTCAACAAAATCAACAGACATTGAGTTGGGTATAATTCAAAAAGTTATGCAAAAGAGTAGTAGATTCTGTTTGATATTACGGCAGGTATCGTTCGTCATATAAAAAATTACCCGTGTTAAAACATAAAATGTTACAGGTAAACTACCCTATTCCCTTAACCGATCTTCACCAAAATAAAACGTGTCTTAAGAACTCTACAATTCATGGCTGTATGCAAAACATTATTTGATTCTGTTTTAATTTGTGGCTCTTATCGTTTCCCATAGAATAGGGATTCTCAACCTTTTTGTGATTGAGAGCACCTTTCATAATCCGGGGCAAGTGGGAGAGCACCATGAAAATTTAATAATAATAATAATAAATACACTCACCAGGCTAATGAGATCCTTGGCCCTGAATGTTACTCAGAATTTCACTAATATCTAAGGAGAAGTCGCTTGGAGCCACACGTAAACAGTCCTCCATATGTGAGTCATTTAATCTTGATCGTGCTTTGTTCTTGATGTATTTCATTAATGAAAAACATTTTTCACACAGGTAGGTTGTCCCAAACATCGCCAAGCATTTGAGAGAAGCATTTCGCAATGTCGGAAATTTTATTGTATCATTTGCACCCCAGAAATCTGTGATCCTTTCTTTTTCGAAAAGATATTTTAAGGCTTGAGAGGACTGGAGCTCTAATAATTCAAGTTCCGCGCGAGGAAGATTGTGCTGTTGAATAATCTGAATTTTTCTGAGAGAGTCCACATTGAATTGAAATGGATTGAGCACCATATTAAACAACGGCTCACTTTCTTCGAGTAGATGAAAACGTGTAGCAAACTCTTTCAACAGATCTTGAATTGCCAGAACGACAATTTTAGGAAACTCCGAGTGGGGACGACCAAGACTCGAGAGTGTATGTGCCAGTTCAGGAAAATGAAGCAAGTCATTTTTACTTGCCGTCCCGAGGAATCTTTGTAACTTTGATCGAAAGGAAAATATAATTTCTTTCAGTTCACAAATTGTGTTTTTCTGACCCTGAAGACGTTTGTTCAGCTCGGTGAGATATTGAAATAGGTCTACCATGAAAGCAAGATTGATCTTGAAATCATCCCCGAATATTTCTGGAAACTTAGTGACATAATCGTTGGCAGAAATAAATGCTTTGATTTCTTCGAAAACTTTCCAGACCTTTGTAATTGCTTCCCCGCGACTTAGCCAACGAACATCCGCATGTAGGATTAGTTCTGAATGTGGCGCTGATAAATCATGCAAGAAGACTTTTATTAAGCGTTTATTCAGGTGTTTAGAAACCAAAAATTTGATCAACTTAACTATCAGTTTTAACTGTTCTGAAATTTCAGGAACAGATATAAGATGACTGGCTAAATTTTCAACGTGAATTAAACAATGATAGTGAACAAAGGGAGGAAAATGTTCATCATTTTTCAGAAGAGCGACAAATCCTTTATTTTTACCTACCATGGAAGGTGCGCCATCAGTAACCACACACACGAGCTTTGATAAGTCAATGCCATTAGGTTTCAGGAAATTCGCGACAGCGTTGTAAATGTCTTGCCCCGTAGTTGTACCCGGGAGCGGTAAAATTGTTAAAAAGAAATCTTCTACAATTCCCACATTATCTATACAACGTACAAAGCACGCCAATTGTGCTACAGAAGCGATGTCTGTTGATTCGTCAACAGCAAGAGAAAAATAACTACATTCAGAAAGTTTCTGGAGTGCTTTTTGTTTAATTTGAGCCGCGATGAGGTCAACGCGCCTGGCAACAGTGTCATTACTAAGTGGCACATTTTTGCCGCATTAATTAAAACACTTCTGTATTTCTCAGGTATACTTTCAGCGAGAGTTGTCACTGCGGAAACTATGCACTCCTTCACAATTTCTCCACTTGTAAATGGCATCCCATGCTGAACAAGTTTATGAGACACAGATACAAACATTTCGGTTGAAAGTTTGTTAACAGAACTATTAACATTAAATGAAAAAGACTTCTGTTGACGTTGGAGTTGTGATTTTAACTCTTTGATTTTATGTATCCTTGCATCTGATCCCGTG
This sequence comes from Magicicada septendecula, assembly GCA_034769895.1. Taxonomy (NCBI): domain Eukaryota; kingdom Metazoa; phylum Arthropoda; class Insecta; order Hemiptera; family Cicadidae; genus Magicicada; species Magicicada septendecula. The sequence goes on from CM068367.1 coordinate 733,312,552, forward strand.
GGATATTGATCAGAAAACGCACTATGATGAGTTTCATAATGTCTTTGACAATATGCTTTTCTGAAACCAGATAAAGGTGCATGACACAAAACGCAAATAACTCCGGTATTCTCGTCATTAGTGACCACCAAAAAATCTGTCTCCCAGTTACCTTGAAAAGAATACAGTTTCTTTCTTTTTGCTTCGCTACTTTTGTTGGAATCTTGGGTTGATGAAGAAGGTAACTTAGGTATCGATTCTTCACTACGTTTTCGTAGTACAAATTTATCCATGTCTCTTTTTTAAGAACGTTCACAACACACTTCGAGGCGAAAGCAAAAATTGCAAACTGACAATAATTACGCGTATTTCACAAATAACAGAACAACAATACTACAACCAAAATACGTCACAAAACTGGTGTACACCGCTACACTATGTCACTCCAGTCACAAATGTCGCTCGTGTAAGTGGAAATGTCCACGCAGAAACATTCATAGAGGTCATTTCTATCCTTGTCTACTGACGCATGCGCGAGAGTGGAACTTGCGCGGATCAGCGCGCGAGAGTGGAACTCGCACGGATCAGCTGATTCAGCGTTAGAGACAGACAAGGACAGAAATGACCCCTACGTGATTCCATCTCTCTTTTCCAGCCGGACGGTTTCTCAGCCAGTTCACCACCTCTATCTATATACCTCTATGGTAGTGGCTGCTCTTAAAGTCTCACTGGCAAATTTCGAAATTTCTATTTAAAATCTGAAAATTGATTGTTTGAGCTAAGTGTAAAATACTACGTGACTATTTCTGTGAGAACGTACTTAAAGCTGCCAAGTTTAGGGATTTCAGAGGCAATAAAATTAAAATATTTTGAATAACCGCTTCTTTTGAGGGTACTAGTACGTGTTTAACAGCCCATTTACAAGATGAGACAACCTGGCACCTACAGTAATAAACCCCTCGTAGGCTGTCTCTGCCTTTTAAAGCTGCAAACAATAGAGTCGGTATCGGCTTGTAAACTACGGACAATTCCGGAAACCATTGCAAGTAGTGCTCTTAGAAGTAACAAAGGTTTCCAAACAGTATTCTGAGTTGTTGGTGGACAACAGCTGTACGGCCGTGCTATAGTTCATAATTGAAAAATAGGGGTCACTGTTGCTCGCGAGCACTTTTTTATACATCCATGATGAGCACCATTTTTAGTTACGCGAGCACTACAGTGCTCGCGAGCACCAGGTTGAGAACGGCTGTACTACAGCATAATAGTAGTAAATACTTTAAATTTTATCAAAATAACTATTGGAAAGGCGAGTCATCGTCTACGAGTGCATCGAAAGTTAATAGTGAATCTTTTTAAACAGTGCGTGTGTTCGGAACGTTTGCGGCTCTTATCGTTTGCCATAGTAAATACCTTGTTAAAATATAAAACGTTGCAGGTAAACTACCCCTTTCCCTTAACCGATCTTCAACCAAATCAACAAACCTTGAGTTCTGTATAACTCAAAAAGGTATGCAAAAGAGTAGTTGATTCGGTTTGAATTTACGGCAGTTATCGTTCGTCATAGAAAAAATTACCCTTGTTAAAACATAAAATGTTGCTGGTAAACTACCCTATTCCCTTAACCGATCTACACCAAAACAAGCAGGTCTTGAGAACTCAACAATACAGGGCTGTATGCAAAACATTATTGGATTCTGTTCGAATTTTTCGGCTTTTATCGTTTGCCAAAAAAATACCCTTTTAAACGTAAAACGTTGCAGGTAAACTACCCCTTTTCCTTAACCGATCTTCACTAACACCAACAGGTCTTGAGTTCTCTAGAATTCAGGGCTGTATGCAAAACGTTATTTGATTCTGTTCGAATTTTTCAGCCGTTATCGTTTGCCATAGAAAAAAAATTACCCTTGATAAGAAAAACGTTGCTGGTAAACTACCCCTTTCCCTTAACCGATCTTCACCAAAAACAATAGGTCTTGAGTACTCTACAAATGAGGTTTGTATGCAAAAACGTATTTGATTCTGTTTGAATCTGCGGCTTTTATCGGTTGCCATAGAAAATACCTTTTTAAAACATAAAACGTTGCTTGTAAACTACCCCTTTCCCTTAACCGATCTTCACCAAAAACAATAGGTTCTGAGAACTCTACAATACAGGGCTGTATGCAAAACATTATTTGATAAAATTACCCTTGTTGATTCGGTTTGAATTTACGGCAGTTATCGTTCGTCATAGAAAAAATTACCCTTGTTAAAACAAAATGTTGCTGGTAAACTACCCTATTCCCTTAACCGATCTACACCAAAACAAGCAGGTCTTGAGAACTCAACAATACAGGGCTGTATGCAAAACATTATTTGATTCTGTTCAAATTTTTTTCTGCTGTTATCTTTCGCCATGGAAAAAATTACCATTGATAAGAAAAACTTTGCTGGTAAACTACCCCTTTCCCTTAACCGATCTTCACCAAAAACAATAGGTCTTGAGTACTCTACAAATCAGGTTAGTATGCAGAAACGTATTTGATTCTGTTTGAATTTGCGGCTTTTATCGTTTGCCATAGAAAATACCCTTTTAAAACATAAAACGTTGCTGGTAAACTACCCCTTTCCCTTAACCGATCTTCACCAAAAACAATAGGTTCTGAGAACTCTACAATTCTGGGATGTATGCAAAACATTATTTGATTCTGTTTTGAATTTGCGGCTCTTATCGTTTCCCATAGAAAATACCCTTGTTAAACCAAAAAATTTTGCCGGTAAACTACCCCTTTCCCTTAACCGATCTTCAACAAAATCAACAGACATTGAGTTCGGTATAATTGAAAAAGTTATGCAAAAGAGTAGTTGATTTTGTTTGAAATTACGGCAGTTATCGTTCGTCGTATAAAAAATTACCCTTGTTAAAACATAAAATGTTACCGGTAAACTACCCTATTCTCTTAACCGATCTTCACCAAAATAAAACAGGTCTTGAGAACTCTACAATTCAGGGCTGTATGCAAAACATTATTTGATTCTGTTTGAATTTGCGGCTCTTATCGTTTCCCATAGAAAATACCCTTGTTAAAACAAAACGTTGCCGGTAAACTACCCCTTGCCCTTAACCGATCTTCACCAAAAACAACAGGTCTTGAGTACTCAACAAATCTGGACTATATGCAAAAAATTATTTGATTCTGTTTGAATTTGCGGTGTTATTGTTTGCCATATAAAATACCCTTGTTAAAACATAAAACGTTGCTGGTAAACTACCCCTTTCCCTCAACCGATCTTCTCCAAAAACAATTGTCTTGATAAGGCTACAATTCAGGGGCTGTATGCAAAAAATTATTTGATTCTGTTTGAATATGCGGCTTTTATCGTTTGCCATAGAAAAAAATCTACAGACACAACATACACACACAGAGACACTTTTCGAAAAATGACTTTTTATATTTTGAGTGTAGTACAATCAGAATATGCAATGATCACGAACATGATTTTTTTTGCCATCACTATACTTTCATTACCTTAAGGAACATGGAAGTAAATATCGGTATGGAGAACCATACGTGACTTCCATGTATTCTAAGATTTATATTTAAAATCATTTACGAAATGAAATGTTTCCATAGAAACTACTACTTTCCACTTATTGCTTTCCTTAACCACAGTATTGTGGTCACTAACGTATACCACCACACGATATCACACTCGATTTTCACTGATGATGGAAGTCGACGGCACTGTTGCAACGTCTGGTTTTGCAGAAAAAATTGGACTACGGCCAAACAGCCTGGGAAGTAATTTTAACAACAAACTACTACTTTGTTGCCGTTAACGTAGTACACATATAAAAATTATCCCCTCCCCTTTCAACTATAATTTCATTTATACAAAATTACCCCCACCCCGTTCAACTAGCCTCTTCATTTATAGATATTTCGTATACGTTTCTACAGTGGATTATTAAGATCTTCTTATCAGGATACTTTATTTATCAAAATTAAGTACTTTAGTCTTGTTACAAAAAAAAATGTTTCTGGTAAACTACCCTTTCCCCGTAACCGATCTTCACCAAAATAAACAGGCCTTGCGTTCTCTACAGTTCAGAGTCGTTTGCAAAAAATTATTTGATTATGATTGAATTTATGGCAGTTATCGTTCGTCATAGACAAAATTAACCTTGTTATCACATAAAAGGTTGCTGGTAAACTACCCCTTAATCTTAACTGATCTTCACCAAAATCAACAGACCTTGAGACCTCTACAACGTAGGGACGTATGCAAAACATTATTTCATTATGTTTGAAATTACGGCAGTTATCGTTCTTCATAGAAACAATTACTCTTGTTAAAACATTAAAGGTGGCAGGTAAACTACTCCTTTCCCATAACCAATCTTCACCAAAATCAACATGCCTTCAGATATTTAGAAGCCAGGAACGTATGCAATATATTGTTAGATTCCATTTGAATTTAAGGCAGTTATCGTTCGTCTAAAAAAAAATTACCCTTGTCAAAACATAAAACGTTGGAAGTAAACTACCCCTTTCCCCTAACCGATCTTCACCAAAATCAACAGACCTTGAGTACTTAAAGCTTCAGTAGTGTATGGAAAAAATTATTTGATTCTCTTTTAATATGCGGCAGTTATCATGCGTCATAAAAATAAAATATCGGTATGGAGAACCATACATGACTTCCATGTTCTAAGATTTATATTTAAAATCATATTCTTAATGAAATAGTTCCATAGAAACTACGTCTTTCTACTTATTGCTTCAGCCTTAACCACAGTGCTGTGGTTACTAATGTATACCACTTCACGTTTTCGCACTCGATATTCACCGATGATGGCAGTCGATGGACTGCCGAAAAGTCTGGTTTTGTAGAAAACATTGGACTACATGTTAAAGAGCCCGGGAAGCAATTTTAACAAAAAACTAAGGCAGTTTGTTGCCGATAACGTAGTACACATATAAAAAATTCTTCCCTCCACCTTCAACTATAATTTTTAATAATAGAAAGTTACCCCCACCACGTTCACCTAACCTCTTCATTTATAGATATTTCATCAACGTTTCTACAGTGGATTACTATGAGCTTCTTATCAGGATACTTTATTTATAAAAATTAAGTACTTTACTCTTGTTAAATCATAAAATGTTTCAGGGAAACTACCCCTTTCTCTTAACCGATCTTCTCCAAAATCAATAGACCTTCCGTCCTCTACAATTCAGGGAAGCATGCAAAAAATATTTGATTGTGTTTTAATGTATGGCAGTTATCGTTCATCAAAAAAAAATTAACCTTGATAAAACATAAAATGTTGCTGGTAAACAACCCTATTCCCTTAACCGATCTTCACCAAAACCAACAGGTCTTGAGAACTCTACATTTCAGGACTGTATGCAAATTATTATATGATTCTGTTTGAATTTGCTGCTGTTATCGTTTGTCATATAAAATACCCTTGATAAGACGTGTCAGGTAAACTACCCCTTTCCCTTTACCGATCTTCACCAAAAACAATAGATCTTTAGTACTCAACAAACAGGGCTGTTTGCAAAAGCGTATTTGATTCTGTTTGAAGTTGCGGCTCTTATCGTTTGCCATAGAAAATACCCCTTTAAAACATAAAACGTTGGAGGTAAACTACCCCTTTCCCTTAACCTGTCTTCACCAACACTAATAGGTATTGAGAACTCTATAATACAGGGCTGTATGCAAAACATCATTTGATTCTGTTTGAATTTGCGGCTGTTATCATTTACCATAGAAAATATCGGTATGGAGAACCATACATGACTTCCATATTCTAAGATTTATATTTAAAATCATTTTCAGCCAAACAGCCAGGCTGTGTCTTACCTGCCTTTTTATTGCTGTATTAAATGAAAAATATTATATTACATTAAAATGAAAAAATTATAATTTTATTGCCTGGCAACAAAATTATTTTATTTTTGACAATTACCATTGTTTCAAAAAGTTTAAATAAATTTTCAAGTACTTTACTCTTGTTAAAACGTAAAAGGTTGCTGGTAAACTACCCCTTCCCCTTAACCGATCTTCACCAAAATCGAAAGTCGTTGAGACCTCTACAGTTCAGGGACGTATGCAAAAGATTATTTGATTCTGTTTGAATTTGCGGCTGTTATCGTTTGCCATAGAGAATACGCTTGATAAAAAACGTTGCAGGTAAACTACCCCTTCCCCTTAACCGATCTTCACCAAAAACAATAGGTCTTGAGAACTCTACAATTCAGTGCTGTATGCGAAACATTATTTGATTCTGTTTGAATTTGCGGCTGTTATCGTTTGCCAAACAAACAAAATTACCCTTGCTAAAAAAAAACCGTTGCAGGTAAACTACCCCTTTCCCTCAACCGATCTTCACCAAAAACGATAGGTCTTGAGAACTCTACAATTCAGAGCTGTATGCAAAATATTATATGATTTTGTTTCAATTTGCGGCTGTTATCGTTTGCCATACAAAATACCCTTGATAAAACAAAAAACGTGGCTGGTAAACTATCCCTTTCCCTTAAACGATCTTCACCAAAAACAACAGGTCTTGAGGACTCAACAAATCAGGGCTGTATGCAAAAGAGTATTTGTTTCTGTTTGAATTTGCGGCTGTTATTGTTTGCCATAGAAAATACCCTTGTTAAAACATAAAAAGTTGCTGGTAAACTACCCCTTTCCCTTTATCGATCTTCAACAAAATCAACAGATATTGAGTTCTGTATAATTCAAAATGTTACGCAAAAGAGTAGTTGATTTTGTTTGAAATTACGGCAGTTATCGTTCGTCATATAAAAAATTACCCTTGTTAAAACATAAAATGTTACTGGTAAACTACCCTATTTCCTTAACCGATCTTCACTAAAATAAAACAGGTTTTGAGAACTCTACAATTCATGGCGGTATGCAAAACATTATTTTTTGATTCTGTTTGAATTTGCGGCTCTTATCGTTTCCCATAGAAAATACCCTTGTTAAAACAAAACGTTGCCGGTGAACTACCTCTTTCCCTTAACCGATCTTCACCAAAAACAACAGGTCGTGAGTACTCAAAAAATCAGGGCTGTATGCAAAAAATTATTTGATTCTGTTTGAATTTGCGGCTGTTATTGTTTGCCATAGAAATTACCCTTGTTAAAACATTAAATTTTGTTGGTAAACTACCTCTTTCCCTTAACCGATCTTAAACATAATCAACAGACCAGGAGTACTTTATAATAAAAAATGTATGCAAAAAAGTATTTGATTCTGTTTGAATTTACGGCAGTTATCGTTCGTCATATAAAAAATTACCCTTGTTAAAACATAAAAATGTTGCCGGTAAACTACCCCTTTCCCTTAACCGATCTTCACTAACACCAACAGGGCTTGAGTTCTCTAGAATTCAGGAACGTATGCAAAAAAGTAGAAGATTCTGTTTGTATTTACGGCAGTTATTGTTTGTCATATAAAAATTACCCTTGTTAAAACATAAAATGTTGCTGGTAAACTACCCCTTTTCCTTAAGCGATCTTCACTAACACCAACTGGTCGTGAGAACTCTACAATATAGTGCTGTATGCAAAACATTATTTGATTCTGTTTGGATTTGCGGCTCTTATCGTTTGCCATAGTAAATACCTTGCCGAAATATAAAACGTTGCCGGTAAACTACCCTTTTCCCTTAACCGATCTTCAACCAAATCAAGAAACCATGAGTTCTGTATAAATCAAAAAGGTATGCAAGAGCGTAGTTGATTCGGTTTGAATTTACGGCAGTTATCGTTCGTCATAGAAAAAATTACCCTTGTTAAAACATAAAATGTTGCTGTTAAACTACCCTATTCCCTTAACCGATCTACACCAAAACAAGCAGGTCTTGACAACTCAACAATACAGGTCTGTATGCAAAACATTATTTGATTCTGTTCAAATTTTTCGGCTGTTATCGTTTGCCATAGAAAAAATTACCCTTGATAAAAAACGTAGCTGGTAAACTACCCCTTTCCCTTAACCGATCTTCACGAAAAACAATAGGTCTTGAGTCCTCTAAAAATCAGGTCAGTATGCAAAAACGTATTTGATTCTGTTTGAATTTGCGGCTCTTATCGTTTGCCATAGAAAATACCCTTTTAAAACATAAACTTTTGCTGGTAAACTACCCCTTTCCCTTAACCGATCTTCACCAAAAACAATAGGTCCTGAGAACTCTACAATTCTGGGATGTATGCAAAACATTATTTGATTCTGTTTGAATTTGCGGCTCTTATCGTTTGCCATAGAAAATACCCCTGTTAAAACAAAAAATGTTGCCGGTAAACTACCCCTTTCCCTTAACCGATCTTCAACAAAATCAACAGACATTGAGTTCTGTAGAATTCAAAAAGTTATGCAAAAGAGTAGTTGATTTTGTTTGAAATTACGGCAGTTTTCGTTAGTGATATACAAAATTACCCTTGTTAAAACATAAAATGTTACAGGTAAACTACCCTATTTCCTTAACCGATCTGCACCAAAATAAAACAGGTCTTGAGAACTCTACAATTCAGGGCTGTACGCAAGAAATTACTTGTTTCTGTTTGAATTTGCGGCTGTTATTGTTTGCCATAAAGAATACCCTTGTTAAAACATAAAACGTTGCAGGTAAACTACCCCTTTCCCTTAACCGATCTTCATCAAAAACAATTGTCTTGATAAGGCTACACTTCAGGGCTGTATGCAAAAAATTATTTGTTTCTGTTTGAATTTGCGGCTTTTATCGTTTGCCATAGAAAAAAATCTACAGACACAACAGACACACACAGAGACACTTTCGAAAAATGACTTTTTATATTTTGAGTGTAGTACAATCAGAATCTGCAATGATCACGAACATGATTTTTTTTGCCATCACCATACTTCCATTACATTAAGGAACATGGAAGTAAATATCGGTATGGATATCCATACATGGCTTCCATGTTCTAAGATGTATATTTAAGATCATTTTCGAAATTTAAATGTTTCCATAGAAACTACTACTTTCCACTTATTGCTTTCCTTAACCACAGTACTGTGGTCACTAACGTATACCACCACACGTTATGGCACTCGATTTTCACTGATGATGGCAGTCGACGGCACTGTTGAAACGTCTGGTTTTGCAGAAAAAATTTTACTACGGCCAAACAGCCCGGGAAGGAATTTTAACAACAAACTACTACTTTGTTATAATAAGTGATTACCTGTATGCGGTCCGCCGTGTGACTTCTCAAACTTGGTTACGTTACGCGTTTCAAGGCGTATGCCTCATCATCAGACGTTTAAAAACCAAAAACACATATATCACACAAAACTGCGTTTGTCAAAAAATAAAATTACAGAAACAAGCATATTATGTGCACGTGATGTAGGGTGCGCACCCGTTCAAGTGTTGTCTGCTACTGATTGGAATTCGTTGAGCAGTCTCAAAGCAGTATCATACAGGCGGTTAGATACAAAGTTCAATTGTTCATTCAGAACACAATCACGACTGCTATCATTATTATTATATGCATTATAAATTTCCAACTCCTCCAAGGCATTCATAAAACGTCCCTTGTTGCATATATGCAAAGGTATTAGATTGGACTTAAAATCTGTATAATTGTGATTGTGTTGGTTCAGATGACGTGTGTAATTAGATTTTATATCATTGTAATTGTGTGTCTTTTTTGGTAAGTGTTCACGGAAGCGTTTGTAAAAACCTCTTCCGGTCTGACCTATATAGAAGCTGTTACAATCATTGCAAACCAGTTTATAAATGCCTGTTTTTTCTTCAATAGGTAAGGGCAGTTTAGGTCTAAGTATATTAATTAATTTATTATTGGTTCTAAAAGACATAGTATAACCAATTTGTTCATCACTGAAGATAAAATTTTTGGCATGATGTATGTGTATTTCGCAGATATAAATTTTTTCGGTGTTTTATTAAGTGGACGGGGCTTAAGTTGAATGTTATTATGCTTCTTTAGCAATTTGTCAATGATGTGACTACTGTAACCATTGGAAACTGCAATAAATCTTATTGTATTTAGCTCAGTCTGTAAATCATTATTATCAAGGGGGACTGTCAACAATCTATGGATTAAACTATTATATGCTGCCATTTTTTGAGAATATGGATGGTGGGAATCTGCATGTATTGTATGGTTAGTGGCAGTAGGCTTCCTATAAATATTGAATTTCAATGTGTCCATTCGTCTAGTGAGAGTCAGGTCTAGAAAGTTAATTGAGTTATCATGCTCGGTCTCTAAAGTAAATTGAATATTATTGTTGATTTCATTTAAAAGGTTTTTGAAGGAGTCAACTTGTCTCAAAGTTCCGTCAAAAATAATGAACGTGTCATCTACGTAACGTGAATAAAATTTTATCTTATTAGCGTATATGTTATTATTTAATAAATAAGTATTTTCGTAGAAATTTAAGTATATGTCAGCCAACAGGCCTGAGAGGGGTGAGCCCATAGCTAGACCATCATCTTGGCTATAGAATAAACCATTGAATGTGAAATAATTTTGATTTAAAATGACTTTAAGCAAGTCAATCAACTCATCTATCGCCTGTGCACTCATGGAAGCGTTAATTCGTAAATTGTCCTTCAGTAATTTTAAAGTTACATCAGTTGGAATATTTGTATATAAATCCACTATGTCAAATGAAACCAATTTGTAGTTAGGTTTTAATTTAACGGTATTTATCATATTAATGAAATCAGTATTATTTGTTAAGCTGTGATTATTCTTTAACTGTAAATTGTCTTTAATTAGTTTTACAAGAATTTTTGATGTTTTGAAACCGGGGGCTGTAGTGAAGTTAACCAGCGGTCTTATGGGTATGTGTGGTTTGTGGATTTTGGGGAGTCCCGTAAATATCGGAGCCTTCGCATTAATTGGCTTCAAATAACGACGTGTATTATCACTGAGCAAACTCGTACATTTGTTAATACATTGGTTGAGGTTTTTGGTGTATTTATCAGTAGGATCAGATTTTAATTGTCTAATATTATGGTTAGAGATAAATTCGTGAACTTTGGCATTATAAGAATCAGTATCCATGATTACTAATGTATTCCCTTTATCTGCTTTAATAATACTAGCATTATTAATAGTTATTTTTGATTTGATGTGCCTCAAAGTTTTGTATTCACGGGAGAATCGTGGATGCATAAATAGATTATGTGGTAGGTTATCGTCAGATCTGATAGTTTTAGTGAATGTATTGTTTATCAATATGCGTGCTTCGTTCCGTACAATAGGATTCGGAATAGTCTTAATAGCCGCCTCCGACTCAACGAGCTCATAAATATGTTTGTTATTTCCGGTTGGTGGGAGATTATAATGAAGTCCTTTATTAAGGAGCACCATTTCATTATCACTGAAGTTTATATTAGTTAAATTCATTGTTCTAGGATGAAATGTATGTATGAATTGGACTACGGCCAAACAGCCCGGGAAGGAATTTTAACAACAATCTACTACTTTGTTGCCGATAACGTAGTACACATATAAAAATTATCCCCTCCCCTTTCAACTATAATTTTCATTTATAGAAAATTACCCCCACCACGTTCAACTAGCCTCTTCATTTATAGATATTTCATATACGTTTCTACAGTGGATTATTAAGATCTTCTTATCAGGATACTTTATTTATCAAAATTAAGTACTTTACTCTTGTTAAAACAAAAAATGTTTCTGGTAAACTACCCTTTCCCCTTAACCTATCTTCACCAAAATAAACAGGCCTTGCGTTCTCTACAGTTTAGGGACGTATGCAAAAAATTATTTGATTATGATTGAATTTATGGCAGTTATCGTTCGTCATAGACAAAATTAACCTTGTTATCACAAAAAAGGTTGCAGGTAAACTACCCCTTTCTCTTAACTGATCTTCACCAAAATCAATAGGTCTTGAGTCCTCTACAATTCAGGGAATCATGCAAAACATTATTTGATTCTGTTAGAATATACGGCAGTTATCGTTCGTCATAGAAACAATTGTAGCACTTCCCGCTGCTGGGCCCCGGAAGTGTCCAGCATACACACAAATAACATAATATAATATCTAAATCCATCAAAATGCTTTACACACCTTTTCTGTGTTGTAACTTATTTCTCAAGTGTTTCTATAATTAACATAATTCTATAAAGGGCGGAGGTGCAAGTAAAAGAAATTGTTGAAAGCATCAATCTGTGAGCTGAACCGGATGCGACCCGTTTATTTCAAAAACATTAGGAGCCTCTAAAATTTACCTAATTATGTGCCAGTCAGCAACGGTCAGTACTGAGCTAATTCTTTTGAAAAACTGAGTATAGAAAATGTTAAATGCTAAATATGGGGCTGTCGCATAAATCAATACTAGTTTACAAAATGGCGTTCAGCATACACGCTGTGATCTACTTATAAATTTCTGACACTGTTATCTATCACAAAAGTTTATAGAATTGTTTCTGACACTTATGATGAGTAACTAGTTTGTCTCGCTTTTGCTTCGTGATTATGCAGCAACTGCCACCGTAAGTTATTAAAGGTAAAAATATTACTTGGCAATCCAGATAAGTCCTTTTGCAACATGCTGTATCTGGTCGCTACGGCTGCGTGTTCCTCACTACCTGCTTGGAACCACTGCTATGTCTGTGCTGGAAGATCGTGTAAAAACTGTACGAAGTTCGTGTTCTCGTGTCTTCGGTCCGGAACGTCGAACCAAGTTTTGAACTGAACGTTTCCACATCTTTTAGTACACTTTATACACACATCGTTCGATTAACACGCACACATGCATTCGTACAGTGCGTAGTTACAATTTACAATATTACAAAATGCATTACTAGGTTTCTGTTTGAATTTGCGGCTCTTATCGTTTGCCATAGTAAATACCTTGTTAAAATATAAAACGTTGCCGGTAAACTACCCCTTTCCCTTAACCGATCTTCAACCAAATCAACAAACCATGAGTTCTGTATAACTCAAAAAGGTATGCAAAAGAGTAGTTGATTCGGTTTGAATTTACGGCAGTTATCGTTCGTCATAGAAAAAATTACCCTTGTCAAAAAATAAAATGTTGGTGGTAAACTACCCTACTCCCTTAACCGATCTTCACCAGAAACAATAGGTCTTGAGTACTCTACAAATCAGGTCAGTATTCAAAAACGTATTTGATTCTGTTTGAATTTGCGGCTTTTATCGTTTGCCATAGAAAATACCCTTTTAAAACATAAAACGTTGCTGGTAAACTACCCCTTTCCCTTAATCGATCTTCACCAAAACAATAGGTCCTGAGAACTCTACAATTCTGGGATGTATGCAAAACATTATTTGATTCTGTTTGAATTTGCGGCTCTTATCGGTTACCATAGAAATTACCCTTGTTAAAACAAAAAAATGTTGCCGGTAAACTACCATATTCCCTTAACCGATCTTCACCAAAATAAAACAGGTCTTGAGAACTCTACAATTCAGGGCTATATGCAAAACATTATTTGATTCTGTTTGAATTTGCGGCTCTTATCGTTTCCCATAAAAAATACCTTTGTTAAAACAAAACGTTGCCGGTAAACGACCCCTTTCCCTTAACCGATCTTCACCAAAAACACAGGTCTTGAGTACTCAACAAATCAGGGCTGTATGCAAAAAATTATTTGTTTCTGTTTAAATTTGCGGCTGTTATTGTTTGCCATAAAAAATACCCTTGTTAAAACATAAAACGTTGCAGGTAAACTACCCCTTTCCCTTAACCGATCTTCACCAAAAACAATTGTCTTGATAAGGCTACAATTCAGGGCTGTATGCAAAAAATTATTTGATTCTGTTTGAATTTGCGGCTTTTATCGTTTGCCATAGAAAAAATCTACAGACACAACAAACACACACAGAGACACTTTTCGAAAAATGACTTTATATTTTGAGTGTAGTACTATCAGAATCTGCAATGATCACGAACATGATTTTTTTTGCCATCACCATACTTCCATTACCTTAAGGAACATGGAAGTAAATATGGATAACCATACATGGCTTCCATGTTCTAAGATTTATATTTAAGATCATTTTCGAAATTTAAATGTTTCCATAGAAACTACTACTTTCCACTTATTGCTTTCCTTAACCACAGTATTGTGGTCACTAACGTATACCACCACACGTTATCGCACTCGATTTTCACTGATGATGGCAGTCGACGGCACTGCTGAAACGTCTGGTTTTGCAGAAAACATTTTACTACGGCCAAACAGCCCGGGAAGGAATTTTAACAACAAACTACTACTTTGTTGCCGATAACGTAGTACACATATAAAAATTATCCCCTCCCCTTTCAACTATAATTTTTATTTGTAGAAAATCACCTCCACCACCACGTTCAACTAGCCTCTTCATTTATATATATTTCATATACGTTTCTACAGTGGATTATTAAGATCTTCTTATCAGGATACTTTATTTATCAAAATTAAGTACTTTACTGTTGTTAAAACAAAAAATGTTTCTGGTACACTACCCTTTCCCCTTAACCTATCTTCACCAAAATAAACAGGCCTTGCTTTCTCTACAGTTTAGGGACGTATGCAAAAAATTATTTGATTATGATTGAATTTATGGCAGTTATCGTTCGTCATAAACAAAATTAACCTTGTTATCACATAAAAGGTTGCAGGTAAACTACCCCTTTCTCGTAACTGATCTTCACCAAAATCAATAAGTCTTGAATCCTCTACAATTCAGGGAATCATGCAAAACATTATTTGATTCTGTTAGAATATACGGCAGTTATCGTTCGTCATAGAAACAATTGTAGCACTTCCCGCTGCTGGGCCCCGGAAGTGTCCAGCATACACACAAATAACATAATATAATATCTAAATCCATCAAAATGCTTTACACACCTTTTCTGTGTTGTAACTTATTTCTTAAGTTTTTCTATAATTAACATAATTCTATAAAGGGCGGAGGTGCAAGTAAAAGAAATTGTTGAAAGCATCAATCTGTGAGCTGAGCCGGATGCGACCCGTTTATTTCAAAAACATTAGGAGCCTCTAAAATTTACCTAATTATGTGCCAGTCAGCAACGGTCAGTACTGAGCTAATTTTTTTGAAAAACTGAGTATAGAAAATGTTAAATGCTAAATATAGGGCTGTCGCATAAATCAATACTAGTTTACAAAATGGCGTTCAGCGTACACGCTGTGATCTACTTATAAATTTCTGACACTGTTATCTATCACAAAAGTTTATAGAATTGTTTCTGACATTTATGATGAGTAACTAGTTTGTCTCGCTTTTGCTTCGTGATTATGCAGCAACTGCCACCGTAAATTATTAAAGGTAAAAATATTACTTGGCAATCCAGATAAGTCCTTTTGCAACATGCTGTATCTGGTCGCTACGGCTGCGTGTTCTTCAGTACCTGCTTGGAACCACTGCTATGTCTGTGCTGGAAGATCGTGTAAAAACTGTACGAAGTTCGTGTTCTCGTGTCTTCGGTCCGGAACGTCGAACCAAGTTTTGAACTGAACGTTTCCACATCTTTTAGTACACTTTATACCCACATCGTTCGATTAACACGCACACATGCATTAGTACAGTGCGTAGTTACAATTTACAATATTACAAAATACATTACAAGGTTACGGCTTCAAATTACATATATAACAAGTACTGCCACTGAACTTTACATATCTTAGGTCTTTCCATCAAGTTGACTGACTGAAATTTAGTTTTAGGCGAGGCTGACTATTACAGACAAAATAACGTCTTGGTTGGTTATGGATAACAATCTTTTTACATCTATTACAAGTTTTCTGCTTTACGTTACAGAGGTAATATACACATTTATTATTAGCCACTAGCATTGATTTACGATAGCTCAAAAACAATCATAGTTACCTTGGTTATTGAGGCTCCCAAACTTGAAGAAAGTCCGGCGACGGGCCGCTCTGCTCACAGCGTTTGATGGGAGACTGACGAGATTTAACAAGGCAAACGATAGGGTTAGTAAAAGGGAGGGCGTGACGTCAGGGCGTCGGGCACGGTACAATTCGCGGATTGTTGCATTCGGCAGAAGACGAATGATTGCAACACAATTACTCTTGTTAAAACATTAAAGGTGGCCGGTAAACTATCCCTTTCCCTTAACCGATCTTCACCAAAATCAACATGCCTTCAGATATTTAGAAGACAGGAACGTATGCAATATATTGTTTAATTCCATTTGAATTTAAGGCAGTTATCGTTCGTCATAGAAAAAATTATCCTTGTTAAAACATAAAACGTTGGAAGTAAACTACGCCTTTTCCCTAACCGATCTTCACCAAAATCAACAGACCTTGAGTACTTAAAACTTCAGGAATGTATGGAACAAATAATTTGATTCTCTTTTAATATGCGGCATTTATCATGCGTCATAAAAATAAAATATCGGTATGGAGAACCATACATGACTTCCATGTTCTAAGATTTATATTTAAAATCATATTCGAAATGAAATATTTCCATAGAAACTACTTCTTTCTAATTATTGCTTCAGCCTTAACCACAGTGCTGTGGCCACTAACGTATACCACCTCACGTTTTCGCACTCGATTTTCACTGATGAAGGCAGTCGAGGGACTGCCGAAAAGTCTGGTTTTGCAGAAAACATTGGACTACGGCTAAACAGCCCAGGAAGGAATTTTAACAAAGAACTAATTCTTTGTTGCCAATAACGTTGTACACATATAAAAAATTCTCCCAAAATACCCTTGTTAAAACAAAAAATGTTGCCGGTAAACTATCCCTTTCCCTTAACCGATCTTCAACAGAATCAACAGACACTGAGTTCTGTATAATTCATAAAGTTATGCAAAAGAGTAGTTGATTATGATTGAATTTATGGCAGTTATCGTTCGTCATAGACAAAATTAACCCTGTTATCACATAAAAGGTTGCAGGTAAACTACCCCTTTCTCTTAACTGATCTTCACCAAAATCAATAGGTCTTGAGTCCTCTACAATTCAGGGAATCATGCAAAACATTATTTGATTCTGTTAGAATATACGGCAGTTATCGTTCGTCATAGAAACAATTGTAGCACTTCCCGCTGCTGGGCCCCGGAAGTGTCCAGCATACACACAAATAACATAATATAATATCTAAATCCATCAAAATGCTTTACACACCTTTTCTGTGTTGTAACTTATTTCTCAAGTGTTTCTATAATTAACATAATTCTATAAAGGGCGGAGGTGCAAGTAAAAGAAATTTTTGAAAGCATCAATCTGTGAGCTGAGCCGGATGCGACCCGTTTATTTCAAAAACATTAGGAGCCTCTAAAATTTACCTAATTATGTGCCAGTCAGCAACGGTCAGTACTGAGCTAATTCTTTTGATAAACTGAGTATAGAAAATGTTAAATGCTAAATATGGGGCTGTCGCATAAATCAATACTAATTTACAAAATGGCGTTCAGCGTACACGCTGTGATCTACTTATAAATTTCTGACACTGTTATCTATCACAAAAGTTTATAGAATTGTTTCTGACACTTACGATGAGTAACTAGTTTGTCTCGCTTTTGCTTCGTGATTATGCAGCAACTGCCACCGTAAGTTATTAAAGGTAAAAATATTACTTGGCAATCCAGATAAGTCCTTTTGCAACATGCTGTATCTGGTCGCTACGGCTGCGTGTTCCTCACTACCTGCTTGGAACCACTGCTATGTCTGTGCTGGAAGATCGTGTAAAAACTGTACGAAGTTCGTGTTCTCGTGTCTTCGGTCCGGAACGTCGAACCAAGTTTTGAACTGAACGTTTCCACATCTTTTAGTACACTTTATACACACATCGTTCGATTAACACGCACAGATGCATTCGTACAGTGCGTAGTTACAATTTACAATATTACAAAATGCATTACTAGGTTTCTGTTTGAATTTGCGGCTCTTATCGTTTGCCATAGTAAATACCTTGTTAAAATATAAAACGTTGCCGGTAAACTACACCTTTCCCTTAACCGATCTTCAACCAAAACAATAGGTCCTGAGAACTCTACAATTCTGGGATGTATGCAAAATATTATTTCATTCTGTTTGAATTTGCGGCTCTTATCGGTTACCATAGAAATTACCCTTGTTAAAACAAAAAAATGTTGCCGTTAAACATGCATTCGTACAGTGCGTAGTTACAATTTACAATATTACAAAATACATTACAAGGTTACGGCTTCAAATTACATATATAACAAGTACTGCCACTGAACTTTACATATCTTAGGTCTTTCCATCAAGTTGACTGACTGAAATTTAGTTTTAGGCGAGGCTGACTATTACAGACAAAATAACGTCTTGGTTGGTTATGGATAACAATCTTTTACATCTATTACAAGTTTTCTGCTTTACGTTACAGACGTAATATACACATTTATTATTAGCCACTAGCATTGATTTACGATAGCTCAAAAACAATCATAGTTACCTTGGTTATTGAGGCTCCCAAACTTGAAGAAAGTCCGGCGACGGGCCGCTCTGCTCACAGCGTTTAATGGGATACTGACGAGATTTAACAAGGCAAACGATAGGGTTAGTAAAAGGGAGGGCGTGACGTCAGGGCGTCGGGCACGGTACAATTCGCGGATTGTTGCATTCGGCAGAAGACGAATGATTGCAACACAATTACTCTTGTTAAAACATTAAAGGTGGCTGGTAAACTATCCCTTGCCCTTAACCGATCTTCACCAAAATCAACATGCCTTCAGATATTTAGAAGACAGGAACGTATGCAATATATTGTTTAATTCCATTTGAATTTAAGGCAGTTATCGTTCGTCATAGAAAAAGTTATCCTTGTTAAAACATAAAACGTTGGAAGTAAACTACGCCTTTTCCCTAACCGATCTTCACCAAAATCAACAGACCTTGAGTACTTAAAACTTCAGGAATGTATGGAACAAATAATTTGTTTCTCTTTTAATATGCGGCGTTTATCATGCGTCATAAAAATAAAATATCGGTATGGAGAACCATACATGACTTCCATGTTCTAAGATTTATATTTAAAATCATATTCGAAATGAAATATTTCCATAGAAACTACTTCTTTCTAATTATTGCTTCAGCCTTAACCACAGTGCTGTGGCCACTAACGTATACCACCTCACGTTTTCGCACTCGATTTTCACTGATGAAGGCAGTCGAGGGACTGCCGAAAAGTCTGGTTTTGCAGAAAACATTGGACTACGGCGAAACAGCCCAGGAAGGAATTTTAACAAAGAACTAATTCTTTGTTGCCAATAACGTTGTACACATATAAAAAATTCTCCCAAAATACCCTTGTTAAAACAAAAAATGTTGCCGGTAAACTACCCCTTTCCCTTAACCGATCTTCAACAAAATCAACAGACACTGAGTTCTGTATAATTCATAAAGTTATGCAAAAGAGTAGTTGATTCTGTTTGAAATTACGGCAGTTATCGTTCATCATATAAAAAATTACCCTTGTTAAAACATAAAATGTTACAGGTAAACTACCTTATTCCCTTAACCGATCTTCACCAAAATGAAACAGGTCTTGAGAACTCTACAATTCAGGGCTGTATGCAAAACATTATTTGATTCTGTTTGAATTTGCGGCTCTTATCGTTTCCCATAGAAAATACCCTTGTTAAAACAAAACGTTGCCGGTGAACTACTCCTTTCCCTTAACCGACCTTGACCAAAAACAACAGGTCGTGAGTACTGAACAAATCAGGGATATATGGAAAAAATTATTTGATTCTGTTTGAAATTGCGGCTGTTATTGTTTGCCATTGAAATTACCCTTGTTAAAACATAAAATGTTGCTGGTAAACTACCCCTTTCCATTAACCGATCTTCAACAAAATCAACAGACCAGGAGTACTCTATAACTAAAAAAGATATGCAAAAAAGTAATTGATTCTGTTTGAATTTATGGCAGTTATCGTCGTCATATAAAAAATTA
Organism: Magicicada septendecula; assembly: GCA_034769895.1. Taxonomy (NCBI): domain Eukaryota; kingdom Metazoa; phylum Arthropoda; class Insecta; order Hemiptera; family Cicadidae; genus Magicicada; species Magicicada septendecula. The sequence goes on from CM068367.1 coordinate 733,332,488, forward strand.
CCCTTGTAAACATAAAATGTTGCTGGTAAACTACTCCTTTCCCTTAACTGATCTTCAACCAAATCAACAAACCATGAGTTCTGTATAACTCAAAAAGGTATTCAAAAGAGTAGTTGATTCGGTTTGAATCTACGGCAGTTATCGTTCGTCATAGAAAAAATTACCCTTCTCAAAATATAAAATGTTGCTGGTAAACTACCCTATTCCCTTAACCGATCTTCACCAAAAACAATAGGTCTTGAGTACTCTACAAATCAGGTCAGTATTCAAAAAGTATTTGATTCTGTTTGAATTTGCGGCTTTTATCGTTTGCTATAGAGAATACCCTTTTAAAACATAAAACGTTCCTGGTAAACTACCCCTTTCCCTTAACCGATCTTCACCAAAAACAATAGGTCCTGAGAACTCTACAATTCTGGGATGTATGCAAAACATTATTTGATTCTGTTTGAATTTGCGGCTCTTATCGTTTACCATAGAAATTACCCTTGTTAAAAAAAAAAATGTTGCCGGTAAACTACCCCTTTCCCTTAACCGATCTTCACCAAAAACAATAGGTCTTGAGTACTCTACAAATCAGGTCAGTATGCAAAAAGTATTCGATTCTGTTTGAATTTGCGGCGTTTATCATTTGCCATAGAAAATACCCTTTTAAAACATAAAACGTTGCTGGTAAACTACCATATTCCCTTAACCGATCTTCACCAAATTAAAACAGGTCTTGAGAACTCTAAAATTCAGGGCTGTATGCAAAACATTATTTGATTCTGTTTGAATTTGCGGCTCTTATCGTTTCCCATAAAAAATACCTTTGTTAAAACAAAACGTTGCCGGTAAGCGGCCCCTTTCACTTAACTGATCTTCACCAAAGCAACAGGTCTTGAGTACTCAACAAATCAGGGCTGTATGCAAAAAATTATTTGTTTCTGTTTGAATTTGCGGCTGTTATTGTTTGCCATAAAAAATACCCTTGTTAAAACATAAAACGTTGCAGGTAAACTACCCCTTTCCCTTAACCGATCTTCACCAAAAACAATTGTCTTGATAAGGCTACAATTCAGGGCTGTATACAAAAAATTATTTGATTCTGTTTGAATTTGCGGCTTTTATCGTTTGCCATAGAAAAAAATCTACAGACACAACAGACACACACACAGACACTTTTCGAAAAATGACTTTTTATATTTTGAGTGTAGTACAATCAGAATCTGCAATGATCACGAACATGAATTTTTTTGGCATCACCATACATCCATTACCTTAAGGAAGATGGAAGTAAATATTGGCATGGAGAACCGTACATGGCTTCCATGTTCTAAGATTTATATTTAAGATCATTTTCGAAATTTAAATGTTTCCATAGAAAATACTACTTTCCACTTATTGCTTTCCTTAACCACAGAATTGTGGTCACTAACGTATGCCACCACACGTTATCACACTCGATTTTCACTGTTGATGGCAGTCGACGACACTGCTGGAACGTCTGTTTTTGCAGAAAAAATTGGACTACGGCCAAACAGCCCGGGAAGGAATTTTAACAACAAACTACTACTTTGTTGCCGATAACGTAGTACACATATAAAAATTATCCCCTTCCTTTCAACTATAATTTTCATTTATAGCAAATTACCCGCACCACGTTCAACTAGCCTCTTCATTTATAGATATTTCATATACGTTTCTACAGTGGATTATTAAGATCTTCTATCAGGATACTTTATTTATCAAAATTAAGTACTTTTCTCTTGTTACAACAAAAAATGTTTCTGGTAAACTGCCCTTTCCCCCTAACCGATCTTCACCAAAATAAACAGGCCTTGCGTTCTCTACAGTTTAGTGACAGTAGCAATTTATGGAAGAAATTATTTGATTATGATTGAATTTATGGCAGTTATCGTTCGTCATAGACAAAATTAACCTTGTTATCACATAAAAGTTTGCCGGTAAACTACCCCTTTCTCTTAACTGATCTTCACCAAAATCAATAAGTCTTGAGTCCTCTACAATTCAGGGAATCATGCAAAACATTATTTGATTCTGTTAGAATATACGGCAGTTATCGTTCGTCATAGAAACAGTTGTAGCACTTCCCGCTGCTGGGCCCCGGAAGTGTCCAGCATACACACAAATAACATAATATAATATCTAAATCCATCAAAATGCTTTACACACCTTTTCTGTGTTGTAACTTATTTCTCAAGTGTTTCTATAATTAACATAATTCTATAAAGGGCGGAGGTGCAAGTAAAAGAAATTGTTGAAAGCATCAATCTGTGAGCTGAGCCGGATGCTACCCGTTTATTTCAAAAACATTACGAGCCTCTAAAATTTACCCAATTATGTGCCAGTCAGCAACGGTCAGTACTGAGCTAATTTTTTTGAAAAACTGAGTATAGAAAATGTTAAATGCTAAATATGGGGCTGTCGCATAAATCAATACTAGTTTACAAAATGGCGTTCAGCATACACGCTGTGATCTACTTATAAATTTCTGACACTGTTATCTATCACAAAAGTTTATAGAATTGTTTCTGACACTTATGATGAGTAACTAGTTTGTCTCGCTTTTGCTTCGTGATTATGCAGCAACTGCCACCGTAAGTTATTAAAGGTAAAAATATTACTTGGCAATCCAGATAAGTCCTTTTGCAACATGCTGTATCTGGTCGCTACGGCTGCGTGTTCCTCAGTACCTGCTTGGAACCACTGCTATGTCTGTGCTGGAAGAACGTGTAAAAACTGTACGAAGTTCGTGTTCTCGTGTCTTCGGTCCGGAACGTCGAACCAAGTTTTGAACTGAACGTTTTCACATCTTTTAGTACACTTTATACCCACATCGTTCGATTAACACGCACAGATGCATTCGTACAGTGCGTAGTTACAATTTACAATATTACAAAATGCATTACAAGGTTACGGCTTCAAATTACATATATAACGAGTACTGACACTGAACTTTACATATCTTAGGTCTTTCCATCAAGTTGACTGACTGAAGTTTAGTTTTAGGCGAGGCTGACTATTACAGACAAGATACGTCTTGGTTGGTTATGGATAACAATCTTTTTACATCTATTACATGTTTTCTGCTTTTCGTTACAGACGTAATATACACAATTATTATTAGCCACTAGCATTGATTTACGATAGCTCAAAAACAATCATAGTTACCTTGGTTATTGAGGCTCCCAAACTTGACGAAAGTCCGGCGACGGGCCGCTCTGCTCACAGCGTTTGATGGGAGACTGACGAGATTTAACAAGGGAAACGATAGGGTTAGTAAAAGGGAGGGCGTGACGTCAGGGCTCGGGCAAGGTACAATTCGCGGATTGTTGCATTCGACAGAAGACGAATGATTGCAACACAATTACTCTTGTTAAAACATTAAAGGTGGCAAGTAAACTATCCCTTTCCCTTAATCGATCTTCACCAAAATCAACATGCCTTCAGATATTTAGAAGACAGAACGTATGCAATATATTGTTTAATTCCATTTGAATTTAAGGCAGTTATCGTTCGTCATAGAAAAAGTTACCCTTGTTAAAACATAAAACGTTGGAAGTAAACTACGCCTTTCCCCTAACCGATCTTCACCAAAATCAACAGACCTTGAGTACTTAAAACTTCAGGAATGTATGGAACAAATTATTTGATTCTCTTTTAATATGCGGCAGTTATCATGCGTCATAACAATAAAATATCGGTATGGAGAACCATACATGACTTCCATGTTCTAAGATTTATATTTAAAATCATATTCGAAATGAAATATTTCCATAGAAAATACTTCTTTCTAATTATTGCTTCAGCCTTAACCACAGTGCTGTGGTCACTAACGTATACCACCTCACGTTTTCGCACTCGATTTTCACTGATGATGGCAGTCGATGGACTGCCGAAAAGTCTGGTTTTGCAGAAAACATTGGACTACGGCTAAACAGCCCAGGAAGGAATTTTAACAAAGAACTACTTCTTTGTTGCCGATAACATTGTACACATATAAAAAATTCTCCCAAAATACCCTTGTTAAAATAAAAAATGTTGCCGGTAAACTACCCCTTTCCCTTAACCGATCTTCAACAAAATCAACAGACATTGAGTTCTGTATAATTCAAAAAGTTATGCAAAAGAGTAGTTGATTCTGTTTGAAATTACGGCAGTTATCTTTCGTCATATAAAAAATTACCCTTGTTAAAACATAAAATGTTACAGGTAAACTACCTTATTCCCTTAACCGATCTTCACCAAAAACAACAGGTCGTGAGTACTCAACAAGTCAGGGATGTATGCAAAAAATTATTTGGTTCTGTTTGAATTTTTGGCTGTTATTGTTTGCTATTGATATTACCCTTGTTAAAACATAAAATGTTGGGGGTAAACTACCCATTTCCCTTAACCGATCTTCAACCAAATCAACAAACCATGAGTTCTGTATAACTCAAAAAGGTATGCAAAAGAGTAGTTGATTCGGTTTGAATTTACGGCAATTATCGTTCGTCATAGAAAAAATTACCCTTGTCAAAACATAAAATATTGCTGGTAAACTGTAACCTCTCCTTGGCTTTAGGTATTTATCTTATTTCCTTTTAAATTTCTATTTCCTTGCTAGTTGGCTTTCAAAGAGAAGTTACAAGTTATTTAGAACTAGGCAGGAGCCTAGAGTAGCAAAATTATGCTGGGTCCAGTATGACGGGACTTGCAATGAACTCAGCCATAATATAACAATAACAGATTTATTATATCTCTGGAATTCATACTTGTGTACAAGATAAAAATGTATCTATATAAAAACTACCAAAAGGTACATCATGGCAAGCATGTATAAATTAAGTGTACATCAGCATAAGTGTACACAAAGTAAATGTGTATACATATATATAATAGAAAAAATTTGAATCACAACTAGCATATATAATTCCAGTTTACCTAAGAACAAGTGTATATAATTGAATAGGATTACATCCGAACAAGTGTATATAACAGTATATAAGTTAAATGTACATACATAAATAAAATATAAAATACACAAACACATGTAAAATTCTCCCCGTCGTGTGGCTAGCTAGACACATAACAACACACATACAGAACACAAGGTACACAACTCACAGTCATTTACTTTCAACACGCATGCCCCTGTAACGCACCCACCCACTGGGTAAAGCAACTATCATCTTATGCCCCGGCAGTGATAAAATATACGCCAGACGGCAACCCGTTCAGTAGGATAACATAAACTCCAAACCCCTTTAAAGACGAATAATTCATGAAGCATAACTGAAACTGGACCACCCATTTGTCTAGCATTCCGTTTATTAATGACCCATGATGAGTGTGTGAACCTTTATTCCGTTCACAGCACCAGGTAATGTTAACAAACTCCTCACCTACTTCCAGACAGTGTTTATAAAATTCTAGACAGTATTGTCTTCACAAAATCCCAAAAAGGAATTAAATCCTTATGTACTTTAATAACAGAAATTAATTGATTGAGGCTTTACAATTTCAGAAGATTTTGACAATATGTATATCTGTTTAATTTACCCAAAAAGAAGAGGATGAAAACCAGTTAATATTCAAAATTAAACAGCAACTTCTCTACGTGTGAAGTCAACCCATACGTGTTTGCCAGTTAAGAAAACAATCAGCTTAGGGGCAGATCAGCTAAAATAATTCAATAACATTAGTAAATGGTTTCTATTAGCCTCAGATAACTGTAGAAAATAATTAGAAAAAGAATACAATAAGGTGGTTGTGCTCTGGCATCTGTGGGAGCGCGCCCACATGTAGTTGACAAAACTTGACAGGACATCAGCCTGTCTGAGAATGCCCCAGCGCGTGTCCAAGAAACTAAGTGCCCTTTTGTAAACCCTTAAAACGTCCCAAAAAAAAACTTCAGGAAAGCCCCCAACCCTTAAATGTGAAACCACAGTCAATATAATTTTTTTATACACCACTGTTCCAGCCGGAACAGGGCTACAGGGCCTTAACCTAAATTTGTGTAATGTGTAAAAGCGAAAAGAGATACAACTGTAAAATGGTACAAGAGTGAAATGACTGGCGCGCTCCCGCAGAGCAGCACGCACTTACAGACATAGCATTTAGTGTTACTTAACTGAGTTATAAAAAGGTATATGAAATTTTAAGTCAAAGTGTTCAGAGTCATGATCACAGTTCACTTCCCAATTAGACAGTCTGGACATGTGGTCCCCTGGCTTCTAAGTTATTCACATAAACAGGCACACTGCCGGTTCGGCCCCCAAAAAAGAAAAAGCATAAATGTCACCTCATAAGTGCTGGCGAGTGCAACGTAGGAATTCGATCTCCGTCTCCCTCTTCGTAGGCGATCCTGACATGGTCCACAGCTTGAGCAGATGTTCGGCTCACAGCCAGCCAGGAACCCGACTTAGGGCGAGAACCCTAAGAAATCAAGTAAATTAGAGAACAGTCTAAAAGAATGTACACCCGAGTTAAGGTAATTAACCTCTTAACGGGCCGCCAGCTAACTCTCACCAAAGGCACAAAATTAATTAATTAAAGTTTTTACAACCTGCTTAAATAGTCTACATTCAGCCATGGAATAAGTAAATTTGCATCGTGAACAGCCCTTATTAAATTGTGGCATAATATAAAGTGAACTGTACTCAGTCAACATGCTTCGACAAAATTTTGCAGGTTAAACCGGCCACGTGCAGAGCAGTAATCATAATTTGGAAAGAAAAATTTTTAACAGCAAGTCACTCACAGCATTGAGAATGTTTTACGTTCAATTAAGGTTGATACAAAAAGCTCTCACACTTCATTCTCTATTCGTGAAGCTAATTAACAAGACAGCGACAGTATACAACATGTACCACACAGTTCACTACTTGACTGCACACCAAGTTTTGTAATTAATTTTTTCTTTATGTAAAGCACTTTTACTATGAGAATGACTCTTGAAACTTCTCGCATTATAACAGAAAATACTAAGGCATGGCAATACAAAGGGCGTAGCGTACAACAGAAAAAAAATGAGTTTCTCTTACATCAATTTGTCAGGTCGCACACACACATAAATACGTACTTCTCACGATAGCATAAATCTTGTTATTAAACATCCACACAACTAATGAAAATAATTAAATCTTACCGGGGTGTCGTATATTCTCTACTCAATCATGTAGAAGATACCAAACTGCGTAGAAACGAATCGAAGAGCGGAGACGAAGGGGAAGAACTCTGTAAGCGAGGGCGAGCGTTGACTGGCCTCAGCTGCATACAATTTGCACAGCACTGGACGAGCTGCGCGCGCAACCGCACACCGCGCCGCTCCCCTCATACCGTCGACCAAAGGTCGCCCGGCACCCTCACGTTATGTTACACATAAACGAACCCTTCTAAAATATTTTGTAACGGCTGGCTCCGCGCCTCACTCACGCATATTACAACCCTGAAAACTTTCTAGAATTTATATTTTGCAGCCGCCGGCTTCGAACCGGCTCACCCCCACCCCGAAAGGGCAACCCGGTTGCCCCACTCTGAAGCTCGGGAAAGTACCCTGCAGTGTACTCCCAGCTGAAAAAATTTTTGGTGGTCATCGTGGGTAAGTTGGCCAGGCAGACTCGCTCCCAGGAGAACAGAGGCTCAGAAGGGAAAACGAAAGAGACGAAAGAAGAAGTGTAGAGTGTAAGTGTGCGGTTGCTGCACGCTGACCTGATCAGGGCCAGCCCACAGCAAAGAGGGACAGAGAAGAAAGACAAAAGAAAGGTTCGGGAGCTCCCTGAGTTCCGACCTCCTGAGGTTTGTCCCCCCAAACCGGAACACGTTCGCCACCTAAACAGGGGAATCTGCCCCCATGTAATTACGGGATAATCCCCTAATACACTTCCCTATTTTACCACACTACCATACTGCATGGGCCAAGGGGGGAGAAGGGCGATGACAGTCCCCATGATGCGGTGGTCCCCGCTGGGACCTAACGGAAAACCATGTCAACTGTGACTATGGCACCTTTCCAATTTATATATATATATATTGTGTTTTACAAGTGTGCTCCAAGGGCATGCCTGGAACAGCAGGGGGGGACACAACAGACCCCTGCCCCCCTGCTGCTCCACTTCTCTCGCTAACTCCTTTTTTTTTTTTTTTTTTTTTTTTCTAGGGAGGGTTAGGAAATTTGGAAGGTGGGTGGTCAAGGAGAACGGGCGTGGACAGGGACTGAAGGTAAGGACATGGCTCCCTCCGGGTATAAGGACAATTGGAGAAAACCAAGGCTCGCGCAGGCAGGGGCGCATCCCTGAAGTAGACGAAACCCACCGGGACCGTGAGAAACATCTACCCGCTACCCTACGCTCAATCTCGCCCCCGGAGCACACCCTCTCAAAACCGAAAACATCCCCACCCTCACAGAGACTGCCATCATTTACCCCCCCTTTTGTTTACAGCCCGTTTACCCTTTTCTACACAATTTCAATTTGGAGATATGTGTAGTGATCTCTTTAGCATCACCCCCTGGCTCCCCCAACCGCGCCGTCACCGGTGACGTAAACCCGAGGATACGGTACGGCCCCGACCAACGATAGCATAATTTGGCGGCTCTTTTATCGGCAGCCGAGCTGATCGGGTGACTCTGGCAGTAGACCAAATCTCCTACCTTAACTCCTACCTTAAAGGGATTTGGAATACGCCCCTGATTATACCGAGCACGGACGCGCTCGTGCGCACGGAGCAAATTCTTCCGGGCCTCTTTCCACCTATCTGCCGTCCTGATGTCTGGGTTACTCGGCAGAAGATCGTCTATATTCCACAAGTTGGCCAAGGGAAGCGTAGGCGAGAAACCAAACATAACTTCAAAAGGAACGGCCTTATGACTGTCATGCAGGGCCGTATTGAAAGCTAGTTGTAACCACTTTAAGTTCTGGTCCCAGGTAGTCTGTTGCTCGGCGTGATAGGCAATAAGTGCGGACCGTAGATTCCTATTGAACCTCTCCGCATGGGACGGCTGCGGGTAATACGGGGAAGTGGTTACATGCTTGATGCCATTGGCGAAGCACATTCGCCGAAAGTCGCCAGAAATAAATTGTGGACCATTGTCCGAGACAATGATGGCCGGAAGACCGAAGTGCTGAAATACATGACTCTGGAGCGCGTTTATGGTCAATCGAGCAGTTGCCTGCCGTAAGGGCAGTAGCCAGGCAAACTTCGAAAAAGCATCCACACAGACAAGCAGGTAAGCATTACCTGACTTGCTACGCGGGAAGGGTCCCACGTAGTCGATGAATAGCTTCTCCATCGGTCTGCTCGCCACATCAGATGACAACAGCCCCAACTTTGTGTTTTGGGCAGGCTTGCTTAAGCCACAGAGATGACATGCCTTCACCCGAGTTGCTATGTCCCTATCCATGCCCTTCCAGATGAAGTTTTTCCTAATACTGGAAATGGTCTTCGAAATTCCCTTATGTCCACCTACCGGGGAACTGTGATAGTAGCTGAAGACCATGGGCACAAGTTTGCTAGGCAGCACTATCTTCGGGGCCCGTCCTTTCTTCTCTCTGCAACATAGAACGCCCCTGGACAAGAAGTAGGGGACCTGCACGTTACCCTCTTTTAGATTTTGGATGATCGGACTCAACTCTTCATCATTTAACTGATGGGGCAACACATCAGTAAAAGCTAACGGAAAGTCTAGTAGAACAGAACAGGGTTGCTCCGGCTGGGCTTCGCTGGGCTGGGAGAACATACGGGACAAAGCATCTGCAACCACATTTTGAGTTCCCCGAATGTGTTGCACCTTAAATTTAAAGGATGAGATCTTAACCACCCATCGTCCAATCTTACCCAGCTGCCGGGGATGAGCGAGAAGCCAAGAGAGAGCCTGGTTGTCGGTCTCGAGCAGGAACTCAGCGTGTTCCAGAAAACGCCTGAACTTATCTAGAGCGTATACCACAGCCAAACACTCTAGCTCATACACTGAAGACTTCCGTTCTTGTTGGGTCAAAGTTCTAGAAATGAAGGCCACAGGCTGCCTAGCACCATCAACAACTTGGGACAGAACCGCCCCGAGCGCCACCGAACTCGCGTCCGTCTGTAAGATAAACTGTCTCGAGAAGTCTGGCATCCTCAGTACTGGAGGGGAAATAATGGCTTCCTTCAGAGTCTCGAAAGCCTTCTGTTGCTTTTCCCCCCATACAAATTTGGCGCCCTTCTTCCGGAGTTCATTCAGAGGTGCCGCAATCTCCGCCGCGTTTGGGATGAAACGCCGATAGAAGTTGACCATCCCCACAAATCTCGCGATGCCTTTGGCATCCTTTGGTGGGGGAAAGTCCCTGATCCCCTGTGTTCGCTCAGGATCCACAGTGACACCTCTATGGGAAATCAGGTGGCCCAGAAAAGAAATTTGTGTCTGGGCAAACTTCACCTTTTCAGGATTGACAGTGAGGCCGGCACCCCTCAACCTGCACATCACCTCCTCAAGATGACTCAAATGTTCCTCATACCCCTTGCTGTACACCAGCAAGTCATCAAGATAATTAAAAACATACTTGAACTTGACATCGTGAAAAACGGTGTCAAGCAAACGGGTGAGTGTTTGGGCCCCTACCGCTAGACCCATAGGAACCCTAGTATACTGATAGAGGTTCCACGGAACACAGAATGCCGTGTAGGGCCTACTTTCTTTCGTCAAGGGAATCTGGTGATATGCAGAGTTGAGGTCGATGATGGTAAAATACCTCGCCTCACTGAACCAATCGAACGCGGAATGAAGGTCAGGAAGTGGGACCGAATCTACCTCGATGTTAGCGTTCAGCTTGCGGTAGTCGATGACCATCCTGTGCTTACCTCCAGGCTTGGGCACTAGGAACGCTGGACTGGCATAGCTGGATTGAGAAGGTTCAATCACCCCTTGATCTAATAATTCTTGAACCTTCTCCCTCAAGATGTTCATCTTCGGAGGGGCAAACTTATAAGGGTGGGAGCGCACCACCTTGGAGTCCGTTAGGCGGATCTTATACTCCAAGAGATGTGTGAGCCCAAGGGCCGGAGTTAATACAGTGGGGAAACGCTCACACAACTGATCTAAAGCGGACCGCTGGGACTGGGAGAGGTGGTCTCTAGATGTGTCGGGGCACTTAACCTCTTGGATATCTTGCCTGGTCCCCTGATATCCAAGGAACGGGATTACAACTCCCCGATTGAACTTAAAATAACATTGGTGCTCTTGGATGTCAATAACGAGACCACTTTTGCAGATGAAATCGGCACCAATAATGCATTCAACTCCCAGAGCAGGAGAAACCAGAAAGCTCCACACCCAAGAAAATCCCTCGATTTTAAACTTGAATGAAACTACTCGGGAAATGGGCAGAATTTCCTGGGATGCCGTCCAGCACACTACGGAAGACTTTTCTGACCGTTTAATCAAACCCTGTCGCTCAAGGTCCTCGCACACTTTAGATGAAATGATGGATCTTGCTGATCCGGAGTCAACTAATGCTCTGAGTTGACTCTTTTTCAACTCCAACAGCAAGAAGGGGCATACGGAAGTGGGTCTAGAGATGGTTTGGAGGACCTTGCTACCCAAAGACTTGGGACCTACAACTGGCCTGGAGGCGCGTACCTTAGAAGACCCGCGACAGGTAGGGGAAGACCTCCGACATATCTTCCCCTCATTGAGCCTTTTCTGAATGACCTTGGGCGCCCTGGGGAGGGACGTTGGACTCGACCTAACCCCGGTACAAAATCGTCTGACGTGTCCCAACCTACCACACTTAAAACAAGTCATATTAGGCGAACGACGGCGCCTCTCGCTACAAGAGTTTGTAATACTATTTTCATTACCGCATGAGGGTGGAACAATTCGCCCCCCATGCCCCTCGTGTCTTAACTTATCATGGGTCACGTGCTCACGGGACTCGTCAATCACCTGGATCGTTTTAGAAAACGCACATAGCCGTGCGAGGTCCGCAAAACAACGTGGACGGTCCGCGAACACCAAACGGGATCTCTCTTGGGGCGTCACCCCTTCTAAAATTCTTCCAACGACATCCTTCTCGGGCAACCCTAACCTCAAAACCCGAGCACATTTACGGATATCCTGCACAAAATCCCCCAACGCCTCTCCGTTGGCCTGTGCACGATAGAACCGGCTAAGTTCCAAACGCCAACGTCGCCGACGGGGTATGAAAGAGTCCAACACCTCCCCATGGAGAGAGTCGATACTGCCACCACGACGCAGAGTGCGGATGACCAGCTCAGCCAATAAACCCCGGCAGTACGGATATATAACTGACAAGAGGACCTCATCGGACAGCCCCGGAAAATCCGCCAACTCCAGGACGATGTCCAGAAAAACCAACAATTTGCCCTCATCTTCTCCATCCACTACCGGAAGTCTCTGGAGGATGCCGGAAATAGGATTGGATAGTCCTTGATACTCTACCCCCGCCAGAATCACACAATACACTGAACACAAAACCTAACCCATAAAAGCATATTTACAAGAAACGGAAAAACTCAAGTACTGTCCTTCTTTGAGTAGATCCCCGGGTTCTCTAGCGCTGCGGAAACCTGGCCTATTCGGAACCATGCACTCCACGATGGAAGGAGACAAGAGACAAACAACAATACAAAACACCCATACTGTACCAACACAAAACAACACATAACTCAAACAGAAACAACTAACTAACAATCAAAATTCGTGATTCACTAATTTAGTCAGTGACAGTACCGACTTCCGATAGGGCCATACCGCATCCCGTCAATATACTACGCTCAACACCAACTAAACTCCCTAATCAACTCTCCATAATCCCTGGCTACATTTAAGACTCCCCGGCAATACAAGCTATCAAACATCTTTTTTTTTTTTTTTTCAAACATAATTAACCGCCTCAGTGGTGCGACCCGACTCACAATTTAAACAACCTACAATTAGCCTACACTGGCATATATCAACTATTTTACAACAATCATTAATTTACAACTGCATTAATATTTCCGAGTCTGCAAGCCCCGTCTCACACCAGGACCCAAGGGTTCAAGCCTAGAATGAACCACGCTCCGGCTACCATTTGTAACCTCTCCTTGGGTTTAGGTATTTATCTTATTTCCTTTTAAATTTCTATTTCCTTGCTAGTTGGCTTTCAAAGAGAAGTTACAAGTTATTTAGAACTAGGCAGGAGCCTAGAGAAGCAAAATTATGCTGGGTCCAGTATGACGGGACTTGCAATGAACTCAGCCATAATATAACAATAACAGATTTATTATATCTCTGGAATTCATACTTGTGTACAAGATAAAAATGTATCTATATAAAAACTACCAAAAGGTACATCATGGCAAGCATGTATAAATTAAGTGTACATCAGCATAAGTGTACACAAAGTAAATGTGTATACATATATATAATAGAAAAAATTTGAATCACAACTAGCATATATAATTCCAGTTTACCTAAGAACAAGTGTATATAATTGAATAGGATTACATCCGAACAAGTGTATATAACAGTATATAAGTTAAATGTACATACATAAATAAAATATAAAATACACAAACACATGTAAAATTCTCCCCGTCGTGTGGCTAGCTAGACACATAACAACACACATACAGAACACAAGGTACACAACTCACAGTCATTTACTTTCAACACGCATGCCCCTGTAACGCACCCACCCACTGGGTAAAGCAACTATCATCTTATGCCCCGGCAGTGATAAAATATACGCCAGACGGCAACCCGTTCAGTAGGATAACATAAACTCCAAACCCCTTTAAAGACGAATAATTCATGAAGCATAACTGAAACTGGACCACCCATTTGTCTAGCATTCCGTTTATTAATGACCCATGATGAGTGTGTGAACCTTTGTTCCGTTCACAGCACCAGGTAATGTTAACAAACTCCTCACCTACTTCCAGACAGTGTTTATAAAATTCTAGACAGTATTGTCTTCACAAAATCCCAAAAAGGAATTAAATCCTTATGTACTTTAATAACAGAAATTAATTGATTGAGGCTTTACAATTTCAGAAGATTTTGACAATATGTATATCTGTTTAATTTACCCAAAAAGAAGAGGATGAAAACCAGTTAATATTCAAAATTAAACAGCAACTTCTCTACGTGTGAAGTCAACCCATACGTGTTTGCCAGTTAAGAAAACAATCAGCTTAGGGGCAGATCAGCTAAAATAATTCAATAACATTAGTAAATGGTTTCTATTAGCCTCAGATAACTGTAGAAAATAATTAGAAAAAGAATACAATAAGGTGGTTGTGCTCTGGCATCTGTGGGAGCGCGCCCACATGTAGTTGACAAAACTTGACAGGACATCAGCCTGTCTGAGAATGCCCCAGCGCGTGTCCAAGAAACTAAGTGCCCTTTTGTAAACCCTTAAAACGTCCCAAAAAAAAACTTCAGGAAAGCCCCCAACCCTTAAATGTGAAACCACAGTCAATATAATTTTTTTATACACCACTGTTCCAGCCGGAACAGGGCTACAGGGCCTTAACCTAAATTTGTGTAATGTGTAAAAGCGAAAAGAGATACAACTGTAAAATGGTACAAGAGTGAAATGACTGGCGCGCTCCCGCAGAGCAGCACGCACTTACAGACATAGCATTTAGTGTTACTTAACTGAGTTATAAAAAGGTATATGAAATTTTAAGTCAAAGTGTTCAGAGTCATGATCACAGTTCACTTCCCAATTAGACAGTCTGGACATGTGGTCCCCTGGCTTCTAAGTTATTCACATAAACAGGCACACTGCCGGTTCGGCCCCCAAAAAAGAAAAAGCATAAATGTCACCTCATAAGTGCTGGCGAGTGCAACGTAGGAATTCGATCTCCGTCTCCCTCTTCGTAGGCGATCCTGACATGGTCCACAGCTTGAGCAGATGTTCGGCTCACAGCCAGCCAGGAACCCGACTTAGGGCGAGAACCCTAAGAAATTAAGTAAATTAGAGAACAGTCTAAAAGAATGTACACCCGAGTTAAGGTAATTAACCTCTTAACGGGCCGCCAGCTAACTCTCACCAAAGGCACAAAATTAATTAATTAAAGTTTTTACAACCTGCTTAAATAGTCTACATTCAGCCATGGAATAAGTAAATTTGCATCGTGAACAGCCCTTATTAAATTGTGGCATAATATAAAGTGAACTGTACTCAGTCAACATGCTTCGACAAAATTTTGCAGGTTAAACCGGCCACGTGCAGAGCAGTAATCATAATTTGGAAAAAAAAATTTTTAACAGCAAGTCACTCACAGCATTGAGAATGTTTTACCTTCAATTAAGGTTGATACAAAAAGCTCTCACACTTCATTCTCTATTCGTGAAGCTAATTAACAAGACAGCGACAGTATACAACATGTACCACACAGTTCACTACTTGACTGCACACCAAGTTTTGTAATTAATTTTTTCTTTATGTAAAGCACTTTTACTATGAGAATGACTCTTGAAACTTCTCGCATTATAACAGAAAATACTAAGGCATGGCAATACAAAGGGCGTAGCGTACAATAGAAAAAAAATGAGTTTCTCTTACATCAATTTGTCAGGTCGCACACACACATAAATACGTACTTCTCACGATAGCATAAATCTTGTTATTAAACATCCACACAACTAATGAAAATAATTAAATCTTACCGGGGTGTCGTATATTCTCTACTCAATCATGTAGAAGATACCAAACTGCGTAGAAACGAATCGAAGAGCGGAGACGAAGGGGAAGAACTCTGTAAGCGAGGGCGAGCGTTGACTGGCCTCAGCTGCATACAATTTGCACAGCACTGGACGAGCTGCGCGCGCAACCGCACACCGCGCCGCTCCCCTCATACCGTCGACCAAAGGTCGCCCGGCACCCTCACGTTATGTTACACATAAACGAACCCTTCTAAAATATTTTGTAACGGCTGGCTCCGCGCCTCACTCACGCATATTACAACCCTGGAAACTTTCTAGAATTTATATTTTGCAACCGCCGGCTTCGAACCGGCACAAAACTACCCCTTTCCCTTAACCGATCTTCACCAAAAACAATAGGTCCTGAGAACTCTACAATTCTGGAATGTATGCAAAACATTATTTGGTTCTGTTTGAATTGGCGGCTCTTATCGTTTACCATAGAAATTACCCTTGTCAAAACAAAACGTTGCCGGTGAACTACCCCTTCCCCTTAACCGATCTTCACCAAAAACAACAGGTCATGAGTACTCAACAAATCAGGGATGTATGCAAAAAGTTATTTGATTCTGTTTGAACTTGCGGTTGTTATTGTTTACCATTGAAATTACCCTTGTTAAAACATAAAATGTTGCTGGTAAACTACCCCTTTCCCTTAACCGATCTTCAACCAAATCAACAAACCATGAGTTCTGTATCACTCAAAAAGGTATGCAAAAGAGTAGTTGATTCGGTTTGAATTTACTGCAGTTATCGTTCGTCATAGAAAAATAACCCTTGTCAAAACATAAAATGTTGCTGGTAAACTACCCTAATCCCTTAACCGATCTTCACCAAAAACAATAGGTCGTGAGAACTCTACAATTCTGGGATGTATGCAAAACATTATTTGATTCTGTTTGAATTTGCGGCTCTTATCGTTTACCATAGAAATTACCCTTGAAAAACAAAAAATGTTGCCGGTAAACTACCCCTTTCCCTTAACCGATCTTCACCAAAAACAATAGGTCTTGAGTACTCTATAAATCAGGTCAGTATGCAAAAAGTATTTGATTCTGTTTGAATTTGCGGCTTTTATCGTTTGCTATAGAAAATACCCTTTTAAAACATAAAACGTTGCTGGTAAACTACCATATTCCCTTAACCGATCTTCACCAAAATAAAACAGGTTTTGAGGACTCTACAATTCAGGGCTGTATGCAAAACATTATTTGATTCTGTTTGAATTTGCTGCTCTTATCGTTTCCCATAAAAAATACCTTTGTTAAAACAAAACGTTGCCGGTAAGCGACCCCTTTCCCTTAACCGATCTTCACCAAAAACAATAGGTCTTGAGTACTCAACAAATCAGGGCTGTATGCAAAAAATTATTTGTTTCTGTTTAAATTTGCGGCTGTTATTGTTTGCCATAAAAAATACCCTTGTTAAAACATAAAACGTTGCAGGTAAAATACCCCTTTCCCTTAACCGATCTTCACCAAAAACAATTGTCTTGATAAGGCTACAATTCAGGGCTGTATGCAAAAAATTATTTGATTCTGTTTGAATTTGCGGCTTTTATCGTTTGCCATAGAAAAAAATCTACAGACACACACACACACACACACAAACACACACACACACACACACACACACACACACACACACACACACACATTTCGAAAAATGACTTTTTATATTTTGAGTGTAGTACAATCAGAATCTGCAATGATCACGAACATGAATTTTTTTGCCATCACCATACTTCCATTACCTTAAGGAACATGGAAGTAAATATCGGTTTGGAGAACCGTACATGGCTTCCATGTTCTAATATTTATATTTAAGATCATTTTCGAAATTTAAATGTTTCCATAGAAACTACTACTTTCCACTTATTGCTTTCCTTAACCACATTATTGTGGTCACTAACGTATACCACCACACGTTATCGCACTCGATTTTCACTGATGATGGCAGTCGACGACACTGCGGAAACGTCTGTTTTTGCAGAAAAAATTGGACTACGGCCAAACAGCCCGGGAAGGAATTTTAACAACAAACTACTACTTTGTTGCCGATAACGTAGTTAGTACACATATAAAAATTATCCCCTTCCTTTCAACTATAATTTTCATTTATAGAAAATTCCCCCCACCACGTTCAACTAGCCTCTTCATTTATAGATATTTCATATACGTTTCTACAGTGGATTATTAAGATCTTCTTATCAGGATACTTTATTTATCAAAATTAAGTACTTTTCTCTTGTTACAACAAAAAATGTTTCTGGTAAACTACCCTTTCCCCGTAACCTATCTTCACCAAAATAGACAGGCCTTGCGTTCTCTACATTTTAGTGACGTATGCAAGAAATTATTTGATTATGATTGAATTTATGGGAGTTATCGTTTGTCATATACAAAATTAACCTTGTTATCACCTAAAGGTTGCCGGTAAACTACCCCTTTCTCTTAACTGATCTCCACCAAAATCAATAAGTCTTGAGGCCTCTACAATTCAGGGAATCATGCAAAACATTATTTGATTCTGTTAGAATATACGGCAGTTATCGTTCGTCATAGAAACAATTGTAGCACTTCCCGCTGCTGGGCCCCGGAAGTGTCCAGCATACACACAAATAACATAATATAATATCTAAATCCATCAAAATGCTTTACACACCTTTTCTGTGTTGTAACTTATTTCTCAAGTGTTTCTATAATTAACTTAATTCTATAAAGGGAGGAGGTGCAAGTAAAAGAAATTGTTGAAAGCATCTATCTGTGAGCTGAGCCGGATGCGACCCGTTTATTTCAAAAAACATTACGAGCCTCTAAAATTTACCTAATTATGTGCCAGTCAGCAACGGTCAGTACTGAGCTAATTTTTTTGAAAAACTGAGTATAGAAAATGTTAAATGCTAAATATGGGGCTGTCGCATAAATCAATACTAGTTTACAAAATGGCGTTCAGCGTACACGCTGTGATCTACTTATAAATTTCTGACACTGTTATTTATCACAAAAGTTTATAGAATTGTTTCTGACACTTATGATAAGTAACTAGTTTGTCTCGCTTTTGCTTCGTGATTATGCAGCAACTGCCACCGTAAGTTATTAAAGGTAAAAATATTGCTTGGCAATCCAGATAAGTCCTTTTGCAACATGCTGTATCTGGTAGCTACGGCTGCGTGTTCCTCAGTACCTGCTTGGAACCACTGCTATGTCTGTGCTGGAAGATCGTGTAAAAACTGTACGAAGTTCGTGTTCTCGTGTCTTCGGTCCGGAACGTCGAACCAAGTTTTGAACTTGGTTCGATTAACACGCACAGATGCATTCGTACAGTGCGTAGTTACAATTTACAATATTACAAAATGCATTACAAGGTTACGGCTTCAAATTACATATATAACGAGTACTGACACTGAACTTTACATATCTTAGGTCTTTCCATCAAGTTGACTGACTGAAGTTTAGTTTTAGGCGAGGCTGACTATTACAGACAAGATACGTCTTGGTTGGTTATGGATAACAATCTTTTTACATCTATTACAAGTTTTCTGCTTTTCGTTACAGACGTAATATACACAACTATTATTAGCCACTAGCATTGATTTACGATAGCTCAAAAACAATCATAGTTACCTTGGTTATTGAGGCTCCCAAACTTGACGAAAGTCCGGCGACGGGCCGCTCTGCTCACAGCGTTTGATGGGAGACTGACGAGATTTAACAAGGGAAACGATAGGGTTAGTAAAAGGGAGCGCGTGACGTCAGGGCGTCGGGCACGGTACAATTCGCGGATTGTTGCATTCGGCAGAAGACGAATGATTGCAACACAATTACTCTTGTTAAAACATTAAAGGTGGCAGGTAAACTATCCCTTTCCCTTAACCGATCTTCACCAAAATCAACATGCCTTCAGATATTTAGAAGACAGGAACGTATGCAATATATTGTTTAATTCCATTTGAATTTAAGGCAGTTATCGTTCGTCATAGAAAATGTTACCCTTGTTAAAACATAAAACGTTGGAAGTAAACTACGCCTTTCCCCTAACCGATCGTCACCAAAATCAACAGACCTTGAGTACTTAAAACTTCAGGAATGTATGGAATAAATTATTTGATTCTCTTTTAATATGCGGCAGTTATCATGCGTCATAAAAATAAAATATCGGTATGGAGAACCATACATGACTTCCATGTTCTAAGATTTATATTTAAAATCATATTCGAAATGAAATATTTCCATAGAAAATACTTCTTTCTAATTATTGCTTCAGCCTTAACCACAGTGCTGTGGTCACTAACGTATACCACCTCACGTTTTCGCACTCGATTTTCACTGATGATGGCAGTCGATGGACTGCCGAAAAGTCTGGTTTTGCAGAAAACATTGGACTACGGCTAAACAGCCCAGGAAGGAATTTTAACAAAGAACTACTTCTTTGTTGCCGATAACATTGTACACATATAGAAAATTCTCCCAAAATACCCTTGTTAAAATAAAAAATGTTGCCGGTAAACTACCCCTTTCCCTTAACCGATCTTCAACAAAATCAACAGACATTGAGTTCTGTATAATTCAAAAAGTTATGCAAAAGAGTAGTTGATTCTGTTTGAAATTACGGCAGTTATCTTTCGTCATATAAAAAATTACCCTTGTTAAAACATAAAATGTTACAGGTAAACTACCTTATTCCCTTAACCGATCTTCACCAAAAACAACAGGTCGTGAGTACTCAATAAAGTCAGGGATGTATGCAAAAAATTATTTGATTCTGTTTGAATTTTTGGCTGTTATTGTTTGCTATTGATATTACCCTTGTTAAAACATAAAATGTTGGGGGTAAACTACCCATTTCCCTTAACCGATCTTCAACCAAATCAACAAACCATGAGTTCTGTATAACTCAAAAAGGTATGCAAAAGAGTAGTTGATTCGGTTTGAATTTACGGCAGTTATCGTTCGTCATAGAAAAAATTACCCTTGTCAAAACATAAAATATTGCTGGTAAACTGTAACCTCTCCTTGGCTTTAGGTATTTATCTTATTTCCTTTTAAATTTCTATTTCCTTGCTAGTTGGCTTTCAAAGAGAAGTTACAAGTTATTTAGAACTAGGCAGGAGCCTAGAGTAGCAAAATTATGCTGGGTCCAGTATGACGGGACTTGCAATGAACTCAGCCATAATATAACAATAACAGATTTATTATATCTCTGGAATTCATACTTGTGTACAAGATAAAAATGTATCTATATAAAAACTACCAAAAGGTACATCATGGCAAGCATGTATAAATTAAGTGTACATCAGCATAAGTGTACACAAAGTAAATGTGTATACATATATATAATAGAAAAAATTTGAATCACAACTAGCATATATAATTCCAGTTTACCTAAGAACAAGTGTATATAATTGAATAGGATTACATCCGAACAAGTGTATATAACAGTATATAAGTTAAATGTACATACATAAATAAAATATAAAATACACAAACACATGTAAAATTCTCCCCGTCGTGTGGCTAGCTAGACACATAACAACACACATACAGAACACAAGGTACACAACTCACAGTCATTTACTTTCAACACGCATGCCCCTGTAACGCACCCACCCACTGGGTAAAGCAACTATCATCTTATGCCCCGGCAGTGATAAAATATACGCCAGACGGCAACCCGTTCAGTAGGATAACATAAACTCCAAACCCCTTTAAAGACGAATAATTCATGAAGCATAACTGAAACTGGACCACCCATTTGTCTAGCATTCCGTTTATTAATGACCCATGATGAGTGTGTGAACCTTTGTTCCGTTCACAGCACCAGGTAATGTTAACAAACTCCTCACCTACTTCCAGACAGTGTTTATAAAATTCTAGACAGTATTGTCTTCACAAAATCCCAAAAAGGAATTAAATCCTTATGTACTTTAATAACAGAAATTAATTGATTGAGGCTTTACAATTTCAGAAGATTTTTACAATATGTATATCTGTTTAATTTACCCAAAAAGAAGAGGATGAAAACCAGTTAATATTCAAAATTAAACAGCAACTTCTCTACGTGTGAAGTCAACCCATACGTGTTTGCCAGTTAAGAAAACAATCAGCTTAGGGGCAGATCAGCTAAAATAATTCAATAACATTAGTAAATGGTTTCTATTAGCCTCAGATAACTGTAGAAAATAATTAGAAAAAGAATACAATAAGGTGGTTGTGCTCTGGCATCTGTGGGAGCGCGCCCACATGTAGTTGACAAAACTTGACAGGACATCAGCCTGTCTGAGAATGCCCCAGCGCGTGTCCAAGAAACTAAGTGCCCTTTTGTAAACCCTTAAAACGTCCCAAAAAAAAACTTCAGGAAAGCCCCCAACCCTTAAATGTGAAACCACAGTCAATATAATTTTTTTATACACCACTGTTCCAGCCGGAACAGGGCTACAGGGCCTTAACCTAAATTTGTGTAATGTGTAAAAGCGAAAAGAGATACAACTGTAAAATGGTACAAGAGTGAAATGACTGGCGCGCTCCCGCAGAGCAGCACGCACTTACAGACATAGCATTTAGTGTTACTTAACTGAGTTATAAAAAGGTATATGAAATTTTAAGTCAAAGTGTTCAGAGTCATGATCACAGTTCACTTCCCAATTAGACAGTCTGGACATGTGGTCCCCTGGCTTCTAAGTTATTCACATAAACAGGCACACTGCCGGTTCGGCCCCCAAAAAAGAAAAAGCATAAATGTCACCTCATAAGTGCTGGCGAGTGCAACGTAGGAATTCGATCTCCGTCTCCCTCTTCGTAGGCGATCCTGACATGGTCCACAGCTTGAGCAGATGTTCGGCTCACAGCCAGCCAGGAACCCGACTTAGGGCGAGAACCCTAAGAAATCAAGTGAATTAGAGAACAGTCTAAAAGAATGTACACCCGAGTTAAGGTAATTAACCTCTTAACGGGCCGCCAGCTAACTCTCACCAAAGGCACAAAATTAATTAATTAAAGTTTTTACAACCTGCTTAAATAGTCTACATTCAGCCATGGAATAAGTAAATTTGCATCGTGAACAGCCCTTATTAAATTGTGGCATAATATAAAGTGAACTGTACTCAGTCAACATGCTTCGACAAAATTTTGCAGGTTAAACCGGCCACGTGCAGAGCAGTAATCATAATTTGGAAAGAAAAATTTTTAACAGCAAGTCACTCACAGCATTGAGAATGTTTTACCTTCAATTAAGGTTGATACAAAAAGCTCTCACACTTCATTCTCTATTCGTGAAGCTAATTAACAAGACAGCGACAGTATACAACATGTACCACACAGTTCACTACTTGACTGCACACCAAGTTTTGTAATTAATTTTTTCTTTATGTAAAGCACTTTTACTATGAGAATGACTCTTGAAACTTCTCGCATTATAACAGAAAATACTAAGGCATGGCAATACAAAGGGCGTAGCGTACAATAGAAAAAAAATGAGTTTCTCTTACATCAATTTGTCAGGTCGCACACACACATAAATACGTACTTCTCACGATAGCATAAATCTTGTTATTAAACATCCACACAACTAATGAAAATAATTAAATCTTACCGGGGTGTCGTATATTCTCTACTCAATCATGTAGAAGATACCAAACTGCGTAGAAACGAATCGAAGAGCGGAGACGAAGGGGAAGAACTCTGTAAGCGAGGGCGAGCGTTGACTGGCCTCAGCTGCATACAATTTGCACAGCACTGGACGAGCTGCGCGCGCAACCGCACACCGCGCCGCTCCCCTCATACCGTCGACCAAAGGTCGCCCGGCACCCTCACGTTATGTTACACATAAACGAACCCTTCTAAAATATTTTGTAACGGCTGGCTCCGCGCCTCACTCACGCATATTACAACCCTGAAAACTTTCTAGAATTTATATTTTGCAGCCGCCGGCTTCGAACCGGCTCACCCCCACCCCGAAAGGGCAACCCGGTTGCCCCACTCTGAAGCTCGGGAAAGTACCCTGCAGTGTACTCCCAGCTGAAAAAATTTTTGGTGGTCATCGTGGGTAAGTTGGCCAGGCAGACTCGCTCCCAGGAGAACAGAGGCTCAGAAGGGAAAACGAAAGAGACGAAAGAAGAAGTGTAGAGTGTAAGTGTGCGGTTGCTGCACGCTGACCTGATCAGGGCCAGCCCACAGCAAAGAGGGACAGAGAAGAAAGACAAAAGAAAGGTTCGGGAGCTCCCTGAGTTCCGACCTCCTGAGGTTTGTCCCCCCAAACCGGAACACGTTCGCCACCTAAACAGGGGAATCTGCCCCCATGTAATTACGGGATAATCCCCTAATACACTTCCCTATTTTACCACACTACCATACTGCATGGGCCAAGGGGGGAGAAGGGCGATGACAGTCCCCATGATGCGGTGGTCCCCGCTGGGACCTAACGGAAAACCATGTCAACTGTGACTATGGCACCTTTCCAATTTATATATATATATTGTGTTTTACAAGTGTGCTCCAAGGGCATGCCTGGAACAGCAGGGGGGGACACAACAGACCCCTGCCCCCCTGCTGCTCCACTTCTCTCGCTAACTCCTTTTTTTTTTTTTTTTTTTTTTTTCTAGGGAGGGTTAGGAAATTTGGAAGGTGGGTGGTCAAGGAGAACGGGCGTGGACAGGGACTGAAGGTAAGGACATGGCTCCCTCCGGGTATAAGGACAATTGGAGAAAACCAAGGCTCGCGCAGGCAGGGGCGCATCCCTGAAGTAGACGAAACCCACCGGGACCGTGAGAAACATCTACCCGCTACCCTACGCTCAATCTCGCCCCCGGAGCACACCCTCTCAAAACCGAAAACATCCCCACCCTCACAGAGACTGCCATCATTTACCCCCCCTTTTGTTTACAGCCCGTTTACCCTTTTCTACACAATTTCAATTTGGAGATATGTGTAGTGATCTCTTTAGCATCACCCCCTGGCTCCCCCAACCGCGCCGTCACCGGTGACGTAAACCCGAGGATACGGTACGGCCCCGACCAACGATAGCATAATTTGGCGGCTCTTTTATCGGCAGCCGAGCTGATCGGGTGACTCTGGCAGTAGACCAAATCTCCTACCTTAACTCCTACCTTAAAGGGATTTGGAATACGCCCCTGATTATACCGAGCACGGACGCGCTCGTGCGCACGGAGCAAATTCTTCCGGGCCTCTTTCCACCTATCTGCCGTCCTGATGTCTGGGTTACTCGGCAGAAGATCGTCTATATTCCACAAGTTGGCCAAGGGAAGCGTAGGCGAGAAACCAAACATAACTTCAAAAGGAACGGCCTTATGACTGTCATGCAGGGCCGTATTGAAAGCTAGTTGTAACCCCTTTAAGTTCTGGTCCCAGGTAGTCTGTTGCTCGGCGTGATAGGCAATAAGTGCGGACCGTAGATTCCTATTGAACCTCTCCGCATGGGACGGCTGCGGGTAATACGGGGAAGTGGTTACATGCTTGATGCCATTGGCGAAGCACATTCGCCGAAAGTCGCCAGAAATAAATTGTGGACCATTGTCCGAGACAATGATGGCCGGAAGACCGAAGTGCTGAAATACATGACTCTGGAGCGCGTTTATGGTCAATCGAGCAGTTGCCTGCCGTAAGGGCAGTAGCCAGGCAAACTTCGAAAAAGCATCCACACAGACAAGCAGGTAAGCATTACCTGACTTGCTACGCGGGAAGGGTCCCACGTAGTCGATGAATAGCTTCTCCATCGGTCTGCTCGCCACATCAGATGACAACAGCCCCAACTTTGTGTTTTGGGCAGGCTTGCTTAAGCCACAGAGATGACATGCCTTCACCCGAGTTGCTATGTCCCTATCCATGCCCTTCCAGATGAAGTTTTTCCTAATACTGGAAATGGTCTTCGAAATTCCCTTATGTCCACCTACCGGGGAACTGTGATAGTAGCTGAAGACCATGGGCACAAGTTTGCTAGGCAGCACTATCTTCGGGGCCCGTCCTTTCTTCTCTCTGCAACATAGGACGCCCCTGGACAAGAAGTAGGGGACCTGCACGTTACCCTCTTTTAGATTTTGGATGATCGGACTCAACTCTTCATCATTTAACTGATGGGGCAACACATCAGTAAAAGCTAACGGAAAGTCTAGTAGAACAGAACAGGGTTGCTCCGGCTGGGCTTCGCTGGGCTGGGAGAACATACGGGACAAAGCATCTGCAACCACATTTTGAGTTCCCCGAATGTGTTGCACCTTAAATTTAAAGGATGAGATCTTAACCACCCATCGTCCAATCTTACCCAGCTGCCGGGGATGAGCGAGAAGCCAAGAGAGAGCCTGGTTGTCGGTCTCGAGCAGGAACTCAGCGTGTTCCAGAAAACGCCTGAACTTATCTAGAGCGTATACCACAGCCAAACACTCTAGCTCATACACTGAAGACTTCCGTTCTTGTTGGGTCAAAGTTCTAGAAATGAAGGCCACAGGCTGCCTAGCACCATCAACAACTTGGGACAGAACCGCCCCGAGCGCCACCGAACTCGCGTCCGTCTGTAAGATAAACTGTCTCGAGAAGTCTGGCATCCTCAGTACTGGAGGGGAAATAATGGCTTCCTTCAGAGTCTCGAAAGCCTTCTGTTGCTTTTCCCCCCATACAAATTTGGCGCCCTTCTTCCGGAGTTCATTCAGAGGTGCCGCAATCTCCGCCGCGTTTGGGATGAAACGCCGATAGAAGTTGACCATCCCCACAAATCTCGCGATGCCTTTGGCATCCTTTGGTGGGGGAAAGTCCCTGATCCCCTGTGTTCGCTCAGGATCCACAGTGACACCTCTATGGGAAATCAGGTGGCCCAGAAAAGAAATTTGTGTCTGGGCAAACTTCACCTTTTCAGGATTGACAGTGAGGCCGGCACCCCTCAACCTGCACATCACCTCCTCAAGATGACTCAAATGTTCCTCATACCCCTTGCTGTACACCAGCAAGTCATCAAGATAATTAAAAACATACTTGAACTTGACATCGTGAAAAACGGTGTCAAGCAAACGGGTGAGTGTTTGGGCCCCTACCGCTAGACCCATAGGAACCCTAGTATACTGATAGAGGTTCCACGGAACACAGAATGCCGTGTAGGGCCTACTTTCTTTCGTCAAGGGAATCTGGTGATATGCAGAGTTGAGGTCGATGATGGTAAAATACCTCGCCTCACTGAACCAATCGAACGCGGAATGAAGGTCAGGAAGTGGGACCGAATCTACCTCGATGTTAGCGTTCAGCTTGCGGTAGTCGATGACCATCCTGTGCTTACCTCCAGGCTTGGGCACTAGGAACGCTGGACTGGCATAGCTGGATTGAGAAGGTTCAATCACCCCTTGATCTAATAATTCTTGAACCTTCTCCCTCAAGATGTTCATCTTCGGAGGGGCAAACTTATAAGGGTGGGAGCGCACCACCTTGGAGTCCGTTAGGCGGATCTTATACTCCAAGAGATGTGTGAGCCCAAGGGCCGGAGTTAATACAGTGGGGAAACGCTCACACAACTGATCTAAAGCGGACCGCTGGGACTGGGAGAGGTGGTCTCTAGATGTGTCGGGGCACTTAACCTCTTGGATATCTTGCCTGGTCCCCTGATATCCAAGGAACGGGATTACAACTCCCCGATTGAACTTAAAATAACATTGGTGCTCTTGGATGTCAATAACGAGACCACTTTTGCAGATGAAATCGGCACCAATAATGCATTCAACTCCCAGAGCAGGAGAAACCAGAAAGCTCCACACCCAAGAAAATCCCTCGATTTTAAACTTGAATGAAACTACTCGGGAAATGGGCAGAATTTCCTGGGATGCCGTCCAGCACACTACGGAAGACTTTTCTGACCGTTTAATCAAACCCTGTCGCTCAAGGTCCTCGCACACTTTAGATGAAATGATGGATCTTGCTGATCCGGAGTCAACTAATGCTCTGAGTTGACTCTTTTTCAACTCCAACAGCAAGAAGGGGCATACGGAAGTGGGTCTAGAGATGGTTTGGAGGACCTTGCTACCCAAAGACTTGGGACCTACAACTGGCCTGGAGGCGCGTACCTTAGAAGACCCGCGACAGGTAGGGGAAGACCTCCGACATATCTTCCCCTCATTGAGCCTTTTCTGAATGACCTTGGGCGCCCTGGGGAGGGACGTTGGACTCGACCTAACCCCGGTACAAAATCGTCTGACGTGTCCCAACCTACCACACTTAAAACAAGTCATATTAGGCGAACGACGGCGCCTCTCGCTACAAGAGTTTGTAATACTATTTTCATTACCGCATGAGGGTGGAACAATTCGCCCCCCATGCCCCTCGTGTCTTAACTTATCATGGGTCACGTGCTCACGGGACTCGTCAATCACCTGGATCGTTTTAGAAAACGCACATAGCCGTGCGAGGTCCGCAAAACAACGTGGACGGTCCGCGAACACCAAACGGGATCTCTCTTGGGGCGTCACCCCTTCTAAAATTCTTCCAACGACATCCTTCTCGGGCAACCCTAACCTCAAAACCCGAGCACATTTACGGATATCCTGCACAAAATCCCCCAACGCCTCTCCGTTGGCCTGTGCACGATAGAACCGGCTAAGTTCCAAACGCCAACGTCGCCGACGGGGTATGAAAGAGTCCAACACCTCCCCATGGAGAGAGTCGATACTGCCACCACGACGCAGAGTGCGGATGACCAGCTCAGCCAATAAACCCCGGCAGTACGGATATATAACTGACAAGAGGACCTCATCGGACAGCCCCGGAAAATCCGCCAACTCCAGGACGATGTCCAGAAAAACCAACAATTTGCCCTCATCTTCTCCATCCACTACCGGAAGTCTCTGGAGGATGCCGGAAATAGGATTGGGTAGTCCTTGATACTCTACCCCCGCCAGAATCACACAATACACTGAACACAAAACCTAACCCATAAAAGCATATTTACAAGAAACGGAAAAACTCAAGTACTGTCCTTCCTTTGAGTAGACCCCCGGGTTCTCTAGCGCTGCGGAAACCTGGCCTATTCGGAACCATGCACTCCACGATGGAAGGAGACAAGAGACAAACAACAATACAAAACACCCATACTGTACCAACACATAACTCAAACAGAAACAACTAACTAACAATCAAAATTCGTGATTCACTAATTTAGTCAGTGACAGTACCGACTTCCGATAGGGCCATACCGCATCCCGTCAATATACTACGCTCAACACCAACTAAACTCCCTAATCAACTCTCCATAATCCCTGGCTACATTTAAGACTCCCCGGCAATACAAGCTATCAAACATCTTTTTTTTTTTTTTTCAAACATAATTAACCGCCTCAGTGGTGCGACCCGACTCACAATTTAAACAACCTACAATTAGCCTACACTGGCATATATCAACTATTTTACAACAATCATTAATTTACAACTGCATTAATATTTCCGAGTCTGCAAGCCCCGTCTCACACCAGGACCCAAGGGTTCAAGCCTAGAATGAACCACGCTCCGGCTACCATTTGTAACCTCTCCTTGGCTTTAGGTATTTATCTTATTTCCTTTTAAATTTCTATTTCCTTGCTAGTTGGCTTTCAAAGAGAAGTTACAAGTTATTTAGAACTAGGCAGGAGCCTAGAGAAGCAAAATTATGCTGGGTCCAGTATGACGGGACTTGCAATGAACTCAGCCATAATATAACAATAACAGATTTATTATATCTCTGGAATTCATACTTGTGTACAAGATAAAAATGTATCTATATAAAAACTACCAAAAGGTACATCATGGCAAGCATGTATAAATTAAGTGTACATCAGCATAAGTGTACACAAAGTAAATGTGTATACATATATATATAATAGAAAAAATTTGAATCACAACTAGCATATATAATTCCAGTTTACCTAAGAACAAGTGTATATAATTGAATAGGATTACATCCGAACAAGTGTATATAACAGTATATAAGTTAAATGTACATACATAAATAAAATATAAAATACACAAACACATGTAAAATTCTCCCCGTCGTGTGGCTAGCTAGACACATAACAACACACATACAGAACACAAGGTACACAACTCACAGTCATTTACTTTCAACACGCATGCCCCTGTAACGCACCCACCCACTGGGTAAAGCAACTATCATCTTATGCCCCGGCAGTGATAAAATATACGCCAGACGGCAACCCGTTCAGTAGGATAACATAAACTCCAAACCCCTTTAAAGACGAATAATTCATGAAGCATAACTGAAACTGGACCACCCATTTGTCTAGCATTCCGTTTATTAATGACCCATGATGAGTGTGTGAACCTTTGTTCCGTTCACAGCACCAGGTAATGTTAACAAACTCCTCACCTACTTCCAGACAGTGTTTATAAAATTCTAGACAGTATTGTCTTCACAAAATCCCAAAAAGGAATTAAATCCTTATGTACTTTAATAACAGAAATTAATTGATTGAGGCTTTACAATTTCAGAAGATTTTGACAATATGTATATCTGTTTAATTTACCCAAAAAGAAGAGGATGAAAACCAGTTAATATTCAAAATTAAACAGCAACTTCTCTACGTGTGAAGTCAACCCATACGTGTTTGCCAGTTAAGAAAACAATCAGCTTAGGGGCAGATCAGCTAAAATAATTCAATAACATTAGTAAATGGTTTCTATTAGCCTCAGATAACTGTAGAAAATAATTAGAAAAAGAATACAATAAGGTGGTTGTGCTCTGGCATCTGTGGGAGCGCGCCCACATGTAGTTGACAAAACTTGACAGGACATCAGCCTGTCTGAGAATGCCCCAGCGCGTGTCCAAGAAACTAAGTGCCCTTTTGTAAACCCTTAAAACGTCCCAAAAAAAAACTTCAGGAAAGCCCCCAACCCTTAAATGTGAAACCACAGTCAATATAATTTTTTTATACACCACTGTTCCAGCCGGAACAGGGCTACAGGGCCTTAACCTAAATTTGTGTAATGTGTAAAAGCGAAAAGAGATACAACTGTAAAATGGTACAAGAGTGAAATGACTGGCGCGCTCCCGCAGAGCAGCACGCACTTACAGACATAGCATTTAGTGTTACTTAACTGAGTTATAAAAAGGTATATGAAATTTTAAGTCAAAGTGTTCAGAGTCATGATCACAGTTCACTTCCCAATTAGACAGTCTGGACATGTGGTCCCCTGGCTTCTAAGTTATTCACATAAACAGGCACACTGCCGGTTCGGCCCCCAAAAAAGAAAAAGCATAAATGTCACCTCATAAGTGCTGGCGAGTGCAACGTAGGAATTCGATCTCCGTCTCCCTCTTCGTAGGCGATCCTGACATGGTCCACAGCTTGAGCAGATGTTCGGCTCACAGCCAGCCAGGAACCCGACTTAGGGCGAGAACCCTAAGAAATCAAGTAAATTAGAGAACAGTCTAAAAGAATGTACACCCGAGTTAAGGTAATTAACCTCTTAACGGGCCGCCAGCTAACTCTCACCAAAGGCACAAAATTAATTAATTAAAGTTTTTACAACCTGCTTAAATAGTCTACATTCAGCCATGGAATAAGTAAATTTGCATCGTGAACAGCCCTTATTAAATTGTGGCATAATATAAAGTGAACTGTACTCAGTCAACATGCTTCGACAAAATTTTGCAGGTTAAACCGGCCACGTGCAGAGCAGTAATCATAATTTGGAAAGAAAAATTTTTAACAGCAAGTCACTCACAGCATTGAGAATGTTTTACGTTCAATTAAGGTTGATACAAAAAGCTCTCACACTTCATTCTCTATTCGTGAAGCTAATTAACAAGACAGCGACAGTATACAACATGTACCACACAGTTCACTACTTGACTGCACACCAAGTTTTGTAATTAATTTTTTCTTTATGTAAAGCACTTTTACTATGAGAATGACTCTTGAAACTTCTCGCATTATAACAGAAAATACTAAGGCATGGCAATACAAAGGGCGTAGCGTACAACAGAAAAAAAATGAGTTTCTCTTACATCAATTTGTCAGGTCGCACACACACATAAATACGTACTTCTCACGATAGCATAAATCTTGTTATTAAACATCCACACAACTAATGAAAATAATTAAATCTTACCGGGGTGTCGTATATTCTCTACTCAATCATGTAGAAGATACCAAACTGCGTAGAAACGAATCGAAGAGCGGAGACGAAGGGGAAGAACTCTGTAAGCGAGGGCGAGCGTTGACTGGCCTCAGCTGCATACAATTTGCACAGCACTGGACGAGCTGCGCGCGCAACCGCACACCGCGCCGCTCCCCTCATACCGTCGACCAAAGGTCGCCCGGCACCCTCACGTTATGTTACACATAAACGAACCCTTCTAAAATATTTTGTAACGGCTGGCTCCGCGCCTCACTCACGCATATTACAACCCTGAAAACTTTCTAGAATTTATATTTTGCAGCCGCCGGCTTCGAACCGGCTCACCCCCACCCCGAAAGGGCAACCCGGTTGCCCCACTCTGAAGCTCGGGAAAGTACCCTGCAGTGTACTCCCAGCTGAAAAAATTTTTGGTGGTCATCGTGGGTAAGTTGGCCAGGCAGACTCGCTCCCAGGAGAACAGAGGCTCAGAAGGGAAAACGAAAGAGACGAAAGAAGAAGTGTAGAGTGTAAGTGTGCGGTTGCTGCACGCTGACCTGATCAGGGCCAGCCCACAGCAAAGAGGGACAGAGAAGAAAGACAAAAGAAAGGTTCGGGAGCTCCCTGAGTTCCGACCTCCTGAGGTTTGTCCCCCCAAACCGGAACACGTTCGCCACCTAAACAGGGGAATCTGCCCCCATGTAATTACGGGATAATCCCCTAATACACTTCCCTATTTTACCACACTACCATACTGCATGGGCCAAGGGGGGAGAAGGGCGATGACAGTCCCCATGATGCGGTGGTCCCCGCTGGGACCTAACGGAAAACCATGTCAACTGTGACTATGGCACCTTTCCAATTTATATATATATATTGTGTTTTACAAGTGTGCTCCAAGGGCATGCCTGGAACAGCAGGGGGGGACACAACAGACCCCTGCCCCCCTGCTGCTCCACTTCTCTCGCTAACTCCTTTTTTTTTTTTTTTTTTTTTTTTCTAGGGAGGGTTAGGAAATTTGGAAGGTGGGTGGTCAAGGAGAACGGGCGTGGACAGGGACTGAAGGTAAGGACATGGCTCCCTCCGGGTATAAGGACAATTGGAGAAAACCAAGGCTCGCGCAGGCAGGGGCGCATCCCTGAAGTAGACGAAACCCACCGGGACCGTGAGAAACATCTACCCGCTACCCTACGCTCAATCTCGCCCCCGGAGCACACCCTCTCAAAACCGAAAACATCCCCACCCTCACAGAGACTGCCATCATTTACCCCCCCTTTTGTTTACAGCCCGTTTACCCTTTTCTACACAATTTCAATTTGGAGATATGTGTAGTGATCTCTTTAGCATCACCCCCTGGCTCCCCCAACCGCGCCGTCACCGGTGACGTAAACCCGAGGATACGGTACGGCCCCGACCAACGATAGCATAATTTGGCGGCTCTTTTATCGGCAGCCGAGCTGATCGGGTGACTCTGGCAGTAGACCAAATCTCCTACCTTAACTCCTACCTTAAAGGGATTTGGAATACGCCCCTGATTATACCGAGCACGGACGCGCTCGTGCGCACGGAGCAAATTCTTCCGGGCCTCTTTCCACCTATCTGCCGTCCTGATGTCTGGGTTACTCGGCAGAAGATCGTCTATATTCCACAAGTTGGCCAAGGGAAGCGTAGGCGAGAAACCAAACATAACTTCAAAAGGAACGGCCTTATGACTGTCATGCAGGGCCGTATTGAAAGCTAGTTGTAACCACTTTAAGTTCTGGTCCCAGGTAGTCTGTTGCTCGGCGTGATAGGCAATAAGTGCGGACCGTAGATTCCTATTGAACCTCTCCGCATGGGACGGCTGCGGGTAATACGGGGAAGTGGTTACATGCTTGATGCCATTGGCGAAGCACATTCGCCGAAAGTCGCCAGAAATAAATTGTGGACCATTGTCCGAGACAATGATGGCCGGAAGACCGAAGTGCTGAAATACATGACTCTGGAGCGCGTTTATGGTCAATCGAGCAGTTGCCTGCCGTAAGGGCAGTAGCCAGGCAAACTTCGAAAAAGCATCCACACAGACAAGCAGGTAAGCATTACCTGACTTGCTACGCGGGAAGGGTCCCACGTAGTCGATGAATAGCTTCTCCATCGGTCTGCTCGCCACATCAGATGACAACAGCCCCAACTTTGTGTTTTGGGCAGGCTTGCTTAAGCCACAGAGATGACATGCCTTCACCCGAGTTGCTATGTCCCTATCCATGCCCTTCCAGATGAAGTTTTTCCTAATACTGGAAATGGTCTTCGAAATTCCCTTATGTCCACCTACCGGGGAACTGTGATAGTAGCTGAAGACCATGGGCACAAGTTTGCTAGGCAGCACTATCTTCGGGGCCCGTCCTTTCTTCTCTCTGCAACATAGGACGCCCCTGGACAAGAAGTAGGGGACCTGCACGTTACCCTCTTTTAGATTTTGGATGATCGGACTCAACTCTTCATCATTTAACTGATGGGGCAACACATCAGTAAAAGCTAACGGAAAGTCTAGTAGAACAGAACAGGGTTGCTCCGGCTGGGCTTCGCTGGGCTGGGAGAACATACGGGACAAAGCATCTGCAACCACATTTTGAGTTCCCCGAATGTGTTGCACCTTAAATTTAAAGGATGAGATCTTAACCACCCATCGTCCAATCTTACCCAGCTGCCGGGGATGAGCGAGAAGCCAAGAGAGAGCCTGGTTGTCGGTCTCGAGCAGGAACTCAGCGTGTTCCAGAAAACGCCTGAACTTATCTAGAGCGTATACCACAGCCAAACACTCTAGCTCATACACTGAAGACTTCCGTTCTTGTTGGGTCAAAGTTCTAGAAATGAAGGCCACAGGCTGCCTAGCACCATCAACAACTTGGGACAGAACCGCCCCGAGCGCCACCGAACTCGCGTCCGTCTGTAAGATAAACTGTCTCGAGAAGTCTGGCATCCTCAGTACTGGAGGGGAAATAATGGCTTCCTTCAGAGTCTCGAAAGCCTTCTGTTGCTTTTCCCCCCATACAAATTTGGCGCCCTTCTTCCGGAGTTCATTCAGAGGTGCCGCAATCTCCGCCGCGTTTGGGATGAAACGCCGATAGAAGTTGACCATCCCCACAAATCTCGCGATGCCTTTGGCATCCTTTGGTGGGGGAAAGTCCCTGATCCCCTGTGTTCGCTCAGGATCCACAGTGACACCTCTATGGGAAATCAGGTGGCCCAGAAAAGAAATTTGTGTCTGGGCAAACTTCACCTTTTCAGGATTGACAGTGAGGCCGGCACCCCTCAACCTGCACATCACCTCCTCAAGATGACTCAAATGTTCCTCATACCCCTTGCTGTACACCAGCAAGTCATCAAGATAATTAAAAACATACTTGAACTTGACATCGTGAAAAACGGTGTCAAGCAAACGGGTGAGTGTTTGGGCCCCTACCGCTAGACCCATAGGAACCCTAGTATACTGATAGAGGTTCCACGGAACACAGAATGCCGTGTAGGGCCTACTTTCTTTCGTCAAGGGAATCTGGTGATATGCAGAGTTGAGGTCGATGATGGTAAAATACCTCGCCTCACTGAACCAATCGAACGCGGAATGAAGGTCAGGAAGTGGGACCGAATCTACCTCGATGTTAGCGTTCAGCTTGCGGTAGTCGATGACCATCCTGTGCTTACCTCCAGGCTTGGGCACTAGGAACGCTGGACTGGCATAGCTGGATTGAGAAGGTTCAATCACCCCTTGATCTAATAATTCTTGAACCTTCTCCCTCAAGATGTTCATCTTCGGAGGGGCAAACTTATAAGGGTGGGAGCGCACCACCTTGGAGTCCGTTAGGCGGATCTTATACTCCAAGAGATGTGTGAGCCCAAGGGCCGGAGTTAATACAGTGGGGAAACGCTCACACAACTGATCTAAAGCGGACCGCTGGGACTGGGAGAGGTGGTCTCTAGATGTGTCGGGGCACTTAACCTCTTGGATATCTTGCCTGGTCCCCTGATATCCAAGGAACGGGATTACAACTCCCCGATTGAACTTAAAATAACATTGGTGCTCTTGGATGTCAATAACGAGACCACTTTTGCAGATGAAATCGGCACCAATAATGCATTCAACTCCCAGAGCAGGAGAAACCAGAAAGCTCCACACCCAAGAAAATCCCTCGATTTTAAACTTGAATGAAACTACTCGGGAAATGGGCAGAATTTCCTGGGATGCCGTCCAGCACACTACGGAAGACTTTTCTGACCGTTTAATCAAACCCTGTCGCTCAAGGTCCTCGCACACTTTAGATGAAATGATGGATCTTGCTGATCCGGAGTCAACTAATGCTCTGAGTTGACTCTTTTTCAACTCCAACAGCAAGAAGGGGCATACGGAAGTGGGTCTAGAGATGGTTTGGAGGACCTTGCTACCCAAAGACTTGGGACCTACAACTGGCCTGGAGGCGCGTACCTTAGAAGACCCGCGACAGGTAGGGGAAGACCTCCGACATATCTTCCCCTCATTGAGCCTTTTCTGAATGACCTTGGGCGCCCTGGGGAGGGACGTTGGACTCGACCTAACCCCGGTACAAAATCGTCTGACGTGTCCCAACCTACCACACTTAAAACAAGTCATATTAGGCGAACGACGGCGCCTCTCGCTACAAGAGTTTGTAATACTATTTTCATTACCGCATGAGGGTGGAACAATTCGCCCCCCATGCCCCTCGTGTCTTAACTTATCATGGGTCACGTGCTCACGGGACTCGTCAATCACCTGGATCGTTTTAGAAAACGCACATAGCCGTGCGAGGTCCGCAAAACAACGTGGACGGTCCGCGAACACCAAACGGGATCTCTCTTGGGGCGTCACCCCTTCTAAAATTCTTCCAACGACATCCTTCTCGGGCAACCCTAACCTCAAAACCCGAGCACATTTACGGATATCCTGCACAAAATCCCCCAACGCCTCTCCGTTGGCCTGTGCACGATAGAACCGGCTAAGTTCCAAACGCCAACGTCGCCGACGGGGTATGAAAGAGTCCAACACCTCCCCATGGAGAGAGTCGATACTGCCACCACGACGCAGAGTGCGGATGACCAGCTCAGCCAATAAACCCCGGCAGTACGGATATATAACTGACAAGAGGACCTCATCGGACAGCCCCGGAAAATCCGCCAACTCCAGGACGATGTCCAGAAAAACCAACAATTTGCCCTCATCTTCTCCATCCACTACCGGAAGTCTCTGGAGGATGCCGGAAATAGGATTGGGTAGTCCTTGATACTCTACCCCCGCCAGAATCACACAATACACTGAACACAAAACCTAACCCATAAAAGCATATTTACAAGAAACGGAAAAACTCAAGTACTGTCCTTCCTTTGAGTAGACCCCCGGGTTCTCTAGCGCTGCGGAAACCTGGCCTATTCGGAACCATGCACTCCACGATGGAAGGAGACAAGAGACAAACAACAATACAAAACACCCATACTGTACCAACACATAACTCAAACAGAAACAACTAACTAACAATCAAAATTCGTGATTCACTAATTTAGTCAGTGACAGTACCGACTTCCGATAGGGCCATACCGCATCCCGTCAATATACTACGCTCAACACCAACTAAACTCCCTAATCAACTCTCCATAATCCCTGGCTACATTTAAGACTCCCCGGCAATACAAGCTATCAAACATCTTTTTTTTTTTTTTTCAAACATAATTAACCGCCTCAGTGGTGCGACCCGACTCACAATTTAAACAACCTACAATTAGCCTACACTGGCATATATCAACTATTTTACAACAATCATTAATTTACAACTGCATTAATATTTCCGAGTCTGCAAGCCCCGTCTCACACCAGGACCCAAGGGTTCAAGCCTAGAATGAACCACGCTCCGGCTACCATTTGTAACCTCTCCTTGGCTTTAGGTATTTATCTTATTTCCTTTTAAATTTCTATTTCCTTGCTAGTTGGCTTTCAAAGAGAAGTTACAAGTTATTTAGAACTAGGCAGGAGCCTAGAGAAGCAAAATTATGCTGGGTCCAGTATGACGGGACTTGCAATGAACTCAGCCATAATATAACAATAACAGATTTATTATATCTCTGGAATTCATACTTGTGTACAAGATAAAAATGTATCTATATAAAAACTACCAAAAGGTACATCATGGCAAGCATGTATAAATTAAGTGTACATCAGCATAAGTGTACACAAAGTAAATGTGTATACATATATATAATAGAAAAAATTTGAATCACAACTAGCATATATAATTCCAGTTTACCTAAGAACAAGTGTATATAATTGAATAGGATTACATCCGAACAAGTGTATATAACAGTATATAAGTTAAATGTACATACATAAATAAAATATAAAATACACAAACACATGTAAAATTCTCCCCGTCGTGTGGCTAGCTAGACACATAACAACACACATACAGAACACAAGGTACACAACTCACAGTCATTTACTTTCAACACGCATGCCCCTGTAACGCACCCACCCACTGGGTAAAGCAACTATCATCTTATGCCCCGGCAGTGATAAAATATACGCCAGACGGCAACCCGTTCAGTAGGATAACATAAACTCCAAACCCCTTTAAAGACGAATAATTCATGAAGCATAACTGAAACTGGACCACCCATTTGTCTAGCATTCCGTTTATTAATGACCCATGATGAGTGTGTGAACCTTTGTTCCGTTCACAGCACCAGGTAATGTTAACAAACTCCTCACCTACTTCCAGACAGTGTTTATAAAATTCTAGACAGTATTGTCTTCACAAAATCCCAAAAAGGAATTAAATCCTTATGTACTTTAATAACAGAAATTAATTGATTGAGGCTTTACAATTTCAGAAGATTTTGACAATATGTATATCTGTTTAATTTACCCAAAAAGAAGAGGATGAAAACCAGTTAATATTCAAAATTAAACAGCAACTTCTCTACGTGTGAAGTCAACCCATACGTGTTTGCCAGTTAAGAAAACAATCAGCTTAGGGGCAGATCAGCTAAAATAATTCAATAACATTAGTAAATGGTTTCTATTAGCCTCAGATAACTGTAGAAAATAATTAGAAAAAGAATACAATAAGGTGGTTGTGCTCTGGCATCTGTGGGAGCGCGCCCACATGTAGTTGACAAAACTTGACAGGACATCAGCCTGTCTGAGAATGCCCCAGCGCGTGTCCAAGAAACTAATTGCCCTTTTGTAAACCCTTAAAACGTCCCAAAAAAAACTTTAGGAAAGCCCCCAACCCTTAAATGTGAAACCACAGTCAATATAATTTTTTTATACACCACTGTTCCAGCCGGAACAGGGCTACAGGGCCTTAACCTAAATTTGTGTAATGTGTAAAAGCGAAAAGAGATACAACTGTAAAATGGTACAAGAGTGAAATGACTGGCGCGCTCCCGCAGAGCAGCACGCACTTACAGACATAGCATTTAGTGTTACTTAACTGAGTTATAAAAAGGTATATGAAATTTTAAGTCAAAGTGTTCAGAGTCATGATCACAGTTCACTTCCCAATTAGACAGTCTGGACATGTGGTCCCCTGGCTTCTAAGTTATTCACATAAACAGGCACACTGCCGGTTCGGCCCCCAAAAAAGAAAAAGCATAAATGTCACCTCATAAGTGCTGGCGAGTGCAACGTAGGAATTCGATCTCCGTCTCCCTCTTCGTAGGCGATCCTGACATGGTCCACAGCTTGAGCAGATGTTCGGCTCACAGCCAGCCAGGAACCCGACTTAGGGCGAGAACCCTAAGAAATCAAGTAAATTAGAGAACAGTCTAAAAGAATGTACACCCGAGTTAAGGTAATTAACCTCTTAACGGGCCGCCAGCTAACTCTCACCAAAGGCACAAAATTAATTAATTAAAGTTTTTACAACCTGCTTAAATAGTCTACATTCAGCCATGGAATAAGTAAATTTGCATCGTGAACAGCCCTTATTAAATTGTGGCATAATATAAAGTGAACTGTACTCAGTCAACATGCTTCGACAAAATTTTGCAGGTTAAACCGGCCACGTGCAGAGCAGTAATCATAATTTGGAAAGAAAAATTTTTAACAGCAAGTCACTCACAGCATTGAGAATGTTTTACCTTCAATTAAGGTTGATACAAAAAGCTCTCACACTTCATTCTCTATTCGTGAAGCTAATTAACAAGACAGCGACAGTATACAACATGTACCACACAGTTCACTACTTGACTGCACACCAAGTTTTGTAATTAATTTTTTCTTTATGTAAAGCACTTTTACTATGAGAATGACTCTTGAAACTTCTCGCATTATAACAGAAAATACTAAGGCATGGCAATACAAAGGGCGTAGCGTACAACAGAAAAAAAATGAGTTTCTCTTACATCAATTTGTCAGGTCGCACACACACATAAATACGTACTTCTCACGATAGCATAAATCTTGTTATTAAACATCCACACAACTAATGAAAATAATTAAATCTTACCGGGGTGTCGTATATTCTCTACTCAATCATGTAGAAGATACCAAACTGCGTAGAAACGAATCGAAGAGCGGAGACGAAGGGGAAGAACTCTGTAAGCGAGGGCGAGCGTTGACTGGCCTCAGCTGCATACAATTTGCACAGCACTGGACGAGCTGCGCGCGCAACCGCACACCGCGCCGCTCCCCTCATACCGTCGACCAAAGGTCGCCCGGCACCCTCACGTTATGTTACACATAAACGAACCCTTCTAAAATATTTTGTAACGGCTGGCTCCGCGCCTCACTCACGCATATTACAACCCTGGAAACTTTCTAGAATTTATATTTTGCAACCGCCGGCTTCGAACCGGCACAAAACTACCCCTTTCCCTTAACCGATCTTCACCAAAAACAATAGGTCCTGAGAACTCTACAATTCTGGGATGTATGCAAAACATTATTTGGTTCTGTTTGAATTGGCGGCTCTTATCGTTTACCATAGAAATTACCCTTGTCAAAACAAAACGTTGCCGGTGAACTACCCCTTCCCCTTAACCGATCTTCACCAAAAACAACAGGTCATGAGTACTCAACAAATCAGGGATGTATGCAAAAAGTTATTTGATTCTGTTTGAACTTGCGGTTGTTATTGTTTACCATTGAAATTACCCTTGTTAAAACATAAAATGTTGCTGGTAAACTACCCCTTTCCCTTAACCGATCTTCAACCAAATCAACAAACCATGAGTTCTGTATCACTCAAAAAGGTATGCAAAAGAGTAGTTGATTCGGTTTGAATTTACTGCAGTTATCGTTCGTCATAGAAAAATTACCCTTGTCAAAACATAAAATGTTGCTGGTAAACTACCCTAATCCCTTAACCGATCTTCACCAAAAACAATAGGTCCTGAGAACTCTACAATTCTGGGATGTATGCAAAACATTATTTGATTCTGTTTGAATTTGCGGCTCTTATCGTTTACCATAGAAATTACCCTTGAAAAACAAAAAATGTTGCCGGTAAACTACCCCTTTCCCTTAACCGATCTTCACCAAAAACAACAGGTCTTGAGTACTCTATAAATCAGGTCAGTATGCAAAAAGTATTTGATTCTGTTCGAATTTGCGGCTTTTATCGTTTGCTATAGAAAATACCCTTTTAAAACATAAAACGTTGCTGGTAAACTACCATATTCCCTTAACCGATCTTCACCAAAATAAAACAGGTTTTGAGGACTCTACAATTCAGGGCTGTATGCAAAACATTATTTGATTCTGTTTGAATTTGCTGCTCTTATCGTTTCCCATAAAAAATACCTTTGTTAAAACAAAACGTTGCCGGTAAGCGACCCCTTTCCCTTAACCGATCTTCACCAAAAACAATAGGTCTTGAGTACTCAACAAATCAGGGCTGTATGCAAAAAATTATTTGTTTCTGTTTAAATTTGCGGCTGTTATTGTTTGCCATAAAAAATACCCTTGTTAAAACATAAAACGTTGCAGGTAAAATACCCCTTTCCCTTAACCGATCTTCACCAAAAACAATTGTCTTGATAAGGCTACAATTCAGGGCTGTATGCAAAAAATTATTTGATTCTGTTTGAATTTGCGGCTTTTATCGTTTGCCATAGAAAAAAATCTACAGACACACACACACACACACACACACACACACACACACACACACACACACACACACACACACACACACACACACACACACACACACACACACATTTCGAAAAATGACTTTTTATATTTTGAGTGTAGTACAATCAGAATCTGCAATGATCACGAACATGAATTTTTTTGCCATCACCATACTTCCATCACCTTAAGGAACATGGAAGTAAATATCGGTTTGGAGAACCGTACATGGCTTCCATGTTCTAATATTTATATTTAAGATCATTTTCGAAATTTAAATGTTTCCATAGAAACTACTACTTTCCACTTATTGCTTTCCTTAACCACATTATTGTGGTCACTAACGTATACCACCACACGTTATCGCACTCGATTTTCACTGATGATGGCAGTCGACGACACTGCGGAAACGTCTGTTTTTGCAGAAAAAATTGGACTACGGCCAAACAGCCCGGGAAGGAATTTTAACAACAAACTACTACTTTGTTGCCGATAACGTAGTTAGTACACATATAAAAATTATCCCCTTCCTTTCAACTATAATTTTCATTTATAGAAAATTCCCCCCACCACGTTCAACTAGCCTCTTCATTTATAGATATTTCATATACGTTTCTACAGTGGATTATTAAGATCTTCTTATCAGGATACTTTATTTATCAAAATTAAGTACTTTTCTCTTGTTACAACAAAAAATGTTTCTGGTAAACTACCCTTTCCCCGTAACCTATCTTCACCAAAATAGACAGGCCTTGCGTTCTCTACATTTTAGTGACGTATGCAAGAAATTATTTGATTATGATTGAATTTATGGGAGTTATCGTTTGTCATATACAAAATTAACCTTGTTATCACCTAAAGGTTGCCGGTAAACTACCCCTTTCTCTTAACTGATCTCCACCAAAATCAATAAGTCTTGAGTCCTCTACAATTCAGGGAATCATGCAAAACATTATTTGATTCTGTTAGAATATACGGCAGTTATCGTTCGTCATAGAAACAATTGTAGCACTTCCCGCTGCTGGGCCCCGGAAGTGTCCAGCATACACACAAATAACATAATATAATATCTAAATCCATCAAAATGCTTTACACACCTTTTCTGTGTTGTAACTTATTTCTCAAGTGTTTCTATAATTAACTTAATTCTATAAAGGGAGGAGGTGCAAGTAAAAGAAATTGTTGAAAGCATCTATCTGTGAGCTGAGCCGGATGCGACCCGTTTATTTCAAAAAACATTACGAGCCTCTAAAATTTACCTAATTATGTGCCAGTCAGCAACGGTCAGTACTGAGCTAATTTTTTTGAAAAACTGAGTATAGAAAATGTTAAATGCTAAATAT
Organism: Magicicada septendecula; assembly: GCA_034769895.1. Classification (NCBI taxonomy): domain Eukaryota; kingdom Metazoa; phylum Arthropoda; class Insecta; order Hemiptera; family Cicadidae; genus Magicicada; species Magicicada septendecula. The sequence continues at coordinate 733,375,727 of CM068367.1, forward strand.
GGGGCTGTCGCATAAATCAATACTAGTTTACAAAATGGCGTTCAGCGTACACGCTGTGATCTACTTATAAATTTCTGACACTGTTATTTATCACAAAAGTTTATAGAATTGTTTCTGACACTTATGATAAGTAACTAGTTTGTCTCGCTTTTGCTTCGTGATTATGCAGCAACTGCCACCGTAAGTTATTAAAGGTAAAAATATTGCTTGGCAATCCAGATAAGTCCTTTTGCAACATGCTGTATCTGGTAGCTACGGCTGCGTGTTCCTCAGTACCTGCTTGGAACCACTGCTATGTCTGTGCTGGAAGATCGTGTAAAAACTGTACGAAGTTCGTGTTCTCGTGTCTTCGGTCCGGAACGTCGAACCAAGTTTTGAACTTGGTTCGATTAACACGCACAGATGCATTCGTACAGTGCGTAGTTACAATTTACAATATTACAAAATGCATTACAAGGTTACGGCTTCAAATTACATATATAACGAGTACTGACACTGAACTTTACATATCTTAGGTCTTTCCATCAAGTTGACTGACTGAAGTTTAGTTTTAGGCGAGGCTGACTATTACAGACAAGATACGTCTTGGTTGGTTATGGATAACAATCTTTTTACATCTATTACAAGTTTTCTGCTTTTCGTTACAGACGTAATATACACAACTATTATTAGCCACTAGCATTGATTTACGATAGCTCAAAAACAATCATAGTTACCTTGGTTATTGAGGCTCCCAAACTTGACGAAAGTCCGGCGACGGGCCGCTCTGCTCACAGCGTTTGATGGGAGACTGACGAGATTTAACAAGGGAAACGATAGGGTTAGTAAAAGGGAGCGCGTGACGTCAGGGCGTCGGGCACGGTACAATTCGCGGATTGTTGCATTCGGCAGAAGACGAATGATTGCAACACAATTACTCTTGTTAAAACATTAAAGGTGGCAGGTAAACTATCCCTTTCCCTTAACCGATCTTCACCAAAATCAACATGCCTTCAGATATTTAGAAGACAGGAACGTATGCAATATATTGTTTAATTCCATTTGAATTTAAGGCAGTTATCGTTCGTCATAGAAAATGTTACCCTTGTTAAAACATAAAACGTTGGAAGTAAACTACGCCTTTCCCCTAACCGATCTTCACCAAAATCAACAGACCTTGAGTACTTAAAACTTCAGGAATGTATGGAACAAATTATTTGATTCTCTTTTAATATGCGGCAGTTATCATGCGTCATAAAAATAAAATATCGGTATGGAGAACCATACATGACTTCCATGTTCTAAGATTTATATTTAAAATCATATTCGAAATGAAATATTTCCATAGAAAATACTTCTTTCTAATTATTGCTTCAGCCTTAACCACAGTGCTGTGGTCACTAACGTATACCACCTCACGTTTTCGCACTCGATTTTCACTGATGATGGCAGTCGATGGACTGCCGAAAAGTCTGGTTTTGCAGAAAACATTGGACTACGGCTAAACAGCCCAGGAAGGAATTTTAACAAAGAACTACTTCTTTGTTGCCGATAACATTGTACACATATAGAAAATTCTCCCAAAATACCCTTGTTAAAATAAAAAATGTTGCCGGTAAACTACCCCTTTCCCTTAACCGATCTTCAACAAAATCAACAGACATTGAGTTCTGTATAATTCAAAAAGTTATGCAAAAGAGTAGTTGATTCTGTTTGAAATTACGGCAGTTATCTTTCGTCATATAAAAAATCACCCTTGTTAAAACATAAAATGTTACAGGTATACTACCTTATTCCCTTAACCGATCTTCACCAAAAACAACAGGTTGTGAGTACTCAACAAGTCAGGGATGTATGCAAAAAATTATTTGATTCTGTTTGAATTTTTGGCTGTTATTGTTTGCCATTGACATTACCCTTGTTAAAACATAAAATGTTGCGGTTAAACTACCCATTTCCCTTAACCGATCTTCAACCAAATCAACAAACCATGAGTTCTGTATAACTCAAAAAGGTATGCAAAAGAGTAGTTGATTCGGTTTGAATTTACGGCAGTTATCGTTCGTCATAGAAAAAATTACGCTTGTCAAAACATAAAATATTGCTGGTAAACTACCCCTTTCCATTAACCGATCTTCACCAAAAACAATAGGTCCTGAGAACTCTACAATTCTGGGATGTATGCAAAACATTATTTGATTCTGTTTGAATTTGCGGCTCTTATCGTTTACCATAGAAATTACCCTTGTTAAAACAAAACGTTGCCGGTGAACTACCCCTTTCCCTTAACCGATCTTCACCAAAAACAACAGGTCATGAGTACTCAACAAATCAGGGATGTATGCAAAAATTATTTGATTCTGTTTGAACTTGCGGCTGTTATTGTTTACCATTGAAATTACCCTTGTTAAAACATAAAATGGTGCTGGTAAACTACCCCTTTCCCTTAACCGATCTTCAACCAAATCAACAAACCATGAGTTCTGTATAACTCAAAAAGGTATGCAAAAGAGTAGTTGATTCGGTTTGAATTTGTCATATCGTTTGTCATAGAAAAAATTACCCTTGTCAAAACATAAAATGTTGCTGGTAAACTACCCTATTCCCTTAACCGATCTTCACCAAAAACAATAGGTACTTACTTACTTACTAGCCAACGCCCACCCTTGGCTGTTGGGCCATTAGGCGGCGCGCTGACCAGTAGAGACGTGAGAGCCTTGCCATACCATCTTCGTCTTGGACTTCCGTGTCTGAGATCAAGGCTGGACATGCAATTAGGTGATCCGCATTCATGGAAGCGTATCCACAGAGAACACATTCAGGAGACGACAACACGCCAATGCGGTGCAGGTGGGAGGCCAGGTAGTCATGACCAGGGGTGCCTACAGGGGGAGATCGTGTCGCCATTGGCGACATTTAGAAAATTTTGGGGGGGATTTTTTTACTATTGCATGAAAAAAACTTCCCCAGTTTTACAAAACTGTAAAAAACTTTTATGATTGTAAGCTTAAAATATTACATTGTTCATATTATAATAATGTAATTTTGAAATACATTTTATTTTTTATGTACCGTATTATTAAAGTACAGTGTGCAATAGAACTTTGTGTTTATATTTTTTATTTATCTTGCTTTCTGCTATATTTTAGTACACTACGAAAAGGTCCAAAAACAGATTGAAATTTGTATAGCATTTTATCGATAAAAACAGATTTAAGTGAGACGTTTAAGTTGCAAAACTAAGTATCTTTTCAATAAAGTCATAGAGTACCGGTATTGTAAAACAAATCACGTTTTACTGAAAATATTAAGTTGTGATTTATTATTAGAAATCCTTATTTTTTTAGTTTATAACTACCGACAATCAATATATCGTTTTGGTAAAAGATAATATTTTGTAATAGTTTTGAGTTAGAAAGCCCCGGCCTTTTATCGATTAGGTAAGAAATTTTACTGTAAAAGAGAGAAAAGGTCTTGTCATAAAAAGGGGGGGATTTTTTTTATAAAATTGGGGGGGAAGCGTCATAGGTGTTGGGGGGGGGATCGGCACCTCTGGTCATGACCGGTTGTAGTTCTAAAAAGAGCAACACTAGTTGCTCGGGGTAGAGTTCTGTTGATGGGGCCGTCCGTAACCAATGTTGCCCATCTTTTTCCCACACAGGCTCTTAATTGTTTTTCTTTTAGCCATAGGCTTATTGAGGAATTTATTAGTGCTTTCGCAGATGCATATGAGCTGGGGGTCTCCGGCTGAGGTAGTGCTGCGCCCATTTTGGCGAGGATGTCGGCTTTTAAAACAATAGGTCTTGAGTAGTACTCTACAAATCAGGTCAGTATTCAAAAACGTATTTGATTCTGTTTGAATTTGCGGCTTTTATCGTTTGCCATAGAAGATACCCTTTTAAAACATAAAACGTTGCTGGTAAACTACCCCTTTCCCTTAACCGATCTTCACCAAAAACAATAGGTCCTGAGAACTCTACAATTCTGGGATGTATGCAAAACATTATTTGATTCTGTTTGAATTTGCGGCTCTTATCGTTTACCATAGAAATTACCCTTGAAAAACAAAAAATGTTGCCGGTAAACTACCCCTTTCCCTTAACCGATCTTCACCAAAAACAATAGGTCTTGAGTACTCTATAAATCAGGTCAGTATGCAAAAAGTATTTGATTCTGTTTGAATTTGCGGCTTTTATCGTTTGCTATAGAAAATACCCTTTTAAAACATAAAACGTTGCTGGTAAACTACCATATTCCCTTAACCGATCTTCACCAAAATAAAACAGGTCTTGAGAACTCTACAATTCAGGGCTGTATGCAAAACATTATTTGATTCTGTTTGAATTTGCGGCTCTTATCGTTTCCCATAAAAAATACCTTTGTTAAAACAAATCGTTGCCGGTAAGCGACCCCTTTCCCTTAACCGATCTTCACCAAAAACAACAGGTCTTGAGTACTCAACAAATCAGGGCTGTATGCAAAAAATTATTTGTTTCTGTTTAAATTTGCGGCTGTTATTGTTTGCCATAAAAAATACCCTTGTTAAAACATAAAACGTTGCAGGTAAACTACCCCTTTCCCTTAACCGATCTTCACCAAAAACAATTGTCTTGATAAGGCTACAATTCAGGGCTGTATGCAAAAAATTATTTGATTCTGTTTGAATTTGCGGCTTTTATCGTTTGCCATAGAAAAAATCTACACACACACACACACACACACACACACACACACACACACACACACACACACACACACACACACACACACACACACACACACACACACACACACACACACACACACACACACACACACACACACACACACACACACACACACACACACACACACACACACACACACACACACACACACACACACACACACATTTCGAAAAATGACTTTTTATATTTTGAGTGTAGTACAATCAGAATCTGCAATGATCACGAACATGAATTTTTTTGCCATCACCATACTTCCATTACCTTAAGGAACATGGAAGTAAATATCGGTTTGGAGAACCGTACATGGCTTCCATGTTGTAATATTTATATTTAAGATCATTTTCGAAATTTAAATGTTTCCATAGAAACTACTACTTTCCACTTATTGCTTTCCTTAACCACATTATTGTGGTCACTAACGTATACCACCACACGTTATCGCACTCGATTTTCACTGATGATGGCAGTCGACGACACTGCTGAAACGTCTGTTTTTGCAGAAAAAATTGGACTACGGCCAAACAGCCCGGGAAGGAATTTTAACAACAAACTACTACTTTGTTGCCGATAACGTAGTTAGTACACATATAAAAATTATCCCCTTCCTTTCAACTATAATTTTCATTTATAGAAAATTCCCCCCACCACGTTCAACTAGCCTCTTCATTTATAGATATTTCATATACGTTTCTACAGTGGATTATTAAGATCTTCTTATCAGGATACTTTATTTAACAAAATTAAGTACTTTTCTCTTGTTACAACAAAAAATGTTTCTGGTAAACTACCCTTTCCCCGTAACCTATCTTCGCCAAAATAAACAGGCCTTGCGTTCTCTACAGTTTAGTGACGTATGCAAGAAATTGTTTGATTATGATTGAATTTATGGGAGTTATCGTTTGTCATATACAAAATTAACCTTGTTATCACCTAAAGGTTGCCGGTAAACTACCCCTTTCTCTTGACTGATCTTCACCAAAATCAATAAGTCTTGAGTCCTCTACAATTCAGGGAATCATGCAAAACATTATTTGATTCTGTTAGAATATACGGCAGTTATCGTTCGTAATAGAAACAATTGTAGCACTTCCCGCTGCTGGGCCCCGGAAGTGTCCAGCATACACACAAATAACATAATATAATATCTAAATCCATCAAAATGCTTTACACACCTTTTCTGTGTTGTAACTTATTTCTCAAGTGTTTCTATAATTAACTTAATTCTATAAAGGGAGGAGGTGCAAGTAAAAGAAATTGTTGAAAGCTTCTATCTGTGAGCTGAGCCGGATGCGACCCGTTTATTTCAAAAAACATTACGAGCCTCTAAAATTTACCTAATTATGTGCCAGTCAGCAACGGTCAGTACTGAGCTAATTTTTTTGAAAAACTGAGTATAGAAAATGTTAAATGCTAAATATGGGGCTGTCGCATAAATCAATACTAGTTTACAAAATGGCGTTCAGCGTACACGCTGTGATCTACTTATAAATTTCTGACACTGTTATTTATCACAAAAGTTTATAGAATTGTTTCTGACACTTATGATAAGTAACTAGTTTGTCTCGCTTTTGCTTCGTGATTATGCAGCAACTGCCACCGTAAGTTATTAAAGGTAAAAATATTGCTTGGCAATCCAGATAAGTCCTTTTGCAACATGCTGTATCTGGTAGCTACGGCTGCGTGTTCCTCAGTACCTGCTTGGAACCACTATGTCTGTGCTGGAAGATCGTGTAAAAACTGTACGAAGTTCGTGTTCTCGTGTCTTCGGTCCGGAACGTCGAACCAAGTTTTGAACTGAACGTTTTCACATCTTTTAGTACACTTTATACCCACATCGTTCGATTAACACGCACAGATGCATTCGTACAGTGCGTAGTTACAATTTACAATATTACAAAATGCATTACAAGGTTACGGCTTCAAATTACATATATAACGAGTACTGACACTGAACTTTACATATCTTAGGTCTTTCCATCAAGTTGACTGACTGAAGTTTAGTTTTAGGCGAGGCTGACTATTACAGACAAGATACGTCTTGGTTGGTTATGGATAACAATCTTTTTACATCTATTACAAGTTTTCTGCTTTTCGTTACAGACGTAATATACACAACTATTATTAGCCACTAGCATTGATTTACGATAGCTCAAAAACAATCATAGTTACCTTGGTTATTGAGGCTCCCAAACTTGACGAAAGTCCGGCGACGGGCCGCTCTGCTCACAGCGTTTGATGGGAGACTGACGAGATTTAACAAGGGAAACGATAGGGTTAGTAAAAGGGAGCGCGTGACGTCAGGGCGTCGGGCACGGTACAATTCGCGGATTGTTGCATTCGGCAGAAGACGAATGATTGCAACACAATTACTCTTGTTAAAACATTAAAGGTGGCAGGTAAACTATCCCTTTCCCTTAACCGATCTTCACCAAAATCAACATGCCTTCAGAAATTTGGAAGGCAGGGACGCATGCAATATATTGTTTAATTCCATTTGAATTTAAGGCAGTTATCGTTCGACACAGAAAAAGTTACCCTTGTTAAAACATAAAACGTTGGAAGTAAACTACGCCTTTCCCCTAACCGATCTTCACCAAAATCAACAAACCTTGAGTACTTAAAACTTCAGGAATGTATGGAACAAATAATTTGATTCTCTTTTAATATGCGGCAGTTATCATTGCTTCATAAAAATAAAATATCGGTATGGAGAAACCATACATGACTTCCATTTTCTAAGATTTATATTTAAAATCATATTCGAAATGAAATATTTCCATAGAAACTACTTCTTTCTAATTATTGCTTCAGCCTTAACCACAGTGCTGTGGCCACTAACGTATACCACCTCAAGTTTTCGCACTCGATTTTCACTGATGATGGCAGTCGATGGACTGCCGAAAAGTCTAGTTTTGCAGAAAACATTGGACTACGGCTAAACAGCCCAGGAAGGAATTTTAACAAAGAACTACTTCTTTGTTGCCGATAACGTTGTACATATATAAAAAATTCTCCCAAAATACCCTTGTTAAAATAAAAAATGTTGCCGGTAAACTACCCCTTTCCCTTAACCGATCTTCAACAAAATCAACAGACATTGAGTTCTGTATAATTCAAAAAGTTATGCAAAAGAGTAGTTGATTCACTTTGAAATTACGGCAGTTATCGTTCATCATATAAAAAATTACCCTTGTTAAAACATAAAATGCTACAGGTAAACTACCTTATTCCCTTAACCGATCTTCACCAAAATAAAACAGGTCCTGAGAACTCTACAATTCAGGGCTGTATGCAAAACATTATTTGATTCTGTTTGAATTTGCGGCTCTTATCGTTTCCCATAGAAAATACCCTTGTTAAAACAAAACGTTGCCGGTGAACTACCCCTTTCCCTTAACCGATCTTCACCAAAAACAACAGGTCGTGAGTACTCAATAAATCAGGGATGTATGCAAAAAATTATTTGATTCTGTTTGAATTTGCGGCTGTTATTGTTTGCCATTGAAATTACCCTTGTTAAAACATAAAATGTTGCTGGTAAACTAGCCCTTTCCCTTAACCGATGTTCAACAAAATCAACAGACCAGGAGTACTCTATAATTAAAAAAGGTATGCAAAAAAATTGGTTGATTCTGTTTGAATTTACGGCAGTTATCGTTCGTCATATAAAAAATTACCCTTGTTAAAACATAAAATGTTGCTGGTAAACTACCCCTTTCCCTTAACCGATCTTCACTAACACCAACAGGTCATGAGTTCTCTAGAATTCAGGAACGTATGCAAAAATTAGGTGATTCTGTTTGAATTTACGTCAGTAATCGTTTGTCATATACAAAATTACCCTTGTTAAAACATAAAATGTTGCTGGTAAACTACCCCTTTTCCTTAAGCGATCGTCACTAACACCAACACGTCGTGAGAACTCTACAATACAGGGCTGTATGCAAAACATTATTTGATTCTGTTTGAATTTGCGGCTCTTATCGTTTGCCATAGTAAATACCTTGTTAAAATATAAAACATTGCCGGTAAACTACCCGTTTCCCTTAACCGATCTTCAACCAAATCAACAAACCATGAGTTCTCTATAACTCAAAAAGGTATGCAAAAGAGTAGTTGATTCGGTTAGAATAAACGGCAGTTATCGTTCGTCATAGAAAAAATTACTCTTGTCAAAACTTAAAATGTTGCTGGTAATGTACCCTACTCCTTTAACCGATCTTCACCAAAAACAATAGGTCTTGAGTACTCTACAAATCAGGGTAGTATTCAAAAACGTATTTGATTCTGTTTGAATTTAGCGGCTCTTATCGTTTACCATAAAATTACCCTTGTTAAAACAAAAAATGTTGCCGGTAAACCACCCCTTTGCCTTAACCGTTCTTCAACAAAAACAATAGGTCTTGAGTACTCTACAAATCAGGTCAGTATGCAAAAAGAATTTGATTCTGTTTGAATTTGCGGCTTTTATCGTTTGCCATAGAAAATACCCTTTTAAAACATAAAACGTTGCTGGTAAACTACCATATTCCCTTAACCGATCTTCACCAAAATAAAACAGGTCTTGAGAACTCTACAATTCAGGGCTGTATGCAAAACATGATTTGATTATGTCTGAATTTGCGGCTCTTATCCTTTCCCATACAAAATACCTTTGTTAAAACAAAACGTTGCCGGTAAGCGACCCCTTTCCCTCAACCGATCTACACCAAAAACAACAGGTCTTGAGTACTCAACAAATCAGGGCCGTATGCAAAAAATTATTTGTTTCTGTTTGAATTTGCGGCTGTTATTGTTTGCCATATAAAATACCCTTGTTAAAACATAAAACGTTGCAGGTAAACTACCCCTTTCCCTTAACCGATCTTCACCAAAAACAATTGTCTTGATAAGGCTACAATTCAGGGCTGTATGCAAAAAATTATTTGATTCTGTTTGAATTTGCGGCTTTTATCGTTTGCCATAGAAAAGAATCTACAGACACAACAGACACACACAGAGACACATTTCGAAAAATGACTTTTTATATTTTGAGTGTAGTACAATCAGAATCTGCAATGATCACGAACATGAATTTTTTTGCCATCACCATACTTCCATTACCTTAAGGAAGATGGAAGTAAATATTGGTATGGAGAACCGTACATGGCTTCCATGTTCTAAGATTTATATTTAAGATCATTTTCTAAATTTAAATGTTTTCATGGAAACTACTACTTTCCACTTATTGCTTTCCTTAACCACAGTATTGTGGTCACTGACGTATACCACCACACGTTATCGCACTCGATTTTCACCGATGATGGCAGTCGACGACACTGCTGAAACGTCTGTTTTTGCAGAAAAAATTGGACTACCGCCAAACAGCCCGGGAAGGAATTTTAACAACAAACTACTACTTTGTTATCGATAACGTAGTACACATATAAAAATTATCCCCTCCCCTTTCAACTATAATTTTCATTTGTAGAAAATCACCTCCACCACCACGTTCAACTAGCCTCTTCATTTACATATATATTTCATATACGTTTCTACAGTGGATTATTAAGATCTTCTTATCAGGATACTTTATTTATCAAAATTAAGTACTTTACTCTTGTTACAACAAAAACTGTTCCTGGTAAACTACCCTTTCCCCGTAACCTATCTTCACCAAAATAAAGATGCTTTGCGTTCTCTACAGTTTAGGGACATATGCAAGAAATTATTTGATTATGATTGAATTTATGGCAGTTATCGTTCGTCATAGACAAAATTAACCTTATTATCACATAAAAGGTTGCTGGTAAACTACCCCTTTCTCTTAACTGATCTTCACCAAAATCAATAGGTCTTGAGTCCTCTACAATTCAGGCAATCATGCAAAACATTATTTGATTCTGTTATAATATACGGCAGTTATCGTTCGTCATACAAACAATTGTAGCACATCCCGCTGCTGGGCCCCGGATGTGTCCAGCATACACACAAATAACATAATATAATATCTAAATCCATCAAAATGCTTTACACACCTTTTCTGTGTTGTAACTTATTTCTCAAGTGTTTCTATAATTAACATAATTCTATAAAGGGCGGAGGTGCAAGTAAAAGAAATTGTTGAAAGCATCAATCTGTGAGCTGAGCCGGATGCGACCCGTTTATTTCAAAAACATTAGGAGCCTCTAAAATTTACCTAATTATGTGGCAGTTAGCTACGGTCAGTACTGAGCTAATTTTTTTGAAAAACTGAGTATAGAAAATGTTAAATGCTAAATATGGGGCTGTCACATAAATCAATACTAGTTTACAAAATGGCGTTCAGCGTACACGCTGTGATCTACTTATAAATTTCTGACACTGTTATCTATCACAAAAGTTTATAGAATTGTTTCTGACACTTATGATGAGTAACTAGTTTGTCTCGCTTTTGCTTCGTGATTATTCAGCAACTGCCACCGTAAGTTATTAAAGGTAAAAATATTACTTGGCAATCCAGATAAGTCCTTTTGCAACCTGCTGTATCTGGTCGCTACGGCTGCGTGTTCCTCAGTACCTGCTTGGAACCACTGCTATGTCTGTGCTGGTAGATCGTGTAAAAACTGTACGAAGTTCGTGTTCTCGTGTCTTCGGTCCGGAACGTCGAACCAAGTTTTGAACTGAACGTTTTCACATCTTTTAGTACACTTTATACCCACATCGTTCGATTAACACGCACAGATGCATTCGTACAGTGCGTAGTTACAATTTACAATATTACAAAATGCATTACAAGGTTACGGCTTCAAATTACATATATAACGAGTACTGACACTGAACTTTCCATCAAGTTGACTGACTGAAGTTTAGTTTTAGGCGAGGCTGAATATTACAGACAAGATACGTCTTGGTTGGTTATGGATAACAATCTTTTTACATCTATTACAAGTTTTCTTCTTTTCGTTACAAACGTAATATACAAAATTATTAGCCACTAGCATTGATTTACGATAGCTCAAAAACAGTCATAGTTACGTTGGTTATTGAGGCTCCCAAACTTGACGAAAGTCCGGCGACGGGCCGCTCTGCTCAAAGCGTTTGATGGGAGACTGACGAGATTTAACAAGGCAAAAGATAGGGCTAGTAAAAGGGAGGGCGTGACGTCAGGGCGACGGGCAAGATACAATTCGCGGATTGTTGCATTCGACAGAAGACGAATGATTGCAACACAATTACTCTTGTTAAAACATTAAAGGTGGCAAGTAAACTATCCCTTTCCCTTAACCGATCTTCACCAAAATCAACATGCCTTCAGATATTTAGAAGACAGAACGTATGCAATATATTGTTTGATTCCATTTGAATTTAAGGCAGTTATCGTTCGTTATAAAAAAATTACCCTTGTTAAAATATAAAACGTTGGAAGTAAACTACGCCTTTCCCCTAACCGATCTTCACCAAAATCAACAGACCTTGATTACTTAAAACTTCAGGAATGTATGGAAAAAATTAATTGATTCTCTTTTAATATGCGGCAGTTATCATGCGTCATAAAACTTAAAATATCGGTACGGAGAACCATACATGACTTCCATGTTCTAAGATTTATATTTAAAATAATATTCGAAATGAAATATTTCCATAGAAACTACTTCTTTCTAATTATTGCTTCAGCCTTAACCAAAGTGCTGTGGTCAGTAACGTATACCACCTCATGTTTTCGCACTCGATTTTCACTGATGATGGCAGTCGATGGACTTCCGAAAAGTCTGGTTTTCCAGAGAACATTGGACTACGGCTAAACAGCCAAGGGAGGAATTTTAACAAAGAACTATTTCTTTGTTGCCGATAGCGACATATATTTTATACACATATAAAAAATTCTCCCAAAATACTCTTGTTAGAACAAAAAATGTTGCTGGTAAACTACCCCTTTCACTTAACCGATCTTCAACAAAATCAACAGACATTGAGTTCTGTATAATTCAAAAAGTTATGCAAAAGAGTAGTTGATTCTGTTTGAAATTACGGCAGATATCGTTCGTCATATAAAAAATTACCCTTGTTAAAACATAAAATGTTACAGGCAAACTACCCTATTCCCTTAACCGATCTTCACCAAAATAAAACACGTCTTGAAAACTCTACAATTCTGGGATGTATGCAAACAATTATTTGATTCTGTTTGAATTTGCGACTTTTATCGTTTGCCATAGAAAAAAATCTACAGACACAACAGACACTTTTCGAAAAATGACTTTTTCGTGTTTTGAGTGTAGTACAATCAGAATCTGTAATGATCACGAACATGATTTTTTTTGCCATCACCATACTTCCATTACCTTATGGAACATGGAAGTAAATATCGGTATGTAGAACCATACATGGCTTCCATGTTCTAAGATTTATATTTAAAATCATTTACGAAATGAAATGTTTCCATAGAAACTACTACTTTCCACTTATTGCTTTCCTTAACCACAGTATTATTATTATATTAGTCACTAACGTATACCACCACATCTTATCGCACTCGATTTTCACTGATGAGGGCCGTCGACGGCACTGTTGAAGCGTCTGGTTTTGCAGAAAAAATTGGACTACGGCCAAACAGCCCGGGAAGGAATTTTAACAACAAACTACTATTTTGTTGCCGATAACGTAGTACACCTATAAAAATTATCCCCTCCCCTTTCAACTATAATTTTCATTTATAGAAAATTACCCCCACCCCGTTCAACTAGCCTCTTCATTTATAGATATTTCATATACGTTTCTACAGTGGATTATTAAAATCTTCTTATCAGGATACTTTATTTATCAAAATTAAGTACTTTACTCTTGTTACAACAAAAAATGTTTCTGGTAAACTACCCTTTCCCCATAACCGATCTTCACCAAAATAAACAGGCCTTGCGTTCTCTTCAGTTTAGGGTCACTTGCTGTGGTCACTAACGTATACCACCTCACGTTTTCGCACTCGATTTTCACTGATGATGGCAGTCGATGGACTACCGAAAAGTCTGGTTTTGCAGAAAACATTGGACTACGGCTTGAGGGACAAAACATGAGGGAATCATGCAAAACATTATTTGATTCTGTTATAATATACGGCAGTTATCGTTCGTCATACAAACAATTGTAGCACATCCCGCTGCTGGGCCCCGGATGTGTCCAGCATACACACAAATAACATAATATAATATCTAAATCCATCAAAATGCTTTACACACCTTTTCTGTGTTGTAACTTATTTCTCAAGTGTTTCTATAATTAACATAATTCTATAAAGGGCGGAGGTGCAAGTAAAAGAAATTGTTGAAAGCATCAATCTGTGAGCTGAGCCGGATGCGACCCGTTTATTTCAAAAACATTAGGAGCCTCTAAAATTTACCTAATTATGTGGCAGTTAGCTACGGTCAGTACTGAGCTAATTTTTTTGAAAAACTGAGTATAGAAAATGTTAAATGCTAAATATGGGGCTGTCACATAAATCAATACTAGTTTACAAAATGGCGTTCAGCGTACACGCTGTGATCTACTTATAAATTTCTGACACTGTTATCTATCACAAAAGTTTATAGAATTGTTTCTGACACTTATGATGAGTAACTAGTTTGTCTCGCTTTTGCTTCGTGATTATTCAGCAACTGCCACCGTAAGTTATTAAAGGTAAAAATATTACTTGGCAATCCAGATAAGTCCTTTTGCAACCTGCTGTATCTGGTCGCTACGGCTGCGTGTTCCTCAGTACCTGCTTGGAACCACTGCTATGTCTGTGCTGGTAGATCGTGTAAAAACTGTACGAAGTTCGTGTTCTCGTGTCTTCGGTCCGGAACGTCGAACCAAGTTTTGAACTGAACGTTTTCACATCTTTTAGTACACTTTATACCCACATCGTTCGATTAACACGCACAGATGCATTCGTACAGTGCGTAGTTACAATTTACAATATTACAAAATGCATTACAAGGTTACGGCTTCAAATTACATATATAACGAGTACTGACACTGAACTTTCCATCAAGTTGACTGACTGAAGTTTAGTTTTAGGCGAGGCTGAATATTACAGACAAGATACGTCTTGGTTGGTTATGGATAACAATCTTTTTACATCTATTACAAGTTTTCTTCTTTTCGTTACAAACGTAATATACAAAATTATTAGCCACTAGCATTGATTTACGATAGCTCAAAAACAGTCATAGTTACGTTGGTTATTGAGGCTCCCAAACTTGACGAAAGTCCGGCGACGGGCCGCTCTGCTCAAAGCGTTTGATGGGAGACTGACGAGATTTAACAAGGCAAAAGATAGGGCTAGTAAAAGGGAGGGCGTGACGTCAGGGCGACGGGCAAGATACAATTCGCGGATTGTTGCATTCGACAGAAGACGAATGATTGCAACACAATTACTCTTGTTAAAACATTAAAGGTGGCAAGTAAACTATCCCTTTCCCTTAACCGATCTTCACCAAAATCAACATGCCTTCAGATATTTAGAAGACAGAACGTATGCAATATATTGTTTGATTCCATTTGAATTTAAGGCAGTTATCGTTCGTTATAAAAAAATTACCCTTGTTAAAATATAAAACGTTGGAAGTAAACTACGCCTTTCCCCTAACCGATCTTCACCAAAATCAACAGACCTTGATTACTTAAAACTTCAGGAATGTATGGAAAAAATTAATTGATTCTCTTTTAATATGCGGCAGTTATCATGCGTCATAAAACTTAAAATATCGGTACGGAGAACCATACATGACTTCCATGTTCTAAGATTTATATTTAAAATAATATTCGAAATGAAATATTTCCATAGAAACTACTTCTTTCTAATTATTGCTTCAGCCTTAACCAAAGTGCTGTGGTCAGTAACGTATACCACCTCATGTTTTCGCACTCGATTTTCATTGATGATGGCAGTCGATGGACTTCCGAAAAGTCTGGTTTTCCAGAGAACATTGGACTACGGCTAAACAGCCAAGGGAGGAATTTTAACAAAGAACTATTTCTTTGTTGCCGATAGCGACATATATTTTATACACATATAAAAAATTCTCCCAAAATACTCTTGTTAGAACAAAAAATGTTGCTGGTAAACTACCCCTTTCACTTAACCGATCTTCAACAAAATCAACAGACATTGAGTTCTGTATAATTCAAAAAGTTATGCAAAAGAGTAGTTGATTCTGTTTGAAATTACGGCAGTTATCGTTCGTCATATAAAAAATTACCCTTGTTAAAACATAAAATGTTACAGGCAAACTACCCTATTCCCTTAACCGATCTTCACCAAAATAAAACACGTCTTGAAAACTCTACAATTCTGGGATGTATGCAAACAATTATTTGATTCTGTTTGAATTTGCGACTTTTATCGTTTGCCATAGAAAAAAATCTACAGACACAACAGACACTTTTCGAAAAATGACTTTTTCGTGTTTTGAGTGTAGTACAATCAGAATCTGTAATGATCACGAACATGATTTTTTTTGCCATCACCATACTTCCATTACCTTATGGAACATGGAAGTAAATATCGGTATGTAGAACCATACATGGCTTCCATGTTCTAAGATTTATATTTAAAATCATTTACGAAATGAAATGTTTCCATAGAAACTACTACTTTCCACTTATTGCTTTCCTTAACCACAGTATTATTATTATATTAGTCACTAACGTATACCACCACATCTTATCGCACTCGATTTTCACTGATGAGGGCCGTCGACGGCACTGTTGAAGCGTCTGGTTTTGCAGAAAAAATTGGACTACGGCCAAACAGCCCGGGAAGGAATTTTAACAACAAACTACTATTTTGTTGCCGATAACGTAGTACACCTATAAAAATTATCCCCTCCCCTTTCAACTATAATTTTCATTTATAGAAAATTACCCCCACCCCGTTCAACTAGCCTCTTCATTTATAGATATTTCATATACGTTTCTACAGTGGATTATTAAGATCTTCTTATCAGGATACTTTATTTATCAAAATTAAGTACTTTACTCTTGTTACAACAAAAAATGTTTCTGGTAAACTACCCTTTCCCCATAACCGATCTTCACCAAAATAAACAGGCCTTGCGTTCTCTTCAGTTTAGGGTCACTTGCTGTGGTCACTAACGTATACCACCTCACGTTTTCGCACTCGATTTTCACTGATGATGGCAGTCGATGGACTACCGAAAAGTCTGGTTTTGCAGAAAACATTGGACTACGGCTAAACAGCCCGGGAAGGAATTTTAACAAAGAACTACTTCTCTGTTGCCGATAACATTGTACACATACAAAAATTTCTCCCCTCCCCTTCTACTATAATTTTCATTAATAGAAAATTTCCCCCACCCCGTTCACCAAACCTCTTCATTTATAGATATTTCTTCTACGTTTCTACAGTGGATTATTATTAGCTTATAATCAGGATACTTTATTTATCAAAATTAAGTACTTTACTCTTGCTAAAACATAAAACGTTGCCGGTAAACTACCCCTTTCTCTTAACCGATCTTCACCAAAATCAAAAGTCTTTCAGTTCTCTACAATTGAGGGATGCATGCAAAAAAAATTTTGATTCTATTTGAATGTGCGGCAGCTATCGTTCGTCATGAAAACCTTTCTCTTGTACAATATAAAATGTTGCTGGTAAACTACCCCTTTCCCTTAACCTATCTTCACCAAAATCAACAAGCCTTGAGTTCTCTACAAATCAGGAATGTGTGCAAAAAATTTTCGATTCTCTTTGAATTTACGGCAGTTATCTTTCCTAAAAGATAATTACCCTTGTTAAAACATAAAAGGTTGCTGGTAAACTACCCCTTTCCCTTAACCGATCTTCAACAAAATCAACATACAAGGAGTACTGTGTAATTAAAAAGGTATGCAAAAAAGTAGTTGATTCTTTTTGAATTTACGGCAGTTATCGTTCGTCATATAATAAATTACCCTTGTTAAAACATAAAATGTTGCCGGTAAACTACCCCTTTCCCTTAACCGATCTTCACTAACACCAACAGGTCTTGATTTCTCTAGAATTCAGGAACGTATGCAAAAAAGTAGATTATTCTGTTTGAATTTACGGCAGTTATCGTTGGTCATATAAAAAATTACCATTGTTAAAACATAAAATGTTACTGGTAAACTACCCCTTTTCCTTAAGCGATCTTCACTAACAACAACAGGTCGTGATAACTCTACAATACAGGGCTGTATGCAAAACATTATTTGATTCTGTTTGAATTTGCGGCTCTTATCGTTTGCCATAGTAAATACCTTGTTAAAATATAAAACGTTGCCGGTAAACTACCGCTTTCCCATAACCGATCATCAACCAAATCAACAAACCTTGAGTTCTGTATAACTCAAAAAGGTATTCAAAAGAGTATTTGATTCGTTTTGAATTTACGGCAGTTATCGTTTGTCATAGAAAAAATTACCCTTGGTAAAACATAAATAGTTGATGGTAAACTACCCTATTCTCTTAACCGATCTACACCAAAACAAGCAGGTCTTGAGAAATCAACAATACAGGGCTGTAGGCAAAACATTATTTGATTCTGTTCGAATTTTACGGCTGTTATCGTTTGCCATAGAAAAAAATTACCCTTGATAAGAAAAACGTTGCTCGTAAACTACCCCTTTCCCTTAACCGATCTTCACCAAAAACAATACGTCTCGAGTACTCTACAAATCATGGCTGTATGCAAAAACGTATTTGATTCTGTTTGAATTTTCGGCTTTTAACGTTTGCCATAGAAAATACCCTTTTAAAACATAAAACGTTGCTAGTAAACTACCCCTTTCCCTTAACCGATCTTCACCAAATCAATAGGTCCTGAGAGCTCTACAATTCTGTAATGCATGCAAACAATTTATTGATTCTGTTGAAATTAGCGGCTTTTATCGTTTGCCATAGAAAATACTCTTGTTAAAATATAAAATGTTGCTGGTAAACTACCCCTTTCCCTTAACCGATCTTCATCAAAATCAACAAACATTGAGTTCTGTATAATTCAAAAAGGTATGCAAAAAAGTAGTTGATTCTTTTTGAATTTACGGCAGTTATCGTTCGTCATAGAAAAAATTACCCTTGGTAAAACATAAAACGTTGGAAGTATACTACCCCTTTCCCCTAACCGATCTTCACCAAAATCAATAGACCTTGAATACTTAAAACTTCAGGAATGTATGGAAAAAATTATTTGATTCTCTTTTAATATGGGGAAGTTTTCATGCGTCATAAAAATAAAATATCGGTATGGAGAACCATACATGAATTCCATGTTCTAAGATTTATATTTAAAATCATATTCAAAATGAAATATTACCATAGAAACTACTTCTTTCTACTAATTGCTTCAGCCTTAACCACAGTGCTGTGGTCACTAACGTATACCACCTCACGTTTTCGCACTCGATTTTCACTGATGATGGCAGTCGATGGACTGCCGAAAAGTCTCGTTTAGCAGAAAACATTGGACTACGGCTAAACAGCCCGGGAAAGAATTTTAACAAAGAACTACTTTTTCGTTGCCGATAACGTTGTACACATATAAAAAATTCTCCCCTCCCCTTCTACTATATTTTTCAATAATAGAAAATTACCACCACCCCGATCACATAACCTCTTCATTTATAGACATTTCTTCTACGTTTCTACAGTCGATTATTATGAGCTTATTATCAGGATACTTTATTTATCAAAAATAAGTACTTTACTCTTGTTAAAACAGAAAACGTTGCCGGTAAACTACCCCTTTCTCTTAACCGATCTTCACCAAAATCAATAGACTTTCAGTTCTCTGCAATTCAGGGATGAATGCAAAAAAAGATTTGATTCTGTTTGAATGTGCGGCAGTTATCGTTCGTCATGTAAACATTTTTCTTGTTACAATATAAAATGTTGCCGGTAAACTACCCCTTTCCCTTAACCGATCTTCACCAAAATCAACAGACCTTGAGTCGTCTACAAATGAGGAATGTGTGCAAAAATTTATTTAATTCTCTTCGAATTTACGGCAGTTATCGTACGTCATATGAACAATTACCCTTGTTAAAACATAAAATGTTGCTGGTAAACTACCCTATTCCCTTAAGCGATCTTCACCAAAATAAAGAGGTATTGAGAACTCTACAATTCAGGGTTGTATGCAAGAACGTATTTGATTCTGTTTGAACTTTCGGCTCTTATCGTTTCCCATAGAAAATACCCTTGTTAAAACAATAAATGTTGCCGGTAAACCACCCCTTTCCCTTAACCCATCTTCAACAAAATCAACATACATTGAGATCTGCATAATTCAAAAAGCTATGCAAAAGAGTAGTTGATTCTGTTTGAAATGACGGCAGTTATCGTTCGTCATATACAAAATTACCCTTGCTAAAACATAAAATGTTACTGGTAAACTACCCTATTCCCTTAACCGATCTTCACCAAAATAAAGCAGGTCTTGAGAACTCTACAATTCAGGGCTGTATGCAAAACATTATTTGATTCTGTTTGAATTTGCGGCTCTTATCGTTTGCCATAGAAAATACCTTTTTTTAAACAAAAAATGTTGCCGTTAAACTAACTCTTTCCCTTAACCGATCTTCTACAAAATCAATAGGTCTTGAGTCCTCTACGATTCAGGGAACCATGCAAAACATTATTTGATTTTGTTAGAATGTACGGCGTTATCGTTCGTCATAGAAACAATTACCCTTGTTAAAACATTAAAGGTGGCCGGTAAACTACTCCTTTCCCTTAACCGATCTTCACCAAAATCAACATGCCTTCAGATATGTAGAAGCCAGGAACGTATGCAATATATTGTTTGATTCCATTTGAATTCAAGGCGGTTATCGTTCGTCAAAAAAAATTACCCTTGTTAAAACATAAAACGTTGGAAGTAAACTACCCCTTTCCCCTAACCGATCTTCACCAAAATCAACAGATCTTGATTGAGTACTTAAAACTTCAGGAATGTATGGAAAAATTATTTGATTGTCTTTTAATATGCGGCAGTTATCATGCGTCATAAAAATAAAATATCGGTATGGAGAATGATACATGAATTCCATGTTCTAAGATGTATATTTAAAATGAAATATTTCCATAGAAACTACTTCTTTCTACTTATTGCTTCAGCCTTAACCACAGTGCTGTGGTCACTGACGTATACCACCTCACGTTTTCGCACTCGATTTTCACTGATGATGGCAGTCGATGGACTACCGAAAAGTCTGGTTTTGCAGAAAACATTGGACTACGGCTAAACAGCCCGGGAAGGAATTTTAACAAAGAACTACTTCTCTGTTGCCGATAACATTGTACACATATAAAAAATTCTCCCCTCCCCTTCTACTATAATTTTCATTAATAGAAAATTTCCCCCACCCCGTTCACCTAACCTCTTCATTTATAGATATTTCTTCTACGTTTCTACAGTGGATTATTATTAGCTTATAATCAGGATACTTTATTTATCAAAATTAAGTACTTTAATCTTGTTAAAACATAAAACGTTGCCGGTAAACTACCCCTTTCTCTTAACCGATCTTCACCAAAATCAAAAGTCTTTCAGTTCTCTACAATTGAGGGATGCATGCAAAAAAAAATTTGATACTATTTGAATGTGCGGCAGCTATCGTTCGTCATGAAAACCTTTCTCTTGTACAATATAAAATGTTGCTGGTAAACTACCCCTTTCCCTTAACCTATCTTCACCAAAATCAACAAGCCTTGAGTTCTCTACAAATCAGGAATGTGTGCAAAAAATTTTCGATTCTCTTTGAATTTACGGCAGTTATCTTTCCTAAAAGAAAATTACCCTTGTTAAAACATAAAAGGTTGCTGGTAAACTACCCCTTTCCCTTAACCGATCTTCAACAAAATCAACATACAACGAGTACTGTGTAATTAAAAAGGTAAGCAAAAAAGTAGTTGATTCTTTTTGAATTTACGGCAGTTATCGTTCGTCATATAAAAAATTACCCTTGTTAAAACATAAAATGTTGCCGGTAAACTACCCCTTTCCCTTAACCGATCTTCACTAACACCAACAGGTCTTGATTTCTCTAGAATTCAGGAACGTATGCAAAAAAGTAGATTATTCTGTTTGAATTTACGGCAGTTATCGTTGGTCATATAAAAAATTACCATTGTTAAAACATAAAATGTTACTGGTAAACTACCACTTTTCCTTAAGCGATCTTCACTAACAACAACAGGTCGTGATAACTCTACAATACAGGGCTGTATGCAAAACATTATTTGATTCTGTTTGAATTTGCGGCTCTTATCGTTTGCCATAGTAAATACCTTGTTAAAATATAAAACGTTGCCGCTAAACTACCGCTTTCCCATAACCGATCTTCAACCAAATCAACAAACCTTGAGTTCTGTCTAACTCAAAAAGGTATTCAAAAGAGTATTTGATTCGTTTTGAATTTACGGCAGTTATCGTTCGTCATAGAAAAAATTACCCTTGGTAAAACATAAATAGTTGATGGTAAACTACCCTATTCTCTTAACCGATCTATACCAAAACAAGCAGGTCTTGAGAAATCAACAATACAGGGCTGTAGGCAAAACATTATTTGATTCTGTTCGAATTTTACGGCTGTTATCGTTTGCCATAGAAAAAAATTACCCTTGATAAGAAAAACGTTGCTCGTAAACTACCCCTTTCCCTTAACCGATCTTCACCAAAAACAATACGTCTCGAGTACTCTACAAATCATGGCTGTATGCAAAAACGTATTTGATTCTGTTTGAATTTTCGGCTTTTAACGTTTGCCATAGGAAATACCCTTTTAAAACATAAAACGTTGCTAGTAAACTACCCCTTTCCCTTAACCGATCTTCACCAAATCAATAGGTCCTGAGACCTCTACAATTCTGTAATGCATGCAAACAATTTATTGATTCTGTTGAAATTTGCGGCTTTTATCGTTTGCCATAGAAAATACTCTTGTTAAAATATACAATGTTGCTGGTAAGCTACCCCTTTCCATTAACCGATCTTCAACAAAATCAATATGACTTGAGTACTCTACAATTCAGGGCTGTATGCATAACATTATTTGATTCTGTTTGAATTTGCGGCTTTTATCGTTTGCAATATAAAATACCCTTGTTAAACAAAAAATGTTGCCCGTAAACAACCCCTTTCCCTTAACCGATCTTCAACAAAATCAACAAACATTGAGTTCTGTATAATTCGAAAAGTTATGCAAAAGAGTAGTTGATTCTGTTTGAAATTACGGCAGTTATCGTTCGTCATATAAAAAATTACCCTTGTTAAAACATAAAATGTTACCGGTAAACTACCCTATTCCCTTAACCGATCTTCAACAAAATAAAACACGTCTTGAGAACTCTACAATTCAGGGCTGTATGCAAAACATAATTTGATTCTGTTTGAATTTGCGGCTCTTATCGTTTCCCATAGAAAATACCCTTGTTAAAAGAAAACGTTGCAGGTAAACTACCCCTTTTCCGATCTTCACCAAAAACTATTGTCTTGATAACTCTACAATTCAGGGCTGTATGCAAAAAATTATTTGATTC
The DNA here is from genome assembly GCA_034769895.1 of Magicicada septendecula. Lineage (NCBI taxonomy): Eukaryota > Metazoa > Arthropoda > Insecta > Hemiptera > Cicadidae > Magicicada > Magicicada septendecula. Next base: position 733,398,953 of record CM068367.1, read on the forward strand.
TGTTTGAATTTGCGACTTCTATCGTTTGGCATAGAAAAAATCTACAGACACAACAAACACACACACAGACACTTTCCGAAAAACGACTTTTTCATGTTTTGAGTGTAGTACTATCAGAATCTGCAATGATCACGAACATAATTTTTTTTGCCATCACCATACTTTCATTACCTTAAGGAACATGGAAGTAAATATCGGTATAGGGAACCATACATGGCTTCCATGTTATAAGAATTATATTTAAAATCATTTACGAAATGAAATGTTTCCATAGAAACTACTACTTTCTACTTATTGCTTCAGCCTTAACCACAGTGCTGTGGTCACTAACGTATACCACCTCACGTTTTCGCACTCGATTTTCACTGATGATGGCAGTCGATGGACTACCGAAAAGTCTGGTTTTGCAGAAAACATTGGACTACGGCTAAACAGCCCGGGAAGGAATTTTAACAAAGAACTACTTCTCTGTTGCCGATAACATTGTACACATATAAAAAATTCTCCCCTCCCCTTCTACTATAATTTTCATTAATAGAAAATTTCCCCCACCCCGTTCACTTAACCTCTTCATTTATAGATATTTCTTCTACGTTTCTACAGTGGATTATTATTAGCTTATAATCAGGATACTTTATTTATCAAAATTAAGTACTTTACTCTTGTTAAAACATAAAACGTTGCCGGTAAACTACCCCTTTCTCTTAACCGATCTTCACCAAAATCAAAAGTCTTTCAGTTCTCTACAATTGAGGGATGCATGCAAAAAAAATTTGATTCTATTTGAATGTGCGGCAGCTATTGTTCGTCATGAAAACCTTTCTCTTGTACAATATAAAATGTTGCTGGTAAACTACCCCTTTCCCTTAACCTATCTTTACCAAAATCAACAAGCCTTGAGTTCTCTACAAATCAGGAATGTGTGCAAAAAACTTTCGATTCTCTTTGAATTTACGGCAGTTATCTTTCCTAAAAGAAAATTACCCTTGTTAAAACATAAAATGTTGCCGGTAAACTACCCCTTTCCCTTAACCGATCTTCACTAACACCAACAGGTCTTGATTTCTCTAGAATTCAGGAACGTATGCAAAAAAGTAGATTATTCTGTTTGAATTTACGGCAGTTATCGTTGGTCATATAAAAAATTGCCATTGTTAAAACATAAAATGTTACTGGTAAACTACCCCTTTTCCTTAAGCGATCTTCACTAACAACAACAGGTCGTGATAACTCTACAATACAGGGCTGTATGCAAAACATTATTTGATTCTGTTTGAATTTGCGGCTCTTATCGTTTGCCATAGTAAATACCTTGTTAAAATATAAAACGTTGCCGCTAAACTACCGCTTTCCCATAACCGATCTTCAACCAAATCAACAAACCTTGAGTTCTGTCTAACTCAAAAAGGTATTCAAAAGAGTATTTGATTCGTTTTGAATTTACGGCAGTTATCGTTCGTCATAGAAAAAATTACCCTTGGTAAAACATAAATAGTTTATGGTAAACTACCCTATTCTCTTAACCGATCTACACCAAAACAAGCAGGTCTTGAGAAATCAACAATACAGGGCTGTAGGCAAAACATTATTTGATTCTGTTCGAATTTTACGGCTGTTATCGTTTGCCATAGAAAAAAATTACCCTTGATAAGAAAAACGTTGCTCGTAAACTACCCCTTTCCCTTAACCGATCTTTACCAAAAACAATACGTCTCGAGTACTCTACAAATCATGGCTGTATGCAAAAACGTATTTGATTCTGTTTGAATTTTCGGCTTTTAACGTTTGCCATAGAAAATACCCTTTTAAAACATAAAACGTTGCTAGTAAACTACCCCTTTCCCTTAACCGATCTTCACCAAATCAATAGGTCCTGAGAGCTCTACAATTCTGTAATGCATGCAAACAATTTATTGATTCAGTTGAAATTTGCGGCTTTTATCGTTTGCCATAGAAAATACTCTTGTTAAAATATAAAATGATGCTGGTAAACTACCCCTTTCCCTTAACCGATTTTCAACAAAATCAACAAACATTGAGTTCTGTATAATTCAAAAAGGTATGCAAAAAAGTAGTTGATTCTTTTTGAATTTACGGCAGTTATCGTTCGTCATAGAAAAAATTACCCTTGTTAAAACATAAAACGTTGTAAGTATACTACCCCTTTCCCCTATCCGATCTTCACCAAAATTAATAGACCTTGAATACTTAAAACTTCAGGAATGTATGGAAAAAATTATTTGATTCTCTTTTAATATGGGGCAGTTTTCAGGCGTCATAAAAATAAAATATCGGTATGGAGAACCATACATGAATTCCATGTTCTAAGATTTATATTTAAAATCATATTCAAAATGAAATATTACCATAGAAACTACTTCTTTCTACTAATTGCTTCAGCCTTAACCACAGTGCTGTGGTCACTAACGTATACCACCTCACGTTTTCGCACTCGATTTTCACTGATGATGGCAGTCGATGGACTGCCGAAAAGTCTCGTTTTGCAGAAAACATTGGACTACGGCTAAACAGCCCGGGAAAGAATTTTAACAAAGAACTACTTCTTCGTTGCCGATAACGTTGTACACATATAAAAAATTCCCCCCTCCCCTTCTATTAAATTTTTCATTAATAGAAAATTACCACCACCCCGATCACATAACCTCTTCATTTATAGACATATCTTCTACGTTTCTACAGTGGATTATTATGAGCTTATTATCAGGATACTTTATTATCAAAATTAAGTACTTTACTCTTGTTAAAACATAAAACGTTGCCGGTAAACTACCCCTTTCTCTTAACCGATCTTCACCAAAATCAATAGACTTTCAGTTCTCTAAAATTCAGGGATGCATGCAAAAAAAGATTTGATTCTGTTTGAATGTGCGGCAGTTATCGTTCGTCATGTAAACATTTTTCTTGTTACAATATAAAATGTTGCCGGTAAACTACCCCTTTCCCTTAACCGATCTTCACCAAAATCAACAGACCTTGAGTCGTCTACAAATGAGGAATGTGTGCAAAAATTTATTTGATTCTCTTTGAATTTACGGCAGTTATCGTACGTCATATGAACAATTACCCTTGTTAAAACATAAAATGTTGCTGGTAAACTACCCTATTCCCTTAAGCGATCTTCACCAAAATAAAGAGGTATTGAGAACTCTACAATTCAGGGTTGTATGCAAGAACGTATTTGATTCTGTTTGAACTTTCGGCTCTTATCGTTTCCCATAGAAAATACCCTTGTTAAAACAATAAATGTTGCCGGTAAACCACCCCTTTCCCTTAACCCATCTTCAACAAAATCAACATACATTGAGATCTGTATAATTCAAAAAGCTATGCAAAAGAGTAGTTGATTCTGTTTGAAATGACGGCAGTTATCGTTCGTCATATACAAAATTACCCTTGCTAAAACAGAAAATGTTACTGGTAAACTACCCTATTCCCTTAACCGATCTTCACCAAAATAAAGCAGGTCTTGAGAACTCTACAATTCAGGGCTGTATGCAAAACATTATTTGATTCTGTTTGAATTTGCGGCTCTTATCGTTTGCCATAGAAAATACCTTTTTTTAAACAAAAAATGTTGCCGTTAAACTAACTCTTTCCCTTAACCGATCTTCTACAAAATCAATAGGTCTTGAGTCCTCTACGATTCAGGGAACCATGCAAAACATTATTTGATTTTGTTAGAATGTACGGCGTTATCGTTCGTCATAGAAACAATTACCCTTGTTAAAACATTAAAGGTGGCCGGTAAACTACTCCTTTCCCTTAACCGATCTTCACCAAAATCAACATGCCTTCAGATATGTAGAAGCCAGGAACGTATGCAATATATTGTTTGATTCCATTTGAATTCAAGGCGGTTATCGTTCGTCAAAAAAAATTACCCTTGTTAAAACATAAAACGTTGGAAGTAAACTACCCCTTTCCCCTAACCGATCTTCACCAAAATCAACAGATCTTGATTGAGTACTTAAAACTTCAGGAATGTATGGAAAAATTATTTGATTGTCTTTTAATATGCGGCAGTTATCATGCGTCATAAAAATAAAATATCGGTATGGAGAATGATACATGAATTCCATGTTCTAAGATGTATATTTAAAATGAAATATTTCCATAGAAACTACTTCTTTCTACTTATTGCTTCAGCCTTAACCACAGTGCTGTGGTCACTGACGTATACCACCTCACGTTTTCGCACTCGATTTTCACTGATGATGGCAGTCGATGGACTACCGAAAAGTCTGGTTTTGCAGAAAACATTGGACTACGGCTAAACAGCCCGGGAAGGAATTTTAACAAAGAACTACTTCTCTGTTGCCGATAACATTGTACACATATAAAAAATTCTCCCCTCCCCTTCTACTATAATTTTCATTAATAGAAAATTTCCCCCACCCCGTTCACCTAACCTCTTCATTTATAGATATTTCTTCTACGTTTCTACAGTGGATTATTATTAGCTTATAATCAGGATACTTTATTTATCAAAATTAAGTACTTTAATCTTGTTAAAACATAAAACGTTGCCGGTAAACTACCCCTTTCTCTTAACCGATCTTCACCAAAATCAAAAGTCTTTCAGTTCTCTACAATTGAGGGATGCATGCAAAAAAAAATTTGATACTATTTGAATGTGCGGCAGCTATCGTTCGTCATGGAAACCTTTCTCTTGTACAATATAAAATGTTGCTGGTAAACTACCCCTTTCCCTTAACCTATCTTCACCAAAATCAACAAGCCTTGAGTTCTCTACAAATCAGGAATGTGTGCAAAAAATTTTCGATTCTCTTTGAATTTACGGCAGTTATCTTTCCTAAAAGAAAATTACCCTTGTTAAAACATAAAAGGTTGCTGGTAAACTACCCCTTTCCCTTAACCGATCTTCAACAAAATCAACATACAACGAGTACTGTGTAATTAAAAAGGTAAGCAAAAAAGTAGTTGATTCTTTTTGAATTTACGACAGTTATCGTTCGTCATATAAAAAATTACCCTTGTTAAAACATAAAATGTTGCCGGTAAACTACCCCTTTCCCTTAACCGATCTTCACTAACACCAACAGGTCTTGATTTCTCTAGAATTCAGGAACGTATGCAAAAAAGTAGATTATTCTGTTTGAATTTACGGCAGTTATCGTTGGTCATATAAAAAATTACCATTGTTAAAACATAAAATGTTACTGGTAAACTACCCCTTTTCCTTAAGCGATCTTCACTAACAACAACAGGTCGTGATAACTCTACAATACAGGGCTGTATGCAAAACATTATTTGATTCTGTTTGAATTTGCGGCTCTTATCGTTTGCCATAGTAAATACCTTGTTAAAATATAAAACGTTGCCGCTAAACTACCGCTTTCCCATAACCGATCTTCAACCAAATCAAAAAACCTTGAGTTCTGTATAACTCAAAAAGGTATTCAAAAGAGTATTTGATTCGTTTTGAATTTACGGCAGTTATCGTTCGTCATAGAAAAAATTACCCTTGGTAAAACATAAATAGTTGATGGTAAACTACCCTATTCTCTTAACCGATCTATACCAAAACAAGCAGGTCTTGAGAAATCAACAATACAGGGCTGTAGGCAAAACATTATTTGATTCTGTTCGAATTTTACGGCTGTTATCGTTTGCCATAGAAAAAAATTACCCTTGATAAGAAAAACGTTGCTCGTAAACTACCCCTTTCCCTTAACCGATCTTCACCAAAAACAATACGTCTCGAGTACTCTACAAATCATGGCTGTATGCAAAAACGTATTTGATTCTGTTTGAATTTTCGGCTTTTAACGTTTGCCATAGAAAATACCCTTTTAAAACATAAAACGTTGCTAGTAAACTACCCCTTTCCCTTAACCGATCTTCACCAAATCAATAGGTCCTGAGACCTCTACAATTCTGTAATGCATGCAAACAATTTATTGATTCTGTTGAAATTTGCGGCTTTTATCGTTTGCCATAGAAAATACTCTTGTTAAAATATACAATGTTGCTGGTAAGCTACCCCTTTCCATTAACCGATCTTCAACAAAATCAATATGACTTGAGTACTCTACAATTCAGGGCTGTATGCAAAACATTATTTGATTGTGTTTGAATTTGCGGCTTTTATCGTTTGCAATATAAAATACCCTTGTTAAACAAAAAATGTTGCCCGTAAACAACCCCTTTCCCTTAACCGATCTTCAACAAAATCAACAAACATTGAGTTCTGTATAATTCGAAAAGTTATGCAAAAGAGTAGTTGATTCTGTTTGAAATTACGGCAGTTATCGTTCGTCATATAAAAAATTACCCTTGTTAAAACATAAAATGTTACCGGTAAACTACCCTATTCCCTTAACCGATCTTCAACAAAATAAAACACGTCTTGAGAACTCTACAATTCAGGGCTGTATGCAAAACATAATTTGATTCTGTTTGAATTTGCGGCTCTTATCGTTTCCCATAGAAAATACCCTTGTTAAAAGAAAACGTTGCAGGTAAACTACCCCTTTTCCGATCTTCACCAAAAACTATTGTCTTGATAACTCTACAATTCAGGGCTGTATGCAAAAAATTATTTGATTCTGTTTGAATTTGCGACTTCTATCGTTTGGCATAGAAAAAATCTACAGACACTTTCCGAAAAACGACTTTTTCATGTTTTGAGTGTAGTACTATCAGAATCTGCAATGATCACGAACATAATTTTTTTTGCCATCACCATACTTTCATTACCTTAAGGAACATGGAAGTAAATATCGGTATAGGGAACCATACATGGCTTCCATGTTATAAGAATTATATTTAAAATCATTTACGAAATGAAATGTTTCCATAGAAACTACTACTTTCTACTTATTGCTTCAGCCTTAACCACAGTGCTGTGGTCACTAACGTATACCACCTCACGTTTTCGCACTCGATTTTCACTGATGATGGCAGTCGATGGACTACCGAAAAGTCTGGTTTTGCAGAAAACATTGGACTACGGCTAAACAGCCCGGGAAGGAATTTTAACAAAGAACTACTTCTCTGTTGCCGATAACATTGTACACATATAAAAAATTCTCCCCTCCCCTTCTACTATAATTTTCATTAATAGAAAATTTCCCCCACCCCGTTCACTTAACCTCTTCATTTATAGATATTTCTTCTACGTTTCTACAGTGGATTATTATTAGCTTATAATCAGGATACTTTATTTATCAAAATTAAGTACTTTACTCTTGTTAAAACATAAAACGTTGCCGGTAAACTACCCCTTTCTCTTAACCGATCTTCACCAAAATCAAAAGTCTTTCAGTTCTCTACAATTGAGGGATGCATGCAAAAAAAATTTGATTCTATTTGAATGTGCGGCAGCTATTGTTCGTCATGAAAACCTTTCTCTTGTACAATATAAAATGTTGCTGGTAAACTACCCCTTTCCCTTAACCTATCTTTACCAAAATCAACAAGCCTTGAGTTCTCTACAAATCAGGAATGTGTGCAAAAAACTTTCGATTCTCTTTGAATTTACGGCAGTTATCTTTCCTAAAAGAAAATTACCCTTGTTAAAACATAAAATGTTGCCGGTAAACTACCCCTTTCCCTTAACCGATCTTCACTAACACCAACAGGTCTTGATTTCTCTAGAATTCAGGAACGTATGCAAAAAAGTAGATTATTCTGTTTGAATTTACGGCAGTTATCGTTGGTCATATAAAAAATTACCATTGTTAAAACATAAAATGTTACTGGTAAACTACCCCTTTTCCTTAAGCGATCTTCACTAACAACAACAGGTCGTGATAACTCTACAATACAGGGCTGTATGCAAAACATTATTTGATTCTGTTTGAATTTGCGGCTCTTATCGTTTGCCATAGTAAATACCTTGTTAAAATATAAAACGTTGCCGCTAAACTACCGCTTTCCCATAACCGATCTTCAACCAAATCAACAAACCTTGAGTTCTGTCTAACTCAAAAAGGTATTCAAAAGAGTATTTGATTCGTTTTGAATTTACGGCAGTTATCGTTCGTCATAGAAAAAATTACCCTTGGTAAAACATAAATAGTTTATGGTAAACTACCCTATTCTCTTAACCGATCTACACCAAAACAAGCAGGTCTTGAGAAATCAACAATACAGGGCTGTAGGCAAAACATTATTTGATTCTGTTCGAATTTTACGGCTGTTATCGTTTGCCATAGAAAAAAATTACCCTTGATAAGAAAAACGTTGCTCGTAAACTACCCCTTTCCCTTAACCGATCTTCACCAAAAACAATACGTCTCGAGTACTCTACAAATCATGGCTGTATGCAAAAACGTATTTGATTCTGTTTGAATTTTCGGCTTTTAACGTTTGCCATAGAAAATACCCTTTTAAAACATAAAACGTTGCTAGTAAACTACCCCTTTCCCTTAACCGATCTTCACCAAATCAATAGGTCCTGAGAGCTCTACAATTCTGTAATGCATGCAAACAATTTATTGATTCAGTTGAAATTTGCGGCTTTTATCGTTTGCCATAGAAAATACTCTTGTTAAAATATAAAATGATGCTGGTAAACTACCCCTTTCCCTTAACCGATTTTCAACAAAATCAACAAACATTGAGTTCTGTATAATTCAAAAAGGTATGCAAAAAAGTAGTTGATTCTTTTTGAATTTACGGCAGTTATCGTTCGTCATAGAAAAAATTACCCTTGTTAAAACATAAAACGTTGTAAGTATACTACCCCTTTCCCCTATCCGATCTTCACCAAAATTAATAGACCTTGAATACTTAAAACTTCAGGAATGTATGGAAAAAATTATTTGATTCTCTTTTAATATGGGGCAGTTTTCATGCGTCAGAAAAATAAAATATCGGTATGGAGAACCATACATGAATTCCATGTTCTAAGATTTATATTTAAAATCATATTCAAAATGAAATATTACCATAGAAACTACTTCTTTCTACTAATTGCTTCAGCCTTAACCACAGTGCTGTGGTCACTAACGTATACCACCTCACGTTTTCGCACTCGATTTTCACTGATGATGGCAGTCGATGGACTGCCGAAAAGTCTCGTTTAGCAGAAAACATTGGACTACGGCTAAACAGCCCGGGAAAGAATTTTAACAAAGAACTACTTCTTCGTTGCCGATAACGTTGTACACATATAAAAAATTCCCCCCTCCCCTTCTATTAAATTTTTCATTAATAGAAAATTACCACCACCCCGATCACATAACCTCTTCATTTATAGACATATCTTCTACGTTTCTACAGTGGATTATTATGAGCTTATTATCAGGATACTTTATTATCAAAATTAAGTACTTTACTCTTGTTAAAACATAAAACGTTGCCGGTAAACTACCCCTTTCTCTTAACCGATCTTCACCAAAATCAATAGACTTTCAGTTCTCTAAAATTCAGGGATGCATGCAAAAAAAGATTTGATTCTGTTTGAATGTGCGGCAGTTATCGTTCGTCATGTAAACATTTTTCTTGTTACAATATAAAATGTTGCCGGTAAACTACCCCTTTCCCTTAACCGATCTTCACCAAAATCAACAGACCTTGAGTCGTCTACAAATGAGGAATGTGTGCAAAAATTTATTTGATTCTCTTTGAATTTACGGCAGTTATCGTACGTCATATGAACAATTACCCTTGTTAAAACATAAAATGTTGCTGGTAAACTACCCTATTCCCTTAAGCGATCTTCACCAAAATAAAGAGGTATTGAGAACTCTACAATTCAGGGTTGTATGCAAGAACGTATTTGATTCTGTTTGAACTTTCGGCTCTTATCGTTTCCCATAGAAATACCCTTGTTAAAACAATAAATGTTGCCGGTAAACCACCCCTTTCCCTTAACCCATCTTCAACAAAATCAACATACATTGAGATCTGTATAATTCAAAAAGCTATGCAAAAGAGTAGTTGATTCTGTTTGAAATGACGGCAGTTATCGTTCGTCATATACAAAATTACCCTTGCCAAAACATAAAATGTTACTGGTAAACTACCCTATTCCCTTAACCGATCTTCACCAAAATAAAGCAGGTCTTGAGAACTCTACAATTCAGGGCTGTATGCAAAACATTATTTGATTCTGTTTGAATTTGCGGCTCTTATCGTTTGCCATAGAAAATACCCTTTTTTAAACAAAAAATGTTGCCGTTAAACTAACTCTTTCCCTTAACCGATCTTCTACAAAATCAATAGGTCTTGAGTCCTCTACGATTCAGGGAACCATGCAAAACATTATTTGATTTTGTTAGAATGTACGGCGTTATCGTTCGTCATAGAAACAATTACCCTTGGTAAAACATTAAAGGTGGCCGGTAAACTACTCCTTTCCCTTAACCGATCTTCACCAAAATCAACATGCCTTCAGATATTTAGAAGCCAGGAACGTATGCAATATATTGTTTGATTCCATTTGAATTCAAGGCGGTTATCGTTCGTAAAAAAAAATTACCCTTGTTAAAACATAAAACGTTGGAAGTAAACTACCCCTTTCCCCTAACCGATCTTCACCAAAATTAACAGATCTTGATTGAGTACTTAAAACTTCAGGAATGTATGGAAAAATTATTTGATTCTCTTTTAATATGCGGCAGTTATCATGCGTCATAAAAATAAAATATCGGTATGGAGAATGATACATGAATTCCATGTTCTAAGATGTATATTTAAAATGAAATATTTCCATAGAAACTACTTCTTTCTACTTATTGCTTCAGCCTTAACCACAGTGCTGTGGTCACTGACGTATACCACCTCACGTTTTCGCACTCGTTTTTCACTGATGATGGCAGTCGATGGACTGCCGAAAAGTCTCGTTTTGCAGAAAACATTGGACTACGGCTAATCAGCCCGGGAAGGAATTTTAACAAAGAACTACTTCTTTGTTGCCGATAACGTTGTACACATGTAAAAAATTCTCCCCTCCCCTTTTACTATAATTTTCATTAATAGAAAATTACCGCCACCCCTTTCACCTACCCTCTTTATTTATAGATATTTCTTCTACGTTTCTACAGTGGATTATTATGAGCTTATTATCAGGATCCTTTAGTTATCAAAATTAAGTACTTTACTCTTGTTAAAACATTAAACGTTGCCGGTAAACTACCCCTTTCTCTTAACCGATCTTCACCAAAATCAACAGACTTTCAGTTCTCTACAATTCAGGGATGCGTGAAAAAAAATTTTTGATTCTGTTTGAATGTGCGGCAGTTATCATTCGTCATGAAAACATTTCTCTTGTTGCAATATAAAATGTTGCTGGCAAACTACCCCCTTCCCTTAACCGATCTTCACCAAAATCAACATACATTGAGTTGTCTACAAATCAGGAATGTGTACAAAAAATTATTTGATTCTCTTTGAATTTACGGCAGTTATCTTTCCTAAAATATTATACTTGTTAAAACATAAAATGTTGCTGGTAAACTACCCGTTTCCCTTAACCGATCTTCAACAAAATCAACAGACCAGGAGTACTCTATAATTAAAAAAGGTATGCAAAAAGTAGTTGATTCTGTTTGAATTTACGGCAGTTATCGCTCGTCATATAAACAATTACCCTTGTTAAAACATAAAATGTTGCTGGTAAACTACCCCTTTTCCTTAAGCGAACTTTACTAACACCAACAGGTCGTGAGAACTCTACAATACAGGGCTGTATGCAAAACATTAATTGATTCTGTTTGAATTTGCCGCTCTTATCGTTTGCCTTAGAAAAAAATTACCCTTGATAAGAAAAACGTTGCTGGTAAACTACCCCTTTCCCTTAACCGATCTTCACCAAAAACAATAGGTCTTGAGTACTCTACAAATCAGGTCTGTATGCAAAAACGTATTTGATCCTGTTTGAATTTGCGGCTTTTATGGTTTGCCGTAGAAAATACCCTTTTAAAACATAAAACGTTGCTGGTAAACTCCCCTTTCCCTTAACCGATCTTCACCAAAAACAATAGGTCCTGAGAACTCTACAATTCTGGGATGTATGCAAACAATTATTTGATTCTGTTGAAATTTGCGGCTTGTAACGTTTGCCATAAAAAATACCCTTGTTAAAATATAAAATGTTGCTGGTAAACTACCCCTTTCCCTTAACCGATCTTCAACAAAATCAATTTGTTTTGAGTACTCTACAATTCAGAGCTGTATGCAAAACAATATTTGATTCTGTTTGAATTTGCTGCTCATATCGTTTGCCATAGGAAATACCCTTGATAAAAAAAAAATGTTGCCGGTAATCTACCCCTTTCCCTTAACCGATCTTCAACAAAATCAACAGACATTGAGTTCTGTATAATTCAAAAAGTTATGCAAAAGAGTAGTTGATTCTCTTTGAAATTACGGCAGTTATCGTTCGTCATATAAAAAATTACCCTTGTTAAAACATAAAATGTTACAGGTAAACTACCCTATTCCCTTAACCGATCTTCACCAAAATAAAACATGTCTTGAGAACTCTATAATTCAGGGTTGTATGCAAAACATTATTTGATTCTGTTTGAATTTGCGGCTCTTATCGTTTGCCATAGAAAATACCCTTGTTAAAACAAAAAATGTTGCTGTTAAACTACCCCTTTCCCTTTACCGATCTTCACCAAAATCAATAGACTTTCAGTTCTCTACAATTCAGGGATGCATGGAAAAAATATTTGATTCTGTTTGAATGTGCGGCAGTTATCGTTCGTCATGAAAACATTTCTCTTGTTACAATATAAAATGTTGCTGGCAAACTACCCCTTTCTCGTAACCGATCTTCACCAAAATCAGCAGACCTTGAGTTGTCTACAAATCTGGAATGTGTGCAAAAAATTATTTGATTCTCTTTGAATTTACGGCAGTTATCTTTCCTAAAAAATTACCCTTGTTAAAACATAAAATGTTGCTGGTAAACTACCCCTTTCCCTTAACCGACTTCAATAAAATCAACAGACCAAGATTACTCTATAATTAAAAAAGGTATGCAAAAAAGTAGTTGATTCTGTTTGAATTTACGGCAGTTATCGTTCGTCATATAAACAATTACCCTTGTTAAAACATAAAATGTTGCTGGTAAATTACCCCTTCCCCTTAACCGATCTTCACTAACACCAACAGGTATTGAGTTCTCTAGAATTCAGGAACGTATGCAAAAAAGTAGTTGATTCTGTTTGAATTTACGGCAGTTATCGTTTGTCATATAAAAGATTACCCTTGTTAAAACATAAAATGTTGCTGGTAAACTACCCCTTTTCCTTAAGCGATCTTCACTAACACCAACAGGTCGTGAGAACTCTACAATACAGGTCTGTATGCAAAACATTATTTGATTCTGTTTGAATTTGCCGCTCTTATCGTTTGGCATAGTAAATACCTTGTTAAAATATAAAACGTTGCCGGTAAACTACCCCTTTCCCTTAACCGATCTTCAAACAAATCAACAAACCTTGTGTTCTGTATAACTTAAAAAGGTATGCAAAAGAGTAGTTGATTCGGTTTGAATTTACGGCAGTTATCGTTTGTCATAGAAAAAATTACACTTTTTAAAACATAAAATGTTGCTGGTAAACTACCATATTCCCTTAACCGATCTACACCAAAACAAGCAGGTCTTGAGAACTCAACAATACAGGGCTGTATGCAAAACATTAATTGATTCTGTTCGAATTTTTCGGCTGTTATCGTTTGCCATAGAAAAAAAGTACCCTTTATAAGAAAAACGTTGCCGTTAAACTACCTCTTTCCCTTAACCGATCTTCACAAAAAACAATGTATCTTGGGTACTCTACAATTCAGGGCTGTATGCAAAACATTATTTGATTCTGTTCGAATTTGCCGCTCTTATCGTTTGCCATATTAAATACCTTGTTAAAATATAAAACGGTGCCGGTAAACTACCCCTTTCCCTTAACCGATCTGCAACCAAATCGACAAACCTTGAGTTCTGTATAACCCAAAAATGTATGCAAAAGAGTAGTTGATTCGGTTTGAATTTACGGCAGTTATCGTTCGTCATAGGAAAATTACCCTTGTTAAAACATAAAATTTTGCTGTTAAATTACCCTATTCCCTTAATCGATCTTCACCAAAATAAAACAGGTCTTGAGAACTCTACAATTCAGGGCTGTATGCAAAACATTATTTAATTATGATTGAATTTGCGGCTCTTATCGTTTCCCATAGAAAATACCCTTGTTAAAACAAAACGTTGCAGGTAAACTACCCCTTTCCCTGAACCGATCTTCACCAAAAACAATTGTCTTGATAACTCTACAATTCAGGTCTGTATGCAAAAAATTATTTGATTCTGTTTGAATTTGCGACTTTTATCGTTTGCCAAAGAAAAAAATCTACAGACACAACAGACACACGCACTGACACTTTTCGATAAATGACTTTTTCATGTTTTGACTGTAGTACAATCAGAATCTGCAATGATCACGAACATGATTTTTTTTGCCATCACCATATTTCCATTACCTTAAGGAACATGGAAGTAAATATCTGTATGGAGAACCATACATGGCTTCCATGTTGTAAGATTTATATTTAAAATCATTTACGAAATGAAATGTTTCCATTGAAACTACTAGTTTCCACTTATTGCTTTCCTTAACCACAGTATTGTGGTCACTAACGTTGTAGAAAGACTGTTGTCTGGTCTTTAATATTGTATGTTAGAATTGGAATTGTAAGTTTTAATACTGTGTTTTAGCGAACGTATTTAGTGGTTCACTCGTTGTTATGAAAAGCGTCTGGTAGCCTGTGTGCCTTACGTGTCCCTTCTCACTCTTTTGTAACTCCCGATAGGCGCCAAATTGTTTTACGAGAAAACAAAAGTTTTTACCTGTATGGTTTGATAGTGCACTAGTGTAAATTTGAATCGTTCGCCGACTGGCAGGAAACCGATTCTCGTTTGAGTAGGGGAAAACGTGTTGCCAACTTGAATAATGTTGGTTACGTTGACTCACTGCTGTTAAACAAAACATACATAATATTCTCTATAAATAAATACTGGACAGTTGTTCTCGGTACACACTTTTTATTTAGGCTCTGACTGTTAATTTCTGTTAACGCTTTATACAAAATAGTAATGGATAGAATAATTTTAGCCTCGGCAATATATAGTCATTCACTCAGCGGATTGCTGGGTTGGCAGTACAATGTTTCTATTAGATGGAAGACAGCGTTGGTTATTATTTACAAAAATAAATCTGCCTATAGAGTCCTTTTAAGTACGATACAGAAGTTTTTATAACAAGATAACAAATTATAATATATCACTTAATGTTCGTGAGCATTAAAATCAAACAAGGTTTACTGTAATTTCAATGTGGTTGTGTTGAAATGTGTGACAGTGTCGTTGGTGTAGTACATAGGTTATCATTTGTTCAGTGTTTACAAGTTACTTTTTTATTTATCAATCCTTGAAAAATAATACTTAGAGTGATAGTGAGAGTTTCACGGTTTTGTTATAAATTTGAAAGAGAATTTGTTTTTTAGAAATCAATTAATTCAGCAATACTTAACGTTAGTAGATAGGAGGTGTATTGTCAGTAGTCAACGTAGGTTAATTGGTCAATGTCGAGTCTTCTTCCTTCAATCTTGGGCTTCATAGATGTCCGGCGTCTTCTTCTTGTTAAATTCCATATAGTACAGTCATCTGGATTAATTTTGAGCTGGTCCTTGGTCTAGGTTGATTGGAACGTCCTTTCATCGGTTGGTCTGGTCCTCCTTCATCAAATTCATCGAATGTAATTAATCTTCAGTATTACCCTTTAAGTATTAAATATTATTACCACTGTTCATATTTTGGTTCAAGGATTAATTTGACATCCAATACTATTGTTTTTACTTAGGTATCAACATTTTGACAGTTTTGATGATTTTGTTTATTTACACTGTTTTCTTAATTTGCATGATTACTATAATATTTCTGTCTTAACATGATTGTCTAATTGTATTTTATTGTTTATATGGCTTAGTCTTACTAATGTCAGTGTTGAATTCTCAAAATTGAAGTTTTTTGTAGTTTGACAGTTGGGAATTTGCCTAGGCTTAAACAGAAATTGGCTATTTTCCTTTAATTACTGATATTACATTTCATTTTCCCCTTGTATGGGTCCTGATTGGTTTTAATACATGATTTTGGTTATTTGTTCAATGGTTTTAAGTCTGTTCTGTAATTATGCGTGATTGTACTGTTTCATATTCTAGCTTGTCTATTGTCATAACTGCCTTTTAGTGTTATTGTGTTTGTCTGTATTTATCTTGTTTCTTGTTTGGTTTTTATTTGTTTTTTAACTCTTATTTCTCATTATTTATTACATAACATATAACATAGAATCTTATGGTTTAACAATTCCATAGATATAATTCTTATTCATTATAACATAATTATTTGAGACATAATTCTTATTCATTAAAACATACTTATTTACCTTTCATTACTGAAAATGTTCATTCTCATTACCTACTCATACTCTTTAATGAGTAATAATTATTACCTAGTGTTAACAAACAACATACATATAAACATTAGTTAAATCTGTGAATAAAATTATATTTCTTATTACTAATCTTATTTGACACTATGTCATTAACTTGATAATCTAATGATATTTTCCTATGCTTTTACTAAAATCTTATAATGATTATTAATTGTCTTTCCCTTATCAATTTTGGGTTAATAACATTTGTTTTTGTCTTTCAGTATTTCAGAAATTCTCTATACGGTGTATTGACACTCTAATAGTCTATTTTTCTTACTCTCATGTAATAATATGAGTTGTCACTGATAATCTTAAGTGATAAAATTTAAAACATGATAATTAGTCATTACTATTGATAACTTAAACCTACTACTTTTAGTTTATTTTGTTACATTTTGGTATCCACTTATATTGGCTTTTAACTATCACAGTCCTTCCTGTGTTTAGCCATTATTAGCTCTCACTCACCTTTTGCACTTATAAACTTTTATCACTGTCTTATCAGTGTTTATCACTATTAAGGGGGGTTATTTTCACTTTGGGGATATTAATAATAACACCTTGCACTCAATGTTTTAAGTGTTACTGGTGGGCAAAAATTAGTGTATTGCTTACTTAAAATTCTCTTTCTCATTTTTATTTTTACAATGTTCATCATCATTATAACTTACTATCTCTCACTCTATCTGGTTGGGTTATACAATTAATAGGTTTGTGTCGTGTTAGTTCGATTTGTCCTAGTTTACTCTATTTGTTTGGGTTAGTGTACCCTTCTACATTTTAAGTCCTTAACAAATAAATACTTCTAACTTTTAGACTACTTGTCTGTTTTTACAATCATCGTTATTTGATTAGTCTTTTTTCTTGGTTTAACACTAGTTTCGTACTCTTTCACTGTGTTTTTTTCACTTTGCCATATTTTATATATCACTTCCTTGGTGTTGTGGCTGATTATATCTTCACACTTTCATGCTAATTATTTATTCATCATTATTCTTATTATTTATACACTTTTACGTTAGTGTAGTGGCTAGTTCCAGTTATCACTTACTATTGTCATATTTTATTTTATATTCTTGGTCTTTGGGGCTGGTGCTACTCTCTCACTTACCATCTATTGGGTCATTGTGGTTAAATCGCCAGGTATTATCGTATTTAACATTTTGGTTCGTGGTTTGTTACTTTTTTATTATTAGAGGTTACTTTTCTGATTACCTTATGTGACGATTTCATTAATAAAAAAATAAAATAAATAATAAAATGGGAAATGTTAAAAGCTGAGAAATTTAAAATTTTAATAAATCGCACATTTAAACTAATTTTTATCACTATCATAAAAAATAATAATATTTAATAAAGAGTTTTAATAAAAAAAAAGGAATGCGAGCGTACTGATAGGGAAACCCTTATTAATTAACCCTGCTTAGACATGCGCCAACCGGAATTAACGTGAATACCGACCCATAAACAAACTAATAATCCTTGTAAATTGATATTAAATAGATAAATAAACAAGACCACAGTAGTGTACTATAATAAAGTCTGTAATAAAGAATATATTTGGATAATTAAAAGGTCACACTTTAACCCCTTAAATAGAGAATAAATCTGGAACTATTTTGTTGCGACGCGTAAACTCCGCGCGATTAACTGACCCGTCCTAACATAGTAATTCAATCGAGATGAAGCGCTCGCGTAGAAAACACACTCTTGAACCATGTCCCGGAGAACGACAAAATGTTTTTATTTAGAGGACAGATATAACAATGTGTAGCGAAAAGTAGTGGCAATTTAGTGTGCTAATAAGTTTAAATGTAAAAAACCAAAAGGAATAAATAACTGTAAGGGATGACATCTCATTTGTATAATTTGTAAGATGTCTATGCTGTTTTAAAATGATATGGTACGAGCTACCTAAAGTGAGAACTTTTATAAACAATAATGTGACGTGCGATTCTGCGACAAACAAGAACATTTACGGCACTTATACTACTAACGATGTTTAACTACTAGACTTCTGAGGACCTCAACGCTACTTCATTATGAACTAATCACTTCAAGAACTTCAACAGGAAAGTTAACTCCACGAAAGGTCAACCGCTGACGAACACCACAAGGACCAAGGACCCGGACATCGAGTAAACTTCTGGATTTCACAGGTGACACGGAGACTTGTCCTCCGTGATTAAATAAAATTCTAACAAATGAATTGTTAAAGACAGTTTAAATAAATATATAAAGACTCTAATGATAATCACTCTAGAAGATGTAGTATGTCTTAGAATTCAAAATATTTGTAGTACCAAGTAATGCTGATGTATATATATATAAAGCTTCACTGATACAAAATTTTTAGATTAAGTCCATTCTTCAAATGGCCCCCCTAATAGTATGATAGAATATGAATAAGTGAGCTTAACTCACAAACAAGTTTAAGGTCCCGGATCCGTGGATAATGCTAGCACTTATAAATCCATATGTTTTGAGTCCCTTATTTACAAAATCTTTTATAATTTGTAATCTTTTATTAAGAAAACCTTATGTGGGAATATTTATGTAGAGCTGTTGTAGTAATGGTTTAATAAAGAAATGTCGTTACTTTACACAAAAATATTGAGTGAATAAATCATCAGACCCCCATGTAAAAGTTCCTTTAGTTATAACTACAGCTGGTTTAATTAATAATTAAAAGTTAATTACGAGTATGGCAGCCCATGCAAATGATCTGAGGTAAGTATGCACAGGTTCCCGATGTTATAACGTAGGTGAGACGTTATAAGATGCGCCACTCTGCTATTGTTAGTTAAAATAGTTGCGAGCATCGTGACGCATATAAGATGCGCCACTCTGCTTATTTGTAAAAAAAAAAAAAAAAATTGTGTGCATCGTGACGCATATAAAATGCGCCACTCTGTTGATCTATTCACTCATGTACTTTAAAATATGTCTAAAATTTTAAATAAAATAAAAATGATAATTATTATTATAATAGTATAGTAAATAGGTAACTTTAATTGTGAATTAGATATAGGAGTTTACATTATGTTAACTTAACGCCACATGTATACGAAACAAAATCATGTACGTACTTGTCAAAAATTTCATTCATCAACGTGTCGGTTTGTCAACAAAATCTGACCGGTTAATTTCTTGTCCACGCCTGTTTGAAACTGTCCTAGTTACCTCCCGCAAAGTTGAGTTAGAGAATACCCAATCCTCTTCAATTGTTCTATTGTTATAAGAAGCGTGTATCATCCTGTGCCTAGTAACCAAGAATTTCCCCCTTAGTTGAAAGTATATTGATGCCTGTGTGAGATTTCTCTTTCTCTGAGATTTACTTCTCGCACTACCAACGTAAATTTTAAATGTGAACTAAAATCGTTTATTTGTATAAACAAGAAAGAGTAGTATAGAATTGAATACTAATAGTAGAATAAGTATTTGTAGTGACTCACATTTCAAAAATGGCTTTATTTAACCCCGATCTATTATTAAAAGATGAACTGTGCTGCGAAGCTATTTTACGCGGTTTACCTCACGCGAACGTAACAGTCTCTGAATTGCGCAAAACGTTACGCGAAAGTAGATCAGATATACCCTCGCAGTTAGATAGATTACGTGAACTCGATTATGACAGCGAACGAGAAACGTGTTATGCGAAGTATAGGGAACTGACGTTATTATCTCAAAACATTCACGACGAAAAATCACCTACAGTAATATTGCGCGTCACGCAACGAATAGAACATTTAACCCACCGGTTGAACAATTTATTGAACTGGCCCGACGTCACCATAATCCCTCCCGATGTGCAAAAATTTGCGGATGAGGCATTACATCAATTACCCACAATTATCAACGAATTGCGAAGAAAGTCCGACTCATCTAGAATGGAAGAAATTGAGCAATCCTTACAAAAGTTATATATTTCCCCGGTTCAATCTCCTACTTTAGAACACCCTCCCTCCACCGCGAACCACGAATCACCCATCGTATCGAAGATACAACCGACTCATGAACAACTACCTAGTAGAGAATTAAATACCCACACGATATCAGAACCCCCACAGCCTAGTGGTCACCATACTCGCACCAGTAAATATGCGATTACGACGCCTAACGCAGCAACAAATCCTTCGAAATGTATACCAAATGTAAATTTTAATGTAGACCTCTACGGAAAGATCACACACCCAGTAGAAAAAATTATTACAGAAATTCCCTACACTGATGGCTTAAGTATTACGAAACTGTTAAATTTCATCAGATACCTCCTGCAAATAAAAGATTTACAGCAACTGAACGATTAGCAAATCCTGCAAGTAATCCTACCCAAATGTAAACCACCATTACGAGATCGTGTACTGGAATCATTAAGCTCGACTCTTCCAGTAGAAGAACTTCATACTACCATAATAAAACATTTTATTCCCACGGGAATTTACGAGGAGATCAAAAGAAATACCGTACTTCGAGTGCAAGGAGCCCATGAAAGACTGGCCCACTATATTGCAGACATCAGAGAATCTTCACGACTACTGCAAGTCAACTGGAGTGAGAAACAATTGGTCGATACCATTCTAGTAGGCTTATCTGCAGAAGAACGCTCTCGATTAGCACTAGTAAATAGGCCCCACACTTTCGCAGATCTAGAACAATGTAGTATTCACTCTTCAAATGTATGGTACGCGGATCAGAACAGACATGCATCGCTATCCACTACACCACATAGAAAGGAAACGCAAGCCCTAGTCACAGATGCAAGAACTCAGCGCGAAAACGACCATTTTGTCGACCAACCAATCTTCATGACCATGGTAAGTCCAAGGAGCCTCAACCTCGACAGGAAACCAGTGAGACACCACGTAAAGAAAATGTATGCTATAACTGCGGGAAACCTGGACACATCAGTAGAAACTGTAAACGGAAACAGTACTATCAAAAAACTCCTTATCCAAAAAACATGTAAGGCAGGGAGATCCGAAATCCTGTGTCTTCGGCAGCATCGTGAAAACAGGTAAACCCCTGAGAGACAACAAATTAAAACAAAATACAAATAACAAGAGAAAATTAGACCCCTATGTTAGAAAATTTATTGATAAATGTAACGCTATTAATAAATGTGATTTCAGTAAGTGTCAATTACCGACATACAAGTTGACCTCGGTGTTACATCCACCCTCGGATTAATTGATTCTGGATCAACGCGAAGTTTAATTAGTCAACAACTAGCCGATAAATTATTTAAACACAACTTAGTTAAACGCAGTCAATCGGTGAATATTAGATGCGCTACAGCTAATAAACAAAATTTAATGATAAAACTTATCATCACGTTTAAAGTAAAAATTAAAAATCTAACGTAGTATTTTCCAATGTTGGTATGCGACGAGTTAGGACCCGAGTTAATATTGGGAGCTGATTTTATCAGTAAAACAGGAATAATTCTAGATATTGTAACGAGTAAAACAGGTCGTGTGTATGTGTACTTCCTTAAAGCCCCTCGTTGGGTTCGTCAATATGTAACGAGTAACTAGGGTCGTACCTGTTAAAATGTATCACACTTGTTTATTTTGTGTATTAGTGTGAATGTAGTGTGTTTGCCTCACACTGGTCGTTACATAAATCGACGTCACTACTGGAATCCGTAGCGTTGTCAATGTCACCAGTACAACCTACCTGTTAATTCATAGGGATTACGATTCCCGGGTGGCGCCAAATTGTTTTTGTTAAAACAATTAAAACATCTAATTTTTAAGGTAATACGTGGTATTAGCATGGACAGCTGTGGCGTTCGAATTATTCCCGCTGCTACACAGGTTGTCGACTCGGCCACTCGTGATAAGCGCTAGTTGGCTATGACTTAAAACTTCGCTAACACACATATATTTACAAAAAATCCTATGAAATAACAAGATAGTAATGTTCTGTACTGCGTTTTTTAATACACATTTAATTATCAATAAATATGACAATTGAATCATAAACAAATTTATAATATTATGCTCCGGCTTAGAGCTTGAAACACAAAATATCTCAGGTTGGCAAAATTGATTTCAAAACACTATCGTTCAGTTACTTTTAACAAATTACTCTGTTTTTTAAAATCTGGAGTTCTTTTGATCATGAAAATAGACATAAACGTTGATTACATGAAAAGAAAGTACACTACTATACCTTATATGTACTTAGGATTTATAATGTGTTTGTACAATTTGTTCAGTAGTGTCGTATTTCTGTTACAGTAGTTATGTTCACAAATAAGGTTATCTTTATAATTGTTTTTTAATGTAAGTAAATTATGCCTTTACCTTTGAAAGAAAGTACTACTTTTTAAATAGTGAGAAATTTTATCATTTGAAAATAATTTAAGTAATTTGGGGTTTTTTGGGAGTAAGAAATTATTCGGTACTTATCAGTTCATCTCACGTTGTCTGTATCGTCATCAGGATAGGCGTCTATTTTTCGAATTTGGGCTGGTTGAAGGCTTCCAACATCTTCTTCAAACTGGTCTGGGTTTTTTCGTTAATTAGTTTATTTAATTTCGTTCCTGGACATCATTAATTCTGTATAGATCGACGTCACTTCATATTGGGTTATCTTGGTTCACCGATTCGAACTTTTATGACTGTTTAATTAAAATTTTAGTTTGTCCAATTTCTCGTGTGGCGTACACACGCTTCGTTTTTTCAGCGTCTCTCTAATTTAACGGAAAAATAAGCCCTCAAACGTCTCGTTGTCATAGTAACCAATAATTCAATGCTTGGTTAATTACTCCTTACGTACATTGTTAGAAATATTTGAATTTTTATTCAAATTTATTAAGTATTTTCCTAATGATTTTATTCCCTTATAATTCCTTTGGGATAATAAATGACATCACTATTATTTTTCTTTCCTTTCAAAGTTTACAATGATACCTCATAAGGTCATATTCTGTTACACTTTAACTATAGTCTAATTATTTGACATTTCATAAATAACATATCTTTCTTGAATTCAATTATTACAATAATATTTCTGTGTTGAAATAACTGATATATAATTACTGTCCATTCACTGTTCTTAGATTAGTAAGATTTTTTGTGAAATTGATACAATTTGCATTTGAATGTCTTTGGCAGTTAACTGTTTTCATAGTTACAAACAGCCATGATTGTTTTCTAGTGTATTTCCTTTTTAAATTACATTCTGAATTCAGCCTGATGGGCTTCACTTATTTGTTTGTGTTTTAATTACTATTCGACATACATTTTCATTACTCTTCATTTAAAATATAATAGTTATGTTTATGGACTGTAAGTCCCTTTCAGCCATATTCCTTCTTTAACATTGAATCAACTATTCTTTACAAGTCATAAATTATTCTTAGTACTAACATTGATTTCTTTCTTGTCTTATAAACTAGGGTGATAAACATCGTCACTTTCTCTAATATTATGAAGGTTAATTCCCCTTTCAACATGGGGTGTTGTATTCTTCACAATTTTAATCTTTAACAACAAACTTTACTTCTATCCTATCACGCCATGTTAACGCAAGTTATTGTACTGGGCTTTCTCCCTGAATATTATCACAAGCTTCCTTAATATTAATTTTAAATACTATTTTTAATTACTTCTAGGTATATCACTAATTAAAATCTCACTCCAATCATTGGTGGTTTATCAATGTTTTACAGAGTGTCTATTTACTTAGCATTCTATTTTGAATGTTTCACATCCACTTTCACTATTTTTTAGGGCATTTACACTTCACTAAAGCACTTCACTTTGGTTCACTGCTTTGTAATTAGTGTTATTTAATGGGTAATCCCTATACTTTCTCCTACCATTTCTCACTATTTTGTTTTAGTATTATATTTACTATAAACAATATTAGGCTAGTAGTGTTTTGGTTGAATCTAACCTTTCTGACAGGGTTAGTGTACTTTTCCTATACTACATTGCTTTACAATTGTATTGTCTTAAAAATGGGTACATATGTTATATTAATAATAATAATAACATTGGTTTCATTAATATATAATTATTCAAGGTTTATTGACCGTATTCTATCTCTAAACCTACAATCTTTCCCTTTTATATATGTGTGTTAGTTTCCCCTTGGGTTTTATCTGTCTCCTCTTCATTCTTCCTCTTCTTCTTTTTCAGTCCGGTTCGGTTCTCCTCTTCTTCTCTTCTGGTTTAAATTCTGTTTATTTGTATGGATCTGTCCTCTTCTTCTGGTTCTTCTTTAGTTCTGTGTCCATCATTGTTTTGTCTATCATATTTTTCTTAAGTATATTACGTGGTTCCCTTCTTTATGTTTGTGTTTTCGGCTCAATCACTTGGGTTGGGTAATATCGTTGTACGTCTTGTCAAAGTATTTACATTTTAATCATTTTTTACACATTTTATTTCATATGAAGTAATTTTATATCAAGAATTATCTTTTTTATCACTGGTACGAGATTTGGCTTAATTGTATCGTTACAATATTCACGATGAGAAATTTTATTTTGGATTCGATCGTTCACAAAAATATAGTTTGGATGATAATGCGAATAACAGAGAAAGTACTGGAACAACTTCTACACATCTAGAACATCACGAGTCTGAATTAGGCCATCTGGAAAGTAAAGATAGACGGAAAATGCAGACATTAATAGAACAGTTCTCCAACGTTAGGACTGACGAACCTGATAGAGTACAAAATCAATTTGAGCGACAATAAAGTAATACGTTTAGCCCCATACAAGTTATCACCTCCAAAAATGGAAGCAATGAGGAACCAAATTAACAAATTATTAGAACAAGGAGTCATCGAACCCTCTACTTCATCTTATTCATCACCCGCGTTTTTAGTAACAAAAGGTCTAAAAAGTGACTAGTGACTAGTCCACTAGTTGTGGACTACAGGCAACTAAATAAACGGATAGAATTCGAGTCTATACCACTTCCCGACATCCACAGTGCTTTTCATTATTTTACAAAAGCGAAAGTTTTTACCATCATGGATCTAAACCAGGCATTTCACCAGATACCCCTCTCGGAAGAATCAAAACGTCTAACCGCATTTGCCGTCCCTTTCAACCTTTACCAATTTACGAGAGTACCCTTTGGAATATCCCAAGGTAGTTCTGTATGTAGCCGATTATTAGAAAAATTATTTCATGATATAAAATTTAAATATGTGTATCACTACCTAGATGACATCGTTATTTACAGTGAATCAATTGACCAACATCTTAAACATCTACGTGAAGTACTATCCCGGTTGGAGAAAGCTGGATTAACCGTAAACCCCAGTAAAGTAAATTTTGCTGTCACACAATTTTCATTTTTAGGTCACATCGTAAAAGCCAACGGAAAGGTAAGCATAGACCCCGAGCGAACCCGTGCGATCAGAGAATTTTTACCACCGCGGGATGCTAAAGGAATAGCTCGATTTTTGGGAATGATATATTATTTCCACAAGTATATCCCTCATCTAGCCGAAAGTGCAGCACCTCTGAATGCTTTAAGAAAGAACGGAGCTAAATTTGAGTGGAATGTGCAACACCAAACTGCATTCGAGAAACTAAAAGGAAGCATCATATCACCCCCAGTACTACAATTAGCCGATTTTACAAAACCTTTGTAGTGCAGACAGACAGTTCAAGTGTAGCCCTAGGTGCAGTAATATACCAGGAAGTAGATAACTCTATACTACCTATTAGTTACGCTTCACGCACCCTGACAGATCAAGAAAAGAAATACTCCGCATACGAATTAGAATGTTTAGCTATCGTTTTCGCTTTTGAGAAGTTCAAACCCTTTTTAGATTTTCTGTTAGAAACGGATAATCAAGCATTATCTTGGCTACTAAATCACCCAAAACAGTTAGGTCGTATCGAAAGATGGGTATTAAGATTAAATTGTTATAAATTTAAAGTACAACATATTAGAGGCACCCAAAACGTAGTTGCCGATACACTGTCACGTATGTTCCAGCCGACTAGTAAAACATACGAAAACAAGGAGACTAGAGAAACGCCGATTATCAATACTTTAATTACCGAATTTCCTCTTGCAATTACGGACTTAGCCCAGTATCAACAACAAGACCCCCGTTTAAGACCAATTATAGAACAACTCGACAAAGGAAATAAGTCAGAAAAATACATATTGAGTAAGAGAGTATTATGTTATAGAATAGCGAACGGAAAATATTTACGAATAATCGCCCCTAATATTATTAAACCTATGTTGATGGAATACTACCACTCTTCCACCATTGGAGCACATATGGGAATAAATAAAACAATACATCGAATTCGTAAAGAATATCACTGGGAAAATATGAACAGTGAGATAGCTAATTTCGTGAAAAGGTGTAAGTTGTGTGCACTCAGCAAACCAGCGAGAAACAGCCAAATAAGTCAATTAATCTCAGAAATTCCTGCTACCCCGTTCTCCAAAATTTATTTAGACTTTTCAGGACCCTACCCGCGTTCTAAATCAGGAAATACCATGCTACTCATTTGCGTAGATTCTTTCACCAAATTTGTCTGGATGTATCCCATGCGGCGAGCGTGAGCATCGACCACAGTAAGTATATTACAGAATAGATTATTTAGAGTTCGGTACACCCGTACATCTAGTGTTGGATAACGGACCCCAGTTTAAGTCAAAGGAATTCAGGAACATGTGTTTCAAATTAGGGATAGACCACATTACCACTACAGAGTATCGTCCGCAAGGTAATATAGCTGAAAGGAATTTGCGAAACCTAAAATCTGCTTTAATAGCCTACCATGCAAACGACCATACGTCTTGGGACCAGAACCTATCCTGGATACAATTCGCCTTTAATTCAGCCTATCATGAAGGACATAAGTCTACACCATTCGAATTATTGTTTAAATACAAACCTAACCACCCATTATCCACTAAGTGGAAATTACATGAGTTACTACCCCTTGAAATTAGGGATAAAAATATAAAGAAAATCTGGAATGAAGCTCGCGCTAATTTACGAGAAACTTAACGAAATCGCGGAAATATCACAAGCGAAATAATAATAACAATGTAGTAAAGTACCAAATCGGTGACTTAGTAATGTATAAAACACACCCTACGAGTAGTGCAATCGATAAGACCACCTCCAAGCTATCATACCGATGGTGCGGTCCTTATCAAATTCACAAATACTTAACTCCAGTAACTGTAGCCCTGTACGAACCCTCTACTCTAAAATATGTACGAAGAACACATATTTCGCAGATAAAGCGTTGTCACGAAAAAGAAAATGGTAGAGTGCAAGCAAAATAAATGTAGTAAAAAGGTATATGTCTTGTACTCAACTGGTAAAGAGTACTTGAGTAACCATTGGCTACCTAATCGTATAAATAGGTACGAGGCCTGATCAACCTTGAATCCTATTCATCGAAAGTAGAGAAAAGTGAGAAGTCAGCTGACATCGAATTTAAGTAATAATTAAGTAATAAATTACTTAAAGAGTAATTCTATAACAAGAGTAACTCACAAACTAAAGAAAAACCCGGTAGTAGTCGTAAGTAGTGGATTTAAGAAGAATTTAGTATCTTTACGATATATTTTATAATGTGTGAATTTTATGTAGTATAAGAATTAGACTGTAAGGTATTGTATATATATTGATAATAAGAATAAGCAAGTCGAGAGTGATAATAACTGTGTAATGGATGGCATCTCATTTGTATAATTTGTAAGATGTCTATGTTGTTTTAAAATGATATGGTACGAGCTCCCTAAAGTGAGAACTTTTATAAATAATAATGTGACGTGCGATTCTGCGACAAACAAGAACATTTACGGCACTTATACTACTAACGATGTTTAACTACTAGACTTCTGAGGACCTCAACGCTACTTCATTATGAACTAATCACTTCAAGAATTTCAACAGGAAAGTTAACTCCACGAAAGATCAACCGCTGACGAACACCACAAGGACCAAGGACCCGGACATCGAGTAAACTTCTGGATTTCACAGGTGACACGGAGACTTGTCCTCCGTGATTAAATAAAATTCTAACAAATGAATTGTTAAAGACAGTTTAAATAAATATAAAGACTCTAATGATAATCACTCTAGAAGATGTAGTATGTCTTAGGATTCAAAATATTTGTAGTACCAAGTAATGCTGATGTATATATATATAAAGCTTCACTGATACAAAATTTTTAGATTAAGTCCATTCTTCAAATGGCCCCCCTAATAGAATGATAGAATATGAATAAGTGAGCTTAACTCACAAACAAGTTTAAGGTCCCGGATCCGTGGATAATGCTAGCACTTATAAATCCATATGTTTTGAGTCCCTTATTTACAAAATCTTTTATAATTTGTAATCTTTTATTAAGAAAACCTTATGTGGGAATATTTATGTAGAGCTGTTGTAGTAATGGTTTAATAAAGAAATGTCGTTACTTTACACAAAAATATTGAGTGAATAAATCATCAGCCCCCATGTAAAAGTTCCCTTAGTTATAACTACAGCTGGTTTAATTAATAATTAAAAGTTAATTACGAGTATGGCAGCCCGTGCAAATGATCTGAGGTAAGTATGCACAGGTTCCCGATG
Organism: Magicicada septendecula; assembly: GCA_034769895.1. Lineage (NCBI taxonomy): Eukaryota > Metazoa > Arthropoda > Insecta > Hemiptera > Cicadidae > Magicicada > Magicicada septendecula. The sequence goes on from CM068367.1 coordinate 733,428,029, forward strand.
TTATAACGTAGGTGAGACGCTATACTTAATACGTTTGACCGTGTTATTGATTATGAATCAGCCATTCTTGAATCTCTGATTCATCCTTTTTTATTCTAGTGTTAATTATATAAAATAACATATTTTGTTATGTATCTTCATTATTGTTAGGGAAGATATGTACCATTACAACGTATACCACCACACGTTATCGCACCAAACGTTGCAGGTAAACTACCCCTTTCTCTTAACCGATCTTCACCAAAATCAATAGAATTCAGTTCTCTACAATTCAGGGATGCATGCAAAAAAAAATTTGATTCTGTTTGAATATGCGGCAGTTATCGTTCGTCATGAAAACTTTTCTCTTGTTACAATATAAAATGTTGCTGGTAAACTACCCCTTTCCCTTAACCGATCTTCACCAAAATCAACAGGCCTTGAGTTCTCTACAAATGAGGAATGTGTGCAAAAAATTATTTGATTCTCTTTGAATTTATAGCAGTTATCTTTCTTAAAAAAAATGCCCTTGTTAAAACATAAAATGTTGCTGGTAAACTACCCTTTTCCCTTAACCGATCTTCACTAACACCAACAGGTCTTGAGTTCTCTAGAATTCAGGAACGTATGCAAAAAAGTAGTTGATTCTGTTTGAATTTACGGCAGATATCGTTTGTCATATAAAAAATTACCCTTGCTAAAACATAAAATGTTGCTGGTAAACTACCCCTTTTCCTTAAGCGATCTTCACTAACACCAACAGATCGTGAGAACTCTACAATACAGAGCTGTATGCAAAACATTATTTGATTCTGTTTGAACTTTCGGCTCTTATCGTTTGCCATAGTAAATACCTTGTTAAAATATAAAACGTTGCCGGTAAACTACCCCTTCACCTTAACCGATTTTCACCAAAAACAATAGGTCTTCAGTACTCTACAAATCAGGGCTGTATGCAAAACATTATTTGATTCTGTTTGAATTTGCGGCTCTTATCGTTTGCCATAATAAATACCATTGTTAAAACAAAAAACGTTGCCGGTAAACTACCCCATTCCCATAACCGATCTTCAACAAAATAAACAGACATTGAGTTCGGTATAATTCAAAAAGTTATGCAAAAGAGTAGTTGATTCTGTTTGAAATTACGGCAGTTATCGTTCGTCATATAAATGTTACCCGTGTTAAAACATAAAATGTTACAGGTAAACTACCCTATTCCCTTAACCGATATTCACCAAAATAAAACATGTCTTGAGAACTCTAAAATTCAGGGCTGTATGCAAAACATTATTTGATTCTGTTTGAATTTGCGGCTCTTATCGTTTGCCATAGAAAATACCATTGTTAAAACAAAACGTTGCTGGTAAACTACCCCTTTCCCTTAATCGATCTTCACCAAAAACAACAGGTCTTGAGGACTCAACAAATGAGGGCAGTTTGCAAAAAATTATTTGATTCTGTTTGAATTTGCGGCTGTTATTGTTTGCCATAGGAAATACCTTTGTTAAAACATAAAAAGGTTGCAGGTAAAATACCCCTTTCTCTTAACCGATCTTCACCAAAAACAATTGTCTTGATAACTCTACAATTCATTGCTGTATGCAAAAAATTATTTGATTCTGTTTGAATTTGCGACTTTTATCGTTTGCCATAGAAACAAATCTAACACACCAGACACTCACAGGGACACTTTTCGAAAAAATGACTTTTTCATGTTTTGAATGTAGTACAATCAGAATCTGCAATGATCACGAACATGATTTTTTTTGCCATCACCATACTTCCATTACCTTAAGGAACATGGAAGTAAATATCGGTATGGAGAACCATACATGGCTTCCATGTTCTAAGATTTATTTAGAATCATTTACGAAATGAAATGTTTCCATAGAAACTACTACTTTCCACTTATTGCTTCAGCCTTAACCACAGTATTGTGGTCACTAACGTATACCACAACACGTTATCGCACTCGATTTTCACTGATGATGGCAGTCGACGGCACTGCTGAAACGTCTGGTTTTGCAGAAAAAATTGGACTACGGCCAAACAGCCCGGGAAGGAATTTTAACAACAAACTACTACTTTGTTGCCGACAACGTTGTACACATATAAAAATTATCCCCTCCCCTTCTACTATAATTTTAATTAATAGAAAATTACTCCCACCCCGTTCACCTAACCTCTTCATTTATAGATATTTCTTCTACGTTTCTACAGTGGATTATTATGAGCTTATTATCAGGAAACTTTATTTATCAAATTTAAGTAATTTACTCTTGTTAAAACATAAAACGTTGCAGGTAAACTACACCTTTCTCTTAATCGATCTTCACCAAAATCAATAGACCTTCAGTCCTATACAATTCAGGGATGCATGCAAAAAAATATTTTATTCTGTTTGAATGTGCGGCTGTTACCTTTCGTCATGAAAACATTTCTCTTGTTACAACATAAAATGTTGCTGGTAAACTACTCCTTTCCCTTAACCGATCTTCACCAGAAACAACAGGCCTTGAGTTCTCTACAAATCAGGGAAGTATGCAAAAAAATATTTGATTCTCCTTTAATTTACGGCAGTTATCTTTCGTCATAAAAGAAATTACCCTTGTTAAAACATAAAATTTTGCTGGTAAACTACTCCTTTCCCTTAACCGATCTCCACAAAATCAACAGAACTTGAGTTCTCTATAATTCACAAAGGTATGCAAAAACGTATTTGGTTCTGTTTGAATTTACGATAGTTATCGTTCGTCATAAAAAATTACCCCTGTTAAAACATAAAATGTTGCTGGTAAACTACCCCTTTCCCTTAACCAAGCTTCACCACAACCAATGGGTCTTGAGAACTCTACAATACAGGGCTGTATGCAAAACATTACTAGATTCTGTTTAAATTTGCGGCTGTTATCGTTTGCTATAGAAAAATATCGGTATTGAGAACCATACATGGCTTCCATGTTCTAAGATTTATATTTAAAATCAGTTACGAAAGGAAATGTCTCATAGAAACTACTAAAACTACTACTTTCCACTTATTGCTTCAGCCTTAACCACAGTATTGTGGTCACTAACGTATACCACCACAGGTCATCGCACTCGATTTTCACTGATGATGGCATTCGGCGACACTGCTGAAACGTCTGGTTTTGCAGAAAAATTTGGACTACGGCGAAACAGCCCGGGAAGGATTTTTAACAACAAAATACTACTTTGTTGCCGATAACGTAGTACACATATAAAAATTATCCCCTCCCCTTTCAAATATAATTTTCATTTATAGAAAATTACCCCCACCCCGTTCAACTAGCCTCTTTATTTATAGATATTTCATATACGTTTCTACAGTGGATTATTAAGATCTTCTTATCACGATACTTTATTTATCAAAAGTAAGTACTTTAGTCTTGTTACAACAAAAAATGTTTCTGGTAAACTACCCTTTCGCCGCAACCTATCTTCACCAAAATAAACAAGCTTTGCGTTCTCTACAGTTTAGTGATGTAGCAAAATATTATTTGATTATGATTGAATTTATGGCAGTTATCGTTCGTCATAGACATAATTATCCTTGTTATCACATAAAAGGTTGCCGGTAAACTACCCCTTTCTCTTAACTGATCTCCACCAAAATCAATCGGTCTTGGGTCCTCTACAATTCTAGGAACCATGCAAAACATTATTTGATTCTGTTAGATTGTACGGCAGTTATCGTTCGTCATAGTAACCATTACTCTTGTTAAAACATTAATGGTGGCAGGTAAACTTCCCCTTTTCCTTAACCGATCTTCACCAAAATCAACACGCCTTCAGATATTTAGAGGTCAGGAAAGTTTTGCAAGGAATTGTGTTTGACTCCCTTTGAATTTAAGGTAGTTATCGTTCGTCCTAGAAAAAATTACCCTTGTTAAAACATAAAACGTTGGAAGTAAACTACCCCTTTCCCCTAACCGATCGTCACCAAAATCAACATACCTTGAGTACTTAAAATATCAGGAATGTATGGAAACAATTATTTCATTCTCTTTTAATATGCGGCAGTTATCATGCGTCATAAAAATAAAATATCGGTATGGAGAACCATACATGACTTCCATGTTCTAAGATTTATATTTAAAATCATATTGAAAATGAAATATTTCCATAGAGACTACTTCTTTCTACTTATTGCTTCAGCCTTAACCACAGTGCTGTGTTCACTAACGTATACCACCTCACGTTTGGCACTCGATTTTCGCTGATGATGGCAGTCGATGGACTGCCGAAAAGTCTGGTTTTGCAGAAAACATTGGACTACGGCTACACAGCCCGGGAAGGAATTTTAACAAAGAACTACTTCATTGTTGCCGATAAAGTTGTACACATATAAAAAATTCTCCCCTCCCCTTCTACTATAATTTTCATTAATAGAAAATTACCCCCACCCCGTTCACCAATCACCTTCATTTATAGATACTTCATCTCCGTTTCTACAGTGGATTATTATGAGCTTCTTATCAGGATACGTTATTTATCAAAATTAAGTACTTTACTCTTGTTAAAACATAAAATGTTGCTGGTAAACTACCCCTTACTCATAACCGATCTTCACCAAAATCAATAGACCTTCAGTCCTCTGCAATTCAGAGATGCGTGCAAAAAAATATTTGATTCTGTTTCAATGTGCGTCAGTTATCGTTCGTCATGAAAACATTTCTCTTGTTACAACATAAAATGTTGCTGGTAAACTACTCCTTTCCCTAAACCGATCTTCACCACAATCAACAGGCCTTGAGTTCTCCACAAATCAGGAATGTATGCAAAAATTATTTGATTCTCTTTGAATTTACGGCAGTTATCTTTCGTCATAAAAGAAATTACCCTTGTTAAAACATAAAATGTTGCTGGTAAACTACCCCTTTCCCTTAACCGATCTTCACAAAATCAACAGACCAGGAGTACTGTATAATTAAAAAAGGTATGCAAAATCGTATTTGATTCTGTTTGAATTTACGGCAGTTTTCGTTTGTCATATAAAAAATTACACTTGTTAAAACATAAAATGTTGCTGGTAAACTACCCTATTCCCTTAACCGATCAACACCAAACAAGCAGTTCTTGAGAACTCAACAATATAGGGTTGTATGCAAAACATTATTTGATTCTGTTCGAATTTTTCGGCTGTTATCGTTTGTCATAGAGAACAATTACCCTTGATAAGAAATACGTTGCCGGTAAACTACCCCTTCCCCTTAACCGATCTTCACCAAAATCAACAGGCCTTCAGATAGTTAGAAGCCAGGAAAGTATGCAGTATATTGTTAGATTCCATTTGAATTTAAGGCAGTTATCATTCGTCATAGAAAAAATTTCCCTTGTTAAAACATAAAACGTTCGAAGTAAACTACCCCTTTCCCCTAACCGATCTTCACCAAAATCAACAGACCTTGAATACTTAAATCTTCAGGAATGTATGGAAAAAATTATTTGATTCTGTTTTAATATGCGGCAGTTATCATGCGTCATAAAAATAAAATAACGGTATGGAGAACCATACATGACTACCATGTTCTAAGATTTATAATTAAAATCATATTCGAAATGAAATATTTCCATAGAAACTACTTCTTTCTACTTATTGCTCCAGCCTTGACCACAGTGCTGTTGATACTAACGTATACCACCTCACGTTTTCGCACTAGATTTTCACTGATGATGGCAGTCGATGGAGTGCCGAATAGTCTGGATTTGCAGAAAACATTGGACTACGGCTAAAAAGCCCGGGAAGGAATTTTAACAAAGAACTACTTCTTTGTTGCCGATAACGTTGTACACATATAAAATATCTCCCCTCCTCTTCTACTATAATTTTCATTAATAGAAAATTACCCCCACCCCGTTCACTTAACCTCTTCATTTATAGATATTTCTTCTACGTTTCTACAGTGGATTATTATGAGCTTCTTATCAGGATACTTTATTTATCAAAATTAAGTAATTTAGTCTTGTTAAAACATAAAACGTTGCAGGTAAACTACCCCTTTCTCTTAACCGATATTCACCAAAATCAATAGAATTCAGTTCTCTACAATTCAGGGATGCATGCAAAAAAAAAAATTGATTCTGTTTGAATATGCGGCAGTTATCGTTCGTCATGAAAACATTTCTCTTGTTACAATATAAAATGTTGCTGGTAAACTACCCCTTTCCATTAAACCGATCTTCACCGAAATCAACAGGCTTTGAGTTCTCTACAAATGAGGAATGTGTGCAAAAAATTATTTGATTCTCTTTGAATTTATAGCAGTTATCTTTCTTAAAAAAAAATGCCCTTGTTAAAACATAAAATGTTGCTGGTAAACTACCCTTTTCCCTTAACCGATCTTCACTAACACCAACAGGTCTTGAGTTCTCTAGAATTCAGGAACGTATGCAAAAAAGTAGTTGATTCTGTTTGAATTTACGGCAGATATCGTTTGTGATATAAAAAATTACCCTTGCTAAAACATAAAATGTTGCTGGTAAACTACCCCTTTTCCTTAAGCGATCTTCACTAACACCAACAGGTCGTGAGAACTCTACAATACAGAGCTGTATGCAAAACATTATTTGATTCTGTTTGAACTTTCGGCTCTTATCGTTTGCCATAGTAAATACCTTGTTAAAATATAAAACGTTGCCGGTAAACTACCCTTCACCTTAACCGATCTTCACCAAAAACAATAGGTCTTGAGTACTCTACAGATCAGGGCTGAATGCAAAACATTATTTGATTCTGTTTGAATTTGCGGCTCTTATCGTTTGCCATAATAAATACCATTGTTAAAACAAAAAATGTTGCCGGTAAACTACGCCATTCCCATAACCGATCTTCAACAAAATAAACAGACATTGAGTTCGGTATAATTCAAAAAGTTATGCAAAAGAGTAGTTGATTCTGTTTGAAATTACGGCAGTTATCGTTCGTCATATAAAAATTACCCTTGTTAAAACATAAAATGTTACCGGTAAACTACCCTATTCCCTTAACCGATCTTCACCAAAGTAAAACATGTCTTGAGAACTCTAAAATTCAGGGCTGTATGCAAAACATTATTTGATTCTGTTTGAATTTGCGGCTCTTATCGTTTGCCATAGAAAATACCATTGTTAAAACAAAATGTTGCTGGTAAACTACCCCTTTCCCTTAATCGATCTTCACCAAAACCAACAGGTCTTGAGGACTCAACAAATGAGGGCTGTTTGCAAAAAATTATTTGATTCTGTTTGAATTTGCGGCTGTTATTGTTTGCCATAGGAAATACCTTTGTTAAAACATAAAAAAATTGCAGGTAAAATACCCCTTTCTCTTAACCGATCTTCACCAAAAACAATTGTTTTGATAACTCTACAATTCATTGCTGTATGCAAAAAATTATTTGATTCTGTTTGAATTTGCGACTTTTATCGTTTGCCATAGAAACAAATCTAACACACCAGACACTCACAGGGACACTTTTCGAAAAAATGACTTTTTCTTGTTTTGAATGTAGGACAATCAGAATCTGCAATGATCACGAACATGATTTTTTTTGCCATCACCATACTTCCATTACCTTAAGGAACATGGAAGTAAATATCGGTATGGAGAACCATACATGGCTTCCATGTTCTAAGATTTATTTAGAATCATTTACGAAATGAAATGTTTCCATAGAAACTACTACTTTCCACTTATTGCTTCAGCCTTAACCACAGTATTGTGGACACTAACGTATACCACAACACGTTATCGCACTCGATTTTCACTCATGATGGCAGTCGACGGCACTGCTGAAACGTCTGGTTTTGCAGAAAAATTTGGACTACGGCCAAACAGCCCGGGAAGGATTTTTAACAACAAAATACTACTTTGTTGCCGATAACGTAGTACACATATAAAAATTATCCCCTCCCCTTTCAAATATAATTTTCATTTATAGAAAATTACCCCCACCCCGTACAACTAGCCTCTTTATTTATAGATATTTCATATACGTTTCTACAGTGGATTATTAAGATCTTCTTATCACGATACTTTATTTATCAAAAGTAAGTACTTTACTCTTGTTACAACAAAAAATGTTTCTGGTAAACTACCCTTTCCCCGCAACCTATCTTCACCAAAATAAACAAGCCTTGCGTTCTCTACAGTTTAGGGATGTAGCTAAATATTATTTGATTATGATTGAATTTATGGCAGTTATCGTTCGTCATAGACATAATTAACCTTGTTATCACATAAAAGGTTGCCGGCAAACTACCCCTTTCTCTTAACTGATCTCCACCAAAATCAATCGGCCTTGGGTCCTCTACAATTCAGGGAACCGTGCAAAACATTATTTGATTCTGTTAGATTGTACGGCAGTTATCGTTCGTCATAGTAACCATTACTATTGTTAAAACATTAATGGTGGCAGGTAAACTACCCCTTTTCCTTAACCGATCTTCACCAAAATCAACACGCCTTCAGATATTTAGAGGTCAGGAACGTTTTGCAAGATATTGTTTGACTCCCTTTGAATTTAAGGCAGTTATCGTTCGTCCTAGAAAAAATTACCCTTGTTAAAACATAAAACGTTGGAAGTAAACTACCCCTTTCCCCTAACCGATCGTCACCAAAATCAACATACCTTGAGTACTTAAAATATCAGGAATGTATGGAAACAATTATTTCATTCTCTTTTAATATGCGGCAGTTATCATGCGTCATAAAAATAAAATATCGGTATGGAGAACCATACATGACTTCCATGTTCTAAGATTTATATTTAAAATCATATTCAAAATGAAATATTTCCATAGAGACTACTTCTTTCTACTTATTGCTTCAGCCTTAACCACAGTGCTGTGTTCACTAACGTATACCACCTCACGTTTGGGACTCGATTTTCGCTGATGATGGCAGTCGATGGACTGCCGAAAATCTGGTTTTGCAGAACCAGAATTCTGTTTGAATTTGCGGCTGTTATTGTTTGCCATAGGAAATACCTTTGTTAAAACATAAAACGTTGCAGGTAAAATACTCCTTTCCCTTAACCGATCTTCACCAAAAACAATTGTCTTGATAACTCTACAATTCAGGGCTGTATGCAAAAAATTATTTGATTCTGTTTGAATTTGCGACTTTTATCGTTTGCCATAGAAAAAAATCTACACACAACAGACACACACAGAGAGACTTTTCGAAAAAATGACTTTTTCATGTTTTGAGTGTAGTACAATCAGAATCTGCAATGATCACGACCATGATTTTTTTTGCCATCACCATACTTCCATTACCTTAAGGAACATGGAAGTAAATATATAGAAATTAATAGTAATAATAGTAATTCTATAGAAACTACTACTTTCCACTTATTGCTTCAGCCTTAACCACAGTATTGTGGTCACTGACGTATACCACAACACGTTATCGCACTCGATTTTCACTGATGATGGCAGCCGACGGCACTGCTGAAACGTCTGGTTTTGCAGAAAAAATTGGACTACAGCCAAACAGCCCGGTAAGGAATTTTAACAACAAACTACTACTTTGTTGCCGATAACATTGTACACATATAAAAATTATCCCCTCCCCTTCTACTATAATTTTCATTAATAGAAAATTACCCCCACCCCGTTCACCTAACCTCTTCATTTATAGATATTTCTTCTACGTTTCTACAGTGGATTATTATGAGCTTAATATCAGGATACTTTATTTATCAAATTTAAGCAATTTACTCTTGTTAAAACATAAAACGTTGCAGGTAAACTACCCCTTTCTCTTAATCGATCTTCACCAAAATCAATAGACCTTCAGTCCTCTACAATTCAGGGAAGCATGCAAAAAAATATTTGATTCTGTTTAAATGTGCGGCAGTATAAAAATTATCCCCTCCCCTTCTGCTATAATTTTCATTAATAGAAAATTACCCCCACCCTGTTCACCTAACCTCTTCATTTATAAATATTTCTTCTACGTTTCTACAGTGGATTATTATGAGCTTATTATCAGGATATTTTATTTATCATATTTAAGTAATTTACTCTTGTTAAAACATAAAACGTTGCAGGTAAACTACACCTTTCTCTTAATCGATCTTCACCAAAATCAATAGACCTTCAGTCCTCTACAATGCAGGGATGCATGCAAAAAAGTATTTGATTCTGTTTGAATGTGCGGCAGTTATCGTTCGTCATGAAAACATTTCTCTTGTTACAACATAAAATGTTGCTGGTAAACTATTCCTTTCCCTTAACCGATCTTCACCAGAATCAACAGGCCTTGAGTTCTCTAAAAATCAGGAAAGAATGCAAAAAAATATTTGATTCTCTTTGAATTTACGGCAGTTATCTTTCGTCATAAAAGAAATTACCCTTGTTAAAACATAAAATGTTGCTGGTAAACTACCCCTTTCCATTAACCGAGCTTCACCACAACCAATTGGTCTTGAGAACTCTACAATACAGGGCTGTATGCAAAACATTATTTGATTCTGTTTAAATTTGCGGCTGTTATCGTTTGTTATAGAAAAATATCGGTATTGAGAACCATACATGGCTATCATGTTCTAAGATTTATATTTAAAATCATTTACGAAAGGAAATGTCTCCATAGAAACTACTACTTTCCACTTATTGCTTCAGCCTTAACGACAGTATTGTGGTCACTAACGTATACCACCACACGTCATCGCACTCGATTTTCACTAATGATGGCAGTCGGCGGCACTGCTGAAACGTCTGGTTTTGCAGAAAAATTGGACTACGGCCAAACAGGAACAAAGAACTACTTCTTTGTTGCCGATAACGTAGTACACATAAAAAATTCTCCCCTCCCCTTCGACTATAATTTTCATTTATAGAAAATTACCCCCACCCCGTTCACCTACCCTCTTCATTTATAGGTATTTCATCTACGTTTCTACAGTGGATTATTATGAGCTTCTTATCAGGATATTTTATTTATCAAAATTAAGTATTTTACTCTTGTTAAAACATAAAACGTTGCAGGGATACTCCCCATTTCTCTAAACCGATCTTCACCAAAATCAATAGACCTTCAGTCCTCTACAATGCAGGCATGCATGCAAAAAAATATTTGATTCTGTTTCAATTTGCGGCAGTTATCTTTCGTCATGAAAACACATCTCGTGTTACAACATAACATTTTTCTGGTTTACTACCCCTTTCCCTTTACCGATCTTCACCAAAATCAACAGGCCTTGAGTTCTCTACAGTTTAGGAAAGTATCCAATAAATTATTTGATTCTTTTTGAATTTACGGCAGTTATCTTTCGTCAAAAATAAAAATTACCCTTGTTAAAACATAAAATGTTACTGGTAAACTACCCCTTTCCCTTAACCGATCTTCACCACCACCAATACATCTTGAGAACTCTACAATACAGAGCTGTATGCAAAACATTATTTGATTCTGTTTGAATTTGCGGCTGTTATCGTTTGCCATAAAAAAATATCGGTATGGAGAAACTTACATGATTTCCATGTTCTAAGATTTATATTCAAAATCATTTCCAAACTGAAATATTTCCATAGAAACTACTTCTTTCAACTTCTTGCTTCAGCCTTACACACAGTACTGTGGACACTAACGTATACCACCTCACGTTAGCACACTCAATTTTCACAGATGATGGCAGTCGATGGCACTGCTGGAAGGTATGGTTTTGCAGAAAACGTGGACCACGGCCAAATAGCAGGGGAAGGAATTATAACAACAAAATATTTCTTTGTTGCCGATAACGTAGTACACATATAAACAGGTCGGGAAGGAATTTTAACAAAGAACTACTACTTTGTTGCCGATAACGTAATACATAAAAAATTCTCCCCTAATCCTACAACTATAATTTTCATTAATAGAAAATTATCCCCACCCCGTTCACCTAACCTCTTCATTTATAAATATTTCATCTTCGTTTCTACAGTGGAATATTTTGAACTTCTTATCAGAATATTTTATTTATCAAAATTAAGTATTTTACTCTTGTTAAAACATAAAACGTTGCAGGTAAACTACCCCTTTCTATTAACCGATCTTCACCAAAATCAACAGACCTTCAGTCCTCTACAATGCAGGGATACATGCAAAAAAATATTTTATTCTGTTTCAATTTGCGGCAGTTATCTTTCGTCATGGAAACACATCTGTTGTTACAACATAACATTTTTCTGGTAAACTACCCCTTTCCCTTTACCGATCTTCACCAAAATCAACACGCCTTGAGTTCTCTACACCATAGGAACGTATGCAATAAATTATTTGATTTTATTTGAATTTACGGCAGCTATCGTTCGTCATAAAAAAATTACCCTTGTTAAAACATAAAATGTTGCTGGTAAACTACCCCATTCCCTTAACCGATCTTCAACAAAATTAACAGATTTTGAGTTCTCTATAATTCAAAAAGGTATGCATAAACGTAGTTGATTCTGTTTGAATTTACGTCAGTTAGCGTTCGTCAAAAAAAATTACCACAGTTAAAAAATAAAATGTTGCTGGTAAACTTCCCCTTTCCCTTACCCGATCTTCACCACAACCAACAGGTATTGAGAACTCTACAATACAGTTCTGTATGCAAAACATTATTTGATTCTGTTTGAATTTGCGGCTGTTATCGTTTGGCACAGAAAAATATCGGTATGGAGAACGATACATGACTTCCATGTTCTAAGATTTGTATTTAAAATCCTTTTTCAAAATGAAATATTTCCATAGAAACTTCTTCTTTCAACTTCTTGCTTCAGCCTTAACCACAGTACTGTGGTCACTAACGTATACCACCTCATGTTTTCGCACTCGATTTTCACTGTGATGGAAGTCGATGGCACTGCCGAAAAGTCTGGTTTTGCAGAAAACATTGGACTACGGCTAAACAGGAACAAAGAACTACTTCTTTGTTGCCGATAACGTAGTACACATAAAAAATTCTCCCCTCCCCATTCGACAATAATTTTCATTTATAGAAAATTACCCCCACCCCGTTCACCTAATCTCTTCATTTATAGATATTTTATCTACGTTTCTACAGTGGATTATTATGAGCTTCTTATCAGGATATTTTATTTATCAAAATTAAGTATTTTATTCTTGTTAAAACATAAAACGTTGCAGGGATACTCACCATTTCTCTAAACCGATCTTCACTAAAATCAATAGACCTTCAGTTCTCTACAATTCAGGGATGCATGCAAAAAAATATTCGATTCTGTTTCAATTTGCGGCAGTTATCGTTCGTCATGGAAACACATCTCGTGTTACAACATAACTTTTTTTGGTAAACTACCTGTTTCCCTTTACCGATCTTCACCAAAATCAAGAGGCCTTAAGTTCTCTACAGTTTAGGAACGTATCCAATAAATTATTTGATTCTTTTTGAATTTACGCCAGTTATCTTTCGTCATAAAAAAAAATACCCTTGTTGAAACATAAAAGTTACTGGTAAACTACCCCTTTCCCTTAACCGATCTTCACCACCACCAATACGTATTGAGAACTCTACAATACAGGGCTGTATGCAAACCATTATTTAATTCTGTTTGAATTTGAGGCTGTTATCGTTTGCCATAGAAAAAAAGTTCCCTTGATAAAAAAACGTTGCAGGTAAACTACCCCTTTCTTTTAATTGATCTTCACCAAAATCAACAGGTCTTGAGTCCTCTACAATTCAGGGGGCATGCAAAAAATTATTTTATGCTCTTTTAATTTGCGGCAGTTATCGTTCTTCATAAAAATTTACCCCTGTTAAAACATAAAATGTTGCAGGTAAACTACCCCTTTCCCTTAACCGATCTTCACCACCACCAATAGGTCTTGAGAACTCTACAGTACAGGTCTGTATGCAAAACATTATTTGATTCTGTTTGAATTTGCGGCTGTTATCGTTTGCCACAGAAAAATATCGGTATGGAGAACGATACATGACTTTCCATGTTCTAAGATTTATATTTAAAATCCTTTTTCAAAATGAAATATTTCCATAGAAACTACTTCTTTCAACTTCTTGCTTCAGCCTTAACCACAGTATTGTGTTCACTAACGTATACCACCTCACCTTAGCACACTCAATTTTCACTGATGATGGCAGTGGATGGCACTGCGAAAGGTATGGTTTTGCAGAAAACATGGACCACGACCAATTAGCAGGGGAAGGAATTGTAACAACAAACTATTTCGTTGTTGCCGATAACGTAGTACACATATAAACAGGACGGGAAGGAATTTTAACAACAAACTACTACTTTTTTGCCGATAACGTAGTACACAAAAAATTCTCCCCTCCCCCTAAAACTATAATTTTCATTAATAGAAAATTACCCCCACCCCATTCACCTAACCTCTTCATTTATAGATATTTCATCTCTGTTTCTTCAGTGGATTATAATGAGCTTCTTATCAGGATACTTGATTTATCAAAATTAATTATTTTAATCTTGCTAATACATAAAACGTTGCAGGTAAACTACCCCTTTCCCTAACCCGATCTTCACCACCACCAATAGTTCGTGAGAACTCTACAATACAGGGCTGTATGTAAAACATTATTTGATTCTTAAATTATTCCTTAGGTTTTCACGCCCGTGTCATTTGAATTATGAAAGATATCCGGGCTGTTTGGCCGTGGTACCTGGTTTAAAACAAAACCAAACGTTTCGGCAGCTCCACTGGCTGCCATCATCAGTGGTATAAAATTTCTGCACTTTGGGTGTCTACGTGCAGGCCCACAGTACTGTGGTATAGACTAAAGCTGTCCACACAGCTGGGGGTTGCGCGGCCCGTGCGAAGCGCGGGTCGCGAGTAGTGCAGTGTCCCGAGTCTCAGAAAGGACTCCTGCCACTGGGTCTGTTTGAGTTCATTATATACTTTTAACTACTTATGGGAGGGGGGGGTCTTAAGCGACCTGCGATTGGTGGATTATACCACCGGGACTAGCAAACGAGGTCGCTTCCAGGACTCACCTGGTCGCGGGGTGTATTTACCAAGTCCGGCAATGAGGGAATTGTGGGTCACTCTGTCGGAACGAACATAGAATCGTCGCGCCAGGCGTCTCACGGTGTCATCAAGAGAGCGGACACCGAGTCCTCTCCTCAAAAGACGAGAAGAGTACCTTCGGGGGACTTCGCACGCGAGCTTCAGTCCCCGGTCGAGTACGCGCTGGAGCGTGATTCTATGACCACGAGCCAGGTATCCCCAAACAGGACAGGCGTAGGTAATCACGGGCAACACGTACGTGTTGACTATGAGCTTACCTAGCCGGGGGGTCATTGCCGGATTAGATAGCACGGGCCAGAGTCTACTGAGTTGCGCCGAAGCGCGTTGTCTGATGTAGTTTGTATTGGTTCGCCAGGTGAGTCGGGAATCCACGTGGAGCCCGAGGTACTTGACGCTGTTGGTCCAGGGCACCTCGACGGGGCCTACTTTAAGCGGCCGAGGCCGCTTACGTTTGCGCGAGAATATTACCGCGGCGCTCTTGGAAGCGTTAACGGCAACTCTCCAGTCATCGGTCCACCCGACATACGCGTCGAGTTGGCGCTGGAGCTTAACTGCCGCATAACTCGCGTTCGGCTCTGAGGCAAAAGCCGCAGTGTCGTCCGCGAACAGCGACAATTTCACTCCAGGAACTCGGGGCGTGTCGGTGACAAACAACGAGAACAGGAGAGGCCCAAGGACACTTCCCTGAGGGACGCCAGCGGTAATACGCCTCTCCGAAAAGAGAGCGTGGTCTACTCTCACTCGGAAGCTACGGTCTCGCAGAAAGCTGCCGATCAAGTGAACGTAGCAGTCTGGGAGAAGGACTTCCGTGAGTTTATAGAGGACACCCTCGTGCCACATGCGGTCAAAGGCTTTCTCTACGTCTAGGAAGATCGCAGCCGTCTGTTTGCCCTGGCAGCCAGCCTCGGTTATGCATTCCACGAGTCTCATCAGCTGATGAGTCGAGGAGTGCAGCTCACGAAAGCCGAACTGTTCGGGGATCAGCACGTCTAGTCTTTCTAGATGGTCGCGGATCCTACGCTGGATCAGACGCTCAAAAACCTTGGACGTCGCGGACAAGAGGCTGATGGGCCTGAGGTTCTCCACTTGAGAAGAATTCTTTCCCGGCTTGGGTATCACAACGACGGTAGCCGTTTTCCATTTCACCGGAAAATAGGCCAGTCTGAGGCATGAATTGAACAGGTCAGTGAGGAACTGGGTTCCTCGCTCCGGAAGGCGATGGAGGGCGGAATTCATGACTCCGTCCGGGCCAGGCGCCTTCCGGGGCTTGAGCTGAACAATCCTCTCAGAGACCTCCTCCGGGGAGATGGGCTCCGGTGGGGCTGTGATATCGGCCGATAGAAAGCGCTCTACCTCGCGGCAGATTTGCTCAGTGAAGGCCGGGTTCTTGGATGGGTTGGGAGCGAACTGACGCTCTAAACTGTCAGCCAAGAACTCTGCCTTCTCGAGGGGGCGGCCAAGGGGTTGACCGCCGGGTCCGGCCAGTGCGGGGAGAGGCGCGCGTTTGCGCTTTCCCGTTAGGGCACTGGGAATCCGCCAGACATTACGGTCCTCGGCAGGGCCATCCATCTGTGTTACAGCTAGCTCCCAGTTGCGTCTACGGAACGCCAGCATGTCGCGACGCAACTTGCCGGACGCTCTGTTGAACGCAGCCTTGTCGGCCGGGTCACGAGTCCTCTGCCAGCGTCTCCGGAGGCGATTCCTCTCGCAAGCGAGCTGAGACACCTCTTCGGGGATCCGCTGATAGTCGGGCGTTAGCCCCGGCTTCATCCGGGAGGACACGTCAACCGCCGAGACTACGGCTGTGTCGAATAAGGCAACTGCCTCTTCGACATGCTGGGTAGTGTCGAGCGGGATATGCTCTGGTAGGCGGCGACTGAACGCCGGACCAAAGCGGTCCCACTCGATTACCCGCCGCTCGTCGCGGACGGTGGCGTGCTGGGTAGCTATATGCGCACTGATAGGGCAATGGTCCGAGGACAGTTCCGAAATGACGGAGACGTGGACCGGGCAATAGACGCCCCTGACCGCGGCAATGTCCAATACGTCAGGGCGGGAGTTAGCCCTCGAGGGATAGTATGTAGGCCCGGTAGGACCCTTGACTGTGACCCGAGCCGCATCAGCATACCTGCGTTCGCCAAGCGGCTCCCCCAATCGGGGTGCTTACAGTTCAGGTCGCCCGCCAGGACTACCCTCCTGTGTGCTCCAAAGACGGCCTCCAGATCGTTCGACAGGAGCTCCGTTTGTGGAGGCTTGTAAGCGGAAACCACGAGTAGACCGCCGAGAGCACCATGGAGCTCGACCGCGGTGCACTCGAGGCTCCGCCGCTGAGGCAGGACAACGCGGTGATGGCGAAGACTCGCCTTCACCGCGATGGCTGTGCCCCCTCCTGCGCGACCCGACCGGTCGTCCCGGTGGCACACGTAATTGGGTAGCCGGAAACGACGATGCGGGGTCAGGTGCGTCTCGCCAAGAAGAAGCACGTCGGGCTTGTGACGGGCAACGAACTCTAAGAGCTCAGAATGCCGGGAAGCGAGGCCGTTGGCGTTCCACGCCACGAGCTCGAGGTCTCGCTTGAGGGATTGCCGTGGTTGTCCGTTCATAACAGACCTGTAACACGGCAGGCTTCCACCAAGAGGAGGAACTTATCTTGGGGCGAGGCTGTTGCCAAGCGTTCCTTGATTTTAAGGAAAGTCTGGGCTACTTTCTGCAAGTCGTAGCTTGCCAGAAAGTCTGAAACGACGGCGAGATCATCGGAAGATGAGGCCGGGGGAGAACGCTTGGCGGCAGCTGCATAGCTGCGACGGGACGAGACGGTGGAAGCCTTGGGGGCAGGTACTGGAGCGGGTGGCCGCTCTGGCTTTTGGTGGACGGGCTTGGGTCCAGTGGCAGGTGGTTTAAGCTGGCCCGTGTTCTTGGCCTGAGTCCTAACTTTCTTGCCCGATCTGGGGAATCTAGGCTTGGGTGGCGGCGGCAAGGGAGGATCAATTTCCTCATCGTCCGGCAGCGGGACTTGGGAGTAGTGTGGAACTTCGCGTTCCGGTTCCGGGGGCGCGGTGGTTGGTTTGGCCTGTGGAGCTTCGCTCGGGCTCACTGCACTGCTGGGTTTCGGAACCGGAGCAGACCTAGGGGCTGGTTTCCGGACCACAGGTTGAGCGGCTTTGGCCGGTGTGATAGGTTTTGCAACAACATTGCGAGACTTAGGCTGGACCGGTTTCTTAAGCTTGTCCAGCTGCTCGTTATATACTGGGCAGCGCCTGTTATTTGCAGCATGTGCGCCGCCGCAGTTTATACAATATCTGTGGTTGGCCGGGACAGCGCAGGCCTGCGTCAAGTGGTCATTTCCACAGCGGACGCAGGTCGGCGCGTTCCGACAACCGAAGCTGCTGTGGCCGAACCGCTGGCACCTGTGGCACTGGGAAAGTCGTCCGGTCTGGCGGCAGGGCTCTACGCTCACGCAGAGCCCGAAAAGCCGTTTTAAATTTAACAAGGCCTGGGAGGAGTCGCCCTTCTCTACCAGGAGTCTTATTAGCGGGAGTGGTCGACGCGAGCCATAAGTAGTGTACAGCCGTGAGGCTCCCACAACCTTATAGCCCGCGTCGCGCAGTTCGTCTAGGACGACCTGCGGATCCGCCTGTATATCCAGGCCCCGAAGGACGAGGGCTACAGGCTTGACTCTGTTAAGAGTGTATGTGTGGAACTGGAACGATTCCCGTTCCAGCCACTGGACCACTCCGAAGTGCTCGGATGCACTGCGGCAGGTAACGCGCACAGTCTCGCTCGCAAGGAGCTTGACAGATGCGTTATCTGCCAGCGCAACCACCTTACGGAGTCGGCGAACAAAGCCGATTACATCCCTGACGTTCGTAACGAACACCGGCGGGATCCTTCCTTCGGAGGTGCGACTAGGCGCAACCTCAGCGGAGGCTTGGAATGCCGCCGAGTCCGTGGCCGAACTCAAGGAGGTCAGGGAGGGAGACTTTCTCGGCTTGCCACCGTGCCCTACTACCACCCAGTCGGTGGAAGCCGAGGTCTCCATGGCTGGGGAGTCAGACTCCGGTAGAGGTTCAGGGCTGCTTGGCCTACTGGCGGCCGTGCAACCGGAAGGTCCGGCCTTTGCGGGCTTGGTCGGCCCTAATAAGGACCGATTATTGGGACGAACTGGCGCGGACTCAGCAGGGCTTCCCGCGCGAGTCGTAGGGTTCCCGACTGGCCCAAGTGGCCGGTCGGGGGGCTCGTTGCTGCCGCACAGTGTTTTAGGGTCACTAGCAGCTGGGCTAATGCCGACTAACTCGGCTCTTTGTCCAGCGGGTACCCGGGGGCCGAACTGCGACACCGTCACAGTGGCGGCGCAACCCGCATCTCTATTTGTAAGTCCTACTCTCGGACTCCCCGGGTTTCGCTGGACAGCGCTACCTACAACACTTACCGGCACTGTGCGGAAGGTCCCAGTTGTGTTGCGTTGATCTTCGTCCTGGCAAGACGGCTGGTCAATCTCCATCGCTTGATGTTGGCGCTGGCGAGGTGGTTTCTGACGTTCCGGCGGCTTTTCCTTGGCGGCCTCCGTCGGTTGTTGGCCGAGCCTCGTCATTGCAGTCTTGAGGTCGAGGCTGTCCTCTGCTGCGTTGTTCTATGTGATTAGAGCTGATCCTTCTTCTTCGAGTGTGAGCAGTGTCACTTGGTCCTCGCGTCACCCTAAATCTGTCCTGCCATGCTACCTGTACATATAAATTCAGCAAAGTCCCACGTACAGGTAAAAATGACACCATCAACCAATCACAACAGAGATGGTGTATGATTGGCTCGCACCAAGCTACGCCATTATGTGACTCACTTGTTTTCCAAGAAATACTGTGGGGAAGGATGCTGATTTCCCGCGATGCTACCTATGCTAATTGTTTACTAATTGCAACCCCCGCACAGGTAAGTACAGCATCACCGGCCAATCAGAAACAAGAAGGTGTGTGAGAGGCTCGCATCGCGCCATGCCATAATGTACTTAATTAGATTCTTGCGGCCGACGAAGGATGTCCGAGACCCGCTGTCATCGTGCGGTGTGTACGGAGTTTCCTGCTCATGCGGCCAGGTGTACATTGGTACCACGAAGCGCAGCGTCCGCACACGCGTGGGTGAACATAGCCGTTACTGTAGACTGGGACAGCCGGAGAAGTCTGCCGTGGCCGAACACGAGCTCGCCAATGCCGACCATCGGATCCGTTTCGATGAGACGAAACTCTTGTCGGCGGTGAGTGATTACTTCCCTCGTCTTCATATGGAGTCCGTCTTGATTCAGAAGCATGCTGCGATCGCTATGAATCGGCACCAGGTCAGAGCTGTTGGGTTGCGCGTCGTGAGACGACCCAATGGTTTCCTAGTACCGAGCCTCCGGTAGGGGCTCCTGCCTAGTGGTCCTGTCCAGACGGAATATTGTTAATTAATTTTTAGTGGTCGCTACAACGACATGCTCGTACTAGGTCGACTAGTACAGTATTTGTCGAGGCCGTTTCCAAGATTCACCTGGACGTATTCGGTACTTGCCAAGGCCAGCTATGAGTGGGTTTGTCTGGGTCCTCGCAGCTCGGACGTAAAATTTACGTGCAAGTCGCCTTGCGGTGTCATCCAAGGAGCGGACACCGAGTCCTCTTCTCAGGAGACGAGAAGAAAACCGATAGGGGACTTTGGCCGCTAGCCGAAGACCTCTATCGAGAACGCTTTGCAACCTTCTTTTATGAACGGTTGCGAGGTAACCCCAGACGGGAAGAGCGTAGGTAATGATCGGCAACAGATACGCGTTGACAATCAACTTACCCAGCTTGCGGGTCATAGCCTTGTTGGCAAGTATCGGAAACAGTTGCGCGAGACGTGCGGACGCTTTCTTTCTCATCGTCTCAGCGTGGGTACGCCAGGTGAGCCGACGATCAAGGTGGACACCGAGGTACTTAACTTCCCTCGACCAGGGCAGGTACGTTCTACCGAGTCTCACTCGGCCTCGTGGTTCTTTCCGGCGCTTTGTGAATAGCACCGCGGAGCTCTTGGTTTCGTTGACGGCAACTTTCCAGCTTTCCGTCCACGTCGAATACGCATCGAGTGCGCGCTGAAGTCGTGGGATAGCAAAGTCTGCGTTCCGATCGGCGGTATAGACCGCCGTGTCGTCGGCAAACAAAGCCATCTGGACTCCAGGCTCTCTGGGTGCGTCGTTGACATACACGGAGAACAGGAGAGGCCCTAGCACGCTACCTTGAGGTACCCCGGCTGTGATACGTCTCTCGGAAGAGACGTGGTCGTCTATTCGCACGCAGAAAGTCCTCTCCGTCAGAAAGCTAGCAATCAAGCGAAGGTAGCAATCTGGGAGCTGGATTTCCCGGAGCTTGAACAAGAGCCCGTCGTGCCAGACACTATCAAAGTCCTTTTCCACATCTAGGAAACAGGCGACAGTCTGCTCTTTCCGACACCCGGCGTCCGTGATGTATTCCACCAGTCTCATCAGTTGATGAGTGGTGGAATGCCCCACACGGAAGCCGAACTGTTCGGGGACCAGTACATCGAAATTTCTTAGATGATCTAGTACTCTCCGTTGTACGAGACTTTCGAGGACCTTTGACGTGGCTGACAGTAGACTAATGGGCCGGAGGTTGCCGGGACGGGAAGCGTCCTTTCCCTGCTTCGGGATCACTATGACCGTCGCCTTACGCCATTTCTGGGGAAAATAGGCCAGTCTAAGACACGCGTTGAACAGCGCGACCAAGAAAAGTACTCCTCGCTCCGGGAGTCGAGTAAGAGCGGCGTTCGAGACGCCGTCCGGGCCAGGAGCTTTTCTCGGCACGAGTTCAACGAGCCGATCTGTGACCTCTTCCCTAGTAATGGGTTCCGGATCCGTAGTGATCGGAAGAGACAGAAAGTCTTCCACTTCTTTCTCGACTTCTTCGTCGAAGTCCCAGTCCATGGGCGGGTTAGGTGCGAACTGTCGCTCAAAACACGCGCCCAAGTACTCGGCCTTCGCCTCCGGGCGAGCCAGGATTTGACCGAAAGGTCCAGCAATGGCCGGGATGCGAGGCCGGCGCCTCTTCCCTACCAACGCCGAAGGTATCCGGTAAGGGCTACTTTCGTCCGATCCGTTCCCTGCCTGGGCCACGGCGAGTTCCCAACAGCGTCTCCGGTAGGCCTGCATTTCACGACGTAAAATGCCGGTCGCCCGGTTGTACGCTGCCTTGTCGGCCGGACCACGGGTCCGCTGCCAGCGTCTCCGGAGGCGATTTCTCTCGCAAGCGAGAGCACTCGTCTCCTCTGGGATCCGCTGCCAGTGGGGCGTGACGCCAGGCTTCATCCTGGAAGACGCGTCGATCGCAGATACGACAGCCTCGTCAAACGCGGCAACTGCCTCGTCGACTTGGCGGAAGGTTTCGAGTGGTCCCGCGTCTGGCAATCGGCGACTTAACGCCGGGCCATAGCGATCCCATTCTACCACCTTCCTGACATCTCTGCGTACGACGTGCTGGGTAGCGACGTGTATCAGGATAGGGAGATGATCGGACGATAGTTCCGTTAGCGCGAACACATGGACCGGACAGTCAATTCCTTGAATCACCGCTATGTCCAAGACATCGGGAGCCGCGTTGCGTTGTGAGGGGTAGAACGTAGGTTGGGTAGGCCCAATCACTTGTATCCTGCGAGAATCGGCAAACCTGCGTAAACGTTTCCCGTTTGGGGCAGTCAAGCGACTGTTCTAATCGCGATGTTTACAGTTCAGGTCGCCGGCCATGATGACCCTCCTGTGTGCATCGAACGCGACAGCTAGATCGGGGTGAAGGAGCTCTTTTTGCGGCGGTTTATACGCCGCTACCATCTGTACACCGCCTAGAGTGTTTAACAACTCCACAGCGGTGCCTTCGAGGTGAGTCATTGCAGGCAAGACGACTCGGTGATGCTCAAGGTTGAGCCTCACCGCGACGGCAGTACCGCCACCAGCAGTGCCCGGTCTGTCGTTTTGATAGCACACATAGTTGGCCAGTCGTAACCGACTCGCAGGAGTCAAGTGGGTCTCATTGAGAAGCACTACATCGGGTTTGAGTCGGGCCAGTAATTCTTGGAGTTCCTGGATCTTGTTGGACAACCCGTTGGCGTTCCAGGAAAGAATCGAGAGATCTCGTTTGAGGACCCGACTCATAGAAGACCTACACAAGTGGCGGCTTCCACCAAGAGCATGAATCTCTCAGTTATATCAGCAGTCTCCAAGCGGGAGCGGATGGACCTGAAGGTCTGGGCGACTTTGTTGAGATCGAACTCAGCAAGGAAGTTTTTGACGACCTGGTAGTCGTCAGGTACGGTTCGTAAGGCAGATTGCCCGGAGACTGTGTGTGCGTAAGAGCGCCGAGGCTTATCAATCGGGGGATTGGTGGAAGCCAGGGGTTTCTTGGGGCCAGGTGTAGCGCCTCTAGCGGAGGTGCTAGGAAGAGGGACAGATGCGATTGCGTCGGACTTCGCGCGCTGCGCAGGCTGTCTGGACTGTGCGGCCGGGTTGGCAGGAGCTCGGGATCTAGCGCCACGGGGCTTTCTATGCCGCTTCTTTTTGCCTGCGTTGGGAAACCGCGGGGGCGGGAGGTCAGGCGAGGCTGCTTCTAAAGCAGGGGCAGGATTTTCCGGTGCTGGGGAGGATTGAGAAGTCTCAGGCTCCACAACCGAGATGTTTTCTGTTGGCTGGGTGGTCTCACTTTTAGATGCCACGAGGTTACGGCGCTTTTTCGCCATAGGCGGGACAGGGGCCTGTGAAGGAGCCTGAGTTGGAGTTGCCTGTGCTGCAGGTGTTTGCTTCGGGCCTTTGGAACGTTTCTGTTGCCTGTTTGAAACTGTGGCGGAAGACACGGCAGCCGTAGCAGGAGGCGCAGGGCCTGGCTGCTCGGTTGCAGGTCTGGAACCAGCTACCGGATGCCTCGGTGATGGCAGGCGCCCTTTCGGCTTTCGCCGCTCGAGCTCCCGCTGAAACACCGGACATGCCCGGTAGTTGGCGGGGTGACTCCCGCCGCAGTTGATGCATCTTTTGAATGCAGGTGCATCGCAAAGTTTGCTGGCGTGAGGGAGAGAACACCTCACGCACACCGGAGCGTTTGAGCAAGAGTCGGAGTGGTGCCCGAAGCGTTGGCACCTGTGACACTGAGGCAGAGCCCCGGGAGCGCGGCTTCTTTCCACTTTTACGCGGAAACCAAAAAGCCGCGTAAGTGAGAGTAGGCTAGTGCCTGCCTCGCTATTCTCCGCCAGGATGCGGACCAGAGGAGTTGGACGCCTTGGTCCGGCAGGAGTAAACACCCGATGGACCGCGCGAACAGGATAGCCCAGCTCGCGCAGCTCATCGAGGATTTCCTCGAGAGGAGATTCCACGTCCAAGCCTCTGAGGATAAACGACAGAGGCTTCACGTGTTTGGGCGAGAAGGTGTGGTACTGGAATTGCTGGGATTCCACGTACGCCACGACACTGCGGTACACGTCCATTCCGCGGAGAACGATCTTGACTGTATCGCCCCCAAGGAGCTTCAGGTCAACGTTGGCCGGGGAAAGTCCGGGAGCCACTATCAATCGCCGGTAGAAACCGGTGACGTTGTTCACGCCGTGAACGTATACGGGCGGGATGCGACCAGAGGCCGGCGGTGCTTGGGCACCGCCGGACACAGTCGGCCCCGGGCCGGATTCGCCATCGGCGGGGACAACTTCCATGGCGGACGCCGAGGAAGAGGTTGAGGACGATCGATTCCGCCTCGGTTTCTTAACCGGGCGCTCCCGTTGCCCAACCGCCACGAAAGCGTCGGTCTCGTCACCGGGCAGCGGAACCGACCGGGGATCGACTTGGTCCGCTTCCATAAGCGGAGAACACGGCGAATCGCTCGTGTGGGGCGGGGCAGTGGCGAGCGACTGCGTGCTCGATGACGCGCCCGAAGCGGGCATTTCCGCCATCGAGCGGGAGGTTCGCCGACCAGAGGCAGCCAGGCTGCCTCCGGCGGTGGTGAATCGGCGGGGCGAAAGCATCTAGTTAAGTAAATTATGGCATGGCGCGATGCGAGCCTCTCACACACCTTCTTGTTTCTGATTGGCCGGTGATGCTGTACTTACCTGTGCGGGGGTTG
Organism: Magicicada septendecula; assembly: GCA_034769895.1. Lineage (NCBI taxonomy): Eukaryota > Metazoa > Arthropoda > Insecta > Hemiptera > Cicadidae > Magicicada > Magicicada septendecula. The sequence goes on from CM068367.1 coordinate 733,453,121, forward strand.
CAATTAGTAAACAATTAGCACAGGTAGCATCGCGGGAAATCAGCATCCTTCCCCACAGTATTTCTTGGAAAACAAGTGAGTCACATAATGGTGTAGCTTGGTGCGAGCCAATCATACACCATCTCTGTTGTGATTGGTTGATGGTGTCATTTTTACCTGTACGTGGGACTTTGCTGAATTTATATGTACAGGTAGCATGGCAGGACAGCTTTAGTCTATACCACAGTACTGTGGGCCTGCACGTAGACACCCAAAGTGCAGAAATTTTATACCACTGATGATAGCAGCCAGTGGAGCTGCCGAAACGTTTGGTTTTGTTTTAAACCAGGGTCCACGGCCAAACAGCCCGGATATCTTTCATAATTCAAATTATTTGATTCTGTTTGAATTTGAGGCCGTTATCGTTTGCCACAGAAAATATCGGTGTGGAGAACGATACATAACTTACATGTTCTAAGATTTATATTTAAAATCCTTTTTCAAAATGAAATATTTCCATAGAAACTACTTCTTTCAACTTCTTGCTTCAGCCTTAACCACAGTATTGTGTTCACTAACGTATACCACCTCACCTTAGCGCACTCAATTTTCACTGATGATGGCAGTGGATGGCACTGCGAAAGGTATGGTTTTGCAGAAAACATTTACCACGGCCAAATAGCAGGGGAAGGAATTGTAACAACAAACTATTTCGTTGTTGCCGATAACTTAGTACACATATAAACAGGACGGGAAGGAATTTTAACAACAAACTACTACTTTCTTGCCGATAACGTAGTACACAAAAAATTCTCCCCTCCCCCTTCAACTATAATTGTCATTAATAGAAAATTACCCCCACCCGATTCACCTAACCTCTTCATTTATAGATATTTTATCTGCGTTTCTTCAGTGGATTATTATGAGCTTCTTATCAGGATACTTGATTTATCAAAATTAATTCTTTTAATCTTGCTTACACATAAAACGTTGCAGGTAAACTACCCCTTTCCCTAAACCGATCGTCACCACCACCAATAGTTCGTGAGAACTCTACAATACAGGGCTGTATGTAAAACATTATTTGATTCTGTTTGAATTTGAGGCCGTTATCGTTTGCCACAGAAAATATCGGTGTGGAGAACCATATATGACTTCCATGTTCTAAGATTTATATTTAAAATCAAATTCGAAGTGAAATATTTCCATGGAAACTACTTCTTTCTACTTATTGTTTCAGCCTTAAACCACAGTACTGTGGTCACTAACGTATACCACCTCATGTTTTCGCACTCGATTTTCACTGTAATGGAAGTCGATGGCACTGCCGAAAAGTCTGGTTTTGCAGAAAACATTGGACTACGGCTAAACAGGAACAAAGAACTACTTCTTTGCTGCCGATAACGTAGTACACATAACAAATTCTCCCCTCCCCCTTCGACTATAATTTTCATTTATAGAATATTACCCCCACCCCGTTCACCTAACCTCTTCATTTATAGATATTTCATCTACGTTTCTACAGTGGATTATTATGAGCTTCTTATCAGGATATTTTTATTATCAAAATTAACTATTTTACTCTTGTTAAAACAAGCCTACTCTCTCTTACGCGGCTTTTTGGTTTCCGCGTAAAAGTGGAAAGAAGCCGCGCTCCCGGGGCTCTGCCTCAGTGCTACAAGTGCCAACGCTTCGGGCACCATTCAGAGACTTGTTCAAACGCTCCGGCGTGCGTGAGGTGCTCTCTACCTCACTCTAGTAAACACTGCGATGCCCCTGCTTTCAAAAGGTGCATCAACTGCGGCGGAAGTCACCCCGCCAACTACCGGGCATGTCCGGTGTTTCAGCGGGAGCTCGAGCGGCGAAAGCCGAAAGGGCGCCTGCCACCACCGAGGCATCCGGAAGCTGCTTCTAGACCTGCTACCGAGCAGCAAGGCCCTTCGCCTCCTGCTACGGCTGCCGTGTCTTTCGCCGCAGTCGCTAACAGGCAACGGAAACGTAGCAAAGGCCCGAAGCAGACACCTGTAGTCCAGGCATCTCCATCTCAGGCTCCTTCCCAGGCCCCTGTCCCGCCTCAGGCGAAAAAGCGCCGTAACCTCGCGGCTTCTAAACAAAGTGAGACAGACCAGCCACTGCCAAACATCTCGGTTGTGGAGCCTGAGAATTCTCAACCCTCCCCAGCACCGGAAAATCCTGCCCCTGCTTTAGAAGCAGCCTCGCCTGACCTCCTGCCCCCGCGGTACCCTAATGCAGGCAAAAAGAAGCGGCAACGTAAGCCCCGTGGCGCTAGATCCCGGGCTCCGGCCAACCCAGCCGCACAGTCCAGACAGCCTGCGCAGCGCGTGAAGACCGACGTTATCGCATCTGTCCCTCTTCCTAGCACCTCCGCTAGAGGCGCTACACCTGGCCCTAAGAAACCCCTGGCTTCCACCAATCCACCGATTGACAAGCCTCGGCGCTCTTATGCGCAAACAGTCTCCGGGCACTCTGCTTCAAAAACCGATCCAGACGACTATCAGGTCGTCAAAGACTTCCTTGCGGAATTTGACCTCCGCAAAGTTGCCCAGACCTTCAGGTCCATTCGCTCCCGCTTGGAGACTGCCGATACAACCGAGAGATTCATGCTCTTGGTGGAAGCCGCCACTTGTGTAGGTTTTCTATGAGTCGGGTCCTCAAACGTGATCTCTCAATTCTTTCCTGGAACGCCAACGGGTTGTCCAACAAGATCCAGGAACTCCAAGAATTACTGGCCCGACTCAAACCCGATGTAGTCCTTCTCAATGAGACCCACTTGACTCCTGCGAGTCGGTTACGACTGGCCAACTATGTGTGCTATCGAAACGACAGGCCGGGCACTGCTGGTGGCGGTACTGCCGTCGCGGTGAGGCTCACTCTCGAGCATCACCGAGTCGTCTTGCCTGCAATGACTCACCTCGAAGGCACCGCTGTGGAGTTGTTAAACACTCTAGGCGGCGTACAGATGGTCGCGGCGTATAAACCGCCGCAAAAAGAGCTCCTTCACCCCGATCTAGCTGTCGCGTTCGATGCACACAGGAGGGTCATCATGGCCGGCGACCTGAACTGTAAACATCGCGATTGAACAGTCGCTTGACTGCCACAAACGGGAAACGTTTACGCAGGTTTGCCGATTCTCGCAGGATACAAGTGATTGGGCCTACCCAACCTACGTTCTACCCCTCACAACGCAACGCGGCTCCCGATGTCTTGGACATAGCGGTGATTCAAGGAATTGACTGTCCGGTCCATGTGTTCGCGCTAACGGAACTATCGTCCGATCATCTCCCTATCCTGATACACGTCGCTACCCAGCACGTCGTACGCAGAGATGTCAGGAAGGTGATAGAATGGGATCGCTATGGCCCGGCGTTAAGTCGCCGATTGCCAGACGCGGGACCACTCGAAACCTTCCGCCAATTCGACGAGGCAGTTGCCGCGTTTGACGAGGCTGTCGTATCTGCGATCGACGCGTCTTCCAGGATGAAGCTTGGCGTCACGCCCCACTGGCAGCGGATCCCAGAGAAGACGAGTGCTCTCGCTTGCGAGAGAAATCGCCTCCGGAGACGCTGGCAGCGGACCCGTGATCCGGCCGACAAGGCAGCGTACAACCGGGCGACCGGCATTTTACGTCGTGAAATGCAGGCCTACCAGAGACGCTGTTGGGAACTCGCCGTGGCCCAGGCAGGGGACGGATCGGACGAAAGTAGCCCTTACCGGATACCTTCGGCGTTGGTAGGGAAGAGGCGCCGGCCTCGCATCCCGGCCATTGCTGGACCTTTCGGTCAAATCCTTGCTCGCCCGGAGGCGAAGGCCGAGTACTTGGGCGCGTGTTTTGAGCGACAGTTCGCACCTAACCCGCCCATGGACTGGGACTTCGACGAAGAAGTCGAGAACGAAGTGGAAGACTTTTTGTCTCTTCCGATCACTACGGAGCCCGAACCCATTACTAGGGAAGAGGTCACAGATCGGCTCGTTGAACTCGTGCCGAGAAAAGCTCCTGGCCCGGACGGCGTCTCGAACGCCGCTCTTACTCGACTCCCGGAGCGAGGAGTACTTTTCTTGGTCGCGCTGTTCAACGCGTGTCTTAGACTGGCCTATTTTCCCCAGAAATGGCGTAAGGTGACGGTCATAGTGATCCCGAAGCAGGGAAAGGACGCTTCCCGTCCCGGCAACCTCCGGCCCATTAGTCTACTGTCAGCCACGTCAAAGGTCCTCGAACGTCTCGTACAACGGAGAGTACTAGATCATCTAAGAAATTTCGATGTACTGGTCCCCGAACAGTTCGGCTTCCGTGTGGGGCATTCCACCACTCATCAACTGATGAGACTGGTGGAATACATCACGGACGCCGGGTGTCGGAAAGAGCAGACTGTCGCCTGTTTTCTAGATGTGGAAAAGGCCTTTGATAGTGTCTGGCACGACGGGCTCTTGTTCAAGCTCCGGGAAATCCAGCTCCCAGATTGCTACCTTCGCTTGATTGCTAGCTTTCTGACGGAGAGGACTTTCTGCGTGCGAATAGACGACCATGTCTCTTCCGAGAGACGTATCACAGCCGGGGTACCTCAAGGTAGCGTGCTAGGGCCTCTCCTGTTCTCCGTGTATGTCAACGACGCACCCAGAGAGCCTGGAGTCCAGATGGCTTTGTTTGCCGACGACACGGCGGTCTATACCGCCGATCGGAACGCAGACTTTGCTATCCCACGATTTCAGCGCGCACTCGATGCGTATTCGACGTGGACGGAAAGCTGGAAAGTTGCCGTCAACGAAACGAAGAGCTCCGCGGTGCTATTCACCAAGCGCCGAAAAGAACCACGAGGCCGTGTGAGACTCGGTAGAACGTACCTGCCCTGGTCGAGGGAAGTTAAGTACCTCGGTGTCCACCTTGATCGTCGGCTCACCTGGCGTACCCACGCTGAGACGATGAGAAAGAAAGCGTCTGCTCGTCTCGCGCAACTGTTTCCGATACTTGCCAACGAGGCTATGACCCGCAAGCTGGGTAAGTTGATTGTCAACGCGTATCTGTTGCCGATCATTACCTACGCTCTTCCCGTCTGGGGTTACCTCGCAACCGTTCATAAAAGAAGGTTGCAAAGCGTTCTCGATAGAGGTCTTCGGCTAGCGGCCAAAGTCTCCTATCGGTTTTCTTCTCGTCTCCTGAGAAGAGGACTCGGTGTCCGCTCCTTGGATGACACCGCAAGGCGACTTGCACGTAAATTTTCCGTTCGAGCTGCGAGGACCCAGACAAACCCACTCACGGGTGCTATCCTTTCCCGGCTTCGGGATCACGATAACCGTCGCGTTTCTCCATTTCTTGGGAAAGTAGGCCAGTCTAAGACACGCGTTGAACAAATCAGTCAAGAATTGAACTCCAGGCTCGGGAAGAAGTCGTAGAGCGGTGCTGGTAACACCGTCCGGGCCTGGAGCTTTTCTTGGCTGAAGTTCAGCGAGCCGATCTGAGACCTCTTCCAAAGAGATGGGTTCGGGCTCCGTCGTGATCGGAAGTGACAGAAAGTCTTCCACAGCCATCTCGACTTGTTCGTCAAAGTCCCAGTCCATGGGCGGGTTGGGAGCGAACTGTCGCTCGAAACACAAGCCCAAGTACTCGGCCTTCTCCTCCGGGCGACCCAGGGGTCGACCGAACGGTGCAACAATGGCGGGAAGTGGAGGTCGGCGCCTCCGTCCCGTCAATGCGGTAGGTATTCTGTACGGGTGAGATTGCGGTTCTGCATCCCCCGTTTGGGCCACGTCGAGTTCCCAACAGCTACGTCGGAACGCCTTCAGACTGCCACGCAGTCGTCCGGTGAGCCGATTGTATGCTGCCTTATCGGCCGGATCACGGGTCCTCTGCCAACGTTTCCGGAAGTAATTCCTCTCGCGAGCGAGAAGAGAGACTTCCTCAGGGATGCGTTGGTAGCCAGGCGTGAAACCAGCTCGCGTACTTGAAGACACGCCTATAGCCGAGATGATTGCCTCTTCGATTCCCGCAACTGCTTCGTCTAGGAGGCGAACGGAATCGAGTGGGGCCGCTGGCGGCAATCGACGGCACAAGGCCGGGCCGTAGCGATCCCAATCGATAACCTTCTTCTGGTTAGAACGTGCATAGGCGTGCTGGGTAGCGACGTGGACCAAGATAGGGTTGTGGTCGGATGTCAGCTCCGTAAGTGAGAATACCTCGACCGGACAGACGACTCCTTTGGTCACCGCGATATCCAGAACATCGGGAGCCGCGTTAGGCTGTGACGGAAAGAACGTGGGTTGCGCTGGACCAAACACCATCGCCCGGCGCGATTCAACAAAACTGAGCAAGCGCCTCCCGTTCGGAGTAGTCAGGCGACTATTCCAAACGCGATGCTTGCAATTCAGATCGCCGGCCAAAATTACCCTTCGATGGGAATCGAAGATGACTTCCAGGTCGCCAACAAGGAGTTCAGCTCGTGGGGGCTTGTATGCTGAAACCACGAGGACGCCGCCAAGAGCTCCGTGGACCTCAATGGCGGTGGCCTCTAGGTTGGTAAGCTGCGGCAAAGCGACACGATGATGACCTATGGAGGTCCTCACCGCGATCGCCGTGCCGCCTCCTCGTTGGCCAACTCGGTCATCCCGATAGACCACGTAATTTGGTAATCGAAACCGGTTCGCCGGGGTCAGGTGGGTTTCCCCGAGGAGAAGTACGTCGGGTTTGAACCGAGCCAGGACTTCAAGAAGGTCGGAATGCTTGGAACCGATGTTGTTAGCATTCCAGGCTACGAGCGAGAGATCTCGTCTAAGGGCTCGGTTCATAGAAGACCTATTACTTCGCAGGCTTCCACCAAGAGCATAAATCTCTCAGTTGGGTCGGCAGTTTCCAGGCGGTCTCGGATGGACCTGAAGGTAGATGCGACTTTCTTGAGGTCGTAGCCAGACAGAAAGTCGCGGACGAACTGTGCGTCATCGGAAATGACGGACTGGTCGGTTTGCCTGGAAACTGAGGCCGCATAAGAGCGACCAGGTTTTACGGCAGATCGGGTTGTGGTGGAAGCCATAGGACCAGGGCCAGACGGTTTTGAATCAGCGGCAGGAAAAGTACGCTGTTGCGCTTCGTCGGACTTATACCGGGAAGCAGGACTTTTCTTGTTCTGTGGGCCGGCAGGAGCTCGGGGCCGAGCATCCGGTGCGGTTATCCCTTTGTTCCTGAGTTTTGTGACGCCTGCTCGCGGAAATCGCGGAGGTGGCAGGGGCGGCGAGGCTACCTCTGGTTCAGAGGCGGGAGTAGGAGGTTCCGCGGAGGTGGAGGGTTCATTCTCCGGCTCCAAAACCGAGATGACGGCTACTGGGCGTGTCTCTGCTTCGGAAGGAGACGCGGTACGTTTGGTTGCCTTTGCAGGGGCTGGAGGTGGAGCCGGAGAGGGCGCGCGCCGTGCCGGTTGTGCCTGAGGTTGAGGCCTAGCCTGCATTTTAGGCTGTCTAGGTTGAGGCTGCATAGCTGGCTGCCTTGGCTTCGGGAGGGGCCCCTGCGGCTTTTGCTTCCGCAGGAGCTCCGCCTTATAGACCGGGCAGTTTACGTTACTCGCTGCGTGGCCTTTGCCACAATTAATACAGCGGAATTTGGTCTTGTCTGCCACAGTGCAGGCCTGGGTTGAATGTCCCAGAGAACAACGTAGACAGGCCGGGGCATTGCGGCAGACGTCGGTGTGATGGCCGAACCTCTGGCACCGGTGGCACTGCGCGAGCTTGCCCTGGGGACGACTGGTTTCTACCCTGACGCGGAAGCCAAACAGCCGCGTCAGTTGGAAAATTTTGTCAGCGGCCTCGCCCTTCTCGAGCTGGAGACGGACGAGCGGGAGAGGTACTCGGGTTTCTGAGTGCGTGAACAGGCGGAAAATTGCCTGCACTGGGTACCCGAGGTCTCGGAGTTCCATGAGGATCTCCTGTGGATCGGTGTGCGCGTCAAGCCCTCGCAAAATTACAGACAAGGGCTTGACTCGCTTAGGAGTAAAGGTATGATACTGAAGGCTGTGCGCCTGCAGGAAGGCCTCGACCAAGCGATGGTCCTCGAGCTGGCGGACGACAATCCTGACCGTATCACCGCCAAGCAGCTTCAGGTCAAGCTTGTCGGCCGACAGGCCGTGGGCCGCGATCAGCCGTCTGTATAAGGCGGCGACATTAGACACGCTATGGACGTACAGGGGCGGCGCACGACCAACAGCGGCAGCAGCCGGAGCTGCTGTCGAAGCAGTCGGAACCGCGGCCTGTGGGCCCTGAGAAGGTCCAATGTCCATGGCCGAGGTGCTAGAGGAAGCGGTTGGGTGGGTCCTCTTGGGCTTCTTAGCCGGGCGATTACGCCGACCAACGGTCGCGAACTCGCCCGACTCGTCAGCCGGAAGAGGAGGAAGCGGGTTAGGGAGAGGATCATCCGTCTCCATCGCCCGAGGCGATTCAGGCGAGTCGCCCAGATGGGGCAGCAAGGCGGGGCCGAGCGACTCGGCACTTGGGCCGTTGCCTGTGGAAGGCATGCTGGCCAGGTGCGACGGCTGCCGGGCAGACTGCTAGGCAGTCACTGCCAGACGCCAGGGATCTCGTGTCCGGCCGAAGCCGGATTACTCGCGCGTCTTCCTTGCTCACGACGATGCGGGAGGAGCTGGGCTAACGACCAGCTTCGTTGAATACCAGTCCTTACCAAGACTGGTGTCCACTGGCCCCTTTACCCCGGCGATATCCTAGCTCGCTTACCACTGGTGGGGGCTTGCAAGGATCGTCCGGGGCAGCGCTACCTAACAGTCGTGAGCAAGTAGGAATTACACACTGATACGGCACTCACCAGGTGAGCCCAGAGCAATCCTCTTCTTTCCTGTCCGGCAAGATGTTTTCCGGCGCAGGTGGTCCTTAGAAGTGCAACTTCGGCCAGCTGTTGCTTCTACCAGCTACTCAATTCACTGGAAACAGCTGGCACGTGAGTCTTCTGTCCCACGAAGAGAGCGGCGATATTCCTCGTCTTGCGAGGTGGGCGGATGCAGCCAGAAGCTGAAGAAACGTCCAGAGTAGAGAGCAGTCCAAGGAGCAGTCCTGTCAGAGAAATTTGTCCACGATGTCCACGATGTATGCAGGGCACAGCTCAGTGCGTGCCCCAGTGACGGCAGCGTCCGGGCGAGCCCGATGACTGCCTGATGCTTGGCGAGTGCTTGGTGCGAGACTTGTCAAAAAGAACAGTGTTACGGCTGCCTCTATTTATAACTTTTTGGCCGCTTCAGGTGTATCGTGCGGACCAATGAGAAGCCAGCTCGTCATACTCGATTCTGATTGGCCATGGAAAATAAACCATGCCAGACACTATTTAAGGAGATGCTTTCACCTCGGCGGTTCATCATTCAGTTTTCACCATTTTTGTTATCATCATCGTATTCAGCATCATCATCACTACAAGTCTCACCAACAGTTCAGTGCAAGTCAGCTTTATTTAATCTGTGCGGGAGTGTTTTTGTTTCCGAGTGCTGTGCGGTCTGTGTCGTGTTCAATTGTGCCTGTGGATAGTTTTCAGTGTCTGGTGATCCCTCTATCCTAGACCTAGCATAGACGTTCATTTCGGCTTGTCCGAAATGGCGTCGAATACGCCCCCGAATCCTCTGCCGGCGCTGCTTGTTCCTTAATGGAAACATGCTCAACCGGCTTCCGTTCCACTCCACTTCCTCACGACAGTGAAAGTGATAGTGAAAGTGATAATAGTGCGGTAGATATGTGCAGTGTTGGGTCGGGGGACGGACAGTTCTCGCTTGTGGAGGGCAAATCTGCCAAACGCAAGCGAAAACTGGCCCAAACTCCGCCGCCCGCCTCAGCTGCAGATCTGCCGTCTAATCATGGTAACAGCGGCACTCAGCGCGTGCAACGTGAGTATCCAGCTACTACCCAAACTGTGTCTTCCCCACGAATTCCTCCCATTGTAATTCCTGATAATAGGAATTATTCTGAACTTTTACGATCCATATCCCGAGCTCTCCCTTCGGTCAAGGTCGAGGCGAGGTGCCAAGGCGCCTCGCTAAAGCTGGCGACCGCTACGATCCCAGACTTCCGCTCTGTCCAGTCATTCCTGACAGAGCGGAAGATTTCTTTTCATACTTTTGCCCTCCCGTCAGAGCGAGAAATCAAGGTCGTTCTGTCGGGAATTCCTTCCTTTACAGATACTGATGCCATCAGGCGGGAACTTGTTGCGCTCGGCTATGCGCCGACCGCGGTAAGCGTCCTGCATGTTGGCAAAGGTGATGACCGCCGACCTGTTAACAGCTTTCTTGTAAAATTACTGAAAGTAGGCCCTTTCGAGGAGATTTACACTCTCCAGAATCTTCTGCACCTACGGGTGCAAGTCCGAACATTTGACCCGCGGCCCGGCCCCTCGCAGTGTTTTAACTGCCAGAGGTTCGGCCACAGCAGTATCTTTTGCCATCAGCCCCCGCGTTGCGTGCGTTGTGCTGAGCCTCATCGTGGCTGTGATAAGCCAAAGGTGGGGTACACAGCTAAATGCTGCAACTGCGACGGAGCCCACCCGGCTAATTACCGAGGCTGCCCTAACTTTATCGCCGCCATGAAACCGCAGCGACCTCCTGTGCACCCTGGCGCGCAGGCTGGCCGTGTAGCTGGTCCTGGCCCTAACCGGCGAGAGGCATTCCCACCTCTCTCTGGTTCATCTGCCAAGGTCCCGGCAGCAACTTCGGTTGCTTCCGGTGCCGCTGTCTCGCCTGCAGTCGTCGCTTCGGCGCCGCCTGCAGCTGCCTCAACACCGGCGCCTGCCGGAGCGCCCGCACCTTCCTACGCGGCCATGGCTGCTAAATCAGCCCCGCCTCCAGCCCGATCGGGCAAACCCAAGCGCTCTCGTCGTCGCCGGAACTCCGCCGGCCGACCTAAATCATCACAGGTTCTACCTGTACCCTCTCCGCGGGCTCGACCCGCCCCCAGTCATCGTCCTCAACCTACCAGTGAGCAGTCTACTACTCAGTCCACCAGCCCAGCGCCATCTGCTACCCCTGTCGAGGCCAGTCAGGCTTGTCCTCCTGAATCCCGGGAATCTTCTCGGGCTTCGGCGGATCCCCTGACTGCCTGGGCAGACAATCTTGTTGCGTCTATCAGGACTGCTCGCGACACCACCACCGTGCTTGCCCTGGTTTTCCAATCATTAGCTGCCCTCTTTCCTCTACTTCCCCTAAATGGCTAATAGCCTGAGGATCGTTGCGTGGAACGCCTTCGGGCTACTCCCCAGGCGATCTGAACTGATGACTTTCGTAACGGAGTATGATGTTGATATCATACTTCTTTCCGAGACTCATCTGGCTCATTACCACTCGTTTTCCCTTCCTGCCTATGCCTGTTATCGTCAGGATCGTCCCCTACGGCCTCGCTGTCCCCCCTCGGGGGGCACAGCTGTTTTAGTCCACAGGCGGATATCCCACAGGCTTTTGCCTCCTCTAGATACATCTATTATTGAAGGTTGCGCGGTGGCGGTGGACGCCGGCGGATCGGAGCTGCGCGTAGTTTCTGCGTACCTCCGGCCTGGCCGGCGAACTCCGCCACCGCCCGAGGAGTGGGACGCCCTCCTCGACCACCCCCTCTCAACCATTGTAGCCGGCGACTTAAACGCCAAACACCCTTCATGGAACAGCCGCGTTGTCAACGCCTATGGAAATTCTCTGTTCCGGTTCGTCTCTGGCGACCCGGCACTTAATGTCATCGGCCCTGAAGACCCTACCTACTTCCCCTTTCACGGCCATCGGCCGGACGTTCTTGACATAGTAGTTGTCAAGAACGTTGCCCGCAACATCGAGGTCTCGTCTGTGTCGGACCTTTCGTCCGATCACAATCCCCTTGTAATAACTGTTCGAGAGCTGTCGGCGTCACCCCGACTTCCCGCTCAGATTGTTAGGAGAGTCAACTGGCGATCCTATCATGACGAGCTCCTTCGAAGGTTACCATCTCTCCCGGCGGACCCAATCGTCACTCGTGACGATCTGGATCTCCGCGCCACAAATCTCCAGGAATTGGTCCAAGGTGTCATGGATCGACACACCTACGCACTCGAGGTGAATCATCGCAAATCCGCCTTACCTGCGGAAGTACTCCACGCCATCTGGCTACGGCGCCAGCTCCGCCGCAGATGGCAAAGTACCCGTGACCCAGTCGTTAAGCGACGATTTCAACAACAGTCCCTTTACGTTCAGCAGCTTCTGCGGGACGTAAACTCTGATCGATGGGACTCATACCTTGAGTCTCTTGAAGTCGACCACGCCTCCGTCTGGAGAGCGGTGAGTAGACTGACCCGCGAGAAGAGAACTCGCAACCCGCTGGAAACCCCGAACGGGGTTGTGTCTTCATCAGAAGGCAAGGCTGAGGTCTTCGCCGACTGCATGGAGTCGCAATTTACCGTTCATCGAGGCGTTTCGGACCCTGCCCACTCGGCAGAAGTCCGGGACTTCCTATCTGGTTATTTTTCTCGCCCTCCCGCTGGCCCAGACCTCCCGTTCGACAGAGACGAACTCGTTTCGTCTGTCTGTCGACTAAACCGCCGTCGCGCCCCCGGTCCTGACCGGATCGGGGCCGCTGCATTACAATATCTCCCGGCCTCAGGCGTTGACCTCGTTCTCGAGCTGTTCAACTCTTGTCTCCGGCTACAGTACTTTCCCCGCCTGTGGAAAAATGCCAACATCGTTATGGTTCCTAAACCCCGCAAGCCGCGCATGCTTCCTGAAAGCTATCGGCCAATATCTCTCTTGCCAGTTATCTCGAAGGTGTTCGAGCGGCTCCTGCTGGCCCGCATCTCGCCGTTGTTGGATAATTTTATCCGCAACGAACAGTTCGGGTTTCGCAGAGAGCACTCGACCACGCTTCAACCAGTCCGCGTGGTGACGCAACTCTCTGAGGCCACCAACAGGCGAGCGGCTACGGCCGCCGCACTGCTGGACGTGAGCAAGGCCTTCGACAAAGTCTGGCACGAAGGTCTTCTCTTCAAACTAGCTAACTCCCCCTTACCATCGTCCATAGTGTTTTTCCTCCGGTCGTATCTCAGCGACCGAACCTTCAGGGTGAGCGTCGACGGAACCTGCTCTGCAGTTCGTCCCGTCGCCGCCGGCGTACCTCAGGGATCTGTCCTCGGCCCCGTTCTGTACCTTGTGTACACGAACGACCTGCCTGTCTTGCCCGGAGTCACGTTGTCTTTGTTCGCTGACGATGCAATGTATCATTACAGCTCTGTGTCCCCGCGTTTTGCGAGTACACAGTTGCAGCGTCAGTTGGACCAGCTTCCGGACTGGCTACGGAAATGGCGGGTGACGATCAATACGGAGAAATCCGAGGCGATCTGCTTCACTCGTAAGTCCATCTCCCGATGCCAGCCCCTCTCCCTGGAAGGGAGGCCTATCGCCTATAAAGAGTCGGTGAAGTATCTAGGCGTTCGGCTAGATCGTCGCCTTTGCTTCAACGCCCACGTGACGGAAACCCTTGCCAAGGCTCGCGGCGTTCGAGCCAAACTCTACCCATACCTCGCGTGCCGCAGCCCCCTGGCGCTGCGCACGATAGTTACTCTCTATCTGTTGTTTCTCCGGTCTGTCTTGACCTATGCGGCACCTGTTTGGTGGTCACTTGCCTCCGCCACCAACAGGCGTAGGCTGGAAAGTTTCCAATCCAGAACCCTCCGTTCCTTGTCGGGATCTCCTTGGTTTGTTAGAAATAGTGTCATTCGAGGAGGTCTACGAGTTCCTGCTCTCTCAGCCTTTGTCTGGTCATTAGCTGCGACTCTCTTTGCCGCAGCTGAGACCTCTTCCTTCCCTTACCTCAGGACCATCAGCACCACGCAACCACCTCCCCCTGTCCGGGTCAAACGCCCTCGGGCGATTCTCAATGACCCGCATAAGTTTACGTAAACTTAAACCTCAACTAATTTGCATATTCACTATCTGCCCATACCCCAGAATTTACCTGCAAAGCTGTTTCCTTCCTCCCTTCCTAGTACGCCGACCGCGCTGAATGCCGCTGCTACGCGCTATCACTGGCACGGAGGTTCTCTGCCTCGCGGGGAGCGACCGACGCCTCACGGCGTCTGCACGCGGGACTGGGAACGGGCGACATCTGTCACCTGAACCCGTCCTTGCGGCAGTGCCCACTGATTGCAGAACTTTTTAAAATAAATAAAAATTGAAAACCTTTCTCCCCCGCCTTCTCAGTTAACTGGTTGGCGGTTGTCCATTCCTGTTTTTAGGCACCAGTCGAATGAACCAGGACTAAGTGTATCCACAGGCAGCCATTGGGCTCGACCCAGATGCTGCAGTCATGCACCGGGTGCAAAGACGCCCCGCTGCTATGATGCTACACTGCTACACTCGGCGGTTCATCTGTTGCTCGAATCGGTACAGCGGCAGTGCATTAAACAAATAAAAGTTATACTCCCCCGCCTTCTCAGTTAACTGGTTGGCGGTTTCCTTTTCCAGTTTTAGGTAACCAGTCGACATGTACCAGCACTATGTTTACTTCTGGCAGCCATTGGACACGATCCAGATGCTGCAATCAAGCCACGGGTGCAAAGACACCCCGCATCCATAATGCAATGCAATCGGCGGTTCATAGCGACGGACGCATTCTTATGAATATGGATGGACTCCAGATGCAGGCGAGTGAAGTAACCCCGGACAGAAGACAACACGCGGGCTTCATCAAACATCACCCGGTGATCGTCGTGGGACAGAGCGTGTTCAGCAACTGCGGACTTTTCCGGCTGGTCCAGGCGGCAGTATCTCCGATGTTCAGAGAGGCGCGTCCGGACACTACGCTTCGTGGTGCCTATGTAGACCTGGCCACACGTACAAGGAATACTGTACACCCCGCACGACGAGAGTGGATCCCTGGCGTCTTTCACCGGTCGCAGGAACTGTTGGATATTTTTGGTTGGCTTAAAGATCGTCCTGACGCCCCGCTTACTCAGCAACCTGCCGATGCGGTCAGTCACGCCACGGATGTAGGGCAAGACAGCAGAGCCAAAACCCTCAGGCAACACCGACTCGTCCGGCCTACCAGATCTTCTCGGCCGGGCAGCTCTCCTCACCTCCGCAGCAGAATAGCCGTTGGACTGCAGTGCTTCCTCGAGATGCCGAAACTCATCTTCGAGATACTGGGGCTCACAGATTCTTTTTGCCCGGTCTACCAGAGTCTTCAGCACCGCCCTCTCCTGCCTAGGATGATGATTGGAGGTCTTGTGCAGATATCTGTCGGTGTGCGTTGGCTTCCTATAAACTTTATGTCCCAAGCTGCCATCGGTCCTTTTCAGGACCAACACATCCAGAAAAGCCAATTGATCACCACTCTCGCGCTCCATCGTAAACTGTATGCGCGGGTGCACAGCGTTCAGATGTCCAAGGAAGCGTTCCAACTCTTCATCCCCATGGCTCCAGACCACGAAAGTGTCGTCCACATACCGGAACCAACACTTCGGCTTCAGAGGCGCAGATGAAATTGCCAACTCTTCAAATTTCTCCATATAGAAGTTTGCAACCACAGGGCTGAGAGGACTTCCCATGGCGACGCCATCCAACTGTTCATAGAAGCCGCCATTCCACTGGAAGTAGGTCGTTGTTAGGACCTGCCGGAACAAAGCAGTGATGTCCGCCGAGAACAGGTCACCCAAATACCCCAAGACCTCCTGAACAGGGACCATGGTGAAAAGAGAGACCACATCAAAACTTACGAGAACATCGCCAGGCTCCAGCACCAACTCCCGGATCCTCCGAAGGAAATCAGAAGAGTCCCGGACGAAAGAATCCGTCTGCCCGATGTCCGGCTTGAGCAATCCAGTGAGGTGCTTTGCCAAGGTGTAAGTAGGCGAGCCAATAGCACTGACGATGGGCCTCAGCGGAACGTCTTCCTTGTGGATCTTCGGTAAACCATAGTGACGAGGGGGAAGGGCCTCCGAACACCGGACGGCCGTCTTCACATCAGGCGCCAGAGAAGATTGCTTGACCAAAGAATCCGTTTTTCTTAGAACAGTAGTAGTCGGATCTTTGTTCAGCCTCCGATAAGTGGCCGGATCTAATAAACCTTCAATCTTCCGCTGGTAGTCTTCGGTGTTCAAGACCACAGTGGCGCTCCCCTTATCCGCCGGCACAATTACAATGGATTCATCCCTTTTCAATTCCCTCAAGGCTCGCAACTCCGCCGACATAAGATTGCATTTTGGCGGAGCGGCCCTTCTAAGGGCCCTAGAAGCTTCCATACGTATTTCATCTGCCTGGTCTCGGGGTAGTCCTCGGATGCCTGCCTCCACGCTCGCAACTATTTCCTCCACCGGTACTGTCTTCGGGGTAACCGCAAACTTCTCACCTTTGGCTAACACCGAGGTCTCATGTGGTGTTAGCTGACGGTTCGATAGATTTACAACCATCCTGTCCATCCTGTCACTATCCAGTATTCTTCCCCTGATGTTCTGGGAAGCGAACCGCTCGAATTTGTCACGCTGTCTCTGACTAGTACTGGCATAACACGACTCAAAAGCATTATAAGTGAGCCCATCCAACATCTCCCAATCATGTCGTTGGAGGGTACTGCTGAGATGTAAATGCAGTTTAAACAGGTCTTGATCATTTAGTGCCAACTCTTTTCTCGTGTAGTGTATGCGCTCACGCAGCATGGCATTTTCCGTTCTCCTGTATATCCTGTTGGCCTGTGGCGTATTAAATAAGTGTCTATGTCGTAGGAACCTAGGAACGGTTCTCGAGTCTCTACAGCGTAGTAAAAAGGCCAAGGAACACAGCAGACTGGCTTTCTTCTTACGTAGCGTCTCCAACTTTTTAATTTTCTTGAAAACCTCCTCCCCGTAGAGGTTCTTAATCTTAGTACGTAGGCTTTCACGGCCGGTGTCATTACGATTATCTTCTAAAACTTCCGGGCTGAAAGGCCGTGGTCGATTGCTTAAAATACTGCTAAACGTTTCGGCCGCACCACCGGTGGCCATCTTCAGTAGCGAAAAATTGTGTTCGAATAGATGACACGCCGAACACGTCTCCCAATGGACTGGGAACAAGCAACAGTGAGTTACGGCTACGATGCCTCTATTTATAACTTTTTGGCCGCTTCAGGTGTATCGTGCGGACCAATGAGAAGCCAGCTCGTCATACTCGATTCTGATTGGCCATGGAAAATAAACCATGCCAGACACTATTTAAGGAGATGCTTTCACCTCGGCGGTTCAGGTCTACCTCGAGCTGTTGCCAGGGTAGGCTGCGTCACTTTGTATGGCGATTTTGCCAAGTGATTTTACCGTTGTTTGTGATCCTTTTAAAGTGATTTCTTCACCAAGTGAAGACACAGTGTTGAGTTTGTGCTCTAACTATTTATATTTGTGCAATCTTCTTTAACTAGTGAGTTATTTCCTGTAATCTCAGTGCAGTGTAGTGCGCGGCCGTTTTTGTGTTCGTGTGCTGTGCGGCTTCTGGTGAGTACGTGTGTCAGTGTCTGTTAGTTAGAATAATCAGTGCTGGTGAGTTCTCTCTCCTCTAACCACCTTTGACGTCCATTTCGGGCTTCCGAAATGGCGTCAAATCAACCTGACGTTCCTTTGCCGGAGCCGTTAAGCTCTCTCTTGGGCGCTTGCGGTTCTGCTCCTTTGAATACTCCTCTCCCCCGTGAAACCCATTGTGATAGTGGCAGTGACAGTGAGTTATCCGACGTCCATATGGGAAGTGTTGGGTCGGGAGATGAAGAGTTTTCGATTGTGAATGGTAAACGCGCCAAACGCAAGCGAAAGCTCGCCGCCAGTCAGTCTCCCGCCTCACCTAACCAGGTCGCTGATTCCGGTAACAGCGGCCGGCAGTCTGTTAATCCTCCTTGTTCTAGTTCCCAGCCTAGGAATTACACCCAGCTTTTGGCTTCTCTCCGTTCTGCCCTTCCTTCGACGTCCGTGGAAGCGAAATGCTCCGGCAAATCGCTGAAGCTGGTCGTCCGATCCATTGTAGACTTCCGCGCTGTTCAGCACTTTCTGTCAGCGCGGAACATCTCATTCCATACCTTCGCTCTCCCTGAGGAGCGTGAGGTAAAAATTGTCATTCAGGGCATTCCCTACCATACCTCCTCCGATGCTATCGTGCAGGAATTGACATCTCTTGGCTATACGCCAACTGCTGTGTCAGTTTTGCATGCCGGCAAAGGGGACTCTAAGCATCCTGTGAATTCTTTCCTCGTCAAATTGCTTAAGACTGGAAATTTTGAGGAGGTCTATGGCCTTCAAACCCTCCTTCACCTAAGGGTGACCATCAGATCATTTGACCCGCGCCCAGGCCCTGCTCAGTGTTTCAACTGCCAGGGCTTCGGGCACTCTTCCCTGTTCTGCCATGCGCCCCCACGTTGCGTGCGGTGCGGCGACCCTCACCGTGGCTGTGATAAGCCTCGTGTGCCGGGTTTTGTCCCGTACTGCTGCAACTGCAAGGGCGCCCATCCGGCTAGTTACCGGGGTTGTATCAAGTACATCGAAGCGGAAAGACAGCAGCGATCTGCGCGCCCTGGCGCGCAGCGTCGTGTAGCTGGCCCGGCCCCTAATCGGCGAGAGGTCTTCCCCCCTCTCTCCGGTACATCTATCAAGGCCCCGGCAGCGGCTCCTGTCGCTCCCGCGGTCTCAGTCCCGCCTGCAGGCGCCGCTCTGGCAGCGCCTGTGACGGCTCCACTCCCGGCGCCTGCCGGAGCGCCCGGCCCTTCCTACGCAGCGGTTGCTGCGAAGACATCATCGTCAACCACTTCCGCCCGCAAGGGTACCAAAAAGCGCTCTCGTCGCCGGACTCCCGGCCGACGACATCAGCAGGCTCGACCTGCCCAACCTCAGCGGGACTCTCCCCCCCCTGTCATCTCCCAACCTCCGCGTGAGCAGACCAAAGTTCAGTCCGCCAACCCAGCGCCATCTGTAGTCCTGGCCGAAGTTCCTCAGGAACGTCCGCGCGGGTCCCGGGAACTTTCTCGGGCTCCAGCGGATCCCCTGACGGCTTGGGCCACTCAACTTGTTGAAAGCATCAGGTCTGCTCCTGACACCTCTACCGTGGTAATGTTAGTATTCCAATCCCTCTCTGCTCTCTTCCCTCTCCTCCCCCTCAATGGCTAGATCCCTGCGGATCGTCGCTTGGAACGCCGATGGCGTTTCCTCTCGTCGATCTGAGCTGGCGGCTTTCGTCGTGGAGTACGACGTTGATGTCGTGCTTCTCTCCGAAACCCATCTAGCCCCCTACCATCGATTCTCACTTCCAGCTTACACTTGTTATCGTCAGGATCGTCCCCTACAGCCGCGCCAACCCCCGTCTGGGGGTACGGCGATTCTGGTCCACAGGCGGATATCCCATAGGCCACTACCCCCCTCACTACTCGACTCATCGAAGGTTGCGCGGTGGCAGTGGACGCAGGCGACTCGGAGTTGCGCATTGTTTCCGCGTATCTCCGGCCTGGCCTGAGCCCGCCGCCCCCGCCTGAGGAGTGGAACGCTCTCCTCGACCACCCAATCTCGACAATTGCAGCCGGCGACTTCAACGCCAAACATCCTTCTTGCAACAGTAGGGCTACCAACGCCTACGGCAGATCACTCCGCCGGTTCGTCCTAGACGACCCGGATACGCACGTCATCGGCCCTGATGATCCTACCCACTTCCACTATGCCGGTCACCGACCGGACGTTCTTGATGTAGTTGTAGTCAGGAACGTGGCCCATAACATCCAGGTCTCGTCAGTGTCAGACCTCTCGTCTGATCACAATCCCCTACTAATAACTGTTCGAGATGTGTCGGCTTCACCCCGACTTCCCGCTGGTCCTGCTAGGAGGGTCAACTGGCGCTCCTATCACGACGAGCTATCTCGAAGGTTACCATCTGTCCCAGCGGACCCGATCGCCACTCGTGACGATCTGGATCTCCGTGCCACTAATCTTCAGGAGTTGGTCCAAGGTGTCATGGATCGACACACATACAACGTAGAGGTGAATCGTAAATCGGCCCTTCAACCGGAAGTTCTCCACGCCATCTGGCTTCGGCGCAAGCTCCGCCGCAGATGGCAACGAACCCGAGATCCCGCCGTCAAACGACGGTTTCAGGCCCAGTCTCTTTACGTCCAGCAACTTTTGCGGGACGTAAACTCTGATCAGTGGGATTCATACCTTGAGTCCCTTGAAGTCGACCCAGCCTCCGTCTGGAGAGCAACGAGTCGCCTTACTCGCGAGAAGCGTACTCGCAACCCGCTGAATACCCCGAACGGCATTGTTTCTTCGTCGGAAGGCAAGGCAGAGGTCTTCGCCGACTGCATGGAGACTCAATTCACCGTTCATGGAGGCGTCTCGGACCCTGCCTTCTCGGTTGTGGTTCGAGACTTCCTATCTGGTTATTTTTCCCGCCCTCCACCTGACCCTCCCGCTCTCTTCGACAGGGACGAACTAGTTTCGTCTATCTGTCGACTAAACCGACGTCGCGCCCCTGGTCCTGATCGGATCGGGGCCGCAGCTTTGCAACATCTCCCAGCCTCGGGCGTTGAATTGGTCCTGGATCTGTTCAACTCCAGTCTCCGGCTGCAATACTTCCCCCGCCTGTGGAAAAATACCAACATCTGTATGATTCCCAAGCCCGGCAAGCCTCGAATGCTTGCAGGCAGCTATCGTCCCATATCATTGTTGCCAGTACTCTCAAAGGTGTTTGAGCGTCTCCTACTCGCCCGCATCTGGCCGCTGCTGGATAACTTTATTCGGAGCGAACAGTTCGGGTTCCGTAGAGAGCACTCGACAACTTTACAACTCGTCCGAGTTGTCACAGCATTATCCGACGCCGCCAACAAGAAAGAGTCTACGGGCGCTGTCTTGTTGGACGTGAGTAAGGCCTTCGACAAAGTCTGGCACGAAGGTCTTCTCTACAAACTAGCTCACTCCCCCATCCCACCGTCCATTGTGCATTTCTTGCGGTCATACCTCTGTGATCGTACCTTCAGGGTTAGCGTCGAAGGGTCCTGTTCGTCAGTCCGACCCGTTGCCGCTGGCGTTCCGCAGGGATCTGTCCTCGGCCCCGTTCTGTACCTAGTGTACACGAACGACTTGCCTGTTATTCCTGGAGTCACGTTATCTCTATTCGCTGACGACGCAATGTATTACTGCAGCTCCCTGTCCCCGCGAATTGCGTGTTCAAAGCTGCAGCGTCAGTTGAATCTGCTTCCGGCCTGGCTACGGAAGTGGCGGGTGCTGATCAACGCGGAGAAATCCGAGGCGATCTGTTTCACCAGCAAGTCCACTTCCCGATGCCAGACCCTCTCCCTCGAAGGGAGGCCTATCGCCTGGCAAAAGTCGGTGAAGTATTTGGGCGTTCGGCTAGACCAGCGCCTTAGCTTCAACGGCCACGTGACTGCTACCCTCAACAAAGCTCGAGGCGTCCGAGCCAAAATATTTCCCATGCTCTCGTGCCGCAACCGCCTGGCTTTGCGCACTAAAGTTACGATCTATCTTTTGTTTCTCCGGTCAGTATTGACCTCTGCTGCTCCCGCATGGTGGTCGCTTGTGTCGACCACTAACAAGTGTAGGCTGGAAGCTTTCCAGGCCCGTACCCTCCGATCCTTGTCGGGGTCTCCATGGTTTGTGAGAAATAATGTCATTCGTGGAGGCCTTCGAGTTCCTACCCTTGCCGAATTTGTCCGGTCGCTTGCCGAAACTCTCTTTGCTTCTGCAGCGACCTCGTCCTTTCCTTATCTCCGTTCCATCAGCACGTCTGAACCACCTCCCGCTATACGTGTCAAACGCCCTCGGGCGATCTTAGACGACCCCCCGTAATTCTCTATGCTGCGACTTAGGTTCCCGTGCAACTCTATCTCCTTGTTACCATCCTATGCAGACAGATACCTTCCCCAAGTATGTTGGTTTGCAAACTGCTTGGCGCTGTTACCGATGCCACAGACACGGCGGTTCCCTGCCTCGCGGGGAACGACCGGCGCTACAAGGCGCCTGCATGCCGGGCCAGGCGCGTGCGGCATCTGCCGTTCGCCCCGCGACCGGCGGCAGTGTTACCATGACCCGGTACCTATATAACACAAAATTGAAAAATTTTCCGCCGCCTTCTCAGTTAACTGGTTGGCGTGTCCCTCCCGAAAAATTTAGGAAACCTTCTTTTTGAAAGTCCAGCACTGTTTTCTTCTGACAGCCATCGGGCACGTCCCGGAAGCTGTAATAAGCCACGGGTGCAAAGACGCCCCACTATGCAATGCAATGCAATGCAATCGGCGGTTCATATAACAGCCCTGCGATTGGAAGAGGCAACATCTCCAAGGAGCTCTCTCTTCATGGGAAGTTGTCTTAATTTCAAGTGCGTTCAGTTTCCGGCTTTTACCAGTTTTCCATCAGTGCAATAGTTTTCAGTCAGCTCAGTGCTCAGTTTTAACCACCTCAAGAAATAGTGCAGTGCAGTGTGTTCAGTGCAGTGTTGTGTTTCTTGTGCCGTTCAGTGTTTCGTGTTTGTTCCGCTGCTGCCTGGAGCTTTGGTAAGTGAGCTACTTTTGTATTTTGCTTATCGTAGTGCTTGGTTAGTCCACTAGTCCGTTCCGCCTAGGCGTAGGCTTCGCCTCGCCGATGGCTGCCCGCAACCCACCTTCCGTCGGCCCTTCTCAGGACAAACCTACCTCCATCAGTCCTTCTCAGGACCTCGCAATCCCTGCTCGCGCTCTGTCGCAACCCCTCCCGGATGGCCCTTCTCAGGACCACCCTACAGCTACCTCGTCGCGGGAAAATCACGACGCGGACTCGGCCATGGACACCGATGGTGCATGGCAGTCTGTCAGCCGGAAACGGCGTGTCAGTGCCACCTCCACGGACTCTGGCCGGACTTCGCGTCGTGGCTCAACCGCGGGGCAATCCGCCATGGCCTCCCAACAACAACCCGACCTCGATGTTGCGGGCAACGTTCTTGACAACTACTATGTCAAGAACGTCCGGCCGATGGCCGTGAAAGGGGAAGTAGGTAGGGTCTTCAGGGCCGATGACATTAAGTGCCGGGTCGCCAGAGACGAACCGGAACAGAGAATTTCCATAGGCGTTGACAACGCGGCTGTTCCATGAAGGGTGTTTGGCGTTTAAGTCGCCGGCTACAATGGTTGAGAGGGGGTGGTCGAGGAGGGCGTCCCACTCCTCGGGCGGTGGCGGAGTTCGCCGGCCAGGCCGGAGGTACGCAGAAACTACGCGCAGCTCCGATCCGCCGGCGTCCACCGCCACCGCGCAACCTTCAATAATAGATGTATCTAGAGGAGGCAAAAGCCTGTGGGATATCCGCCTGTGGACTAAAACAGCTGTGCCCCCCGAGGGGGGACAGCGAGGCCGTAGGGGATGATCCTGGCGATAACAGGCATAGGCAGGAAGGGAAAACGAGTGGTAATGAGCCAGATGAGTCTCGGAAAGAAGTATGATATCAACATCATACTCCGTTACGAAAGTCATCAGTTCAGATCGCCTGGGGAGTAGCCCGAAGGCGTTCCACGCAACGATCCTCAGGCTATTAGCCATTTAGGGGAAGTAGAGGAAAGAGGGCAGCTAATGATTGGAAAACCAGGGCAAGCACGGTGGTGGTGTCGCGAGCAGTCCTGATAGACGCAACAAGATTGTCTGCCCAGGCAGTCAGGGGATCCGCCGAAGCCCGAGAAGATTCCCGGGATTCAGGAGGACAAGCCTGACTGGCCTCGACAGGGGTAGCAGATGGCGCTGGGCTGGTGGACTGAGTAGTAGACTGCTCACTGGTAGGTTGAGGACGATGACTGGGGGCGGGTCGAGCCCGCGGAGAGGGTACAGGTGGAACCTGTGATGATTTAGGTCGGCCGGCGGAGTTCCGGCGACGACGAGAGCGCTTGGGTTTGCCCGATCGGGCTGGAGGCGGGGCTGATTTAGCAGCCATGGCCGCGTAGGAAGGTGCGGGCGCTCCGGCAGGCGAGACAGCGGCACCGGAAGCAACCGAAGTTGCTGCCGGGACCTTGGCAGATGAACCAGAGAGAGGTGGGAATGCCTCTCGCCGGTTAGGGCCAGGACCAGCTACACGGCCAGCCTGCGCGCCAGGGCGCACAGGAGGTCGCTGCGGTTTCATGGCGGCGATAAAGTTAGGGCAGCCTCGGTAATTAGCCGGGTGGGCTCCGTCGCAGTTGCAGCATTTAGCTGTGTACCCCACCTTTGGCTTATCACAGCCACGATGAGGCTCAGCACAACGCACGCAACGCGGGGGCTGATGGCAAAAGATACTGCTGTGGCCGAACCTCTGGCAGTTAAAACACTGCGAGGGGCCGGGCCGCGGGTCAAATGTTCGGACTTGCACCCGTAGGTGCAGAAGATTCTGGAGAGTGTAAATCTCCTCGAAAGGGCCTACTTTCAGTAATTTTACAAGAAAGCTGTTAACAGGTCGGCGGTCATCACCTTTGCCAACATGCAGGACGCTTACCGCGGTCGGCGCATAGCCGAGCGCAACAAGTTCCCGCCTGATGGCATCAGTATCTGTAAAGGAAGGAATTCCCGACAGAACGACCTTGATTTCTCGCTCTGACGGGAGGGCAAAAGTATGAAAAGAAATCTTCCGCTCTGTCAGGAATGACTGGACAGAGCGGAAGTCTAGGATCGTAGCGGTCGCCAGCTTTAGCGAGGCGCCTTGGCACCTCGCCTCGACCTTGACCGAAGGGAAAGCTCGGGATATGGATCGTAAAAGTTCAGAATAATTCCTATTATCAGGAATTACAATGGGAGGAATTCGTGGGGAAGACACAGTTTGGGTAGTAGCTGGATACTCACGTTGCACGCACTGAGTGCCGCTGTTACCATGATTAGACGGCAGATCTGCAGCTGAAGCCGCCACTTGTGTAGGTCTTCTATGAGTCGGGTCCTCAAACGAGATCTCTCGATTCTTTCCTGGAACGCCAACGGGTTGTCCAACATGATCCAGGAACTCCAAGAATTACTGGCCCGACTCAAACCCGATGTAGTGCTTCTCAATGAGACCCACTTGACTCCTGCGAGTCGGTTACGACTGGCCAACTATGTGTGCTATCGAAACGACAGGCCGGGCACTGCTGGTGGCGGCACTGCCGTCGCGGTGAGGCTCACTCTCGAGCATCACCGAGTCGTCTTGCCTGCAATGACTCACCTCGAAGGCACCGCTGTGGAGTTGTTGAACACTCTAGGCGGTGTACAGATGGTCGCGGCGTATAAACCGCCGCAAAAAGAGCTCCTTCACCCCGATCTAGCGGTCGCGTTCGATGCACACAGGAGGGTCATCATGGCCGGCGACCTGAACTGCAAACATCGCGATTGGAACAGTCGCTTGACTGCCCCAAACGGGAAACGTTTGCGCAGGTTTGCCGATTCTCGCAGGATTCAAGTGATTGGGCCTACCCAACCTACGTTCTACCCCTCACAACGCAACGCGGCTCCCTATGTCTTGGACATAGCGGTGATCCAGGGAATTGACTGTCCGGTCCATGTGTCCGCGCTAACGGAACTATCGTCCGATCATCTCCCCATCTTGATACACGTCGCTACCCAGCACGTCGTACGCAGAGATGTCAGGAAGGTGGTATAATGGGACCGCTATGGCCCGGCGTTAAGTCGCAGATTGCCAGACGCGGGACCACTCGAAACCGTCCGCCAAGTCGACGAGGCAGTTGCCGCGTTTGATGAGGCTGTTGTATCTGCGATCGACGCGTCTTCCAGGATGAAGCCTGGCGTCACGCCTCACTGGCAGCGGATCCCTGAGGAGACGAGTGCTCTCGCTTGCGAGAGAAATCGCCTCCGGAGACGCTGGCAGCGGACCCGTGATCCGGCCGACAAGGCAGCGTACAACCGGGCGACCGGCATTTTACGTCGTGAAATGCAGGCCTACCGGAGACGCTGTTGGGAACTCGCCGTGGCCCAGGCAGGGGACGGATCGGACGAAAGTAGCCCTTACCGGATACCTTCGGCGTTGGTAGGGAAGAGGCGCCGGCCTCGCATCCCGGCCATTGCTGGACCCTTCGGTCAAATCCTGGCTCGCCCGGAGGCGAAGGCCGAGTACTTGGGCGCGTGTGTTGAGCGACAGTTCGCACCTAACCCGCCCATGGACTGGGACTTCGACGAAGAAGTCGAGAACGAAGTGGAAGACTTTCTATCTCTTCCGATCACTTCGGAGCCCGAACCCATTACTAGGGAAGAGGTCACAGATCGGCTCGTTGAACTCGTGCCGAGAAAAGCTCCTGGCCCGGACGGCGTCTCGAACGTCGCTCTTACTCGACTCCCGGAGCGAGGAGTACTTTTCTTGGTCGCGCTGTTCAACGCGTGTCTTAGACTGGCCTATTTTCCCCAGAAATGGCGCAAGGCGACGGTCATAGTGATCCCGAAGCAGGGAAAGGACGCTTCCCGTCCCGGCAACCTCCGGCCCATTAGTTTACTGTCAGCCACGTCAAAGGTCCTCGAACGTCTCGTACAACGGAGAGTACTAGATCATCTAAGAAATTTCGATGTACTGGTCCCCGAACAGTTCGGCTTTCGTGTGGGGCATTCCACCACTCATCAACTGATGAGACTGGTGGAATACATCACGGACGCCGGGTGTCGGAAAGAGCAGACTGTCGCCTGTTTCCTAGATGTGGAAAAGGCCTTTGATAGTGTCTGGCACGACGGGCTCTTGTTCAAGCTCCGGGAAATCCAGCTCCCAGATTGCTACCTTCGCTTGGTTGCTAGCTTTCTGACGGAGAGGACTTTCTGCGTGCGAATAGACGACCACGTCTCTTCCGAGAGACGTATCACAGCCGGGGTACCTCAAGGTAGCGTGCTAGGGCCTCTCCTGTTCTCCGTGTATGTCAACGACGCACCCAGAGAGCCTGGAGTCCAGATGGCTTTGTTTGCCGACGACACGGCGGTCTATACCGCCGATCGGAACGCAGACTTTGCTATCCCACGACTTCAGCGCACACTCGATGCGTATTCGACGTGGACGGAAAGCTGGAAAGTTGCCGTCAACGAAACGAAGAGCTCCGCGGTGCTATTCACGAAGCGCCGGAAAGAACCACGAGGCCGAGTGAGACTCGGTAGAACGTACCTGCCCTGGTCGAGGGAAGTTAAGTGCCTCGGTGTCCACCTTGATCGTCGGCTCACCTGGCGTACCCACGCTGAGACGATGCGAAAGAAAGCGTCCGCTCGTCTCGCGCAACTGTTTCCGATACTTGCCAACAAGGCTATGACCCGCAAGCTGGGTAAGTTGATTGTCAACGCGTATCTGTTGCCGATCATTACCTACGCTCTTCCCGTCTGTGGTTACCTCGCAACCGTTCATAAAAGAAGGTTGCAAAGCGTTCTCGATAGAGGGCTTCGGCTAGCGGCCAAAGTCCCCTATCGGTTTTCTTCTCGTCTCCTGAGAAGAGGACTCGGTGTCCGCTCCTTGGATGACACCGCAAGGCGACTTGCACGTAAATTTTACGTCCGAGCTGCGAGGACCCAGACAAACCCACTCATAGCTGGCCTTGGCAAGTACCGAATACGTCCAGGTGAATCTTGGAAACGGCCTCGACAAATACTGTACTAGTCGACCTAGTACGAGCATGTCGTTGTAGCGACCATTAAAAAATTAATTAACAATATTCCGTCTGGACAGGACCACTAGGCAGGAGCCCCTATCGGAGGCTCGGAACTAGAGTAGGGGGAAAATGACAGTTCTAACGCGGAAGGGACGTCACACGGCGGGAAATTCAAAAATTGTGGTGGTGGGGGTAACCATGCGGCAGTAGTCTGTCGGCCATGTTGTCGTCGTCGCCGCCTAAAGTGGAGTAATGTGTGCGTTGATTGGCGGAGGCGTGGCTATGTTCGCCGTTCGCCGTTCGCCGTTGACGTCGTCGTTGACGTCGTCATCGTCGCTGGGCGGCGGCCTGGTGGTGGCTTGATGGCCGCCCGTCGTGGTGGGGGCGACGGGGGCCATGTTGGAAAAGGTGCGATGTTGTCGAGTGGTGTAAGAGTGTAGTGGTTAAGGTACGGCCTGGTTGCCGATTCGTGCGTGTGTTATAGTGTATGGTTATGTATATGTAAGGGGTTTTTCCGGAAGTTCGGCCATGTTGGAAAAGCGTCGTCGGTGTTGCCAACTGTTGTCGGCTCGGTGTTATAGTGTACGGGTTGAATGTATGTTTCGCCATTGTTGCCAACTCGGTGTTATAGTGTACTGGTTTCGTATATATTTACCCTGCCGTGCCGATATCGTCGATGTTGTGTATAAACATGGTTACTCCCACCACCACAATTTTTGAATTTCTCGCCGTGTGACGGTCCACGTTAGAACTGTCATTTTCCCTGTAAGAAATACATATGATATTCAGTGTTCGATTCACTTATCTGAACGATTGCATTGTTGACAACTGTGTGTCTATGTGTTAAGTAAATTGTAGTATGCGAAAAGGATAGTTGAAAATAAACACTTATACAATGAAAAAAATATGTACAAGTTTATTACAAATATAAACATAAAAGAAAAAAATAACTACTTTACAATTAATATTTACAAATATATAAACATAAAAATATATACAAATTTATACATTTCACAATCAGGTATTTTTTTTTACAAGTCTCCATCCGGGTGGTTAATTTCCTACAACTAATATTTACAAATATATAAACATAAAAAATATTATACAATAAAAAAATATATACAAATTTAAACATTTCACAATCAGGTATTTTTTTTTTTTAAAAGTCTTCATCCGGTGGTTAATTTCCATCTGTAACAAAAAGTAAGAGTATTAGTGACATGTGGTTGTTACAAGTAGGATGGATTACTAAAACCTTTATTAACACTGTAATATACCTTAAATATGCATACGCCCATAAAACGTACGATTCGACTTTCCGAATACGTACATCCTGCATTGTGGGCATGCGGGTGGTGTCCCCTCCATCGCTACCGCCTGGAACCAGTTGAGGACGCATCGGTAATGGTATGTATGGCCACATACCAAACCGAGGAGCCTCTGCCCGTCATTGTATGATTCTATGCATATACTGCATGTATTGTGTGGAGGAATCATACCTTGAACAGGACAGGGCTCACCGCGACGCCAACACCATGTCGGTAGACTCCTTCTAAGAAGGAGTCTCAATGTTGTTGGGTCATCGTGCGTCCTCGGTTCGGTTGCGTGTAGCACTTCAAAGAAGACGGGTAGCGCGTCTTCTGGAGGGGTCCACAAACGGGGATCTCTCCGCAATAGTTGCTGCTGCTGTTGCTGATAAATGGGCTGTGGGCGTGGTTGAGGTTGCATCTGCGGTGGTGGCGGTGGTGGCGGTGGTGACGGTGGTGGTGATTGCGGTGGCGTAATCGGATGTGGTTGTGGAGGTGGCGGCGGCGCTGGTATCGGGAGAATGTCACTAAAAAAAAAAGACAACATAGAAATTATGTATAATCGCAAATAAAACAAAGCAGTATGTACGCATAAGAAGATGACTTACATATTTATGTCGAGGACTTCTACATCGTCATCATCACTGTCACTATCATCATTACCGTTCGGATTTAATTCAAGCGTATCAGCATCGCTTTGATTGTCCTCCACCTCCATAACTTCACCTTCTTCTGTGGGCTCGACATTACTGAAACAAAAAAAAAGGAACAATTTTAATACCTGATTTAAACGTAAGAGAACAAATGAATGTTAATTAAAAACAAACGTACCGACTCGTACCGGGTCGAGGGTGAAATACCGCCACTCCTGCAGCTAGAGCATCGCTGAAAAAAAAGTATAAATTGAACACATGAGGTAAACGCAATAGTATAAGACTTTGTTGTTAATGAAAACTGACTTACCGCAACACACTAGCCTGTAATCGAAATAACGCGCGTTTAAAACATTGCAGGCTGTTTGGAGATAGGGGACGACGACAATCTGCAGCAGCAGCAACAGCACCAGTCGGAGCGTTAGCATCACTTAAAAAAAAAAACATGTATGAAATGAACACTGGAGGTAAAACGTAAGAGCACAGGAGTTTATTAATGAAAATTGTCTTACCGACTCGTGCCAGGTTGCGGAGATTGGGGACGAATTACAGCAACAGCGGGAGCAGCAGCATCATTGCTGAAAAAAAAAAAATAAATTGAACACCGGAGGTAAAAAAAAAACACAAATGTACAAAAGTTTATTAAAATGACAATTGTCTTACCGACTCGAATCGGGTTCTGGAGATACGGGAGAATCAGCGGTGACAGGTGCCTCGTCGGTATCACTGAAATAAAAAAAAAATATATATAATTGAACACCGGAGGTAAACGCATTAGGACAAGAGTTTATTAATGAAAACGGTCTTACCGACTCGAGCCGGGTCCTGTCAAAGCACGACGTAACCGTTGTGAACTATAAAAAAAACACACATCAATCGAATGGAATATTCTTTTTGTGCATTATAAATAAAGAAAAAAATGTTATATTTACCATCGTACTCGACGTTGCTCTGCTGTCTTATTTTTCACAATTTTCTTGTTGTTCATTCTGTAAAACGTATCAAACGTTGTAAAATAAGTAAATAAAGAACATAAAGTTAATGTGTGTGTGTGTGTGTAATGCTGAACATCATCTTTACCGTTAGTTATCGGTACGTGTACTTTCTCTTTTTTGCCTTAGGACAAGCAGCGTCGTTGGTTATTGCTGCTATCATGTAATGCCCGTACGCGAGTGTACTTACACCGTCGTCCAGTACATACCTCTTATCATCATAAGGAGACAGGGAAAGTTTTGTTATACGTTGCGTGTACAGCTTATGATGATTGCTTCGTATACAGTCAGCAGAGGTGAATACGGTACGACTGTCAAAAAGACACTCGCTGTACAATTGATGTCGTAACCTTTTTTTTATTGCCGTCCTTGGCACACCTTTCGCCACCTTTTTGTCGGTGCGGTCGGACAACAAGAGCGAGTAACACTTCCCCTGAGTCCGACAAATTCCCTGATGGGTTTTCCATTGGTCTCATCCTTGAACTTCCCCACGACTTTTTTGTTGTCGTCGCAATGACAAGGATGATCCACGGGATAGTCCGATGTGTCAAAAAGGTGGAGATCCTCTTTCATATCTGAGTACAAATCGTCAGTCTGAATGCTGTAAAGCAAACTGTCTGTGTCAGTCATTAGTAAGGTCAATCGTTGTCCGTACTTGGCGACAGCGTACCGATAATGAAAATTGTACATTATCAACTTGCTGACATCGAGTACTGTGAAGCCGACGTACACCGGACGGGAAAGGAATATCGTCCTATTTCGTAAGGCCAGTCCGACCAAGTTATCGGTGTAGCGGATCATACGCTTTAGCCGAGGATTGGAAACAATTTTCTGCAGCCGTTGTTCGTTAGAGACTAGTTGGAAGTCTATTCGTTTCCTCACGTTCTCCAGCGATTTGCCATAGACGGCGTTGACCATCAGTTTGAAAAAATCCTTTTCGAAACTGTTGGTGGCTGCTGCTCTCTTTTGCGTGTTGAAATCGATAAACGGTTTCATCCACGCTCTCTGTTTAAAACTCAACACCCTATGTATCGCTTTCAATTCTAAACCGAGACTCAGATACAATTTTAAATTTTGAAAATGAAGAACGGAATTTTGCTTGTCGTCCAAAGTTGTCAGCAACTTGGGAACGGACGACGAAGGCGTTTCCGATCCGCTATACCCTTTTGTATAGTGCAGTCGTGTGTGGAGTCGTCGAGAGTACGGTGAAAGTACGTCAGGATGGACACAGGAACGGACGGGTGCCAATGGATAATCGGAATGGAGGTCATGAAGTTCAGGTGGATAGTGTAAGTCGACCTCGAGTATGTAGCCCATGTCACCGTCATCGCACAGAGTACGCACGTCCAGTGAGTTGATCTCGTTACGATCTAACCATCTGAAGTCGGCGTAAGGGAGCGGTTGTGACATGGCTGCACCGTAAAGGTTGTTGCAGTCCGTGTACAATATGAAAGAGGTTGGCTTTGAAGCATCGTACTGATCGACAATTAGTGGGTTGTTGGCCTTGGCGTGGCGGTTGGGTACCATGCTAACGCCACCACGAACAGCCGATTCTATAAAGAGATGCTGATCTATATCCGTCAACAGCTCCAGTCGCATACGGGTCATCTTTAACATCGCATGCCAAGCGACACCAGGAAGCGAGTAAAGATGAGCCGGATCGATCTGGTAGTACCGCATGGCCATCTCACGGAACGCCTCGAAGACGTCGGCCAGTAGCAGCACGTCTGTTTTAAGATACAGATCGTGATATTCGCCCAGTGTACTGATTCCAAAAGTACGCCACACGTTGTGCGCGTGAGCGTAATCTTCGTCAGATATTGGCGATTCACTCAACCTGTTGAAAAAGTGTTCGCGTGCGGGCAGACGTGTTTCGTTGAATTTCTCGCTACCCGTCATGTAATCGTAAGGGTACACGCCCTTACGTAAGAGTAGCTCGAAGTGTTCTTCGAAACATTGCTTCGTTAAATCGAAATCCGCACCGCTCGCGTGCAAGTTTCCAACAAGTGTGTCCAAGGACGTGTTCAGAAATTGAAGCGTGTCTACGAAACGCAGACGACCCAACGAGACTGATACGAAGCGTTCGCTAGTGGTAGCGATACAAGCGACATCGTCGTATTTACCCAACCCTTGTACTAGGTGATGTGCATCGTAACCTCGTAAGTTGTGAAAAAATACAGGTATGTGTCGTGGAGTCTTGAAATTAAGGTTACAGATGTTGTGAGCTGCGCCTAGGTATCGTCCTGTCAGATGACAATGGTTGCGCACTTTGTCGATTTCGTTCAGTGGTTCTTCACAGAGATGACATACGAGGGCATTTGCGAAAGATAACAAATCACGGTCACTCATAGTCATAGGGACAATGGATCGGATGATTCTGAAAAGTTCTCGCTCTTCAGCGACCAGTCTATTGAGAAAAACGTCTACCACGTTCTCACCGCGATAAACGACCTGGGGTTTGAAAATGTTACGCTCGTAGTCGACTATGAGGTAGGAGAAACCTGAAGGAAGATGTAACGACTCCGTTGTGGTGGACGATGTGTGCGGAGGAGCGTCGCAGCGATGGCAAGGGACGATAAATGATTCAAAATCTGCGTATATCGCAAAAGGGACCTTATGGCAGTATGTATAATTTCTGAAATACATCACATTCTCCTCCTCCGCTGTCGTGGGTAAACGAATTTTCTGTTCACCATATGGTGAACAGTGGGGGATATGTTCGGTAAGGAGTCGTTCTTTGCAGAATCTATGCAGACAGTAATTGCAATAAAAAGAACGCCCATCGTGGTTGCTTAGTGAAGAGAATAAGCGACTTGTATTTTTGATTAAACAGTAATGTTTTCGGTCGTCAGCGGTAAGAAGTAATAGATTAACGTGATGTTGTCTGCCGCTGGAAGGAGTTATTCTTAAAGGGTAAATTTCATATTCTTCGTAACCGAAAACATTTATAGAAACGTTAGGATTGTCTCGTTCGAACTTCACAATGTCGGATAGACGGGTGGGGTAAGTTATACCAGAAGTATTGATACTGCGGATATGCGGCTTGTATTTGGATACGCGATTGGTGTCTCTGTGTTGTGGAAACAGAGCGGCCAACACTGACCATACGAAACACATTTGATCGCCTGTATTGTTCACGTTGATGATGGATTTAGTACGAGACAATTCAGGAGGTGTACGAATGAAACTGGAGGCGGTTAGCGGTTGGTATCGTGAGAGAACGAGTTCTAAGGAGATTATGCGGTCTAACACCCAACCGCTACCCTCGCGTGTGAATTTATCAATCGATTCAATGATCTTTTCGTATGAAGCTTCTAAACGATCGGGCAATACATCTTGGTCAGCGATCAGTGTCGTATGACATCGTCCGTGAAAATAAGCTTCAGTCGTCACTTCTTCGTCCTGGTCCGTGTCAGCGTTTACGATGTACTTGACAAATCTCGCTTTAACCGTTATATGCCACTTTATAGAAAGCAAAAGTGTCAGTTCGTTTAGAATGTCCGTACGTAACGTATCGTGCATTTCATCAAAAAAGGTTATGACATCGTTGACACATTCTTCGTCATCTGTGATAGGCGTGTAAACGCGCAATACCAACGCGCCGCGTAACGAATATTTACATTCAACAGCAAATGACTGCATTATCAACAACAATGAAAACACGAAACTTTAACAATTACTTGCTCGCTTGAAGAACAATTGAATACTGATACGAAATTAGAAAATAAGCACTATTTTATATGCGACACGTGAAAGTTACACTGCGCGAGACTTGAAGGTGAACGCTGGCAGTGATCGTCGCTCTACTTATACTATCTATGACAGTAGCGCGCGCAGCTATCCGCTCCCACTACCGAACTATTACCGCCGACGATCCCCCACTACCATCTGCGCGCGCAGCTATCTGCTCCCACCACCGTGCTTTATTTCATACCGACCAATTGACGACAGCCATCCCCACTACGGATGCGCGCGCAGCTATCGCTGAGGAGGTGAAATGCAACGGGTCAAACCAACATTCTTGCTTCAGATATGGATGTGTCCACATATTCTTTTGCAAGCCGATTAAAAAGCTTTTACAACATCAGTCGTCGTGGTAACATTAAATTTTTCGTTCATAAATTTCCGAATGCGAACGTAAAAATTTTTGACCTAGCCAAAGCTGGGTTTATTTACGAAGACGATGGTGATGTTGTAAGATGCTGCAAGTGTAAAATACGAATTATGGATTGGGCAGTGGGTGATGATCCCGCCCAAGTCCATAAGGCGTCAATGCCCGCATGCGATTTCGTTCGTGAACACTTGTAGAAGTCGACGCACGCAAAAACGGCTCTCTTCAGAGCCAACATAAACTCATGTACAAACATGCCCGTTTGGGTAGTACTAGTAGTACTAGGTGTTACTACTACTACTACTACCGAACGACAGTATTCACTCCAAAAGTGTGAGTGAAGACACATAAAAAAAAATTACTCAAACAATATGCGTGTACACTATAAATATCATGATCACGATTAATAACGTATCACTCACATCGCAGATCATCGAGACGATGGACGTCTATCGATATGATGATGGGAAACATTTCACAATAACCAAAGCTTCACGAAGCGCGATACGCTCCAACTTATGTTCCATGTATTTTGTGAAGAAAAGACGATTTTGTGGCAACTACTGTACACGTTACAAATTCGGCGTTGACAAATATCACGCACGTTGTTGGCGTCACATAAAAAAACACCGCAGTGATTTGCCACCGATCGTGCTGTTGATGATAGTATCCGATCGTATACACAACAAATCACGGTGGCTTCAATTTATCGTAGAGTGCGAACAAAATAACGTACCGATAGAACTTGTGGTTTACGAAAAAAATATGTTCAAGTGTACCGTACGTCACGGATGGAATTTTCTTTCACGTTTCCGTCCGATTCCTGAACTCTATAACGCTGTTCAGCGTGTGCACGGCTTACACGATTCACACGGACAGATGAACTACACTACTGTATACACGGACATGCTCGCCTACGGAAGTTCGATACCACACGCTTCTTGTTGCATCGTCCTTACGGAGCGCACTATTCCGATACGCACACCGATGGAAATATACAGAAGCGTGATGATGATAGTGCCAAAGTGCGCACTGGATCCTAGCTACAACGTAAGTTTTGACCTGCACTGCCCACCGTCCTCGTTACCGACACTAGCGAGAGGGAAACAGTTCGCGTTGGTGAACAACAAGGCGCAGGGATTATTTTCGGTAGCCTTTCTGAAGGAGGCATTGCCTACACTCCGCAAGTATTGCGAATACTTTGGTCTGCGGTATTCGCACGAACAAGGGTACACGGTGAAAGACCAGCGTTTGTACGAACAGTGGCAGCATTGCACGGGCTCTATGGCGGACGAATTTTGGTTGTTGAACTCGTATCTGATACACCTGCATACGAAATCGAGAAGTCAACGCCCAATCGCTGAACTCAAAGCTAAACACATGTGCGAGTGGCTACCTGAGAACGATAACGTCATAGTCGCGGAAATGCACGAGTACCGCGACAACGTTATACGTAGCGTCATGTTCAAAGACATGAATTCTGTTAAGACTGTAAGAGCGTTGGACTCGAAACAACACGCGCTCCCGAGATACTACATCGGTATGAGCCTCGTGCGTAATGGGCGTATGAAAATGAGTTTAGCTCATGTTTTAACGTACTTGCGCAATCGGAAAAAGAACGCGATGTTCTTCCGTTCGGTCGAGATGATATAAGCGGGTGTGGAGCGGTGGCGGTGTGACAGTCGCGTGATGGAAGGTGGACGTGCCAGAACGGCATCGATGAGAATTACCTTCAGCACCGAGCCGACAGTTTACTACATTCCAGCGTATTGCGAATCACGGTTCGCACGACGACACGAGAATGAAACGAGCTGTGAAGAATATACACCAGAGCGTTCGCAAGACTATCGCGACGGAGTTGCACAGACCGGTAAGAAGGAATTTTCCGAGACGTGCGGTCGAGTTGAAGGGACTTCACGACTTGTACCAAGCAGACCTGGTAGAGATGATACCGCACGCAAAGGCGAACAAGGGATTCAAGTACCTTATGACGATGATTAACGCGTTTAGCAAGTACGCGTACGCCGTTCCATTGAAAACGAAGACGGGTGTAGAGGTCGCACGAGCTCTGAAACCGATTCTGCGTGCTAATAAAATGAAATATCTGCAGACGGACAACGGGAAAGAGTACTACAACAGTACCGTAGAAAAATTGCTGAGCAGATATGGTGTCACACTCTATTCCACGTACAGTGAGAAAAAGGCTTCCATTGTGGAACGCTTCAACCGTACGTTGAAAACGCACATGTATCGCGCGTTCAGCGAACAAGGTCATTACCGTTGGTTGGATATGTTACCGGAACTAGTCAGCACGTATAACAACACCGTGCACAGAACGATTGGAATGAAACCACAACAGGTGAACGAATCCAACGAACGTACAGTGTTACGCAGGATTCGTGTGAACACGGCGAGGAGCATCAATTATAAACGACCGAAGTTCAAAGTAGGCGATCGTGTGCGTATAAGCAAACCCAAAATGACGTTCGCTAAAGGATACACACCGAATTGGACAAACGAGATATTCTTCGTTCACACAGTGCGTACCGGCAGCGTACCCGTCACTTATTCGCTAAAGGATCATACAGGAGAAGTGTTGAAAGGTGGTTTTTATGAACACGAAATCAGTAAATCGAACGTTGGTGACGTGTACTTGGTAGAAAAGATCGTACAACGTAAAGGCGATCGTGTGAAAGTCAGATGGTTAGGATTCGATGGTAAACACGATTCGTGGATACACAAGAAGAACTTGGTATAACAACGATTCGACTCGAGGAAATAGAACTAGTATGCGTCGATGCGTTACGATGACAACATGCGCGCTGTGTACAGTGTAAAAGACATTGTGTCACATCCTGGTTGTTCCTAGTGTTGTTCAAACAGGACGATCGCAACTTGAAACATGCGTACAACGATCACGTCAACACGGACATGAAATATGACACGTTTAAGAATATATGCGCTGAGGCGTGGAAAGATCGTTACGGCTTTCTCGTTGTGGACAAGGATTCTTCTATCGACGCTGGCAGGTATAGAGTCGGTTTTGACCGTTTCATAGTAGTCGCGCCTAACGATTAAACAAAAAAAAAGTCACACGTTCAGCTAAATACACATGACCTGCTGTCAACGACTTTAGTTGATGTTCTGCCGTTTATCGAGATGGACGACAAGAAGAAACGACTAGCACGTGATATCGACACGATCAGTGATGATATACGGAAGAAATACCGTGCGTTAAAACATGGGATTCGTGAAGAAGAAGCATCGTTATCCAAAAGTTACAAACCGATTCTAGAACCGTTACAAAATATTTCGCAAGCGTTGCTTGAAAAGAAACGTAAATCAACAAATGAAAAGCCTTCAAGAGTGAAAAAGATGAAACGTGAAGAGGATGAGGAAGAGGAGAAGGAAGAGGATCCGACAGGTGCAATTAGTAAAATCGATGCGGGAACACCATCTCGTTCCCGAACGAAGCCACCGCGTTTCCTGAAAACGCCCGTGATAGCCGAAACATTAGACGATGATGATGATGATGAGGAGGACGATCCCAGTCTCAACATTGAAAAAATGCTAGACACACCGGAAGGAAGACGTGAAGCGCGTAGATATTTTCAGGACAAATATGATAGTGAATCATTAGCGAACAAGTACATGCGTATGATCGTTTCGTCCGAACACGATCGTCTGATGGACTATACGTACGGTGTAAGACACGAAAACGGAAAATGGATGATCGGTGATTCACAGTTCGAAATCGATACGGACGATTCGATTCTTATCAACGGTAAACGATACAAAGGTACACCAGGACTCTACGAACTAGTGTTCATGAAGCATCCTAATGAAAATATTTACAAGGAATCAGATCTGAAAGCGTACAAAGATATACTGCGTAACACCAACGCGCATAAGCAGTATTACTTAGCGAACGCACAGGTGAACGCGAACAGAGGTGTAAAGTATAAACGAATAATATCGCAACTGTTTCCGCCGAAACGTACAGGACAGGGGCATAATAATATTGATACATCGTATATGACGTTAACGAGAAAAAAGACAAAATCGATTACGTGCACTGGGACGATCCGAACGAACTGGTGGACAGATTGCGACTGTTAATGGCATCACAACGTGTTGGAAACAGTGGGCACACGAACGAAATCGTCTCCATAGTGGAAGAACTACGTGAAGCAGGCATAATCGTATAATAAGAGCGGTTCGATTCTGAAAGCCGATAAAGTGTATAAATAATACTGTCGTACATGCGCCGGGGACATTCCACGTTTGGTTGTGACAACATGGATATCGTGCTACTGTTTATTATCGTGTGCACAAGTGCCGTTGTCGCATCGAGCGTTAACGCTAACGATGTTGATTTCGCTATAGATTACTTGGTGCGATACGGTTACGTGCCCGACGATAGTTTACGACTCACGGACAACGCCACCATCGATATGGACGCCTACCTTCGCACGTTTCAAGTGAATTACAATTTAACCGTAAATGGAGAATTGAACAACGAAACGATGAATCTGATGCGTGCGCGGAGATGCGGTAACGAAGATTTCGTGTCGTACACCTTACGAACACCGTGGGCCAAGAGACGTTTGTCGTGGCGGTTCTTTCACGGTAGCGCCAGCGCTATAGAAGCGTCGCGACAAGCGTTCGCTGTATGGCAGAAACATTCGAACCTGGAATTCGAATATCGACCCAACGACATAAACGCCGACATGGTCATTGCTATGAAATATTTTAAACACAGGTGTCTGACTTCCAGGTGCACGATCTGCGGGTACGATTTGGACGGACGAGGAGGTATACTCGCTCACGCTTACTACCCGCCCGATTTACCGTATAACACTACCGAAATACACATGGACTACTACGAATCGTGGAATTATACGAACGCAACCGAAATACCGGACGATCAGACCAGTTTCCTTCAGGTGTTAACGCACGAAATCGGACACGCGTTAGGACTGTCTCATTCCCTCGAGAAGGATTCGATCATGTACCCGTTCTACGTACCACGCTCGAACGGTCCGTTCGACCTGAGAGACGACGATATAAAAGGCATTCAACGCTTGTACGGGAAGCCGCCGCCGCCGCCAGCTACGTCGACGACGGCGACGACAACGAACGACACCGTTCGGACGACGGATTTATGTCGGCTAAAGAACGTTAATCAATTTTTAATAATCAACAGACACCTGTATATTGTGCACGATAACTTTTTGTGGACATTGGATCTCGAGTCGAAGCGATCGAGTCCGTCGTCGCCGCTTCTGTTGACGGATTGGTTGACTTTCTTACCGTTGACGTTCACCAACGTTTCAGCGATGTACCAGAGACCGCGAACCGAAGAAGTGGTGCTATTCATAGACAACTACGTATACATGTTCGATATACACAGTCTGCAACCGCTGAACGGGTATCCGCGTTCGATCACAACGCTCGGTGTTCGCACGATGACGAAAATAAACGCTGCGATACACACGTACACGGGTCGAACTCTTCTGTTGTACAACGATATGTATTACGGCGAAATAGACGAGTGCACGTTCACGATCAAGAAACACGGATACGTTAAAGATCGTTTTGTCGGCTTACCAGAAGCCGTCGACAGTGCGTTCCGATACATCGACGGAAAGATTTATTTCTTCAAAGACGCACGCGTATACGTGTACGATGAATTTCTAAATATGATCGTAAAAGGAAAACATAGCGACGGACTCTCCGTTGTCGGAATAAAATGCATAGACAGTACGATCGTATCAAAACTAATCGATTTATTACGCGAGTACGTATAAATGCTGTGAACAACGGACGAGACGCATCATTCACAAGATGAGTGTTGACAAGTTCGGCAGACACCAGAGCGCTGTCAGAGCGCGAAGGGAGACGCGTCGCAGTCTACGGGAGGATATTGGTATCTCGATGACCGAGGACGGGCACTTCGACGTAGCGGGGAAAAAAATACACAACTTGGGCGAACCGCAAGACGGTAACGATGCCGTTCCACTGCGCTTCGTGCGTGACCACTGTCTGTTTGCCGACGATCCGTCGTCGACGACGACGACGACGCAAGGAATAGACGCGAAAGGTCGTAAGCTCGTCAACGTCGGCGCTCCCGTCGATCTCGGGGACGCTGTCAACAAGCAGTACGTAGACTACTCGTGCTTACGTTTCACACAGCTGGTACCGAACAAGAAGAACGGAGCTGTCGTCGACGCGCGGGATCATCGCATACAGTCTCTGAGGGAACCGATACGTGCGAGAGACGCTGCGACCAAAGTATACGTGGACTCGAAAATCATACCGAAGGATACGAACTCTAACCTAATGGTCGGCAACGTGCGGATAACACAGTTAGCGCTGCCAGTCAACAACAAGGACGCGGTGAATTTGGAATTTTTGAACCGACACACGATCACCGCGGTAAACGACGCTTATTTCAACGCACAAGGAAAGACTATTCTAAACGTCGGCGACGGTGGCGCACGGGCTACGGACGCGGTGAACGCACGTCAATTGGAGGAGGCGAAGCGGTACGCGAAGAGCGAAACGTACAAACTTGCAAAAGTGTTCCAACATCGTTGGGAGAAAGTGGTATCGTATATCTATAAATTGCATAAGCACGCAGCGCGTACTTCACTTGGTGCCGAAGAGGCGGACTTACTACTTACGAACAAGTCGGAGACGAACGAGTTGATTAGTGATCTGGACAAATCTAAGGACGAGCACGATTGGAGATCCCTTTATCGAGAGCAAGCGAAACAGTAGTCATGTACGAACTACGTAGCCGAAAAAAAAGGGAGGGCGTGGTCTTATCGGAAAAATAGTTAAAAGCGCGGTACCATTCGTTGCGAAGTCAGTACCTACACTGATCAATCGAGCGGTGGACGTATTACCGGTGGAACTACATCTGCCCGGCTACAGGTTCTGTGGACCCGGAACGAAACTAGAGCAGAGATTGGCTCGCGGTGATCGAGGAATCAACGAGTTGGACGAAGCTTGTCGTGAACACGATATCGCTTACAGCAAGTACAAGGACAACGAACGACGACGTGTAGCGGATCGTGTGCTAGCCGGTAAAGCGTGGGAACGAGTGAAAGCTTTGAATTCCGGCATCAGTGAAAGAGCGTACGCGGCAGCCGTAGCAGCAGCGATGAAGGCGAAATCAGCGTTAGGCAGCGGGCTATGCTGCGGTGGCGGTGTGCGTAAACGTCGCACCAGACGACGCAAGCCGGTTCGACGCACGATAATCAGGAAGAGGAGGAGGAGGAGGACAACGACAACTGGGGCAGGACGTCGACGAAGACGGGCCGATGGTAAAAAGGCTTCAGGACTATACCTTCGACCGTACCGAAAAAACTAATCAAAATACCCGTGCGTCCGTTGTCCGATCGAGATCTTTATGAGTACACGAAACTATTGCGTATACCTTATTTCAGAGGCGTGTACATGCTCGACACACTTCCTAGTACATCACCGTGGGAGAACGAAAGCGCAATCGTGAATCTGGACGACGCTACCGGACCGGGCACGCACTGGGTATGCTACAAGAAGAAGCGAGGCGACAGAGTCTGGTACTTTGATGGATTCGGCAATCTGCGCCCTCCTGTCGAGCTAATACGGTACTTTGGATCGAACGTGACCGACATTCATTACAATTACGCACAGAAACAGCCATCGAACACGGTCATCTGCGGACATTTATGTTTAGAGTTTTTGACATCGAACGATCAGTAAACGCCAAGATGTCTTCGCTTACGGTCACTGTCACAGGAACGGATCCAAGCGCACTGGTTTGTGACTTTTTTCCACCGCTTGAACTGACGAACGGTGAATGGTACGCGGGACTGCTGGACTTTACCACGTACAACTCTATACCGAACGTGGAAAGCGGAAGAAATAACATCTTTCCCGTACTAAAGGGAGCACGTAAAACGTTAGAACTCGTCAATATACCGACCGGAGTGTACGAAATCAGTGATATCGAAACATACCTGAAGAAAGAACTAGCAGACCCAAAATTTTCTCTACGACCCAACAACAACACGTTGAAATGTGAAATTTATTGTTCATACGATATCGATTTCGGATGTACGGAACACACGATCGGTACCATGTTGGGTTTTTCCAAGAACAGAAAGTTAGAAGCGTATATATTACACACGTCGGACGTGCCTGTAAACATTAACAAAGTGAACGTTTTGGAGATAAGGTGTAACGCTGTACAAGGCTCGTACAAGACGGGACGAAACGAGCATATACTGCACTCGTTCTATCCAACGGTTGAGCCAGGATTCAAGATAGTAGAAACGCCTAGAAACGTCATTTATTTTCCACTTAACGTACTACACTTGCGTAACGTTACACTGTCCGTACACGATCAGGATGGTGATATTGTGAATTTTCAAGGCGAAGTCATCACCGCACGTATACATTTGAAACGTGTGTAGTAATCATGGGAATTTATTTCACCGATACCCCCGTGATGAAGAGCGGTGGCGGCGGCGGCTCGCACCACGAGATAAAAGAGGTCAACACTTTTGGAAAAGGTATCAGTAGA
This sequence comes from Magicicada septendecula, assembly GCA_034769895.1. Taxonomy (NCBI): domain Eukaryota; kingdom Metazoa; phylum Arthropoda; class Insecta; order Hemiptera; family Cicadidae; genus Magicicada; species Magicicada septendecula. The sequence goes on from CM068367.1 coordinate 733,496,266, forward strand.
CGTTCGTCGTTGACACGGTTAACAGCAACTAACCGACGCTACCTGATTTCATTAGGATTCAAAGTCAAGAAAAACAAGTAATATGGCGGACAGCGGTATCGTCTTATCGGTTGAACGTCGACCATTCTTCGAAGACAACATCACACATTACGAATATCATCCTCATGCACCGTACGCGTCAGCGTCACGATACGGAAATAACGATGAGATACGCATACCTATACTGCAACAGGAAGTCTTCACTTTACCGATGGAAAGTTTCCTGTACGTTGAAGGCAAATTGAGCAAAAAGACCGACAGCACCGGTAGTGTGAACGTGAAAATGATCAACAACGCGATCGCGTTTCTCTTCGAATAAATCCGTTACGAACTGGCCGGTGTGGAAGTGGATCGTACCAAGAGCGTCGGCATCACGTCCACTATTAAAACCATGCTATCTGCCGGCAAGCAGGACATTGTTTCGATGCAAAACGCCGGTTGGGTTGCTCCTACAGCTAACGAGATAACACCGACCGGCCAACACGAGGAATTCAACTTTTGCATACCGTTGAGGATGCTGATGGGATTCGCTGAGGATTTCACGCATGTTATTTTAAACATGAAACAGGAACTTATACTGTTGCGCACTTCCAGCAACGTTAACGCTTTGTTCTCGTCCACGGATGCGCCCGCTAACGCCGATATAGAACTGACCAAAATCTCTTGGATGATTCCGTTCGTGTACGTGAACAACGAAGTACGGATACGATTGTTGGATATCATACGCAAGGACCTACCGCTATTCTTACCGTTTCGTAGTTGGGAACTGCACGAGTATCCGGCTTTACCGACGACTGACAGACAGACTTGGACAGTGAAAACAACTACACAACTGGAGAAACCACGGTACGTGATACTCACCTTTCAGACCGCCAGAAAAAACAATCTGAAAAAACACGCAGGTGAATTCGATCACTGCAATGTGACAAACGCGAGACTCTTTCTGAACGACAAATACTACCCGTACGATAACCTGAACCTGGATATCGATAACGGACGTTACGCATTGCTGTACGACATGTATACACGATTTCAAAAATCGTACTACCACAGAAGTCAACCCAACGTACTTCTAACACCTACAGAGTTCATAGCAAAAGCACCGTTATTCGTCTTCGATTGTAGCAGACAGGACGAATCGCTCAAGTCATCACCAGTCGACGTCAGATTGGAATTCGAGTCATCGACCAATTTCCCCGCTCAGACAGCGGCCTACTGCTTGATACTGCATGATTCAATAAATGTGTACACTCCGTTATCCAACACGGTGCGCAGACACAATTAAACGCTTACTATATATTAATGTTTTTTTTTTACTGTAAATAGAAATTTGCTTTTTAGAATGTAATTTTTAATTAAAAAAAAAATGTAATCAATTTTCATGTATTTTTATTTTATTGTAAATAGAATGTAATGTAATCAATTTTCGTGTATTTTATTTTTGTGGAGGGGGAAAACGATTCTCCTTTTCTCCCTATTCTTCGTTCAGTGTTTCATCAGCACGAGTCGCGAGTGGACGTACAAGATGCTTTCACACGATATCTATGTTGACGATATCAATCACAACAGCAACAACCGCTATTTCAAACAATGCGGTGAAGCGGCAACGACTACATCAATCAAGTCTTTATCACCGGACGATAAAGAAGTACAGGTCATCTTAATTCAAAAAATCACATCTCCGTACCCGCGTTACAGAAACTTGGAAAACCGTTTAAAGAGTTTTAAAGAATGGCCTGTATCGTTAACAATAACACCTAAAGAATTATCAGAAGCGGGTTTCTTTTACACCGGATGCAACGATAGAGTGATTTGTTTTTGCTGTGGAGGCGGATTAAACAAATGGGAACGTGGAGAATATGCTTGGATGGAACACGCACGACATTTCCCTGCGTGCTCTTACGTAATGTTAATGAAAGATAAAAATTTTATCCTCAAGGCACTGGGTATTGTTACCGAGGCGCAAGCACCAACAGCTGTAGCAGTGACAGCAAAGAACGAACAACGCACCGACACGATCAAGGAGAATATAAAAAACGTAGAAGAAAGCTCGAATCGTGATACGATGTGCAAAGTCTGTTACACACAAAACGTGGAAGTTGTACTTATTCCCTGTCGACATTTTATTACATGTGTGAATTGTGCCATAACCCTACATAATTGCCCCTTATGTAGAACCGCATACACTGCTTACATGAGAGCGTATTTCTAGTTCGTTTTCACGCGTCTATTGAACACCAGGTTTGAAAATATATATGCTGCTGTGACAAAAGTGTTTTATACAACCTCCGCTAATATCGCATACCTCAGTGTTTGAACAGCACGCGTTGAAGACGGACGCATGGAGCTGCTATCTCCGTACGAGTACATACGCTGCAGTGACTTAAAGCATACAGTACTGTACCCTATAGAAATTTTTGTATACAACGTTCTGACATGTAAATTTGTTGCACTGATCCGTGACGAAAATATAAAGTACAAAATAAACGTTCCGAACAAATTCTTTACGAGCGTTTCACAATATACAACGTGTCTGTTCCGTAAGACGGACGGATCTGCAACGTTCCTAGTAAAACCAAACACGTTGTATATAACGAAAAAAGGATGTGCGAGGATAAACTAGCAGTCATAGTTGACTTTCACTGTTTTATCGACAACGATGGAAACGAACTCGTTAAGGAACTAGTCGTTATGGACGTCACTGCATTTGCCAGCAGGCATTGGATATTTACACATCCAGTAGAGACGATTGTTTCGAATCACAAGCATGTGAGGACAAACAGATGGTTAACAGACCATTATCATGGACTAACGTGGACGGACGGGGACACATCGTACGAACATCTTGTACCGATATTAGAAAAGTATACGTTTCCTTTTAACTTCGTGTTCGTAAAAGGATTGCAAAAAAAAAAAGATTTCTACAGAAGCGTATCGTGCATTTTAATATTATAAATTTAGAAGATTTCGGATGTCCCAAACTCGATCAATTACAATCAATACACGGAACAGCCTGTCTCACGCACCGCTTATGTCCGGAAATATGTACAAATAGTAGAGTACACGCTTTACGCGAGTGGGTTGTGTCAGATTTTAGAATAGTCAATACGTTTCTGATAAATTACTAAAATTATTGTTTAGCGCTTACATAAAAAAAACAGTCGTCGTCTTTCTATCGATTACATCATCTGTCTAAAAATAAATTAGTGTGTTCAAACAAGCGCGACCGCTGTCTAGACGTATAAAAAAAATAACCGACACCCCTCTTCCTCACCTACCCATCGAACCGTGAGAAATCAAGTTGCATCCTGTTCACACAGTTAAAAATAAATTAACGTCGGCGACATGTTCGAACAAGCACAAGTGCTGTCTAGACGTATAAAAAAATAACCGACTCCCCTCTTCCCCACCTACCCATCGAGCCGTGAGAAATCAACTCGTGACCTGTTCACACGGTTAAAAATAAACGCTTACTGTGCGTTGAGTGGTTTCCCCCCTCTCCGGTTTCCACCTCCACAACTACCTCCCTATATATTCCACTGCGCACAAGCGTTATTCGTTCATTCGTTGAGAGACGTGCCGCAAATTATTATAAGTTCTTTATTTTAAAATGGCATCATTCACTGAAAAGTTTGCTACTATTAGCGCAATCGAGTATAAAAAAATAAAGGAATTGATAATCGGTGTAAAATATCCGATAGAAGAAATGCAAAATATAGACGCAAAATACGGTAAAACTATACTCGTCACTCTTCAAGATTACAAAGACCCTAGACTAAAATATCGTGTATATCTACCAAAGAGATACGCAGGTGTTTTTGAAGATGAGGAATTAAAAAATTTATTACCGTGCTCGCTGCAACTAATTTATCGCGGAGAAAAGGATAGAGCTTACATAGTAGAAATTGTACAGTAGTATCGAATGGACATCTTCATTTGTCACGTACGATTACATATATATATATTAACATGTACTTAGTTCTATTTCATTTAATTATAAATAATATATGTGATTACACATATTTCATTTGATTATGCCTAGATAATAAAACAAGGCTTACATGTTGTACACTTTAGACATCTTCAGAATTAACGAATATATTTGTACATAATTGTCATTGCACACGTGTACCAATAATATTTAAAATAATGTGCTTACATATAATTCATTTGATATAATTGTATACAATTGTATTTTTTTTAATTGTTACTACTGTGTGTGTTTATTTTATTTTTTGTACATATTTGTCATGTCATAGTGCACTGTAATTTTCACTACTGTGTACGTTTACATATTATGTATTTTAAATTGTAATATATTTTGATTACTTTCACTACTGTGTGCGTTTACATATTATGTATTTTAAATTGTAATATATTTTGATTACATGTATTTTAATTATTTGTAATTAAACAGTATTGCTTTAACCTTTTTATTGTTTTTTTTAATTTCAAAATTCCTTGGAACATTAACACTATTCTAAAAAAAATCAATTTTATTAAACAACAAGTGTATGATTATAATATAATTTAGAAATTAAAGAATATTTAAAAATCAAACTGACCTTATACAAGTTCCAGTTGAGTCTCGCGACGAACTATGTGTCTTGGAGAGCAGTTCGTACAGGCTTATATATAGTATTTCAAGGATGTACACGAAAGAGATGGTAACAACAAAAAAAGCTCCCACACACAAAGTCATGAAAACGCACTTAGCTCGGTCTGCGTTCTAATTCCCACACGCTGTGATAACAGATGGTGTCACACATCCTGTTCTGTTATTAAAAAAAACTTTATGTACGACCACGTTCACACGCTGCGATAAACAGATGGCCATACAGACGGAGCCGATTACATCATCAACAAAAAAAGTAACGACTGCCACACATACTTATCTTGACTTGTTCACACAATAATTTATGTACGCCTTTAAATTCGTTCACACCCAACATTAACATATGTTCAGACAGACAGCGACAATTAATTATACGCTCAGACAGACGGCGACAACTAACAGATGGTGGCAATTAATTCTACGCTCAGACAGCCGGATGCAATTAATTTAGCGACTCGCTAAACAGATGTCTAGACAGCTGCAAAATGCACGTGGGAGTCAACTGCTACATTCAAAAAAAAAAAAAAAAAAAAAAAAAAGCGTGTGGGAGCCAACTACCGCTTGTCCCTATTATATTACATACACACCAGTAATAACGAGCGGTCTGTCAGCATTCTGTTGTAAAAAATAACTCCACATGTGAAAAGCATGGATTTTTTTTATCGTATAATATTTTTATGTTTATTTTCAACTATCCTTTTCGCATACTACAATTTACTTAACACATAGACACACAGTTGTCAACAATGCAATCGTTCAGATAAGTGAATCGAACACTGAATATCATATGTATTTCTTACAGGGAAAATGACAGTTCTAACGTGGACCGTCACACGACGAGAAATTCAAAAATTGTGGTGGTGGGAGTAACCATGTTTATACACAACATCGACGATATCGGCACGGCAGGGTAAATATATACGAAACCAGTACACTATAACACCGAGTTGGCAACAATGGCGAAACATATATTCAACCCGTACACTATAACACCGAGCCGACAACAGTTGGCAACACCGACGACGCTTTTCCAACATGGCCGAACTTCCGGAAAAACCCCTTACATATACATAACCATACACTATAACACACGCACGAATCGGCAACCAGGCCGTACCTTAACCACTACACTCTTACACCACTCGACAACATCGCACCTTTTCCAACATGGCCCCCGTCGCCCCCACCACGACGGGCGGCCATCAAGCCACCACCAGGCCGCCGCCCAGCGACGATGACGACGTCAACGACGACGTCAACGGCGAACGGCGAACGGCGAACATAGCCACGCCTCCGCCAATCAACGCACACATTACCCCACTTTAGGCGGCGACGACGACAACATGGCCGACAGACTACTGCCGCATGGTTACCCCCACCACCACAATTTTTGAATTTCCCGCCGTGTGACGTCACTTCCGCGTTAGAACTGTCATTTTCCCCCTACTAACTAGGAAACTATTGGGTCGTCTCACGACGCGCAACCCAACAGCTCTGACCTGGCAACTGTTCTTTTTCACTTCTGCTCCAGCTTCTGACTGAACAGGACGCTCTACTTGGACTGCTCTCTTCAGCTCTGCTGGACGGACTACTGCCTTGCTGCCTTCGCCCACCTCGCCTTCGGACGAGGAATACTGCTTCTTCTCTTCGTGGGAACGAAAAGGACCAGGGAGCCAGCTGTTTCCAGTGAATCGAGTAGCTGGTAGAAGCAACAGCTGGCCGAAGTTGCCCTTCTAAGGACCACCTTTGCCGGATACCATCTGCTGGCGAAGAACAGAAGAGGATTGCTCTGGGCTCACCTGGTGAGTGCCGCATTTCCAGTGTGTAATTCCTAACTTGCTCACGACTGTTAGGTAGCGCTGCCCCGGACGATCCTTGCAAGCCCCCACCAGTGGTAAGCGAGCTAGGATATCGCCGGAGTAAAGGGGCCAGTGGACACCAGTCTTGGTAAGGACTGGTATTCAACGAAGCTGGTCGTTAGCCCAGCTCCTCCCGCATCGTCTTGAGCAAGGAAGACGCGCGGGTAATCCGGCTTCGGCCGGACCCGAGATCCCTGGCGTCTGGCAGTGACTGCCTAGCAGTCTCTGAACGGCAGCCGTCGCACCTGGCCAGCATGCCTTCCACAGGCAACGGCCCAAGTGCCGAGTCGCTCGGCCCCGCCTTGCTGCCCCATCTGGGCGACTCGCCTGAATCGCCTCGGGCGATGGAGACGGATGATCCTCTCCCTAACCCGCTTCCTCCTCTTCCGGCTGACGAGTCGGGCGAGTTCGCGACCGTTGGTCGGCGTAATCGCCCGGCTAAGAAGCCCAAGAGGACCCACCCAACCGCTTCCTCTAGCACCTCGGCCATGGACATTGGACCTTCTCAGGGCCCACAGGCCGCGGTTCCGACTGCTTCGACAGCAGCTCCGGCTGCTGCCGCTGTTGGTCGTGCGCCGCCCCTGTACGTCCATAGCGTGTCTAATGTCGTCGCCTTATACAGACGGCTGATCGCGGCCCACGGCCTGTCGGCCGACAAGCTTGACCTGAAGCTGCTTGGCGGTGATACGGTCAGGATTGTCGTCCGCCAGCTCGAGGACCATCGCTTGGTCGAGGCCTTCCTGCAGGCGCACAGCCTTCAGTATCATACCTTTACTCCTAAGCGAGTCAAGCCCTTGTCTGTAATTTTGCGAGGGCTTGACGCGCACACCGATCCACAGGAGATCCTCATGGAACTCCGAGACCTCGGGTACCCAGTGCAGGCAATTTTCCGCCTGTTCACGCACTCAGAAACCCGAGTACCTCTCCCGCTCGTCCGTCTCCAGCTCGAGAAGGGCGAGGCCGCTGACAAAATTTTCCAACTGACGCGGCTGTTTGGCTTCCGCGTCAGGGTAGAAACCAGTCGTCCCCAGGGCAAGCTCGCGCAGTGCCACCGGTGCCAGAGGTTCGGCCATCACACCGACGTCTGCCGCAATGCCCCGGCCTGTCTACGTTGTCCTCTGGGACATTCAACCCAGGCCTGCACTGTGGCAGACAAGACCAAATTCCGCAGTATTAATTGTGGCCAAGGCCACGCAGCGAGTAACGTAAACTGCCCGGTCTATAAGGCGGAGCTCCTGCGGAAGCAAAAGCCGCAGGGGCCCCTCCCGAAGCCAAGGCAGCCAGCTATGCAGCTCCAACCTAGACAGCCTAAAATGCAGGCTAGGCCTCAACCTCAGGCACAACCGGCACGGCGCGCGCCCTCTCCGGCTCCACCTCCAGCCCCTGCAAAGGCAACCAAACGTACCGCGTCTCCTTCCGAAGCAGAGACACGCCCAGTATCCGTCATCTCGGTTTTGGAGCCGGAGAATGAACCCTCCACCTCCGCGGAACCTCCTACTCCCGCCTCTGAACCAGAAGTAGCCTCGCCGCCCCTGCCACCTCCGCGATTTCCGCGAGCAGGCGTCACAAAACCCAGGAACAAAGGGATAACCACACCGGATGCTCGGCCCCGAGCTCCTGCCGGCCCACAGCCCAAGAAAAGTCCTGCTTCCCGGTATAAGTCCGACGAAGCGCAACAGCGAATTTTCCTGCCGCTGATTCACAACCGTCTGGCCCTGATCCTGTGGCTTCCACCACGACCCGATCTGCCGTTAAACCTGGTCGCTCTTACGCGGCCTCAGTTTCCAGGCAAACCGCCCAGTCCGTCATTTCCGATGACGCACAGTTCGTCCGCGGCTTTCTGTCTAGCTACGACCTCAAGAAAGTCGCATCTACCTTCAGGTCCATCCGAGACCGCCTGGAAACTGCTGACCCAACTGAGAGATTCATGCTCTTGGTGGAAGCCTGCGAAGTCATAGGTCTTCTATGAACCGAGCCCTTCGACGAGACCTCTCGCTCGTAGCCTGGAATGCTAACAACATCGGTTCCAAGCATTCCGACCTTCTTGAATTCCTGGCTCGGTTGAAACCCGACGTACTTCTCCTCGGGAAACCCACCTGACCCCGGCGAACCGGTTTCGATTACCAAACTACGTGGTCTATCGGGATGACCGAGTTGGCCGACGAGGAGGCGGCACGGCGATCGCGGTGAGGACCTCCATAGGTCATCATCGTGTCGCTTTGCCGCAGCTTACCAACCTAGAGGCCACCGCCATTGAGGTCCACGGAGCTCTTGGCGGCTCCATTGGCCCAATGGAGTCCATCTCCAAGGGCCATCTCGAGTCCAGATGGCCCTCTTCGCTGACGACACGGCCGTATTTACGGCCGATCGTCATGAGTAAAGGGCCGTCGTACGACTGCAGCGCCAGCTCGACACGCTCGTGGACTGGACTGAGAACTGGAGAGTGCTCCTCAACCCTACCAAGAGTGTAGCCGTCGAATTTTCTAAGCGACGGAAGAACCCCGTTAGGCAACTACGTATCGGCAGAACGTACTTGCGCTGGTCCAACGAGATCAAGTACCTCGGCTTACACCTTGACCGTCGGCTCACCTGGCGTACCCACGCACAGACAGTTCTTAAGCGAGCATCCACTCGCCTGTGCGCACTGTTTCCACTCCTGATCAGCCCAGCCATGACCAGGAAATTGGGTAGGATGATCGTCGGCGCGTATCTGCTGCCGGTCATTACCTACGCCTGCCCGGTCTGGGGTTACCTCGCCGCAATGCATAAAAAGAAGTTGCAGAGCGTCCTCGACAGGGGGCTTCGGCTAGCGGCCAAAGTCCCCCGTCGCTTCTCATCTCGCCTTCTAATAAGAGGACTAGGCGTCCGCTCCTTAGACGACACTTTCAGGCGGCTTGCACGCAAATTTTATGCACGTGCGGCGAGGTTCCCAGACAATCCTTTAGTGACTGGGCTGGGAAGGTACCGTATACGCCCAGGTGATTCGTGGAAACGCCCTCGGTGTATATTGCGCTAGTGTAGGCTAGCACAACAGCCGAGAATCGGCCTGCTATAGAGCAAACGCCCTACTTGGGCAGGGCCACGAGGCAGGAGCTCCAGATGGTAGCTCGGAACTCAGTTCCCGTGCGATTCGTCTCTGCGACGCACAACCGCAAAGCCTAGAGCAAAAAAAAAAAAAATAATAATAACTCACTGTTCGTCAGTCGTCAAGTTTGTGAGAGACAGAAGAGCCAGACGCCTCTCGTACAGGAAGGACCTCCTCTGCTCTTCACTGGACGTTTTTGGAAGCGACTCGCTGTTATACAGCTGCTGCCCTGCTGCCTGCTGCTTCGCCGCTGGACAGCCATCATCTTGGCCCGCTTGCTGCCTTGACAACAAGAAGAAGACAGAAGACCACAACTCAGCTGGCTGGTGAATCGAGTAGCCAGCACAAGCACAGCTGAGTGCGTCGGACCTTCTAAGGGCCACCAGCCAAGTGACCCTTTTCAGGACCACCAACTTGCCGCTGAAGAGGAAGCACTTTTGGCCTACCAGAGCTTAAGGTTGCGTAGCGCATCTAGCCCGCTGACTCTCAGGCTCATAGGTAGCGCTGCCTAGGACGATCCTTGCGAGCCCCCACCAGTGGTAAGTGAGCTTGGATATCGCCTAGGTAAAGAGGCCGGTGGACACCTCTCTTGGTAAGGGGAGGTATCTAACGAAGCCGGTCTTTTGCCCAGCTCGTAGCAAGCCTGAGCGTTTCAGAAGTCCCGCAAGCGATCCGGCTCGGGCCGGACCCTAAGTCCCTGGTTACCGCCGGAGGCAGCCTGGCTGCCTCTGGTCGGCGAACCTCCCGCTCGATGGCGGAAATGCCCGCTTCGGGCGCGTCATCGAGCACGCAGTCGCTCGCCACTGCCCCGCCCCACACGAGCGATTCGCCGTGTTCTCCGCTTATTGAAGCGGACCAAGTCGATCCCCGGTCGGTTCCGCTGCCCGGTGACGAGACCGACGCTTTCGTGGCGGTTGGGCCACGGGGGCGCCCGGTTAAGAAACCGAGGCGGAATCGATCGTCCTCAACCTCTTCCCCGGCGTCCGCCATGGAAGTTGTCCCCGCTGATGGCGAATCCGGCCCGGGGCCGACTGTGTCCGGCGGTGCCCAAGCACCGCCGGCCTCTGGTCGCATCCCGCCCGTTTACGTTCACGGCGTGAACAACGTCACCGGTTTTTACCGGCGATTGATAGTGGCTCCCGGACTTTCCCCGGCCAACATTGACCTGAGACTCCTTAGACGACACTTTCAGGCGGCTTGCACGCAAATTTTATGCACGTGCGGCGAGGTTCCCAGACAATCCTTTAGTGACTGGGCTGGGAAGGTACCGTATACGCCCAGGTGATTCGTGGAAACGCCCTCGGTGTATATTGCGCTAGTGTAGGCTAGCACAACAGCCGAGAATCGGCCTGCTATAGAGCAAACGCCCTACTTGGGCAGGGCCACGAGGCAGGAGCTCCAGATGGTAGCTCGGAACTCAGTTCCCGTGCGATTCGTCTCTGCGACGCACAACCGCAAAGCCCAGAGCAAAAAAAAAAAAATAATAATAACTCACTGTTCGTCAGTCGTCAAGTTTGTGAGAGACAGAAGAGCCAGACGCCTCTCGTACAGGAAGGACCTCCTCTGCTCTTCACTGGACGTTTTTGGAAGCGACTCGCTGTTATACAGCTGCTGCCCTGCTGCCTGCTGCTTCGCCGCTGGACAGCCATCATCTTGGCCCGCTTGCTGCCTTGACAACAAGAAGAAGACAGAAGACCACAACTCAGCTGGCTGGTGAATCGAGTAGCCAGCACAAGCACAGCTGAGTGCGTCGGACCTTCTAAGGGCCACCAGCCAAGTGACCCTTTTCAGGACCACCAACTTGCCGCTGAAGAGGAAGCACTTTTGGCCTACCAGAGCTTAAGGTTGCGTAGCGCATCTAGCCCGCTGACTCTCAGGCTCATAGGTAGCGCTGCCTAGGACGATCCTTGCGAGCCCCCACCAGTGGTAAGCGAGCTTGGATATCGCCTAGGTAAAGAGGCCGGTGGACACCTCTCTTGGTAAGGGGAGGTATCTAACGAAGCCGGTCTTTTGCCCAGCTCGTAGCAAGCCTGAGCGTTTCAGAAGTCCCGCAAGCGATCCGGCTCGGGCCGGACCCTAGGTCCCTGGTTACCGCCGGAGGCAGCCTGGCTGCCTCTGGTCGGCGAACCTCCCGCTCGATGGCGGAAATGCCCGCTTCGGGCGCGTCATCGAGCACGCAGTCGCTCGCCACTGCCCCGCCCCACACGAGCGATTCGCCGTGTTCTCCGCTTATTGAAGCGGACCAAGTCGATCCCCGGTCGGTTCCGCTGCCCGGTGACGAGACCGACGCTTTCGTGGCGGTTGGGCCACGGGGGCGCCCGGTTAAGAAACCGAGGCGGAATCGATCGTCCTCAACCTCTTCCCCGGCGTCCGCCATGGAAGTTGTCCCCGCTGATGGCGAATCCGGCCCGGGGCCGACTGTGTCCGGCGGTGCCCAAGCACCGCCGGCCTTTGGTCGCATCCCGCCCGTTTACGTTCACGGCGTGAACAACGTCACCGGTTTTTACCGGCGATTGATAGTGGCTCCCGGACTTTCCCCGGCCAACATTGACCTGAGACTCCTTGGGGGCGATACAGTCAAGATCGTTGTCCGCGGAATGGACGTGTACCGCAGTGTCGTGGCGTACATGGAATCCCAGCAATTCCAGTACCACACCTTCTCTCCCAAACACGTGAAGCCTCTGTCGTTTATCCTCAGAAGCTTGGACGTGGAATCTCCTCTCGAGGAAATCCTCGATGAGCTGCGCGAGCTGGGCTATCCTGTTCGCGCGGTCCATCGGGTGTTTACTCCTGCTGGACCAAGGCGTCCAATTCCTCTGGTCCGCATCCAGGCGGAGAATAGCGAGGCAGGCACTAGCCTACTCTCACTTACGCGGCTTTTTGGTTTCCGCGTAAAAGTGGAAAGAATCCGCGCTCCCGGGGCTCTGCCTCAATGTCACAGGTGCCAACGCTTCGGGCACCACTCCGACTCTTGCTCAAACGCTCCGGCGTGCGCTAGGTGTTCTCTCCCTTACGCCTCCAAACTTTGCGATGCACCTGCATTCAAAAGATGCATCAACTGCGGCGGGAGTCACCCCGCCAACTACCGGGCATGTCCGGTGTTTCAGCGGGAGCTCGAGCGGCGAAAGCCGAAAGGGCGCCTGCCACCACCGAGGCATCCGGTAGCTGGTTCAAGACCTGCAACCGAGCAGCCTGGCCCTGCGCCTCCTGCTACGACTGCCGTGTCTTCCGCCACAGTCTCAAACAGGCAACAAAAACGAACCAAAGGCCCGAAGCAAACACCTGCAGCACAGGCAACTCCAACTCAGGCTCCTTCACAGGCCCCTGTCCCGCCTATGGCGAAAAAGCGCCGTAACCTCGTGGCATCTAAAAGTGAGACCACCCAGCCAACAGAAAACATCTCGGTTGTGGAGCCTGAGACTTCTCAATCCTCCCCAGTAACGGAGAATCCTGCCCCTGCTTTAAAAGCAGCCTCGCCTGACCTCTCAGAGACCTCCTCCGGGGAGATGGGCTCCGGCTGGACTGTGATATCGGCCGATAGAAAGCGCTCTACCTCGCGGCAGATTTGCTCAGTGAAGGCCGGGTTCTCGGATGGGTTGGGAGCGAACTGACGCTCTAAACTGTCACCCAAGAACCCTGCCTTTTCGAGGGGGCGGCCAAGGGGTTGACGCCGGGTCCGGCCAGTGCGGGGAGAGGCGCGCGTTTGCGCTTTCCCGTTAGGGCACTGGGAATCCGCCAGACATTACGGTCCTCGGCAGGGCCATCCATCTGTGTAACAGCTAGCTCCCAGTTGCGTCTACGGAACGCCAGCATGTCGCGACGCAACTTGCCGGACGCTCTGTTGAACGCAGCCTTGTCAGACGGGTCACGAGTCCTCTGCCAGCGTCTCCGGAGGCGATTCCTCTCGCAAGCGAGCTGAGACACCTTTTCGGGGATCCGCTGATAGTCGGGCGTGAGCCCCGGCTTCATCCGGGAGGACACGTCTACCGCCGAGACTACGGCTGTGTCGAATAAGGCAACTGCCTCGTCGACATGCTGGGTAGTGTCGAGCGGGATATGCTCTGGTAGGCGGCGACTGAACGCCGGGCCAAAGCGGTCCCACTCGATTACCCGCCGCTCGTCGCGGACGGTGGCGTGCTGGGTAGCTATATGCACACTGATAGGGCAATGGTCCGAGGACAGTTCCGAAATGACGGAGACGTGGACCGGGCAATAAACGCCCCTGACCGCGGCAATGTCCAGTACGTCAGGGCGGGAGTTAGCCCTCGAGGGATAGTATGTAGGCCCGGTAGGACCCATGACTGTGACCCGAGCCGCATCAGCATACCTGCGTAAGCGGGTCCCGTTTGGGTTCGCCAAGCGGCTCCCCCAATCGGGGTGCTTACAGTTCAGGTCGCCCGCCAGGACTACCCTCCTGTGTGCACCAAAGACGGCCTCCAGATCGTTCGACAGGAGCTCCGTTTGTGGAGGCTTGTAAGCGGAAACCACGAGTAGACCGCCGAGAGCACCATGGAGCTCGACCGCGGTGCACTCGAGGTTCCGCCGCTGAGGCAGGACAACGCGGTGATGGCGAAGACTCGCCTTCACCGCGATGGCTGTGCCCCCTCCTGCGCGACCCGACCGGTCATCCCGGTGGCACACGTAGTTTGGTAGTCGGAAACGACGATGCGGGGTCAGGTGCGTCTCGCCAAGAAGAAGCACGTCGGGCTTGTGACGGGCAACGAACTCTAAGAGCTCAGAATGCCGGGAAGCGAGGCCGTTGGCGTTCCACGCCACGAGCTCGAGGTCTCGCTTGAGGGATTGCCGTGGTTGTCCGTTCATAACAGACCTGTAACACGGCAGGCTTCCACCAAGAGGAGGAACTTATCCTGGGGCGAGGCTGTTGCCAAGCGTTCCTTGATTTTAAGGAAAGTCTGGGCTACTTTCTGCAAGTCGTAGCTTGCCAGAAAGTCTGATACGACGGCGAGATCATCGGAAGATGAGGCCGGTGGAGAACGCTTGGCGGCAGCTGCATAGCTGCGGCGGGGCGAGACGGTGGAAGCCTTGGGGGCAGGTACTGGAGCGGGTGGCCGCTCTGGCTTTTGGTGGACGGGCTTGGGTCCAGTGGCAGGTGGTTTAGGCTGGCCCGTGTTCTTGGCCTGGGCCCTAACTTTCTTGCCCGATCTGGGGTATCGTGGCTTGGGTGGCGGCGGCCGTGGAGGATCAATTTCCTCGTCGTCCGGCAGCGGGACCTGGGTATAGTGGGGGACTACGCGTTCCGGTTCCGGGGGCGCGATGGTTGGTTTGGCCTTTGGAGCTCCGCTCGGGCTAACTGCACTGCTGGGTTTCGGAACCGGAGCAGACCTAGGGGCTGGTTTCCGGACCACAGGTTCAGCGGCTGGTTGGCTAGCAACATGTCGAGGCTTAGGCTGGACGGGTTTCATAAGCTTGTCCAGCTGCTCGCTATAGACTGGGCAGCGCCTGTTATTAGCAGCATGGGCGCCGCCACAGTTGATGCAATATCGGTGGTTGGCAGGGACAGCGCAGGCCTGCGTCAAGTGGTCATTTCCACAGCGGACGCAGGTCGGCGCGTTCCGACAACCGAAGCTGCTGTGGCCGAACCGCTGGCACCTGTGGCACTGGGAAAGTCGCCCGGTTTGGCGGCAGGGCTCTCCGCTCACGCAGAGCCCGAAAAGCCGTTTTAAATCTAACAAGGCCTGGGAGGAGTCGCCCTTCTCTACCAGGAGTCTGATTAGCGGGAGTGGTCGACGCGAGCCATAAGTAGTGTACAGCCGTGATGCTCCCACAACCATATAGCCCGCGTCGCGCAGTTCGTCTAGGACGACCTGCGGATCCGACTGTATGTCCAGGCCCCGAAGGACGAGGGCTACAGGCTTGACTCTGTTGAGAGTATAGGTATGGAATTGGAACGATTCACGTTCCAGCCACTGGACAACTCCGAAGTGCTCGGATGCACTGCGGCAGGTAACGCGCACAGTCTCGCTCGCAAGGAGCTTGACCGATGCGTTATCCGCCAGCGCAACGACCTTGCGGAGCCGGCGAACAAAGCCGATTACATCCCTGACGTTCGTAACGAACACCGGCGGGATCCTTCCTTCGGAGCTGCGACTTGGCGCAACCTCGGCGGAGGCTTGGAATGCCGCCGAGTCCGTGGTCGAACTCAAGGAGGTCAGGGAGGGAGACTTTCTCGGCTTGCCACCGTGCCCTACTACCACCCAGTCGGTGGAAGCCGAGGTCTCCATGGCTGGGGAGTCTGACTCCGGCAGAGGTACAGGGCTGCTTGGCCTACTGGCGGCCGTGCAGCCGGAAGGTCCGGCCTTTGCAGGCTTGGTCGGCCCTAATAAGGACCGATTATTGGGACGAGCTTGCGCGGGTTCAGCAGGGCTTCCCGCGCGAGTCGTAGGGTTCCCGACTGGCCCAAGTGGCTCGTTGCTGCCGCACAGTGCTTTTGGGACACTAGCAGCTGGGCTGATGCCGACTTACTCGGCTCTTTGTCCAGCGGGTACGCGGGGGCCGAACTGCGACACCGTCACAGTGGCGGCGCAACCCGCATCTCTATTTGTGAGTCCTAGTCTCGGACTCCCCGGGTTTCGCTGGACAGCGCTACCTAAAACACTTACCGGCACTGTGCGGCAGGTCCCAGTTGTGTTACGGCTGTCTTCGTCTTTCAGGCAAGGCGGCTGATCAATTTCCATCGCTGCAGCTGGATGGTGGCGCCTGCGATGAGACGGTTCTTGATCCGGCGGTTTCTTCTTTACTGCCGCCGCAGTAGCTTGTGCTGAAGGCCTCTTCATTGCAGTAGCGTAGAGGACGAGGCGTTCCTGTTCTGCGTTGTTCTGATGTTGTTACCACTTCGAGAGGAAGCAGTCGAATGTCTCACCTCACCGTCACTGTCTCTTGATGAACCGCCGATGTAGCATGTAGCACTGTAGTAGCGGGGCGTCTTTGCACCCGGTGCATGACTGCAGCATCTGGGACGAGCCCAATGGCTGCCTGTGGATAGACATAGTTCTGGTTCATTCGACAGGTAACCTAGAATAAAATAGGAATGGACAACCGGCAACCAGTTAACTGAGAAGGCGGGGGAGAAAGGTTTTCAATTTTTATTTATTTTAAATATTACAGCAATCAGTGGGCACTGCCGCAAGGACGGGTTCAGGCGACAGATGTCGCGCGTTCCCAGTCCTGCGTGCAGACGCCGTGAGGCGTCGGTCGCTCCCCGCGAGGCAGAGAGCCTCCGTGCCAGTGATAGCGCGTAGCAGCGGCATTCAGCGCGGTCGGCATACTAGGAAGGGAGGAAGGAAACAGCTTTGCAGGTAAATTCTGGGGCATGGGCAGATGGTGAGTATACAAAGTGAGATTTAAGCAGCTTACTTAAACTTATGGCGGGTCATCGAGAATCGCCCGAGGGCGTTTGACCCGGACAGGGGGAGGTGGTTGCGTGGTGCTGATGGTTCTGAGGTAAGGGAAGGAAGAGGTCTCAGCTGCGGCAAAGAGAGTCGCAGCTAATGACCAGACAAAGGCTGAGAGAGCAGGAACTCGTAGACCTCCTCGAATTACACTGTTTCTAACAAACCAAGGAGATCCCGACAAGGAACGGAGGGTTCTGGATTGGAAACTTTCCAGCCTACGCCTGTTGGTGGCGGAGGCAAGTGACCACCATACAGGTGCCGCATAGGTCAATACAGACCGGAGAAACAACAGATAGAGGGTAACTTTCGTGCGCAGCGCCAGGGGGCTGCAGCACGCGAGCTATGGGTAAAGTTTGGCTCGGACGCCGCGAGCCTTGGCAAGGGTGTCCGTCACGTGGGCGTTGAAGCAAAGGCGACGATCTAGCCGAACGCCTAGATACTTCACCGACTCTTTGTAGGCGATAGGCCTCCCTTCAAGGGAGAGGGGCTGGCATCGGGAGATGGACTTACGAGTGAAACAGATCGCCTCGGATTTATCGCCGACTTATTTAATACGCCACAGGCCAACAGGATATACAGGAGAACGGAAAATGCCATGCTGCGTGAGCGCATACACTACACGAGAAAAGAGTTGGCACTAAATGATCAAGACCTGTTTAAACTGCATTTACATCTCAGCAGTACCCTCCAACGACATGATTGGGAGATGCTGGATGGGCTCACTTATAATGCTTTTGAGTCGTGTTATGCCAGTACTAGTCAGAGACAGCGTGACAAATTCGATCGGTTCGCTTCCCAGAACATCAGGGGAAGAATACTGGATAGTGACAGGATGGACAGGATGGTTGTAAATCTATCGAACCGTCAGCTAACACCACATGAGACCTCGGTGTTAGCCAAAGGTGAGAAGTTTGCGGTTACCCCGAAGACAGTACCGGTGGAGGAAATAGTTGCGAGCGTGGAGGCAGGCATCCGAGGACTACCCCGAGACCAGGCAGATGAAATACGTATGGAAGCTTCTAGGGCCCTTAGAAGGGCCGCTCCGCCAAAATGCAATCTTCTGTCGGCGGAGTTGCGAGCCTTGAGGGAATTGAAAAGGGATGAATCCATTGTAATTGTGCCGGCGGATAAGGGGAGCGCCACTGTGGTCTTGAACACCGAAGACTACCAGCGGAAGATTGAAGGTTTATTAGATCCGGCCACTTATCGGAGGCTGAACAAAGATCCGACTACTACTGTTCTAAGAAAAACGGATTCTTTGGTCAAGCAATCTTCTCTGGCGCCTGATGTGAAGACGGCCGTCCGGTGTTCGGAGGCCCTTCCCCCTCGTCTCTATGGTTTACCGAAGATCCACAAGGAAGACGTTCCGCTGAGGCCCATCGTCAGTGCTATTGGCTCGCCTACTTACACCTTGGCAAAGCACCTCACTGGATTGCTCAAGCCGCACATCGGGCAGACGGATTCTTTCGTCCGGGACTCTTCTGATTTCCTTCGGAGGATCCGGGAGTTGGTGCTGGAGCCGGGCGATGTTTTCGTGAGTTTTGATGTGGTCTCTCTTTTCACCATGGTCCCTGTTCAGGAGGTCTTGGGGTATTTGGGTGACCTGTTCTCGGCGGACATCACTGCTTTGTTCCGGCAGGTCCTAACAACGACCTACTTCCAGTGGAATGGCGGCTTCTATGAACAGTTGGATGGCGTCGCCATGGGAAGTCCTCTCAGCCCTGTGGTTGCAAACTTCTATATGGAGAAATTTGAAGAGTTGGCAATTTCATCTGCGCCTCTGAAGCCGAAGTGTTGGTTCCGGTATGTGGACGACACTTTCGTGGTCTGGAGCCATGGGGATGAAGAGTTGGAACGCTTCCTTGGACATCTGAACGCTGTGCACCCGCGCATACAGTTTACGATGGAGCGCGAGAGTGGTGATCAATTGGCTTTTCTGGATGTGTTGGTCCTGAAAAGGACCGATGGCAGCTTGGGACATAAAGTTTATAGGAAGCCAACGCACACCGACAGATATCTGCACAAGACCTCCAATCATCATCCTAGGCAGAAGAGGGCGGTGCTAAAGACTCTGGTAGACCGGGCAAAAAGAATCTGTGAGCCCCAGTATCTCGAAGATGAGTTTCGGCATCTCGATGAAGCACTGCAGTCCAACGGCTATTCTGCTGCGGAGGTGAGGAGAGCTGCCCGGCCGAGAAGATCTGGTAGGCCGGACGAGTCGGTGTTGCCTGAGGTTGTTGGCTCTGCTGTCTTTCCCTACATCCGTGGCGTGACTGACCGCATCGGCAGGTTGCTGAGTAAGCGGGGCGTCAGGACGATCTTTAAGCCAACCAAAAAGATCCAACAGTTCCTGCGACCGGTGAAAGACGCCAGGGATCCACTCTCGTCGTGCGGGGTGTACAGTATTCCTTGTACGTGTGGCCAGGTCTACATAGGCACCACGAAGCGTAGTGTCCGGACGCGCCTCTCTGAACATCGGAGATACTGCCGCCTGGACCAGCCGGAAAAGTCCGCAGTTGCTGAACACGCTCTGTCCCACGACGATCACCGGGTGATGTTTGATGAAGCCCGCGTGTTGTCTTCTGTCCGGGGTTACTTCACTCGCCTGCATCTGGAGTCCATCCATATTCATAAGAATGCGTCCGTCGCTATGAACCGCCGATGGATGGGTGGATGGATGCACGGGCGTCTTGCGCCCTAATTTGTGTGCGTTGTCCAGGCCTAAGCCTGATGAACGCCAGGTGCCAACAGTTCAGCGCGGTCGTTTGCTCTGCTCAAGGATGTTATGGTGCAGTCCGCGGGTCCATGATAAATTAACATGGCCACCACGGTGGCAAGCTGATGCTTTAGCTTCAGCCAGTTGTCCGGCCAGGCGCGACACCATGGTCCCCTCAGGCTAACCTTTGGGAACGTGGTGACGCACTGGCGAGGACAAGAAGCTCGAGCGCCCTAGGGCGTCGGCCGAAATGGTGGGTAATGTCACCGAGACAGCCAGCTTTCGCAAGGAAGGCACTTGCACAACCTCGCGGGAGCCCATGTCTCAGGTCATTACCTGCCAATTCAACAAAGCAGGTGCTGACGGGGATCTTAGTCGTTATTATGGCTTCAGCCAATCGCAACACCTGGTCGCGTCTCATTGGTCTCCGGGACATAGCCCACGGAAACTCAGAGACGCGCTGGCGAATACAAGAGGCTCGTCTGCCCGAAGGCAGCGGCCGAGTCGACGGAACTTATCACCGGGGCAGTCGGCTTTCGCAAGGAAGGCATTTGCACAACCTCGCGAGAGCCCATGTCCCGGATCAAGGCCCTGCCGAATCGGCAACAAAGCCGATGCTGGCAATAAATCTATCCATTCAATCTGCCGCAGCATGATTGACTACAGTTTCGGCAGGCGCAGGTTTGATGGTGATCGGTGCAGATTTCCAGAAGGTTGGGGGATTCGTTTCTGGGGGGTTCATGTGATGAACTTGGGGGGGGGGGGGTCGTCTAGCAGCGCCCTAGGGCGCCTGACGCGGCGAGGGGGCGGTGCATTCTCCATGCTGTTAAGCCTTCGGAGGTGCGGATAAGAGGACTCGCCTGCCTTGGCGAACAAATTCGTTGCCAGGGACCAGACGAAGACCTCTAAGGTGGGAACACGGAGTCCCCGATGTATGGCGGTATTTCGCACATACCACGGGGACCCCGTGAGGGAGCGTAGGGTCCAGTTCTGAAATGTAGTCAGCCTATGCCTGTTGGTGGCCGACAGGAGAGGCCACCAGGCGGGTGCCGCATAAGTGAGTACTGTTCGGAGGAACAGTAGATACAATGTAAGTTTGGTACGGACAGCCAGGCAGCTGTTCCGCGAAAGCATAGGTGATAGTTTGGCTCTGACGCCACGAGCCAAGTTGAGGGTTGAGGTCACGTGGGCGTTGTAGTTTAAGTGCCGATCAAGCCGAACACCTAGGTACTTCACCGTCTCGGTCCAGTTGATGGGTCTCCCCTCTAAGGAGAGGGATTGGCATCGGGAAATGGACTTATGCGTAAAGCAGATCGCCTCGGATTTCTCCGTATTGATCGCTACCCGCCATTTCCTTAGCCAGTCCGGAAGCATAGCCAACTGGCGTTGTAGCATTACGCTCGTCCGCCAAGGCGAAAGCGAGCTAAAATGAAACATCGCGTCGTCGGCAAATAGAGATAACGTGACCCCGGGATAAACAGGCAGATCGTTCGTGTACAGTACATACAGAACGGGGCCGAGGACAGATCCTTGTGGGACGCCGGCGGAGACAGGGCGAACCCGAGAGAACGCCCCATCTACGCTGATCCTGAAGGTGCGATCCGTCAGATAGGATCGGAGCAAGTGGACGATAGATGTCGGGATTGGCGAATGCGCCAGTTTGTAGAGCAGGCCTTCGTGCCAGACTTTATCGAAGGCTTTGCTCACATCCAACAGGACAGCGCCTGTTGCCTGATGATTGTTGGCGGCGTCGGCTAGATAGGTGACAACTCGTACTAGCTGAAGAGTAGTCGAGTGCCTCGGCCTAAACCCAAACTGCTCCTCGCGGATGAAACCATCCACCAGGGGCCGAATACGGGCCAGGAGAAGACGCTCGAATACCTTCGAGATTACTGGCAATAGTGATATTGGGCGGTAGCTTCCAGGTAGCGTGGGCGGATTTTTAGATTTCTGGATCATGATGACGTTAGCAGTTTTCCACAGGCGAGGGAAGTAACTCAGCCGGAGACAGGAGTTGAACAGCTCAAGAAGAACGTCAACTGCCGAAGGCGGGAGATTCTGCAACGCAGCGGCGCCGATGCGATCGGGGTCAGGGGCCTTTCTCTTCTTCAGTCGGCTTAGGACAGACGCAAGGTCATCCTCGTCGACCGAAATAGGAGGATCAATGGGGGGAGCAGGAAAGTATCCAGATAGGAAATCCCTGACGACGGCCAAATGAGCCGGGTCAGAGATGCCTCTATGGACGGTGAACTGTTCCTCAATACAGTCGGCGAAGACTTCCGCCTTGCCTTCTGCAGAGTATACAGTGCCGTCCGGGGTATTCAAGGGATGACGAGTCCTCTTTTCGCCTTTTAGTCTACCAGCGGCTCTCCATACGGAGGCGTGGTCGACTTCCAAGGACTCCAAATAGGAGTCCCATCGATTCGCGTTTACGTCAAGCAGAAGCTGCGAGACGTGTTCCGACTGGGCTCGAAAGCGCCGTCTAGCGGCAGGATCACGGGTATGGTGCCATCTGCGGCGGAGCTGGCGCCGTAATTGGATGGCTTGGAGAACTTCCGCAGGAAGGTCGGAGCGTTTATTACTCACCGGAACAGTATAGGTGTTTTTGTCCATTGCAGACTGGACAAGGTCCTGGAGCTGATGTACCCGGAGATCCACGTCATCACAAGAGACGAGTGGATCCGGAGGGACAGATGGCAACTGCCTGGCCAGATCATCATGGTAGGATCGCCAATTGACTCTCCTAACAGGATGATCGGGAAGTCGGGGTGAGACCGACGGCAGCAAGACAGTTACAAGTAGGGGGTCGTGATCGGACGATAGGTCCGACACCGCGCTGACTTGTAGATGAAAGGGGATGGCCTTGACAATTACAATATCAAGGACATCCGGCAGATAACCCGCAGTGGGAAAGTGTGTCGGTTCGGATGGGCCGATGATGAGGACGCTGGGATCATCTTCGACAGCCCTACGGAGAGAATTGCCGTAGGGGTTTGACGTTCTGCTGTTCCAAGAGGGATGCTTGGCATTAAGGTCTCCGGCTACGATGGTTGGGAGATCGCTGTCTAGGAGGGCGTCCCACTCCTCATGCGGTGGAGCTCGATGGCCGGGCGGGTGGTACGCAGAAACAAAGCGCACCTCCAGGCCGGCTACATCCAGCGCCACAGCACATGCTTCGATGAGGGTAGTTTCAGGGGCAGGGAGTTCTCTATGAGAGTGTCGCCTGTGGACTAAGGTCGCCACTCCGCCAGATGCTCGGTGGCGATCGGGACCATTCCTGTCTTTCCTGTAGCAAGCATAGGCTGGCAGGGAAAATCGCCGGTTAGGGGCAAGATGCGTTTCAGAGAGGAGTACGACATCTGCGTCGTATTCGACAAGGAAAGCTGCCAGTTCGGCCCGACGCGCCGGAATGCCATCTGCATTCCACGCGACGAACCGGAACTGTCTAGCCATGGTTAGATGAGGGGACGATCAGGGCGATCAGCGATGTTAGGATCGCCATGAGTATAGTCGGGACATCCCGAGCAGCAAGAATTTGCGGAACAATGCCGCTCACCCAGGCCATCAGCTGAGCCTCAGTGACCAGTGGTGAACCACCGGCCACAGGGGCCTGACTAGCCGGCGCTGGGGCCGCGGAAGGTGCAGATGCCGCCTCCAGGGGAGGTTGGGCAATTGGAGCTGGCTGCTCGGGGGCTGGCGAGATTTCTATGGAAGTCGCAGGGGCCTGGGCAACAGGAGCAGGCTCCTGGCCGGGTAGTTGCTGGGCAGCCGGAGGGGCGTTGTTAGCCTCCGGGTAGAGTTGTTTTGCCACAAGTGGCTGTCTATTCTTGCGCTTAGCGCGCCGTTTCTTAGGCGGCTGGGTCTGTGAGGGGGGTACTGCGGGCGTTGCCGCTTGAGGAGAAGGCACTCCGGCAGGTGCTGACGTTCTGGGGGCCACAGAGGGCGCCGTAGCGACCGCTGCAGCGTACGTTTTGGTTCCTCCAGCGACAGGAGCCGCAGGAAGAGCCGTAGATGCTGAGGCGGGTGGTTGGACTGCCGCCCGCTTCGAGGGTCTAGGAGCTGGGCGAGGAGGTTCAACCTGACGGTTTTGCTCCCGCTGCTGTTTCTTTAGGGCCTTATTAAAATGGTTACAACCCCTAAAGTTAGCCGGGTGGCTGCCTCCGCAGTTGTAGCACGTCGCGGGTTGAGGCTTCACAACGGGACAATTCTCGTTGTGGGCCTCTCCGCAACGTACACAACGCGGCGGCATCTTACAAAAGGCCGATGAATGGCCGAATCGCTGGCATTGGAAGCACTGGGAAGGCCCAGGCTTACTACTAAAAGCCCTAACCTGTACCCGGAGGCACAGAATGGTTTCCAGATTATATACCTCGGCAAAGGAACCAACCTTCTGGATCCTGATGTAAAAGGAATTGCTTTTCCTTTTCCGATCACCGGATAGGAGAGGGACGACGGAGGTAGGGAAGAAACCCTTCTCCGCCAGATCCTCCCAGATCCACAAGATCGGTGTGTCATGGGGAATCCCGGACACCACAATCTTGAGTTCCCTCTCCTCAGGGAGGGGGAAGGTGTGGAAAGCGCGACCGGAGTCGGCCAGGAATTTCTGGCAAGCCCGAAAGTCCTGGATCGACTTCGGAAGCAGTCGAATGGACGAGCCTTGGCTTTTGGCCTCAACTCGCCCAGACGGCACAACTAGATTGAGCTCCCGAAGGAGGGTATGCCAATCGGTGCACTGGGGCACGACAATCCGCGGAATCTTGGGTTGCTTAGGTGGTGTTTCTGATTCCGGTACTATGTTACCAGGGGAAGGTGATTTGCGACCTGCCGACTCTGCAGCCACGCCTCGCTTCGCCGGGACAGTCCGTTTTGGGGAAGTCGGCCTGCTTCCACCGCTACCTCGCCGTTTCCGGCTAGGCACGGGCTGGAAGCCGTCCTCCGTCTCCATCTCGGAGTCCGACGACAACGTAGCGCCGAGGGCTGCGGCATAGGCAATGGATAGTGGGTCCTGGGAAGGACCAACACAAGGCTGGTCCCTCACGGGAGGGGCAGATGTTTCGTGCTCCTTAGCAGAAACAGCAGAAGGCTGGGCCTGCGAAGGAACAGAGGATTGGCGACCCTTAGAAGGACCAGCACAAGGCTGATCCCCCGCGGGATGGTCTGATGCTTTATGGCTCTCTGCAGGATCGGAATTATGCCGGGCCTGCAAAGTAGCTGGAGTTGGTTGGTGGTCCTTAGCAGGACCAACTGAAGGTTGGTCCCGCGAAGAATCACCAGATGCTCGGCGAGCCTTAGAAGGACCTTCGCCGCGGACAGGGTCAGTATTTGGAGCAGGACCAGCAGAAGGCTGAACCCGCGAAACTTCATTAGATGCTGGGTGGTCTTTAAAAGGACTATCGCCGCGGACTGCAGCAAATTCAGTGTTTGATTTGGCCGGGATTCTTACCATTGGGCCATCTGTGGAGCTTAGCATTACGCTTCGCAGCACAGATGGCTTCAGCAAGGGGGCTACCCTGCCCTCGGATTTATTATGGCCCTTATTAGGACCACAACTCTCCGCGGACAGGGGCTCCCCTTGGTCTCGTCCCGACATCGCCGTCGCCAACGGGTGTCGGGTACGCTCTTGGCCGGGGGAGAGAGCAAACTCCCGTTCCGAACTGCACTGGCACTTTTTCACTGACACTCACCAAACTTCGCCACTGAACAACACGCACAAAGAAAGGACAATAGCCCGCACACGACTTGTCGCGAACTGGCCGAATTCTGGCTCACTCGAACTGTATCGATAATTTAGCCAATTGGCTAGTAGGAGAGGATTTTGAGGTTAGGATTCCTGTTCTGTTCTTTTCAATCGCATGAAGTAGAATTCCTGCCCTTAGAACCGCCGACACACAACACAACTGGGGGTTGCGCGGCCCGCGCGAAGCGCGGGTCGCGATTAGTGCAGTGTCCCGAGTCTCAGAAAGGACTCCTGCCACTGGGTCTGTTGGAGTTCATTATATACTTTTTATCTACTTATGCCCCCCCATAAGTAGATAAAAAGTATTCAGACCCCCCCGTCTGAAGCGACCTGCGATTGGTGGATTATACCACCGGGACTAGCAAACGAGGTCGCTTCCAGGACTCACCTGGTCGCGGGGTGTATTTACCAAGTCCGGCAATGAGGGAATTGTGGGTTACTCTGTCGGAACGAACATAGAATCGTCGCGCCAGGCGTCTCACGGTGTCATCAAGAGAGCGGACACCGAGTCCTCTCCTCAAAAGACGAGAAGGGTACCTCCGGGGGACTTTGCACGCGAGCTTCAGTCCCCGGTCGAGTACGCGCTGAAGCGTAATTCTATGACCACGAGCCAGGTATCCCCAAACAGGACAGGCGTAGGTAATCACGGGCAACACGTACGTGTTGACTATGAGCTTACCTAGCCGGGGGGTCATTGCCGGATTAGATAGCACCGGCCAGAGTCTACTGAGTTGCGCCGAAGCGCGTTGTCTGATGTAGTTTGTATGGGTTCGCCAGGTGAGTCGGGAATCCACGTGGAGCCCGAGGTACTTGACGCTATTGGTCCAGGGCACCTCGACGGGGCCTACTTTAAGCGGCCGAGGCCGCTTGCGTTTTCGCGAGAATATTACCGCGGCGCTCTTGGAAGCGTTAACGGCAACTCTCCAGTCATCGGTCCACCCGACATACGCGTCGAGTTGGCGCTGGAGCTTAACTGCCGCATAACTCGCGTTCGGCTCTGAGGCAAAAGCCGCAGTGTCGTCCGCGAACAGCGACAATTTCACTCCAGGAACTCGGGGCGTGTCGTTGACAAACAACGAGAACAGGAGAGGCCCAAGGACACTTCCCTGAGGGACGCCAGCGGTAATACGCCTCTCCGAAGAGAGAGCGTGGTCTACTCTCACTCGGAAGCTACGGTCTCGCAGAAAGCTGCCGATCAAGTGAACGTAGCAGTCTGGGAGAAGGACTTCCGTTAGTTTGTAAAGGACACCCTCGTGCCACACGCGGTCAAAGGCTTTCTCTACGTCTAGGAAGTTCGCAGCCGTCTGTTTGCCCTGGCAGCCAGCCTCGGTTATGCATTCCACGAGTCTCATCAACTGATGAGTCGAGGAGTGCAGCTCACGAAAGCCGAACTGTTCGGGGATCAGCACGTCTAGTCTTTCAAGATGGTCGCGGATCCTACGCTGGATCAGACGCTCAAAAACCTTGGACGTCGCGGACAAGAGGCTGATGGGCCTGAGGTTCTCCACTCGAGAAGAATTCTTTCCCGGCTTAGGTATCACAATGACGGTAGCCGTTTTCCATTTCACCGGAAAATAGGCCAGTCTGAGGCATGAATTGAACAGGTCAGTGAGGAACTGGGTTCCTCGCTCCGGAAGGCGATGGAGGGCGGAATTCATGACTCCGTCCGGGCCAGGCGCCTTCCGGGGCTTGAGCTGAACAATCCTCTCAGAGACCTCCTCCGGGGAGATGGGCTCCGGCTGGACTGTGATATCGGCCGATAGAAAGCGCTCTACCTCGCGGCAGATTTGCTCAGTGAAGGCCGGGTTCTTGGATGGGTTGGGAGCGAACTGACGCTCTAAACTGTCAGCCAAGAACTCTGCCTTTTCTTGGGGGCGGCCAAGGGGTTGACCACCGGGTCCGGCCAGTGCGGGGAGAGGCGCGCGTTTGCGCTTTCCCGTTAGGGCACTGGGCATCCGCCAGACATTACGGTCCTCGGCAGGGGCATACATCTGTGTAACAGCTAGCTCCCAGTTGCGTCTACGGAACGCCAGCATGTCGCGA
Organism: Magicicada septendecula; assembly: GCA_034769895.1. Taxonomy (NCBI): domain Eukaryota; kingdom Metazoa; phylum Arthropoda; class Insecta; order Hemiptera; family Cicadidae; genus Magicicada; species Magicicada septendecula. The sequence continues at coordinate 733,523,772 of CM068367.1, forward strand.
CGCAACTTGCCGGACGCTCTGTTGAACGCAGCCTTGTCAGCCGGGTCACGAGGCCTCTGCCAGCGTTTCCGGAGGCGATTCCTCTCGCAAGCGAGCTGAGACACCTCTTCGGGAATCCGCTGATAGTCGGGCGTGAGCCCCGGCTTCATCCGGGAGGACACGTCTACCGCCGAGACTACGGCTGTGTCGAATAAGGCAACTGCCTCTTCGACATGCTGGGTAGTGTCGAGCGGGATATGCTCTGGTAGGCGGCGACTGAACGCCGGGCCAAAGCGGTCCCACTCGATTACCCGCCGCTCGTCGCGGACGGTGGCGTGCTGGGTAGCTATATGCACACTGATAGGGCAATGGTCCGAGGACAGTTCCGAAATGACGGAGACGTGGACCGGGCAATAAACGCCCCTGACCGCGGCAATGTCCAGTACGTCAGGGCGGGAGTTAGCCCTCGAGGGATAGTATGTAGGCCCGGTAGGACCCGACTGTGACCCGAGCCGCATCAGCATACCTGCGTAAGCGGGTCCCGTTTGGGTTCGCCAAGCGGCTCCCCCAATCGGGGTGCTTACAGTTCAGGTCGCCCGCCAGTACTACCCTCCTGTGTGCTCCAAAGACGGCCTCCAGATCGTTCGACAGGAGCTCCGTTTGTGGAGGCTTGTAAGCGGAAACCACGAGTAGACCGCCGTGAGCACCATGGAGCTCGACCGCGGTGCACTCGAGGTTCCGCCGCTGAGACAGGACAACGCGGTGATGGCGAAGACTCGCCTTCACCGCGATGGCTGTGCCCCCTCCTGCGCGACCCGACCGGTCGTCCCGGTGGCACACGTAGTTTAGGTAGTCGGAAACGACGATGCGGGGTCAGGTGCGTCTCGCCAAGAAGAAGCACGTCGGGCTTGTGACGGGCAACGAACTCTAAGAGTTCAGAATGCCGGGAAGCGAGGCCGTTGGCGTTCCACGCCACGAGCTCGAGGTCTCGCTTGAGGGATTGCCGTGGTTGTCCGTTCATAACAGACCTGTAACACGGCAGGCTTCCACCAAGAGGAGGAACTTATCTTGGGGCGAGGCTGTTGCCAAGCGTTCCTTGATTTTAAGGAAAGTCTGGGCTACTTCCTGCAAGTCGTAGCTTGCCAGAAAGTCTGATACGACGGCGAGATCATCGGAAGATGAGGCCGGGGGAGAACGCTTGGCGGCAGCTGCATAGCTGCGGCGGGGCGAGACGGTGGAAGCCTTGGGGGCAGGTACTGGAGCGGGTGGCCGCTCTGGCTTTTGGTGGACGGGCTTGGGTCCAGTGGCAGGTGGTTTAGGCTGGCCCGTGTTCTTGGCCTGGGCCCTAACTTTCTTGCCCGATCTGGGGAATCTAGGCTTGGGTGGCGGCGGCAATGGAGGATCAATTTCCTCATCGTCCGGCAGCGGGACCTACGTATAGTGTGGAACTTCGCGTTCCGGTTCCGGGGGCGCGGTGGTTGGTTTGGCCTTTGGAGCTTCGCTCGGGCTCACTGCACTGCTGGGTTTCGGAACCGGAGCAGACCTAGGGGCTGGTTTCCGGACCACAGGTTCAGCGGCTTTGGCCGGTTTGACTGGTTGTCTAACATCATGTCGAGGCTTAGGCTCGACGGGTTTCTTGAGTTTGTCCAGCTGCTCGCTATAGACTGGGCAGCGCCTGTTATTAGCAGCATGGGCGCCGCCACAGTTTATACAATATCGGTGGTTGGCCGGGACAGCGCAGGCCTGCGTCAAGTGGTCATTTCCACAGCGGACGCAGGTCGGCGCGTTCCGACAACCGAAGCTGCTGTGGCCGAACCGCTGGCACCTGTGGCACTGGGAAAGTCGCCCGGTCTGACGGCAGGGCTCTACGCTCACGCAGAGCCCGAAAAGCCGTTTTAAATCTAACAAGGCCTGGGAGGAGTCGCCCTTCTCTACCAGGAGTCTGATTAGCGGGAGTGGTCGACGCGAGCCATAAGTGGTGTACAGCCGAGAGGCTCCCACAACCTTATAGCCCGCGTCGCGCAGTTCGTCTAGGACGACCTGCGGATCCGCCTGTATGTCCAGGCCCCGAAGGACGAGGGCTACAGGCTTAGTGCGGTTCAGTGTATAGGTATGAAACTGGAACGATTCACGTTCTAGCCACTGGACAACTCCGAAGTGCTCGGATGCGCTGCGGCAGATAACGCGCACAGTCTCGCTCGCAAGGAGCTTGACAGATGCGTTATCTGCCAGCGCAACCACCTTACGGAGTCGGCGAACAAAGCCGATTACATCCCTGACGTTCGTAACGAACACCGGCGGGATCCTTCCTTCGGAGGTGCGACTAGGCGCAACCTCAGCGGAGGCTTGGAATGCCGCCGAGTCCGTGGCCGAACTTAAGGAGGTCAGGGAGGGAGACTTTCTCGGCTTCCCACCGTGCCCTACTACCACCCAGTCGGTGGAAGCCGAGGTCTCCATGGCTGGGGAAATCTCTAGGGATAACGGAGATGTTGCAAGCCTCTGCTTATACCATCCCCGGCTCTCCTTCGAGCGGGAGGCCAGTTGTTCTGAACGCTGACCAGACGCCTGACGATGTTTTGGTCAGTACCCTTGGGTTTGAGACGTGCAGCTCTAACCCTCCATGGGTTACGGAATATCCACTATCTAGGATTTAACAGCAGATAGGTGAATCCAACTCCACCGCACAAGGCGGACACAGAGTCGACGACCCACAGCCGAAACCACAGACCAACCTCGAGTCCAACACCAATACATCGGAGATGGGCCCAGGTTAACCCGGACCCACCCCCGATGCCGGCCGGGGCGCAGACAAGGCGTACCCTGTCTACGGGGCTCCCCGACCCCCGAGGAGTTGATTTAGCAAAGTCAGGGCAAGCCCTGACCCGCCTCCCATCAACAACGGGTCGGCCTCCCATTCTGGAAGACCTACCAGAGGCAGCATACGCCACCATTTCGGGTCTGCACACCCGGGGCTTTGGTCGGCCCTTGCCTTGGCAGTTTAAAGGGACTGCCAACCCTGTCACTCTCCTACCCCATTATGTATTCCGGCCTTTTCCTAGGCTTCATGCCTTTTAAAAAAGGTACCGGGCGTCCCTCATGAGCTAGACTCTGTCACATATTCTCCCGTACTTTGAACCCGTTCAACTTGTTTGTGCTTACTTAAACTAATTCCTAACTATACCTCTTCATGAATCCTATGCTCCTCCCTGATTCTTCCTATTTCAGCCGCAATATCATTGAAGATATCCACCGCTACTTTTCGTTGACAAATCTCCCTAAGATCTAATCTGACTCCTATACCCCATGGCTGGGGAGTCAGACTCCGGCAGAGGTACAGGCCTGCTTGGCCTACTGGCGGCCGTGCAGCCGGAAGGTCCGGCCTTTGCGGGCTTGGTCGGCCCTAATAAGGACCGATTATTGGGACGAGCTTGCGCGGGTTCAGCAGGGCTTCCCGCGCGAGTCGTAGGGTTCTTGACTGGCCCAAGTGGCCGGCCGGGGGGCTCGTTGCTGCCGCACAGTGCTTTAGGGACACTAGCAGCTGGGCTAATGCCGACTAACTCGGCTCTTTGTCCAGCGGGTACCCGGGGGCCGAACTGCGACACCGTCACAGTGGCGGCGCAACCCGCATATCTATTTTTGAGTCCTACTCTCGTACTCCCCGGGTTTCGATGGACAGCGCTACCTACAACACTTACCGGCACTGTGCGGCAGGTCCCAGTTGTGTTGCGTTGGTCTTCGTCCTGGCAAGACGGCTGATCAATCTCCATCGCTGCTTGATGTTGGCGCTGGCGAGGTGGTTTATGATGTTCCGGCGGCTTCTTCTTGGCGGCCTCCGTCGGTTGTTGGCCGAGCCTCTTCATTGCAGTCTTGAGGTCGAGGCTGTCCTCTGCTGCGTTGTTCTGTGTGAGCTGTGTATAACCTTCTTCGAGTGAGAGCAGTCGAATCACGTCACGCCGCGATCTCTGTCACGTCACGTTAGAACCGCCGATCACGATGTTCACGATGTTCGCAGGGCACAACACAGTGCGTGCCCCAGTGACGGCAGCGTCCGGGCAAGCCCGATGACTACCTGTTGCTTGGTGAGTGCTTGGTGCGAGACTTGTCGCTGCGAGTAGCATGTAGCATTGTAGTAGCGGGGCGTCTTTGCACCCGGTGCATGACTGCAGCATCTGAGTCGAGCTCAATGGCTGCCTGTAGATATACATAGGTCTGGTTCTTCGACTGGTGCCTAATATCAGGAATGGACAACCGCCAACCAGTTAACTGAGAAGGCGGGGGAGAAAGGTTTTTAATTTTTATTTATTTTAAAATATCAGCAATCAGTGGGCACTGCCGCAAGGACGGGTTCAGGTGACAGATGTCGCCCGTTCCCAGTCCCGCGTGCAGACGCCGTGAGGCGTCGGTCGCTCCCCGCGAGGCAGAGAGCCTCCGTGCCAGTGATAGCGCGTAGCAGCAACATTCAGCGCGGTCGGCATACTAGGAAGGGAGGAAGGAAACAGCTTTACAGGTAAATTCTGGGGCATGGGCAGATAGAGAATATACAAGTTAAGTGAGGTTTAAGTTGACTTAAACTTATGGCGGGTCATCGAGAATCGCCCGAGGGCGTTTGACCCGGACAGGGGGAGGTGGTTGCGTGGTGCTGATGGTCCTGAGGTAAGGGAAGGACGAGGTCTCAGCTGCGGCAAAAGGAGTCGCAGCTAATGACCAGACAAAGGCTGAGAGAGCAGGAACTCGTAGACCTCCTCGAATGACACTATTTCGAACAAACCAAGGAGATCCCGACAAGGAACGGAGGGTTCTGGATTGGAAACTTTCCAGCCTACGCCTGTTGGTGGCGGAGGCAAGTGACCACCAAACAGGTGCCGCATAGGTCAATACAGACCGGAGAAACAACAGATAGAGGGTAACTTTCGTGCGCAGCGCCAGGGGGCTGCGGCACGCGAGGTATGGGTAAAGTTTGGCTCGAACGCCGCGAGCCTTGGCAAGGGTTTCCGTCACGTGGGCGTTGAAGCAAAGGCGACGATCTAGCCGAACGCCTAGATACTTCACCGACTATTTATAGGCGATAGGCCTCCCTTCCAGGGAGAGGGGCTGGCATCGGGAGATGGACTTACGAGTGAAACAGATCGCCTCGGATTTCTCCGTGTTGATCGTCACCCGCCATTTCCGTAGCCAGTCCGGAAGCTGGTCCAACTGACGCTGCAACTGTGTACTGTGTCTGTGTGCAAAACGCGGGGACACAGAGCTGTAATGATACATTGCATCGTCAGCGAACAAAGACAACGTGACTCCGGGCAAAACAGGCAGGTCGTTCGTGTACACGAGGTACAGAACGGGGCCGAGGACAGATCCCTGGGGTACGCCGGCGGCGACAGGACGAACTGCAGAGCAGGTTCCGTCGACGCTCACCCTGAAGGTTCGGTCGCTGAGATACGACCGGAGGAAAAACACTATGGACGATGGTAAGGGGGAGTTAGCTAGTTTGAAGAGAAGACCTTCGTGCCAGACTTTGTCGAAGGCCTTGCTCACGTCCAGCAGTGCGGCGGCCGTAGCCGCTCGCCTGTTGGTGGCGTCAGAGAGTTGCGTTACCACGCGGACTAGTTGAAGAGTGGTCGAGTGCTCTCTGCGAAACCCGAACTGTTCGTTGCGGATAAAATTATCCAACAACGGCGAGATGCGGGCCAGCAGGAGCCGCTCGAACACCTTCGAGATAACTGGCAAGAGAGATATTGGCCGATAGCTTTCAGGAAGCATGCGCGGCTTGCGGGGTTTAGGAACCATAACGATGTTGGCATTTTTCCACAGGCGGGGAAAGTACTGTAGCCGGAGACAAGAGTTGAACAGCTCAAGAACGAGGTCAACGCCTGAGGCCGGGAGATATTGTAATGCAGCGGCCCCGATCCGGTCAGGACCGGGGGCGCGACGGCGGTTTAGTCGACAGACAGACGAAACGAGTTCGTCTCTGTCGAACGGGAGGTCTGGGCCAGCGGGAGGGCGAGAAAAATAACCAGATAGGAAGTCCCGGACTTCTGCCGAGTGGGCAGGGTCCGAAACGCCTCGATGAACGGTAAATTGCGACTCCATGCAGTCGGCGAAGACCTCAGCCTTGCCTTCTGATGAAGACACAACCCCGTTCGGGGTTTCCAGCGGGTTGCGAGTTCTCTTCTCGCGGGTCAGTCTACTCACCGCTCTCCAGACGGAGGTGTGGTCGACTTCAAGAGACTCAAGGTATGAGTCCCATCGATTAGAGTTTACGTCCCGCAGTAGCTGCTGAACGTAAAGGGACTGTTGTTGAAATCGTCGCTTAACGACTGGGTCACAGGTTCTTTGCCATCTGCGGCGGAGCTGGCGCCGTAGCCAGATGGCGTGGAGTACTTCCGCAGGTAAGGCCGATTTACGATGATTCACCTCGAGTGCGTAGGTGTGTCGATCCATGACACCTTGGACCAATTCCTGAAGATTTGTGGCGCGGAGATCCAGATCGTCACGAGTGACGATTGGGTCCGCCGGGAGAGATGGTAACCTTCGAGAGAGCTCGTCATGATAGGATCGCCAGTTGACTCTCCTAACAATCTGAGCGGGAAGTCGGGTGACGCCGACAGCTCTCGAACAGTTATAACGAGGGGATTGTGATCGGACGAAAGGTCCGACACAGACGAGACCTCGATGTTGCGGGCAACGTTCTTGACAACTTCTATGTCAAGAACGTCCGGCCGATGGCCGTGAAAGGGGAAGTAGGTAGGGTCTTCAGGGCCGATGACATTAAGTGCCGGGTCGCCAGAGACGAACCGGAACAGAGAATTTCCATAGGCGTTGACAACGCGGCTGTTCCATGAAGGGTGTTTGGCGTTTAAGTCGCCGGCTACAATGGTTGAGAGGGGGTGGTCGAGGAGGGCGTCCCACTCCTCGGGCGGTGGCGGAGTTCGCCGGCCAGGCCGGAGGTACGCAGAAACAACGCGCAGCTCCGATCCGCCGGCGTCCACCGCCACCGCGCAGCCTTCAATAATAGATGTATCTAGAGGAGGCAAAAGCCTGTGGGATATCCGCCTGTGGACTAAAACAGCTGTGCCCCCCGAGGGGGGACAGCGAGGCCGTAGAGGACGATCCTGACGATAACAGGCATAGGCAGGAAGGGAAAACGAGTGGTAATGAGCCAGATGAGTCTCGGAAAGAAGTATGATATCAACATCATACTCCGTCACGAAAGTCATCAGTTCAGATCGTCTGGGGAGTAGCCCGAAGGCATTCCACGCAACGATCCTCAGGCTATTAGCCATTTAGGGGAAGTAGAGGAAAGAGGGTAGCTAACGATTGGAACACCAGGGCAAGCACAGTGGTAGTGTCGCGAGCAGTCCTGATGGATGCAACAAGATTATCTGCCCAGGCAGTCAGGGGATCCGCCGAAGCCCGGGAAGATTCCCGGGATTCAGGAGGACAAGCCTGACTGGCCTCGACAGGGGTAGCAGATGGCGCTGGGCTGGTGGTCTGAGTAGTAGACTGCTCGCTGGAAGGTTGAGGACGATGGCTGGGGGCGGGTCGAGCCCGCGAAGAGGGTACAGGTGGAACCTGTGATGATGTAGGTCGGCCGGCGGAGTTCCGGCGACGACGAGAGCGCTTTGATTTGCCCGATCGGGCTGGAGGCGGGGCTGATTTAGCGGCCATGGCCGCGTAGGAAGGTGCGGGCGCTCCGGTAGGCGCCGGAATTGAGGCCGCTGCAGGCGGCGCCGAAGCGACGACTGCAGGCGAGACAGCGGCACCGGAAGCAACCGGAGTTGCTGCCGGGACCTGGGCAGATGCACCAGTGAGAGGCGGGAAAGCCGCTCGCCGGTTAGGGCCAGGACCAGCTACACGGCCTGCCTGCGCGCCAGGGCGCACAGGAGGTCGCTGCGGTTTCATGGCGGCGATAAAGTTAGGGCAGCCTCAGTAATTAGCCGGATGGGCTCCTTTACAGTTGCAGCATTTAGCTGTGTACCCCGTCGTAGGCTTATCACAGCCACGATGAGGTTAAGCACAACGCATGCAACGCGGGGGCTGATGACAGAAAAGACTGCTGTGGCCGAACCTCTGGCAGTTGAAACACTGCGAGGGGCCGGGCCGCGGGTCAAATGTTCGGACTTGCACCCGTAGGTGCAGAAGGTTCTGGAGACTATAAATCTCCTCGAAAGGGCCTACTTTCAGAAGTTTGACCAGAAAGCTGTTAACAGGTCGGCGGTCATCACCTTTGCCAACATGCAGGACGCTTACCGCGGTCGGCGCATAGCCGAGCGCGACAAGTTCCTGCCTGATGGCATCAGTTTCTGTGAAAGAAGGAATTCCCGACAGAACGACCTTGATTTCTCGCTCTGACGGGAGGGCAAAAGTATGAAATGATATCTTACGCTCTGTCAGGAATGACTGAACAGAGCGGAAGTCTGGGATCGTAGCGGTCGCCAGCTTTAGCGAGGCGCCTTGGCACCTCGCCTCGACCCTGACCGAAGGAAGAGCTAGGGATATGGAACGCAGTAACTGAGAGTAATTCCTATTATCAGGAATTACAATCGGTGGAATGCGTGGGGAAAACACAGTTTTTTTTTTTTTTTTTTTCGCTCTGGGCTTTGCGGTTGTGCGTCGCAGAGACGAACCGCACGGGAACTGAGTTCCGAGCTACCTTCTGGAGCTCCTGCCTCGTGGCCCTGCCCAAGTAGGGCGCGTGCTCTATAGCAGGCCGATTCTCGGCTGTTGTGCTAGCCTACGCTAGCGCAGTATGCACCGAGGGCGTTTCCACGAATCACCTGGGCGTATACGGTACCTTCCCAGCCCAGTCACTAGAGGATTGCCTGGGAACCTCGCCGCACGTGCATAAAATTTGCGTGCAAGCCGCCTGAAAGTGTCGTCTAAGGAGCGGACGCCAAGTCCTCTCCTTAGAAGGCGAGATGAGAAGCGACGGGGGACTTTGGCCGCTAGCCTAAGCCCCCTGTCGAGGACGCTCTGCAACTTCTTTTTATGCATTGCGGCGAGGTAACCCCAGACCCGGCAGGCGTAGGTAATGACCGGCAGCAGATACGCGCCGACGATCATCCTACCCAATTTCCTGGTCATGGCTGAGCTGATCAGGAGTGGAAACAGTGCGCACAGGCGAGTGGATGCTCGCTTAAGAACTGTCTGTGCGTGGGTACGCCAGGTGAGCCGACGGTCGAGGTGTAAGCCGAGGTACTTGACCTCGTTGGACCAGCGCAAGTACGTTCTGCCGATACGTAGTTGCCTAAAGGGGTTCTTCCGTCGCTTGGAGAATTCGACGGCTACGCTCTTGGTGGCGTTGAGTTGCACTCTCCAATTCTCAGTCCAGTCCACGAGCGTGTCGAGCTGGCGCTGCAGTCGTAGGACGGCCCTTTCCTCATGACGATCGGCCGTAAATACGGCCGTGTCGTCAGCGAAGAGGGCCATCTGGACTCCAGTCTGTCTCGGCACGTCGTTGACGTAGATCGAGAACAGAAGGGGGCCTAGAACACTACCTTGAGGGACGCCGGCTGTGATTCGTCTCTCGGAAGAGACAGAATCGCCAACTCTCACGCAGAAGGTCCTCTCCGTCAGAAAGCTAGCAACCAGATGGAGGTAGCAGTCCGGGAGCTGGACTTCCCTAAGTTTGAATAAAAGGCCATCATGCCATACGCTGTCGAAGGCTTTCTCAACATCTAAGAAACAGCCAACGGTCCGTTCTCTCCGACACCCGGCTTCCGTGATGCTTTCCACCAGTCTCATCAGTTGATGAGTGGTCGAATGCCCCACACGAAAGCCGAACTGTTCGGGGACCAGCACGTCAAAGTTGGTTAGATGCTCTCGTACACGACGCTGTACGAGGCGCTCAAAAACCTTGGACGTAGCGGAAAGTAGGCTGATAGGCCGGAGGTTTTCCGAGCGGGTGGTATCCTTTCCCTGCTTCGGGATCACGATAACCGTCGCCTTTCTCCATTTCTTGGGAAAGTAGGCCAGTCTAAGACACGCGTTGAACAAATCAGTCAAGAATTGAACTCCAGGCTCGGGAAGAAGTCGTAGAGCGGTGTTGGTAACACCGTCCGGGCCTGGAGCCTTTCTTGGCTGAAGTTCAGCGAGCCGATCTGAGACCTCTTCCAAAGAGATGGGTTCGGGCTCCGCCGTGATCGGAAGAGACAGAAAGTCTTCCACAGCCATCTCGACTTGTTCGTCGAAGTCCCAGTCCATGGGCAGGTTGGGAGCGAACTGACGCTCGAAACACAAGCCCAAGTACTCGGCCTTCTCCTCCGGGCGACCCAGGAGTCGACCGAACGGTCCAACAATGGCGGGAAGTGGAGGTCGGCGCCTCCGTCCCGTCAATGCGGTAGGTATTCTGTACGGGTGAGATTGCGGGTCCGCATCCCCCGTTCGGGCCACGTCGAGTTCCCAACAGCTACGTCGGAACGCCTTCAGACTGCCACGCAGTCGTCCGGTGAGCCGATTGTATGCTGCCTTATCGGCCGGATCACGGGTCCTCTGCCAACGTTTCCGGAAGTAATTCCTCTCGCGAGCGAGAAGAGAGACTTCCTCAGGGATGCGTTGGTAGTCAGGCGTGAAGCCAGCTCGCGTACGTGAAGACACGCCTATAGCCGAGATGATTGCCTCTTCGATTCCCGCAACTGCTTCGTCTAGGAGGCGAACGGAATCGAGTGGGGCCGCTGGCGGCAATCTACGGCACAAGGCCGGGCCGTAGCGATCCCAATCGATAACCTTCTGCTTGTCAGAACGTGCATAGGCGTGCTGGGTAGCGACGTGGACCAAGATAGGGTTGTGGTCGGATGTCAGCTCCGTAAGTGAGAATACCTCGACCGGACAGACAATTCCTTGGGTCACCGCGATGTCCAGAACATCGGGAGCCGCGTTAGGCAGTGTTGGAAAGAACGTGGGTTGCGCTGGACCAAACACCATCGCCCGGCGCGATTCAACAAAACTGAGCAAGCGCCTCCCGTTCGGAGTAGTCAGGCGACTATTCCAAACGCGATGCTTGCAATTCAGATCGCCGGCCAAAATTACCCTTCGATGGGAATCGAAGATGACGTCCAGGTCGCTGACAAGGAGTTCAGCTTGTGGGGGCTTGTAAGCTGAGACCACGAGGACGCCGCCAAGAGCTCCGTGGACCTCAATGGCGGTGGCCTCTAGGTTGGTAAGCTGCGGCAAAGCGACACGATGATGACCTATGGAGGTCCTCACCGCGATCGCCGTGCCGCCTCCTCGTCGGCCAACTCGGTCATCCCGATAAACCACGTAATTTGGTAATCGAAACCGGTTCGCCGGGGTCAGGTGGGTTTCCCCGAGGAGAAGTACGTCGGGTTTGAACCGAGCCAGGAATTCAAGAAGGTCGGAATGCTTGGTACCGATGTTGTTAGCATTCCAGGCTACGAGCGAGAGATCTCGTCTAAGGGCTCGGTTCATAGAAGACCTATGACTTCGCAGGCTTCCACCAAGAGCAAGAATCTCTCAGTTGGGTCAGCAGTTTCCAGGCGGGCTCGGATGGACCTGAAGAGAGATGCGACTTTCGGGAGGTCGTAGCTAGACAGAAAGCCGCGGACGAACTGTGCGTCATTGGAACTGACGGACTGGGTGGTTTGCCTGGAAACTGAGGCCGCATAAGAGCGACCAGGTGTTACGGCAGATCGGGTCATGGTGGAAGCCATAGGACCAGGGCCAGACGGTTTTGGATCAGCGGCAGGAAAAGTACGCTGTTGCGCTTCGTCGGACTTATGCCGGGAAGCAGGACTTTTCTTGGGCTGTGGGCAGGCAGGAGCTCGGGGCCGAGCATCCGGTGTGGGTATCCCTTTGTTCCTGGGTTTGATGCCTGCTCGCGGAAATCGCGGAGGTGGCAGGGGCGGCGAGGCTACCTCTGGTTCAGAGGCGGGAGTAGGAGGTTCCGCGGAGGTGGAGGGTTCATTCTCCGGCTCCAAAACCGAGATAACAGCTACTGGGCGTGTCTCTGCTGTGGAAGGAGACGCGGTACGTTTAGTTGCCTTTGTAGGGGCTGGAGGTGGAGCCGGAGAGGGCGCGCGCCGTGCCGGTTGTGCCTGAGGTTTAGGCCTAGCCTGCATTTTAGGCTGTCTAGGTTGGGGCTGCATAACTGGCTGCCGTGGCTTCGGGAGGGGCCCCTGCGGCTTTTGCTTCCGCAGGAGCTCCGCCTTATAGACCGGGCAGTTTACGTTAGACGCTGCGTGGCCTTGACCACAATTTATGCAGCGAAATTTGGTTTTGTCTGCCACAGTGCAGGCCTGTGTTGAATGTCCCAGAGAACATCGGAGACAGGCCGGGGCATTGCGGCAGACGTCGGTGTGGTGGCCGAACCTCTGGCACCGGTGGCACTGCGCGAGCTTGCCCTGGGGACGACTGGTTTCCACCCTGACGCGGAAGCCAAACAGCCGCGTCAGGTGGAAAATTTTGTCTGCAGCCTCGCCCTTCTCGAGCTGGAGACGGACGAGCGGGAGAGGGACTCGGGTCTCTGAGTGAGTGAACAGGCGGAAAATTGCCTGCACCGGGTACCCGAGGTCGCGGAGTTCCATAAGGATCTCCTGTGGATCGGTGTGCGCGTCAAGCCCTCGCAAAATGACAGACAAGGGCTTGACTCGCTTAGGAGTGAAGGTGTGATATTGGAGGTTGTGTGCTTGGAGGAAGGCCTCGACCAAGCGATGGTCCTCGAGCTGGCGGACGACAATCCTGACCGTATCACCGCCAAGCAGCTTCAGGTCAAGCTTGTCGGCCGACAGGCCGTGGGCCGCGATCAGCCGTCTGTATAAGGCGGCGACATTGGATACGCTATGGACGTACAGGGGCGGCGCACGACCAACAGCGGCAGCAGCCGGAGCTGCTGTCGAAGCAGTCGGAACCGCGACCTGTGGGCCCTGAGAAGGTCCAATGTCCATGGCCGAGGTCTGTGAGGAAGTGGATCCAGGTGCGTGGGTCCTCTTGGGCTTCTTAGCCGGGCGATTTCGCCGACCAACGGTCGCAAACTCGCCCGACTCGTCAGCCGGAAGAGGAGGAATCGGGTTGGGGAGAGGATCGTCCGTCTCCATCGCCCGAGGCGAATCGGGCGAGTCGCCCAGATGGGGTAGCAAGGCGGGGCCGAGCGACTCGGCACTTGGGCCGTTGCCTGTAGAAGGCATGCTGGCCAGGTGCGACGGCTGCCCGGCCGAAGCCGGATTACCCGCGCGCCTTCCTTGTTCACGACGATGCGGGAGGAGCTGGGCTAACGACCAGCTTCGTTGAATACCAGTCCTTACCAAGACTGGTGTCCACTGGCCCCTTTACCCCGGCGATATCCTAGCTCGCTTACCACTGGTGGGGGCTTGCAAGGATCGTCCGGGGCAGCGCTACCTAACAGTCGTGAACAAGTTAGGAATTACACACTGGAAGTGCGGCACTCACCAGGTGAGCCCAGAGCAATCCTCTTCAGTTCTTCGCCAGCAGATGGTATCCGGCAAGGTGGTCCTTAGCAGGGCAACTTCGGCCAGCTGTTGCTTCTACCAGCTACTCGATTCACTGGTAACAGCTGGCGCGAGAGTCTTGTCCCACGAAGAGAGCAGCGAAATTCCTCGTCCTGCGAGGTGGGCGGATGCAGCCAGAAGCTGAAGCAACGTCCAGATTAGAGAGCAGTCCAAGGAGCAGTCCTGTCCGTCCGAAGTCTGGGTCTTGTCTCTGAAGACACAGTTTGGGTAGCAGTTGAATACTCACGCTCGCGCTGAGTGCCGCTGTTACCATGACTAGATGACTGATTTGCAGCTGAGGCGGGCGGCGGAGTCGCTGCGAGGATGGGTACCCCCTTTTTTATTTTGGCGGAGGTGAAGGAGACGGGGTGTGATTGGCTGAACCGCTGACGCGATCCACCAATGGCCTGAGAGGGAAGTCTACGCGAACGCTTAGCACGGATTGGCGGGATTTGTTCGCCCACAACGGGTCGATACACTTCCGCCAGCCCGGTAAGAGTCCGGTAGACTGCCTTATGGCGATACCGAGGCAGGCGAGAGATGGGAGGGGCGAAGTTGCCGACTGAAGGTGGCGCTAGGCACACCTAAAGCCGGCACAGCGCCCGAACCAGCTGTCGGCCCGCAACGGACCGGATTTGACTGGAAGGAAGGTGGTGAAAATACGATTGGTCGGCGCGTGGACAGATGGTGAGAGGGCAATTTTTATTTTAAAATTACGGCGGGTCGTCGAGCAGAGCTCGAGGGCGGCGGCGTTTGACTGGTGGTGGTCCATCATCGTTATCGAGGTGTTGGAGGTGAGGAAAATCTGAGATGGATGCTCGATGGAAGAGATTGAACGTGAGAGTTCGCGCAAATCCATCGAGCGACGGAATCTTCAGCCCTCGCCTGATAGTAGCATTTTTTACATACCAGGGAGAGCCGGAGATAAGGCGAAGGGTAAGGGCTTGGAAGGCTTCCATGCGTTTAACGACATCGGGGGCGAGTTGGGTCCAAAAAGCAGGCGCTGCGTACATAAGGACGGCTCGTAAAAAGAGCAGATAGATCGAGAGCTTCGTGCGCACTGGCAGTGGCCCTCGAGGCGATAAGAATGGGTAGAGTTTGGCTTTGACGCCTCGGGCGCGCTGGAGCACTGTGGATACGTGAGCTCTGAAGCTTAGGCGTCGATCAAGAGTGACGCCCAAGTACTTCACAGTACGTTGCCAAGCGATTGGGCTCCCGTCAAGGGAGAGGGTCTGGCATCGGGAAGTGAGCTGACGGGAGAAGGCAATCGCCTCGGATTTCTCCGTATTGATCGCCACCCGCCATTTCTTTAGCCAGGCCGGAAGTAATGCGAGCTGGCGCTGCACCACGTCAGTCGCAAAACGAAGGTTTGCAGAACTAGCGTGGTACATCGCATCGTCCGCATAGAGAGAGAGCGTGACTCCAGGCAATACTGGCAGGTCGTTCGTGTACACTAGGTACAGAACGGGGCCGAGGACAGATCCTTGAGGAACGCCAGCGGCGACGGGGCGGACAGAAGAGTACGTCCCGTCGACGCAGATCCTAAATTTGAGGTCGCAGAGATACGACCGCATCAGATGTACAAATGAGGCAGGGAGAGGGGAGGTGGCTAGTTTATAGACAAGGCCTTCGTGCCAGACTTTGTCGAAGGCCTTGCTCACGTCCAGAAGGACGGCGACAGTTTGATGATTCCTGTTGATGGCGTCGGTGAGTTGCGTGACAACTCGGACAAGTTGAAGAGTGGTCGAATGCTGCCTGCGGAAGCCGAACTGTTCCTGCCGGATGAAATTATCCAGCAGGGGAGTAATCCGGCGATGCAGGAGGCGCTCGAACACCTTCGATAAGACTGGCAAAAGAGAGATTGGTCGATGATTCTCCGGGAGTGTACGCAGCTTGCGAGCCTTCGGCAACATGATGACTTTGGCTCGTTTCCATGGGCTGGGATAGTAATGGAGCCGGAGACATCCATTGAACAGCACGTGTATGAGTGAAACGAGACTTGCTGGGGCGTTGAGTAGGGCCGCTGCACCAATACGGTCCTCGCCGGGCGCCCGATTGGGGCGCAGTCGACTAATGGCCGTTTCCACTTCAGCCTCGTCGAACGGGTCGATTGGGTCTGCGGGAGGGCGGGAAAAATAGCCAGATAGGAAGTCTGCGACCGCTGCCGAGTGGCCGGGGTCGCAGACGCCTCTGTGAACGGTAAATTGTCCCTCCATGGTATCGGCAAAGACTTCTGCTTTGTCGGCCGCGGAGTACACAATCCCGTTCGGTGATCGTAGGGGGGTAGCGGGTCCTTTTCTCGCCAGTGAGTCGGCTCGCAGCCCGAAAACGGACTGGGGCGTGACTTCCAGAGACTCAAGATATGAGTCCCATCGATGAGCAGTGGCATCAAGCAGAAGCTGCTTGACAAGGTCTGATTGGGCGTTCAGCCTGCGTTTTACGGCAGGGTCCCGGGTTTGTTGCCATCTCCGGCGGAGCTGGCGCCGTTTGCGGATGGCCATAATCACCTCTTCAGGTAACTGCGACCGTCTGTTGGGTGCAGGGACGTTATAGTTGTGTTTGTCCATGGCGGACGTGACGACTTCTTGAAGATAGTCGGCCAAGCGGTCTACATCATCCGGGCTGGAGATGTCGACCTGGGGGTCAGATGGTACTGTTCGACCCAGTTCATCGTGGAACGATCGCCAGTTGACTCTCGTTACACGATGGGGAGGCTGGAGAGGTGTGTCCAGCGTGGGCCGAACAGTGAGTAATACCGGGTCGTGGTCAGACGAGAGGTCTGACACGGCTTCTATAGCTATAGGGTAGGCCAAGTCTTTGACAACAGCAATGTCAAGGACGTCTGGAGGTCCCCGTTGATTGGGGATATAGGTCGGTGATCTAGGACCAAGAGCGTTCACATGAGGATGACGTTGAACGTATTGGTACAGAGAGCGGCCGTATGGGTTAGAGACACGGCTGTTCCACAGGGGATGCTTACTATTAAAGTCTCCGGCTGCGATGGTTGGTAACGGGTCTTCTAAGAGAGCGTCCCATTCATTCTCGTCGGGCGGTGGTCCACCTCGAGGGGGGAGGTAGACTGAAACCAGTCGAACCTCCCGATCCCCGATGCAGAGAGCAACCGCCGTCGCCTCCAAGCGACGAGTCGCCGGAGGCGGCAGGGGGCGGTGGGCGATGCGCCTGTGAACCAGAATGGCTGTGCCGCCAGATGCGGCACGCCGGTTCTGGCCAGGCCGGTCTGTGCGATACGTCGTGTACGCCGGAAGCTGGAACGAGTGAGCGGGAGTTAAATGGGTTTCGCTAAGGAGTATACGTCTATGTCATATTCGGTTACGAAGGCGGCCAATTCGGCACGGCGAGATAGAACGCCACATGCGTTCCAAGCCACCATCCGAAAGGGCCTAGCCATCGAGAGGGATGAGCGAGGTCACGGAGGTGAGAACGATAACGAGTAAGGACTGGACAGCCTTGGCAGCAAGAATTTGCGGGATCAAGGCGTTGATCCAAGCGCGCATGCGGTCGGCGAAAGTCACGTCCGAGGACGCGGCAGACGCCGGTGCCGCCTGAGGCTTGGGCGCCGGGTGCTGGAACATGATGCCATTCTGGGCAGGGGCCTTTTGTTTCGGCTGCCTTGGATCTCGGACATCTGGGGTAGATGCGGGCTGAGGTGCAGCGGGCGTGTGCTGCGAGGAAGCGGGGGGAGATGGTTTTGTCCTTTTCTTGGACGGCGCAGCAGGTTTTGGCTGCTGGGCCGCGGGCTGTGCGGCAGGCTGAGAAGCAGCTGCAGCCGCATACCTGGGCGCCCCGGTAGACGCCGGACGAGCTGGGGCAGGCGCAAGTGCCGGTGCCGCAGCGGGGATAGGTGCCGCCGAGGCGGCAGGCCTTGATGCTTGGGGCCTAGCTGGAGGCGCAGGAACGCGCTGCTGCGAGGACTTTGAAAGCTTCTTCAAAGCCGCAGCATAGAATCTACACGACTTCGATGATGCCGGGTGAGGTTCCCCGCAGTTGGCGCAAGTGGCGGCAGCACGAGCGAGAGGACAAGTGTCCTTCCGATGGCTATCGCCACAGCGCAAACAGCGGGTGGGGTGATGGCAAAATGCCGATGAATGTCCGTACCGCTGGCAGTTGTAACACTGCTTCGGTCCGGCTTGGGCTTCGAAGGCTGCAACCCTAACCTTCAAATAAAACATAAAGTTGATACCATAAATGGCCTGGTAATCACCCACCTTTCGTATTTTTACCAGGAACGCATTGCGCGCTAGTTTCTTGCCGGGGGAGAAGAGAGGCGTGACACTATGGACTCTAAAGCCCAGACTGGTGAGTTCATCAGAGATGAATTCAGGCTTGGTATCGGCAGGGATACCGATAATTTGAATCTTTAATTCTTTCTCCTCCGGCAAGGCAAAGGTATGGTAGGGGATACCCGCGTCCGTGAGGAACTTCTGTGCAATACGGAAGCTCTCCACGGTCGTGGGGTTCAGACGAATGGAATTGTCACCTTGGGCCGAAACAGTCAAGGTGCCAGAGGGAGTACACCGGTGTAGACGGCGCATGAAATTAGCCCATTCCGAAGGCCGGGCGAAGATCAGAGGCGGTATACGCCGGGGCTGGTCGGGTTGTTGTTGGGAGGCCATGGCGGATTGCCCCGCGGTTGAGCCTCGACGCGAAGTCCGACCGGATTCCGTGGAGGTGGCACTGACACGCCGTTTCCGGCTGACAGACTGCCATGCACCATCAGTATCCATGGCCGAATCCGCGTCGTGAGATTCCCCCGACGAGGTAGGTGTAGGGTGGTCCTGAGAAGGGCCATCCGGGAGAGGTTGCGACAGAGCGCGAGCAGGGATTGCGAGGTCCTGAGAAGGACCGACGGAGGCAGGTTGGCCCTGAGAAGGGCCGACGGAAGATGGGTTGCGGGCAGCCATCGGCGAGGCGAAGCCTACGCCTTAGGCGGAACGGAACTAAGGACTACGACCAAGCACTACGGTAAGCAAAATACAAAAGCAGATCACTTACCAAAAAGCTCCAGGCAGCAGCGGAACACACACGAAACACTGAACGGCACAAGAAACACAACACTGCACTGAACACACTGCACTGCACTATTTCTTGAGATGTGGAAAAACTGAGCACTGAACTGACTGATTAAACTATTGCACTGAACGGGGGACCGGCGAGAACCGCCGAGGTGAAAGCATCTCCTTAAATAGTGTCTGGCATGGTTTATTTTCCATGGCCAATCAGAATCGAGTATGACGAGCTGGCTTCTCATTGGTCCGCACGATACACCTGAAGCGGCCAAAAAGTTATAAATAGAGGCATCGTAGCCGTAACTCACTGTCGGCGCGCGCCCTCTCCGGCTCCACTTCCAGCCCCTGCAAAGGCAAACAAACGTACCGCGTCTCCTTCCGAAGCAGAGACACGCCCAGTAGCCGTCTTCTCGGTTTTGGAGCCGGAGAATGAACCCTCCACCTCCGCGGAACCTCCTACTCCCGCCTCTGTACCAGAGGCAGCCTCGCCACCCTTGCCACCTCCGCGATTTCCGCGAGCAGGCATCACAAAACCCAGGAACAAAGGGATAACCACACCGGATGCTCGGCCCCGAGCTCCTGCCGGCCCACAGCCCAAGAAAAGTCCTGCTTCCCGGTATAAGTCCGACGAAGCGCAACAGCGTACTTTTCCTGCCGCTGATTCAAAACCGTCTGGCCCTGGTCCTGTGGCTTCCACCACGACCCGATCTGCCGTTAAACCTGGTCGCTCTTACGCGGCCTCAGTTTCCAGGCAAACCGCCCAGTCCGTCATTTCCGATGACGCACAGTTCGTCCGCGACTTTCTGTCTGGCTACGACCTCAAGAAAGTCGCATCTACCTTCAGGTCCATCCGAGACCGCCTGGAAACTGCTGACCCAACTGAGAGATTCATGCTCTTGGTGGAAGCCTGCGAAGTCATAGGTCTTCTATGAACCGAGCCCTTAGACGAGATCTCTCGCTCGTAGCCTGGAATGCTAACAACATCGGTTCCAAGCATTCCGACCTTCTTGAATTCGTGGCTCGGTTCAAACCCGACGTACTTCTCCTCGGGGAAACCCACCTGACCCCGGCGAACCGGTTTCGATTACCAAATTACGTGGTCTATCGGGATGACCGAGTTGGCCGACGAGGAGGCGGCACGGCGATCGCGGTGAGGACCTCCATAGGTCATCATCGTGTCGCTTTGCCGCAGCTTACCAACCTAGAGGCCACCGCCATTGAGGTCCACGGAGCTCTTGGCGGCGTCCTCGTGGTTTCAGCTTACAAGCCCCTACAAGCTGAACTCCTTGTCTGCGACCTGGACGTCATCTTCGATTCCCATCGAAGGGTAATTTGGCCGGCGATCTGAATTGCAAGCATCGCGTTTGGAATAGTCGCCTGACTACTCCGAACGGGAGGCGCTTGCTCAGTTTTGTTGAATCGCGCCGGGCGATGGTGTTTGGTCCAGCGCAACCCACGTTCTTTCCGTCAAGGCCTAACGCGGCTCCCGATGTTCTGGATATCGCGGTGACCCAAGGAGTTGTCTGTCCGGTCGAGGTATTCTCACTTACGGAGCTGACATCCGACCACAACCCTATCTTGGTCCACGTCGCTACCCAGCACGCCTATGCACGTTCTGACAAGAAGAAGGTTATCGATTGGGATCGCTACGGCCCGGCCTTGTGCCGTAGATTGCCGCCAGCGGCCCCACTCGATTCCGTTCGCCTCCTAGACGAAGCAGTTGCGGGAATCGAAGAGGCAATCATCTCGGCTATAGGCGTGTCTTCACGTACGCGAGCTGGCTTCACGCCTGACTACCAACGCATCCCTGAGGAAGTCTCTCTTCTCGCTCGCGAGAGGAATTACTTCCGGAAACGTTGGCAGAGGACCCGTGATCCGGCCGATAAGGCAGCATACAATCGGCTCACCGGACGACTGCGTGGCAGTCTGAAGGCGTTCCGACGTAGCTGTTGGGAACTCGACGTGGCCCGAACGGGGGATGCGGACCCGCAATCTCACCCGTACAGAATACCTACCGCATTGACGGGACGGAGGCGCCGACCTCCACTTCCCGCCATTGTTGGACCGTTCGGTCGACTCCTGGGTCGCCCGGAGGAGAAGGCCGAGTACTTGGGCTTGTGTTTCGAGCGTCAGTTCGCTCCCAACCCGCCCATGGACTGGGACTTCGACGAACAAGTCGAGATGGCTGTGGAAGACTTTCTGTCTCTTCCGATCACGGCGGAGCCCAAACCCATCTCTTTGGAAGAGGTCTCAGATCGGCTCGCTGAACTTCAGCCAAGACAGGCTCCAGGCCCGGACGGTGTTACCAACACCGCTCTACGACTTCTTCCCGAGCCTGGAGTTCAATTCTTGACTGATTTGTTCAACGCGTGTCTTAGACTGGCCTACTTTCCCAAGAAATGGAGAAAGGCGACGGTTATCGTGATCCCGAAGCAGGGAAAGGATACCACCCGCTCGGAAAACCTCCGGCCTATCAGCCTACTTTCCGCTACGTCCAAGGTTTTTGAGCGCCTCGTACAGCGTCGTGTACGAGAACATCTAACCAACTTTGACGTGCTGGTCCCCGAACAGTTCGGCTTTCGTGTGGGGCATTCGACCACTCATCAACTGATGAGACTGGTGGAAACCATCACGGAAGCCGGGTGTCGGAGAGAACGGACCGTTGGCTGTTTCTTAGATGTTGAGAAAGCCTTCGACAGCGTATGGCATGATGGCCTGTTATTCAAACTTAGGGAAGTCCAGCTCCCGGACTGCTACCTCCATCTGGTTGCTAGCTTTCTGACGGAGAGGACCTTCTGCGTGAGAGTTGGCGATTCTGTCTCTTCCGAGAGACGAATCACAGCCGGCGTCCCTCAAGGTAGTGTTCTAGGCCCCCTTCTGTTCTCGATCTACGTCAACGACGTGCCGAGACAGACTGGAGTCCAGATGGCCCTCTTCGCTGACGACACGGCCGTATTTACGGCCGATCGTCATGAGGAAAGGGCCGTCCTACGACTGCAGCGCCAGCTCGACACGCTCGTGGACTGGACCGAGAATTGGAGAGAGCAACTCAACGCTACCAAGAGTGTAGCCGTCGAATTCTCTAAGCGACGGAAGAACCCCGTTAGGCAACTACGTATCGGCAGAACGTACTTGCGCTGGTCCAACGAGGTCAAGTACCTCGCCTTACACCTTGACCGTCGGCTCACCTGGCGTACCCACGCACAGACAGTTCTTAAGCGAGCATCCACTCGCCTGTGCGCACTGTTTCCACTCCTGATCAGCTCAGCCATGACCAGGAAATTGGGTAGGATGATCGTCGGCGCTTATCTGCTGCCGGTCATTACCTACGCCTGCCCGGTCTGGGGTTACCTCGCCGCAATGCATAAAAAGAAGTTGCAGAGCGTCCTCGACAGGGGGCTTCGGCTAGCGGCCAAAGTCCCCCGTCGCTTCTCATCTCGCCTTCTAAGGAGAGGACTTAGCGTCCGCTCCTTAGACGACACTTTCAGGCGGCTTGCACGCAAATTTTATGCACGTGCGGCGAGGTTCCCAGGCAATCCTCTAGTGACTGGGCTGGGAAGGTACCGTATACGCCCAGGTGATTCGTGGAAACGCCCTCGGTGTATACTGCGCTAGCGTAGGCTAGCACAACAGCCGAGAATCGGCCTGCTATAGAGCACGCGCCCTACTTGGGCAGGGCCACGAGGCAGGAGCTCCAGAAGGTAGCTCGGAACTCAGTTCCCGTGCGGTTCGTCTCTGCGACGCACAACCGCAAAGCCCAGAGCGGAAAAAAAAAACTCACTGTTGCTTGTTCCCAGTCCATTGGGAGACGTGTTCGGCGTGTCATCTATTCGAACACAATTTTTCGCTACTGAAGATGGCCACCGGTGGTGCGGCCGAAACGTTTAGCAGTATTTTAAGCAATCGACCACGGCCTTTCAGCCCGGAAGTTTTAGAAGATAATCGTATTATTATTTTCTGTTTGAATTTGCGTCTGATATCGTTTGCCATAGAAAAAAATTACCCTTGATAAGAAAACGTTGCAGGTAAACCACCCCTTTCCCAAACGGATCTTCAACAAAATGAAAAGACATTGAGTTCTTTATAGTTCAAGAAGGTATGCAAAAGAGTAGTTTATTCTGTTTGAATTTACGGCAGTTATCGTTCATCATAGAAAAAATTACCCTTGTTAAAACATAAAATGTTACAGGTAAACTACCCTATTTCCTTAACCGATCTTCACCAAATTATAACAGGTCTTGAGAACTCTACAATTCTGGGCTGTTTGCAAAAATTATTTGATTCTGTTCGAATTTGCGGCTGTTATCGTTTGCCATAATAAATACCCATGTTAACACATAAAACGTTGCAGGTAAACTACCCCCTTTCATCTAACCGATCTTTACCACCACCAATAGATCTTAAGAACTGTACAATACAGGTCTGTATGCAAAACATTATTTGATTCTTTTTGAGTTTGCGGCTGTTATCATTTGCCACAAAAAAATATCGGTATGGAGAACCATACATGACGTCCATGTTCTAAGATTAATATTTAAAATCATTTTCAAAATCAAATATTTCCATAGAAACTACTTCTTTCAACTTCTTGCTTCAGTCATAACCACAGCACTGTTGACTCTAACGTATACCACCTCACGTTAGCGCACTCAATTTTCACTGATGATGGCAGTGGATGGCACTGCCGAAAGGTATGGTTTTGCAGAAAACATGGACGACGGCCAAGTAGCAGGGGAACAATTTGTAACAACAAACTATTTGAGAACCGCCGAGGTGAAAGCATCTCCTTAAATAGTGTCTGGCATGGTTTATTTTCCATGGCCAATCAGAATCGAGTATGACGAGCTGGCTTCTCATTGGTCCGCTCGATACACCTGAAGCGGCCAAAAAGTTATAAATAGAGGCATCGTAGCCGTAACTCACTGTCGGCGCGCGCCCTCTCCGGCTCCACCTCCAGCCCCTGCAAAGGCAAACAAACGTACCGCGTCTCCTTCCGAAGCAGAGACACGCCCAGTAGCCGTCATCTCGGTTTTGGAGCCGGAGAATGAACCCTCCACCTCCGCGGAACCTCCTACTCCCGCCTCTGTACCAGAGGCAGCCTCGCCACCCTTGCCACCTCCGCGATTTCCGCGAGCAGGCGTCACAAAACCCAGGAACAAAGGGATAACCACACCGGATGCTCGGCGCCGAGCTCCTGCCGGCCCACAGCCCAAGAAAAGTCCTGCTTCCCGGTAGAAGTCCGACGAAGCGCAACAGCGTACTTTTCCTGCCGCTGATTCAAAACCGTCTGGCCCTGGTCCTGTGGCTTCCACCACGACCCGATCTGCCGTTAAACCTGGTCGCTCTTACGCGGCCTCAGTTTCCAGGCAAACCGCCCAGTCCGTCATTTCCGATGACACACAGTTCGTCCGCGACTTTCTGTCTGGCTACGACCTCAAGAAAGTCGCATCTACCTTCAGGTCCATCCGAGACCGCCTGGAAACTGCTGACCCAACTGAGAGATTCATGCTCTTGGTGGAAGCCTGCGAAGTCATAGGTCTTCTATGAACCGAGCCCTTAGACGAGATCTCTCGCTCGTAGCCTGGAATGCTAACAACATCGGTTCCAAGCATTCCGACCTTCTTGAATTCGTGGCTCGGTTCAAACCCGACGTACTTCTCCTCGGGGAAACCCACCTGACCCCGGCGAACCGGTTTCGATTACCAAATTACGTGGTCTATCGGGATGACCGAGTTGGCCGACGAGGAGGCGGCACGGCGATCGCGGTGAGGACCTCCTTAGGTCATCATCGTGTCGCTTTGCCGCAGCTTACCAACCTAGAGGCCACCGCCATTGAGGTCCACGGAGCTCTTGGCGGCGTCCTCGTGGTTTCAGCTTACAAGCCCCCACAAGCTGAACTCCTTGTCTGCGACCTGGACGTCATCTTCGATTCCCATCGAAGGGTAATTTTGGCCGGCGATCTGAATTGCAAGCATCGCGTTTGGAATAGTCGCCTGACTACTCCGAACGGGAGGCGCTTGCTCAGTTTTGTTGAATCGCGCCGGGCGATGGTGTTTGGTCCAGCGCAACCCACGTTCTTTCCGTCAAGGCCTAACGCGGCTCCCGATGTTCTGGATATCGCGGTGACCCAAGGAGTTGTCTGTCCGGTCGAGGTATTCTCACTTACGGAGCTGACATCCGACCACAACCCTATCTTGGTCCACGTCGCTACCCAGCACGCCTATGCACGTTCTGACAAGAAGAAGGTTATCGATTGGGATCGCTACGGCCCGGCCTTGTGCCGTAGATTGCCGCCAGCGGCCCCACTCGATTCCGTTCGCCTCCTAGACGAAGCAGTTGCGGGAATCGAAGAGGCAATCATCTCGGCTATAGGCGTGTCTTCACGTACGCGAGCTGGCTTCACGCCTGACTACCAACGCATCCCTGAGGAAGTCTCTCTTCTCGCTCGCGAGAGGAATTACTTCCGGAAACGTTGGCAGAGGACCCGTGATCCGGCCGATAAGGCAGCATTCAATCGGCTCACCGGACGACTGCGTGGCAGTCTGAAGGCGTTCCGACGTAGCTGTTGGGAACATCGACGTGGCCCGAACGGGGGATGCGGACCCGCAATCTCACCCGTACAGAATACCTACCGCATTGACGGGACGGAGGCGCCGACCTCCACTTCCCGCCATTGTTGGAACGTTCGGTCGACTCCTGGGTCGCCCGGAGGAGAAGGCCGAGTACTTGGGCTTGTGTTTCGAGCGTCAGTTCGCTCCCAACCCGCCCATGGACTGGGACTTCGACGAACAAGTCGAGATGGCTGTGGAAGACTTTCTGTCTCTTCCGATCACGGCGGAGCCCAAACCCATCTCTTTGGAAGAGGTCTCAGATCGGCTCGCTGAACTTCAGCCAAGACAGGCTCCAGGCCCGGACGGTGTTACCAACACCGCTCTACGACTTCTTCCCGAGCCTGGAGTTCAATTCTTGACTGATTTGTTCAACGCGTGTCTTAGACTGGCCTACTTTCCCAAGAAATGGAGAAAGGCGACGGTTATCGTGATCCCGAAGCAGGGAAAGGATACCACCCGCTCGGAAAACCTCCGGCCTATCAGCCTACTTTCCGCTACGTCCAAGGTTTTTGAGCGCCTCGTACAGCGTCGTGTACGAGAACATCTAACCAACTTTGACGTGCTGGTCCCCGAACAGTTCGGCTTTCGTGTGGGGCATTCGACCACTCATCAACTGATGAGACTGGTGGAAACCATCACGGAAGCCGGGTGTCGGAGAGAACGGACCGTTGGCTGTTTCTTAGATGTTGAGAAAGCCTTCGACAGCGTATGGCATGATGGCCTGTTATTCAAACTTAGGGAAGTCCAGCTCCCGGACTGCTACCTCCATCTGGTTGCTAGCTTTCTGACGGAGAGGACACCTTCTGCGTGAGAGTTGGCGATTCTGTCTCTTCCGAGAGACGAATCACAGCCGGCGTCCCTCAAGGTAGTGTTCTAGGCCCCCTTCTGTTCTCGATCTACGTCAACGACGTGCCGAGACAGACTGGAGTCCAGATGGCCCTCTTCGCTGACGACACGGCCGTATTTACGGCCGATCGTCATGAGGAAAGGGCCGTCCTACGACTGCAGCGCCAGCTCGACACGCTCGTGGACTGGACCGAGAATTGGAGAGTGCAACTCAACGCTACCAAGAGTGTAGCCGTCGAATTCTCTAAGCGACGGAAGAACCCCGTTAGGCAACTACGTATCGGCAGAACGTACTTGCGCTGGTCCAACGAGGTCAAGTACCTCGCCTTACACCTTGACCGTCGGCTCACCTGGCGTACCCACGCACAGACAGTTCTTAAGCGAGCATCCACTCGCCTGTGCTCACTGTTTCCACTCCTGATCAGCTCAGCCATGACCAGGAAATTGGGTAGGATGATCGTCGGCGCGTATCTGCTGCCGGTCATTACCTACGCCTGCCCGGTCTGGGGTTACCTCGCCGCAATGCATAAAAAGAAGTTGCAGAGCGTCCTCGACAGGGGGCTTCGGCTAGCGGCCAAAGTCCCCCGTCGCTTCTCATCTCGCCTTCTAAGGAGAGGACTTAGCGTCCGCTCCTTAGACGACACTTTCAGGCGGCTTACACGCAAATTTTATGCACGTGCGGCGAGGTTCCCAGGCAATCCTCTAGTGACTGGGCTGGGAAGGTACCGTATACGCCCAGGTGATTCGTGGAAACGCCCTCGGTGTATACTGCGCTAGCGTAGGCTAGCACAACAGCCGAGAATCGGCCTGCTATAGAGCACGCGCCCTACTTGGGCAGGGCCACGAGGCAGGAGCTCCAGAAGGTAGCTGGGAACTCAGTTCCCGTGCGGTTCGTCTCTGCGACGCACAACCGCAAAGCCCAGAGCGGAAAAAAAAACTCACTGTTGCTTGTTCCCAGTCCATTGGGAGACGTGTTCGGCGTGTCATCTATTCGAACACAATTTTTCGCTACTGAAGATGGCCACCGGTGGTGCGGCCGAAACGTTTAGCAGTATTTTAAGCAATCGACCACGGCCTTTCAGCCCGGAAGTTTTAGAAGATAATCGTATTATTATTTTCTGTTTGAATTTGCGTCTGATATCGTTTGCCATAGAAAAAAATTACCCTTGATAAGAAAACGTTGCAGGTAAACCACCCCTTTCCCAAACGGATCTTCAACAAAATGAAAAGACATTGAGTTCTTTATAGTTCAAGAAGGTATGCAAAAGAGTAGTTTATTCTGTTTGAATTTACGGCAGTTATCGTTCATCATAGAAAAAATTACCCTTGTTAAAACATAAAATGTTACAGGTAAACTACCCTATTTCCTTAACCGATCTTCACCAAATTATAACAGGTCTTGAGAACTCTACAATTCTGGGTTGTTTGCAAAAATTATTTGATTCTGTTCGAATTTGCGGCTGTTATCGTTTGCCATAATAAATACCCATGTTAACACATAAAACGTTGCAGGTAAACTACCCCCTTTCATCTAACCGATCTTTACCACCACCAATAGATCTTAAGAACTGTACAATACAGGTCTGTATGCAAAACATTATTTGATTCTGTTTGAGTTTGCGGCTGTTATCATTTGCCACAAAAAAATATCGGTATGGAGAACCATACATGACTTCCATGTTCTAAGATTAATATTTAAAATCATTTTCAAAATCAAATATTTCCATAGAATCTACTTCTTTCAACTTCTTGCTTCAGTCATAACCACAGCACTGTTGACTCTAACGTATACCACCTCACGTTAGCGCACTCAATTTTCACTGATGATGGCAGTGGATGGCACTGCCGAAAGGTATGGTTTTGCAGAAAACATGGACGACGGCCAAGTAGCAGGGGAACAATTTGTAACAACAAACTATTTGAGAACCGCCGACACACAACTGGGGGTTGCGCGGCCCGCGCGAAGCGCGGGTCGCGAGTAGTACAGTGTCCCGAGTCTCAGAAAGGACTCCTTCCACTGGGTCTGGTTGAGTTCAATATATACTTTTTATCTACTTATGGGGGGGGTCTGAAGCGACCTGCGATTGGTGGATTATACCACCGGGACTAGCAAACGAGGTCGCTTCCAGGACTCACCTGGTCGCGGGGTGTATTTACCAAGTCCGGCAATGAGGGAATTGTGGGTCACTCTGTCGGAACGAACATAGAATCGTCGCGCCAGGCGTCTCACGGTGTCATCAAGAGAGCGGACACCGAGTCCTCTCCTCAAAAGACGAGAAGAGTACCTCCGGGGGACTTTGCACGCGAGCTTCAGTCCCCGGTCGAGTACGCGCTGGAGCGTGATTCTATGACCACGAGCCAGGTATCCCCAAACAGGACAGGCGTAGGTAATCACCGGCAACACGTACGTGTTGACTATGAGCTTACCCAGCCGGAGGGTCATTGCCGGATTAGATAGCACGGGCCAGAGTCTACTGAGTTGCGCCGAAGCGCGTTGTCTGATGTAATTTGCATGGGTTCGCCAGGTGAGTCGGGAATCCACGTGGAGCCCGAGGTACTTGACGCTGTTGGTCCAGGGCACCTCGACGGGGCCTACTTTAAGCGGCCGAGGCCGCTTGCGTTTTCGCGAGAATATTACCGCGGCGCTCTTGGAAGCGTTAACGGCAACTCTCCAGTCATCGGTCCACCCGACATACGCGTCGAGTTGGCGCTGGAGCTTAACTGCCGCATAACTCGCGTTCGGCTCTGAGGCAAAAGCCGCAGTGTCGTCCGCGAACAGCGACAATTTCACTCCAGGAACTCGGGGCGTGTCGTTGACAAACAACGAGAACAGGAGAGGCCCAAGGACACTTCCCTGAGGGACGCCAGCGGTAATACGCCTCTCCGAAGAGAGAGCGTGGTCTACTCTCACTCGGAAGCTACGGTCTCGCAGAAAGCTGCCGATCAAATGAACGTAGCAGTCTGGGAGAAGGACCTCCGTGAGTTTGTAGAGGACACCCTCGTGCCACACGCGGTCAAAGGCTTTCTCTACGTCTAGGAAGATCGCAGCCGTCTGTTTGCCCTGGCAGCCAGCCTCGGTTATGCATTCCACGAGTCTCATCAGCTGATGAGTCGAGGAGTGCAGCTCACGAAAGCCGAACTGTTCGGGGATCAGCACGTCTAGTCTTTCTAGATGGTCGCGGATCCTACGCTGGATCAGACGCTCAAAAACCTTGGACGTCGCGGACAAGAGGCTGATGGGCCTGAGGTTCTCCACTCGAGAAGAATTCTTTCCCGGCTTCGGTATCACAATGACGGTAGCCGTTTTCCATTTCACCGGAAAATAGGCCAGTCTGAGGCATGAATTGAACAGGTCAGTGAGGAACTGGGTTCCTCGCTCCGGAAGGCGATGGAGGGCGGAATTCATGACTCCGTCCGGGCCAGGCGCCTTCCGGGGCTTGAGCTGAACAATCCTCTCAGAGACCTCCTCCGGGGAGATGGGCTCCGGTTGGACTGTGATACCGGCCGATAGAAAGCGCTCTACCTCGCGGCAGATGTGCTCAGTGAAAGCCGGGTTCTTGGATGGGTTGGGAGCGAACTGACGCTCTAAACTGTCAGCCAAGAACTCGGCCTTTTCGAGGGGGCGGCCAAGGGGTTGACCGCCAGGTCCGGCCAGTGCGGGGAGAGGCGCGCGTTTGCGCTTTCCCGTTAGGGCACTGGGAATCCGCCAGACATTACGGTCCTCGGCAGGGCCATCCATCTGTGTTACAGCTAGCTCCCAGTTGCGTCTACGGAACGCCAGCATGTCACGACGCAACTTGCCGGACGCTCTGTTGAACGCAGCCTTGTCCGCCGGGTCACGAGTCCTCTGCCAGCGTCTCCGGAGGCGATTCCTCTCGCAAGCGAGCTGAGACACCTCTTCGGGGATCCGCTGATAGTCGGGCGTGAGCCCCGGCTTCATCCGGGAGGACACGTCAACCGCCGAGACTACGGCTGTGTCGAATAAGCCAACTGCCTCTTCGACATGCTGGGTAGTGTCGAGCGGGATATGCTCTGGTAGGCGGCGACTGAACGCCGGGCCAAAGCGGTCCCACTCGATTACCCGCCGCTCGTCGCGGACGGTGGCGTGCTGGGTAGCTATATGCACACTGATAGGGCAATGGTCCGAGGACAGTTCCGAAATGACGGAGACGTGGACCGGGCAATAAACGCCCCTGACCGCGGCAATGTCCAATACGTCAGGGCGGGAGTTAGCCCTCGAGGGATAGTATGTAGGCCCGGTAGGACCCATGACTGTGACCCGAGCCGCATCAGCATACCTGCGTAAGCGGGTCCCGTTTGGGTTCGCCAAGCGGCTCCCCCAATCGGGGTGCTTACAGTTCAGGTCGCCCGCCAGGACTACCCTCCTGTGTGCTCCAAAGACGGCCTCCAGATCGTTCGACAGGAGCTCCGTGTGTGGAGGCTTGTAGGCGGAAACCACGAGTAGACCGCCGAGAGCAGCATGGAGCTCGACCGCGGTGCACTCGAGTTTCCGCCGCTGAGGCAGGACAACGCGGTGATGGCGAAGACTCGCCTTCACCGCGATGGCTGTGCCCCCTCCTGCGCGACCCGACCGGTCATCCCGGTGGCACACGTAGTTGGGTAGTCGGAAACGACGATGCGGGGTCAGGTGCGTCTCGCCAAGAAGAAGCACGTCGGGCTTGTGACGGGCAACGAACTCTAAGAGCTCAGAATGCCGGGAAGCGAGGCCGTTGGCGTTCCACGCCACGAGCTCGAGGTCTCGCTTGAGGGATTGCCGTGGTTGTCCGTTCATAACAGACCTGTAACACGGCATGCTTCCACCAAGAGGAGGAACTTATCTTGGGGCGAGGCTGTTGCCAAGCGTTCCTTGATTTTAAGGAAAGTCTGGGCTACTTTCTGCAAGTCGTAGCTTGCCAGAAAGTCTGATACTACGGCGAGATCATCGGAAGATGAGGCCGGGGGAGAACGCTTGGCGGCAGCTGCATAGCTGCGGCGGGGCGAGACGGTGGAAGCCTTGGGGGCAGGTACTGGAGCGGGTGGCCGCTCTGGCTTTTGGTGGACGGGCTTGGGTCCAGTGGCAGGTGATTTATTCTGGCCCGTGTTCTTGGCCTGGTTCCTAACTCTCTTGCCCGATCTGGGGAATCTAGGCTTGGGTGGCGGCGGCAATGGAGGATCAATGTCCTCATCGTCCGGCAGCGGGACTTGGGTATAATGGGGGACTTCGCGTTCCGGTTCCGGGGGCGCGATGGTTGGATTGGCCTGTGGAGCTTCGCTCGGGCTCACTGCACTTGAAGGTTTCGGAACCGGAGCAGACCTAGGGGCTGGTTTCCGGACCACAGGTTGAGCGGCTTTGGCCGGTTTTACTGGTTGGCTAGCAACATGTCGAGGCTTAGGCTGGACGGGTTTCTCAAGCTTGTCCAGCTGCTCGCTATAGACAGGGCAGCGCCTGTTATTTGCAGCATGGGCGCCGCCACAGTTAATACAATATCGGTGGTTGGCCGGGACAGCGCAGGCCTGCGTCAAGTGGTCATTTCCACAGCGGACGCTGGTCGGCGCGTTCCGGCAACCGAAGCTGCTATGGCCGAACCGCTGGCACCTGTGGCACTGGGAAAGTCGCCCGGTCTGGCGGCAGGGCTCGACGCTTACGCAGAGCCCGAAAAGCCGTTTTAAATCTAATAAGGCCTGGGAGGATTCGCCCTTCTCTGCCAGGAGTCTTATCAGCGGGAGTGGTCGACGCGAGCCATAAGTAGTGTACAGCCGTGAGGCTCCCACAACCTTATACCCCGCGTCGCACAGTTCGTCTGCGACGACCTGCGGATCCGCCTGTATGTCCAGGTCCCGAAGGACGAGGGCTACAGGCTTGGTGCGGTTGAGCGTTAAGTGTCGAACTGGAACGATTCACGTTCCAGCCACTGGACCACTCCGAAGTGCTCCGATGCGCTGCGGCAGGTAACGCGCACAGTCTCGCTCGCAAGGAGCTTGACAGATGCGTTATCTGCCAGCGCAACGGTCTTACGGAGTCGGCGAACGAAGCCGATCACGTCCCTGACGTTCGTAACTAACACCGGCGGGACCCTTCCTTCGGAGGTGCGACTAGGCGCAACCTCAGCGGAGGCTTGGAGTGCCGCCGAGTCCG
Organism: Magicicada septendecula; assembly: GCA_034769895.1. Taxonomy (NCBI): domain Eukaryota; kingdom Metazoa; phylum Arthropoda; class Insecta; order Hemiptera; family Cicadidae; genus Magicicada; species Magicicada septendecula. The sequence continues at coordinate 733,555,828 of CM068367.1, forward strand.
TGGCCGAACTCAAGGAGGTCAGGGAGGGAGACTTTCGCGGCTTGCCACCGCGCCCTACTGCCACCCAGTCGGTGGAAGCCGAGGTCTCCATATCTGGGGAGTCAGACTCCGGCAGAGGATTTGGGCTGCTTGGCCTACTAGCGGCCGTGCAGCCGGAAGGTCCGGCCTTAGCGGGCTTGGTCGGCCCTAATAAGGACCGATTTTGCTCACGTACTTGCGCGGGTTCAGCAGGGCTTCCCGCGCAAGTCGTAGGGTTCCCGACTGGCCCAAGTGGCCGGCCGGGGGGCTCGATGCTGCCGCACAGTGCTTTAGGGACACTATCAGCGGGGCTACTGCCGACTAACTCGGCTCTTTGTCCAGCGGGTACCCGGGGGCCGAACTGTGACACCGTCACAGTGGCGGCGCAACCCGCATCTCTATTTGTCAGTCCTACTCTCGGACTCCCCGGGTTTCGCTGGACAGCGCTACCTAACGCACTTACCGGCACTGCACGGCAGGTCCCAGTTGTGTGCTGCTGCTTCTTGTCTTCGTCTTGCTGGCAAGACGGCTGGTCCACTTCCATCGCTTGGTGTTGTCGCTGGCGATGTGGCGAGTGTTTATCCTTCCCCGGCGGCTTCTTCTTAGCCGCCTCCGTTGACTGCTGCGAGAGCCTCTTCATGGCAGATGCGTAGAGGACGAGGCGTTCCTCTTCTGCGTTGTTATGATGCTGATGTTTACACTTCGAGAGCAAGCTGTCGAATGTCCGTGTCACGCCACGTCACCTCTCGAGAACCGCCGAGGTGAAAGCATCTCCTTAAATAGTGTCTGGCATGGTTTATTTTCCATGGCCAATCAGAATCGAGTATGACGAGCTGGCTTCTCATTGGTCCGCTCGATACACCTGAAGCGGCCAAAAAGTTATAAATAGAGGCATCGTAGCCGTAACTCACTGTCGGCGCGCGCCCTCTCCGGCTCCACCTCCAGCCCCTGCAAAGGCAAACAAACGTACCGCGTCTCCTTCCGAAGCAGAGACACGCCCAGTAGCCGTCATCTCGGTTTTGGAGCCGGAGAATGAACCCTCCACCTCCGCGGAACCTCCTACTCCCGCCTCTGTACCAGAGGCAGCCTCGCCACCCTTGCCACCTCCGCGATTTCCGCGAGCAGGCATCACAAAACCCAGGAACAAAGGGATAACCACACCGGATGCTCGGCCCCGAGCTCCTGCCGGCCCACAGCCCAAGAAAAGTCCTGCTTCCCGGTAGAAGTCCGACGAAGCGCAACAGCGTACTTTTCCTGCCGCTGATTCAAAACCGTCTGGCCCTGGTCCTGTGGCTTCCACCACGACCCGATCTGCCGTTAAACCTGGTCGCTCTTACGCGGCCTCAGTTTCCAGGCAAACCGCCCAGTCCGTCATTTCCGATGACGCACAGTTCGTCCGCGACTTTCTGTCTGGCTACGACCTCAAGAAAGTCGCATCTACCTTCAGGTCCATCCGAGACCGCCTGAAAACTGCTGACCCAACTGAGAGATTCATGCTCTTGGTGGAAGCCTGCGAAGTCATAGGTCTTCTATGAACCGAGCCCTTAGACGAGATCTCTCGCTCGTAGCCTGGAATGCTAACAACATCGGTTCCAAGCATTCCGACCTTCTTGAATTCGTGGCTCGGTTCAAACCCGACGTACTTCTCCTCGGGGAAACCCACCTGACCCCGGCGAACCGGTTTCGATTACCAAATTACGTGGTCTATCGGGATGACCGAGTTGGCAGACGAGGAGGCGGCACGGCGATCGCGGTGAGGACCTCCATAGGTCATCATCGTGTCGCTTTGCCGCAGCTTACCAACCTAGAGGCCACCGCCATTGAGGTCCACGGAGCTCTTGGCGGCGTCCTCGTGGTTTCAGCTTACAAGCCCCCACAAGCTGAACTCCTTGTCTGCGACCTGGACGTCATCTTCGATTCCCATCGAAGGGTAATTTTGGCCGGCGATCTGAATTGCAAGCATCGCGTTTGGAATAGTCGCCTGACTACTCCGAACGGGAGGCGCTTGCTCAGTTTTGTTGAATCGCGCCGGGCGATGGTGTTTGGTCCAGCGCAACCCACGTTCTTTCCGTCAAGGCCTAACGCGGCTCCCGATGTTCTGGATATCGCGGTGACCCAAGGAGTTGTCTGTCCGGTCGAGGTATTCTCACTTACGGAGCTGACATCCGACCACAACCCTATCTTGGTCCACGTCGCTACCCAGCACGCCTATGCACGTTCTGACAAGAAGAAGGTTATCGATTGGGATCGCTACGGCCCGGCCTTGTGCCGTAGATTGCCGCCAGCGGCCCCACTCGATTCCGTTCGCCTCCTAGACGAAGCAGTTGCGGGAATCGAAGAGGCAATCATCTCGGCTATAGGCGTGTCTTCACGTACGCGAGCTGGCTTCACGCCTGACTACCAACGCATCCCTGAGGAAGTCTCTCTTCTCGCTCGCGAGAGGAATTACTTCCGGAAACGTTGGCAGAGGACCCGTGATCCGGCCGATAAGGCAGCATTCAATCGGCTCACCGGACGACTGCGTGGCAGTCTGAAGGCGTTCCGACGTAGCTGTTGGGAACTCGACGTGGCCCGAACGGGGGATGCGGACCCGCAATCTCACCCGTACAGAATACCTACCGCATTGACGGGACGGAGGCGCCGACCTCCACTTCCCGCCATTGTTGGACCGTTCGGTCGACTCCTGGGTCGCCCGGAGGAGAAGGCCGAGTACTTGGGCTTGTGTTTCGAGCGTCAGTTCGCTCCCAACCCGCCCATGGACTGGGACTTCGACGAACAAGTCGAGATGGCTGTGGAAGACTTTCTGTCTCTTCCGATCACGGCGGAGCCCAAACCCATCTCTTTGGAAGAGGTCTCAGATCGGCTCGCTGAACTTCAGCCAAGACAGGCTCCAGGCCCGGACGGTGTTACCAACACCGCTCTACGACTTCTTCCCGAGCCTGGAGTTCAATTCTTGACTGATTTGTTCAACGCGTGTCTTAGACTGGCCTACTTTCCCAAGAAATGGAGAAAGGCGACGGTTATCGTGATCCCGAAGCAGGGAAAGGATACCACCCGCTCGGAAAACCTCCGGCCTATCAGCCTACTTTCCGCTACGTCCAAGGTTTTTGAGCGCCTCGTACAGCGTCGTGTACGAGAACATCTAACCAACTTTGACGTGCTGGTCCCCGAACAGTTCGGCTTTCGTGTGGGGCATTCGACCACTCATCAACTGATGAGACTGGTGGAAACCATCACGGAAGCCGGGTGTCGGAGAGAACGGACCGTTGGCTGTTTCTTAGATGTTGAGAAAGCCTTCGACAGCGTATGGCATGATGGCCTGTTATTCAAACTTAGGGAAGTCCAGCTCCCGGACTGCTACCTCCATCTGGTTGCTAGCTTTCTGACGGAGAGGACCTTCTGCGTGAGAGTTGGCGATTCTGTCTCTTCCGAGAGACGAATCACAGCCGGCGTCCCTCAAGGTAGTGTTCTAGGCCCCCTTCTGTTCTCGATCTACGTCAACGACGTGCCGAGACAGACTGGAGTCCAGATGGCCCTCTTCGCTGACGACACGGCCGTATTTACGGCCGATCGTCATGAGGAAAGGGCCGTCCTACGACTGCAGCGCCAGCTCGACACGCTCGTGGACTGGACCGAGAATTGGAGAGTGCAACTCAACGCTACCAAGAGTGTAGCCGTCGAATTCTCTAAGCGACGGAAGAACCCCGTTAGGCAACTACGTATCGGCAGAACGTACTTGCGCTGGTCCAACGAGGTCAAGTACCTCGCCTTACACCTTGACCGTCGGCTCACCTGGCGTACCCACGCACAGACAGTTCTTAAGCGAGCATCCACTCGCCTGTGCTCACTGTTTCCACTCCTGATCAGCTCAGCCATGACCAGGAAATTGGGTAGGATGATCGTCGGCGCGTATCTGCTGCCGGTCATTACCTACGTCTGCCCGGTCTGGGGTTACCTCGCCGCAATGCATAAAAAGAAGTTGCAGAGCGTCCTCGACAGGGGGCTTCGGCTAGCGGCCAAAGTCCCCCGTCGCTTCTCATCTCGCCTTCTAAGGAGAGGACTTAGCGTCCGCTCCTTAGACGACACTTTCAGGCGGCTTGCACGCAAATTTTATGCACGTGCGGCGAGGTTCCCAGGCAATCCTCTAGTGACTGGGCTGGGAAGGTACCGTATACGCCCAGGTGATTCGTGGAAACGCCCTCGGTGTATACTGCGCTAGCGTAGGCTAGCACAACAGCCGAGAATCGGCCTGCTATAGAGCACGCGCCCTACTTGGGCAGGGCCACGAGGCAGGAGCTCCAGAAGGTAGCTCGGAACTCAGTTCCCGTGCGGTTCGTCTCTGCGACGCACAACCGCAAAGCCCAGAGCGGAAAAAAAAACTCACTGTTGCTTGTTCCCAGTCCATTGGGAGACGTGTTCGGCGTGTCATCTATTCGAACACAATTTTTCGCTACTGAAGATGGCCACCGGTGGTGCGGCCGAAACGTTTAGCAGTATTTTAAGCAATCGACCACGGGCTTTCAGCCCGGAAGTTTTAGAAGATAATCGTATTATTATTTTCTGTTTGAATTTGCGTCTGATATCGTTTGCCATAGAAAAAATTACCCTTGATAAGAAAACGTTGCAGGTAAACCACCCCTTTCCCAAACGGATCTTCAACAAAATGAAAAGACATTGAGTTCTTTATAGTTCAAGAAGGTATGCAAAAGAGTAGTTTATTCTGTTTGAATTTACGGCAGTTATCGTTCATCATAGAAAAAATTACCCTTGTTAAAACATAAAATGTTACAGGTAAACTACCCTATTCCCTTAACCGATCTTCACCAAATTATAACAGGTCTTGAGAACTCTAAAATTCTGTGCTGTTTGCAAAAATTATTTGATTCTGTTTGAATTTGCGGCTGTTATCGTTTGCCATAATAAATACCCATGTTAACACATAAAACGTTGCAGGTAAACTACCCCCTTTCCCCTAACCGATCTTCACCACCACCAATAGATCTTAAGAACTGTACAATACAGGTCTGTATGCAAAACATTATTTGATTCTGTTTGAGTTTGCGGCTGTTATCGTTTGCCACAAAAAAATATCGGTATGGAGAACTATACATGACTTCCGTGTTCTAAGATTTATATTTAAAATCATTTTCAAAATCAAATATTTCCATAGAAACTACTTCTTTCAACTTCTTGCTTCAGTCATAACCACAGCACTGTTGACTCTAACGTATACCACCTCACGTTAGCGCACTCAATTTTCACTGATGATGGCAGTGGATGGCACTGCCGAAAGGTATGGTTTTGCAGAAAACATGGACGACGGCCAAGTAGCAGGGGAACAATTTGTAACAACAAACTATTTGAGAACCGCCGAGGTGAAAGCATCTCCTTAAATAGTGTCTGGCATGGTTTATTTTCCATGGCCAATCAGAATCGAGTATGACGAGCTGGCTTCTCATTGGTCCGCTCGATACACCTGAAGCGGCCAAAAAGTTATAAATAGAGGCATCGTAGCCGTAACTCACTGTCGGCGCGCGCCCTCTCCGGCTCCACCTCCAGCCCCTGCAAAGGCAAACAAACGTACCGCGTCTCCTTCCGAAGCAGAGACACGCCCAGTAGCCGTCATCTCGGTTTTGGAGCCGGAGAATGAACCCTCCACCTCCGCGGAACCTCCTACTCCCGCCTCTGTACCAGAGGCAGCCTCGCCACCCTTGCCACCTCCGCGATTTCCGCGAGCAGGCGTCACAAAACCCAGGAACAAAGGGATAACCACACCGGATGCTCGGCGCCGAGCTCCTGCCGGCCCACAGCCCAAGAAAAGTCCTGCTTCCCGGTAGAAGTCCGACGAAGCGCAACAGCGTACTTTTCCTGCCGCTGATTCAAAACCGTCTGGCCCTGGTCCTGTGGCTTCCACCACGACCCGATCTGCCGTTAAACCTGGTCGCTCTTACGCGGCCTCAGTTTCCAGGCAAACCGCCCAGTCCGTCATTTCCGATGACGCACAGTTCGTCCGCGACTTTCTGTCTGGCTACGACCTCAAGAAAGTCGCATCTACCTTCAGGTCCATCCGAGACCGCCTGGAAACTGCTGACCCAACTGAGAGATTCATGCTCTTGGTGGAAGCCTGCGAAGTCATAGGTCTTCTATGAACCGAGCCCTTAGACGAGATCTCTCGCTCGTAGCCTGGAATGCTAACAACATCGGTTCCAAGCATTCCGACCTTCTTGAATTCGTGGCTCGGTTCAAACCCGACGTACTTCTCCTCGGGGAAACCCACCTGACCCCGGCGAACCGGTTTCGATTACCAAATTACGTGGTCTATCGGGATGACCGAGTTGGCCGACGAGGAGGCGGCACGGCGATCGCGGTGAGGACCTCCATAGGTCATCATCGTGTCGCTTTGCCGCAGCTTACCAACCTAGAGGCCACCGCCATTGAGGTCCACGGAGCTCTTGGCGGCGTCCTCGTGGTTTCAGCTTACAAGCCCCCACAAGCTGAACTCCTTGTCTGCGACCTGGACGTCATCTTCGATTCCCATCGAAGGGTAATTTTGGCCGGCGATCTGAATTGCAAGCATCGCGTTTGGAATAGTCGCCTGACTACTCCGAACGGGAGGCGCTTGCTCAGTTTTGTTGAATCGCGCCGGGCGATGGTGTTTGGTCCAGCGCAACCCACGTTCTTTCCGTCAAGGCTTAACGCGGCTCCCGATGTTCTGGATATCGCGGTGACCCAAGGAGTTGTCTGTCCGGTCGAGGTATTCTCACTTACGGAGCTGACATCCGACCACAACCCTATCTTGGTCCACGTCGCTACCCAGCACGCCTATGCACGTTCTGACAAGAAGAAGGTTATCGATTGGGATCGCTACGGCCCGGCCTTGTGCCGTAGATTGCCGCCAGCGGCCCCACTCGATTCCGTTCGCCTCCTAGACGAAGCAGTTGCGGGAATCGAAGAGGCAATCATCTCGGCTATAGGCGTGTCTTCACGTACGCGAGCTGGCTTCACGCCTGACTACCAACGCATCCCTGAGGAAGTCTCTCTTCTCGCTCGCGAGAGGAATTACTTCCGGAAACGTTGGCAGAGGACCCGTGATCCGGCCGATAAGGCAGCATACAATCGGCTCACCGGACGACTGCGTGGCAGTCTGAAGGCGTTCCGACGTAGCTGTTGGGAACATCGACGTGGCCCGAACGGGGGATGCGGACCCGCAATCTCACCCGTACAGAATACCTACCGCATTGACGGGACGGAGGCGCCGACCTCCACTTCCCGCCATTGTTGGAACGTTCGGTCGACTCCTGGGTCGCCCGGAGGAGAAGGCCGAGTACTTGGGCTTGTGTTTCGAGCGTCAGTTCGCTCCCAACCCGCCCATGGACTGGGACTTCGACGAACAAGTCGAGATGGCTGTGGAAGACTTTCTGTCTCTTCCGATCACGGCGGAGCCCAAACCCATCTCTTTGGAAGAGGTCTCAGATCGGCTCGCTGAACTTCAGCCAAGACAGGCTCCAGGCCCGGACGGTGTTACCAACACCGCTCTACGACTTCTTCCCGAGCCTGGAGTTCAATTCTTGACTGATTTGTTCAACGCGTGTCTTAGACTGGCCTACTTTCCCAAGAAATGGAGAAAGGCGACGGTTATCGTGATCCCGAAGCAGGGAAAGGATACCACCCGCTCGGAAAACCTCCGGCCTATCAGCCTACTTTCCGCTACGTCCAAGGTTTTTGAGCGCCTCGTACAGCGTCGTGTACGAGAACATCTAACCAACTTTGACGTGCTGGTCCCCGAACAGTTCGGCTTTCGTGTGGGGCATTCGACCACTCATCAACTGATGAGACTGGTGGAAACCATCACGGAAGCCGGGTGTCGGAGAGAACGGACCGTTGGCTGTTTCTTAGATGTTGAGAAAGCCTTCGACAGCGTATGGCATGATGGCCTGTTATTCAAACTTAGGGAAGTCCAGCTCCCGGACTGCTACCTCCATCTGGTTGCTAGCTTTCTGACGGAGAGGACACCTTCTGCGTGAGAGTTGGCGATTCTGTCTCTTCCGAGAGACGAATCACAGCCGGCGTCCCTCAAGGTAGTGTTCTAGGCCCCCTTCTGTTCTCGATCTACGTCAACGACGTGCCGAGACAGACTGGAGTCCAGATGGCCCTCTTCGCTGACGACACGGCGGTATTTACGGCCGATCGTCATGAGGAAAGGGCCGTCCTACGACTGCAGCGCCAGCTCGACACGCTCGTGGACTGGACCGAGAATTGGAGAGTGCAACTCAACGCTACCAAGAGTGTAGCCGTCGAATTCTCTAAGCGACGGAAGAACCCCGTTAGGCAACTACGTATCGGCAGAACGTACTTGCGCTGGTCCAACGAGGTCAAGTACCTCGCCTTACACCTTGACCGTCGGCTCACCTGGCGTACCCACGCACAGACAGTTCTTAAGCGAGCATCCACTCGCCTGTGCTCACTGTTTCCACTCCTGATCAGCTCAGCCATGACCAGGAAATTGGGTAGGATGATCGTCGGCGCGTATCTGCTGCCGGTCATTACCTACGCCTGCCCGGTCTGGGGTTACCTCGCCGCAATGCATAAAAAGAAGTTGCAGAGCGTCCTCGACAGGGGGCTTCGGCTAGCGGCCAAAGTCCCCCGTCGCTTCTCATCTCGCCTTCTAAGGAGAGGACTTAGCGTCCGCTCCTTAGACGACACTTTCAGGCGGCTTGCACGCAAATTTTATGCACGTGCGGCGAGGTTCCCAGGCAATCCTCTAGTGACTGGGCTGGGAAGGTACCGTATACGCCCAGGTGATTCGTGGAAACGCCCTCGGTGTATACTGCGCTAGCGTAGGCTAGCACAACAGCCGAGAATCGGCCTGCTATAGAGCACGCGCCCTACTTGGGCAGGGCCACGAGGCAGGAGCTCCAGAAGGTAGCTCGGAACTCAGTTCCCGTGCGGTTCGTCTCTGCGACGCACAACCGCAAAGCCCAGAGCGGAAAAAAAAACTCACTGTTGCTTGTTCCCAGTCCATTGGGAGACGTGTTCGGCGTGTCATCTATTCGAACACAATTTTTCGCTACTGAAGATGGCCACCGGTGGTGCGGCCGAAACGTTTAGCAGTATTTTAAGCAATCGACCACGGCCTTTCAGCCCGGAAGTTTTAGAAGATAATCGTATTATTATTTTCTGTTTGAATTTGCGTCTGATATCGTTTGCCATAGAAAAAATTACCCTTGATAAGAAAACGTTGCAGGTAAACCACCCCTTTCCCAAACGGATCTTCAACAAAATGAAAAGACATTGAGTTCTTTATAGTTCAAGAAGGTATGCAAAAGAGTAGTTTATTCTGTTTGAATTTACGGCAGTTATCGTTCATCATAGAAAAAATTACCCTTGTTAAAACATAAAATGTTACAGGTAAACTACCCTATTCCCTTAACCGATCTTCACCAAATTATAACAGGTCTTGAGAACTCTAAAATTCTGTGCTGTTTGCAAAAATTATTTGATTCTGTTTGAATTTGCGGCTGTTATCGTTTGCCATAATAAATACCCATGTTAACACATAAAACGTTGCAGGTAAACTACCCCCTTTCCCCTAACCGATCTTCACCACCACCAATAGATCTTAAGAACTGTACAATACAGGTCTGTATGCAAAACATTATTTGATTCTGTTTGAGTTTGCGGCTGTTATCGTTTGCCACAAAAAAATATCGGTATGGAGAACTATACATGACTTCCGTGTTCTAAGATTTATATTTAAAATCATTTTCAAAATCAAATATTTCCATAGAAACTACTTCTTTCAACTTCTTGCTTCAGTCATAACCACAGCACTGTTGACTCTAACGTATACCACCTCACGTTAGCGCACTCAATTTTCACTGATGATGGCAGTGGATGGCACTGCCGAAAGGTATGGTTTTGCAGAAAACATGGACGACGGCCAAGTAGCAGGGGAACAATTTGTAACAACAAACTATTTGAGAACCGCCGAGGTGAAAGCATCTCCTTAAATAGTGTCTGGCATGGTTTATTTTCCATGGCCAATCAGAATCGAGTATGACGAGCTGGCTTCTCATTGGTCCGCTCGATACACCTGAAGCGGCCAAAAAGTTATAAATAGAGGCATCGTAGCCGTAACTCACTGTCGGCGCGCGCCCTCTCCGGCTCCACCTCCAGCCCCTGCAAAGGCAAACAAACGTACCGCGTCTCCTTCCGAAGCAGAGACACGCCCAGTAGCCGTCATCTCGGTTTTGGAGCCGGAGAATGAACCCTCCACCTCCGCGGAACCTCCTACTCCCGCCTCTGTACCAGAGGCAGCCTCGCCACCCTTGCCACCTCCGCGATTTCCGCGAGCAGGCGTCACAAAACCCAGGAACAAAGGGATAACCACACCGGATGCTCGGCGCCGAGCTCCTGCCGGCCCACAGCCCAAGAAAAGTCCTGCTTCCCGGTAGAAGTCCGACGAAGCGCAACAGCGTACTTTTCCTGCCGCTGATTCAAAACCGTCTGGCCCTGGTCCTGTGGCTTCCACCACGACCCGATCTGCCGTTAAACCTGGTCGCTCTTACGCGGCCTCAGTTTCCAGGCAAACCGCCCAGTCCGTCATTTCCGATGACGCACAGTTCGTCCGCGACTTTCTGTCTGGCTACGACCTCAAGAAAGTCGCATCTACCTTCAGGTCCATCCGAGACCGCCTGGAAACTGCTGACCCAACTGAGAGATTCATGCTCTTGGTGGAAGCCTGCGAAGTCATAGGTCTTCTATGAACCGAGCCCTTAGACGAGATCTCTCGCTCGTAGCCTGGAATGCTAACAACATCGGTTCCAAGCATTCCGACCTTCTTGAATTCGTGGCTCGGTTCAAACCCGACGTACTTCTCCTCGGGGAAACCCACCTGACCCCGGCGAACCGGTTTCGATTACCAAATTACGTGGTCTATCGGGATGACCGAGTTGGCCGACGAGGAGGCGGCACGGCGATCGCGGTGAGGACCTCCATAGGTCATCATCGTGTCGCTTTGCCGCAGCTTACCAACCTAGAGGCCACCGCCATTGAGGTCCACGGAGCTCTTGGCGGCGTCCTCGTGGTTTCAGCTTACAAGCCCCCACAAGCTGAACTCCTTGTCTGCGACCTGGACGTCATCTTCGATTCCCATCGAAGGGTAATTTTGGCCGGCGATCTGAATTGCAAGCATCGCGTTTGGAATAGTCGCCTGACTACTCCGAACGGGAGGCGCTTGCTCAGTTTTGTTGAATCGCGCCGGGCGATGGTGTTTGGTCCAGCGCAACCCACGTTCTTTCCGTCAAGGCTTAACGCGGCTCCCGATGTTCTGGATATCGCGGTGACCCAAGGAGTTGTCTGTCCGGTCGAGGTATTCTCACTTACGGAGCTGACATCCGACCACAACCCTATCTTGGTCCACGTCGCTACCCAGCACGCCTATGCACGTTCTGACAAGAAGAAGGTTATCGATTGGGATCGCTACGGCCCGGCCTTGTGCCGTAGATTGCCGCCAGCGGCCCCACTCGATTCCGTTCGCCTCCTAGACGAAGCAGTTGCGGGAATCGAAGAGGCAATCATCTCGGCTATAGGCGTGTCTTCACGTACGCGAGCTGGCTTCACGCCTGACTACCAACGCATCCCTGAGGAAGTCTCTCTTCTCGCTCGCGAGAGGAATTACTTCCGGAAACGTTGGCAGAGGACCCGTGATCCGGCCGATAAGGCAGCATACAATCGGCTCACCGGACGACTGCGTGGCAGTCTGAAGGCGTTCCGACGTAGCTGTTGGGAACATCGACGTGGCCCGAACGGGGGATGCGGACCCGCAATCTCACCCGTACAGAATACCTACCGCATTGACGGGACGGAGGCGCCGACCTCCACTTCCCGCCATTGTTGGAACGTTCGGTCGACTCCTGGGTCGCCCGGAGGAGAAGGCCGAGTACTTGGGCTTGTGTTTCGAGCGTCAGTTCGCTCCCAACCCGCCCATGGACTGGGACTTCGACGAACAAGTCGAGATGGCTGTGGAAGACTTTCTGTCTCTTCCGATCACGGCGGAGCCCAAACCCATCTCTTTGGAAGAGGTCTCAGATCGGCTCGCTGAACTTCAGCCAAGACAGGCTCCAGGCCCGGACGGTGTTACCAACACCGCTCTACGACTTCTTCCCGAGCCTGGAGTTCAATTCTTGACTGATTTGTTCAACGCGTGTCTTAGACTGGCCTACTTTCCCAAGAAATGGAGAAAGGCGACGGTTATCGTGATCCCGAAGCAGGGAAAGGATACCACCCGCTCGGAAAACCTCCGGCCTATCAGCCTACTTTCCGCTACGTCCAAGGTTTTTGAGCGCCTCGTACAGCGTCGTGTACGAGAACATCTAACCAACTTTGACGTGCTGGTCCCCGAACAGTTCGGCTTTCGTGTGGGGCATTCGACCACTCATCAACTGATGAGACTGGTGGAAACCATCACGGAAGCCGGGTGTCGGAGAGAACGGACCGTTGGCTGTTTCTTAGATGTTGAGAAAGCCTTCGACAGCGTATGGCATGATGGCCTGTTATTCAAACTTAGGGAAGTCCAGCTCCCGGACTGCTACCTCCATCTGGTTGCTAGCTTTCTGACGGAGAGGACACCTTCTGCGTGAGAGTTGGCGATTCTGTCTCTTCCGAGAGACGAATCACAGCCGGCGTCCCTCAAGGTAGTGTTCTAGGCCCCCTTCTGTTCTCGATCTACGTCAACGACGTGCCGAGACAGACTGGAGTCCAGATGGCCCTCTTCGCTGACGACACGGCGGTATTTACGGCCGATCGTCATGAGGAAAGGGCCGTCCTACGACTGCAGCGCCAGCTCGACACGCTCGTGGACTGGACCGAGAATTGGAGAGTGCAACTCAACGCTACCAAGAGTGTAGCCGTCGAATTCTCTAAGCGACGGAAGAACCCCGTTAGGCAACTACGTATCGGCAGAACGTACTTGCGCTGGTCCAACGAGGTCAAGTACCTCGCCTTACACCTTGACCGTCGGCTCACCTGGCGTACCCACGCACAGACAGTTCTTAAGCGAGCATCCACTCGCCTGTGCGCACTGTTTCCACTCCTGATCAGCTCAGCCATGACCAGGAAATTGGGTAGGATGATCGTCGGCGCGTATCTGCTGCCGGTCATTACCTACGCCTGCCCGGTCTGGGGTTACCTCGCCGCAATGCATAAAAAGAAGTTGCAGAGCGTCCTCGACAGGGGGCTTCGGCTAGCGGCCAAAGTCCCCCGTCGCTTCTCATCTCGCCTTCTAAGGAGAGGACTTAGCGTCCGCTCCTTAGACGACACTTTCAGGCGGCTTGCACGCAAATTTTATGCACGTGCGGCGAGGTTCCCAGGCAATCCTCTAGTGACTGGGCTGGGAAGGTACCGTATACGCCCAGGTGATTCGTGGAAACGCCCTCGGTGTATACTGCGCTAGCGTAGGCTAGCACAACAGCCGAGAATCGGCCTGCTATAGAGCACGCGCCCTACTTGGGCAGGGCCACGAGGCAGGAGCTCCAGAAGGTAGCTCGGAACTCAGTTCCCGTGCGGTTCGTCTCTGCGACGCACAACCGCAAAGCCCAGAGCGGAAAAAAAACTCACTGTTGCTTGTTCCCAGTCCATTGGGAGACGTGTTCGGCGTGTCATCTATTCGAACACAATTTTTCGCTACTGAAGATGGCCACCGGTGGTGCGGCCGAAACGTTTAGCAGTATTTTAAGCAATCGACCACGGCCTTTCAGCCCGGAAGTTTTAGAAGATAATCGTATTATTATTTTCTGTTTGAATTTGCGTCTGATATCGTTTGCCATAGAAAAAATTACCCTTGATAAGAAAACGTTGCAGGTAAACCACCCCTTTCCCAAACGGATCTTCAACAAAATGAAAAGACATTGAGTTCTTTATAGTTCAAGAAGGTATGCAAAAGAGTAGTTTATTCTGTTTGAATTTACGGCAGTTATCGTTCATCATAGAAAAAATTACCCTTGTTAAAACATAAAATGTTACAGGTAAACTACCCTATTCCCTTAACCGATCTTCACCAAATTATAACAGGTCTTGAGAACTCTACAATTCTGGGCTGTTTGCAAAAATTATTTGATTCTGTTTGAATTTGCGGCTGTTATCGTTTGCCATAATAAATACCCATGTTAACACATAAAACGTTGCAGGTAAACTACCCCCTTTCCCCTAACCGATCTTCACCACCACCAATAGATCTTAAGAACTGTACAATACAGGTCTGTATGCAAAACATTATTTGATTCTGTTTGAGTTTGCGGCTGTTATCGTTTGCCACAAAAAAATATCGGTATGGAGAACTATACATGACTTCCGTGTTCTAAGATTTATATTTAAAATCATTTTCAAAATCAAATATTTCCATAGAAACTACTTCTTTCAACTTCTTGCTTCAGTCATAACCACAGCACTGTTGACTCTAACGTATACCACCTCACGTTAGCGCACTCAATTTTCACTGATGATGGCAGTGGATGGCACTGCCGAAAGGTATGGTTTTGCAGAAAACATGGACGACGGCCAAGTAGCAGGGGAACAATTTGTAACAACAAACTATTTCTTTGTTGCCGATAACGTAATACACAAAAAATTCTCCCCTCCCCATACAACTATAATTTTCATTAGTAGAAAATTACCACCACTTTATTTATAGCTATTTCATCTACGTTTCTACAGTGGATTATTATGACCTTTTTTTATCAGGATATTTTATTTATCAAAATTAAGTATTTTACTCTTGTTAAAACATAAAACGTTGCAGGTAAACTACCCCTTTCTCTTAACCGACCTTCACCAACACCAATAGGTCGTGAGAACTCTATATTACAAGGCTGTATGCAAAACATTATTTAATTCTGTTTGAATTTGAGGCTGTTATCGTTTGCCATAAAAACAAATTACCCTTGATAAGAAAACGTTGCAGGTAAACCATCCCTTTCCCAAACGGAACTTCAACAAAATGAAAAGACATTGAGCTCTTTATATTTCAAGAAGGTATGCAAAAGAGTAGTTGATTCTGTTTGAATTTACGGCAGTTATCGTTCATCATAGAAAAAATTACCCTTGTTTAAACTAAAAATGTTACTAGTAAACTACCCCTTTCCCTTAACCAATCTTCAACAAAATCAACAGACCTTGAGTACTCTAGAATTCAAAAAGGTATGCAAAATCGTAGTTGATTCTGTTTGAATTTACGGCAGTTATCGTTCGTCATATAAATTTACCCCTGTTCAAACATAAAATGTTGCCTGTAAACTACCCCTTTCCCTTAACCATTCTTCACCACCACCAATAGGTCTTGAGAACTCCACAATACAGGGCTGTATGCAAAACATTATTTGATTCTGTTTGAATTTGCGGCTGTTATCGTTTACCAAAAAAATATCGGTATGGAGAACTATACATTACTTCCATGTTCTAAGATTTATATTTAAAATCATTTTCAAACTGAAATATTTCCATAGAAACTACTTCTTTCATCTTCTTGCTTCAGCCTTAAACACAGTACTGTGGACACTAACGTATACCACCTCACGTTAGCGCACTCAATTTTCACTGATGATGGTAGTGGATGGCACTCCCGAAAGGTATGGTTTTGCAGAAACCTTGGACCACGGCCAAATAGCAGGGGAAGGAATTGTAAAAACAAACAATTTCTTTGTTGCCGATAACGTAGTACACATATAAACAGGACTTGAAGGAATTTTAACAACAAACTACTACTTTGTTGCCGATAACGTAATACACAAAAAATTCTCCCCTCCCCCTAAAACTATAATTTTCATTAATAGAAAATTACCCCCACCCCGTTCACCTAACCTCTTCATTTATAGATATTTCATCTAAGTTTCTACAGTGGATTATTATGAGCTTCTTATCAGGATACTTTATTTATCAAAATTAAGTATTTTACTCTTGTTAAAACATAAAACGTACAGGTAAATTACCCCTTTCCCTTAACCGATCTTCACCACCACCAATAGTCGTGAGAACTCAACAATACAGGGCTGTATGCGAAACATTATTTGATTCTGTTTGAATTTGCAGCTGTTATCGTTTGCCGCAGAAAAATGTCGGTATGGAGAACTATACATGACTTCCGTGTTCTAAGATTTATATTTAAAATCATTTTCAAAATCAAATATTTCCATAGAAACTACTTCTTTCAACTTCTTGCTTCAGTCATAACCACAGCACTGTTGACTCTAACGTATACCACCTCACGTTAGCGCACTCAATTTTCACTGATGATGGCAGTGGATGGCACTGCCGAAAGGTATGGTTTTGCAGAAAACATGGACGACGGCCAAGTAGCAGGGGAACAATTTGTAACAACAAACTATTTGAGAACCGCCGAGGTGAAAGCATCTCCTTAAATAGTGTCTGGCATGGTTTATTTTCCATGGCCAATCAGAATCGAGTATGACGAGCTGGCTTCTCATTGGTCCGCTCGATACACCTGAAGCGGCCAAAAAGTTATAAATAGAGGCATCGTAGCCGTAACTCACTGTCGGCGCGCGCCCTCTCCGGCTCCACCTCCAGCCCCTGCAAAGGCAAACAAACGTACCGCGTCTCCTTCCGAAGCAGAGACACGCCCAGTAGCCGTCATCTCGGTTTTGGAGCCGGAGAATGAACCCTCCACCTCCGCGGAACCTCCTACTCCCGCCTCTGTACCAGAGGCAGCCTCGCCACCCTTGCCACCTCCGCGATTTCCGCGAGCAGGCGTCACAAAACCCAGGAACAAAGGGATAACCACACCGGATGCTCGGCGCCGAGCTCCTGCCGGCCCACAGCCCAAGAAAAGTCCTGCTTCCCGGTAGAAGTCCGACGAAGCGCAACAGCGTACTTTTCCTGCCGCTGATTCAAAACCGTCTGGCCCTGGTCCTGTGGCTTCCACCACGACCCGATCTGCCGTTAAACCTGGTCGCTCTTACGCGGCCTCAGTTTCCAGGCAAACCGCCCAGTCCGTCATTTCCGATGACGCACAGTTCGTCCGCGACTTTCTGTCTGGCTACGACCTCAAGAAAGTCGCATCTACCTTCAGGTCCATCCGAGACCGCCTGGAAACTGCTGACCCAACTGAGAGATTCATGCTCTTGGTGGAAGCCTGCGAAGTCATAGGTCTTCTATGAACCGAGCCCTTAGACGAGATCTCTCGCTCGTAGCCTGGAATGCTAACAACATCGGTTCCAAGCATTCCGACCTTCTTGAATTCGTGGCTCGGTTCAAACCCGACGTACTTCTCCTCGGGGAAACCCACCTGACCCCGGCGAACCGGTTTCGATTACCAAATTACGTGGTCTATCGGGATGACCGAGTTGGCCGACGAGGAGGCGGCACGGCGATCGCGGTGAGGACCTCCATAGGTCATCATCGTGT
This sequence comes from Magicicada septendecula, assembly GCA_034769895.1. Classification (NCBI taxonomy): domain Eukaryota; kingdom Metazoa; phylum Arthropoda; class Insecta; order Hemiptera; family Cicadidae; genus Magicicada; species Magicicada septendecula. The sequence goes on from CM068367.1 coordinate 733,573,261, forward strand.
CGCTTTGCCGCAGCTTACCAACCTAGAGGCCACCGCCATTGAGGTCCACGGAGCTCTTGGCGGCGTCCTCGTGGTTTCAGCTTACAAGCCCCCACAAGCTGAACTCCTTGTCTGCGACCTGGACGTCATCTTCGATTCCCATCGAAGGGTAATTTTGGCCGGCGATCTGAATTGCAAGCATCGCGTTTGGAATAGTCGCCTGACTACTCCGAACGGGAGGCGCTTGCTCAGTTTTGTTGAATCGCGCCGGGCGATGGTGTTTGGTCCAGCGCAACCCACGTTCTTTCCGTCAAGGCTTAACGCGGCTCCCGATGTTCTGGATATCGCGGTGACCCAAGGAGTTGTCTGTCCGGTCGAGGTATTCTCACTTACGGAGCTGACATCCGACCACAACCCTATCTTGGTCCACGTCGCTACCCAGCACGCCTATGCACGTTCTGACAAGAAGAAGGTTATCGATTGGGATCGCTACGGCCCGGCCTTGTGCCGTAGATTGCCGCCAGCGGCCCCACTCGATTCCGTTCGCCTCCTAGACGAAGCAGTTGCGGGAATCGAAGAGGCAATCATCTCGGCTATAGGCGTGTCTTCACGTACGCGAGCTGGCTTCACGCCTGACTACCAACGCATCCCTGAGGAAGTCTCTCTTCTCGCTCGCGAGAGGAATTACTTCCGGAAACGTTGGCAGAGGACCCGTGATCCGGCCGATAAGGCAGCATACAATCGGCTCACCGGACGACTGCGTGGCAGTCTGAAGGCGTTCCGACGTAGCTGTTGGGAACATCGACGTGGCCCGAACGGGGGATGCGGACCCGCAATCTCACCCGTACAGAATACCTACCGCATTGACGGGACGGAGGCGCCGACCTCCACTTCCCGCCATTGTTGGAACGTTCGGTCGACTCCTGGGTCGCCCGGAGGAGAAGGCCGAGTACTTGGGCTTGTGTTTCGAGCGTCAGTTCGCTCCCAACCCGCCCATGGACTGGGACTTCGACGAACAAGTCGAGATGGCTGTGGAAGACTTTCTGTCTCTTCCGATCACGGCGGAGCCCAAACCCATCTCTTTGGAAGAGGTCTCAGATCGGCTCGCTGAACTTCAGCCAAGACAGGCTCCAGGCCCGGACGGTGTTACCAACACCGCTCTACGACTTCTTCCCGAGCCTGGAGTTCAATTCTTGACTGATTTGTTCAACGCGTGTCTTAGACTGGCCTACTTTCCCAAGAAATGGAGAAAGGCGACGGTTATCGTGATCCCGAAGCAGGGAAAGGATACCACCCGCTCGGAAAACCTCCGGCCTATCAGCCTACTTTCCGCTACGTCCAAGGTTTTTGAGCGCCTCGTACAGAGTCGTGTACGAGAACATCTAACCAACTTTGACGTGCTGGTCCCCGAACAGTTCGGCTTTCGTGTGGGGCATTCGACCACTCATCAACTGATGAGACTGGTGGAAACCATCACGGAAGCCGGGTGTCGGAGGGAACGGACCGTTGGCTGTTTCTTAGATGTTGAGAAAGCCTTCGACAGCGTATGGCATGATGGCCTGTTATTCAAACTTAGGGAAGTCCAGCTCCCGGACTGCTACCTCCATCTGGTTGCTAGCTTTCTGACGGAGAGGACCTTCTGCGTGAGAGTTGGCGATTCTGTCTCTTCCGAGAGACGAATCACAGCCGGCGTCCCTCAAGGTAGTGTTCTAGGCCCCCTTCTGTTCTCGATCTACGTCAACGACGTGCCGAGACAGACTGGAGTCCAGATGGCCCTCTTCGCTGACGACACGGCGGTATTTACGGCCGATCGTCATGAGGAAAGGGCCGTCCTACGACTGCAGCGCCAGCTCGACACGCTCGTGGACTGGACCGAGAATTGGAGAGTGCAACTCAACGCTACCAAGAGTGTAGCCGTCGAATTCTCTAAGCGACGGAAGAACCCCGTTAGGCAACTACGTATCGGCAGAACGTACTTGCGCTGGTCCAACGAGGTCAAGTACCTCGCCTTACACCTTGACCGTCGGCTCACCTGGCGTACCCACGCACAGACAGTTCTTAAGCGAGCATCCACTCGCCTGTGCGCACTGTTTCCACTCCTGATCAGCTCAGCCATGACCAGGAAATTGGGTAGGATGATCGTCGGCGCGTATCTGCTGCCGGTCATTACCTACGCCTGCCCGGTCTGGGGTTACCTCGCCGCAATGCATAAAAAGAAGTTGCAGAGCGTCCTCGACAGGGGGCTTCGGCTAGCGGCCAAAGTCCCCCGTCGCTTCTCATCTCGCCTTCTAAGGAGAGGACTTAGCGTCCGCTCCTTAGACGACACTTTCAGGCGGCTTGCACGCAAATTTTATGCACGTGCGGCGAGGTTCCCAGGCAATCCTCTAGTGACTGGGCTGGGAAGGTACCGTATACGCCCAGGTGATTCGTGGAAACGCCCTCGGTGTATACTGCGCTAGCGTAGGCTAGCACAACAGCCGAGAATCGGCCTGCTATAGAGCACGCGCCCTACTTGGGCAGGGCCACGAGGCAGGAGCTCCAGAAGGTAGCTCGGAACTCAGTTCCCGTGCGGTTCGTCTCTGCGACGCACAACCGCAAAGCCCAGAGCGGAAAAAAAACTCACTGTTGCTTGTTCCCAGTCCATTGGGAGACGTGTTCGGCGTGTCATCTATTCGAACACAATTTTTCGCTACTGAAGATGGCCACCGGTGGTGCGGCCGAAACGTTTAGCAGTATTTTAAGCAATCGACCACGGCCTTTCAGCCCGGAAGTTTTAGAAGATAATCGTATTATTATTTTCTGTTTGAATTTGCGTCTGATATCGTTTGCCATAGAAAAAATTACCCTTGATAAGAAAACGTTGCAGGTAAACCACCCCTTTCCCAAACGGATCTTCAACAAAATGAAAAGACATTGAGTTCTTTATAGTTCAAGAAGGTATGCAAAAGAGTAGTTTATTCTGTTTGAATTTACGGCAGTTATCGTTCATCATAGAAAAAATTACCCTTGTTAAAACATAAAATGTTACAGGTAAACTACCCTATTCCCTTAACCGATCTTCACCAAATTATAACAGGTCTTGAGAACTCTACAATTCTGGGCTGTTTGCAAAAATTATTTGATTCTGTTTGAATTTGCGGCTGTTATCGTTTGCCATAATAAATACCCATGTTAACACATAAAACGTTGCAGGTAAACTACCCCCTTTCCCCTAACCGATCTTCACCACCACCAATAGATCTTAAGAACTGTACAATACAGGTCTGTATGCAAAACATTATTTGATTCTGTTTGAGTTTGCGGCTGTTATCGTTTGCCACAAAAAAATATCGGTATGGAGAACTATACATGACTTCCGTGTTCTAAGATTTATATTTAAAATCATTTTCAAAATCAAATATTTCCATAGAAACTACTTCTTTCAACTTCTTGCTTCAGTCATAACCACAGCACTGTTGACTCTAACGTATACCACCTCACGTTAGCGCACTCAATTTTCACTGATGATGGCAGTGGATGGCACTGCCGAAAGGTATGGTTTTGCAGAAAACATGGACGACGGCCAAGTAGCAGGGGAACAATTTGTAACAACAAACTATTTCTTTGTTGCCGATAACGTAATACACAAAAAATTCTCCCCTCCCCATACAACTATAATTTTCATTAGTAGAAAATTACCACCACTTTATTTATAGCTATTTCATCTACGTTTCTACAGTGGATTATTATGACCTTTTTTTATCAGGATATTTTATTTATCAAAATTAAGTATTTTACTCTTGTTAAAACATAAAACGTTGCAGGTAAACTACCCCTTTCTCTTAACCGACCTTCACCAACACCAATAGGTCGTGAGAACTCTATATTACAAGGCTGTATGCAAAACATTATTTAATTCTGTTTGAATTTGAGGCTGTTATCGTTTGCCATAAAAACAAATTACCCTTGATAAGAAAACGTTGCAGGTAAACCATCCCTTTCCCAAACGGAACTTCAACAAAATGAAAAGACATTGAGCTCTTTATATTTCAAGAAGGTATGCAAAAGAGTAGTTGATTCTGTTTGAATTTACGGCAGTTATCGTTCATCATAGAAAAAATTACCCTTGTTTAAACTAAAAATGTTACTAGTAAACTACCCCTTTCCCTTAACCAATCTTCAACAAAATCAACAGACCTTGAGTACTCTAGAATTCAAAAAGGTATGCAAAATCGTAGTTGATTCTGTTTGAATTTACGGCAGTTATCGTTCGTCATATAAATTTACCCCTGTTCAAACATAAAATGTTGCCTGTAAACTACCCCTTTCCCTTAACCATTCTTCACCACCACCAATAGGTCTTGAGAACTCCACAATACAGGGCTGTATGCAAAACATTATTTGATTCTGTTTGAATTTGCGGCTGTTATCGTTTACCAAAAAAATATCGGTATGGAGAACTATACATTACTTCCATGTTCTAAGATTTATATTTAAAATCATTTTCAAACTGAAATATTTCCATAGAAACTACTTCTTTCATCTTCTTGCTTCAGCCTTAAACACAGTACTGTGGACACTAACGTATACCACCTCACGTTAGCGCACTCAATTTTCACTGATGATGGTAGTGGATGGCACTCCCGAAAGGTATGGTTTTGCAGAAACCTTGGACCACGGCCAAATAGCAGGGGAAGGAATTGTAAAAACAAACAATTTCTTTGTTGCCGATAACGTAGTACACATATAAACAGGACTTGAAGGAATTTTAACAACAAACTACTACTTTGTTGCCGATAACGTAATACACAAAAAATTCTCCCCTCCCCCTAAAACTATAATTTTCATTAATAGAAAATTACCCCCACCCCGTTCACCTAACCTCTTCATTTATAGATATTTCATCTAAGTTTCTACAGTGGATTATTATGAGCTTCTTATCAGGATACTTTATTTATCAAAATTAAGTATTTTACTCTTGTTAAAACATAAAACGTACAGGTAAATTACCCCTTTCCCTTAACCGATCTTCACCACCACCAATAGTCGTGAGAACTCAACAATACAGGGCTGTATGCGAAACATTATTTGATTCTGTTTGAATTTGCAGCTGTTATCGTTTGCCGCAGAAAAATGTCGGTATGGAGAACCATACATGACTTCCATGTTCTAAGATTTATATTTTAAATCATTTTCAAAATGAAATATTTCCATAGAAACTACTTCTTTCAACTTCTTGCTTCAGTCATAACCACAGTACTGTGGACACTAACGTATACCACCTCACGTTAGCGCACTCAATTTTCACTGATGATGGCAGTGGATGGCACTGCCGAAAGGTATGGTTTTGCAGAAAACTTGGACCACGGCCAAATAGAAGGGGAAGTAATTGTAACAACAAACTATTTCTTTGTTGCCGATAACGAAGTACACATATAAACAGGCCGGGAAGGAATTTTAACAACAATCTACTACTTTTTTGCCGATAACGTAGTACACAAAAAAATCTCCCCTCCCGCTACAACTATAATTTTCATTAATAGAAAATTACCCCCCACCCAGTTCACCTAACATCTTCATTTATAGATATTTCATCCATGTTTCTACAGTGGATTATTATGAGCATCTTATCAGGATACTTTCTTTATCAAAATTAATTATTTTACTCTTGTTAAAACATAAAACGTTGCTGGTAAACTACCCGTTCCCCTTAACCGATCTTCACCACCACCAATAGGTCGTGAGAACTCTACAATACAGGGCTGTATGCAAATCATTATTTGATTCTGTTTGAATTTGAGACTGTTATCGTTTTCCATAGAAAATATCGGTATGGAGAACCATATATGACTTCCATGTTCTAAGATTTATATTTAAAATCAAAGTCGAAATGAAATATTTCCATAGAAACTACTACTTTCTACTTAATGTTTCAGTCTTAAACCACAGTACTATGGTCATTAACGTATACCACCTCACGTTTTCGCACTCGTTTTTCACTGAGATGTAAGTCGATTGCACTGCCGGAAAGTCTGGTTTTGCAGAAAACATTGGACTACGGCTAAACAGCCGGGGAAGGAATTTTAACAAAGAACTACTTCTTTGTTGCCGATAACTTAGTACACATAAAAAATTCTCCCCTCCCCCTTCGACTATAATTTTCATTTATAGAAAATTACCCCCACCCCGTTCACCTAACCTCTTCATTTATAGATATTTCATCTACGTTTCTACAGTGGATTATTATGAGCTTCTTATCAGGATATTGTATTAATAAAAATTAGGTATTTTACTCTTGTTAAAACATAAAACGTTGCAGGTATACTACCCCTTTCTCTAAACCGATATTCACCAAATTCAATAGACTTTCATTCCTCTACAATGCAGGGATGCATGAAAAAAAATTTGATTCTGTTTCAATTGTTCGTCATGAAAACACATGTCGTGTTACAACATAACATTTTTCTGGTAAACTACACCTTTCCCTTACCGATCTTCACCAAAATCAACAGGCCTCGAGTTCTCTACAGTTTAGGAACGTATCCAATAAATTAGTTGATCTATTTGAATTTACGGCAGTTATCTTTCTTCATAAAAAAATTACCCTTGTTAAAACATAAAATGTTACTGGTAAACTACCCCTTTCCCTTAACCAATCTTCAACAAAATCAACAGACCTTGAGTTCTCTATAATTCAAAAAGGTATGCAAAACCGTAGTTAATTCTGTTTGAATTTACGGCAGTTATCGTTCGTCATAAAAATGTACCCCTGTTAAAACATAAAATGTTGCCGGTAAACTACCCCTTTCCCTTAACCGATCATTACCACCACCAATAGGTCTTGAGAACTCCACAATACAGTGCTGTATGCAAAACATTATTTGATTCTGTTGGAATTTGCTGCTGTTATCCTTTGCCATAGACAAATATCGGTAAGGAGAACTATAAATTACTTCCATGTTCTAAGATTTATATTTAAAATTATTTTCAAACTGAAATATTTCCATAGAAACTACTTCTTTCAACTTCTTGCTTCAGCCTTAAACACAGTACTGTGGACACTAACGTATACCACCTCACGTTAGCGCACTCAATTTTCACTGATGATGGTTGTCGATGGCACTCCCGAAAGGTATGGTTTTGCAGAAAACTTGGACCACGGCCAAATACCAGGGGAAGGAATTATAACAACAAACTATTTCTTTGTTGCCGATAACGTAGTACACATATAAACAGGACGGGAAGGAATTTTAACAACAAACTACTACTTTGTTGCCGATAACGTAATACACAAAAAATTCTCCCCTCCCCCTACAACTATAATTTTCATTAATAGAAAATTACCCCCATCCCGTTCACCTAACCTCTTTATTTACAGATATTTCATCTACGTTTCTACAGTGGATTATTATGACCTTTTTTTTATCAGGATATTATATTTATCAAAATTAAGTATTTTACTCTTGTTAAAACATAAAAAGTTGCAGGTAAACTACCCCTTTCTCTTAACCGATCTTCACCAAAATCAACAGACTTTCAGTCCTCTACAATTCGGGGATGCATCCAACAAAATATTTGATTCTGTTTGAATGTGCAGTAGTTATCGTTCGTCATGAAAACATTTCTTATTACAACTTTTAAAATCATTTACGAAATGGAATGTTTCCATAGAAACTACTACTTTCCACTTATTGCTTCAGCCTTAACCACAGTATTGTGGTCACTAACGAATACCACCACACGTTATCGCACTAGATTTTCACTGATGATGGCAGTCGCCGGCACTGCCGAAACGTCTGGTTTTGCAGAAAAAATTGGACAACGGCCAACCAGCCCGGGAAGGAATTTTAACAATAAACTACTACTTTGTTGCCGATAACGTAGTACACATATAAAAATTATCCCCTCCCCTTTCAACTATAATTTTCATTTATAGAAAATTACCCCCACCCCGTTCAATTAGCCTCTTCATTTATAAATATTTCATATACGTTTCTACAGTGGATTATTAAGATCTTCTTATCAGAATACTTTATTCATCAAAATTAAGTACTTTACTCTTGTTACAATAAAAAATATTTCTGGTAAACTACCCTTTCCCCGTAACCAATCTTCACCAAAATCAACAGGCCTTGCGTTCTCTACAGTTTAGGGACGTATGCAAAAAATTATTTGATTATGATTGAATTTACAGCAGTTATCGTTCGTCATAGGCAAAATTAAACTTGTTATCACATAAAACGTTGCCGGTAAACTTCCCCTTTCTCTTAACTGATCTTCACCAAAATCAATACGTCTTGAGTCCTCTGCAATTCAGGCGTGCATGCAAAACATTATTTGATTGTGTTTGAATGTGCGGCAGTTATCGTTCGTCATAGAAACAATTACTCTTGTTAAAACATTAAATGTAGCTGGTAAACTACCCCATTCCCTTAACGTATCTCCACCAAAAACAATAGGTCTTGACAACTCTATAATTTAGGGCTGTATGCAAATAATCATTTGATTCTGTTTGAAATTGCGACTGTTATCGTTTCCCATAGAAAAAAATCTAGACAGACACACACACAGACACATTTCGAAAAATGACTTTTTCATGTTTTGAGTGTAGTACAATCAGAATCTGCAATAATCTCGTACATGATTTTTTTTGCCATCACCATACTTCCATTACCTTAAGGAACATGGAAGTAAATATCGGTATGGAGAACCATACATGGCTTCCATGTTCTAAGATTTATATTTAAAATCATTTACGAAATGAAATGTTTCCATAGAAACTACTACTTTCCACTTATTGCTTTCCTTAACCACAGTATTGTGGTCACTAACGTATACCACCACACGTTATCGCACTCGATTTTCACTGATGATGGCAGTCGACGGCACTACCGAAACGTGTGGTTTTGCAGAAAAAATTGGACTACGGCCAAACAGCCCGGGAAGGAATTTTAACAACAAACTTCTACTTTGTTGCCGATAACGTAGTACACATATAAAAATTATCCCCTCCCCCTACAACTATAATTTTCATTTATAGAAAATTAACACAACCCCGTTCAATTAGCCTCTTCATTTATAGATATTTCATATACGTTTCTACAGTGGATTATTAAGATCTTCTTATCAAGATACTTTATTCATCAAAATTAAGTACTTTACTCTTGTTAAAAAAAAATATTTCTGGTAAACTACCCTTTCCCCGTAACCAATCTTCACCAAAACCAACCTTGCGTTCTCTACAGTTTAGGGACGTATGCAAAAAATTATTTGATTATGATTGATTTTACTGCAGTTATCGTTCGTCATAATCAAAATTAACCTTGTTATCACATAAAACGTTGCTGGTAATCTACCCCTTTCTCTTAACTGATCTTCACCAAAATCAATTAATCTTGAGTCCTCTGCAATTCAGCAGGGGTGCCCACAGGGGGGGCTCATGACGCAAACTGCTTCATTGAAATTTTATGGAAGGGGGGGTTGGCAAAAAATCTTTGGGAAAGTAAGAAACTTTTAGTAATTCAAATATTCAGAAGACGAATCACGATCGCTGACAAGCATAACAGCCCGGGGATAAATATTTTGAATTAAATTATGTTCAATTCTTCATATTCAATTGAATATAAAAATTGCCCGAATTCTTTCATATTAAACTGTATTAATTTATATTAAATTATATATATATATAAATATATATATATATATAAATATGTAAGAAATTCGTATAAATCGTTTGTTATGTATATTATGCTCTGTGCAAAGTCAATAGTAGCGCTTCACATGGTAGCTATTAGAATTTTGTTCCCATCAGCTGTTCAGTTGCCGTATCAGATACGTAGTTTTTATAAGTTTGGTGCGTTTATTTTTATTCCACCTTAGTGGTTTGAAATACATGATTGATTGTTATTACAAACTTGAATATGCCGAAAAAACAAAAGCAGTTCAAATACAAGTGTTTAGAAGTAATGTGCCATGCTACAATCAGGCACGATAAATGGCTAGAACACTGCAAAAAGAAACATGCATATAAAGTTAAAAATAAGTTAGATATAAAATACAAAATTATTGAATTCAAGTGCAGTGGTGAAGATCAGTGGAAACCTTATATTAATGACAACCTTCAAGCTGAAAGTGAAAAATTGCAAGAATCGATCAGGTGAGTTTACAAAAGTTACATAGGCCTATAAACTTTAATCGGTTTTTCTTTCTATAATATTTTTATAAGGCATAGCATTTTTTCATTATTTTTTTGTATCAGGCGGTTTAAACTTTTTATAAAGTTGTGGCAGGAAAATAAAATTTTAATAGATAACTCACAAAATGTCTTGAAACTTTACACCGCTGAGTATTTCAGTCACACCTGAATTTTTATGAACATAACCTCAAACTGAGTTCGACATTCTCTTAATAAACATTTGTTTGAAATTTTAGGGTCGGTTTTTGGAAACATTTTGAAAAAACATTCGAATTTACCTACTTTTACACGTGTTCTTATGTATGAGTTGTTAAAGTATACCGAAAGTATGTGTAATTCTTTTTGTAAAAGAATAAAATATTTACAGAGTAGCTGTACCACAGTCTGTTACAAAAGATTCTATAGAATCAGCAACACTACTTCCTTCAACTTCAACGTCTGGCTCTTTGAAACTACCGGCAGCCTTTCCTAGCTCAACAGAACAACATGAAGAAATTTCAGTCACCTTGCATGAACAATCAGCGTTTCAAGATTATATTGATCCTTCAATTTACAGTAATAAGAAAATACAATCTGAAGATATTGAACTTGCGTTGAAATTAGAAAATCAAAAACTTGAGTCAACATTCCAATTTCCATCTCACAATAGCAGACAATTTTTACTTAAATGGTGTAACTATGAACTTCCTGATGGTACAGTAAAAGAAAGGTCATGGCTTGTATATAGTAAGTCAAATGACTCAGCCTATTGCTTACACTGCTTACTTTTTGCATTGCCAAACCAACACACTAATATGGTCTTCAGGCACAGGTTATCAAGGATGGCGAATGGGTAATGCTCTACGAGACATAGAACTTCATGAAGCGTCAAAAGTCCATTTAGGTTGCCAAATAGCTAGACTGCAATGGTTATCAGGAAAACATGTAAATAGCTCTTTATATAAAATGCGCAATGAAAATATACAGCATCAAAGAGAAGTTCTTTCAGTCGTGATCGACTGCTATATATATTTAGTTATAGAAATGATAGCATTTAGGAAAAACACAGTTCTTGATGGAAAGCTACTGAATCTTTTTAAGCTTATAGCTAAACACAATCCTGATGCTAGACTTTATTATGACAAAATTGAAAAAGCAAGACAAACCGGAGCGAAACTTGGATCAAACCTTTTGAGTTACAGGAATATATTTGATTTGATCACAATTATGAATAATCTCGTTATACAGAAAATCCTTTGTAAAATTAATGAAAGTAATAAATATTCTGTGATAATGGATTCAACACAGGATGTGAGCAAACGTGAAATAACAACTGTGATTGTTAGATACGTAGAACACAATGAAGATTGCATAAGGCCCATTGAAAGATTGATTAAAGCATTCACTACAGCAGATACAAGTGGTGTCAACTTAAAATTGATGTTAATGAAAACATTAAAGGATATAGGTCTCAATTCTAAGCACATTATTGGTCAAAGTATGGATAGAGCTTCAACTATGAGAGGCGCTCTAGCTTGACTAAAAACTCTCATGCAGAAAGAGTCTAATACTGCTTTTTATGTGTGGCGTACATCACACAGATTTTCACTGGTTATAGAGCAGTCTATAAATATTTGTTCTGAAATAAAGGATCTGTCTTCAGTCCTCGAAGAGCTTTATCACCTGTTCAGTTCTGGGCACAAAAGACACGATGTACTGGTCAATAAAATGTCTGAGAAAGAGAAAAGTGGAAAGAGAAGAAGATTAAAAAGGGTACAAACCACTAGATGGGAAAATAAAGCTGAAGCCGTAAAAGTTATTGTGGTATGTTACAATGAGGTGAAGCAAGCTTTGCTTGAGTTACAAAATCCTAAATATTTTGACAGTGAAACCAACACGCTGGCAAAAGGGATTCTAAATAACCTGAAAAATCATGAAACCATCATCGCTCTCCATGTGGCTCGTACTGCATTTAATGTTATGCATCCAATCACAATAAGCTTACAAGGTATGGTTTTGGACTATGGTGGTGTACAAGCCATAATAAAAAATGTCAAAACTCAGATTAGTAACTTGACAATTATGATGTTCCACATCCAGCTCCAAAAAGAGTTAGAAAAAGGAAAAGGTTTATTGATGAATTGGGTTTAGATGAACCTATTATCAACATTAACAACAAACTGAAAATTGAATTGTATTTTAAGTTGCTAGACTCACTCTATGCTCAGCTTGAAGATAGATTTTCTGACCATAGCTTAGACATGGTAAAAGAAATGAGTTATTTTACACATACAGGAGTTTTGGCAACAATAGCAAATAACATTTTCCCTGAAAATATAAAAACCCTATGTGAATTTTATGATTGGGACAACAGCATTGTAAGTGAAGAGTTAAAAACATTCAGTGAACTGTATTTTGCCACTCATACAAGTATATCAATTGATGATTTGATTCCTCATAAAAATGATAGACCTAAAGAAACAACTCAGAAAGGGGATCATGGTGGAGGAAAATCTAATATGGATGTTGACAATGAGTCTGAAAGTGAAGAAAAAATGAACAGATCAAGCGTTTTTAGGTTACAAACGGTTTTTTGAAGCCTTATAGATCTTTGATCAATTTTTCGGGCTTTAAAAGCCTGAAAGTTGTTTATACAACTTTGCTATCTTTGGCCGTAACTAGCTGTTCGGCTGAAAGAGCTATGAGCAGAGTTAAAATAATAAAAAGCAGGCTTAGGTCTGCAATGGGAGATGCATGGCTTTCGAATCTTATGGTTATAGCTTCCGAGAAAGACTTATTAGAGTCAATTTCTAATGAAGAAATAATTGATGCCTTTTCTTTATCATCATCGCAGAGGAAAAAGTTAAAGAAATTAGGACATCAAACCATTTTTTTTTCGCTTTTTCTTCTTTACAATACACTCTGTTTATATTTTATTCCTTTTTTTATTAATTTATTTGTTTAATTTCAAATGAAAATTTATTTTGATATTGTACTATTTTTAGCTTTACCTTATTTGTAATAAAACGCTTATTACATGTACATTTTCTTGTAAATAACTTTCCTTGGTGGGGGGGGATATTCATCAGGTTTAGGGGGGGTGAGTCATCAAGTTTAGGGGGTGGCCACACCTGAATTCAGGGACGCATGGAAAACATTATTTTATTATGTTTGAATATGCGGCAGTTATCGTTCGTCATAGAAACAATTACTCTTGTTAAAACATTAAATGTGGCAGGTAAACTACCCCTTTCCCTTAACCGATCTTCACCAAAATCAACAGGCCTTCAGTCCTCTACAATTCAGGGATGCATGCAAAAAAATAATTGATTCTGTTTGAATGTGCGGCAGTTATCGTTCGTCACGAATACATTTCTCTTGTTACAACATAAAATGTTGCTGGTAAGCTACAACTTTCCCTTAACCGATCTTCAACAAAATAAAAAGACGTTGAGTTCTCTATAATTCAAAAAGGTATGCAAAAACGTAGCTGATTCTGTTTGAATTTACGGCAGTTATCTTTCGCCATATAAAAAATTAAAACTTGTTAAAACATAAATGTTGCAGGTAAACTACCTTTTTCCCTTAACCAATCTTCACCAACACCAATAGGTCTTGAGAACTCTACAATTCAGGTTTGTATGCAAATCATTATTTGATTCTGTTTGAATTTGCGGCTGTTATCGTTTGCCATCAAAAAAATTACCCTTGTAAAAAAACGTTACTGGTAAACTACCCCTTTCCCTTAACCGATCTCCACCAAAAACATTAGGTCAATTAGAACTCTACAATTAAGGACTGTATGTAAAATATTATTTGATTCTGTTTGAATTTGCGGCTGTTATCGTTTGCCATAGAAAAAAAATCTACAGACAGATAGACAGACAGACAGACAGACAGACACACACAGAGACATTTTTCGAAAAATGAATTTTTTCATGTTTTGAGTGTAGTACAATCAGAATCTGCAATAATCGCGAACACGATTTTTCTTGCCATTACCATACTTCCATTTCCTTAAGGAACATGGAAGTAAAATTAGCCTTTTAAAACACAAAACGTTGCCGGAAACTACCCTTTTCTATTAACCGATCTTTACGAATATCAACAGACCTAGAGTACTCTATAATTCAGTGCTGTATGCAAAAAATTATTTGAGTCTGTTTGAATTTTCGGATTTTATCGTTTGCCATAAAAAGATACCTTTGTTAAAACATAAAACGTTGCAGGTAAACTACTCCTTTCCCATAACCGATCTTCACCAAAACAAGAGGCCTTGAGTACTCTATAATTCAGGGATGTATGCGAAACATTATTTGATTGTATATGAAGTTGCGACTGAAATCGTTTGCATAGAAAATTAAGGAACATGGTAGTAACAATTACAGTTGTTAAAACATAAAACGTTGCTGATAAACTACCCCTTTCCCTTAACCGATCTTTACCAAAATCAAAAGGCATCGAGATCTCTACAATTCAGGGCTGTATGCTAAACATTATTTGATTTTGTTTGAATTTGCAGCTGTTACCGTTTGCCGTTGAAAAAAATTAACCTTGATAAAAAAAACGTTGCCGGTAAACCACCCCTTTCTCTTAACCGATCTTCACCAACAACAATATGACTTAAGTACTCTACAATTCAGAGCTGTATGCAAAACATTATTTGATTCTGTTTGAAAATTGCGGTTCTTATCGTTTGCCATAGAAAATACCCTTGTTAAAACAAAAAAATGTTGCAGGTAAACTACCCGTTTCCCGTAACCGATCTTCAAAAAAATCAACAGACATTGATTTCTGTATAATTCAAAAAGGTATGCAAAAGGGTAGTTGATTCTGTTTGAATTTACGGCAATTATCGTTCGTCATAGAAAAATTACCCTTGTTAAAACATAAAATGTTACAGGTAAACGACCCTATTCCCTTAACCGATCTTCACCAAAATAAAACCGGTCTTGAGAACTCTACAATTCAGGGCTGTATGGAAAACATTATTTGATTCTGTTTGAATTTGCGGCTGTTATCGTTTGCCATTAAAAATACCCTTGATAAAAAAGCGTTACTGGTAAACTACCCCTTTCCCTTAACCGATCTTCACCAAAAACAATAAGTCTTGAGTACACAACAAATCAGGGCTATATGCAAAAAATTATTTGATTCTATTTGAATTTGCGGCTGTTATCGTTTGCAATATAAAATACCCTTGTTAAAACATAAAACGTTGCAGGTAAACTACCCCTTTCCCTTAACCGATCTTCACCAAAAACAACTGGTCTTGAGAAATCTATAATTTAGGGCTGTATGCTAAACATTATTTGAATCTGTTTGAATATGCAGACGTTATCGTTTGGCATAGAAAAAAAATTACCCTTGATAATATAACGTTGCAGGTAAACTACCCCTTTCCCATATCGATCTTCACCAAAAACAAAAAGTCTTGTGTACTCTACAATTCAGGGCTGTATGCAAAAAATTATTTGATTCTGTTTGAATTTGCGGCTATTATCTTTTGCCATAGAAAACCCAAAAAAAATATAAAACGTGGCCGGTAAACTACCCCTTTCCCTTAACCAATCTTCAACAAAATCAACAGACCTTGAGTTCTGTATAATTCAAAAAGGTATGCATAAGAGTTGTTGATACTGTTTGAATTTACAGCAGTTATCGTTCGTCAAAAAAAATTACCCTTGTTAAAACATAAAATGTTGCTGGTAAAAAAACACTTTCCCTTGACCGATCTTCAACAAAACCAACACGTCTTGAGAACTCAATAATTCAGGATTGTATGCAAAACAATATTTGATTCTGTTTGAATTTGTGGCTGTTATAGTTTTCCATAAAAAATACCCTTGATATAAAAGCATTACTGGTAAACTACCCCTTTCCCGTAACCGATCTTCACAATAGGTCTTGAGAACTCTACAATTCAGGGCTGTATGCAAAAAATTATTTGATTCTGTTTGAATTTGCGACTGTTATCGTTTCCCATAGAAAAAATCTACAGACACACACACACACACACACACACACACACACACTTTTCGAAAAATGACTTTCTCGAACATGATTTTTTTTGCCATCACCATACTTCCATTACCTTAAGGAACACGGAAGTAAATATCGGTATGGAGAACCATACATGGCTTCCATGTTCTAAGATTTATATTTAAAATCATTTACGAAATGGAATGTTTCCATAGAAACTACTACTTTCCACTTATTGCTTCAGCCTTAACCACAGTATTGTGGTCACTAACGAATACCACCACACCTTATCGCACTAGATTTTCACTGATGATGGCAGTCGCCGGCACTGCCGAAACGTCTGGTTTTGCAGAAAAAATTGGACAACGGCCAACCAGCCCGGGAAGGAATTTTAACAATAAACTACTACTTTGTTGCCGATAACGTAGTACACATATAAAAATTATCCCCTCCCCTTTCAACTATAATTTTCATTTATAGAAAATTACCACCACCCCGTTCAACTAGCCTCTTCATTTATAGATCTTTTGTATACCTTTCTACAGTCGATTATTAAGATTTTCTTATCAGGATACTTTATTCATCAAAATTAAGTACTTTACTCTTGTTACAACAACAAATGTTTCTGATAAACTACCCTCTCCCCGTAACCGATCTTCACCACAATCAACAGGCCTAGCGTTCTCTAGAGTTTAGTGACGTATGCAAGAAATTATTTGATTATGATTGAATTTACGGCAGTTACCGTTCGTCATAGACAAAATTAACCTTGTTATCACATAAAAGGTTGCTGGTAAACTACCCCTTTCTCTTAACTGATCGTCACCAAAATCAATAGGTCTTGAGTCCTCAACAATTCAAGGATGCATGCAAAACGTTATTTGATACTGTTTGAATATGCGGCAGTTACCGTTCGTCATAGCAAAACATTTACTCTTTTTAAAACATTGAAGGTGGCAGGTAAACTACCCCTTTTCCGTAACCGAACTTCACCAAAATGGACAGGCCTTCAGTCCTCTACAATTCAGGGCTGTATGCAAAAAATTATCTGATTCTGTTTGAATTTGCGACTGTTATCGTTTCCCATAGAAAATACCCTTTTAAAACATAAAACGTTTCTGGTAATCTACCCCTTTCCCTTAACCGATCTTCACCAAAAAGAACTGGTCTTGAGAAATCTACAATTTAGGGCTGTATGCTAAACATTATATGATTCTGTTTGAATTTGCAGCCTTTATCGTTTGCCAAAAAAAATTACCCTTGATAATATAACGATGCAGGTAAACTACCCCTTTCCCCTATCGATCTTCACCAAAAACGAAAAGTCTTGTGTACTCTACAATTCAGGGCTGTACGCAAAAAATTATTTGATTCTGTTTGAATTTGCGGCTCTTATCTTTTGCCATAAAAAATACCCTTGTTAAAATATAAAACATTGCCTGTAAACTACCCCTCTCCATTAACCGATCTTCAACAAAATCAACAGACCTTGAGTTCTGTATAATTCAAAAAGGTATGCAAAAGGGTTGTTGATACTGTTTGAATTTACGGCAGTTATCGTTCGTCATAGAAAAAATTACCCTTGTTTAAACATAAAATGTTGCTGGTAAAAAAACCCTTTCCCTTGACCGATCTTCACCCAAACCAGTGGCGTATGCTGAGTTCGAGACCTGGGCTAGCTCACCTTAGAATTGAAGAAAATGCACCGGAGGGGGCCCCTCTCGTTCACATTTCAAGCTTTTTGAAGTGATGTGATTTTGTGTCACCATGCCAATGCATTCTAACTTATATAATAATGACTGATACTTCAACAATCATTATGAAATGGCATCATTAGAAAGACAAAAGCAAGCAAAGAACTTCAATACTTCATTTATTTATTTATTTATTTATTTATAGCATACATTTGTTCCGCCGAAGCCACTAGGGCCGGACGGCGGTAGTGAAACAAATAAAAGATTACAAATAAAAGATTACAAAAAGCAAGAACTATATCATTACATCATGAGGAAATAATATATAATTATACTGAAGAAAGTTTGACTTATCGGTTAGTTTAAACCATCAATTAAATAGTTCCTATTGGTAATGACAGAGTATACATTGTATAGATAGGTGTAAAAGAAAGATATGAATATGTAATACATAATAATATAGCACATAGGGCGCATAGAATACTTCCATTAGAAACATAGTGAGCTTATGAAAACAAAATATGATATAGAAATATGAGGAAAACAACGAAAGTTAAATACATGAACCACTGCTTTGCGTGCCACACGGCCAACATTCTCACACTGTTGGCTAGCTCTCCAAGGAGCGAAACCTAGCCTACGATAAACGTCATTGCCCCACCAAGTCCCTCACCGTTGTCATAGCAACACCATTGAATCGTGACGAGGAAAGGCTTCGCAAGTTACTTGCGAAGCCTGAGTAAAGCAAGTTGCAGCGATTCAGGCGCCGTTATATGCAAAGTTGTATTGTCTGTAATTAGTAATTACGCTACTACCAAACAGAGGTAAACACGTGAAGGAAACACGTCTGACTTCGATAAAATGAACAATTTTATGGAAATTCCTAATAGATTTTTTTGTGCTTTAATATTTGGGCTTCGCAGCTAGCCTAGCTAGCCTAGAATATACGCCCCTGACCCAAACCAACACGTCTTGAGAACTCAATAATTCAGGTCTGTATGCAAAACATTATTTGATTCTGTTTGAATTTGCGGCTGTTATCGTGTGCCATAAAAAAAAATTACCCTTGATAAAAAAGCGTTACTGGTGAACTACCCCTTTCCATCAACTGATCTTTACAAAAAACAATAAGTCTTGAGTACTCTACAAATCAGGGTTGTATGCAAAAGATTATTTGATTCTGTTTGAATTTGCGGCTTTTATCTTTTGTCATAAAAATTACCCTTGTTAAAACATAAAACGTTACTGGTAAACTACCCCTTTCCCTTAACCGATCTTTACCAAAATCAAAAGGCGTTGAGATCTCTACAATTCAGGGCTATATGCTAAACATTATATGATTCTGTTTGAATTTGCAGCTGTTATCGTTTGCCGTTGAAAAAAATTACCCTTGATAAAAAAAACGTTGCCAGTAAAGCACCCCTTTCCCTTAACCGATCTTCACCAAAAACAATATGTCTTAAGTACTCTACAATTCAGGGCTGTATGCAAAACATTATTTGATTATGTTTATTTTTGTTGTTCTTATCGTTTGCCATAAAAAATACCCTTATTAAAACAAAAAAATTTTGCTGGTAAACTACCCGTTTCACGTAACCGATCTTCAACAAAATCAACAGACATTGATTTCTGTATAATTCAAAACGGTATGCAAAAGGGTAGTTGATTCTGTTTGAATTTACGGCAGTTATCGTTCGTCATAGAAAAAATTACCCTTGTTAAAACATAAATGTTACTGGTAAACTACCCCATTCCCTTCAACGATCTCCACCAAAAAGAATAGGTCTTGACAACTCTATAATTTAGGGCGGTATGAAAATAATCATTTGATTCCGTTTGAATTTGCGGCTTTTATCGTTTGTCATAGAAAGTACCCTTGTTAAAATGGAAAACGTTGCTGGTAAACTACCCCTTTCCCTTAACCGATCTCCACCAAAAACATTATGTCTTTTAGAACTCTAAAATTCAGGACTGTATGCAACACATTATTTGATTCTGTTTGAATTAGCGGCTGTTATCGTTTGCTATAGAAAGAAAAATCTATAGACAGACAGACACACACACAGACATTTTTCGAAAAATGACTTTTTTTCATGTTTTGAGTGTAGTACAATCACAATCTGCAATAATCGCGAACACGATTTTTTTTTGCCATCACCATACTTCCATTTCCTTAAGGAACATGGAAGTAAAATTACCCTTTTAAAACACAAAACGTTGCCAGTAAACTACCCTTTTCTCTTAACCGATCCTTACCAAAATCAACAGACCTAGAATACTCTATAATTCTGTGCTCTATGCAAAAAATTATTAGTCTGTTTGAATTTTCGGATTTTATCGTTTGCCATAAAAAGATACACTTGTTAAAACATAAAAAGTTGCAGGAAAACTACCCCTTTCCCATAACCGATCTTCACCAAAAACAAGAGGTTTTGAGTACTCTATAATTGAGGGCTGTATGCGAAACATTATTTGATTGTATGTGAAGTTGCGGCTTATATCGTTTGCCATAGAAAATTAAGGAACCTGGAAGTAACAATTACAGTTGTTAAAACATAAAACGTTGCTGATAAACTACCCCTTTCCCTTAACCGATCTTTACCAAAATCAAAAGACATTGAGATCTCTAAAATTCAGGGCTGTATGCTAAACAATATTTGATTCTGTTTGAATTTGCAGCTGTTATAGTTTGCATTTGAAAAAATTACCCTTGATAAAAAAAAAGTTGCCGGTAAACCACCCCTTTACCTTAACCGATCTTCACCAAAAACAATATGACTTAAGTACTCTACAATTCAGAGCTGTATACAAAACATTATTTGATTCTGTTTGAATTACGGTTCTTATCGTTTGCCATAGAAAATACCTTTGTTAAAACGAAAAAAATGTTGCTGGTAAACTACCCGTTTCCCGTAACCGATCTTCAAAAAAATCGACAGACATTGTTTTCTGTATAATTCAAAAAGGTATGCAAAAGGGTAGTTGATACTGTTTGAATTTACGACAATTATCGTTCGTCACAGAAAAAATTACCCTTGTTAAAACATTAAATGTTACAGGTATACGACCCTATTCCCTTAAATGATCTTCACCAAAATAAAACCGGTCTTGAGAACTCTACAGTTCAGGGCTGTATGGAAAACATTATTTGATTCTGTTTGAATTTGCGGCTGTTATCGTTTGCCATAAAAAATACCCTTGATAAAAAAGGGTTACTGTTAAACTACCCCTTTCCCTTAATCGATCTTCACAAAAAATAATAAGACTTGAGTACTCAACAAATCAGGGCTATATGCAAAAAATTATTTGATTCTATTTGAATTTGCGGCTGTTATCGTTTGCAATATAAAATACCCTTGTTAAAACATAGAAGGTTGCCGGTAAACTACCCCTTTCCCTTAACCGATCTTCACCAAAAGCAACTGGTCGGGAAGGAATTTTAACAACAAACTATTACTTTGTTGCCGATAACGTAGTGCACATATAAAAATTATCCCCTCCCATTTCAACTATAATTTTTATTTATAGGAAATTACCCCCATACCGCTCAACTAGCCTCTTCATTTATAGATATTTTATATACGTTTCTACAGTTGATTATTAAGATCTTCTTATCACGATACTTTATTCATCAAAATTAAGTACTTTACTCTTGTTACAACAACAAATGTTTCTGATAAACTACCCTTTCCCCGTAACCGATATTCCCCAAAATCAACAGGCCTTGCGCTCTCTACAGTTTAGGGACGTATGCAAAAAATTATTTGATTATGATTGAATTTACGGCAGTTATCGTTCGCCATAGACAAAATTAACCTCGTTATATCATAAACGGTTGCTGGTAAACTACCCCTTTCTCTTAACTGATCTTCACCAAATTCAATAAGTCTTGAGTCCTCAACAATTCAAGGATGCATGCAAAACATTATTTGATTCTGTTTGAATGTGCGGCAGTTATCGTTCGTCATATAAACAATTACTCTTGTTAAAACATTAAAGGTTGCAGGTAAACTACCCCTTTCCCGTATCCGATCTTCACCAAAATCAACAGGCCTTCAGTCCTCTACAATTCAGGGATGCATGCAAAAAATATTTGAATGTGCGGCAGTTATCTTTCGTCATGAAAACATTTCTCTTGTTACAACATAAAATGTTGCTGGTAAACTACTCTTTTACCTTAACCGATCTTCACCAGAATCAACAGGCCTTGAGTTCTTTACAAATCAGTAATGTTTGCAAAAAATTATTTGATTCTCTTTAAATTTACGGCAGTTATTTTTCGTCATAAAAAAAATTACCCATGTTAAAACATAAAATGTTGCTTGTAAGCTACCCATATCCCCTAACCGATCTTCAACAAAATCAACAGTCGTTGAGTTCTCTATATTTCAAAAAGGTATGCAAAAACGTAGTTGATTCTCTTGGAATTTACGGCAGTTATCTTTCGTCATATAAAAAATTACCCTTGTTAAAACATATATGTTGCTGGTAAACTACCTTTTTCCCTTAACACATCTTCACCATACCCAATAGGTCTTGAGAACTCTACAATACAGGGCTGTATGCAAAATATTATTTGATTCTGTTTGAATATGCGGAGGGTATCGTTTGCCAAAAAAAAAATTGCCCTTGATAATAAAACGTTGCTGGTAAACTACCCCTTTCCCCTATTGATCTTCACCAAAAAACAGTAAGTCTTGTGTACTCTACAATTCAGGGCTGTATGCAAAAATTATTTGATTCTGTTTGAATTTGCGGCTCTTATCTTTTGCCATATAAAATGCCCTTGTTAAAATATAAAACGTTGCCGGTAAACTACCCCTTTTCCTTAACCGATCTTCAACAAAATCAACAGACCTTGAGTTCTGTATAATTCAAAAAGGTACGCAAAAGAGTAGTTGATACTGTTTGAATTTACGGCAGTTATCGTTCGTCATAGAAAAAATTGCCCTTTTTTAAACATAAAATGTTGCTGGTAAAAAAAACCCTTTCCCTTGACCGATCTTCACCAAAACTAACACGTCTTGAGAACTCAATAATTCAGGTTAGTATGCAAAACATTATTTGATTCTGTTTGAATTTGCGGCTGTTATCGTTTGCCATCAAAAAAATTACGCTTGATATAAAAGCGTTACTGGTAAACTACCCCTTTCCCGCAACTGATCTTTACAAAAAACAATAGGTCTTGAGTACTCTACAAATCAGGGCAGTACGCAAAAAATTATTTGATTCTGTTTGAATTTGCGGCTGTTATCGTTTGCCATAGGAAATACCCTTTTAAAACATAAAACGTTGCTGGTAAACTACCCCTTTCCCTTAACAAATCTCGACCAAAAAAAATAGGTCTTGACAACTCTATAATTTAGGGCTGTATGCAAATAGTCATTTGATTCTGTTTGAATTTGCGGCTTTTATCGTTTGTCATATAATATACACTTGTTAAAACATAAAACGTTACTGGTAAACTACCCCTTTCCCCTAGCCGATCTCCACCAAAAACATTAGGTCTTTTAGAACTCTACAATTCAGGACTGTATGCAAAACATTATTTGATTCTGTTTGAATTTGCGGCTGTTATCGTTTGCCATAGAAAAAAAATCTACAGACAAACACACACACACAGACATTTTTCATGTTTTGAGTGTAGTACAATCAGAATCTGCAATAATCTCGAACACGATTTTTTTTTGCCATCACTATACTTCCATTTCCTTAAGGAACATGGAAGTAAAATGAGCCTTTCAACACACAAAACGTTGCCGGTAAACTACCCCTTTCTCTTAACTGATCTTTACCAAAATCAATTGGTCTTGAGTCCTCAACAATTCAAGGATGCATGCAAAACATTATATGATTCTGTTTGAATGTGCGCCAGTTATCGTTCGTCATAGAAACAATTACTCTTGTTAAAACATTAAAGGTGGCTGGTAAACTACCCCTTTCCCGTAATCGATCTTCACCAAAATGAACAGGCCTTCAGTCCTCTACAATTCAGGGATGCATGCAAAAAATATTTGAATGTGCGGCAGTTATCTTTCGTCATGAAAACATTTCACTTGTTACAACATAAAATGTTGCTGGTAAGCTACCCATATCCCCTAACCGATCTTCAACAAAATCAACAGTCGTTGAGTTCTCTATATTTCAAAAAGGTATGCAAAAACGTAATTGATTCTGTTGGAATTTACGGCAGTTATCTTTCGTTATATAAAAAATTACCCTTGTTAAAACATATATGTTGCAGGTAAACTACCTTTTTCCCTTAACCCATCTTCACCAAAACCAATAGGTCTTGAGATCTCTACAATACAGGGCTGTATGCAAAACATTATTTGATTCTGTTTGAATTTGCGGCTGTTATCGTTTGCCATATATAAAAATTACCCTTGATTAAGAAAAAACGGTTGCAGGTAAACTACCCCTTTCCCTTAACCGATCTTCACCAAAAACAATAGGTCTTGAGTACTCTACAAACAAGGGCTGTATGAAAAAATTTGTTGATTCTGTTTGTATTTGCGGCTGTTTTCGTTTGCCATAGAAAAAAAAATCTACAGACAGCACCACACACACACACACACACACAGACATTTTTCGAAAAATGACTTTTTTCACGTTTTGAGTGTAGTACAATCAGAATCTGCAATAATCTCGAACACAATTTTTTTGCCATCACTATACTTCCATTTCCTTAAGGAACATGGAAGTAAAATTAGCCTTTTAAAACACAAAACTTTGCCGGTAAACTACCCTTTTCTCTTAACCGATCTTTACCAAAATCAACAGACCTAGAGTACTCTATAATTCAGTGCTGTATGCAAAAAATTATTTGAGCTGTTTGTATTTGCGGCTTTTATCGTTTGCCATAATAGATACCCTTGTTAAAACGTAAAACGTTGCTGGTAAACTACCCCTTTCCCATAACCGATCTTCTCCAAAAACAATAGGTCTTGAGTACTCTATAATTCAGGGCTGTATGCGAAATATTATATGATTGTATATGAACTTACGGCTGTAATCGTTTGCCATAGAAAATTAAGGAACATGGAAATAACAATTGTGCCGTACCATAGGAAGTACGGCGAATTTTGCTGTGTAGTTTGCGCCCGTGGACTCTTCGCCATCTATGGGACGTTACGGCCACTGTTTGTTACTCTCCCGCCACCTAGGAGACGTTACGGTAACTTCGGACTACGGTATTTTCTGTTCCCGCAGCTAGAGTGAGCCTGCTGTACGTTCGTCGTGGTTTGTAGTGGCCTCTGGGTTTTCGTTGAGTAGAGAGGCGCTTTGGCCAGCTGTAGTTATCAGCTGTGTGGAGAAATTGTCTTGACTGGATTGGTGGGTGAAGGTCAGCTGTTCTGATCGGGAGCTGCTCCGGCCACGTGCGATCTGAGAGGTCCGCGTTTGATAAGTTTTTGTTCAAGTTTTATGCCGGGGTTATTAAATTAGCTATGGCCGGCTAAATAAAAGTGTGCTGTCGGGGTCCCTTGTCCTGGTGGACGCCCCCGCATGAAAAGACCGAGATGGGTGCGTAAGTATTAGGGAACTCGTCACCACGTGCTTGCACCATTAAACAGGTATGAAGAGTGCAAATTATTAACTTTTGCCGGGTATGCGCTTTGCGCTGCTCGTTTTGGAGTCAGGTGGGTCTGGCTGTTTCTTTTAACACAACAAAAAAAGAAGGGACCATAGTTTCTTAATTCTGGAGTTTTGTCATTTCATGGTACTCTGGTAATCTAACCTGCAGGTCACTGCAGAACTTAAATAGCTTCTCATATTTCTCTCTAATGATGAGTGACAGTGTATTTTATGTGCAAAACTTTTGTGGCTACAAAAAAAAAAAAAAGTAACAAAAATAAAACTTAAAAAAATGTGTTAAGAATTAGCCAAGGTGTTCATTTGGCTCAGTGAAGCAAAATTCAATCGAGTTCCTTAATTGCTTTTGAATGGTTCAGTGTGTTCATGTAATTGTCTTGTGTTGTCCATATACGCATGTAATGTTTTCTTTTTCCTATAATCTGTGTGGAACTTATATTGTGGTTGTGAAAAGAGTTGCAGTCCACCTACAGTGGTAACCATATATTACCTTGTGCTAGAACAGTAATTCAAAAGTATTCAACCCATTAAATAAAAATGACTGTACTGTTGTACAAGAGGAAATTTTTACTATTTATATATTTATAATGTTTGTACATGTATAGGCTCATAATTTTATGCACCACATATTTTTACCTTCTGTGAGAATTATGTAACAATATTATGTAAATATGTAACTGATTATCTGAGAGTTTTTTATAATTGTGCACTCTGAAATCTGGAAGACTTGGGGCTACACCAGTTTATACAGGTTTAGGGCAGGGTGAGCACATGCACTTGTGAGTTCCACACAAGTATATATATATAAGTATCTACCTTATTTTGCATGATTCTTTATTGATTAGATGAGTCTCCTTTCCAGTGTTTGAGTTAGATTTCAGAGGGCGCATGTTGTTGGGTAATGTAATTGTTTGAATTGTTGTGGCTGTAATGCTTGTTAACGCTTGTTAAATGTTTTATATATTTTATCAAATTTTCAGTATGCCATGGAAAAGATTTTAGATGTTTTATATATTTTATATAATTTTCAGTAGGCCACATAAGAGATGTTAAATGTTTTATATATTTAATATAATTTCAGTATGCCATGTAAAAGATTTTAGATGTTTTTACATATTTCATATAATTTTCAGTAGGCCATGTAAGAGATTTTAAATGTTTTATATATTTTATATAATTTCATGGTATATTTCTTAAATATTAAATGTTGAATATTATGAAATTTTAAACTCTGGTTACCCTGTCAGAGATTTTAAATATTTACATATTTTCTATTATTCTAATAGAATACCTTCAGTCTGTACACTATGTATCATTGTAAGAAAAACTTGTAACATTGTGCAGATATGCTACAGATTTTATATTTTCTCATGGTCTACTTTCAAATATTGAATAGTGAAGATTTCACATACTTATATATTGTAATGGAATACTTACAGCCTGATTTTTATAAATTTTCATTGTAACAAAACAAAATATGGTCGCTGCAATAAACTTGTTAACTTTCGAAATTTTAAAATCGAGGTCACCTCATTCGTCCAATTCCCCAATGGTCCTAGCATGTGGATATTCTTCCACTAGGAGGCCTCTCCTAGTTCCAGTGAAAAGGTGAGCCGGTCATCAAGGTAAGTTGTAGTTTAAAAAAAAAAAAAAAAAAAAATTTAGGATGTCCAACTTGGAAAGTTTAAAAGTTTGTTGTGACGTCATGGGTGATGAGCGGCTCACAAATGGTAGCAGAGCGTGGTTGGACGTAGTCCTGGCCACCTCTGAACCGAAATTTGGAAACGGATGAGGTGACCTCCATATCTTAGTTGGGCATGTTATGTCAAGTGTGATATGTTATTAGTGTTGTAAATCTTGGTCTTTGGGTGCGGTTGCCGGGCCGGGACCCCGAGGGGGTGTTGCGCACAGCCTGGCGATTTCTGATTGTATCTTGGGGTGTTCTCAAGTGTTTATCTGTTTGTTTGTGTTCTTGTGTGGTCATGGTTGTCTTTGTTGTCTTATGGCACTTCATCTTGGTCTTCACTGTGGGTCCGGTGTCGGGTCGGGGACCCTGAGGCACCTTGATTGTCAGCTCTTGTTGGATTCAGTCTCTTGTTGGTTGATACTATGGCAGAGCCGTGGCAGAGTAGGAGTCGGCGTGAAGGCCGCGGTCTGGTGCCAGAATATTTCACGAAGGACGAACTCCAGTTCGAGATACGTTTGCGGGGTGGGGTTCCCCAGAGGGATGTGGCGTCCTTGCGGCGTCAACTGCGGGAACTGCTGGTGGGTGACGCTCCCACCCGGAGAGTCGAAATTGATGTATATGGGGAGTTCCACCCGTGTTTGGCAGCGGGTGACCCAAAGGATGCACCACTTGTCCGCTCGCCTGAGTAATTTGCTGTTGCAGGATGATCTGGAGGAGGAGGGTAGGCGGACGGCGTCGGCCCTCCAGTCAAAGATTGGTCTACCTGGGGAGGCTCCCGAAAGCCCTAGTAACCTTAAGGAGATGCCCACGCGCCAGACCGTGGCCACTGAGCGGGTGGGTCTCCTGGGGGAGGCTTGTAGCGCTCTGGTGGAGGAACGTCCGTCTATTTCGGTGGGCAGTCGCCCCCAGGGATTTCAGGGGGAGCATGTGGATGTCCCTCGAGGGTTGAGTACAGCCCTTGCCAGTATTAAGTACGAATCATTGCCGAACCCCATTTATGACCTCCTCCGTCGGCTTCCAGTGGTCGACGGTTTGGACCTTGACCAGCTTGTCAAATTCCTTGAAGGGGTTTTCGGCATTTTTGATTTCCCTGGGGTGACCGGCGCTGCCCTGTTAAATATGATTTACCCGTATTGTCGGGCGCCCCTGCTGGATCGTGTGGTCTGGCATCTGGGCGCGGGCGGGGATTTTGAGGCGTTCCACAAAGATGTTTTGGAACTGTTTATGCCCGGGAGGCTGCGTGACCAGATGCGGCAACGATTATTCTACAGAGTTCAGGGGCATGGGGAGCAGTTGAACGTATTTATCAATTCTATCAAAAGTGCTGCGGGTGAATGTGTCGGAGGCTGAGGTGGTGCGGGTTATCTTGGAGGGCCTCAATCCGCAGGAGAGGTCCAGGTTGGTGTTTTTGGAGCGACCGCGCAGCTTCGCTGATCTTAGCGGAGCTTGTGTCTTCGCCCGCACCATCCAGATGAACGATAAGGCTCGCTCCGGCCGTTCCGATTTCCCTGTCCCCTGTTCCTCGTCTGGTCAGCAGCGGCCTACCCGGGAGCAACCCTTTTAAAGAGCAACGGGGTAGCGACTCTGAGAGGCGGGAATTCCGCTGCTATTCCTGTGGGAAGATGGGGCACTTGGCCCGGAATTGCCCTCTCAAACGATCGGAGGTCTCGCGGGAGAACCGTCCTTCAAAAAACGGCTTGCGTGGGGGGGATTGAGGGGACGCCGGTTCCTCCCCACGTTTGGTAGCGGTGTCGCATCCCAGGTCCCGTTATGTGCAGTTGAGACGGGACACCCATCCGGGGAGTCCGATCCCAAGCCGATTCGTCCGGGTCTCTCCGTGTGTCCATTTTTGGAGCTGGAGGTTGGGAAGGGCCGGGTTAGGGCCCTGGTGGACTCCGGATCGGCACGGTGTCTTATCTCCTACCGTGTTCATCAGTGTTTGGTCCGGGAGTCATTGATCCGGTCGAATACTCCTTCGTCGGTGGTATGTTGGACGGCCTCGAGGGAGGTTTTGCCGACCTCCAAATTGGTGGCTTTTAAATTTTAAATAAAGTATTTTTCGTGGGTTTGGGAGTTTCTTGTGGCCCCGAATCTGAGCGTAGACTGTATTGTGGGTGCGGATTTTATCGTGAAAAGTGGCCTGGTTCTCGATATCCAGGGGCACGTATGCTTCTTTAAGTTCAACAGTGCCGTACGCATCCCCTTTCTTGGATATCGGGATGAGGCGGGGAAAGGTCTTGAAGAACTTCAACCCCCGGCGTACATTAATAATTTAAGCCCATCTCTACAGACCACTTTCCGTAAATTGTGTGATGAGTTCCCCGAGGTGCTGACCGCCAACCTCGGGCTCACTCACAATTTGGAGTATCGTATCCGTCTGTGCGACTCCGCGGTTGTCCGTTCGCACCCATATAAATTCGCTCCGCCTAAAATGACTATCTTGCGGGAGAAGGTGCAAGAATTGTTGGACCAGGGGGTTATTGAACCTTCCACGTCGGCCTATGCCAGTCCAGCATTCCTGGTGCCTAAACCGGGAGGGAAGCATAGGCTGGTCATTGATTATAGAAAATTGAATCAAAATATTGAAGTTGAGTCGGTGCCCCTCCCGGACCTGCATTCTGCCTTTGACTGGTTTTCGCAGGCCCGATATTTCACCATTTTCGACTTGAATTCAGCATACCACCAGATACCCTTACACAAGGATTCTCGGCCGTTCACTGCCTTTTGCGTGCCGTGGAACTTGTACCAATACAAGAGAGTCCCCATGGGACTGGCGGTTGGTGCGCAGACGTTAACCCGTCTATTAGATTCTGTGTTCCACGACATTAAATTCCAGTATGTGTTTAATTATCTGGACGATCTGCTCATTTACAGCTCCTCTCTTGAAGAACACATGAACCATTTCCGTGAGGTGTTGTGTCGCTTGAGGCGCGCGGGGCTCACGGTGAATCCCGACAAGGTGAAATTTGCCCAGGAGGAAATTTCTTTCCTCGGCCACCTTGTCTCTCATAAAGGGGTCACGGTTGATCCAGAGAGGACGCAGGCAATCCGGGATTTTCCTCCTCCTCGGGATGCTAAAGGGGTGGCCCGCTTCGTGGGCATGGTGAATTTTTACCGGCGGTTCATCCCGGGGGCTGCGGAGATTGCGGCTCCCCTAAATTCCCTAAGGAAAAAAGGGGCCAAATTCGTGTGGGGAGACGTGCAGTAACGTGCCTTTGAGTCCCTAAAGGAGTCCATTTTGTCGCCGCCCGTGCTTCGGATGCCAGATTTCACGAAGCCTTTCATTGTGCAATCCGACGCCAGCTCTGTGGCGATCGGGGCCGTGCTCTCTCAGGAGGTGGATGGTGCTCGGCAGCCAGTTGCATTTGTATCCAGGACCCTTACCAACCCTGAAAAAAAGAAATCCTCGGTATATGAGTTAGAGTGTTTGGCGGTAATCTTCGCCCTTGACAAGTTTAGGAGGTATTTGGAACACGCTGAGTTCCTATTAGAGACGGACAATCAGGCGCTCTCGTGGCTTCTGGCGCACCCCCGTCAACTGGGTAAACTTGGCCGCTGGGTGGTCAAGATCTCTCCTTTTAAGTTTCGGGCACAACATATAAGGGGGACCCAAAATGTTGTTGCCGACGCTCTGTCCCGAATGTATCAACTACCCAGTGAGGAGCCAATAACTGAACCCTGCGCCGTACTCCTGGAGTTCCCCCTCGCCTTTACGGAAGTTATCCCTCATCAGCTTGATGATGAGGTGTTGGGTCCTATCATCGATAAAATCAAATCAGGCGAGATGAAGGCTCCATATCATCTGTCCAAGGGCGTCCTCTGCTGCCGGGAACGTAGAGGACGGGTCCCTAAGATAGTGCTGCCGAGCAAGTTGGTGCCCATGGTCTTCCAATATTATCATGAATCCCCGGTTGGAGGCCATTTGGGTGTTTCAAAGACCATCGCCGCGATCAGGAAAAACTTCATCTGGAAAGGCATGGACCGGGACATCGCCACCCGGGTGAAGTGTTGTCATCTGTGCAGTCTGAGCAAGCCCGCTCAGAACACCAAGTTGGGGTTGCTGTCTTCTGGGGTGGCTGGCAGACCGATGGAGAAGGTTTTCATCGACTACGTGGGTCCCTTCCCGCGTAGCAAGGCCGGGAATTCGTTCCTCCTTGTTTGTGTGGACGCCTTCTCCAAGTATGTCTGGCTACTTCCCTTGCGTCAGGCTAGTACTGCCAATACCATCGTAGCCCTTCAGACTAGTATTTTTCAGCATTTCGGGCTTCCCTCCATCATTGTCTCAGACAATGGCCCTCAATTCATCTCGAGGCAATTCCGGAACATGTGTTTCAGGCACGGCATTCGGCATGTAACCACTTCCCCCTACCACCCGCAACCTTCCCACGCTGAGCGATTCAATCGCAATCTGAGATCCGCTCTTATCGCCTATCACGCGGAGCAGCAGAATACGTGGGACCAGAACCTGCAGTGGTTACAGATGGCGTTCAATTCGTCCCTTCATGAAAGCCATCGTGCCGTGCCTTTTGAGGTCATGTTTGGTTTCTCCCCCGCTCATCCCCTTGGTAATTTGTGGAAACTGGAGGATCTTCTCCCGGATTCGCCGAACGAGGGGGTCGCTCACAGGTGGAAAGATGTGAGGAGAGCCCTGCTCCGATCGCACGAGCGCGTGCGGCGTCGCTATAACGCTGGGAGAGTCCCCAACCCTTTTAAGGTGGGCCAGCTGGTTTATTGCAAGAGCCACCCGCTCAGCTCTAAGGTAGAGGGTCGCGCTGCCAAGCTCTGCTATAGATGGTTGGGACCCTTCCGGATTTCTGAGTTTGTCTCGCCCGTCACTGCCAGCCTGGTGGGTCCGAAGGATAGGATGAAGGTGAGGGTGGCCCATGTGTCCCATTTGAAGGCGTGTGCACAGATGGACCTTCCGTGAGTGGTGAATTGGTGTTGTTTACCACTGTTGGAATTAGTTAGGGTCCTCGGGTTTGGTTTTCGGGGGGGGCTTCGCTGGAGGGATTGTGTTTTATGGTTTTACTTTTTAGCGTTTTATTGTTTTTAAGTTTTATCGGTATTTTAGCTACTCTCCTTTCCTTTCTTCTTTCTGTTGCTTTAGGTCGCGACCGCTTACACTCCCCGTATCTTTTACACTTACACACACCCAGCTACATACACACACACACCTTGTCCTTCCTTCTGGTGTCCTTTCGTTTTCAACTTCCGCCTGGTTTTATTTTTTATCGGTTTTTAGTCAGTCCCCGCTTTTCCTCCGGTGAGAGCAGTCCCAGTGTCGTCCAACCCGTTGGACTCCTTTTGTTGTGGGGGTGTGCCGTACCATAGGAAATACGGCGAATTTTGCTGTGTAGTTTGCGCCCGTGGACTCTTCGCCATCTATGGGACGTTACGGCCACTGTTTGTTACTCTCCCGCCACCTAGGAGACGTTACGGTAACTTCGGACTACGGTATTTTCTGTTCCCGCAGCTAGAGTGAGCCTGCTGTACGTTCGTCGTGGTTTGTAGTGGCCTCTGGGTTTTCGTTGAGTAGAGAGGCGCTTTGGCCAGCTGTAGTTATCAGCTGTGTGGAGAAATTGTCTTGACTGGATTGGTGGGTGAAGGTCAGCTGTTCTGATCGGGAGCTGCTCCGGCCACGTGCGATCTGAGAGGTCCGCGTTTGATAAGTTTTTGTTCAAGTTTTATGCCGGGGTTATTAAATTAGCTATGGCCGGCTAAATAAAAGTGTGCTGTCGGGGTCCCTTGTCCTGGTGGACGCCCCCGCATGAAAAGACCGAGATGGGTGCGTAAGTATTAGGGAACTCGTCACCACGTGCTTGCACCATTAAACAGGTATGAAGAGTGCAAATTATTAACTTTTGCCGGGTATGCGCTTTGCGCTGCTCGTTTTGGAGTCAGGTGGGTCTGGCTGTTTCTTTTAACACAACAAAAAAAGAAGGGACCATAGTTTCTTAATTCTGGAGTTTTGTCATTTCATGGTACTCTGGTAATCTAACCTGCAGGTCACTGCAGAACTTAAATAGCTTCTCATATTTCTCTCTAATGATGAGTGACAGTGTATTTTATGTGCAAAACTTTTGTGGCTACAAAAAAAAAAAAAAGTAACAAAAATAAAACTTAAAAAAATGTGTTAAGAATTAGCCAAGGTGTTCATTTGGCTCAGTGAAGCAAAATTCAATCGAGTTCCTTAATTGCTTTTGAATGGTTCAGTGTGTTCATGTAATTGTCTTGTGTTGTCCATATACGCATGTAATGTTTTCTTTTTCCTATAATCTGTGTGGAACTTATATTGTGGTTGTGAAAAGAGTTGCAGTCCACCTACAGTGGTAACCATATATTACCTTGTGCTAGAACAGTAATTCAAAAGTATTCAACCCATTAAATAAAAATGACTGTACTGTTGTACAAGAGGAAATTTTTACTATTTATATATTTATAATGTTTGTACATGTATAGGCTCATAATTTTATGCACCACATATTTTTACCTTCTGTGAGAATTATGTAACAATATTATGTAAATATGTAACTGATTATCTGAGAGTTTTTTATAATTGTGCACTCTGAAATCTGGAAGACTTGGGGCTACACCAGTTTATACAGGTTTAGGGCAGGGTGAGCACATGCACTTGTGAGTTCCACACAAGTATATATATATAAGTATCTACCTTATTTTGCATGATTCTTTATTGATTAGATGAGTCTCCTTTCCAGTGTTTGAGTTAGATTTCAGAGGGCGCATGTTGTTGGGTAATGTAATTGTTTGAATTGTTGTGGCTGTAATGCTTGTTAACGCTTGTTAAATGTTTTATATATTTTATCAAATTTTCAGTATGCCATGGAAAAGATTTTAGATGTTTTATATATTTTATATAATTTTCAGTAGGCCACGTAAGAGATGTTAAATGTTTTATATATTTAATATAATTTCAGTATGCCATGTAAAAGATTTTAGATGTTTTACATATTTTATATAATTTTCAGTAGGCCATGTAAGAGATTTTAAATGTTTTATATATTTTATATAATTTCATGGTATATTTCTTAAATATTAAATGTTGAATATTATGAAATTTTAAACTCTGGTTACCCTGTCAGAGATTTTAAATATTTTCATATTTTCTATTATTCTAATAGAATACCTTCAGTCTGTACACTATGTATCATTGTAAGAAAAACTTGTAACATTGTGCAGATATGCTACAGATTTTATATTTTCTCATGGTCTACTTTCAAATATTGAATAGTGAAGATTTCACATACTTATATATTGTAATGGAATACTTACAGCCTGATTTTTATAAATTTTCATTGTAACAAAACAAAATATGGTCGCTGCAATAAACTTGTTAACTTTCGAAATTTTAAAATCGAGGTCACCTCATTCGTCCAATTCCCCAATGGTCCTAGCATGTGGATATTCTTCCACTAGGAGGCCTCTCCTAGTTCCAGTGAAAAGGTGAGCCGGTCATCAAGGTAAGTTGTAGTTTAAAAAAAAAAAAAAAAAAAAATTTAGGATGTCCAACTTGGAAAGTTTAAAAGTTTGTTGTGACGTCATGGGTGATGAGCGGCTCACAAATGGTAGCAGAGCGTGGTTGGACGTAGTCCTGGCCACCTCTGAACCGAAATTTGGAAACGGATGAGGTGACCTCCATATCTTAGTTGGGCATGTTATGTCAAGTGTGATATGTTATTAGTGTTGTAAATCTTGGTCTTTGGGTGCGGTTGCCGGGCCGGGACCCCGAGGGGGGGTTGCGCACAGCCTGGCGATTTCTGATTGTATCTTGGGGTGTTCTCAAGTGTTTATCTGTTTGTTTGTGTTCTTGTGTGGTCATGGTTGTCTTTGTTGTCTTATGGCACTTCATCTTGGTCTTCACTGTGGGTCCGGTGTCGGGTCGGGGACCCTGAGGCACCTTGATTGTCAGCTCTTGTTGGATTCAGTCTCTTGTTGGTTGATACTATGGCAGAGCCGTGGCAGAGTAGGAGTCGGCGTGAAGGCCGCGGTCTGGTGCCAGAATATTTCACGAAGGACGAACTCCAGTTCGAGATACGTTTGCGGGGTGGGGTTCCCCAGAGGGATGTGGCGTCCTTGCGGCGTCAACTGCGGGAACTGCTGGTGGGTGACGCTCCCACCCGGAGAGTAGAAATTGATGATTTGGAGGAGGAAAAAAAAAAAAAAATTAGATGTCCAACTTGGAAAGTTTAAAAGTTTGTTGTGACGTCATGGGTGATGAGCGGCTCACAATTACAGTTGTTAAAACATAAAACGTTGCTGATAAACTGCCCCTTTCCCTTAACCGATCTTTACCAAAATCAAAAGGCATTGAGATCTCTACAATTCAGGGCTGTATGCTAAACATCATTTGATTGTGTTCGAATTTGCGGCTGTTATCGTTTGCCATCAAAAAAATTCCCATTGATAAAAAAGCGTTACTGGTAAACTACCCCTTTCCCTCAACTGATCTTTACAAAAAAAAAGTCTTGAGTACTCTACAAATCAGGGCTGTATGCAAAAAATTATTTGATTCTGTTTGAATTTGCGGCTGTTATCGTTTGCCATAGGAAATACCCTTTTAAAACATAAAACGTTGCTGGTAAACTACCCCTTTCCCTTAACATATCTCCACCAAAAACAATAGGTCTTGATAACTCTATAATTTAGGCCTGTATGCAAATAATCATTTGATTGTGTTTGAATTTGCGGCTGTTATCGTTTGCCATATATAAAAATTACCCTTGATTAAGAAAAAACGGTTGCAGGTAAACTATCCCTTTCCCTTAACCGATCTTCACCAAAAACATAAGGTCTTGAGTACTCTACAAACAAGGGCTGTATGAAAAAATTTTTGATTCTGTTTGAATTTGCGGCTGTTATCGTTTGCCATAGAAAAAATCTACAGACAGACAGACACACAGACATTTTTCGAAAAATAACTTTTCTCATGTTTTGAGTGTAGTACAATCAGAATCTGAAATAATGTCGAACATGATTTTTTTTGCCATCACTATACTTCCATTTCCTTAAGGAACATGGAAGTAAAATTAGCCTATTAAAACAGAAAATTTTGCCGGTAAACTACCCTTTTCTGTTAACCGATCTTTACCAAAATCAACAGACCTAGAGTACTCTATAATTCAGTGCTGTATGCAAAAAATTATATGAGTCTGTTTGAATTTGCGGCTTTTATCGTTTGCCATAAAAAGATACCCTTGTTAAAACATAAAACGTTGCTGGTAAACTACCCCTTTCCCATAACCGATCTTCTCCAAAAACAGTAGGTTTTGAGTACTCTATAATTCAGAGCTATATAGGAAACATTATTTGATTGTATATGAAGTTGCGGCTGTTATCGTTTGCCATAGAATATTAAGGAACATGGAAGTAACAATTACAGTTGTTAAAACATAAAACGTTGCTGATAAACTACCCCTTTCCCTTAACCGATATTTACCAAAATCAAAAGGCATTGAGATCTCTACAATTCAGGGCTGTATGCTAAACATCATTTGATTCTGTTTCAATTTGCAGCTGTTGTCGTTTGCCGTTGAAAAAAATTACCCTTCATAAAAAAAACGTTGCCGGTAAACCACCCCTTTCCCTTAACCGATCTTCCCCAAAAACAATATGTCTTGAGTACTCTACAATTCAGGGCTGTATGCAAAACATTATTTGATTCTGTTTGAATTTGCGGTTCTTATCGTTTGCCATAGAAAATACCCTTGTTAAAACAAAAAAATGTTGCTGGTAAACTACCCTTTTCCCGTAACCGATCTTCAATAAAATCAACAGACATTGATTTCTGTATAATTCAAAAAGGTATGCAAAAGGGTAGTTGATTCTGTTTGAATTTACGGCAGTTATCGTTCGTCATAGGAAAAATTTCCCTTGTTAAAACATAAAATGTTACAGGTAAACTACCCTATTCCCTTAACCGATCTTCACCAAAATAAAACAGGTCGTGAGAACTCTACAATTCAGGGCTGTATGCAAAAAATTATTTGATTCTGTTTCAATTTGCCACTGTTATTGTTTGCCATAGAAAAAATTCTACAAACACAGACACACACAGAGACACTTTTCGAAAAATGACTTTTTATATTTTGAGTGTAGTACAATCAGAATCTGCAATGATCACGAACATGAATTTTTTTGCCATCACCATACTTCCATTACCTTAAGGAACATGGAAGTAAATATCGGTATGGAGAACCATACATGGCTTCCATGTACTAAGATTTATATTTAAAATTATTTACGAAATGAAATGTTTCCATTGAAACTACTACTTTCCACTTATTGCTTCAGCCTTAACCACAGTATTGTGGTTACTAACGTATACCACTACACGTTATCGCACTCGATTTTCACTGATGATTGCAGCCGACGGCACTGCCGAAACGTCTGGTTCTGCAGAAAAAACTGGACAACGGCCAAACAGCCCGGGAAGGAATTTTAACAACAAACTACTACTTTGTTGCCGATAACGTAGTACACATATAAAAATTATCCCCTCCCCTTTCAACTATAATTTTCATTTATAGAAAATTATCCCCATACCGTTCAACTAGCCTCTTCATTTATAGATATTTTATATACGTTTCTACAGTTGATTATTAAGATCTTCTTATCACGATACTTTATTCATCAAAATTAAGTACTTTACTCTTGTTACAACAACAAATGTTTCTGATAAACTACCCTTTCCCCGTAACCGATATTCACCAAAATCAACAGGCCTTGTGCTCTCTACATTTTAGGGACGTATGCAAAAAATTATTTGATTATGATTGAATTTCCGGTAGTTATCGTTCGTCATAGACTAAATTAACCTTGTTATCACATAAAAGGTTGCTGGTAAACTACCCCTTTCTCTTAACTGATCTTCACCAAAATCAATAGGTCTTGAGTCCTCAACAATTCAAGGATGCATGCAAAACATTATATGATTCTGTTTGAATGTGCGGCAGTTATCGTTCGTCATAGAAACAATTACTCTTGTTAAAACATTAAAGGTGGCAGGTAAACTACCCCTTTCCCGTAACCGATCTTCACCAAAATGAACAGGCCTTCAGTCCTCTACAATTCAGGGATGCATGCAAAAAATATTTGAATGTGCGGCAGTTATCTTTCGTCATGAAAACATTTCTCTTGTTACAACATAAAATGTTGCTGGTAAACTACTCTTTTTCCTTAACCGATCTTCACCAGAATCAACAGGCCTTGAGTTCTCCACAAACCAGGAATGTATGCAAAAAGTATTTGATTCTCTTTAAATTTACGGCATTTATCTTTCGTCATAAAAAAATTACCCGTGTTAAAACATAAAATGTTGCTGGTAAGCTACCCCTTTCCCTTATCCGATCTTCAACAAAATCAACAGTCGTTGAGTTCTCTATATTTCAAAAAGGTATGCAAAAACGTAGTTGATTCTGTTGAAATTTACGGCAGTTATCTTTCGTCATATTAAAAATTACCCTTGTTAAAACATATATGTTGCAGTTAAACTACCTTTTTCCCTTAACCCATCTTCACCAAAACCAACAGGTGTTGAGAACTCTACAATACAGGGCTGTATGCAAAACATTATTTGATTCTGTTTGAATTTGCGGCTGATATCGTTTGCCAAACAAAAAAATTACCCTTGATAATAAAACGTTGCTGGTAAACTACCCCTTTCCCTTATTGATCTTCACCAAAAATCAGTATGTCTTGTGTACTCTAAATTCAGGGCTGTATGCAAAAAATTATTTGATTCTGTTTGAATTTGCGGCTCTTATCTTTTGCCATATAAAATGTCCTTGTTAAAATATAAAACGTTGCCGGTAAACTACCCCTTTTCCTTAACCGATCTTCAACAAAATCAACAGACCTTGAGTTCTGTATAATTCAAAAAGGTATGCAAAAGAGTAGTTGATACTGTTTGAATTTACGGCAGTTATCGTTCGTCATAAAAAAAATTGCCCTTGTTTAAACATAAAATGTTGCTGGTAAAAAAAACCCTTTCCCTTGACCGATCTTCACCAAAACCAACACGTCTTGAGAACTCAATAATTCAGGTTAGTATGCAAATCATTATTTGATTCTGTTTGAATTTGCGGCTGTTATCGTTTGCCATCAAAAAAATAACGCTTGATATAAAAGCGTTACTGGTAAACTATCCCTTTCCCGCAACTGATCTTTACAAAAAACAATACGTCTTGAGTACTCTACAAATCAGGGCTGTATGCAAAAAATTATTTGATTCTGTTTGAATTTGCGGCTGTTATCGTTTGCCATAGGAAATACCCTTTTAAAACATAAA
Organism: Magicicada septendecula; assembly: GCA_034769895.1. NCBI lineage: Eukaryota > Metazoa > Arthropoda > Insecta > Hemiptera > Cicadidae > Magicicada > Magicicada septendecula. The sequence continues at coordinate 733,612,653 of CM068367.1, forward strand.
ACGTTGCTTGTAAACTACCCCTTTCCCTTAACATATCTCCACCAAAAACAATAGGTCTTGACAACTCTATAATTTAGGGCTGTATGCAAATAGTCATTTGATTCTGTTTGAATTTGCGGCTTTTATCGTTTGTCATAAAATATACACTTGTTAAAACATAAAACGTAACTGGTAAACTACCCCTTTCCCTTAACCGATCTCCACCAAAAACATTAGGTCTTTTAGAACTCTACAATTCAGGACTGTATGCAAAACATTATTTGATTCTGTTTGAATTTGCGGCTGTTATCGTTTGCCATAGAGAAAAAAAATCTACAGACAGACACACACACAGACATTTTTCATGTTTTGAGTGTAGTACAATCAGAATCTGCAATAATCTCGAACACGATTTTTTTTTGCCATCACTATACTTCCATTTCCTTAAGGAACATGGAAATAAAATTAGCCTTTTAAAACACAAAACGTTGCCGGTAAACTACCCTTTTCTCTTAACCGATTTTTACCAAAATCAACAGACCTAGAGTACTCTATAATTCAGTGCTTTATGCAAAAAATTATTTGAGTCTGTTTGAATTTGCGGCTTTTATCGTTTGCCATATAAAGATACCCTTGTTAAAACATAAAACGTTGCTGGTAAACTACCCTTTTCTCTTAACCGATTTTTACCAAAATCAACAGACCTATAGTACTCTATAATTCAGTGCTTTATGCAAAAAATTATTTGAGTCTGTTTGAATTTGCGGCTTTTATCGTTTGCCATATAAAGATACCCTTGTTAAAACATAAAACGTTGCTGGTAAACTACCCCTTTCTCTTAACTGATCTTCACCAAAATCATTAGGTCTTGAGTCCTCAACAATTCAAGGATGCATGCAAAACATTATATGATTCTGTTTCCATCCGCGATCTTCTGAACCAATTTGGATGGGACATAATCACCCCCCCCACCCTATAGTCCGGACTTGGCACCTTGTGACTATCATTTGTTTACACATTTGAAAGAACATTTGGGTGGAATGGGATTCGACGACGATGACGAGGTCAAACGCTATCTCAAATACATGGCGGCGAGTTTCTATGACACTGGCATACTAAACTGCCACAGCGGCTCGAAAAATGCATTGAACGTAACGGCAATTATGTTGAAAAATAGTGTGTTCTTATGCTTGACATCCATGTAAAACGTTTTTAAAATAAATTTTTTTTTCTGTTTTTAAAAAATATGGAGACCTTATTTTTGGGTTACCCCTCGTATATGTTGCAGGTAAACTACCTTTTTCCCTTAACCCATCTTCACCAAAACCAATAGGTCTTGAGAACTCTACAATACAGGGCTGTATGCAATACATTATTTGATTATGTTTGAATTTGCGGCTGTTATCGTTTGCCATATATAAAAATTACTCTTGATTAAGAAAAAACGGTTGCAGGTAAACTACCCCTTTCCCTTAACCGATCTTCACCAAAAACAATAGCTCTTGAGTACTCTACAAACAAGGGCTGTATGAAAAAATTTGTTGATTCTGTTTGAATTTGCGGCTGTTATCACCGATCTTCTCCAAAAACAATAGGTCTTGAGTACTCTATAATTCATGGCTGTATGCGAAACATTATTTGATTGTATATGAAGTTGCGGCTGTTATCGTTTGCCATAGAAAATTAAGGAACATGGAAGTAACAATTACAGTTGTTAAAACATAAAACGTTGCTGATAAACTACCCCTTTCCCTTAACCGATCTTTACCAAAATCAAAAGGCATTGAGATCTCTACAATTCAGGGCTGTATGCTAAACATCATTTGATTGTGTTCGAATTTGCGGCTGTTATCGTTTGCCATCAAAAAAATTCCCCTTGATAAAAAAGCGTTACTGGTAAACTACCCCTTTCCCTCAACTGATCTTTACAAAACAAAAGTCTTGAGTACTCTACAAATCAGGGCTGTATGCACAAAATTATTTGATTCTGTTTGAATTTGCGGCTGTTATCGTTTGCCATAAGAAATACCCTTTTAAAACATAAAAAGGTGCTGGTAAACTACCCCTTTCCCATAACCGATCTTCACCAAAAACAATAGGTCTTGAGTACTCTATAATTCAGAGCTATATAGGAAACATTATTTGATTGTATATGAAGTTGCGGCTGATATCGTTTGCCATCAAAAAAATTCCCCTTGATAAAAAAGCGTTACTGGTAAACTACCCCTTTCCCTCAACTGATCTTTACAAAAAAAAAGTCTTTAGTACTCTACAAACAAGGGCTGTATGAAAAAATTTTTTGATTCTGTTTGAATTTGCGGCTGTTATCGTTTGCAATAGAAAAAAAATCTACAGACAGACAGACACACAGACATTTTTCGAAAAATGACTTTTTTCATGTTTTGAGTGTAGTACAATCAGAATGTGCAATAATGTCGAACATGATTTTTTTTGCCATCACTATACTTCCATTTCCTTAAGGAACATGGAAGTAAAATTAGCCTATTAAAACACAAAACTTTGCCGGTAAACTACCCTTTTCTCTTAACCGATCTTTACCAAAATCAACAGACTTAGAGTACTCTATAATTCAGTGCTGTATGCAAAAAATTATATGAGTCTGTTTGAATTCGCGGCTTTTATCGTTTGCCATAAAAAAGATACCTTTTTTAAAACATAAAACGTTGCTGGTAAACTACCCCTTTCCCATAACCGATCTTCTCCAAAAACAATAGGTCTTGAGTACTCTATAATTCAGAGTTATATAGGAAACATTATTTGATTGTATATGAAGTTGCGGCTGTTATCGTTTGCCATAGAATATTAAGGAACATGGAAGTAGCAATTACAGTTGTTAAAACATAAAATGTTGCTGATAAACTACCCCTTTCCCTTAACCGATCTTCACCAAAATCAAAAGGCATTGAGATCTCTACAATTCAGGGCTGTATGCTAAACATCATTTGATTCTGTTTGAATTTGCAGCTGTTATCGTTTGCCGTTGAAAAAAATTACCCTTGATAAAAAAAACGTTGCCGGTAAACCACCCCTTTCCCTTAACCGATCTTCCCCCAAACCAATATTTCTTGAGTACTCCACAATTCAGGGCTGTATGCAAAACATTAATTGATTCTGTTTGAATTTGCGGTTCTTATCGTTTGCCATAGAAAATACCCTTGTTAAAACAAAAAAATGTTGCTGGTAAACTACCCTTTTCCCGTAACCGATCTTCAACAAAATCAATAGACATTGATTTCTGTATAATTAAAAAAGGTATGCAAAAGAGTAGTTGATTCTGTTTGAATTTACGGCAGTTATCGTTCGTCATAGGAAAAGTTTCCCTTGTTAAAACATAAAATGTTACAGGTAAACTACCCTATTCCCTTAACCGATCTTCACCAAAATAAAACAGGTCGTGAGAACTCTACAATTCAGGGCTGTATGCAAAAAATTATTTGATTCTGTTTCAATTTGCCACTGTTATCGTTTGCCATAGAAAAAATTCTACAGACACAGACACACACACAGACACCTTTCGAAAAATGACATTTTCTTGTTTTGAGTGTAGTACAATCAGAATCTGCAATAATCTTGAACACGATTTTTTTTGCCATCACCATACTTCCATTACCTTAAGGAACATGGAAGTAAATATCGGTATGGAGAACCATACATGGCTTCCATGTACTAAGATTTATATTTAAAATTATTTACGAAATGAAATGTTTCCATAGAAACTACTACTTTCCACTTATTGGTTCAGCCTTAACCACAGTATTGTGGTTACTAACGTATACCACCACACGTTATCGCACTCGATTTTCACTGATGATTGCAGTCGACGGCACTGCCGTAACGTCTGGTTTTGCAGAAAAAATTGGACAACGGCCAAACAGCCCGGGAAAGAATTTTAACAACAGACTACTACTTTGTTGCCGATAACGTAGTACACATATAAAAATTATCCCCTCCCCTTTCAACTATAATTTTCATTTATAGAAAATTACCCCCATACCGTTCAACTAGCCTCTTCATTTATAGATATTTTATATACGTTTCTACAGTTGATTATTAAGATCTTATCACGATACTTTATTCATCAAAATTAAGTACTTTACTCTTGTTACAACAACAAATGTTTCTGATAAACTACCCTTTCCCCGTAACCGATATTCACCAAAATCAACAGGCCTTGCGCTCTCTACAGTTTAGGGACGTATGCAAAAAATTATTTGATTATGATTGAATTTACGGCAGTTATCGTTCGTCATAGACAAAATTAACCTTGTTATCACATAAAAGGTTGCTGGTAAACTACCCCTTTCTCTTAACTGATCTTCACCAAAATCAATAGGTCTTGAGTCCTCAAAAATTCAAGGATGCATGCAAAACATTATTTGATTCTGTTTGAATGTGCGGCAGTTATCGTTCGTCATAGAAACAATTACTCTTGTTAAAACATTAAAGGTGGCAGGTAAACTACCCCTTTCCCGTAACCGATCTTCACCAAAATGAACAGGCCTTCAGTCCTCTACAATTAAGGGATGCATGCAAAAAATATTTGAATGTGCGGCAGTTATCTTTCGTCATGAAAACATTTCTCTTGTTACAACATAAAATGTTGCTGGTAAACTACTCTTTTACCTTAACCGATCTTCACCAGAATCAACAGGCCTTGAGTGCTGTATAATTCAAAAAGTTATGCAAAAGAGTAGTTGATACTGTTTGAATATACGGCAGTTATCGTTCGTCATAGAAAAAATTGCCCTTGTTTAAACATAAAATGTTGCTGGTAAAAAAACCCTTTCCCTTGACCGATCTTCACCAAAACCAATACGTCTTGAGAACTCAATAATTCTCAATTATTGATGGCGGCTGTTATCGTTTGCCATCAAAAAAATTACCCTTAGTGACCACGGTACTGTGTTAAGGCTGAAGCAATAAGTGGAAAGAAGTAGTTTCTATGGAAACATTTCATTTCGTAAATGATTTTAAATATAAATCAGTTAAGAGAAAGTGGTAGTTTACCAGCAACGTTGTATGTGATAACAATGTTAATTTTTTCTATGACGAACGATAACTGCCGTAAATTCAAACATAATCAAATACGTTTTTGCATTCATCCCTAAATTGTAGATCACTCAAGGTTTGTTGATTTTGTTGAAGATCGGTTAAGGGAAAGGGGTAGTTTACCTGCAACATTTTATGTTGCAACAAGAGCAATTTTCTCATGACGAACGATAACTGCCGTAAATTCAAACAGAATGGAATAATTTTTTGCATACAGCCCTTAATTGTAGAGGATTCAAGGCCTATTGATTTTGGTGAAGATCAGTTAAGAGAAATGGGTATTTTACCAGCAACGTTTTATGTTTTAACAAGGGTAAAGTACTTAATTTTGATAAATAAAGTATCCTGAAAAGCAGATCATAATAATCCACTGTAGAAACGTAGATGAAATATCTATAAATAATGAGGTGGGGGTAATTTTCTATAAATGAAATTGATTGTTGAAGGGGGAGGGGATAATTTTTATTTATATGTCGTGTACTATGTTATCGGTAACAAAGAAGTAGTTTGTTGTTAAAATTCCTTCCCGGGGTGTTTGGCGTTGTCCTATTTTTTCTACAAAACCAAACGTTTCGGCAGTACTATCGACTGTCATCATAAGTGAAAATCGAGTTCGCTAACGTGAGGTGGTATACGATAGTGACCACATTACTGTGGTTAACGCTGAAGAAAGAAGTAGTTTCTATGAAATATTTCATTTCGAAAATGATTTTAAATATAAATCTAAGAATATGGAAGTAATGTATGGTTCTCCATACCGATATTTTATATGACGAACGATAACTGCCGTAAATTCAGTTAGAAACAAATAATATTTTGTATACCTTCCTGAGCTACATAGAGCTCAAAGTCTGTTGATTTTGGTGAAGATAGGTTAAGTGAAAGGGGTAGATTACCAGCAACGTTTTTTGTTTTAACAAGGGTATTTTCTATGGCAACGATAACAGCCGCAACTTCAAACAGAATCAATTAATGTTTTGCATACAGCCCTGAATTGTAGAGTTCTCAAGACCTATTATTTTTGTTGAAGATCAGTTTAGGAAAAAGGGTAGTTTACCAGCAACGTTTCATGTTTTAACATGGGTAATTGTTTTTATGATTAATGATAACTGCCGTAAATTCAATCAGAATAAAATAATGTTTTGCACACCTTCCTGAGCTATAGAGTGTTCAGTGTCTGTTGATTTTTGTGAAGATCGGTTAAGAGAAAGGTGTAGTTTACCTGCCAGCTTTAATGTTTTAACTAGATTAATTGTTACTATGACGAACGATAACTGCCGCACATTCAAACAGGAATCAAATAATGTTTTACATGCATCCCTAAATTGTAGAGGACACAAGGCCTATTGATTTTGGTGAAGATCAGTTAAGAGAAAGGCGTAGTTTACCTGCAACGTTTTATGTGATAACAAGGTTAATTTTTTCTATGACGAACGATAACTGCCGTAAATTCAATCAGAATCAAATAAATTTTTACATATGTGCCTGAGCTGTCGAAGAATCAAGGCCTATTGATTTTGGTGAAGATCGGTTACGGGGAAAGGGCAGTTTACCTGAAACATTTTTTGTTGTATCTAGAGTAAAGTACTTAATTTTGATCAATAAAGTGTCCTGATAAGAAGATCTTAAATATAAATCTTAGAACATGGAAGTCTCGTATGGTTCTCCATACCGATATTTTATATGGGTACTACGTTATCGGCAACAAAGTAGTCATTTGTTGTTAAAATTCCTTCCTGGGATGTTTTTGGCCATAAATGTTTTCTGCGACACCAGACATTTCGGCAGTGCCGTCGAATGGCATCAGCAGTGAAAATCGAGTGCGATAACGTGTGGCGGTATACGTTAGTGACCACAGTACTGTGATTAAGGCTGAAGCAGTAAGTGGAAAGAAGTAGTTTCTATGGAAACATTTCATTTCGTAAATGATTTTAAATATAAATCTTAGAACATGGAAGTCATGTATCGTTCTCCATACCGATATTTTACTTCCGTGTTCCATAAGGAAATGTAAGTATGGTGATGGCAAAAAAAATCGTGTTCAAGATTATTGCAGATTCTGATTGTACTACCCTCAAAACATTAAAAAAAATGTAAAGTACCGTTTACCAAATGGTAAAAGCTTAAGAGCATGATAATGTCTTTCAGCCGCCAGCTAAACGCAACATTATTATGGTTACTGACTGATTGATTGGTTACATACCTATCTACAGCTATGCAGTGTTGTTTGCTTGTTAGGTCTTTAATCTGCGACGGACGTTAGCACGTTAGCGGTCGCGGTTTTAGTTAACGATTCCCGGCTGGTAAATGATGACGTCATGCAGCGTGATGCGTTACAGAAATTTTCAAATGACCCCCAGCCATAAGACATTATCATGTCAAAAAATTATTTTTCGAAAAGTGTCTGTGCGTGTGTCTATCTTTCTATAGATTTTTTTATGGCAAACGATAACAGGCGCAAAATCAAACAGAATCAAATTATGTTTTGCATGAAACTCTGAATAGTAGAGTTCTCAAGACCTATTGTTTTTGTTGAAGATGAGTTTACGGAAAGGGGTAGTTTACCTGCAACATTTCATGTTTTAACATGAGTAATTTTTTTTATGACGAATGATAACTGCCGTAAATTCAATCAGAATAAAATAATGTTTTGCATACCTTTCTGAGCTATAGAGTGCTTAATGACTGTTGATTTTGGTGATGATCGGTTAAGAGAAAGGGGTAGTTTACCAGCCACATTTTATGTTTTAACAAGAGTAATTGTTTCTATGATGAACGATACCTGCCGCACATTTTAACAGAATCAAATAATTTTGTGCATTCCTTCCTCAATTGTAGATAGCTCAAGGTCTGTTGATTTTGTTGAAGATCGGTTAAGGGAAAGGGGTAGTTTACCAGCAACATTTTATATTGTAACAAGCGAACGTTTTTCATGAAGAACCATAACTGCCGCAAATTCAAACAGAATCAAATACATTTTTACATATGTGCCTGAATTGTAGAGGACTCATGGTCTATCGATTTTGGTGCAGATCGGTTAAGGGAAAGGGGTAGTTTACCAGCCATGTTTAATGTTTTTACCAGAGTAATTGTTCCTATGACGAACTATAACTGCCGCACATTCAAATAGAATCCAATGATGTTTTGCATGCATCCCTGAATTTTAGAGTACTCAAGACTTTTTGATTTTGGTGAAGATCGGTTCAGAAAGAGGTGTAGTTTACCTGTAACGTTTTATGTGATAATAAGGGTAATTTTTTCTGTGACCTACGATAACTGCCGTAAATTCAAACATAATCAAATAAGTTTTGTGCATACGTTCCTGAGTTGTAAAGAACTGAAGGTCTATTGATTTTGGTGAAGATCGGTGAAGGGAAAGGGGTAGTTTACCAGCAACGTTTTATGTGATAACAAGGTTAATTTTTTCTATGACGAACGATAACTGCCGTAAATTCAAACATGATCAAATACCTTTTTGCATACGTCCCTATATTGTAGTGAACTTATGGCCTGTTGATTTTGGTGAATATCGGTTAAGGGAAAGGGGTAGTTTACTGGCATCATTTTATGTTGTAACAAGAAAACTTTTTTCATGACGAACGATAACTGCCGTAAATTCAAATAGAATCGAATAATTTTTTGCATACTGCCCTCAATTTAGAAGACTCAAGACCTGTTAATTTTGGTGAAGATCAGTTAAGAGAAAGGGGTAGTTTACCAGCAACGTTTTATGTTTTAACAAGGGTAAAGTACTTAATTTTGATAAATAGAGTATCCTGAAAAGCAGATCATAATAATCCACTGTAGAAACGTAGATGAAATATCTATAAATAATGAGGTGGGGGTAATTTTCTATAAATGAAATTGTTTGTTGAAAGCGGAGGGGATAATTTTTATTTATATGTTGTGTACTACGTTATCGGCAACAAAGAAGTAGTTTGTTGTTGAAATTCCTTCCCGGGCTGTTTGGCGTTGTTCAATTTTTTCTACAAAACCAAACGTTTCTGCAGTACTATCGACTGTCATCATCAGTGAAAATCGAGTGCGCTACGTGAGGTGGTTTACGATAGTGACCACAGTACTGTGGTTAAGGCTGAAGAAAGAAGTAGTTTCTATGAAAATATTTCATTTCGAAAATGATTTTAAACATAAATCTTAGAATATGGAAGTAATGTATGGTTCTCCATACCGATATTTTCTATGACGAACGATAACTGCCATAAATTCAATCAGAATAAAATAATGTTTTGCATACCTTCCTGAGCTATAGAGAACTCAATGTCTGTTGATTTTGGTGAAGATCGGTTAAGAGAAAAGGGTAGTTTACCGGCCACATTTTATGTTTTAACAAGAGTAATTGTTCCTATGACGAACGGAAACTGCCGCACATTCAAACAGAATCAAATAATTTTGGGCATACCTTCCTCAATTGTAGATAGCTCAAGGTCTGTTGATTTTGGTCCAGATCGGTTAAGGGAAAGGGGTAGTTTACCTGCAACATTTTATGTTGTAACAAGAGAACGTTTTTCATGAAGAAGCATAACTGCCGTAAATTCAAACAGAATCAAATAATTTTTTACATATGTGCATGAGTTGTAGAAACTCAAGGCCTTTTGATTTTGGTGAAGATCGGTTACCGAGAAAGGGCAGTTTACCAGAAACATTTTTTGTTGTAACAAGAGTAAAGTACTTAATTTTGATAAATAAAGTATCCTGATAAGAAGAGTTTAATAATCGACTGTAGAAACGTAGATGAAATATCTATAAATGACGAGGCTAGTTGAACGGGGTGGGGGTAATTTTCTATAATTGAAAATTATAGTTGAAGGTGGAGGGTATAATTTTTATATGTGTACTACATTATCGGCAACAAATCAGTAATTTGTTGTTAAAATTCCTTCCCGGGCTGTTTGGCCGTAGTCCAATGTTTTCTGGAAAACCAGACGTTTCGGCAGTGCCGTCGACTGCCATCATCAGTGAAAAACGAGTGCGATAACATGTGGTGGTATACGTTAGTGACCACAGTACTATGGTTAAGGCTGAAGTGGAAAGAAGTACTTTCTTTGGAAACATTTAATTTCGTAAATGATTTTAAAAATAAATCTTAGAACATGGAAGTCAATCCAATTCAATTAATAAAGTACTAGGTGTAAATATGTATCGTTAAAATACAGTTACATGTTACTTTTGTAATACAATTTTAGTTTCCTTTATAATCATTGTTCAGCTCAAAAAATATGTTAAATACTATGCAAGTCCTCTGATTGTTTTTCCAATAAGTGTATTGTGTTGTAGTTTTAAGAAAAATTATGTATTCCGTTTGTTTTTGTTAATAATAATAATAATATCAATAATTTTTAAGAGAGGGAAATTACTTTATGCATCGTCAGAGGAAAACGTCTTTCATTCAAGCATTCGTATCCATCCTAGAACCACTTAGCGTATTACTTCAGGACATGGAACCTATTGTGCTCTTATCAGGCTCCTTCTAATTGTCTCTTATCTTCTACTACACATTAATAATAATAATAATAATAATGATGATTTTCTTTTTACTAGAGGGAAAAAATGCTTTATACACCGTCAAGAAGACCGTGATTGCCTTGATGTGTGTGGGACTCTCACCCACTAAAAAACACACTTCTAATTTAAGCATTCATATTTATCCTGGAACCACTTAGCATAAATAATAATAATAATATTTTTTTTTACGAGGGATACTGTGAAAACTAATGTTCGCCGCAGGATGGTCCACACTCCTACGGTGTGTGGGACTCGCCCCCACCAAAACCACAAACCCACGGCATCCACCCACCCCCACCCTTGGCATGGATCCACCTCGGGACTCAGCTTTCGCAATACTTCAAGGTGGAGCCATAATAATAATAATAATAACTGAAGATATGATTTTGGCTAAAGCACATCCTATGTATAGTCAAATAAACTTTTAGGGAACACACAGAATTATATTGATTTTCTTTCAAAACACCATGAACTGTATAATGACTACAGTTTTACAGTGGCGTACCCACAGGTGTATTTAGGGGGGGGGAACGGGACTGGACCCCTTCAGAGGGTCGAAAAAAGTTGATGAATTTTGTTATTCTCTAAATTTTTAGGCTATTTTATTTTTTCAGCTGTGTGCGCTAATATAGTTGTAACTCTTTTTTAAATATACAAACAGGTTTATTACATACCATTTGTTATGTGTACCTTTGAAATATGAAATATAAAACGATTAATCCAGTTAATAAGTAGTTTGTAAACGACATTTTATTAGAACATATTTTTGTGGTGTTAATACCGTTTACATTAGGTAATGGGACTGATTTCAGGATGTTATCACATGTTTTTCAACCACTTAAAAGTTAATAATGTTGATTAGTCTTAACTTGTTTTTTTTTTATGTATAAAACCAACTCGACCCCGAACCCCTCCCCCAAGACCAAATTATATTTTTTACGCGTTTAACATAATACTAAATACTACGTACGTACGAGTAAAGCAAATGTTGTAGTGCCTTAAAATAAAAAATTTCTTTAACTGTTCATTGAGCTTAAGAAGGTTAAAAAGAGATGCGGACGTAAAAAATTCGCAAAAACATTATTTGTGAAAAATTTGCAAAAAAACAATTATGGGATCCAAATAATGTAAAACGCGTTTTTACTTCCATGTCACATAAGGAAATGGAAGTATGGTGATGGCAAAAAAAATCGTGGTCGAGATTATTGCAGATTCTGATTGTACTACCCTCAAAACATGAAAAAAAGTCATTTTTCGAAAAGTGTCTGTCTGTCTGTCTGTCTGTCCATGTCTATAGATTTTTTTTCTATGGCAAACGATAACAGCCGCAAATTCAAACAGAATCAAATAATGTTTCGCAAGCAGCCCTGAATTGTAGAGTTCTCAAGGTCTATTGTTTTTGGTGAAAATCGGTTATGGAGAAGGGGTAGTTTACCTGCAACGTTTTATGTTTTAACATGGGTAATTTTTCATATGACGAAAGATAACTGCCGTAAATTCATTCAGAATCAAATAATGTTTTGCATACCTTCCTGAGTTATAGAGACCTCAATGTCTGTTGATTTTGGTGAAGATCGGTTAAGGGAAAGGGGTAGTTTACCAGCAACATTTTATGTTTTAAATTTGTTGTTTTATGTCAAACGATAACAGCCGCAAATTCAAACAGAATCAAATAATTTTTTGCATACAGTCCTGATTTGTACAGTACTCAAGACCTGTTGTTTTTGGTGAAGATCGGTTAAGGGAAATGGGTAGTTTACCGCCAACGTTTTTTTTAATCAAGGGTAATTTTTTTCTGTGGCATACGATAACAACCGCAAATTCAAACAGAATCAAATAATGTTTTGCATACAGCCCTAAATTGTAGAGTTCTCAAGATCTATTGTTTTTGGTGAAGATCAGTTATGGAGAAGGGGTAGTTTACCTGCAACGTTTTATGTTTTAACATGGGTAATTTTTCTTATGACGAATGATAACTGCCGTAAATTCATTCAGAATCAAATAATGTTTTGCATACCTTCCTGATTTATAGAGAACTCAATGTTTGTTGATTTTGGTGAAGATCGGTTAAGGGAAAGGGGTAGTTTACCAGCAACATTTTATGTTTTAACAACGGTAATTTTTACTTCCATGTTCCATAAGGAAATGGAAGTATGGTGATGGCAAAAAAAATCGTGGTCGAGATTATTGCAGATTCTGATTGTACTACCCTCAAAACTTGAAAAAAAGTCATTTTTCGAAAAGTGTCTGTATGTGTGTCTGTAGATTTTTTTTATGGCATACGATAACAGCCGCAAATTCAAACAGAATCAAATAATTTTTTGCATACAGACCTGATTTGTAGAGTTCTCAAGATCTATTGTTTTTGGTGAAGATGGGTTCAGGGAAAGGGGTAGTTTACCTGCAACGTTTTATATTTTAACAAGGGTATTTTCTATGGCAAACGATAACAGCCGCAATTTCAAACAGAATCAAATAATGTTTTGCATAACTTCGTGAGCTATAGAGTACTCAGTGTCTGTTGATTTTGGTGAAGATCAGTTAAGAGAAAGGGGTAGTTTACCTGCTACATTTTATGTTTTAACAAGAGTAATTGTTTCTATGACGAACGATAACTGCCGCACATTCAAACAGAATCAAATAATGTTTTTGCATACATCCCTAAGTTGTAGAGTACTCAAGAGTTGTTGATTTTGGTGAAGATCGGTTAAGGGAAAGGGTTAGTTTACCTGCAACATTTTATGTTGTAGCAAGAGAATTGTTTTCATGACGAACGATAACTGCCGTAAATTCAAACAGAATCAAATATTTTTTTACATATATGCCTGAGTTGTAGAATACTCAAGACCTATTGATTTTGGTGAAGTTCGGTGACGGGAAAAGTGCAGTTTACCAGAAACATTTTTTATTGTAACAAGAGTAAAGTACTTAATTTTGATAAATAAAGTGTCCTGATAAGAAGATCTTAATAATCCACTGTAGAAACGTAGATGAAATGTCTATAAATGAAGAGGCTAGTTGAAGGCGATGGGGGTAATTTTCTAGAAATGAAAATTATAGTTGAAGGCGGAGGGGATAATTTGTATATGTGTACTACGTTATCGGCAACAAAGTAGTAGTTTGTTGTTAAAATTCCTTCCCGGGATGTTTTTGGCCGTAGTCCAATGTTTTCTGCAAAACCAGACATTTCGGCAGTGCCGTCAAATGGCATCATCAGTGAAAATCGAGTGCGATAACGTGTGGTGGTATACGTTAGTGACCACAGTACTGTGGTTAAGGCTGAAGCAATAAGTGGAAAGAAGTATTTTCTATGGAAACATTACACTTCGTAAATGATTTTAAATATAAATCTTAGAACATGGAAGTCACGTATGGTTCTCCATACCGATATACAATATTATTTTTATGCAAATTTATAATTGCATAAATTAATTAATTGTTTAATAATATGAATTTTATTATATTTATGAAAGTGATGCATGTACGAACTTTATCGTATATCTCTGCTTTCTTTGGCCCCGCTGTTGGACGCCATATACAATGTTATTTTATGCAAATCTATTGCATAAATTAATTGAATTGTTAATTAATTTCTCTTGATTACAGTTATCTACTACGATATGCTTTCTCGTGCCACGCGTTGGGCACCATATGCAATGTTATTTTATGCAGGATTAATTACATGCATAAATTAATTTCTTTATGATTAATATAATAAATTATGTCTGTTACTCACTCAATTAATTTCGATTCGAACTACACATGGGCGTGTCTTTACAATGTTATATTTTGCATTAATTAATTGACATATAAATCCGTATAATAAACTATCATTTATTTACTTTAGTTACTAGTGTCCCATATTTAGGAGCTTTCTATAACTGTGTCTTTGTATTACTGCTAGTGCTTACTGCTCCATGTTGGGCATGCCATATACAATGATACGTTTGTATATCATTAATTTTAAATACGCCCCGCGTTCAGGAGCACCATATGTAAACATGTGTTTTGGTCATACGTATGATATTTCCATTTGCCACACGTTGGTTGTGTCATATGTAAATGTGTTAATATGTAAATATGTCTATGCATAAATTAATTATCTTTTGTAATCTTGGATACAGTTATTGACTAATTGTGCAATTAGAAATGTAAGTGTGATTTTACATACCTTTATCGTTTGTCTTTTACTTCATCACGCCCTTTGATTTGAGCGCCAATTATACTGATATGATTGCATAGTTTAATTATTCGTTAATTAATTAAACTTGAATTAACTAGGTCAACAATAATAATATGACTCGGACACCATAAATATTTGTGAACAATAATAATTTATATAATTATATATTTAAATTTTATATACTCAAAATCACTTTCAAATTCTGAAAATAAAGTTAGTGTTACTACACAATACCTTAAGATACATTATGTTGCTATATCGTCTGTTACATCTCTAATATCTCATCTACTAATCGATAAGTATTTAATTAAACACTCTACAAATTGCAATATACTCTACTTTATGGATTCATATTCTCATTCGGTTTTACTCAAAGAAATTAAATAAATGTTTAGTCAACTCAGTGGCGTTCTTTGTGAGTGACAGGGCAGTGGCTACCTAATCTAATAATACATAAATAGTAATGGTTTACTTGGCGTATGTATCCAATTCAACGGCGACTACCTACGAAGTTCTCCATTCTCCGGCGAGTTCCTGGTTGTTGATAGCGGGATTAATCCTCTCCACATCGTTTTGAATTGACACTCTCCACCTTCACTTCACTTTACACTCCGTCGACGACACTATTTTGTTCCGCATTCGTTTCGGATACGTTCATTAACGGAAATTATTAACTGCGGTCATTCGAATTATGCTTCATTGTCTTATGACACTTTCGCGTGCGGGATTTCCCTTACTCTCGGTACACGTATGTCAATAGTTCATGCTGTGTTCAATTAGCACGTTCGTTCCACTTATGATTCATTTTATTATGAGAATTTAAGTGTTTATTTGGTACAATGGTAAATTAATTCGTGACGTGATTTCACCATATTTGTTTCATGTCACCTACGTCACGGTATAGTGATATATTATTAATATTTTATCACACACATTCGATTCGTAAGATTGAATGTATAACAAAGTCTGATTGAAGTTAATTCCACATTGTTTTAATAATCGAATCCCACGATCTAACGAATTCTCTTAATACACGAGTAAGTTCTACAGTTAATTTACTACTTCTTCACTCCACTACCTTATTTCGGCGTACTAACAGTCTTACATGATTTCCGACTCACTCCCGAATAATCGAACTGTATACCATCATTGTATGAATAAAATTTTACAACTGTCCTTCTGAAAGACTCTGACTGACAATAAACTCTTAAGCTGTCCGAATTGAAAACTGAAATAAACTGTCGAAACTGGAAATAAAAACTGCGCGTATAAAATTGACTGAACTGAAAATTAAAATAAAACTGAGCGTTGTTCTCTGCGAACACCTATTTTTATGTCTTCAGTATCTCGACCCTCTCCACAGCTCGTATACTCTTCCTACCATCTCCGTCCTTATTGGCTTTTCGTTTCCGATTCTGCGAAGACTCCTCCTAGATACTCGAGCTGGCCCCCTTGGCTACTTCCTCATTCGTTCTTCACCATCGTTTCCATGGTGATGTCTTCTTAACACCCGCCTTTACCGAACTCCTTGTTCCTGGTAGGTCAATCTAGACCCCTCTCTAAAAGTCTTGCTGTTTGCTCCTCCTCCACCGTATGGCGACGGATCTAATTACACGGCTGTCTGTCATCCGATTATTTTACGTTTCCTTTTGGTCCTTCCCAAGCAACTTCCGTCCAGCACATGTGTGTCTCATAACTCGGGTGTGTCGAATCGTCGTATTGTCCTCGACATCCTTCGTTACGTTCACACGCTGATGGTGGTACTCTTCCAGGAATGAACATCTGCTCTGCAGTTCTCCTACATGCCCTAAACTTTTTGCTGGTAAACAAGTTACCCGCTGTGTCGCTATGCGTGGTCTATTGTTCCTAATAGCGTCCGTTCGTATACTGCCTTTGTGGAATATGTCTCATCCATGTGCAGTCGCTAACTCCCACGTGTGGATTGACAAATACTTGGTCGCCTTCGTATACGTTTTCTCAGTAATTGTTACGAGAAGACGTAGTCTTTTGTCTCTTTGTTGTTGCAGCTTTACGCCCATGCCGTTCACTCACGTCAAACATCTGCTGTGGCTGAGGCATTGTCTTTCTTAACGGAGCCTCTTTCGTAGCTAATGTGGCGCATGTGTTATTGTCTAACGGCGGCCGGTTGGCTATAACATGCATCACTTTTGACAGTTGACGCCCGCTACTGTGCCATTTACCCAAAAAAAATTCTTTACAATAATTGCTTTACTGATATTTTACTTCCATGTTCCATAAGGAAATGGAAGTATGGTGATGGCAAAACAAATTGTGTTCAAGATTATTGCAGATTCTGATTGTACTACCCTCAAAACATGAAAAAATTCAGTTTTCGAAAAGTGTCTGTGCGTGTGTCTGCCTGTGTGTCAGTCTGTGTGTCTATCTGTCTATAGATTTTTTTCTATGGCAAACGATAACAGGCGCAAATTCAATCAGAATCAAATAATGTTTTGCATGAAACTCTGAATAGTAGAGTTCTCAAGACCTATTGTTTTTGGTGAAGATCGGTTAAGGGAAAGGGGTAGATTACCAGCAACGTTTTTTGTTTTAACAAGGGTATTTTATATGGCAAACGATAACAGCCGAAAATTCAAACAGAATCAAATAATGTTTTGCATACAGCCCTAAATTATAGAGTTCTCAAGACCTGTTGTTTTTGTTGAAGATCAGTTTATGGAAAGGGGTAGTATACCTGCAACGTTTCATGTTTTAACATGGGTAATTTTTTTTTGACGAATGATAACTGCCGTAAATTCAATCAGAATAAAATTATGTTTTACATACCTTCCTGAGCTATAGAGAACTCAATGTCTGTTGATTTTGGTGAAGATCGGTTAAGAGAAAGGGGTAGTTTACCAGCCACATTTTATGTTTTAACAAGAGTAATTGTTTCTATGACGAACGATACCAGCCGCACATTTCAACAGAATCAAATAATTTTGTGCATACCTTCCTCAATCATAGATAGCTGAAGGTGTGTTGATTTTGTTGAAGATCGGTTAAGGGAAAGGGGTAGATTACCTGCAACATTTTATATTGTAACAAGAGAACGTTTTCCATGAAGAACCATAACTGCCGTAAATTCAAACAGAATCAAATAATTTTTTACATATGTGCCTGAGTTGTAGAGTACTCATGGATTATCAATTTTGGTGCAGATCGGTTAAGGGAAAGCGGTAGTTTACCTACCACTTTTAATGTTTTTACCAGAGTAATTGTTTCTATGACTAACGATAACTGCCGCACATTCAAACAGAATCAAATAATGTTTTGCATGCATCCCTGAATTGTAGAGTACTCAAGATCTTTTTATTTTGGTGAAGATCGGTTAAGAAAAATGTGTAGTTTACCTGCAACGTTTTATGTGATAATAAGGGTAATTTTTTCTATGACCAACGATAACTGCCGTAAATTCAAACATAATCAAATAAGTTTTTGCAAACCTCCCTAAATTGTAGAGTACTCAAGGTTTGTTGATTTTGGTGAAGATCGGTTAAGGGACAGAGGTAGTTTACCTGCAACGTTTTATGTTTTAGCAAGGGTAATTTTTTCTATGACGAACGATAACAGCCGTAAATTCAAAGATAATCAAATAATTTTTTTGCATACGTTCCTGAGTTTTAAAGAGCTGAAGGTCTGTTGATTTTGGTAAAGATCGGTTAAGGGAAAGGGGCAGTTTACCTGCCACCTTTAATGTTTTAACAAGAGTAATTGTTTCTATGACGAACGATAACTGCTGCACATTCAAACAGAATCAAATAATGTTTTGCATGCATCCCTGAATTGTAGAGGACTCAAGACCTATTGATTTCGGTGAAGACCAGTTAAGAGAAAGGGGTAGTTTACGGGCAACGTTTTATGTGATAACAAGGTTAATTTTTTCTATGACGAACGATAACTGCCGTAAATTCAAACATAATCAAATACGTTTTTCCATATATCCCTAAATTGTAGAGAACTCAAGGCCTTTTGTTTTTGGTGAAGATCGGTTAGGGGAAAGGGGTAGTTTACCTGCAACATTTTATGTTGTAACAAGAGAAATTTTTTCATGACGAACAATAACTGCCGTAAATTCAAACTGAATCGAATAATTTTTTGCATACAGCCCTCAATTGTAGAGGACTCGAGGCTTATTGATTTTGGTGAAGATCAGTTAAGAGAAAGGGGTAGTTTACCAGCAACGTTTTATGTTTTAACAAGGGTAAAGAACTTAATTTTGATAAACAAAGTATTCTGAAAAGCAGATCATAATAATCCACTGTAAAAACGTAGATGAAATATCTATAAATGAAGAGGTGGGGGTAATTTTCTATAAATGAAATTGATTGTTGAAGGGTGAGGGGATAATTTTTATTTATATGTCGTGTACTACGTTATCGGCAACAAAGAAGTAGTTTGTTGTTAAAATTCCTTCCCAGGCTGTTTGGCGTTGTCCAATTTTTTTCTACAAAACCAAACGTTTCCGCAGTACTATCGACTGTCATCAACAGTGAAAATAACGTGAGGTGGTATACTCAGAGTGTATTAGATCAACTGAGAAAGAGGATTAAGCAAGTGTGAAAGTTTGCCATGCATAATACTGAAATAAGTAAAAATAAAAATAAAACTCATTATGACAAAAAGACTAAATTGGTAAAACATAAAGTAGGTGATTATGTATTTTTACACAACCCAAACCCAAGAGGGGTCCATGTAGGAAGTTTGGAAAGAATTGGAGTGGTCCTTTAAAAATCTTACCACAGACTGATAGAAGTGCAATCAGTGAAACAGCTGTTGATAAAGCTGACATTGAACTTAGTGATAACAACTCTGATGATACCAACTGACTCCTGGGAGGGGGGGGGCCTATACGAATAGCTGAAGAGGAATTTGAGACTGTAGAAGAGAATGTCTATAATGATGACAATTTTGGCAGTACCTCTACAGACGAAATAATCCTTGACACCAGAGACCCTGAGTAGACACCTGAAGGATGTAGACCTATTGACCCTCCTCCTCAAGAGATGCATTCCTATAACCTAAGACCTAGACCTTGAACGCAAAGCAGTAGGAGTAATTAAATATTTTCCTATTTTAGATAGCATCATCATGATGTTACTATTGATCGTAGGTTACAGCAATACAATCATAAACTGTACTTATTCCTATCAGTTCACTGTCCAGACATGTGATCTTAATAAAGGCCTTGTCTTTATTAAAGAGAGATATATTATCCTTTCCACCAATACTTGGACTCTAGTAGTTTCTGTAGCCACTGAAGATTATGATGAAGTCTTATTCAATGTAGAATCTCTTTTTACTTACCTTGATTCACAAAAAGAACGATTCTGACATTAGTGATTTAATTCCATTTCATGAAATATCAAGACTTAGAGTTACACTTCAGTCAACCTGTAATGAAGTATATAATCTAAAACTGCTTTTACCAATGTCTAGACCCACCAGGGGTGTAATAAATGGAATTGGTACAGTGCTTAAATTTCTTTTTGGCACCATGGACGATGGTGATTTTCAGCCTATTAATAGTAAGATAAGTAGTCTCGATTCTCAGTCTGAAACCTTAGTTCATGTAGAACAATAACAACTCACGTATATAAGAAAACTGACGATGAGGTTGATGGTAACTTAAAAGCAATCAAAATTATAGCTAATGCACTGAAAAATACTCTTCTTGAAATAAAAAGTACTAACTTCTCTATTTAGAATGAGTTGTTTCAATTAAAAAGAACGTATTTCTTCTTTATTGCGAGAAATTTAATTGACTTTAAGTTTAGTAGACAAACAGTTAGTGAAATTACAAAAACCACTTGATGTTACTACAATTGGTCACTTAAGTTCTATGTTATGGTTAATAAAACCAGCTAAACTAAGTAAAATTGTAAAAGAAATTGTAACTCAGTTACCTAGTGGTTTATCATTGTTAAAAAATACTGAGTTAAAGTATACAGTTATTATAAGATCGTAAAAGTACATGCCATGTCTGTTCACAACACAATAATATTGATTATCAAATTCCCGTTTAAGTCTGCTAACAAATATTTTGAATTATTTAACATAAAACCTTTACCACATTATGATAGTGACATAGCACAGTTTGTAGTTGTCCATGGAGAGACAAGTCATTCACTGATGGGTCGAAGATGGAGAGCGGAGTGAGTGTAGTGGGTTTGTTGTAGAGGGTGCCTCTGTTCAACGTCTGTCAAGAGTGGGGAGGCTGTTCCACTACAAAACCAGCAGCGATGAGGGTTGAAGAAGCTTTTTAAAAGTGAAAACCGGTCAGGTTATAAGGTAAAACTTTTACGTTTTTACCCATAAAAAGTTTTGTGTTCCGAGTCGTAGTGAAATAATTATATTTAGTTAAGGAATGGACGCGTCATGGACAACGAAATCCAAGAATAAAATGTTGATTCACTCACACCCTCCTACACAACAACTGGATGTATTTGATAATATTAAACTTCCTGATATACCTTTACCTTCGTTCTCCGGAAAATATGAAGACTGGACTGATTTTCACGATGTCTTTGAATCTATGATACACAATTCTACCAAATTACCAAAAATACAAAAATTCTATTACTTACGCTCTTGTCTTTCTGGTGAAGCTTTAAGAGCCATTAAAGAATTAAAGGTTACCGCGGACAATTGTGACATAGCTTGGACAACTCTTAAACGACGATTCAAGAATAATAGACTCTGTATTAAGGCCCACGTACAGGGTATTTTAAACTTCAAACGTCTTGACAAACCGCTTGCGTTGAAACTGAAACATTTATACGATACTGTCTCGAACCATTTAACTGCGTTAAATAATTTAGGCGAACCAACAGATCAATGGGGTACAGTTCTAGTGTTTTTAATTATAGAAAAATTGGATTCTAAAAACAAGGGACTGCTGGGAATCTTACCATGCAAAACATGTTAGTGATGAGTACGAATAATTAATGTCGGTAGCAAGACTAGTGGTTCACAGATCCCTAATAATCACTCCAAACCATATTCATTCAAAATGTTAATGCAGTTTATTTATGAACAGTGCATGATACAAGAAGTCAGAGAAGAAAGCTACTCTACAGATATAAAAGTTCGCCCAAAGGAAAACAAACACAAATTTCAACATGCTTCTCCAGTAAACAAACCTTCATTCCATACAGTTAGCATATCTAAACCTGCTTGTGCTATTTGTAAAGAAGGCCATACCACGTTTACCTGCAAACAGTTGTTGAGTCTTAACTTATCTCAACGACTCGACAAAATAAGAAAACTGAATCTTTGTATAAATTGTTTAAGAGTAGGACACAAAACCATACAATGCAAAAGTCCGCATAATTGCAAACACTGTGAAGGATGTCATCATACTGTACTTCATAATGACGGACAAAAGGAAAAGGTTAACCCTTCAAATCACAACCATACCATTTCTGCATGTTCAAGCATCAGCGGTGAAGTACTTCTTGCCACTGCTATTATTCTTATTTTTGATAATCAAGGTGACGCCTATCCTTGCCATGCATCGTTAGACAGTGGTAGTCAGTCTAATATTATAAGTCAATCACTTATATCTTCTTTAGGCCTTAAAACCTCCAAAACAAATGTGTCAGTCAACTGTATTAGAAATACAGGCGTTTCGACCAATTCATTTGTACGCACTAAAGTCAAGTCAAGATTCGGTAATTATGAAGAAGAAATTGACTTTCTGGTTCTAGGAAAAATCACTAATGATCTACCAACCTCTTCAAATATCCCGACTTTAAGCATCCCTGACGGAGTGAATCTTGCTGATGATCACTTTTACAAATCGAAGGGAATTGACGTCTTACTTGGTGCAAGTGTCTTTTACAATACTTTACGAAAAGGCCGCATTAAACTTGGAGATAACCTACCTGTTATACAGAATACAGCCTTTGGTTGGATTGTTAGTGGCAGGCTAGCATCTGATGAGTCGACAAATAAACTTTATTCAACTCTGGACACGGTGTGTTTTACCTCCGTATCAGCAAATCTAGAAAATCTTATCTCATCCTTTTGGAAGATAGAAGAAATTCCAAATAAGCAAAAAAAATCCTATGAAGAGGAAGCATGTGAAAATCACTATGAGGCGAATATAAAATGTCAGCCAGATGGCAGATATGTAGTTAAACTTCCGTTTTCGACTGATCCAATAGCTTCTCTCGGTGAGTCAAATGATCAAACCTTCAGGCGTTTTCTAGCCTTGGAACGTAAACTCAACAGAAATCCTGAACTCAAGGAGAATTATACTTTATTTCTAAACAAGTACCTAGAGAACGAGGCAATGGAGAAGATTTCTGAGAAAGCCGAACCTGATAACGTATACTGTTTGCCTCATCATCCTGTCCTGAAAGAGTCAAGCTCTACAACCAAACTACGTGTGGTTTTCGACGCCTCATCGAAGACTTCTACAAATAAGTCACTCAACGATGTTCTCATGGTTGGTCCTACAATACAACATGATTTAATCTCAATTTTGTTGTCATTTCGTACTTATATGTATGTTTTCACTGCAGATATCAAACAAATTTAACGTAAGGTGTTACTAGATGAAACTCAACGAAACTATCAACGAATTCTTTGGAGTGATAACACAACTGATCCAATTTCTACATATCGACTCAAGATGGTCACTTACGGTATCGCTTCAGCTCCATTCCATCCAAGAAAATAGTGATATTACAGTTAAACTATTATGTTCCAAGTCTCGAGTTGCACCACTTAAGCAACTGACTTTGCCCAGAGTAGAATTATGTGCAGTACTTCTGTTGTCTCAGCTATTAAACAAAACTTTGAGTTCCTTGGAAAGGATACAAATTAGGAGCATCACTCTGTGGACTGACTCAACCATAGTGTTGCATTCGTTAAATTCATCTCCCAAAACTTGGCAGACCTTTGTAGTGAACAGAGTTTCACAGATCCATGAACTAACAAACAACTGTACTTGGAAGCATGTCACATCTCAAGATAACCCAGCTGATTTAATATCAAGAAGTACGTCTCATCAAACGCTCATAAAAAATAAGCTATTGTGGCACGGACCTCAGTTGCTGATAAGCACAGAATGCAATTGGCCCAAGACAATTCTAACTATTCCTGTTTATTCAGAATTTGAAGAAAGAAAAAAGAAAATTAACATACATTGCACTAATTCTTCATCATTTGAGTTGATTGAGAAATTTTCATCTTGGACGAAAATTCTAAGAATTACTGCTTTATGCCAACGTTCTATTAAGAACTGTAAAAATCATTCAAACCCAACTATAGGACATCTCACACTGAAGGACTTGCACAATGCAGAATTAGTATGGATAAAATCAGCCCAACTTAACATTCTCTGACGACATAGAGAAAAACAAGACTGTAAGCACTAACATAAAATCACTTGCACCATATGTAGATGAGATAGTCATTCTTCGTGTTGGTGGTAGATTAAAACATGCTTTAATATCTTCAGATTACAAAAACCCAATTCTGCTCCCACCTGATCATCAAATTACAAAATTGATATTTCAAGAAACTCATATTACCACACTTCATACGGGTCCTCAAGCACTTCTTGCAGCAGTAAGGACGATATATTGGCCTATTAATGGAAAGGTGTTAGCTCGATCCATCGTAAGAAAATGCTTTAAATGAAATAGGTCAATGCCAAGAGCAGCTAAACATTTAATGGGCGACCTACCTGCTTGCCAAGTTCAACCTTGTCGTCCTTTTGAAAATTGTGGTGTCGATTTCTGCAGCCCTTTACAACGAAAATCTCATCCTGTAAAGGCATATGTAGGGCTCTTCATTTTCATGTCTACCAAGGCTATTCATCTCAAATTGGTACCAGATTTAACAACAACAAAATTCCTAGAGGCTCTTGATAGAATGATGGCATGACACGGGAAGATCAAAAACATCTACTCGGATAATGGCACTAACTTTGTTGGAGCGAAGAATGAATTCATCGAACTTTGTCAGCTATTCAGGACTGAAAACCATCAATATCAACTCCAGTCATTTTGAGCGTCTGCATCTATAAACTGGCATTTCATTCCACCTCACTCGTCACACTTTGGTGGTTTGTGGGAAGCAGGAGTTAAATCAGTTAAAGGTCATCTTAAACAAGTACTGGGAACACGTATTCTGTCTTATGACGAATTAGAATCATTACTTATTAAGATTGAAGCTTGCATAAATTCTCAACCTTTGACACCTTTATCCAATGATCCTAATGACTTATACCCTTTAACGCCCGTTCATTTTTCTTATAGGTGAAACCTTATCATCTTTCCCTGTACCTGACTTGACACAATTAAACATGAATAGATTAGATTACTGGCAACATGTTCAACAATTGTATCAGAATTTTTGGAAACGCTGGTCAAATGAATACTTATCTACATTACAACAGAGAAATAAATGGACCAAGGATTTTCCCCCTCCCCAACCAGGCTCACTCATGGTCATTCGAGAAGATTTTAGACCACCACTACACTGGGAAATTGGCGGTGTCATTGAACTTCACATTGGGTTGGATGGAAAAGCTTGTGTTGCTACTATCCGAACTTCTTGAGGTTTGACTAAACGAGCTCTCGTCAAGCTTTGTCCTCTTCCAGATGATTGAAGTCTGTCCCTTCAACGGGGGCGGCATGTTCAACGTCTAATGTCAAGAATGGGGAGACTGTCCCACTACAAAACCAGCAACGGTGAAGGTGGGGAGTCTGGAGACGGGCAGTGCCGATTCTGTGCAACAGCAGTAAGCAGTAAACTACATTATGTAAACTTCTTAAACTTGTATTATCAAGCTGTTAAACTAACTATATGTAAACTTTTCAACAAGTAAACTCCATAAACAATATTTGTACTGTAAACGATATAGTGGTCTTATAGTCAAATTTTTGCGTGAATCTTATTGAACCTGCCTTTTAAACTACAAACATTGTTACACAACGATTATATCACGTCAGGGTCATCAATGATCTTCATAACCAGTTGTAGTTTCTCAAATCATTCGCTGTGGCAAGTTGTTGTTACCTATCTGGAACACTGCTCAACCGAGGGACAAGCAAGACTGGAATTGCTACTACCTAGATTACCACTGGGTTCAGAACAACGTGTCATGAAAATTATACAGATGGCATTAGACAGGAATATGCCTCACATTGCAAACGGTATTTGTAAGACGCAAGGTATGAGGTGTTTACATAACTTTCGAATTGGCCAAGCTTTGAACTGGGCACTGCAGTCACATGACACTGGTTTCACCACTTATTTAGCTGACAAGATATTGCAGCGTTATGCTACTGAAGGGGTGTTTCACTCACACGACCTACTCAACAATCTGGTGCCATGCATGCTTCTTAGTGATTGACTCACATTCCCAGGGAAGTATTGTGAATTTCATCGTCTGTATCAATCAGAGAAGGCGCCGAATTGGTATGGTCTGCTTGAGGTAGTTAAAAAGTTTAGCGATTTTTCACAGTTAAAATGAGTGCTGAAGATGAGCAACGTAATTATCCAACAACGATAATTCCAGACGCAACATGTACTCGTGCAAGATTAACGGCACAATGGGCAGGAATAGACAAGATCGGCGTTCATGCTTTCATCAAACCAGACAAAGATGTAGCAAGTGAATTAGCACCATGTGATGCTAATGTACATCATTTACGCAGTGCTTCGATTTTATTTGTTCCTGTAATCAGAAAATTGGTGAATTAATCCAATGGTACATTCTTAGCTGGACAAAAAATAACACCTCTTGCAGGACCAAGGCAGGAAACACTGAAACTGAGTCGACAGTACAGATCGATAGTACGCGCTTGTATTGAAAATCTACAAGACATAATTAAGAACTCAGTGAATGAACAGTACCAACAATACATAGCCATATTTTACAATATTGAATTTATCTGGCATTTGTGTGAAATTATGTACGTCGATATTGTCTTAGGCGACACAGTTCTACCACAGTTAGTTGAGTGGATTCTATTTCACTTTCCCGAAGGTGAACAGGCAGCTGCAGAAATACTGAGTGGTCCTTTAGAAATTGGAGCAGAAGTACGGTTTTCATTTTATTGGGACACTGTTATAAAACTTGTCCTACAAGGGAACATTGATCCAGTGCGTGCATTACTCAGATTGCATTCTGATGCCAACACCGAACCCTTTCTAATTTCTGACACTCTTCTGAGAAGTATGCCTGTATACAGTGTGTATGGAGGCTTGTCTGTTGCAGAATTTGCAAACAGATGGAGGATTTGGCAAATCCTGGAGGAATGGCCTCACACTCCTGGATGCTGCCCAAGGCGGGAAGTGTATACACCACTGAACTGTACGTGAACTACAGGAGAATATGCAATGTTTATAGGAGAAGATGAAAAGCTCATCAGTACTGTCAGCGAGAAATTCTGCATAATTACACATCACCGACATTTTACCTAGGTCGTAAAGGTGAATTATGGGTATATAGCTTCCATAAGGCCATTCTAGCTACATGACAATATAATTATCCCAACGAAATTTCTCAAACAACTACACAAACTCTGAAAGTATAATACTGAAAATTGTTATATATTTTTAAAATAGTTCATGATATTTCCACACTCCAGTGGCAAGACTTCAATAAAAATTCCCAACCATATTGTTGTTCCAGCCATAACAGATATCTTATCCACCATTGAGCGATCATTATTTAAAAAACAAACTACGGATTCATCAAACAATGCTATTTCTGACCTTGAACAAATTCTAAATGAGGACACAGCAAAAGCAGATGTTATCACAATCAAGGAACTACAGAGGAAGTTAATGGAGATAAGGCAAACCAAAGCGGAAAACAGTAGCTTGTTTCTGACCCACCTCACTGTAATACCTATCGTTATACTTATTACCAGCTCTCTCACAATCATCTTTGTTCTCAAATACATATATCCCTACCGTACCTGGCAAAATACCCAGTCTGATGAGGATGCAGATCATGAGCCTGTTCAACCTATGCCAACAGCATTACATCTATACAACCTGTATAGATGTACTTAGAGGTTTCTCCGGCAACAACTCTTCAGACTGTAAGGGCACTTGAGTAATAATATAATTTTTTGCAATACTATTTCTTTGTCTATGTCAGTTATTATATACCACCTTCACCTCTCTCTCTCACAATACTAAACATTTTTGAATCCTGACCGCCTCTCGCTCACGACACTGTGTCTATGGACAAGCGTTAGATGCACTTAACAGAATAGATAAAGGTGAATCGATGAAAATAAAACTGTGGAGTTCGGACTTCAACAGTGTCTAATTGAAAAAACTTGGAAGGAAATTGAAACGTTTTGCTTCAAAATGATAACAAAAGGCAATTTAGAGGGCCACGAAACAATAAAAAAAGAAAAAAGTGAATCGCTAAACGATGCATTATATACCTGGTTTTCTGCACACACAGACTGTGGAATTTTGCAAGAAAAGGTGCTTATTTTAAACAGTAAGCTGCCAAACAGTGATCCTGATTTCCAAGCTAGTTGCGAGTGGTTAGAAAAATGGAAAACTCACCATGGCGAGAGCCTCGCAGTAGATAAAGAGGGTAGTGAAGGTTTTAAAAAGCAATTTGCAAACATCGTTTCTTCAGAAAAATTAACACCTGATCAAGTCTACAATGCTGATGAATCTGGATTTTTGTACCATATGCTGCCCAGTAGAACACCAGCTTCAAAGTTGGACGACTCTGCAAAAGGCTATAAAAAAGTGAGGGTAGAGTTACTATTATGTGTTGCAGTAATGCCTCAGAGAAATATAAATTCCCTTTGGTTTTGATCGGAAGATCTGAAAACCCACGTGCTATAAAACAACCTTAAAACATGTGAATCGTGTGTCCTTCCCTGTTTTATATAAATCACAAAAAATGTGTGAATGGATTGTAAAACTTTTAAAAACTGGTTTCATGAAGAATTTGCACCCGAAATACGAAAATATTTAACAAACAAAGGTTTACCATTGCAGGCCGTGTTGTTTATTGATAATGCCCCCTTGTCATCCGGACATAGAACTTAAAAGTGGCGACATTACAGTGAAGTTTTCACCCAATGTAACTTCTTTGTTTCAACCACTGGATCAAGCCATATTAGAAAAAAATCAAAAGATTGTACAAGAAACAACTTCTATGAATGTTTCTGTACTTGCTTCTCAACAGTACTTGAAGGAACGGATGAAACCGATGTGATTACACAGCTGAAAGAAGTCAACATAAAAACTGTTTTGTATATGGTACCATCTGCTTGGGATCAACTGAGTTAACAATTAACAAGTCTTGGAAAACATTATGGCCAACGATTTGTGATAACATTAATGAATTATGCACTTCAAACAAAGAGGTTTGTTTTAATGTCAGTCTTTCAGAGTTCATCGAAATGTTTAAAACATTCCAGGTTGTTCAGAAGTTAATACTGAAGATGTAAATTCCTGGTTACAATCAGACAATGTTGGTAGACACAGTGTAACGACAGATGATGAAGTTATAGCTTCTTGTGTAACTGCAAATGACGTTGACAATTGCAGATCGGAAAACAAGACTGGTGGTCAACCGTAAGAGCTGATGATTCATGCTGAGGCAATACCCCAAATGGAAAAACTTATAGCTTATTTGGAACAACTGACAGAAACCACGTCGACCAATCTAATGGTAGTGAAATGCCAATGCGATCAAGTAAACGTTATGCTAAAAACAGAATAAACTTACTATTTTAGTAAAAATAACATCTAACAATTGAATGTTTTAATATATAGTGAAGTGCTTATGAATACTATTGGTGAAAATAAAACATGGTTAAGTATTGAACTTTGAATATACTGTAGTACAGTAATTTACATTAAAATATTAAATCTTCTATTATCCAGATTGTCTTTAATCCGGATGACCTCCGGTCCCTGTTGATCCAGATAAAAGAGGTTGTACTGTATTCTCTTGCAATTTTGTGTATATTTTCCATAGTTTCACACAATCTCACTGGGTCTCTTCCAGTTTGTATAAGGTACTGTGGACTTTCAATGGGCAAAATTTTTGTTCCAATCTTTCATTCAGGTTTTTTACTGTTTGTGAACATTGTTCCATCACTTCATTAACAGAAATTTTTTTTTCAGTATGTTTTATCTTGCATGGGCATGAGTGAATGTGAAATCCATAAATAGGATTCATTCAGCTTGTCTTCGAAATACATTTGCAATGTTCTGGGTGCACTTATAAAAGACAGAAAGTAAGCCTTTAATGGTTCAAACATTTTCAGAATTCTTTCTTTGATGGGATAAAGTGACAACCATCTTATTTTTTAATGGTACTGCATTTGTTTAAAATGAACGAACTGGTCACATACATCTTTCAGAGCCTTATCAAAGTGGTTGTGGAGTTGGATCACAGTACTTTCTAATGAGATAGACAACAACCTATAGTGTGATGTATCAAAGTATTGAAAATGGGATCAATACAACCAACTCCGAAGATATTGTCATTATTGATAATCGATTTTAATTTACTGTAAAAATTGACACCAGTTCGAACTTTACCTCCATAATTTAGAGCTGTATTATCAGCCGCAAAAGCAATCAATTTGTCCAAACATTTTTCTGCTTTAAAACATTGTAGAGGTAACTTGATATTGTATCTGAAGTGTCATTGGCTTGTGACTGTGTGTATTGGCTTGTGAGAGGAAACTTGTATTCCTCTCTTCTCGGGGTTAAAATACTAAATTAGTAAAGGAAACATTTTTATAGCACCATGGTTGCTGGCATCCGTAGCTGTGCTTATGAATCTAATTTTAGACACTTCATTCAAAACAGGTTGTAGATCATAAAGGCCTAAAATATTTTTTAAGGTGGCTTCAGCTTTTGTTTGACAACAGAGACATCTTTGGCAATTTGTGAATCAGAGTAGATACACTTTGTAGTAGCCTCTGTAGCTTGAACACTATGATGATGTTTGTTTTTGACATTAGTTTGCAAAAAACTATCCATTTTTTATGTCTTGGATCTGTCTATTGTGTTTCTCAGTCTGTAAATTGTCTTCTAAATCAGCTATGGAAATGATCACACACCTTGCAGTTTGCTTCCCATGATTCCTTTCCCGTTTTAAACACTTTGTATTGTTCTTTTAAACAGTTCGAAATTATACATTTTCTCTTCGACATTTTGTGATCTGAAAGCAATTTAATGTCTGTAAGAGTGATAATTTAAAATGAAAAATTTTGTAAATGTAAATTAAAAGTAACTGATGGATATTAAAAATATAGCTTCGATGAGAATGTAGTTACACTTTTACTAATACAATTAATTTGTACCTATTATATAGTATTACATGAAGCTGAAAAGGCAAGTTACCAAATATACATCCACCATTTACTTAATAAATATAGTGAGCATGCAAAAGCGCACAATAACAACAACACGTTACGTTCATGTTCACAGTTTGCACACGGCTGGCAAAATATGAACACAATTTCTTATTGGACAGGTTCTAAAGTTTAAAGAGATCTGAAACAACGATAACATAGAGAAAAAAATGTAGCGCAACAAGATGTTTACATTTTCTTAGAAATTGAAACAATGGGTAGTGCTGACACGGCTAGGCTCTTTATTCACGAGTAGTCTACGGATACCAGTTCACATAAATGAGAGGGGCTGCTTTGATGATATTACAGAGATCAACAGCAATATCATAAAAGGCCTAAACATATTGAAAGGAAAGGAAATACAAATCTAGTACGTACATCAAATCTAGTACCTTTTTCAGGCATAGTAAATGTGCTATACTTTTATCATTATACTACATGCAAATTTGTCAGACAGAACCCTAACAAGACAGGCCGGGCATGCTTATTTTTAGCCGGACTAAACCGTAAAAAGCCGGACATCTGACACAGTTAAAAGCACAATTAAAAGTATATATTCGTACTCTGTGGTCTGGCACCCTTAAGCGTGAACAATTCAAAACATCCATAGTAAGGACTAATGCTGAGAGGGCTGGGCTCTCAAACACCACGTAACCTCACAGCGCTAGATGCTTGTCTCAAACACCAAATAGTTCTAATCGATTTTATGCTTAGTGACACATGTAGAAGCCGTAATTTAAAAAAAATAAATTGTTCTCGGTGAATAGTAAAATGTACTGAACGGTGAATAGTAAAATGTACTGAACATTATGAAGGTTGAAAAAAAAGTGAGTTCCGTTACACGTGGGAGCCACAATTATTTAAATCTCATTTACTTTTGCAGTTCCAAGAGCCAAATAGTTTGAGTTGGATTACTGTTTATGGATTTGTAAAATCAAAGTACTTTTTTGTTTGTGTTTGCTTCAGGTTGTGATAACTAAATGGCATTATATTTTGTTCTTAATATCTCTGGCTTAATCTATAATATTGCTAAAAACATTTCGCATGATAATTACATGTAAATAAAATGCGATTAAGGTTAAAAAAAATATATATATATAATTTGGGGAAAACAACTAATCAATTTATTATATAAAATTTGTTCAACTTCATAGATATACACTATATGGTACATGAGCAGCACTGTCGTGGACCAAATTTAACACATGAAGCATTAAGCCTCTTTCACACGATGACACTTGATGCCACAACACTACACGATATTTGCTGTCACAGCACTAACAGTAGTTGTTCACACACAGTTCTGTAGTTTCATGACACTGAACACTTCAGTCTGCTGAAAGTGAGCCACAAATTGATCGCACTTAGCTCTCAAGGTTCAGTAATTTTTAACAACTGCTTCATAATTGCCTCCATTTTTAGTCATGAATATAAAACGTGTCCACAAACAGTAATATTGTAAATAATTCTCTAAAAATGTTAACAAATTGAATTATGATATAATAAGGTCCCTGAGCTGCAGAGCTCATTAGCTGTTTTGAAAAAAATATACATTTATTATTGGAGAAAATCAAATTAATAAATTTTAATGTTTTAAAGCTGTACTGTGCTGTAGTTCTTTGGACATTTGATTCTCAACATTATCCGAGAAACGCCATATGTCGCTTCTTATATTTTACGTTTCATTTTTATTTATTTATATATTACTTCCATGTTCCTTAATGAAATGGAAGTATGGTGATGACAAAAAAAATCGTGTTCGAGATTATTGCAGATTCTCATTGTACTACACTCAAAACATGAAAAAAAAGTCATTTTATGAAAAGTGTGTGTGTGTGTGTGTGTGTGTGTGTGTGTGTGTAGCTTTTTACTTCCATGTTCCTTAAGGAAATGGAAGTATGGTGATGGCAAAAAAAATCGTGTTCGAGATTATTGTAGATTCTGATTGTACTACACTCAAAACATGAAAAACGTCATTTTTCGAAGTGTCTGTGTGTGTGTCTGTCTGTCTGTCTGTGTGTCTGTAGATTTTTTCTATGGCAAACGGTAACAGCCGCAAATTCAAACAGAATCAAATAATTTTTTGCATACAGCCCTGAATTGTAGAGTTCTCAAGACCTATTGTTTTTGGTGAAGATCGGTTAAGGGAAAGGGATAGTTTACCAGCAACATTTTATATTTTAACAAGGGTATTTTCTATGGCAAACGATAAGAGCCGCAAATTCAAACAGAATCAAATTGGTTTTTGCCATACAGCTCTGAATTATAGAGTACTCAAGATCTATTGTCTTTGGTGAAGATCGGTTAAGGGAAAGGGGTAGTAATAAATAATAATAATAATATTTATTACCAATTTTCCTTTACATATAATAAAAATTATACAATAAAGGACCTATCGGGGGCATAAATGCCCGTACATAGGTTGGTCCTTAGAATTAATATTTATATACATAATACTAATTGTGAGTTTTACCTCACCGATCATAGTAATATATTAAAAATAAATTATTTTTCAATTTTAACAAAATTTTAGTTTGTACTATAATACAATTCAATAAATAAATGAAAAAAA
Organism: Magicicada septendecula; assembly: GCA_034769895.1. NCBI lineage: Eukaryota > Metazoa > Arthropoda > Insecta > Hemiptera > Cicadidae > Magicicada > Magicicada septendecula. The sequence goes on from CM068367.1 coordinate 733,646,374, forward strand.
GAGAAAAAAAGGTCCATATCATAATAGACTGTTTTTTTGATTATTCAATAACAATGTTCCTAATTTTTTCTTTGATTTTTTTTTTAAGCACTTTTATATTTACACTTAGATTTTTCAGTTCATTAGGTAATTCATTAAAATATTTTATGGCATAATACACATAGCTTCTTTGCCCAATACTTAATAGGTGTCGCGGCAATATAATATTTTTATACCGTGTGTTGATTCGATTTTGTAAAAACTCACTTTTTAGATCATTGTATTGATAAACTATAGAATTCACTACAAACACCTGTTTAATATTTAATGGTTTATTCGAAACTTGTTCATTGACTCCTATAATTTTAAGAATACACTTTTGCAGCCGATCCAATGCGTCTAGAGATGATTTATATAGACCCCCCCAGCCTATGATAGCATACCCTGCCACACTATGGAATAGTCCATAGTATATTTGTAGTAGTTGCTTTTTTGATAAAATTTGTTTAAGTCTGTAAAAAACGTAGACTAAGTATTTGGTTTAGTAGTGGTTGGGTAGTTTACCTGCAACATTTGTTTATGAAGGGTAATTTTTTATATGGCAAACGATAACAGCCGCAAATTCAAACACAATCACATAATGTTTTGCATACAGCTCTGAATTGTGGAGTTCTCAAGACCTGTTGGTGTTGGTGAAGATCGGTTAAGGGAAAAGAGTAGTTTACCTGCATCATTTTATGTTTTAACTAGGGTAATTTTTTCTATGACGAACGATAACTGCCGTAAATTCAAACAGAATCAACTACTTTTTTGCATACCTTTTTGAATTATAGAGTATTCAAGGTCTGTTGATTTTGTTGAAGATCGGTTAGTGGAAAGGGGTAGTTTACCAGCAACGTTTTATGTTTTAACAAGGGTAATTTTTTTATGACGAACGATAACTGCCGTAAATTCAAAGAGAATCAAATACGTTTTTGCATGCCGTCCTGAATTGTAAAGAAGTGAAGGCCTGTTGATTTTGGTGAAGATCAGGTAAGGGAAAGGGGTAGTTTACCAGGCACTTTTCATGTTTTAACAAGAGTAATTGTTTTTATGACGAACAATAACTGCCGCATATTCAAACAGAATCAAATAATGTTTTGCATGCGTGCCTCAATTGTAGAGGACTGAAGGCCTATTGATTTTGGTGAAGATCGGTTAAGAGAAAGGGGTAGTTTACCTGCAACATTTTATGTTTTAATTTTGAAAAATAAAGTATCCTGATAAGAAGCTCACAATAATCCACTGTAGAAACGTAGATGAAATTTCTATAAATTAAGGAGTTAGGTGAATGGGGTGGGGGTAATTTTCTGTTAATGAAAATAATAGTTGAAGAGGGAGGGGAGAATTTTTTATATGTGTACTACGTTATCGGCAACAAAGAAGTAGTTTTTTGTTAAAATTCCTTCCCGGGCTGTTTAGCCATAGTCCAATGTTTTCTGCAAAACCAGACGTTTCGGCAGTGCCATCGACTGCCATCATCAGTGAAAATCGAGTGCGAAAACGTGAGGTGGTATACAATAGTGACCACAGTACTGTGGTTAAGGCTGAAGCAATAAGTAGAAAGAAGTAGTTTCTATGGAAATATTTCATTTCGAATATGATTTTAAATATAAATCTTAGAACATGGAAGTCATGTATGGTTCACCATACCGATATTTTCTATGGCAAACGATAACAGCCGCAAATTCAAACAGAATCAAATAATGTTTTGCATTCAGCCCTGTATTGTAGAGTTCTCAAGAGCAATTGGTGTTGGTGAAGATTGGTTAAGGGAAAGGGGTAGTTTACTGGCAACATTTTATGTTTTAACAAGGGTAATTTTTTATAAGACGAAAGATAACTGCCGTAAGTTCAAACAGAATCAACTACGTTTTTGCAAACCTTTTTGAATTATACAGAACTCAAGGTCTGTTGATTTTGTTGAAGATCGGTTAAGGGAAAGGGATAGTTTACCAGCAACATTTTATGTTTTAACAAGGGTAATTTTTTGTATGACGAAAGATAACTGCCATAAATTCAAAGAGAATCAAATAATTTTCTGCATACGTTCCTGAATTGTAGGGAACTCAAGGCCTCTTGATTTTGGTGAAGATCAGTTAAGGGAAAGGGGTAGTTTATCAGCAACATTTTATGTTGTAACAAGAGAAATTTTGTCATGTCGAACGATAACTGCCACACATTCAAACAGAATCAAATATATTTTTGTATGCATCCCTGAATTGTAGAGGACTGAAGGTCTATTGATTTTGGTGAAGATCGGTTAAAAGAAATGGGTAGTTTACTTGCAACGTTTTATGTTTTAACAAGAGTAAAGTACTTAATTTTGATAAATAAAGTATCCTGATAAGAAGCTCATAATAATCCACTGTAGAAACGTAGATGAAATATCTATAAATGAAGAGGTTAGGTGAATGGGGTGGGGGTAATTTTCTATTAATGAAAATTATAGTTGAAGGGGGAGGGGAGAATTTTTTATATGTGTACTGCGTTATCGGCAACAAAGAAGCAGTTCTTTGTTAAAATTCCTTCCCGGGCTGTTTAGCCATAGTCCAATGTTTTCTGCAAAACCAGACTTTTCGGCAGTGCCATCGACTACCATCATCAGTAAAAATCGAGTGTGAAAACATGAGGTGGTATACGTTAGTGACCACAGTACTGTGGTTAAGGCTGAAGCAATAAGTAGAAAGAAGTAGTTTCCATAGAAATATTTCATTTCGAATATGATTTTAAATATAAATCTTAAAACATGGAAGTCATGTGTGGTTCTCCATACCGTTATTTTTCTATGATGAACCATAACTGCCGCACATTTAATCAATCAAATAATTTTGTGCATACCTTCCTCAATTGTAGATAACTAAAGGTCTGTTGATTTTGTTGAAATCGGTTTTTTTTAATCAGGGGTAATTTTTTTCTATGGCAAACGATAACAGCCGCAAATTCAAACAGAATCAAATAATGTTTTGCATACAGCTCTAAATTGTAGAGTTCTCAAGACCTATTGTTTTTGGTGAAGAACAGTTAAGGGGAAGGGGTAGTTTACCTGCAACATTATATGTTTTAACATGGATAATTTTTTCTATGATGAATGATAACTGCCGTAAATTCAATCAGAATCAAATAATGTTTTGCACACCTCTCTATGATATAGAGATCTCAATGTCCATTGATTTTGGTGAAGATCGGTTAAGGAAAAGGGGTAGTTTACCTGCAACATTTTATGTTTAAACAACGGTAATTTTTTCTATGACGAACGATAACTGCCGCACATTCAAACAGAATCAAATATTTTTGTGCAAACCTTCCTCAATTATAGATAACTCAAGGTCTGTTGATTTTGTTGAAGATCGGTTAAGGGAAGGGGGTAGTTTACCTGCAACATTCTATGTTGTAACAATAGAACGTTTCCCATGAAGAACGATAACTGCCGTAAATTCAAACAGAATCAAATAATTTTTTACATATGAGCCTGAGTTGTAGAAGACTCAAGACCTATTGATTTTGGTGAAGATCAGTTAGGAGAAGGGGGTAGTTTACCTGCTACATTTTATGTTTTAACAAGGGTAATTTTTTGTATGACGAATGATAACTGCCGTAAATTCAAACAGAATCAAATACGTTTTTGCACACCTTCCTAAATTGTAGAGTACACAAGGTCCGTTGATTTTGCTGAAGATCGGTTAAGGGAAAGGGGTAGTTTACCTGCAACTTTTGTGTTTTAACAATGGTAATTTGTTATATGACGAACGATAACTGCCGTAAATTCAAAGAGAATCAAATAATGTTTTGCATGCACCCTTGAGTTGTAACGGATTCAAGACCTATTGATTTTGTTGAAAATCAGTTATGAGAAAGGGGCAGTTTACCAGCAACGTTTTATGTGATAAAAAGGTTAATTTTTTCTATGACGAACGATAACTGCCGTAAATTCAATCATAATTCAATATTTTTTTGGATACTTCCCTAAATTGTAGTGATCTCAAGGCCTGTTGATTTTGGTGAAGATCAGTTAAGGGAAAGGAGTAGTTTACCTGCAACATTTTATGTTGTAACAAGAGAAATGTTTCATGATGAACGATAACTGCCATACATTCAAACAGAATCAAATTTTTTTTTACATATGTGTCTCAGTTGTATAAGACTCAAGGCCTATTGATTTTTGATTTTGGTGAAGGTCGGTTACGGGGAGAAGGCAGTTTTACCTGAAACCTTTTTTGTTGTAACAAGAGTCAAGTAGTTAATTTTGATAAATAAAGTATCCTGATAAGAAGATCTTAATAATCCACTATAGAAACGTAGATGAAATATCTATAAATGAAGAGGCTTGTTGAAGGGGGTGGGGGTAATTGTCTATAAATGAAAATTATAGTTGAAGGGGGAGGGGATAATTTTTATGTTTACTACATTATCGGGAACAAAGTAGTAGTTTGTTGTTAAAATTCCTTTCCAGGCTGTTTGGCCATAATCCAATGTTTTCTGCAAAACCAGACGTTTCGGCAGTGCCGTCGACTGCCATCATCAGTGAAAATCGAGTGCGATAACGTGTGGTTAGTGACCACAGTACTGTGGTTAAGGCTGAAGCAATAAGTGGAAAGAAGTAGTTTCTATGGAAACATTTCATTTCGTAAATGATTTTAAATATAAATCTTAGAACATGGAAGTCATGTATGATTACACGTTAGTGGCCACAGTACTGTGGTTAAGGCTGAAGCAATAAGTGGAAAGAAGTAGTTTCTATGGAAACATTTCATTTCGTAAATGATTTTAAATATAAATCTTAGAACATGGAAGTCATGTATGGTTCTCCATACCGATATTTTCTATGGCAAACGATAAGAGCCGCAAATTCAAACAGAATCAAATACTTTTTTGCATATAGCCCATTTAGTCCCGGTTTATTAATGCTCAATTAATCAAGTGTTCTATCATAATTATCGATGTTGCTTCTGACTTGTATAAGAAAGTGCATATTTATATTTTATTTTGAATACACAATGATTATTTAATAATGATATACATCAAAACGACACCTCTTTTTTAGAGCATACATGCATGAGTTCGTATGGATGATTTGAATTCGCGCTTGTAGTCGTATTCTGCCCACATTATGGCGGGTATTATAATTGTGCACTTCTTTGCTGGGGCTGCTCGTTCAACTTATTCAACAAAAGCTTTTCAACAATGATGTTTTAATCTTGTCTTTTGAATTTTCGTGGTAGGTAATTGTCTGAACTCATTAGAAAACTTGTCTCGCTGGTTTAACTGACAAGAACGGTTTTTAGTTATGGAAGCCAGTTATTCTAATATAATTATTGTATCTTTATACGTACTAATATTATACAGTGGAACCCCGCTAGTACGAAAACCCGCTTAATCCGAACCGGTAGTTTGAAAAAAGGGTCTATAATATTCTGTACTGTATAACCTATAACCCGGTTAATCCGAATTTACGCCAATCCGAACAGGACTTGGTCCCAATTAGTTCGGACCAGCGGAGTTCCACTGTACTTTATGTTTTCATTATAGTTGTATAGAATCTGTTACTATACGAAATCCTTCGTATTATTGCAAAATTGCAATGTTTTGTGACGAGCCAGTTGTGGTCGACTCATGACCGACTCTAGTCAGCCATGGGTTGACTACTAGCTGTAAATCCGAATAAAGGTTTTTGTTGCAATTTAAAAAAATAAACAAATTAAAGAACCGACAGTTTTAGGAATGGCACTAGTACGATGTTACAGAACCGTTTCTTAACAACATACGCTTATTTACTTATAACTTGTTTTGCGTAGGATGATACTATAGTTTTGTGTTTTTGGTTGGTGGTACTTGCAATTTGGCTCATCCGCTCATGCATTCGGATTCAGATTCATGGAACGCCGATTCGTGTACTGTACTTAGTTCGTAATAGGAATAGTGTAAACTGTTGAGTTTTTGTTCTTAAATTGTTATCAGTGCTTCGAGTTATATGTTTTCTGTGTTCAACTGAGAGAGAGTAATATAAACCGTTGTAAGAACATAAACCTGAATAAGAGATATTAAAAAAAAACGAATATTTTGTGTATTATACTTTAACCATGTTTTGTAATGTGTATCATGTAACCTGCTGTTGTTTTTATGGTGTACTATTACTTGGGGTAAGGAAGATGCTTGGTATAGTTCTGAGATTAGTAATTAGTAATGCATAAGATGTAAAATGTGATTTGTTAGGGACTACCATGGAATTGAAATGACATCAGACCTTGTTCCCTTTTATTACATAGAGATAAAGATAAATGATAATTGTAATACTTAACCATAATATTATATAACATTCATTATCGTTTACGGAAAATCATTCCGTAATATGTTACCTTACGGAATGTAATTATTTCTGTGGTAAACCATTTCTGTATCTTGAAATCCCGACGATTTAGTTTTAGTCAAAGTAAAAATTACTTCCTAGATATTTAAAACTAATTTGTGTTGCAGTAGCCTACATATACTCCAACTGTTATAACTGGTATTTTCTGATGACTGACTCTTCCTTGTAAGACATAATTTGTATCTTACAGCAGTATATAAAAATCCGTGTACATGTTATTGAAGATGACCTAAATTTATTAACATTGCCATAATGGTTGAAATCCCCAGTAGTTTTATCACTTACCATGACTATTCATGAACAAAAACATTAAAATGTCTTAAAGTTTTATTGTTCTAATGCTCAGTTTTTGTATCACTTAGCGCTCTGAGTGGCAGAAATGTAAAATAACTTTCAAAGATACCTTGGATACTGTAGTACAGCAGGCATGCTATTATATGCAGTGTCATGACTTTCACCATCGGGTGTTATGTATGACCATTTAACACACAAACATTTTTCCACCCTAACCAAGAAACATCAGTGTTATTATTGTATAATACCAAAGAAACATTGTGTTCAAATGTTCTCACATTCTGAAGTACTGTATGCAAACTGTCCAAATAACACTAACCAAAATATTCTCTCACACACATATAATCAAGCCTGGAAAAACAGTTCATGTACAGTAAAAAAACGAGACACCAAGGTAACAAAAACACTGAAAGCTAATCATATAATATGTACATAATATACAGACACATCATGTGATTTTAATTTAATCTATTAAACTAAAACGCTGGACCTCAACACAGAGAGATGCATTTATGTTATGACCAGCCAGTATCATGTGAGAACTGTAACCAATAAGATTTAATGTGCCTACATACCTTTAACTGTTTTCATAATTGATATTGTAAAGTGACTGTAATTAATTATAGTTGGTGTTGATACTATTAATATTAAAATTGTGTGCGTACATTTGTGTATCATAAGGTAGACATACTTTACACTGTTAAAACTAAAGAATTAAATTGTAGTGTAATTATGTTTTATTATTGTGTCATCTTTGATTTTACTCAAACTTGTGTTAATTAAACTGAAAAGAAAGAACTATGTAATACAAATGATATGGAAATAATATAAATGGTATAAATCTATGTTAATAATTATCAGTCACTGTGTTGGATTTAGTCAAACACGGGAGCTGCAGGTTCTTCTTTGTATATCTGGGTGATTGTTTTAAATAGCGGTGAATGCTGCCTTTGTATTTGCTGCTTTCTATTAAACATAAATTGAGCTAACTGTTCATTAAGATGGTGCTTTCTCTTCGCGAACTGAGGCATGTGTCACTTGTAATTTCTCTCCACAAGTGTTAAATACTTAGTGTATGTGTGTTGGTATTGGGTTTAATGAAATCTTAAGTAATTAAGTGCTAGGTATGCATCTTAGGTATTCATATTGAAGGTAGTTAAGATATATTTAATATAACTTCTAAGTTGACATTTCGGAATGTAGAAGGAATGGTATTTGATGTTCTTTGAGGGAGAGCAAGTGACATAAAAAATGTTAGCTAACAGGAGACCTAAGAAACTGTGCAAGGCGAATGCTGCACATTAAATACTGTAATACACCATATTTAAACATCCTTATTTCTTCTTTGTATCTGTCTTGCATGATACTGGCCCTACCTTAAAAAGTCAAAATTGATTTTTCTTGCTTGGTTATGATTGAACTAGATCATGCTTCTGACTGAAGATTAAAAACGTTGTTTGACAAATATATTTTTCTGGAAACTCAAAAATGACTATCAGCATTTTGTCTCTCAGATTTTTACTTTATTCAGTTTTAAAGAAAGAATGTTTGAACTAGATACACTATTACAAATAATATATTATGTTTGTTACTGTTTATATAATGATTGATATCCGAAGGATCCTCACGACTTGTCGTAAAGTTAGAAGAATAGGTGCTGTATCATATGTCTAAGTCCGATTGTAGTTTCTTCTTACACTTCCTTTTCTGCAGCACTTTTGTCCCACTTAGGCCTTTAAAGTCTACGGGATCTTTTAAGAATAACGGTATCTATGGCATTCTACGTGAATAACAGACTTGCACACTTTCTCTCCTTGTACCAACAACAATGTAGTCGTCACTAAATGCAGGTAGGAGGATATAAGAAGTACAAGGAAAAGAGATAGGGGATTGTCTGCATTCAATGACAGGAGATTCTGTGTGTGATTTAGTTCATGTGTAATTAACTGGAGAAGTGGGGGAACATGCTTTTCTGAGAATGGAAACTCGCTTAGTTTTTAAATGATAGAATTGGGGGAATTACTATAATCTTGACTCATATCCACAATACTTACTTGAAATAAATATATAAGGAAACTTAAAATAGGATATTTTGATGTCCTGACTTTCATCCAAAAATATTGGACACCTTTAAAAAAGGAGGAACTGCCCAACTAGATTTGGACATTTAGTAATCTTATCATCTTAAGTAAATTCTGTTGTGAGGATGATTCAGCTTCATCAGTATTTTTATATAAGTTCAAACACTTTCTGCTACGGTCCGTTTCTTGATGTATATAATATATATTTTATAATGACTTTACCTCAAGATGTTACCTCAAGAAAACATCTTGAGGTAAAGTCATTATAAAATATATATTTTATATAAGTATATTGTGCAAGATTAGAAGTATTACTATATTTATTGTATTAAAATATTTAAATAAAGTAAAATTTTGTTTCATTGATAAGTTAATAATACTATTGGAATTCACGCCAATGAATGAAGATAATGAATTGAAATTTTAATTGTTTTTCTGTTTCCTTATCCAGGTTATGAACAGTTCAAGTTAGGAATTAATAACACAGATTATTATTCTTAGAAATTGTGCTCTTTATAACTTAAAAGGCCTTGAAAAAAAAAAAGAATATTTACTAGTTACCTTGGACTTGTAACTTGGACGGATCTGAACTAATTTTGTAACGGTCATGGTCTCTTATGTTTAGTACTTAAAATTTTGCTTAAAAATTATTTTGCTTAAAGTTATTTATATAATTTTGCTTAGTTTGATTTCATTTTCATCATTGGATAGACTGAAGTGTGTCTTTTCCTTGTTTTTAAGATTATTGATAAAAAGTTTTGATTAACTGCAAGATCTTCAACTGGTAGAATGTTTTTTCTTGTAAACAAAAAGTCCTGCTGTCAGAATTTGTACTCTATAGCAAAAGGCTCCATGTTTTGGTTTTGCCACAGGGTTCTCGAGCCATGAATCAGTTAGGCCTATATATACCAAGCACCTCAAAAACACCAGTTGTTTTGTTTTTGGAAGTCATGAATAAGTTTAATTGTGTCAGCTTGGGAAGAAAATCAAATGTTTATTGTTTTGTTTTTGGTAGGTATAAGCTACTTGGTGACAAATGTTGACAGATATATATAGAAGTTAAGTGGGGCTTCTTAGTGACTTGTGCATAACATCAGTTTTGTACATTGTAGCGAGGTCATGTGCTTGTAGCACAAGTGTGTTAGGATTTAGGGTAGGGGTGTGCAAAATGCACAAAATAAGGACTTGCAACTTTTTAGCATAAGAGACGTGCTAGTGTGAACAAGAAGTGTGGCTGCTGTAAGGCGCTGGCTGGTGCTACCATGCCCAGGCCCGGATTTAGGTGTCCTGCCACCCCTAGGCACTATTGTTAGCCCCCCCCCCCAACAAGTAACTTCTATAGGCCTATATTCAATTCTCCTTGACCGCTGAAAAAAAGTTGCTGAAAATAGTCATTTCAACTATCTTTATTGCAAATATCTCAACACGTCTAACTCAAAACCCTGGATACGGAAGTAAAAAATTTAAGTTGGCAACATAACAACATGGCGGCACTAGCCGTAAGTGTAAAAAACGTAAACAAAATCAATTCATAAATTTATAAATTAATTTATAGACCCGAACAGTGAATTAGTTTGTTAGTTAACAAGCCTTGATTTCATATTCTGGATTGGTAGGGGCCTCCTAATGTAACGATGTTTTTGTAGACTGATGGCAAGGAATTTTCCAAGGTCATGACACCATTTATTCAAATAATCTTGCAAAACACTTTCAAATTTGAAGTAAGTGTATTTGGAGACGGATGCCTCCATTACAAGGGGTGGCTGGAGGCATAGCTTACTTTGATCGTAGAAACATGTAAATTTGATTTGTTTTGTTCAGTGGTCATATGTTGTGTAAGTTACGTGTTTTCTTGGATCAGCGTTAAAGTTTTTTTAACAAAATCTTGAAATTTTGAGTTTCTTATGGTTTTAATAGCTTCACTGTAGGAGATAAGTCATTATTGCTGGTACTGTATTTACTGTTAAATGGAGCGTACTTTAATTACTTTTAAAAGTCCATTTTATAATTTTTAAGAGGGCAAATAGCTAAACAATTTCTTTCACAACAAAAATTGTTGAAGCTTGGCAAAAAGGGACTGCTGTATAAAATGGTAGTCATTTCTGTCTTCAGTAATTTTTTGTGTCTTTAATCGCTCCCCTGTCTCTTTTCTTTTTCTCCCATAATGTTCTTCTCATGTCAAATACGGTAATACTAGAAAAATTGTTGTCAGTTATAATGGAAAGCAGGCATGCAACAACATGGTTTTATTTTCCTTGTTCCTGAACCTTGAATAGTTGATAAATGAGTTGTATTTCTTCAAGATCAGTACATGCCAATTTACCCATAATGCTCATCCAGCCCTATTCATGCTCACTGTGCAAGCACAAAGGTCTCTTCAAGTCGTAATGTACAGTACAAATAGATGAAATATAGCTTTAATTGATTGGTTTGTAACTGATCATTAATTTATTTTGATAAGTGTTTTAATGAGGTTGAAAATGTTAAAAGTTAAACAGAAAACTTGCCTATTTTGACAATTTGACCTTCCAACAATTATATGACACCGCAGGTTACAAAGCTTGTAACAGTGGATGTTGTAATACCAAATTTTTTGTCTCATAACGTATGTACTCCCATTTTAAGACGAATTTTTCCCTAAAAGAAGTGCGAAAAATACTTGAGTAAATGTAGTAATTTTTAATCATAACTTGCACTAAGCTGTTTTCAGATTTGTTGTTACATTCCAGAGGAGTTTTATATTATTAGTTTTAAATTCATGCTTTCAGTATCCAAGCCACTTACAACATATATGAATAGAATAAAATTTACCTCTTTTATCCATCTAGTGGCTTTTTATTTTTTTATATACTTCACTACGTGTTTCTGGACATATGTCCCATCTTCAGGTCTAATCCCTCAGTAAAGTTCGTCAGATAATTAAAACAAATTATGTATAATTTACACACATGTTGTAAATAAATATAAAATATATGAACACGGAACACACGGTGTTGTTGGTGCGCACCATGGTAACACTATAGATAGTATTGGTTGTTACAGCACTATCTCGAATACAGTAAACTAAAGTATACAGTACTCTAATTCATGTTGTCCTAACCTAAATATTGTAGCTAATTTGTATAAATTACACGTGTATTTGAAGGCAGCAGTCAATTGATCGTTATCCTATAATCATCATAAACAGTTATATGACAATTCCGAACACCCACTAGATGCAGGGAAACTAGAAACTCCATAATTCAGCGATCGAGTTAACTTGTTCTTGTATACTGCCTAACTGATCGCAGCATTGTGGTATGTTGGAAGTGTACAAGATGTACAGTGAGTGTTCTGTATGTAAGTTTTTCAAAACGTTCTGCAATTTTTGGCAAGACGTTGGCAGGTTGATACATTGAAAAGTCCATGAGATTTTTTTCCCAGGTTTTGGTATCAGTATTAATTGAGTAACATTAAGTGTTTTAAACCAATATGGAAGATGAAGTATCGATTTTAATTTGTAAATGAGCTTGAGGGATCCTTTTTTTGTCAATTTATTAACATCCTGACAGAGTAATAAGATCAATTTCTGGATTAGTTTTTTGATTTCGTCTATTATTTGTTTTAATTTAGGTGTTATCATTTTAAATGGATAGAATAGTCTTCATTGAACCATTGGGAAAGGCCATTTACAAATCATAAGGTATACATTTTTTAAAATTTTATCCGTGTTTCACATTTGTTGCAATCTAACTTGCTCCTTAAAGTGTTTGATTATGACAGAATTGTTCTTATGGATGGTGTTGTAGTTTTCTTGAGATTACAAAATTAAATTTGGCTTCTCACTATTTGTCATATTTGTATTTCATATTTTCTGTAAATGCATTCTCTTCATGGTTTTTAAAAGTGCAGTAGTAGAATTCACAGTTGATCAAGTTGTCTGTTGTTTTTCCTCTTTCGTGCAATTCAGAATTTTGTTAGTAAAATTATTTTACCTAGTTCTTAGAGCATTTTTGTTAAACGTACTTTTTTATTTTTAAGCAACTGCTATAAAAAATAAAAATTTGTATATTTAAGTAATTGCTATGAGCTGTGTATATATTAAATATATAAAATGTTCTTATAACTCCATATTTGGAATAAACCTGAAGGCATTTATCTAGTGCATCTGTCTATTGTAATCAAAGAATGCTTGTTGTCATAATTTTTAATGTACTAAATTTAGTTCTGTAAATTTTAACTACACACAACTCCAGTACATAATTTGAAACACATAGTGTGCAGTAGGCCTAATATAAACGCATGATATCCTATTATTGCTTCATAATACTTGTAAGACAGAAGAAGGTTTCTCTAAAAAGTCAGCTTAAGAATTCTTGTAAAAAATCTTAAAAAATTAACTGTAAATAGGAAGTTTTAGATTATCAGTATGTACCAAAAAAATAAATATCAGGTAAACAAAGCTTTTTTTTTGTGGAATACCTTCACATTTGTATCGAAACCTTGATATAAAGCTCTTATTTCTTGGTCTGCTGAAGAGTGTTATATCAAGGTACCATAAAAAAGCAATTCCTGTTTTGATTTATTGTGTATGGATAACAAATTATACAGAAATGTGGTATTCATCTTAGATAATTTACAAGAGCTTGACCTATTAATTAGGTAGATACTCAATTCAATACAAAGACAAAGACAAAACAAATTCGTAACACTAACATACATCAATAACCACACTGAAAAAATGCCCACAAATTTAAAAAAGCAGGATACAGAATCGCACACAAAACTACAAACAAAACAGAACACACACTATCAAAACACACACAAAGAACAAAACAAATTTGAACTACCTGGTGTTTACAAACTAAATTGCTCAGATTGCAACAAATTCTACATAGGCCAGACAGGATGTTGCTTCAAACAAAGATACATTGAACACACAAAGGCACTACACTCCACTACCGAATCCACCTTTGCAAACTACCTCATTGAAGCAAACCACACATACACAAACATCAACAACACTATAGATATTCTACACGTACACACAAAAATACATAAAAACATCCTAAACGAACAGACACAATTAAAATCACACATATTATTCAAACATATCACACCCCACACACACAACATCGATCCTTCAAAAGTCGACGCCGTCGCCAAGAACAAAACGGACAGTGCTCCCAGTGGTAGCCTTTGATGAACCTTATAATAAGCAAAAACTGGTTCAGACTATAAGGTAAAACTTTTACGTTTTCACCAATAAAAAACTTTGTGTTCCGAGTTGGTAGTGATATATTTAGTTAATCAACGGACACGTCATGGACAACAAAATTCAAGAATGTTTTATTCATTTATTTTTGTCTGGCCTATGTAACATCTTTTGCAGTCATTGCATTTTATTTTGTATGTACCATTGTTTCTTGTATCGTCTTTGGTATATGAGTTATTTAGTTTTTGTATATTTTGTTTCTTTGTTTTGTAAGCTATTTTAATATCTGTATTTTAAATAGTGTTGTCATGCTATTGTTTATGTATGTGGATGTTTCCTATTTTTTAGTATCGTTATTACTATTTACATATGATTCATTTTGATCATTTCTGAAATGTTTTGTCTTTATTTTATAATTTATTTAATTTTCTATTTTGTTTATAGTGTTTTTACTATAATAATTTTCTTCAGCAATTTGATAAATTATGCTTCTTTTTTATTTCCTGTATGTTTAGGGGTAGTTTATACATTCTGTTGAAAAGTGAGTAGAAAGCTGCCATTTTTTGAGGATATATTGCATATTGTAGTTGGTTATTGTTTCTTGTAATGGTTATGTCTGAATAATTGATTTTGTTATGTTTTTCTTTTTCTTCTGTGAATTGTATGTTTGAGTGAATGTTGCTGAGCTGTTTTAACATTTCACCTGCATTTATGTTTTTGTTATTAGAAACATATAGTCCATCATCTGCATATGTTATCCATATGGCATTTGGATCAAATGAATTTATAATGTTTTGTATTTTGCTGTCAATTTGGTGTAAGATTAGGCTATTTCTACTATTATGCTTGATAATGGAGATCCGATTCCCCATCCGTGTTGTTGATAAATTTTATTATTGGATTCAAAGTAATTTGGTTTATTATTAGTTGCAGGTCGTTTTTTATTTCTGTTATATATTGGGTATTTTCATTCTGTTTTTAAAGTTTTATAACTATGTATTGTTTCTTCTGTTATTTGAAAAACCATAATTTTGAACACTTAAAGGCATACAAAAATAAAAACATTTATAAATCCAGTTGCCCACACATGCAATAAATACAGGACACGAATTCCCAGACATCACAACATGACACTGATAAAATATACCACACAGAGGCACAATAATGAATATTTTGGGAAAACTTATAAATATATAAACATAAAACACAAGACAAAATAATACCAGAACAAAGACAAATCAACACAATATTTGCAATACTAAACACTGGAAACACTCAAAAACAAAACTATATGTCACATCTACACATAATAACACCAATACTAAAAACCAACAGGAACCCATAGCAACAACCAACTTGGACACAAATATTTAACAAGCCAGAAAACCAAGATGGCTGAGGATAGGTAAACTATATGATGACAAAACATGTTCCAATTAATTAAAAAACAATATATCTTGAGTGAAATATAGGTTAAATATTCTCTCTCTCTCTCTCTCTCTCTCTCTCTCTCTCTCTCTCTCTCTCTCTCTCTCTCTCTCTCTCTCTCTCTCTCTCTCTCTCTCTGCGCATGTGTGTGTGATTCACTTTTCACTGTACATGTATGTTTTGCTTAACCACAATTTTCTTAATTCCTACCTATTTCCCTAACGAGTACTGATCCCTTTGCAGTTTTTTTTTTTTTTACTGAATTGTTATTTTTGATTATGGATTTTATTTTGTTAAGTTGATGAGAATTTTTGAAGAAGACTTAATCAGTTAAGGAAAAATAGTCAAAATCTACGATTGCTGTATGAGGATGAGCAGCTGTCTCTGCTTTTCACAGATGTAAACCTGTGGATACATAATATGAAATTAAATTGTGTTTTATATGTTTTAGATAGTTGAGGACAAGTGAATAAATCAAAATGGAAAACAATTCAAAAAGAAGGTCACGAGAAGAATACTCTGCTGATGAAATAAAAAAACTGGGTAGTAATGTGGCATTGTTTTGTCTTTGTGAGAGCAGGCACAGAAAAAAAGTAAAGAAAGCTGTAATTATAGAACATGTTGTAAATGGCAGAAGTAAGAATTTCAATCGTATAATGAAATATGCAAAACAGAAATTAACATCTGTAAGTAACATTTTATTCACTACTTGTATTAATGACATTGGCATGTTAGATAATTAAAAAAATTTATTTTAGAATAGGCATGTATACACAACTAACGGTATCTGGAGACAGAGCTCCAGATAAAAAGTTGACCTAAGTTTCACAGACATTCTGCAGCATAATGCCTTTAAATCTGTACCCTACTTAGTTGTTAGATACGGTTATGACAAATGTGGAATATACCCATAAACATATCCAATTTTGTGTGTTTGGTAACTTTAATATACCAGAACTTGTAAGAATATTTTAATGAAAGAAAATTAGCAAAAAGTGACTTCTGCTGTTGTGATTTTTATTGTTTTCTGAACTGCATCAATAAGAAAACGTACAGGCAGATGTACAGAAATGTGGAACAAGTGTAGTGAAGAATAACCAGAAACAAACAGCATGTGGACAGAGAAGTTAAATTATAAATATCAATGAAAAATTACATGTAAAAAGTATTTGAGCAACAGAATGACTTGATTGTGATATGTAAAAGAAGGAAAGAAAAATGGTAAAGGAGCCTTTAATAGAATCAAAGGAAATTAGTGAAAGGATTTTAATGAAGACAGTTGTGTTAGTGGTTAAAATCACAAACAGAATTATCACTGTTGCACACTACTATATAAAAATTATTCCAATTAGCGCTTCAAGCATCACAGCTCAGCTCATCGTCAGATCGGAAATGAACAAACAGACGTGAAAACAAACCCTTCACCCCCACCCAACCACACCTTGCTCACACACAACAAGCTATAATTCAAATGTCCCTTCCCAACCTCTGAGCCCTGTCACCCCCATCTGGACAGTTACATATTTTTCTACCAAATTCCTTTGTGTGTGTGTGTGTGTGTGTGTGTGTGTGTGTGTGTGTGTGTGTGTGTGTGTGTGTGTGTGTGTGTGTGTGTGTGTGTGTGTTCCTTTAAACCTAACCACCTTTCTCATTCACACTTGTGGGCCAGTCACACACCCTTATTTTAAAACATCCAATTAGTCCTATGCAACTTAATTCTTAATCTTATCTATCTGTCCACTATCATTTACTTTTTAATTATGTTATAAAATATTTCCTTATTATCAAATTTAATTTTAGTATTAATTAAATTGTCTAACCCTTTTTCTCTTTCTTTCAATATTTCTAACTCCTCCCTAAGCTTCCTTTCAACTGTGTTATTTACTACTTTTACAATTTCGTAGTCTTCCAAAGGATTAACAAACTTATGGTTGTCTTCTATGAAATGTCTTGCATATAACGAATTCGTTGTTCTATTACCTTCTCCACGTTTGTGGTCAGACAACCTGCATACGAATTTCCATCCTGTCTCACCTAGGTACACTTTGTTGCAGTCTTTACATTTTAATTTATAAATTCCACTTTTCTGTAATACTGGGATTTTTTCTATATTTTTATTCCTTATCTTATCAAATACCGTTTCACATTTTTAAATAGCTATATCTACTCCGTATTTATTAAAACATTTTATAATTTTTCTAGTATGTGAACCTATGTATGTCAATGACCCTGCATAATTCTTTTGTTCTGGTTCTATTTTAGCTTTTTGTATGTTAACACTTTTCATAACTTTATCCACTATGTTGGTGTTATAGTTATTATTCCTTACAATTCCCTTTATCGTTTTTAACTCCCTATCTTTTGATTCGGTCTCTTTTAAACACTTCTGAGCTCTATAACAAAATGAATTGATTGCCGCCATTTTATATCTATAAGGGTGGTAAGACTGTCTTGGTATAATTATATCAGAATACGATTCTTTCCTAAATATCGCAAACTGTAGTTTCTCATTATCTTTAAATTCTATGTTTAAATCTAAGTAATTTATTTTCTTACCTCCTATCTCTTCTTTAAATTGTAAGTTTTTATCCTTATTATTTACGTCATTTATAAATTCTTGCACTTCTTCTATGCTTCCTTCCCAAATTACTAATACATCGTCAACGTATCTAGTCCATAATTTTATATTGTCTTTATACTTAGTGGAACTTATTAATTGCTTTTCAAAATCATTCATGTATATTTCTGCTAGAATAGGGGATAATGAAGATCCCATAGGTAATCCTGTTTTCTGTATATAACACTTGTTATTAAACCTGAAATAGTTCTGATTTACACATTCTTTAACTACTTTAATCAATTGCTTTTTATACCTGTATTCTCCCATATTATTATCGTTTATTAACTTAATAACTTTATTTACTGTGATATTGGTAAACATGTCCTTAACATCCAGTGATATCAATTTTGTATTTTCATTAATTCTAATATTTTCTAATTTTTCTATCAGTTTTACATTATTCTCTGTGTTGTATTTTGTCCCAAATTCATATTTCTCTTTCAATACTCTGCTAACTTCCTTTGATAATTTATAAATAGGTGCATTAATAAAAGAAACAATCGGTCTAATTGGTTTTCCTTCTCTATGTATCTTAACCTGACTTTTAAAAGTTGATGGTGTTGGATTACTTTCCAATAAATACTTTTTCTTATTTTCTTCTATAGATGTTATCTGTTTCATCACTTGTTTTATCCTTATATACATGAATGATTTTGAAAAGCAATTAATAAGTTCCACTAAGTATAAAGACAATATAAAATTATGGACTAGATACATTGACGACGTATTAGTAATTTGGGAGGGAAGCATAGAAGAAGTGCATGAGTTTATAAATGACGTAAATAATAAGGATAAAAACTTACAATTTAAAGAAGAGATAGGAGGTAAGAAAATAAATTACTTAGATTTAAACATAGAAATTAAAGATAATGAGAAACTACAGTTTGCGATATTTAGGAAAGAATCGTATTCTGATATAATTATACCAAGACAATCTTACCACCCTTATAGATATAAAATGGCGGCAATCAATTCATTTTGTTATAGAGCTCAGAAGTGTTTAAAAGAGACCGAATCAAAAGATAGGGAGTTAAAAACGATAAAGGGAATTGTAAGGAGTAATAACTATAACACCAACATAGTGGATAAAGTTATGAAAAGTGTTAACATACAAAAAGCTAAAATAGAACCAGAACAAAAGAATTATGCAGGGTCATTGACATACATAGGTTCACATACTTAAAAAATTATAAAATGTTTTAATAAATACGTAGTAGATATAGCTATTTAAAAATGTGATACGGTATTTGATAAGATAAGGAATAAAAATATAGAAAAAATCCCAGTATTACAGAAAAGCGGAATTTATAAATTAAAATGTAAAGACTGCAACAAAGTGTACCTAGGTGAGACAGGATGGAAATTCGTATGCAGGTTGTCTGACCACAAACATGGAGAAGGTAATAGAACAACGAATTCGTTATGTGCAAGACATTTCATAGAAGACAACCATAAGTTTGTTAATCCTTTGGAAGACTACGAAATTGTAAAAGTAGTAAATAACACAGTTGAAAGGAAGCTTAGGGAGGAGTTAGAAATATTGAAAGAAAGAGAAAAAGGGTTAGACAATTTAATTAATACTAAAATTAATTTTGATAATGAAGAAATATTTTATAACATAATTAAAAAGTAAATGATAGAGGACAGATAGATAAGATTAAGAATTAAGTTGCATAGGACTAATTGGATGTTTTAAAATAAGGGTGTGTGACTGGCCCACAAGTGTGAATGAGAAAGGTGGTTAGGTTTAAAGGAACACACACACACACACACACACACACACACACACACACACACACACACACACACACACACACACACACACACACACACACACACAAAGGAATTTGCTAGAAAAATATGTAACTGTCCAGATGGGGGTGACAGGGCTCAGAGGTTGGGAAGGGACATTTGAATTATAGCTTGTTGTGTGTGAGCAAGGTGTGGTGGGGTGGGGGTGAAGGGTTTGTTTTCACGTCTGTTTGTTATTCCGTCTAATCGGAATAATTTTTATATATTGGTGTGCAACAGTGATAATTCTGTTTGTGATTTTAACCACTAACACAACTTTCTTCATTAAACTTCTGTTAAGATGTGCAATCGACGACAGGTAATGGACAACAACAATGAGGTAATAAACAACAATAAGGTAAGTAAAGTTTTCATGATTCCAGTTTTCAAGAAAGGTAACAGGGGCATGTAGTAACTATAGTGGATAACACTATTATGTATAGTCTGAAAATGTTCAAGGAATTATAGACAGAAAAATTAGGCAATTAGACAGAAAATACAATTGACAAAACAGCAGATTTAGGAGAGCAAAAAGTATGCACAATCACTTATCATACTAAAACAGAAATGCTGCAGCAGAAAATAAAAATATGTGTATTGCTCATAGATGTAGAGAAAGCTTTTGTTAAGGTACCAAAAGAAATATTAGGGAGATTTTAAAGGAAAGAATGTGAGCACAAAATTGATTCAAACAATACAAAAAAGTTATAGGTACACCGTTAACTTCATAATAAGTAACAATGTAGAGTCAGAGACATTTATAATGGAGGAAGGACTAAGGGTATGGTTACATGAACATTTTTTCTGGCCGTGCATGCGTGTGGAGTTTAGAAAAACACAGTGGTCACACATGCATTTTTTCTCGTACATGCATGGACAGTAGTGGAGTTACACAGGTGGTTTATATTTGGACTGCAGGGTTGGGATGTCTCGGACGCACATCCCTACAGCTCTGGCTATAAATGTTAAATGTGTATATAAAGATTAAAACGCAACTGCACAGAAATGTCCGTGTTTAGATTAAAGAAAACATTGGTTATCAGTAGTAAATAAATCTTTATAAGAAAATTTTTTACATTACATATTTTTTTTGTAAAGATGTCAAAAACACCATGGAGACCAAAATTAATTACCATAGTAACAAGTAAATAAATAAATGCTAATTTAGTGGCACCTTTGAACAGTCCGTGTGACCACCTTTGTGTGTGTTAAAAACGGACCAAAAATGCAGCATGTTGCGTTTTGATGCGGGAGACCTTGAAAACACAGCAGAGTTGACGACCCGTGTGTTTTTTCCACGTCCATGTGACCAATTTCATTGCCGTCTGTGTGTTAAATTCAATGCGTTTCCCAACCGCATGCAAACGGCCAGAAAAGGACGCTTGTGTAACCATACCCTAAGACAAGGTGGAAGCTTGACCATGTCTGAATTCATAATAATCATCAACCAGCTCCCTAGAATATGATGGTAAAATAAAATTGTAATAAATTAAAATTGGGTCATTGGAATTTGAATAAAGTTAGTATTCAAAAGGTACCTTTTTAGATAATGTAGTACTCATAGTTGGAAGTGAAAGAGAGTTACAAAAGAATTGCAATCTATGAACCTCTTGTACTGGAAAAAAGGGATGAAAATTAAAAAGGGTATAGAGCAAAGTGACAGAAATTAATGTCTCAAGAGAAGAAATAAAAATAGACATTGAGGGAACTATGATTGACGAAAATAATGTTTAGGAGTTGCTCTAGACAAGTGATGATGCAAGATGTAGAAATTATAGAAAGAGACAGAAAATGATAAAAGTATTATGCAGTGAATAATGTTTCATGTTAGGAGGGAAATGTCAAAAGAAACATAAATAAAGATATTTAAGACTATCAGGCTGCTGAACTGAAATATATGAGAAGTCTTTGGGTTGCGAAGAAGGACAGAATGTCATGTGAAGAGAATTAGACATACAGTGTACCCTGAATATCATAGAGGAAAGACAGTTGAGTTGGTGGATGACTTACAATGTATGGAAGAAGTAAACTGGACCTGTGAGAAGAATGTGGGTACCACATTGCAGAGAACAAGAATATTACATATTGTTTAATTCTAGTTTTTATTTCTGTGTTCAGTTTATTCTACAACAGTATTTTTCTTGTAGGCTTTGTTACATATGAATATTAACAATATATAAAAAAAGTAAAGACATGGTATTCATGTTTCATTTGAGGTTGTTGTGTATGTACGCATAAGCACTCTCTCTCTCTCTCTCTCTCTCTCTCTCTCTCTCTCTCTCTCTCTCTCTCTCTCTCTCTCTCTCTCTCTCTCTCTCTCTCTCTCTCTCCCCCTCCCTCTCCTCCCCCTCTCCCTCTCCCTCTCTCTCCCCCTCCCCTAGACCCTCTGTTTAGTTAATCAGTAATAAACTTTATTGGTAATTGTTACACATGGTAAGATAAAATGAATATGACATTTACGAAAATGGATTTAAATTTACAAGTGATTTTTAAAAGTTTGTTCATTGAGTTTTAAGAAATTGCATGTATTAAATAATTGTTTGTTAGTAATTATGATTTTCCAGACTTTTGGCCTATCAATAGTAGATGTTGATGATACAGGCTTCATAATCTGCAGTGAAATGGAAAACCCACTTCTTGCTTCTGATGCTTTAACGAGAAATTCAGATAACCAATTTGAGAGAGTGATTCTAAAAATCTCTCTGCTTTCAATAATTATGAACAAAGGTTCTATATATGAAAGTAAGTAACTTAAAAAATTAAATTATAGAAGTATAGGGGTATTATTAAAAGGTAACAGTGTCATATGAAAAAGAATTAATAAATGTCTAATAACAATTATTTGTATTGTTTTAAAAGAGATGGTAAGTTACTGGTATTGTTTTATTTTAAGTGGCCTTGTTAGATTTAGATTTTAAACATAAAAGAATACCATTCATGTTCAGTGTATATCACACACACACACACACACACACACACACACATTTACTAATTTTTTCTTGTATATTTTATATTATCATTAATGATAATAATCGTTTTTGTACAAGAATGTATTTTTTATTTTGTGAATATTATAATGTTTCAGTAGTATTTAACTAACATGAAAGATAGTTAAATATATTTAAATGGTAGTTAAATACTATTGAAACATTGTAATATTCACAAAATAATAAAAACATATTCTTGTAAAAAAGGATTATTATTAATAATATGTAATATATATATTGTAACGTAACGAAACTAAGGTCCCCTACATTACATAAAGATTTATAATTATCAATATAAAAAACGCTAATTGTCCGTTGCAATAAAGGTCAGAAAAGTAAACCTTCATTAAATAAATAAATCAATAATACCAAGTAAGACTACAAGGTAATAGAAAAATAGAAATGTTTATAAATACAAACTATGAAGTGGTCAGTGGAAAGTGTAAGCGATAAACATAGTGTCAAATAATGTGAAAATACTATAGACAGTTTAGACTAATCAATTAATTAACTGAGAGTAGACTAATTAATTGGTATTTAATATTTTATAATAATGTGCATGTTATTATGTTTTATCATGTTGTTTTGTTATCATGGTATTTATGTTGTCTTTTGTATGTAGCAGGTGTGAAGCAATTGCTTTAAGAAAGTATCAATTAATTGATGTTAATTTCATTTATGTTAAACTTTATAAGAGTAAATATTTGGGTACTTACTTTAAATAAATAATAGACATATTGTTAGATTATATTTGTAAACTTGGCCAGGAAGGCAATAATTGTTGATAAGATGCCAAAGGGTTATTGTAATTATGTTATAAACAGATGAAGGGTTCAATACTAAAATAAATAATAATAAATTGAAATCAGGATGAAATAAAATTGAAATGATTGGCCATAAGCCAGTGACACATTGTACAGGAGGTCAGGTCAGAAAAGTTAAATAACTAAAAAATGTGAAAACATTCAATGTAATATAATAAATTAAAAGAAAGCAGTAGTATTAATTAATAAAAGGATAAGTGACTTAAAATACAAAAAATCATAACACATGTAATAGAACAAATAGGCCTAAAAATTAATATTCTGTAATGAGAAGATAGCACTGGTTAGACTAAGAAGACCAAGAAGAAAATATAGCAAAATGTATATAATTTAATAACAAAGATTATGTGAAAGTTTTATATGATGTAATGTAACTTTAGTAAGGGATTATTTTATTAAGTAAGTGCAAGAACATTTTTCTAATTATGGCTCTAGGATAACAAATATTATCCAATAACAGAACGAAGACTGGTTGTCATGGACGACAAAATGCAAGAAATTTTGTTTATTCAACACTCAATTGTTATATATGAACGAGAACAGTTCAGTTGTCATAAATCGAGAAAAAAGAAAATCTAATGAATAAATTTATTGTAAATCAAAATTAATGACTATTAACTAACTAAAAAGACAGTTGATCGACTTCCGAGGGTTATCAATCAGAGAATATATTGCTACCTACCAATAAAATTAAACAAAATTTCCAAGGAATAAAATTACTAATCAGCTACAGTTAAATGAGTAATAATGAAAAATAACAAATAAATGAAGACAATTCAAGACCTGGAGAAGTCAAAGTAATTAAATATTTTAAAAACGAACAGAAAGAAAAATTAAAATTACGCCCTGAACCTCACTTTTTCCGACTAAACGAAGAACTAATACTTCACAAATTCCATTGGGACACGTAACCACCAGAAACGCAAACATTAGCGAAGATCAAGAACTGAAACTTCCACTACGTCCTGGGACACCAACACCAAACTTTTATTGAGAACCAGGAGGCTGACATATTCCAGACATTCGTTCATCATTCTGCTCCCAGTCTTAGTCTAGCAAAACGCCGCCATTACGAGTAACTTTGTCAACATACGGTAAAAAATCAGCTCATGTTTAAACTTTATTTAATAAGATTTTATGATTAAATTGTAATACCTTGTAACCTTAACTTGCATTTTCTGACCTTACTAATAATCACAAGAACTCCATGTACCCTGAGATTAAGAAAAAAATTAACAATATAATTAAATTTAAAACATCTAAACCCGAATTCAATAACTAATCGATCCATTCCAGTGTGATCGATGTGTTGTATCTGTGCCAAGAGAAAACATCTGTTTTGAAAAAAAAAAATATAAAAAATAAAGAATCTTTCCTGCAACTGATGAGTTATTATTTGTTAACGATTTAGTGTGTTTTTGAAGAATTTATAGTGTATAAAGGGAGAAACGAGAGGAACACAAGGCTTAAACAACTTAACCTATAATAACCGGCCGACAATACACCACAGCGCTAGCTTGCGTACAACTGTTGAATTACGAGAGAAGAGAAAACTAATTCGCAGCTGCCGCTCTCCTCTCTCAATGCTTGGTTCAGACTAGGTCTGAACAGTAACAACATAAACATACAGTATACTAATTCATGTTGCACACTATTCGGTCAGAACGGATTTAATTAACATAAATTGTTAGAGATAAGAACATAATATACTTCTCATTAATTTTTTATTACAAATTAACACTCACAGCAGACGACTGGCCACAACCAGAACAACAGTTTATTAACTTACTAATAGATTATATATGTTAATAAACAAAGTGAATAAGGACAAAAACGAGAAAATTCTATATCACTAATTTTCTTTATATAACAAATTGGCGAACCCAACAGTGGGGCTTAAGAAAAACACACACTAATTTTCTTTATATAACAATATATATATATATTGTAATGTGACATAATGGGAGCCCCAAATAATTAACCAAAATAATCCAAATAATAAAAAAGTCAGAATAACTGGACTCAAATATTTAATGAAGTAAAATAAAAGTACAACAGAAAAGTGTAATAAATAAGAAACCATGTACTGTAGATAATAAGACAAAACTTGTGAAACGTGAAAAGTGGAAAACGAGGATGATCATTAATCACACAGATGAGACTGTAAAGATCAATGATCCCTCCAATAATAATAAAGTGTAAGAAACCAAATAGGTCGATACGAGGGAAACAACTCGTAAAAGCATTATAAAGTAACAGACATACTAAATATCAGAGTGAAAACAAACAATTGTAGTAGTGTAGTATTATTTATTGAAAGTTTTTTATAGTTATTTAACCCATGTTGTTGGTTTTTAAAGAGAAGGCATTAGCATTGCTTAACTATGTTTATTTTAATTGATTTAGGCCAATGGCAATAATTTTTATCATTCATAAATCACGTGTAAAAGATTAGAAGAAATGTATTAAGCCTATAGGCAAAAATAGAAAGTATATGTTACAACATAATACCAAAAGATACCTAAATAGAGGCCCATATAAACAATATATTAATGGTCCACTAGTAAAGTTTAATAGTATGGAAATGTAATTGGTATTATGGTAAACTAAATAGTTTATGTTATCGTTTGTTAATAAATGAATGTAATCTTGGCCATGAAGGCAGCATTTTAAGTTAGTATGTTAAGAGATTTTGTGTTAATTAATAAATACTGTTAGAATATGTCAAGGGTCAAAAATCATATAATAAGCAGTAAACAAATGTAATCAGGCAAAAGGGTTCAAAACAAAAACACCAATTAATAATTAATGTGAATTAGAAAATGATAATGAAATCAAATTTAAGGCCTAAGCCGAACATGTAATATAAAATAAGATAATGTCAGAAATGAGTAAGTTACCAAATTAATATCAGACAATAATAACAAAGAAGGACCAAAATATAATAAGGGACAAATTTTGGAATAATTGTCAATCAAAGTAAATTAATCTAACAAAAATGAAGTATTGTATAGTAAAAGTCAGGGCAGTACTATGGTCCAGAGTTATAATTTTTGTAAAGGTGAAAAAACACCTAATATAAAGTTAACACATATAAAATTATATATCAAAATGTAGACCTTTATAAAAGGAACAAAACTATGTAAATTAATTTTAATTTAAACAAAAAATAACAAAGGAGTATTTTTTGACAGGGAAGGCAAGGATTTAATTTTTGGTACTATATGCCGCTTGACCTCAAGTTCATGCAAACTGACCAATCAAAAACAGAGTTTACTGGTCAAAAAACCGTTACTAAGTCGAGAAGAAGGAATTATTGTATTGTTGAATGCCAAGCAGAAAAGATCAAAAGTCGTATAGCTGATGCTTAGAGTGAAGATAAAACAATCAATATTACACTAAATTAATGATCCAAATGAAACCACAGAAGAAGTAAACATACCAGAAAACTTATAGAGAAAATAAAAGAAATACCACTAACCGATGGGAGATTAATTCTACGCAAACACCAAAAAATCATAGCGAGTTGGCTGGTTGCAGTATACAAGGAACGTAAATATAATTCCGAAGTATTTTCGTAACAACACTACACATAGATCAACTTCACTACACTATATAAACTACCTACAGTGATAATTGGAATAACCACTGCACATTAATACGGTGGTTAACAATAATAACATTTTATTTAAACAAAAAAACATAGGAACAACATGACGCTTAGTTAACTGACCAGGGCGGCCATCTTGTGTAGCATCGTTTGCCAATGCAGATAGAGTTCGTTGACGTAGTTGGTTAAAAAACATAACATTCATACTTGTTAACATTAATATTTAAGATTTATTATTTTTATATGTATTTGTAATGAGTTGTACTCCTTTTTAAAAACATTTCTGACTTCTTAACTGGCCCAAAGAACCCAAGCCCTGAGATATATAATTTATATTATAATTATTTACAAGTCATTGAAGATCGGATTCAAATATGAAAAAATTAACAATATAAAACTAAACTATACTAAACTGTCAAGGTCGATCCAAGACCGAACCATTTATTTTGTTTAACCAATAAGCTGAGAAAAAATAAAACAAATCAATTATTACCAATAACAGAGTTATCATTTCATACGTGCAAGTAGAATAAGAGTTTGTTTACAGTTATTAGTGGGAGTGAGCAGGTAAGCAAGGCGAATATAGCCTTGCCGACGACGAAAAAATAAACTAACCTACAACTACGTAATTAAATAACATGAACTAATTAAAACAGTACCGTAAACAAAATATATTACAAGGTGGCATCCAACCAGTGAGGCTGAATTAGGAAAAAAATTACGGACTGTAGTATCACTATTAAAAAAAAAAAAAAAAAAAATACAGTCAACCTAATTTTATCAGGCGGCTGTTATAAGTTCAGAGATGCATACGAGAGGAGTTTCAAAGAAGATGGCGAAAGACCAGGAGATGGAAGAAGGTAGACGGGAAGAAGAGGCAGAAACAGTACTGGACACCGTAATGGAACAACAGGCGGGTGATAAAGAAGAGGCCAGAGGAGATGCAAATTTACTGAAATTCATGGAACAAATGAGTGCAAATTTAATAAAACAAATGAAGGAAGATGTTAAACAAACTAATGAGAATTTATTAAGACAAATGAATGAAAAGTTTGCCCGAAATGAGGAGAATAATAAACAGACAAATGAGAAAATAGACAGTATGAATGAAAGTACTAAAGAAAATTTTAGACAAATAAACGAAAAAATAGATAGTACTAAAGAAAGTACCAATGAGAGTTTAAGACAGATCAAGGAAGATAATAGACAAATGAACGAGAATTTGGAAAATAAAATTGAGAAAATCAATGAAAAGATAGACAGCACCAATGAAAGTATTAAGGGAGAATTAAGGGAACTTATAAATGAAAGGATTGAAAACGTCACCGAAACACTTAGCCAGAGAGTGGACGAATACAAGGAGGAAGTGAAACAACAAATAACTGAGACCAAGGAAAGGCTGGAGAAAACTGAAGAAACCATCGTACAGTTCAGAGTAGAAGTGGATACCAAAATAGAAAGGGTAGAAACGAACAATCAAATCAGAATAATTGCAACACAGCAAGAAACGCAGGAAAAGTTGGATGAGATCCAAGGTAATATGTCCGGCAGGATGACAACAATAAGTGACGAAGTGGACAAAGTGAAGAGTCAGGTAAATGGTAACAAAGAAAGAATAGAAAGTATGCAACACATTCAACAAAACATACAGGAAGAAATGGATAGACTAAACATCAGACCGACATGCAGTACTTACCACACTACACTAGAGAACAGCGACAGCGTGAATTTCAAAGATTACAGGGGTAAAGACTAAGTCGAATGAAGGAAAACAGATGGAGCGTAACTAAGACCTTGTTGGACGACGGTTTCAAAGGAATAACTGACAATTGGTGGTCAGCAGTGAGGAATGAAGTTAACACCTATGAAGAATTTAAACGAGCTTTTGTGATGTTATTTTTCTTGATATTTAATTTTATTATTGTTTACCTTACGTACTAGCAAATAGGCATGTTTACTTTTGAATTGCAGACGCCATTTTTACGTACTGCCAACTGCAAAATTTCCAACTTACCAGCGTTCAGATCAGCGAACTAGGAGAACAGATTATGGTTATTCGAGATAAAGAAAACTTTACTTGTTTCCCATGATTTAAATTTTATTGGTTACTAAAGTATTTCAATTTCATCATAAACAAATTATTCTTTTCTCTCCCTTACCCCGGTTAACTAACACATTTAAAAGACAATCATGTTAGTGACAAAACCTGTTAATGAGCAATAATTATTTCTACCTTTAATCTTCTTATATACGAGTTTACCTACACTCACAATAAAATAATAAGCTCTTAAAATAAATTTACTATTTGAACACAAACCAGCGCTTCACTCACACATAGATACTCATTTATACTTACAAAATTTTAAAACTCCTTTAGTGAGCTCACTATTTTTTAAATTGAACATATATTTAGGGTGCCATTTTTTTTCTTTTTAATTTTGAATGGGTGTAAATTTTAAATTTCTTCTTTTCTTTTCTTTCACGCTTTTACTTATCTGCCATTGTGTCCCAAAAATCAGTCCAGTCTCCGTATGTGTTTTGGTTCCTCACTCCGCACATTTTCGTAATTTTCACCGTAATTCTCGCCAGATATATTGAAACTGTTAATTGAAACACAACTGTTATTTACTTTTACATTTTACGTGCATGCGGGCGCCCGCGATTTTCGTTCCGGAACTTATAGGTGTTACTCGCGCGAGTTGTTATTGCAGACTGGGACTAGCGGAACTGCGCTATTTTCTGAAGTGGTCGTGGGTTACGTGACCAATTCTTATTGTTCTTGTTTGTATCACTACGCCAATATGTGATGCTGGACTGACACACCTAGCATACCAGCGTGACGTATTAACTGACGTAATATCGTACGATCCTTTAAGTTACATAATATGTTTGTCACTCATCTAAAAATAACTGTTTTGCTTGTCACTGGTGTTGACCTTGGCACAATTTCGCTCAATACTTGGTGCGTTGTATAATTTATGAAATAAAGTTTGTTTACTTTTCCCCAAATTATTATTTTATATTACCTTTTATGTTTCCCCCAAATTATTATTACATAAGACAACATTAGCTTTTTATTAAAACACAATATTTTTTATATTACCCCAGGTAGGCCTAAATGTCCCGTTACACTTTTCAGTCCAAATACTGGTCTGAATCCATACAAAATGTAGTGAGAGATAATCTCAGTAATGGAAAATATAATCCCAATCTAGGCCAGTCACCAACAGCCTATTTCCTGGGTAAGGTGTGTGTAGCTCGCAAGTTGGAACCACTCATTTCGGAAGAATGTCTGGTAAATAAAATGGCCTATCATTTTGATGAAGGAGTTATCCAAGCTAGGCTTTTCGGTCAGATCAAGACCATATCAGCCGTGGAAGCATTGCTAGGTGATTATGAACAGCAGGATTATTACAGGAGGTCGAGAAGACAATATGAAAGAATGACTTTTCACAGGGAGGAAGAAAATCGTGAGCAGCATCAAAGGACAAACCATGCCAACAGGAATGACCACGATCAACGTAATAACAATCATAATAATAATACCTATCACAACCGTAAAATACCTATCACAACCGTAACTATCAACATAATAATAATGATAATTACAACCGAAATGGTAATAATAATAGTAATAATAATAATAGGTATAGGGAAGGTAGAAGAAATTTTAACAATGGTAGAGGATACCAAAATAATGACAGGAATTACAGGAATAATAACAGGTACGATGAAGAGAGGAGGTACCCAGAACAGAGCCGGAGTAGCGAAGACCACTCCAGAAATCAACAAGTGAATGAACAGGGAACCAACCAAGCCCAAGTAAATTATATTATGGCCGAGGAGAAGGATTCAAAGAGACATGATTGTAACCCCTCTTTAAGTGTGACTTGTAAATTTTTTTTTAAATAATGGCCACAAGATAATTAAAACTAGGCCAAAGCCTAGAGAAGCCAAAAATGCGCTGGATCCAGTGAGACGGGACTTGCAATTAAAACTCACAAAATTAACAACCAATAAAATCTTTTTATTATAACCAAACTCATTATATCTCCTTAAAAATGTTACTTGAAAATTAATAAATATAAAATCTATATTCTATACTCTCCTTTTAAAAATGTTACTTGAAAATTAATAAATATAAATTCTATATTCTCCTTTTAAAAATATTACTTGAAAATTAATAAATATAAAATCTATATTCATTCTCCTTTTAAAAATATTACTTGAAAATTAATAAATATAAAATCTATATTCTATATTCTCCTTTTAAAAATATTACTTGAAAATTAATAAATATAAAAAAATATTCTATATTCTCCTTTCAGCCCTATATCTAACCCCCAAAAATGCACACGAATATACAATACATATACACGTTCCACAACACAGGACATTTACAACTTCTATCATTAAATCTTGCCACACCTTTTTCCACCCCATGAGGTACTTAATTAACAATTTATAAATAACCTTGCACGTAACACCTATTGCAAGGTCTTAATACCTAACATGTGTATAACATATATGTGTATAATAAGATATATGTTTGTAACACCAGTGGCCCCAGGACATACTAAATTCAGGAGTTGGCATAGTGCCTGATACTGTTATAAAGTGCTCCCACATTGAGCACTTAGACTTGGAGTAATTATAATTAGAATCCAGTAAACACACAAGTGATCATAATCAATTAAAAGAATTTAAATATGATAAATTTTGTTAAATATTGAAAACAGTAACGTGTCAAAATGTCTTATAACCTTTTAAAATTAATTTGGCCCAAAGGCCGACATGTTCCTAGGCAAGATAGTGCATAACTCAACCTGTCCCAAGAGCATGTTCAAGTCTGCATGAAAATCCACCTATACAGGATTAAACTGGTGACCCGACTTAACTACCAAAGAAACTTCTATCCCTATATGACCCAAACTGTATATAAAAATGTGAAATTAAAGCATAAAATGAAAACTAAATTTAACCAGTGAAATTACATGTTGATTGAATGAATTAGTAGCATTAAGGTAACCCTTCTACTGAAAACAAGAAAGAAATTTACACGCCTGAATGGTAAGCAGCCACAGATACATGCCAACCTCTGGGCTCACAGTTTATACAAAAAGAGTTACAAAATGTACAAAAGATTCCCCCCCAAGTCCACACACTATTCTGTCCCGTTAACCGGGGACCCAATTAAAATGTTTAAAGCTTAAAGTCATTGATGTAGTGTGACTATATGTCCACGGGTTCTAGTGGGTTACATCACACTGTGTTTTAGTAAATTGGTTTGGTGTCACCTGATATATTCCTGGTGTGAAGTGGTGGTATTCTGGTCTACATTTTAGGGTGTTTGTGGCCCGTCCTCGCGATTCTCCTCCAGCAGATGAAGTTGAGAGAGAGTCTAGATGTTCATGTTCAGGATGGAGCTGTTCCTCGACTTGCAGCGAGGGACCCTATTCATACAAAATATTATCAGCGATAAGTTCCCAAAACTAATTCCCCCAGAAACCTCACACGCACCAAAATCCATATATAATATTAAACACAGCTTTAGGCCTACTTAAAATGATAGTTTGACACACTCTGCAACAGGTTATACGGCCACATGGCCCGATCTTAGAAAACATTTAGTTTAGTTAAAGTTCATATTATTCTGACTTTACATTATTCTCAATTCTGGTGCCTTAGTTAAGACTTCTGAAATTAATATAGTATTACTATAATTACCAATAAAAGTTACATTTAAATTACTCAAAATTACACATTTCACAACTTGCCTTGTGGCGTGATAGGTTAGCTGATTTCATACATATCTGGACTTATTAAACAAATTCCTTTTTGTATAACTTTAAATTAATGTATATAAGCATATTGCTGCGACTTACCGCAGATCTGTATTAGTTTAGCCTGCCATAGATGAAGATGGTGCAACTAAAAACTTCTTTCTGTCGGAGAAGACGGCCACGCATTCTTACTTGGACGAGGACCAGGAAAAGACAGCTTTTAGAACACGCAGTTCCGGCTTTCTCACTTGCAATCAGCAGCGAGCACCAGAGCGCAGCACTAATCGGGCGCACTTAGATACCTCATTACAGTATTGTAAATGCTACCGCTAAATACAGTACAGTATTTTTCGTCGGCTTCCTCGTTAAATACCGTACACGATTTTTGATTATTCGCGCCGATATAAATTAATCGGCACATGATGACCAACGGCAAAGAAAGAAGAACAAACAAATTAACCGTCGTGAAAACCAAGAACACGAGCCTGGTCCCAGTAATGAAGATGAACGAATATACTCTTACGACAACATTGAAATGTATGGGAGTGATCCACGATGGGGCATTCCCATAGCGAGATTTGTTGATGAGTTTAACCGACAGAATCCACCACGGGAAAAACATAATAGTGGAACGATCCGGATAGTGACAGATACCGAAACCGGTTAAACTAAATATCATACACTATGGAGACAAGGGACTGATTGTATGATTACCGACAAGGCAAACTATTGGAGAATTGAGAAGGAAAAATGATGATAAATGTAATGACCAATGAAGATTTCAAAAAACATGAACAAATGACCCACCAAATTCTAAAATATGTAAGAACATCTTACACGATACTTTAGAGAATTTATTTTGAATCCATTGAGAAGAGAAAGACGGTTAATAACAATAATAAGGTGATAATAAGGAAAAAAGAAAAGAAGTACTGAAAACAAATAAATGAAATAATGAACTTGCAGAAAAAAAAGAGGATTGATGTTTGTAAATGAACAGAGTAATAATAACTATAGTTGTAACTGCTAAAAAGGGATATTGAAACAGAAGATGAATAACATAGTGGCAAATGCATCAATTAACAACGAAATAAAAATTAAATGGAAAAGAAGAAGTATACAAAGGATTTTTACCAAAACTGAAAATAAGTTATATGAAAGTAAGGGGAGCTGCTGGGATGCAATTTATAATAATGAGAAGAAGTAAGAAGGCAATATGATTCTGAGGGGGTATTTAAAGTAACGCAAGAGTTACCATTTTTGTAAGAGTGTAGAAAGCTACGGCGCCACTCAATAATTATTATGATGGGCAGGGGCCAACGAGCACTGTACCATGCACGGGGTGAATGGTCGGGTAAGGAATAGGTCAGAATAGTGCCACTCACAGCCGATATGCATTCACTGTGCCATTTCAAGTTAGGGAGGAATTGATATCCCCAATTAAGGAATCCATAGGAACAGGAGAAACCCCAGGGGAAAGGAACAATCAGTTGGTAACTACATATATAAAGAAGATGAAGAAAAATAATATATTTTCATAGATTCGCCAAAGAAGAAAAGAAGTTATGTGTAAATTATGAGATAATAACCAACTTAAAAAATTCATCACAACACAATCCCTGAAACCATAAGAAAAAATATAGTAAAGAAGGAAAAAGTTTTACAAATAAACCAAAAGCATCAAAAGGAACAGCTTATTTTTCCCAAACTCCAGTTTTATAAAAAATAACCATGTCTTGGGGGGGGGGAGCAATTATGTAATGTGACAATGGGAGCCCCAAATAATTAACCAAAATAATCCAAATAATAAAAAAGTCAGAATAACTGGACTCAAATATTTAATGAAGTAAAATAAAAATACAACACAAAAGTGTAGATAATAAGACAAAACTTGTGAAAGGTGAAAAGTGGAAAAAAGTGGAAAACGAGGATGCTCATTAATCAAACAGATGAGACTGTAAAGATCAATGATCCCTCCAATAATAATAAAGTGTAAGAAACCAAATAGGTCGATACGAGGGAAACAACTCGTAAAAGCATTATAAAGTAACAGACATACTAAATATCAGAGTGAAAACAAACAATTGTAGTAGTGTAGTATTATTTATTGAAAGTTTTCTATAGTTATTTAACCCATGTTGTTGGTTTTTAAAGAGAAGGCATTAGCATTGCTTAACTATGTTTATTTTAATTGATTTAGGCCAATGGCAATAATTTTTATCATTCATAAATCACGTGTAAAAGATAAGAAGTGTATTAAGCCTATAGGCAAAAATGGAAAGTATATGTTACAACATAATACCAAAAGATACCTAAATAGAGGCCCATATAAACAATATATTAATGGTCCACTAGTAAAGTTTAATAGTATGGAAATGTAATTGGTATTATGGTAAACTAAATAGTTTATGTTATCGTTTGTTAATAAATGAATGTAATCTTGGCCATGAAGGCAGCATTTTAAGTTAGTATGTTAAGAAATTTTGTGTTAATTAATAAATACTGTTAGAATATGTCAAGGGTCAAAAATCATGTAATAA
Source organism: Magicicada septendecula (assembly GCA_034769895.1). Taxonomy (NCBI): domain Eukaryota; kingdom Metazoa; phylum Arthropoda; class Insecta; order Hemiptera; family Cicadidae; genus Magicicada; species Magicicada septendecula. Next base: position 733,681,911 of record CM068367.1, read on the forward strand.
GCAGTAAACAAATGTAATCAGGCAAAAGGGTTCAAAACAAAAAGACCAATTAATAATTAATGTGAATTAGAAAATGATAATTAAATCAAATTTAAGGCCTAAGCCGAACATGTAATATAAAATAAGATAATGTCAGAAATGAGTAAGTTACCAAATTAATATCAGACAATAATAACAAAGAAGGACCAAAATTTAATAAGGGACAAGTTTTGGAATAATTTTCAATCAAAGTAAATTAATCTAACAAAAATGAAGTATTGTATAGTAAAAGTCAGGGCAGTACTATGGTCCAGAGTTATCATTTTTGTAAAGGTGAAAAAACACCTAATATAAAGTTAACACATATAAAATTATATATCAAAATGTAGACCTTTATAAAAGGAACAAAACTATGTAAATTAATTTTAATTTAAACAAAAAATAACAAAGGAGTATTTTTTGACAGGGAAGGCAAGGCTATAATTTTTGGTACTATATGCCGCTTGACCTCAAGTTCATGCAAACTGACCAATCAAAAACAGAGTTTACTGGTCAAAAAACCGTTACTAAGTCGAGAAGAAGGAATTATTGTATTGTTGAATGCCAAGCAGAAAAGATCAAAAGTCGTATAGGTGATGCTTAGAGTGAAGATAAAACAATCAATATTACACTACATTAATGATCCAAATGAAACCACAGAAGAAGTAAACATACCAGAAAACTTATAGAGAAGATAAAAGAAATATCACTAACCGATGGGAGATTAATTCTACGCAAACACCAAAAAACCATAGCGAGTTGGCTGGTTGCAGTATACAAGGAACGTAAATATAATTCCGAAGTATTTTCGTAACAACACTACACATAGATCAACTTCACTACACTATATAAACTACCTACAGTGATAATTGGAATAACCACTGCACATTAATACGGTGGTTAACAATAATAACATTTTATTTAAACAAAAAAACAGGAACAACATGACGCTTGGTTAACTGACCGGGCGGCCATCTTGTGTAGTATCGTTTGCCAATGCAGATAGAGTTCGTTGACGTAGTTGATTAAAAAACATAACATTCATACTTGTTAACATTAATTTTTAAGATTTATTATTTTTATATGTATTTGTAATGAGTTGTACTCCTTTTTAAAAACATTTCTGACTTCTTAACTGGCCCAAAGAACCCAAGCCCTGAGATATGTAATTTATATTATAATTATTTGCAAATCATTGAAGATCGGATTCAAATATGAATCGATACTAAACTGTCAAGGTCGATCCAAGACCGAACCATTTATTTTGTTTAACCAATAAGCTGAGAAAAAATAAAACAAATCAATTATTACCAATAACAGAGTTATCATTTCATACGTGCAAGTAGAATAAGAGTTTGTTCACAGTTATTAGTGGGAGCGAGCAGGTAAGCAAGGCGAATATAGCCTTGCCGACGACGAAAAAATAAACTAACCTACAACTACCAGAATACGGTTAGAGGCGATCGCTGAGTCTACCACAAGTGCGGGAAAATTCAAAAAGCACTAGCCCACAAATACAATCTCTCTCATCCTACCACTACATCACGTTATATTACAGAGTGGCACTAGCAACGCGTGACTTATTAAAACACATTAAACAACGTTATATCAACACTCGTAAACAAAATATATTACAAGGTGGCGCCCAACGTGGGGCGTAATTAAATAACACGAACTAATTAAAACAGTACCGTAAACAAAATATATTACAAGGTGGCATCCAACCAGTGAGGCTGAATTAGGAAAAAAATTACGGACTGTAGTATCACTATTAAAAAAAAAAAAAAAAAAATACAGTCAACCTAATTTTAGCAGGCGGCTGTTATAAGTTCAGAGATGCATACGAGAGGAGTTTCAAAGAAGATGGCGAAAGACCAGGAGATGGAAGATGGTAGACGGGAAGAAGAGACAGAAACAGTACTGGACACCGAAATGGAACAACAGGCGGGTGATAAAGAAGAGGCCAGAGGAGATGCAAATTTACTGAAATTCATGGAACAAATGAGTGCAAATTTAATAAAACAAATGAAGGAAGATGTTAAACAAACTAATGAGAATTTATTAAGACAAATGAATGAAAAGTTTGCCCGAAATGAGGAGAATAATAAACAGACAAATGAGAAAATAGACAGTATGAATGAAAGTACTAAAGAAAATTTTAGACAAATAAACGAAAAAATAGATAGTACTAAAGAAAGTACCAATGAGAGTTTAAGACAGATCAAGGAAGATAATAGACAAATGAACGAGAATTTGGAAAATAAAATTGAGAAAATGAATGAAAAGATAGACAGCACCAATGAAAGTATTAAGGGAGAATTAAGGGAACTTATAAATGAAAGGATTGAAAACGTCACCGAAACACAGCCAGAGAGTGGACGAATACAAGGAGGAAGTGAAACAACAAATAACTGAGACCAAGGAAAGGCTGGAGAAAACTGAAGAAACCATCGTACAGTTCAGAGTAGAAGTGGATACCAAAATAGAAAGGGTAGAAACGAACAATCAAATCAGAATAATTGCAACACAGCAAGAAACACAGGAAAAGTTGGATGAGATGCAAGGTAATATGTCCGGCAGGATGACAACAATAAGTGACGAAGTGGACAAAGTGAAGAGTCAGGTAAATGGTAACAAAGAAAGAATAGAAAATATGCAACACATTCAACAAAACATACAGGAAGAAATGGATGACTAAACATCAGACCGACATGCAGTACTTACCACACTACACTAGAGAACAGCGACAGCGTGAATTTCAAAGATTACAGCGGTAAAGACTAAGTCGAATGAAGGAAAACAGATGGAGCGTAACTAAGACCTTGTTGGATGACGGTTTCAAAGGAATAACTGACAATTGGTGGTCAGCAGTGAGGAATGAAGTTAACACCTATGAAGAATTTAAACGAGCTTTTGTGATGTTATTTTTCTTGATATTTAATTTTATTATTGTTTACCTTACGTACTAGCAAATAGGCATGTTTACTTTTGAATTGCAGACGCCATTTTTATGTACTGCCAACTGCAAAATTTCCAACTTACCAGCGTTCAGATCAGCGAACTAGGAGAACAGATTATGGTTATTCGAGATAAAGAAAACTTTACTTGTTTCCCATGATTTAAATTTTATTGGTTACTAAAGTATTTCAATTTCATCATAAACAAATTATTCTTTTCTCTCCCTTACCCCGGTTAATTAACACATTTAAAAGACAATCATGTTAGTGACAAAACCTGTTGATGAGCAATAATTATTTCTACCTTTAATCTTCTTATATACGAGTTTACCTACACTCACAATAAAATAATAAGCTCTTAAAATAAATTTACTATTTGAACACAAACCAGCGCTTCACTCACACATATATATACTCATTTATAACTTACAAAATTTTAAAACTCCTTTAGTGAGCTCACTATTTTTGAAATTGAACATATATTTTAGGGTGCCATTTTTTTTCTCTTTAATTTTGAATGGGTGTAAATTTTAAATTTCTTCTTTTCTTTTCTTTCACGCTTTTACTTATCTGCCATTGTGTCCCAAAAATCAGTCCAGTCTCCGTATGTGTTTTGGTTCCTCACTCCGCACATTTTCGTAATTTTCACCGTAATTCTCGCCAGATATATTGAAACTGTTAATTGAAACACAACTGTTATTTACTTTTACATTTTAGGTGCATGCGGGCGCCCGCGATTTTCGTTCCGGAACTTATAGGTGTTACTCGCGCGAGTTGTTATTGCAGACTGGGACTAGCGGAACTGCGCTATTTTCTGAAGTGGTCGTGGGTTATGTGACCAATTCTTATTGTTCTTGTTTGTATCACTACGCCAATATGTGATGCTGGACTGACACACCTAGCATACCAGCGTGACGTATTAACTGACGTAATATCGTACGATCCTTTAAGTTACATAATATGTTTGTCACTCATCTAAAAATAACTGTTTTGCTTGTCACTGGAGTTGACCTTGGCACAATTTCGCTCAATACTTGGTGCGTTGTATAATTTATGAAATAAAGTTTGTTTACTTTTCCGCAAATTATTATTTTATATTACCTTTTATGTTTCCCCAAAATTATTATTACATAAGACAACATTAGCTTTTTTTTAAAACACAATATTTTTTATATTACCCCAGGTAGGCCTAAATGTCCCGTTACACTTTTCAGTCCAAATACTGGTCTGAATCCATACAAAATGTAGTGAGAGATAATCTCAGTAATGGAAAATATAATCCCAATCTAGGCCAGTCACCAACAGCCTATTTCCTGGGTAAGGTGTGTGTAGCTCGCAAGTTGGAACCACTCATTTCGGAAGAATGTCTGGTAAATAAAATGGCCTATCATTTTGATGAAGGAGTCATCCAAGCTAGGCTTTTCGGTCAGATCAAGACCATATCAGCCATGGAAGCATTGCTAGGTGATTATGAACAGCAGGATTATTACAGGAGGTCGAGAAGACAATATGAAAGAATGACTTTTCACAGGGAGGAACAAAATCGTGAGCAGCATCAAAGGACAAACCATGCCAACAGGAATGACCACGATCAACGTAATAACAATCATAATAATATTACCTATCACAACCGTAAAATACCTATCACAACCGTAACTATCGTCATAATAATAATAATGATAATTACGACCGAAATGGTAATAATAATAGTAATAATAATAATAGGTATAGGGAAGGTAGAAGAAATTTTAACAATGGTAGAGGATACCAAAATAATGACAGGAATTACAGGAATAATAACAGGTACGATGAAGAGAGGAGGTACCCAGAACAGAGCCGGAGTAGCGAAGACCACTCCAGAAATCAACAAGTGAATGAACAGGGAACCAACCAAGCCCAAGTAAATTATATTATGGCCGAGGAGAAGGATTCAAAGAGACATGATTGTAACCCCTCTTTAAGTGTGACTTGTAAAATTTTTTTTAAATAGGGGCCACAAGATAATTAAAACTAGGCCAAAGCCTAGAGAAGCCAAAAATGCGCTGGATCCAGTGAGACGGGACTTGCAATTAAAACTCACAAAATTAACAACCAATAAAATCTTTTTATTATAACCAAACTCATTATATCTCCTTAAAAATGTTACTTGAAAATTAATAAATATAAAATCTATATTCTATACTCTCCTTTTAAAAATGTTACTTGAAAATTAATAAATATAAAATCTATATTCTATATTCTCCTTTTAAAAATGTTACTTGAAAATTAATAAATATAAAATCTATATTCTATATTCTCCTTTTTAAAATATTACTTGAAAATTAATAAATATAAAATCTATATTCTATATTCTCCTTTTAAAAATATTACTTGAAAATTAATAAATATAAAATCTATATTCTATATTCTCCTTTTTAAAATATTACTTGAAAATTAATAAATATAAAATCTATATTCTATATTCTCCTTTCAGCCCTATATCTAACCCCCAAAAGTACACACGAATATACAATACATATACACGTTCCACAACACAGGACATTTACAACTTCTATCATTAAATCTTGCCACACCTTTTTCCACCCCATGAGGTACATAATTAACAATTTATAAATAACCTTGCACGTAACACTTATTGCAAGGTCTTAATACCTAACATGTGTATAACATATATGTGTATAATAAGATATATGTTTGTAACAACAGTGGCCCCAGGACATACTAAATTCAGGAGTTGGCATAGTGCCTGATACTGTTATAAAGTGCTCCCACATTGAGCACTTAGACTTGGAGTAATTATAATTAGAATCCAGTAAACACACAAGTGATCATAATCAATTAAAAGATTCTTGGATTTCGTTGTCCATGACGTGTCCGTTACTTAACTAAATATCACTATAATATTGACGACTCGGAACACAAAGTTTTTTATAAGTAAAAACGTAAAGTTTTACCTTACAGCCTAAACCGGCTTTCACCTATAGAAGGCTTCATCAGAGGCTGTCGTTAGTAGCGCTGCTCGTCTTGTTGTTGGCGACGAGAAAGTGTTTCGAAAGATTGAAGCTGTGTGTGTGTGGTGAGATGTGTTCGAATAATGCGTGCGATTTGAATTGTGTCTGTTCGTTTAGGATGTCGTTTTTATTTGTTTTTGTGTGTTTGTATATTTCTAATTGTTCTAGAGTGTCTAGTTTTCGGCCTTTTGTGTGTACGTGTAGTATGTTCATGTTATTGTCGATGTTTTTATATGTGTGGTTTGCTTCAATGAGGTGGTTTGCGAAGGTAGATTCTGTAGTGGTGTGGAGTGCTTTAGTGTGTTCAATGTATTACATTGAAGCAAACCACACATATAAAAACATCGACAATAACATGAACATACTACACGTACACACAAAAGGCCGAAAACTAGACACTCTAGAACAATTAGAAATATACAAACACACAAAAACAAATAAAAACGACATCCTAAACGAACAGACACAATTCAAATCGCACGCATTATTCGAACACATCTCACCACACACACACAGCTTCAATCTTTCGAAACACTTTCTCGTCGCCAACAACAAGACGAGCAGCGCTACTAACGACAGCCTCTGATGAAGCCTTCTATAGGTGAAAGCCGGTTTAGGCTGTAAGGTAAAACTTTACGTTTTTACTTATAAAAAACTTTGTGTTCCGAGTCGTCAATATTATAGTGATATTCAATTAAAAGAATTTAAATATGATAAATTTTGTTAAATATTGAAAACAGTAACGTGTCATAATGCCTTATAACCTTTTAAAATTAATTTGGCCCAAAGGCCGACATGTTCCTAGGCAAGATAGTGCATAACTCAACCTGTCCCAAGAGCATGTTCAAGTCTGCATGAAAATCCACCTATACAGGATTAAACTGGTGACCCGACTTAACTACCAAAGAAACTTCTATCCCTATATGACCCAAACTGTATATAAAAATGTGAAATTAAAGCATAAAATGAAAACTAAATTTAACCAGTGAAATTACATGTTGATTGAATGAATTAGTAGCATTAAGGTAACCCTTCTACTGAAAACAAGAAAGAAATTTACACGCCTGAATGGTAAGCAGCCACAGATACATGCCAACCTCTGGGCTCACAGTTTATATAAACAGAGTTACAAAATGTACAAAAGATTCCCCCCCAAGTCCACGCACTATTCTGTCCCGTTAACCGGGGACCTAATTAAAATGTTTAAAGCTTAAAGTCATTGATGTAGTGTGACTATATGTCCACGGGTTCTAGTGGGTTACATCACACTGTGTTTTAGTAAATTGGTTTGGTGTCACCTGATATATTCCTGGTGTGAAGTGGTGGTATTCTGGTCTACATTTTAGGGTGTTTGTGGCCCGTCCTCGCGATTCTCCTCCAGCAGATGAAGTTGAGAGAGAGTCTAGATGTTCATGTTCAGGATGGAGCTGTTCCTCGACTTGCAGCGAGGGACCCTATTCATACAAAATATTATCAGCGATAAGTTCCCAAAACTAATTCCCCCAGAAACCTCACACGCACCAAAATCCATATATAATATTAAACACAGCTTTAGGCCTACTTAAAATGATAGTTTGACACACTCTGCAACAGGTTATACGGCCACATGGCCCGATCTTAGAAAACATTTAGTTTAGTTAAAGTTCATATTATTCTGACTTTACATTATTCTCAATTCTGGTGCCTTAGTTAAGACTTCTGAAATTAATATAGTATTACTATAATTACCAATAAAAGTTACATTTAAATTACTCAAAATTACACATTTCACAACTTGCCTTGTGGCGTGATAGGTTAGCTGATTTCATACATATCTGGACTTATTAAACAAATTCCTTTTTGTATAACTTTAAATTAATGTATATAAGCATCTTGCTGCAACTTACCGCAGATCTGTATTAGTTTAGCCTGCCATAGATGAAGATGGTGCAACTAAAAACTTCTTTCTGTCGGAGAAGACGGCCACGCATTCTTACTTGGACGAGGACCAGGAAAAGACAGCTTTTAGAACACGCAGTTCCGGCTTTCTCACTTGCAATCAGCAGCGAGCACCAGAGCGCAGCACTAATCGGGCGCACTTAGATACCTCATTACAGTATTGTAAATGCTACCGCTAAATACAGTACAGTGTTTTTCGTCGGCTTCCTCGTTAAATACCGTACACGATTTTTGATTATTCGAGCCGATATAAATTAATCGGCACATGATGACCAACGGCAAAGAAAGAAGAACAAACAAATTAACCGTCGTGAAAACCAAGAACACGAGCCTGGTCCCAGTAATGAAGATGAACGAATATACTCTTACGACAACATTGAAATGTATGGGAGTGATCCACGATGGGGCATTCCCATAGCGAGATTTGTTGATGAGTTTAACCGACAGAATCCACCACGGGAAAAACATAATAGTGGAACGATCCGGATAGTGACAGATACCGAAACCGGTTAAACTAAATATCATACACTATAGAGACAAGGGACTGATTGTATGATTACCGACAAAGCAAACTACTGGAGAATTGAGAAGGAAAAATGATGATAAATGTAATGACCAATGAAGATTTCAAAAAACATGAACAAATGACCCACCAAATTCTAAAATATGTAAGAACATCTTACAGGATACTTTAGAGAATTTATTTTGAATCCATTGAGAAGAGAAAGACGGTTAATAACAATAATAAGGTGATAATAAGGAAAAAAGAAAAGAAGTACTGAAAACAAATAAATGAAGTAATGAACTTGCAGAAAAAAAAGAGGATTGATGTTTGTAAATGAACAGAGTAATAATAACTATAGTTGTAACTGCTAAAAAGGGATATTGAAACAGAAGATAAATAACATAGTGGCAAATGAATCAATTAACAATGAAATAAAAATTAAATGGAAAAGAAGAAGTATACAAAGGATTTTTACCAAAACTGAAAATAAGTTATATGAAAGTAAGGGGAGCTGCTGGGATGCAATTTATAATAATGAGAAGAAGTAAGAAGGCAATATGATTCTGAGGGGGTATTTAAAGTAACGCAAGAGTTACCATTTTTGTAAGAGTGTAGAAAGCTACAGCGCCACTCAATAATTATTATGATGGGCAGGGGCCAACGAGCACTGTACCATGCACGGGGTGAATGGTCGGGTAAGGAATAGGTCAGAATAGTGCCACTCACAGCCGATATGCATTCACTGTGCCATTTCAAGTTAGGGAGGAATTGATAACCCCAATTAAGGAATCCATAGGAACAGGAGAACCCCCAGAGGAAAGGAACAATCAGTTGGTAACTACATATATAAAGAAGATGAAGAAAAATAATATATTTTCATAGATTCGCCAAAGAAGAAAAGAAGTTATGTGTAAATTATGAGATAATAACCAACTTAAAAAAATTCATCACAACACAATCCCTGAAACCATAAGAAAAAAATATAGTAAAGAAGGAAAAAGTTTTACAAATAAACCAAAAGGATCAAAAGGAACAGCTTATTTTTCCCAAACCCCAGTTTTATAAAAAATAACCATGTCTTGGGGGGGGGAGCAATTATGTAATGTGACAATGGGAGCCCCAAATAATTAACCAAAATAATCCAAATAATAAAAAAGTCAGAATAACTGGACTCAAATATTTAATGAAGTAAAATAAAAGTACAACACAAAAGTGTAGATAATAAGACAAAACTTGTGAAAGGTAAAAAGTGGAAAACGAGGATGATCATTAATCAAACAGATGAGACTGTAAAGATCAATGATCCCTCCAATAATAATAAAGTGTAAGAAACCAAATAGGTCGATACGAGGGAAACAACTCGTAAAAGCATTATAAAGTAACAGACATACTAAATATCAGAGTGAAAACAAACAATTGTAGTAGTGTAGTATTATTTATTGAAAGTTTTCTATAGTTATTTAACCCATGTTGTTGGTTTTTAAAGAGAAGGCATTAGCATTGCTTAACTATGTTTATTTTAATTGATTTAGGCCAATGGCAATAATTTTTATCATTCATAAATCACGTGTAAAAGATAAGAAGAAGTGTATTAAGCCTATAGGCAAAAATGGAAAGTATATGTTACAACATAATACCAAAAGATACCTAAATAGAGGCCCATATAAACAATAGTATTATGGTAAACTAAATAGTTTGTTATCGTTTGTTAATAAATGAATGTAATCTTGGCCATGAAGGCAGCATTTTAAGTTAGTATGTTAAGAGATTTTGTGTTAATTAATAAATACTGTTAGAATATGTCAAGGGTCAAAAATCATGTAATAAGCAGTAAACAAATGTAATCAGGCAAAAGGGTTCAAAACAAAAAGACCAATTAATAATTAATGTGAATTAGAAAATGATAATGAAATCAAATTTAAGGCCTAAGCCGAACATGTAATATAAAATAAGATAATGTCAGAAATGAGTAAGTTACCAAATTAATATCAGACAATAATAACAAAGAAGGACCAAAATTTAATAAGGGACAAGTTTTGGAGTAATTGTCAATCAAAGTAAATTAATCTAACAAAAATGAAGTATTGTATAGTAAAAGTCAGGGCAGTACTATGGTCCAGAGTTATAATTTTTGTAAAGGTGAAAAAACACCTAATATAAAGTTAACACATAAAATTATATATCAAAATGTAGACCTTTATAAAAGGAACAAAACTATGTAAATTAATTTTAATTTAAACAAAAAATAACAAAGGAGTATTTTTTGACAGGGAAGGCAAGGATATAATTTTTGGTACTATATGCCGCTTGACCTCAAGTTCATGCAAACTGACCAATCAAAAACAGAGTTTACTGGTCAAAAAACCGTTACTAAGTCGAGAAGAAGGAATTATTGTATTGTTGAATGCCAAGCAGAAAAGATCAAAAGTCGTATAGCTGATGCTTAGAGTGAAGATAAAACAATCAATATTCCACTACATTAATGATCCAAATGAAACCACAGAAGAAGTAAACATACCAGAAAACTTATAGAGAAGATAAAAGAAATATCACTAACCGATGGGAGATTAATTCTACGCAAACACCAAAAAACCATAGCGAGTTGGCTGGTTGCAGTATACAAGGAACGTAAATATAATTCCGAAGTATTTTCGTAACAACACTACACATAGATCAACTTCACTACACTATATAAACTACCTACAGTGATAATTGGAATAACCACTGCACATTAATACGGTGGTTAACAATAATAACATTTTATTTAAACAAAAAAAACATAGGAACAACATGACGCTTGGTTAACTGACCAGGGCGGCCATCTTGTGTAGCATCGTTTGCCAATGCAGATAGAGTTCGTTGACGTAGTTGGTTAAAAAACATAACATTCATACTTGTTAACATTAATATTTAAGATTTATTATTTTTATATGTATTTGTAATGAGTTGTACTCCTTTTTAAAAACATTTCTGACTTCTTAACTGGCCCAAAGAACCCAAGCCCTGAGATATGTAATTTATATTATAATTATTTGCAAATCATTGAAGATCGGATTCAAATATGAATCGATACTAAACTGTCAAGGTCGATCCAAGACCGAACCATTTATTTTGTTTAACCAATAAGCTGAGAAAAAATAAAACAAATCAATTATTACCAATAACAGAGTTATCATTTCATACGTGCAAGTAGAATAAGAGTTTGTTCACAGTTATTAGTGGGAGCGAGCAGGTAAGCAAGGCGAATATAGCCTTGCCGACGACGAAAAAATAAACTAACCTACAACTACCAGAATACGGTTAGAGGCGATCGCCGAGTCTACCACAAGTGCGGGAAAATTCAAAAAGCACTAGCCCACAAATACAATCTCTCATCCTACCACTACATCACGTTATATTACAGAGTGACACTAGCAACGCGTGACTTATTAAAACACATTAAACAACGTTATATCAACACTCGTAAACAAAATATATTACAAGGTGGCGCCCAACGTGGGGCGTAATTAAATAACAGGAACTAATTAAAACAGTACCGTAAACAAAATATATTACAAGGTGGCATCCAACCAGTGAGGCTGAATTAGGAAAAAAATTACGGACTGTAGTATCACTATTAAAAAAAAAAAAAAAAAAAATACAGTCAACCTAATTTTAGCAGGCGGCTGTTATAAGTTCAGAGATGCATACGAGAGGAGTTTCAAAGAAGATGGCGAAAGACCAGGAGATGGAAGAAGGTAGACGGGAAGAAGAGACAGAAACAGTACTGGACACCGAAATGGAACAACAGGCGGGTGATAAAGAAGAGGCCAGAGGAGATGCAAATTTACTGAAATTCATGGAACAAATGAGTGCAAATTTAATAAAACAAATGAAGGAAGATGTTAAACAAACTAATGAGAATTTATTAAGACAAATGAATGAAAAGTTTGCCCGAAATGAGGAGAATAATAAACAGACAAATGAGAAAATAGACAGTATGAATGAAAGTACTAAAGAAAATTTTAGACAAATAAACGAAAAAATAGATAGTACTAAAGAAAGTACCAATGAGAGTTTAAGACAGATCAAGGAAGATAATAGACAAATGAACGAGAATTTGGAAAATAAAATTGAGAAAATTAATGAAAAGATAGACAGCACCAATGAAAGTATTAAGGGAGAATTAAGGGAACTTATAAATGAAAGGATTGAAAACGTCACCGAAACACTTAGCCAGAGAGTGGACGAATACAAGGAGGAAGTGAAACAACGAATAACTGAGACCAAGGAAAGGCTGGAGAAAACTGAAGAAACCATCGTACAGTTCAGAGTAGAAGTGGATACCAAAATAGAAAGGGCAAAACGAACAATCAAATCAGAATAATTGCAACACAGCAAGAAACGCAGGAAAAGTTGGATGAGATCCAAGGTAATATGTCCGGCAGGATGACAACAATAAGTGACGAAGTGGACAAAGTGAAGAGTCAGGTAAATGGTAACAAAGAAAGAATAGAAAGCATGCAACACATTCAACAAAACATACAGGAAGAAATGGATAGTCTAAACATCAGACCGACATGCAGTACTTACCACACTACACTAGAGAACAGCGACAGCGTGAATTTCAAAGATTACAGGGGTAAAGACTAAGTCGAATGAAGGAAAACAGATGGAGCGTAACTAAGACCTTGTTGGACGACGGTTTGAAAGGAATAACTGACAATTGGTGGTCAGCAGTGAGGAATGAAGTTAACACCTATGAAGAATTTAAACGAGCTTTTGTGATGTTATTTTTCTTGATATTTAATTTTATTACTATTTACCTTACGTACTAGCAAATAGGCATGTTTACTTTTGAATTGCAGACGCCATTTTTACGTACTGCCAACTGCAAAATTTCCAACTTACCAGCGTTCAGATCAGCGAACTAGGAGAACAGATTATGGTTATTCGAGATAAAGAAAACTTTACTTGTTTCCCATGATTTAAATTTTATTGGTTACTAAACTATTTCAATTTCATCATAAACAACTTATTCTTTTCTCTCCCTTACCCCGGTTAACTAACACATTTAAAAGACAATCATGTTAGTGACAAAACCTGTTAATGAGCAATAATTATTTCTACCTTTAATCTTCTTATATACGAGTTTACCTACACTCACAATAAAATAATAAGCTCTTAAAATAAATTTACTATTTGAACACAAACCAGCGCTTCACTCACACATATATACTCATTTATAACTTACAAAATTTTAAAACTCCTTTAGTAAGCTCACTATTTTTTAAATTGAACATATATTTTAGGGTGCCATTTTTTCTCTTTAATTTTGAATGGGTGTAAATTTTAAATTTCTTCTTTTCTTTTCTTTCACGCTTTTACTTATCTGCCATTGTGGCCCAAAAATCAGTCCAGTCTCCGTATGTGTTTTGGTTCCTCACTCCGCACATTTTCGTAATTTTCACCGTAATTCTCGCCAGATATATTGAAACTGTTAATTGAAACACAACTGTTATTTACTTTTACATTTTAGGTGCATGCGGGCGCCCGCGATTTTCGTTCCGGAACTTATAGGTGTTACTCGCGCGAGTTGTTATTGCAGACTGGGACTAGCGGAACTGCGCTATTTTCTGAAGTGGTCGTGGGTTATGTGACCAATTCTTATTGTTCTTGTTTGTATCACTACGCCAATATGTGATGCTGGACTGACACACCTAGCATACCAGCGTGACGTATTAACTGACGTAATATCGTACGATCCTTTAAGTTACATAATATGTTTGTCACTCATCTAAAAATAACTGTTTTGCTTGTCACTGGAGTTGACCTTGGCACAATTTCGCTCAATACTTGGTGCGTTGTATAATTTATGAAATAAAGTTTGTTTACTTTTCCCCAAATTATTATTTTATATTACCTTTTATGTTTCCCCAAAATTATTATTACATAAGACAACATTAGCTTTTTATTAAAACACAATATTTTTTATATTACCCCAGGTAGGCCTAAATGTCCCGTTACACTTTTCAGTCCAAATACTGGTCTGAATCCATACAAAATGTAGTGAGAGATAATCTCAGTAATGGAAAATATAATCCCAATCTAGGCCAGTCACCAACAGCCTATTTCCTGGGTAAGGTGTGTGTAGCTCGCAAGTTGGAACCACTCATTTCGGAAGAATGTCTGGTAAATAAAATGGCCTATCATTTTGATGAAGGAGTCATCCAAGCTAGGCTTTTCGGTCAGATCAAGACCATATCAGCCATGGAAGCATTGCTAGGTGATTATGAACAGCAGGATTATTACAGGAGGTCGAGAAGACAATATGAAAGAATGACTTTTCACAGGGAGGAACAATATCGTGAGCAGCATCAAAGGACAAACCATGCCAACAGGAATGACCACGATCAACGTAATAACAATCATAATAATAATACCTATCACAACCGTAAAATACCTATCACAACCGTAACTATCATAATAATAATAATAATGATAATTATAACCGAAATGGTAATAATAATAATAGGTATAGGGAAGGTAGAAGAAATTTTAACAATGGTAGAGGATACAAAACAAAATAATGACAGGAATTACAGGAATAATAACAGGTACGATGAAGATAGGAGGTACCCAGAACAGAGCCGGAGTAGCGAAGACCACTCCAGAAATCAACAAGTGAATGAACAGGGAACCAACCAAGCCCAAGTAAATTATATTATGGCCGAGGAGAAGGATTCAAAGAGACATGATTGTAACCCCTCTTTAAGTGTGACTTGTAAAATTTTTTTTAAATAGGGGCCACAAGATAATTAAAACTAGGCCAAAGCCTAGAGAAGCCAAAAATGCGCTGGATCCAGTGAGACGGGACTTGCAATTAAAACTCACAAAATTAACAACCAATAAAATCTTTTTATTATAACCAAACTCATTATATCTCCTTAAAAATGTTACTTGAAAATTAACAAATATAAAAACTATATTCTATACTCTCCTTTTAAAAATGTTACTTGAAAATTAATAAATATAAAATCTATATTCTATATTCATTCTCCTTTTAAAAATATTACTTGAAAATTAATAAATATAAAATCTATATTCTATATTCTCCTTTTTAAAATATTACTTGAAAATTAATAAATATAAAATCTATATTCTATATTCTCCTTTCAGCCCTATATCTAACCCCCAAAAGTACACACGAATATACAATACATATACACGTCCCACAACACAGGACATTTACAACTTCTATCATTAAATCTTGCCACACCTTTTTCCACCCCATGAGGTACATAATTAACAATTTATAAATAACCTTGCACGTAACACTTATTGCAAGGTCTTAATACCTAACATGTGTATAACATATATGTGTATAATAAGATATATGTTTGTAACACCAGTGGCCCCAGGACATACTAAATTCAGGAGTTGGCATAGTGCCTGATACTGTTATAAAGTGCTCCCACATTGAGCACTTAGACTTGGAGTAATTATAATTAGAATCCAGTAAACACACAAGTGATCATAATCAATTAAAAGAATTTAAATATGATAAATTTTGTTAAATATTGAAAACAGTAACGTGTCATAATGCCTTATAACCTTTTAAAATTAATTTGGCCCAAAGGCCGACATGTTCCTAGGCAAGATAGTGCATAACTCAACCTGTCCCAAGAGCATGTTCAATGAAAATCCACCTATACAGGATTAAACTGGTGACCCGACTTAACTACCAAAGAAACTTCTATCCCTATATGACCCAAACTGTATATAAAAATGTGAAATTAAAGCATAAAATGAAAACTAAATTTAACCAGTGAAATTACATGTTGATTGAATGAATTAGTAGCATTAAGGTAACCCTTCTACTGAAAACAAGAAAGAAATTTACACGCCTGAATGGTAAGCAGCCACAGATACATGCCAACCTCTGGGCTCACAGTTTATATAAACAGAGTTACAAAATGTACAAAAGATTCCCCCCCAAGTCCACGCACTATTCTGTCCCGTTAACCGGGGAACTAATTAAAATGTTTAAAGCTTAAAGTCATTGATGTAGTGTGACTATATGTCCACGGGTTCTAGTGGGTTACATCACACTGTGTTTTAGTAAATTGGTTTGGTGTCACCTGATATATTCCTGGTGTGAAGTGGTGGTATTCTGGTCTACATTTTAGGGTGTTTGTGGCCCGTCCTCGCGATTCTCCTCCAGCAGATGAAGTTGAGAGAGAGTCTAGATGTTCATGTTCAGGATGGAGCTGTTCCTCGACTTGCAGCGAGGGACCCTATTCATACAAAATATTATCAGCGATAAGTTCCCAAAACTAATTCCCCCAGAAACCTCACACGCACCAAAATCCATATATAATATTAAACACAGCTTTAGGCCTACTTAAAATGATAGTTTGACACACTCTGCAACAGGTTATACGGCCACATGGCCCGATCTTAGAAAACATTTAGTTTAGTTAAAGTTCATATTATTCTGACTTTACATTATTCTCAATTCTGGTGCCTTAGTTAAGACTTCTGAAATTAATATAGTATTACTATAATTACCAATAAAAGTTACATTTAAATTACTCAAAATTACACATTTCACAACTTGCCTTGTGGCGTGATAGGTTAGCTGATTTCATACATATCTGGACTTATTAAACAAATTCCTTTTTGTATAACTTTAAATTAATCTATATAAGCATCTTGCTGCAACTTACCGCAGATCTGTATTAGTTTAGCCTGCCATAGATGAAGATGGTGCAACTAAAAACTTCTTTCTGTCGGAGAAGACGGCCACGCATTCTTACTTGGACGAGGACCAGGAAAAGACAGCTTTTAGAACACGCAGTTCCGGCTTTCTCACTTGCAATCAGCAGCGAGCACCAGAGCGCAGCACTAATCGGGCGCACTTAGATACCTCATTACAGTATTGTAAATGCTACCGCTAAATACAGTACAGTGTTTTTCGTCGGCTTCCTCGTTAAATACCGTACACGATTTTTGATTATTCGAGCCGATATAAATTAATCGGCACATGATGACCAACGGCAAAGAAAGAAGAACAAACAAATTAACCGTCGTGAAAACCAAGAACACGAGCCTGGTCCCAGTAATGAAGATGAACGAATATACTCTTACGACAACATTGAAATGTATGGGAGTGATCCACGATGGGGCATTCCCATAGCGAGATTTGTTGATGAGTTTAACCGACAGAATCCACCACGGGAAAAACATAATAGTGGAACGATCCGGATAGTGACAGATACCGAAACCGGTTAAACTAAATATCATACACTATAGAGACAAGGGACTGATTGTATGATTACCGACAAAGCAAACTACTGGAGAATTGAGAAGGAAAAATGATGATAAATGTAATGACCAATGAAGATTTCAAAAAACATGAACAAATGACCCACCAAATTCTAAAATATGTAAGAACATCTTACAGGATACTTTAGAGAATTTATTTTGAATCCATTGAGAAGAGAAAGACGGTTAATAACAATAATAAGGTGATAATAAGGAAAAAAGAAAAGAAGTACTGAAAACAAATAAATGAAGTAATGAACTTGCAGAAAAAAAAGAGGATTGATGTTTGTAAATGAACAGAGTAATAATAACTATAGTTGTAACTGCTAAAAAGGGATATTGAAACAGAAGATAAATAACATAGTGGCAAATGAATCAATTAACAATGAAATAAAAATTAAATGGAAAAGAAGAAGTATACAAAGGATTTTTACCAAAACTGAAAATAAGTTATATGAAAGTAAGGGGAGCTGCTGGGATGCAATTTATAATAATGAGAAGAAGTAAGAAGGCAATATGATTCTGAGGGGGTATTTAAAGAACGCAAGAGTTACCATTTTTGTAAGAGTGTAGAAAGCTACGGCGCCACTCAATAATTATTATGATGGGCAGGGGCCAACGAGCACTGTACCATGCACGGGGTGAATGGTCGGGTAAGGAATAGGTCAGAATAGTGCCACTCACAGCCGATATGCATTCACTGTGCCATTTCAAGTTAGGGAGGAATTGATAACCCCAATTAAGGAATCCATAGGAACAGGAGAACCCCCAGAGGAAAGGAACAATCAGTTGGTAACTACATATATAAAGAAGATGAAGAAAAATAATATATTTTCATAGATTCGCCAAAGAAGAAAAGAAGTTATGTGTAAATTATGAGATAATAACCAACTTAAAAAAATTCATCACAACACAATCCCTGAAACCATAAGAAAAAAATATAGTAAAGAAGGAAAAAGTTTTACAAATAAACCAAAAGGATCAAAAGGAACAGCTTATTTTTCCCAAACCCCAGTTTTATAAAAAATAACCATGTCTTGGGGGGGGGGAGCAATTATGTAATGTGACAATGGGAGCCCCAAATAATTAACCAAAATAATCCAAATAATAAAAAAGTCAGAATAACTGGACTCAAATATTTAATGAAGTAAAATAAAAGTACAACACAAAAGTGTAGATAATAAGACAAAACTTGTGAAAGGTAAAAAGTGGAAAACGAGGATGATCATTAATCAAACAGATGAGACTGTAAAGATCAATGATCCCTCCAATAATAATAAAGTGTAAGAAACCAAATAGGTCTATACGAGGGAAACAACTCGTAAAAGCATTATAAAGTAACAGACATACTAAATATCAGAGTGAAAACAAACAATTGTAGTAGTGTAGTATTATTTATTGAAAGTTTTCTATAGTTATTTAACCCATGTTGTTGGTTTTTAAAGAGAAGGCATTAGCATTGCTTAACTATGTTTATTTTAATTGATTTAGGCCAATGGCAATAATTTTTATCATTCATAAATCACGTGTAAAAGATAAGAAGAAGTGTATTAAGCCTATAGGCAAAAATGGAAAGTATATGTTACAACATAATACCAAAAGATACCTAAATAGAGGCCCATATAAACAATAGTATTATGGTAAACTAAATAGTTTGTTATCGTTTGTTAATAAATGAATGTAATCTTGGCCATGAAGGCAGCATTTTAAGTTAGTATGTTAAGAGATTTTGTGTTAATTAATAAATACTGTTAGAATATGTCAAGGGTCAAAAATCATGTAATAAGCAGTAAACAAATGTAATCAGGCAAAAGGGTTCAAAACAAAAAGACCAATTAATAATTAATGTGAATTAGAAAATGATAATGAAATCAAATTTAAGGCCTAAGCCGAACATGTAATATAAAATAAGATAATGTCAGAAATGAGTAAGTTACCAAATTAATATCAGACAATAATAACAAAGAAGGACCAAAATTTAATAAGGGACAAGTTTTGGAGTAATTGTCAATCAAAGTAAATTAATCTAACAAAAATGAAGTATTGTATAGTAAAAGTCAGGGCAGTACTATGGTCCAGAGTTATAATTTTTGTAAAGGTGAAAAAACACCTAATATAAAGTTAACACATATAAAATTATATATCAAAATGTAGACCTTTATAAAAGGAACAAAACTATGTAAATTAATTTTAATTTAAACAAAAAATAACAAAGGAGTATTTTTTGACAGGGAAGGCAAGGATATAATTTTTGGTACTATATGCCGCTTGACCTCAAGTTCATGCAAACTGACCAATCAAAAACAGAGTTTACTGGTCAAAAAACCGTTACTAAGTCGAGAAGAAGGAATTATTGTATTGTTGAATGCCAAGCAGAAAAGATCAAAAGTCGTATAGCTGATGCTTAGAGTGAAGATAAAACAATCAATATTACACTACATTAATGATCCAAATGAAACCACAGAAGAAGTAAACATACCAGAAAACTTATAGAGAAGATAAAAGAAATATCACTAACCGATGGGAGATTAATTCTACGCAAACACCAAAAAACCATAGCGAGTTGGCTGGTTGCAGTATACAAGGAACGTAAATATAATTCCGAAGTATTTTCGTAACAACACTACACATAGATCAACTTCACTACACTATATAAACTACCTACAGTGATAATTGGAATAACCACTGCACATTAATACGGTGGTTAACAATAATAACATTTTATTTAAACAAAAAAACATAGGAACAACATGACGCTTGGTTAACTGACCAGGGCGGCCATCTTGTGTAGCATCGTTTGCCAATGCAGATAGAGTTCGTTGACGTAGTTGGTTAAAAAACATAACATTCATACTTGTTAACATTAATATTTAAGATTTATTATTTTTATATGTATTTGTAATGAGTTGTACTCCTTTTTAAAAACATTTCTGACTTCTTAACTGGCCCAAAGAACCCAAGCCCTGAGATATGTAATTTATATTATAATTATTTGCAAATCATTGAAGATCGGATTCAAATATGAATCGATACTAAACTGTCAAGGTCGATCCAAGACCGAACCATTTATTTTGTTTAACCAATAAGCTGAGAAAAAATAAAACAAATCAATTATTACCAATAACAGAGTTATCATTTCATACGTGCAAGTAGAATAAGAGTTTGTTCACAGTTATTAGTGGGAGCGAGCAGGTAAGCAAGGCGAATATAGCCTTGCCGACGACGAAAAAATAAACTAACCTACAACTACCAGAATACGGTTAGAGGCGATCGCCGAGTCTACCACAAGTGCGGGAAAATTCAAAAAGCACTAGCCCACAAATACAATCTCTCTCATCCTACCACTACATCACGTTATATTACAGAGTGACACTAGCAACGCGTGACTTATTAAAACACATTAAACAACGTTATATCAACACTCGTAAACAAAATATATTACAAGGTGGCGCCCAACGTGGGGCGTAATTAAATAACAGGAACTAATTAAAACAGTACCGTAAACAAAATATATTACAAGGTGGCATCCAACCAGTGAGGCTGAATTAGGAAAAAAATTACGGACTGTAGTATCACTATTAAAAAAAAAAAAAAAAAAAAAATACAGTCAACCTAATTTTAGCAGGCGGCTGTTATAAGTTCAGAGATGCATACGAGAGGAGTTTCAAAGAAGATGGCGAAAGACCAGGAGATGGAAGAAGGTAGACGGGAAGAAGAGACAGAAACAGTACTGGACACCGAAATGGAACAACAGGCGGGTGATAAAGAAGAGGCCAGAGGAGATGCAAATTTACTGAAATTCATGGAACAAATGAGTGCAAATTTAATAAAACAAATGAAGGAAGATGTTAAACAAACTAATGAGAATTTATTAAGACAAATGAATGAAAAGTTTGCCCGAAATGAGGAGAATAATAAACAGACAAATGAGAAAATAGACAGTATGAATGAAAGTACTAAAGAAAATTTTAGACAAATAAACGAAAAAATAGATAGTACTAAAGAAAGTACCAATGAGAGTTTAAGACAGATCAAGGAAGATAATAGACAAATGAACGAGAATTTGGAAAATAAAATTGAGAAAATGAATGAAAAGATAGACAGCACCAATGAAAGTATTAAGGGAGAATTAAGGGAACTTATAAATGAAAGGATTGAAAACGTCACCGAAACACTTAGCCAGAGAGTGGACGAATACAAGGAGGAAGTGAAACAACGAATAACTGAGACCAAGGAAAGGCTGGAGAAAACTGAAGAAACCATCGTACAGTTCAGAGTAGAAGTGGATACCAAAATAGAAAGGGCAAAACGAACAATCAAATCAGAATAATTGCAACACAGCAAGAAACGCAGGAAAAGTTGGATGAGATCCAAGGTAATATGTCCGGCAGGATGACAACAATAAGTGACGAAGTGGACAAAGTGAAGAGTCAGGTAAATGGTAACAAAGAAAGAATAGAAAGCATGCAACACATTCAACAAAACATACAGGAAGAAATGGATAGTCTAAACATCAGACCGACATGCAGTACTTACCACACTACACTAGAGAACAGCGACAGCGTGAATTTCAAAGATTACAGGGGTAAAGACTAAGTCGAATGAAGGAAAACAGATGGAGCGTAACTAAGACCTTGTTGGACGACGGTTTGAAAGGAATAACTGACAATTGGTGGTCAGCAGTGAGGAATGAAGTTAACACCTATGAAGAATTTAAACGAGCTTTTGTGATGTTATTTTTCTTGATATTTAATTTTATTACTATTTACCTTACGTACTAGCAAATAGGCATGTTTACTTTTGAATTGCAGACGCCATTTTTATGTACTGCCAACTGCAAAATTTCCAACTTACCAGCGTTCAGATCAGCGAACTAGGAGAACAGATTATGGTTATTCGAGATAAAGAAAACTTTACTTGTTTCCCATGATTTAAATTTTATTGGTTACTAAAGTATTTCAATTTCATCATAAACAAATTATTCTTTTCTCTCCCTTACCCCGGTTAATTAACACATTTAAAAGACAATCATGTTAGTGACAAAACCTGTTGATGAGCAATAATTATTTCTACCTTTAATCTTCTTATATACGAGTTTACCTACACTCACAATAAAATAATAAGCTCTTAAAATAAATTTACTATTTGAACACAAACCAGCGCTTCACTCACACATATATATACTCATTTATAACTTACAAAATTTTAAAACTCCTTTAGTGAGCTCACTATTTTTGAAATTGAACATATATTTTAGGGTGCCATTTTTTTTCTCTTTAATTTTGAATGGGTGTAAATTTTAAATTTCTTCTTTTCTTTTCTTTCACGCTTTTACTTATCTGCCATTGTGTCCCAAAAATCAGTCCAGTCTCCGTATGTGTTTTGGTTCCTCACTCCGCACATTTTCGTAATTTTCACCGTAATTCTCGCCAGATATATTGAAACTGTTAATTGAAACACAACTGTTATTTACTTTTACATTTTAGGTGCATGCGGGCGCCCGCGATTTTCGTTCCGGAACTTATAGGTGTTACTCGCGCGAGTTGTTATTGCAGACTGGGACTAGCGGAACTGCGCTATTTTCTGAAGTGGTCGTGGGTTATGTGACCAATTCTTATTGTTCTTGTTTGTATCACTACGCCAATATGTGATGCTGGACTGACACACCTAGCATACCAGCGTGACGTATTAACTGACGTAATATCATACGATCCTTTAAGTTACATAATATGTTTGTCACTCATCTAAAAATAACTGTTTTGCTTGTCACTGGAGTTGACCTTGGCACAATTTCGCTCAATACTTGGTGCGTTGTATAATTTATGAAATAAAGTTTGTTTACTTTTCCCCAAATTATTATTTTATATTACCTTTTATGTTTCCCCAAAATTATTATTACATAAGACAACATTAGCTTTTTATTAAAACACAATATTTTTTATATTACCCCAGGTAGGCCTAAATGTCCCGTTACACTTTTCAGTCCAAATACTGGTCTGAATCCATACAAAATGTAGTGAGAGATAATCTCAGTAATGGAAAATATAATCCCAATCTAGGCCAGTCACCAACAGCCTATTTCCTGGGTAAGGTGTGTGTAGCTCGCAAGTTGGAACCACTCATTTCGGAAGAATGTCTGGTAAATAAAATGGCCTATCATTTTGATGAAGGAGTCATCCAAGCTAGGCTTTTCGGTCAGATCAAGACCATATCAGCCATGGAAGCATTGCTAGGTGATTATGAACAGCAGGATTATTACAGGAGGTCGAGAAGACAATATGAAAGAATGACTTTTCACAGGGAGGAACAATATCGTGAGCAGCATCAAAGGACAAACCATGCCAACAGGAATGACCACGATCAACGTAATAACAATCATAATAATAATACCTATCACAACCGTAAAATACCTATCACAACCGTAAAATACCTATCACAACCGTAACTATCATAATAATAATAATAATGATAATTATAACCGAAATGGTAATAATAATAATAGGTATAGGGAAGGTAGAAGAAATTTTAACAATGGTAGAGGATACAAAACAAAATAATGACAGGAATTACAGGAATAATAACAGGTACGATGAAGATAGGAGGTACCCAGAACAGAGCCGGAGTAGCGAAGACCACTCCAGAAATCAACAAGTGAATGAACAGGGAACCAACCAAGCCCAAGTAAATTATATTATGGCCGAGGAGAAGGATTCAAAGAGACATGATTGTAACCCCTCTTTAAGTGTGACTTGTAAAATTTTTTTTAAATAGGGGCCACAAGATAATTAAAACTAGGCCAAAGCCTAGAGAAGCCAAAAATGCGCTGGATCCAGTGAGACGGGACTTGCAATTAAAACTCACAAAATTAACAACCAATAAAATCTTTTTATTATAACCAAACTCATTATATCTCCTTAAAAATGTTACTTGAAAATTAACAAATATAAAAACTATATTCTATACTCTCCTTTTAAAAATGTTACTTGAAAATTAATAAGTATAAAATCTATATTCTATATTCATTCTCCTTTTAAAAATATTACTTGAAAATTAATAAATATAAAATCTATGTTCTATATTCTCCTTTTAAAAATATTACTTGAAAATTAATAAATATAAAATCTATATTCTATATTCTCCTTTTTAAAATATTACTTGAAAATTAATAAATATAAAATCTATATTCTATATTCTCCATTCAGCCCTATATCTAACCCCCAAAAGTACACACGAATATACAATACATATACACGTCCCACAACACAGGACATTTACAACTTCTATCATTAAATCTTGCCACACCTTTTTCCACCCCATGAGGTACATAATTAACAATTTATAAATAACCTTGCACGTAACACTTATTGCAAGGTCTTAATACCTAACATGTGTATAACATACATGTGTATAATAAGATATATGTTTGTAACACCAGTGGCCCCAGGACATACTAAATTCAGGAGTTGGCATAGTGCCTGATACTGTTATAAAGTGCTCCCACATTGAGCACTTAGACTTGGAGTAATTATAATTAGAATCCAGTAAACACACAAGTGATCATAATCAATTAAAAGAATTTAAATATGATAAATTTTATTAAATATTGAAAACAGTAACGTGTCATAATGCCTTATAACCTTTTAAAATTAATTTGGCCCAAAGGCCGACATGTTCCTAGGCAAGATAGTGCATAACTCAACCTGTCCCAAGAGCATGTTCAATGAAAATCCACCTATACAGGATTAAACTGGTGACCCGACTTAACTACCAAAGAAACTTCTATCCCTATATGACCCAAACTGTATATAAAAATGTGAAATTAAAGCATAAAATGAAAACTAAATTTAACCAGTGAAATTACATGTTGATTGAATGAATTAGTAGCATTAAGGTAACCCTTCTACTGAAAACAAGAAAGAAATTTACACGCCTGAATGGTAAGCAGCCACAGATACATGCCAACCTCTGGGCTCACAGTTTATATAAACAGAGTTACAAAATGTACAAAAGATTCCCCCCCAAGTCCACGCACTATTCTGTCCCGTTAACCGGGGACCTAATTAAAATGTTTAAAGCTTAAAGTCATTGATGTAGTGTGACTATGTCCACGGGTTCTAGTGGGTTACATCACACTGTGTTTTAGTAAATTGGTTTGGTGTCACCTGATATATTCCTGGTGTGAAGTGGTGGTATTCTGGTCTACATTTTAGGGTGTTTGTGGCCCGTCCTCGCGATTCTCCTCCAGCAGATGAAGTTGAGAGAGAGTCTAGATGTTCATGTTCAGGATGGAGCTGTTCCTCGACTTGCAGCGAGGGACCCTATTCATACAAAATATTATCAGCGATAAGTTCCCAAAACTAATTCCCCCAGAAACCTCACACGCACCAAAATCCATATATAATATTAAACACAGCTTTAGGCCTACTTAAAATGATAGTTTGACACACTCTGCAACAGGTTATACGGCCACATGGCCCGATCTTAGAAAACATTTAGTTTAGTTAAAGTTCATATTATTCTGACTTTACATTATTCTCAATTCTGGTGCCTTAGTTAAGACTTCTGAAATTAATATAGTATTACTATAATTACCAATAAAAGTTACATTTAAATTACTCAAAATTACACATTTCACAACTTGCCTTGTGGCGTGATAGGTTAGCTGATTTCATACATATCTGGACTTATTAAACAAATTCCTTTTTGTATAACTTTAAATTAATGTATATAAGCATCTTGCTGCAACTTACCGCAGATCTGTATTAGTTTAGCCTGCCATAGATGAAGATGGTGCAACTAAAAACTTCTTTCTGTCGGAGAAGACGGCCACGCATTCTTACTTGGACGAGGACCAGGAAAAGACAGCTTTTAGAACACGCAGTTCCGGCTTTCTCACTTGCAATCAGCAGCGAGCACCAGAGCGCAGCACTAATCGGGCGCACTTAGATACCTCATTACAGTATTGTAAATGCTACCGCTAAATACAGTACAGTATTTTTCGTCGGCTTCCTCGTTAAATACCGTACACGATTTTTGATTATTCGAGCCGATATAAATTAATCGGCACATGATGACCAACGGCAAAGAAAGAAGAACAAACAAATTAACCGTCGTGAAAACCAAGAACACGAGCCTGGTCCCAGTAATGAAGATGAACGAATATACTCTTACGACAACATTGAAATGTATGGGAGTGATCCACGATGGGGCATTCCCATAGCGAGATTTGTTGATGAGTTTAACCGACAGAATCCACCACGGGAAAAACATAATAGTGGAACGATCCGGATAGTGACAGATACCGAAACCGGTTAAACTAAATATCATACACTATAGAGACAAGGGACTGATTGTATGATTACCGACAAAGCAAACTATTGGAGAATTGAGAAGGAAAAATGATGATAAATGTAATGACCAATGAAGATTTCAAAAAACATGAACAAATGACCCACCAAATTCTAAAATGTGTAAGAACATCTTACAGGATACTTTAGAGAATTTATTTTGAATCCATTGAGAAGAGAAAGACGGTTAATAACAATAATAAGGAAAAAAGAAAAGAAGTACTGAAAACAAATAAATGAAGTAATGAACTTGCAGAAAAAAAAGAGGATTGATGTTTGTAAATGAACAGAGTAATAATAACTATAGTTGTAACTGCTAAAAAGGGATATTGAAACAGAAGATAAATAACATAGTGGCAAATGAATCAATTAACAATGAAATAAAAATTAAATGGAAAAGAAGAAGTATACAAAGGATTTTTACCAAAACTGAAAATAAGTTATATGAAAGTAAGGGGAGCTGCTGGGATGCAATTTATAATAATGAGAAGAAGTAAGAAGGCAATATGATTCTGAGGGGGTATTTAAAGTAACGCAAGAGTTACCATTTTTGTAAGAGTGTAGAAAGCTACGGCGCCACTCAATAATTATTATGATGGGCAGGGGCCAACGAGCACTGTACCATGCACGGGGTGAATGGTCGGGTAAGGAATAGGTCAGAATAGTGCCACTCACAGCCGATATGCATTCACTGTGCCATTTCAAGTTAGGGAGGAATTGATAACCCCAATTAAGGAATCCATAGGAACAGGAGAAACCCCAGAGGAAAGGAACAATCAGTTGGTAACTACATATATAAAGAAGATGAAGAAAAATAATATATTTTCATAGATTCGCCAAGGAAGAAAAGAAGTTATGTGTAAATTATGAGATAATAACCAACTTAAAAAAATTCATCACAACAATCCCTGAAACCATAAGAAAAAAATATAGTAAAGAAGGAAAAAGTTTTACAAATAAACCAAAAGCATCAAAAGGAACAGCTTATTTTTCCCAAACCCCAGTTTTATAAAAAATAACCATGTCTTGGGGGGGGAGCAATTATGTAATGTGACAATGGGAGCCCCAAATAATTAACCAAAATAATCCAAATAATAAAAAAGTCAGAATAACTGGACTCAAATATTTAATGAAGTAAAATAAAAGTACAACACAAAAGTGTAGATAATAAGACAAAACTTGTGAAAGGTAAAAAGTGGAAAACGAGGATGATCATTAATCAAACAGATGAGACTGTAAAGATCAATGATCCCTCCAATAATAATAAAGTGTAAGAAACCAAATAGGTCGATACGAGGGAAACAACTCGTAAAAGCATTATAAAGTAACAGACATACTAAATATCAGAGTGAAAACAAACAATTGTAGTAGTGTAGTATTATTTATTGAAAGTTTTCTATAGTTATTTAACCCATGTTGTTGGTTTTTAAAGAGAAGGCATTAGCATTGCTTAACTATGTTTATTTTAATTGATTTAGGCCAATGGCAATAATTTTTATCATTCATAAATCACGTGTAAAAGATAAGAAGAAGTGTATTAAGCCTATAGGCAAAAATGGAAAGTATATGTTACAACATAATACCAAAAGATACCTAAATAGAGGCCCATATAAACAATAGTATTATGGTAAACTAAATAGTTTATGTTATCGTTTGTTAATAAATGAATGTAATCTTGGCCATGAAGGCAGCATTTTAAGTTAGTATGTTAAGAGATTTTGTGTTAATTAATAAATACTGTTAGAATATGTCAAGGGTCAAAAATCATGTAATAAGCAGTAAACAAATGTAATCAGGCAAAAGGGTTCAAAACAAAAAGACCAATTAATAATTAATGTGAATTAGAAAATGATAATGAAATCAAATTTAAGGCCTAAGCCGAACATGGAATATAAAATAAGATAATGTCAGAAATGAGTAAGTTACCAAATTAATATCAGACAATAATAACAAAGAAGGACCAAAATTTAATAAGGGACAAGTTTTGGAGTAATTGTCAATCAAAGTAAATTAATCTAACAAAAATGAAGTATTGTATAGTAAAAGTCAGGGCAGTACTATGGTCCAGAGTTATAATTTTTGTAAAGGTGAAAAAACACCTGATATAAAGTTAACACATATAAAATTATATATCAAAATGTAGACCTTTATAAAAGGAACAAAACTATGTAAATTAATTTTAATTTAAACAAAAAATAACAAAGGAGTATTTTTTGACAGGGAAGGCAAGGATATAATTTTTGGTACTATATGCCGCTTGACCTCAAGTTCATGCAAACTGACCAATCAAAAACAGAGTTTACTGGTCAAAAAACCGTTACTAAGTCGAGAAGAAGGAATTATTGTATTGTTGAATGCCAAGCAGAAAAGATCAAAAGTCGTATAGCTGATGCTTAGAGTGAAGATAAAACAATCAATATTACACTACTTTAATGATCCAAATGAAACCACAGAAGAAGTAAACATACCAGAAAACTTATAGAGTAGATAAAAGAAATATCACTAACCGATGGGAGATTAATTCTACGCAAACACCAAAAAACCATAGCGAGTTGGCTGGTTGCAGTATACAAGGAACGTAAATATAATTCCGAAGTATTTTCGTAACAACACTACACATAGATCAACTTCACTACACTATATAAACTACCTACAGTGATAATTGGAATAACCACTGCACATTAATACGGTGGTTAACAATAATAACATTTTATTTAAACAAAAAAACATAGGAACAACATGACGCTTGGTTAACTGACCAGGGCGGCCATCTTGTGTAGCATCGTTTGCCAATGCAGATAGAGTTCGTTGACGTAGTTGGTTAAAAAACATAACATTCATACTTGTTAACATTAATATTTAAGATTTATTATTTTTATATGTATTTGTAATGAGTTGTACTCCTTTTTAAAAACATTTCTGACTTCTTAACTGGCCCAAAGAACCCAAGCCCTGAGATATGTAATTTATATTATAATTATTTGCAAATCATTGAAGATCGGATTCAAATATGAATCGATACTAAACTGTCAAGGTCGATCCAAGACCGAACCATTTATTTTGTTTAACCAATAAGCTGAGAAAAAATAAAACAAATCAATTATTACCAATAACAGAGTTATCATTTCATACGTGCAAGTAGAATAAGAGTTTGTTCACAGTTATTAGTGGGAGCGAGCAGGTAAGCAAGGCGAATATAGCCTTGCCGACGACGAAAAAATAAACTAACCTACAACTACCAGAATACGGTTAGAGGCGATCGCCGAGTCTACCACAAGTGCGGGAAAATTCAAAAAGCACTAGCCCACAAATACAATCTCTCTCATCCTACCACTACATCACGTTATATTACAGAGTGACACTAGCAACGCGTGACTTATTAAAACACATTAAACAACGTTATATCAACACTCGTAAACAAAATATATTACAAGGTGGCGCCCAACGTGGGGCGTAATTAAATAACACGAACTAATTAAAACAGTACCGTAAACAAAATATATTACAAGGTGGCATCCAACCAGTGAGGCTGAATTAGGAAAAAAATTACGGACTGTAGTATCACTATTAAAAAAAAAAAAAAAAAAAAATACAGTCAACCTAATTTTAGCAGGCGGCTGTTATAAGTTCAGAGATGCATACGAGAGGAGTTTCAAAGAAGATGGCGAAAGACCAGGAGATGGAAGAAGGTAGACGGGAAGAAGAGACAGAAACAGTACTGGACACCGAAATGGAACAACAGGCGGGTGATAAAGAAGAGGCCAGAGGAGATGCAAATTTACTGAAATTCATGGAACAAATGAGTGCAAATTTAATAAAACAAATGAAGGAAGATGTTAAACAAACTAATGAGAATTTATTAAGACAAATGAATGAAAAGTTTGCCCGAAATGAGGAGAATAATAAACAGACAAATGAGAAAATAGACAGTATGAATGAAAGTACTAAAGAAAATTTTAGACAAATAAACGAAAAAATAGATAGTACTAAAGAAAGTACCAATGAGAGTTTAAGACAGATCAAGGAAGATAATAGACAAATGAACGAGAATTTGGAAAATAAAATTGAGAAAATGAATGAAAAGATAGACAGCACCAATGAAAGTATTAAGGGAGAATTAAGGGAACTTATAAATGAAAGGATTGAAAACGTCACCGAAACACTTAGCCAGAGAGTGGACGAATACAAGGAGGAAGTGAAACAACAAATAACTGAGACCAAGGAAAGGCTGGAGAAAACTGAAGAAACCATCGTACAGTTCAGAGTAGAAGTGGATACCAAAATAGAAAGGGTAAAACGAACAATCAAATCAGAATAATTGCAACACAGCAAGAAACGCAGCAAAAGTTGGATGAGATCCAAGGTAATATGTCCGGCAGGATGACAACAATAAGTGACGAAGTGGACAAAGTGAAGAGTCAGGTAAATGGTAACAAAGAAAGAATAGAAAGCATGCAACACATTCAACAAAACATACAGGAAGAAATGGATAGTCTAAACATCAGACCGACATGCAGTACTTACCACACTACACTAGAGAACAGCGACAGCGTGAATTTCAAAGATTACAGGGGTAAAGACTAAGTCGAATGAAGGAAAACAGATGGAGCGTAACTAAGACCTTGTTGGACGACGGTTTCAAAGGAATAACTGACAATTGGTGGTCAGCAGTGAGGAATGAAGTTAACACCTATGAAGAATTTAAACGAGCTTTTGTGATGTTATTTTTCTTGATATTTAATTTTATTATTGTTTACCTTACGTACTAGCAAATAGGCATGTTTACTTTTGAATTGCAGACGCCATTTTTACGTACTGCCAACTGCAAAATTTCCAACTTACCAGCGTTCAGATCAGCGAACTAGGAGAACAGATTATGGTTATTCGAGATAAAGAAAACTTTACTTGTTTCCCATGATTTAAATTTTATTGGTTACTAAAGTATTTCAATTTCATCATAAACAAATTATTCTTTTCTCTCCCTTACCCCGGTTAACTAACACATTTAAAAGACAATCATGTTAGTGACAAAACCTGTTAATGAGCAATAATTATTTCTACCTTTAATCTTCTTATATATGAGTTTACCTACACTCACAATAAAATAATAAGCTCTTAAAATAAATTTACTATTTGAACACAAACCAGCGCTTCACTCACACATATATACTCATTTATAACTTACAAAATTTTAAAACTCCTTTAGTGAGCTCACTATTTTTTAAATTGAACATATATTTTAGGGTGCCATTTTTTTCTCTTTAATTTTGAATGGGTGTAAATTTTAAATTTCTTCTTTTCTTTTCTTTCACGCTTTTACTTATCTGCCATTGTGTCCCAAAAATCTGTCCAGTCTCCGTATGTGTTTTGGTTCCTCACTCCGCACATTTTCGTAATTTTCACCGTAATTCTCGCCAGATATATTGAAACTGTTAATTGAAACACAACTGTTATTTACTTTTACATTTTAGGTGCATGCGGGCGCCCGCGATTTTCGTTCCGGAACTTATAGGTGTTACTCGCGCGAGTTGTTATTGCAGACTGGGACTAGCGGAACTGCGCTATTTTCTAAAGTGGTCGTGGGTTATGTGACCAATTCTTATTGTTCTTGTTTGTATCACTACGCCAATATGTGATGCTGGACTGACACACCTAGCATACCAGCGTGACGTATTAACTGACATAATATCGTACGATCCTTTAAGTTACATAATATGTTTGTCACTCATCTAAAAATAACTGTTTTGCTTGTCACTGGAGTTGACCTTGGCACAATTTCGCTCAATACTTGGTGCGTTGTATAATTTATGAAATAAAGTTTGTTTACTTTTCCCCAAATTATTATTTTATATTACCTTTTATGTTTCCCCAAAATTATTATTACATAAGACAACATTAGCTTTTTATTAAAACACAATATTTTTTATATTACCCCAGGTAGGCCTAAATGTCCCGTTACACTTTTCAGTCCAAATACTGGTCTGAATCCATACAAAATGTAGTGAGAGATAATCTCAGTAATGGAAAATATAATCCCAATCTAGGCCAGTCACCAACAGCCTATTTCCTGGGTAAGGTGTGTGTAGCTCGCAAGTTGGAACCACTCATTTCGGAAGAATGTCTGGTAAATAAAATGGCCTATCATTTTGATGAAGGAGTCATCCAAGCTAGGCTTTTCGGTCAGATCAAGACCATATCAGCCATGGAAGCATTGCTAGGTGATTATGAACAGCAGGATTATTACAGGAGGTCGA
The DNA here is from genome assembly GCA_034769895.1 of Magicicada septendecula. Taxonomy (NCBI): domain Eukaryota; kingdom Metazoa; phylum Arthropoda; class Insecta; order Hemiptera; family Cicadidae; genus Magicicada; species Magicicada septendecula. The sequence goes on from CM068367.1 coordinate 733,715,247, forward strand.
GAAGACAATATGAAAGAATGACTTTTCACAGGGAGGAACAATATCGTGAGCAGCATCAAAGGACAAACCATGCCAACAGGAATGACCACGATCAACGTAATAACAATCATAATAATAATACCTATCACAACCGTAAAATACCTATCACAACCGTAACTATCATCATAATAATAATAATGATAATTATAACCGAAATGGTAATAATAATAGTAATAATAATAATAGGTATAGGGAAGGTAGAAGAAATTTTAACAATGGTAGAGGATACAAAACAAAATAATGACAGGAATTACAGGAATAATAACAGGTACGATGAAGAGAGGAGGTACCCAGAACAGAGCCGGAGTAGCGAAGACCACTCCAGAAATCAACAAGTGAATGAACAGGGAACCAACCAAGCCCAAGTAAATTATATTATGGCCGAGGAGAAGGATTCAAAGAGACATGATTGTAACCCCTCTTTAAGTGTGACTTGTAAAATTTTTTTTAAATAGGGGCCACAAGATAATTAAAACTAGGCCAAAGCCTAGAGAAGCCAAAAATGCGCTGGATCCAGTGAGACGGGACTTGCAATTAAAACTCACAAAATTAACAACCAATAAAATCTTTTTATTATAACCAAACTCATTATATCTCCTTAAAAATGTTACTTGAAAATTAATAAATATAAAATCTATATTCTATACTCTCCTTTTAAAAATGTTACTTGAAAATTAATAAATATAAAATCTATATTCTATATTCATTCTCCTTTTAAAAATATTACTTGAAAATTAATAAATATAAAATCTATGTTCTATATTCTCCTTTTAAAAATATTACTTGAAAATTAATAAATATAAAATCTATATTCTATATTCTCCTTTTTAAAATATTACTTGAAAATTAATAAATATAAAATCTATATTCTATATTCTCCTTTCAGCCCTATATCTAACCCCCAAAAGTACACACGAATATACAATACATATACACGTTCCACAACACAGGACATTTACAACTTCTATCATTAAATCTTGCCACACCTTTTTCCACCCCATGAGGTACATAATTAACAATTTATAAATAACCTTGCACGTAACACTTATTGCAAGGTCTTAATACCTAACATGTGTATAACATATATGTGTATAATAAGATATATGTTTGTAACACCAGTGGCCCCAGGACATACTAAATTCAGGAGTTGGCATAGTGCCTGATACTGTTATAAAGTGCTCCCACATTGAGCACTTAGACTTGGAGTAATTATAATTAGAATCCAGTAAACACACAAGTGATCATAATCAATTAAAAGAATTTAAATATGATAAATTTTGTTAAATATTGAAAACAGTAACGTGTCATAATGCCTTATAACCTTTTAAAATTAATTTGGCCCAAAGGCCGACATGTTCCTAGGCAAGATAGTGCATAACTCAACCTGTCCCAAGAGCATGTTCAATGAAAATCCACCTATACAGGATTAAACTGGTGACCCGACTTAACTACCAAAGAAACTTCTATCCCTATATGACCCAAACTGTATATAAAAATGTGAAATTAAAGCATAAAATGAAAACTAAATTTAACCAGTGAAATTACATGTTGATTGAATGAATTAGTAGCATTAAGGTAACCCTTCTACTGAAAACAAGAAAGAAATTTACACGCCTGAATGGTAAGCAGCCACAGATACATGCCAACCTCTGGGCTCACAGTTTATATAAACAGAGTTACAAAATGTACAAAAGATTCCCCCCCCCAAGTCCACGCACTATTCTGTCCCGTTAACCGGGGACCTAATTAAAATGTTTAAAGCTTAAACATGGTTACATCACACTGTGTTTTAGTAAATTGGTTTGGTGTCACCTGATATATTCCTGGTGTGAAGTGGTGGTATTCTGGTCTACATTTTAGGGTGTTTGTGGCCCGTCCTCGCGATTCTCCTCCAGCAGATGAAGTTGAGAGAGAGTCTAGATGTTCATGTTCAGGATGGAGCTGTTCCTCGACTTGCAGCGAGGGACCCTATTCATACAAAATATTATCAGCGATAAGTTCCCAAAACTAATTCCCCCAGAAACCTCACACGCACCAAAATCCATATATAATATTAAACACAGCTTTAGGCCTACTTAAAATGATAGTTTGACACACTCTGCAACAGGTTATACGGCCACATGGCCCGATCTTAGAAAACATTTAGTTTAGTTAAAGTTCATATTATTCTGACTTTACATTATTCTCAATTCTGGTGCCTTAGTTAAGACTTCTGAAATTAATATAGTATTACTATAATTACCAATAAAAGTTACATTTAAATTACTCAAAATTACACATTTCACAACTTGCCTTGTGGCGTGATAGGTTAGCTGATTTCATACATATCTGGACTTATTAAACAAATTCCTTTTTGTATAACTTTAAATTAATGTATATAAGCATCTTGCTGCAACTTACCGCAGATCTGTATTAGTTTAGCCTGCCATAGATGAAGATGGTGCAACTAAAAACTTCTTTCTGTCGGAGAAGACGGCCACGCATTCTTACTTGGACGAGGACCAGGAAAAGACAGCTTTTAGAACACGCAGTTCCGGCTTTCTCACTTGCAATCAGCAGCGAGCACCAGAGCGCAGCACTAATCGGGCGCACTTAGATACCTCATTACAGTATTGTAAATGCTACCGCTAAATACAGTACAGTATTTTTCGTCGGCTTCCTCGTTAAATACCGTACACGATTTTTGATTATTCGAGCCGATATAAATTAATCGGCACATGATGACCAACGGCAAGGAAAGAAGAACAAACAAATTAACCGTCGTGAAAACCAAGAACACGAGCCTGGTCCCAGTAATGAAGATGAACGAATATACTCTTACGACAACATTGAAATGTATGGGAGTGATCCACGATGGGGCATTCCCATAGCGAGATTTGTTGATGAGTTTAACCGACAGAATCCACCACGGGAAAAACATAATAGTGGAACGATCCGGATAGTGACAGATACCGAAACCGGTTAAACTAAATATCATACACTATAGAGACAAGGGACTGATTGTATGATTACCGACAAAGCAAACTATTGGAGAATTGAGAAGGAAAAATGATGATAAATGTAATGACCAATGAAGATTTCAAAAAACATGAACAAATGACCCACCAAATTCTAAAATATGTAAGAACATCTTACAGGATACTTTAGAGAATTTATTTTGAATCCATTGAGAAGAGAAAGACGGTTAATAACAATAATAAGGAAAAAAGAAAAGAAGTACTGAAAACAAATAAATGAAGTAATGAACTTGCAGAAAAAAAAGAGGATTGATGTTTGTAAATGAACAGAGTAATAATAACTATAGTTGTAACTGCTAAAAAGGGATATTGAAACAGAAGATAAATAACATAGTGGCAAATGAATCAATTAACAATGAAATAAAAATTAAATGGAAAAGAAGAAGTATACAAAGGATTTTTACCAAAACTGAAAATAAGTTATATGAAAGTAAGGGGAGCTGCTGGGATGCAATTTATAATAATGAGAAGAAGTAAGAAGGCAATATGATTCTGAGGGGGTATTTAAAGTAACGCAAGAGTTACCATTTTTGTAAGAGTAGAAAGCTACGGCGCCACTCAATAATTATTATGATGGGCAGGGGCCAACGAGCACTGTACCATGCACGGGGTGAATGGTCGGGTAAGGAATAGGTCAGAATAGTGCCACTCACAGCCGATATGCATTCACTGTGCCATTTCAAGTTAGGGAGGAATTGATAACCCCAATTAAGGAATCCATAGGAACAGGAGAAACCCCAGAGGAAAGGAACAATCAGTTGGTAACTACATATATAAAGAAGATGAAGAAAAATAATATATTTTCATAGATTCGCCAAAGAAGAAAAGAAGTTATGTGTAAATTATGAGATAATAACCAACTTAAAAAAATTCATCACAACACAATCCCTGAAACCATAAGAAAAAAATATAGTAAAGAAGGAAGAAGTTTTACAAATAAACCAAAAGCATCAAAAGGAACAGCTTATTTTTCCCAAACCCCAGTTTTATAAAAAATAACCATGTCTTGGGGGGGGAGCAATTATGTAATGTGACAATGGGAGCCCCAAATAATTAACCAAAATAATCCAAATAATAAAAAAGTCAGAATAACTGGACTCAAATATTTAATGAAGTAAAATAAAAGTACAACACAAAAGTGTAGATAATAAGACAAAACTTGTGAAAAGTGGAAAAAAGTGGAAAACGAGGATGATCATTAATCAAACAGATGAGACTGTAAAGATCAATGATCCCTCCAATAATAATAAAGTGTAAGAAACCAAATAGGTCGATACGAGGGAAACAACTCGTAAAAGCATTATAAAGTAACAGACATACTAAATATCAGAGTGAAAACAAACAATTGTAGTAGTGTAGTATTATTTATTGAAAGTTTTCTATAGTTATTTAACCCATGTTGTTGGTTTTTAAAGAGAAGGCATTAGCATTGCTTAACTATGTTTATTTTAATTGATTTAGGCCAATGGCAATAATTTTTATCATTCATAAATCACGTGTAAAAGATAAGAAGAAGTGTATTAAGCCTATAGGCAAAAATGGAAAGTATATGTTACAACATAATACCAAAAGATACCTAAATAGAGGCCCATATAAACAATAGTATTATGGTAAACTAAATAGTTTATGTTATCGTTTGTTAATAAATGAATGTAATCTTGGCCATGAAGGCAGCATTTTAAGTTAGTATGTTAAGAGATTTTGTGTTAATTAATAAATACTGTTAGAATATGTCAAGGGTCAAAAATCATGTAATAAGCAGTAAACAAATGTAATCAGGCAAAAGGGTTCAAAACAAAAAGACCAATTAATAATTAATGTGAATTAGAAAATGATAATGAAATCAAATTTAAGGCCTAAGCCGAACATGGAATATAAAATAAGATAATGTCAGAAATGAGTAAGTTACCAAATTAATATCAGACAATAATAACAAAGAAGGACCAAAATTTAATAAGGGACAAGTTTTGGAGTAATTGTCAATCAAAGTAAATTAATCTAACAAAAATGAAGTATTGTATAGTAAAAGTCAGGGCAGTACTATGGTCCAGAGTTATAATTTTTGTAAAGGTGAAAAAACACCTAATATAAAGTTAACACATATAAAATTATATATCAAAATGTAGACCTTTATAAAAGGAACAAAACTATGTAAATTAATTTTAATTTAAACAAAAAATAACAAAGGAGTATTTTTTGACAGGGAAGGCAAGGATATAATTTTTGGTACTATATGCCGCTTGACCTCAAGTTCATGCAAACTGACCAATCAAAAACAGAGTTTACTGGTCAAAAAACCGTTACTAAGTCGAGAAGAAGGAATTATTGTATTGTTGAATGCCAAGCAGAAAAGATCAAAAGTCGTATAGCTGATGCTTAGAGTGAAGATAAAACAATCAATATTACACTACTTTAATGATCCAAATGAAACCACAGAAGAAGTAAACATACCAGAAAACTTATAGAGAAGATAAAAGAAATATCACTAACCGATGGGAGATTAATTCTACGCAAACACCAAAAAACCATAGCGAGTTGGCTGGTTGCAGTATACAAGGAACGTAAATATAATTCCGAAGTATTTTCGTAACAACACTACACATAGATCAACTTCACTACACTATATAAACTACCTACAGTGATAATTGGAATAACCACTGCACATTAATACGGTGGTTAACAATAATAACATTTTATTTAAACAAAAAAACATAGGAACAACATGACGCTTGGTTAACTGACCAGGGCGGCCATCTTGTGTAGCATCGTTTGCCAATGCAGATAGAGTTCGTTGACGTAGTTGGTTAAAAAACATAACATTCATACTTGTTAACATTAATATTTAAGATTTATTATTTTTATATGTATTTGTAATGAGTTGTACTCCTTTTTAAAAACATTTCTGACTTCTTAACTGGCCCAAAGAACCCAAGCCCTGAGATATGTAATTTATATTATAATTATTTGCAAATCATTGAAGATCGGATTCAAATATGAATCGATACTAAACTGTCAAGGTCGATCCAAGACCGAACCATTTATTTTGTTTAACCAATAAGCTGAGAAAAAATAAAACAAATCAATTATTACCAATAACAGAGTTATCATTTCATACGTGCAAGTAGAATAAGAGTTTGTTCACAGTTATTAGTGGGAGCGAGCAGGTAAGCAAGGCGAATATAGCCTTGCCGACGACGAAAAAATAAACTAACCTACAACTACCAGAATACGGTTAGAGGCGATCGCCGAGTCTACCACAAGTGCGGGAAAATTCAAAAAGCACTAGCCCACAAATACAATCTCTCTCATCCTACCACTACATCACGTTATATTACAGAGTGACACTAGCAACGCGTGACTTATTAAAACACATTAAACAACGTTATATCAACACTCGTAAACAAAATATATTACAAGGTGGCATCCAACCAGTGAGGCTGAATTAGGAAAAAAATTACGGACTGTAGTATCACTATTAAAAAAAAAAAAAAAAAAAAAAATACAGTCAACCTAATTTTAGCAGGCGGCTGTTATAAGTTCAGAGATGCATACGAGAGGAGTTTCAAAGAAGATGGCGAAAGACCAGGAGATGGAAGAAGGTAGACGGGAAGAAGAGACAGAAACAGTACTGGACACCGAAATGGAACAAGAGGCGGGTGATAAAGAAGAGGCCAGAGGAGATGCAAATTTACTGAAATTCATGGAACAAATGAGTGCAAATTTAATAAAACAAATGAAGGAAGATGTTAAACAAACTAACGAGAATTTATTAAGACAAATGAATGAAAAGTTTGCCCGAAATGAGGAGAATAATAAACAGACAAATGAGAAAATAGACAGTATGAATGAAAGTACTAAAGAAAATTTTAGACAAATAAACGAAAAAATAGATAGTACTAAAGAAAGTACCAATGAGAGTTTAAGACAGATCAAGGAAGATAATAGACAAATGAACGAGAATTTGGAAAATAAAATTGAGAAAATGAATGAAAAGATAGACAGCACCAATGAAAGTATTAAGGGAGAATTAAGGGAACTTATAAATGAAAGGATTGAAAACGTCACCGAAACACTTAGCCAGAGAGTGGACGAATACAAGAGGAAGTGAAACAACAAATAACTGAGACCAAGGAAAGGCTGGAGAAAACTGAAGAAACCATCGTACAGTTCAGAGTAGAAGTGGATACCAAAATAGAAAGGGTAAAACGAACAATCAAATCAGAATAATTGCAACACAGCAAGAAACGCAGGAAAAGTTGGATGATATCCAAGGTAATATGTCCGGCAGGATGACAACAATAAGTGACGAAGTGGACAAAGTGAAGAGTCAGGTAAATGGTAACAAAGAAAGAATAGAAAGCATGCAACACATTCAACAAAACATACAGGAAGAAATGGATAGTCTAAACATCAGACCGACATTCAGTACTTACCACACTACTCTAGAGAACAGCGACAGCGTGAATTTCAAAGATTACAGGGGTAAAGACTAAGTCGAATGAAGGAAAACAGATGGAGCGTAACTAAGACCTTGTTGGACGACGGTTTGAAAGGAATAACTGACAATTGGTGGTCAGCAGTGAGGAATGAAGTTAACACCTATGAAGAATTTAAACGAGCTTTTGTGATGTTATTTTTCTTGATATTTAATTTTATTATTGTTTACCTTACGTACTAGCAAATAGGCATGTTTACTTTTGAATTGCAGACGCCATTTTTACGTACTGCCAACTGCAAAATTTCCAACTTACCAGCGTTCAGATCAGCGAACTAGGAGAACAGATTATGGTTATTCGAGATAAAGAAAACTTTACTTGTTTCCCATGATTTAAATTTTATTGGTTACTAAAGTATTTCAATTTCATCATAAACAAATTATTCTTTTCTCTCCCTTACCCCGGTTAACTAACACATTTAAAAGACAATCATGTTAGTGACAAAACCTGTTAATGAGCAATAATTATTTCTACCTTTAATCTTCTTATATACGAGTTTACCTACACTCACAATAAAATAATAAGCTCTTAAAATAAATTTACTATTTGAACACAAACCAGCGCTTCACTCACACATAGATACTCATTTATACTTACAAAATTTTAAAACTCCTTTAGTGAGCTCACTATTTTTTAAATTGAACATATATTTAGGGTGCCATTTTTTCTTTTTAATTTTGAATGGGTGTAAATTTTAAATTTCTTCTTTTCTTTTCTTTCACGCTTTTACTTATCTGCCATTGTGTCCCAAAAATCAGTCCAGTCTCCGTATGTGTTTTGGTTCCTCACTCCGCACATTTTCGTAATTTTCACCGTAATTCTCGCCAGATATATTGAAACTGTTAATTGAAACACAACTGTTATTTACTTTTACATTTTACGTGCATGCGGGCGCCCGCGATTTTCGTTCCGGAACTTATAGGTGTTACTCGCGCGAGTTGTTATTGCAGACTGGGACTAGCGGAACTGCGCTATTTTCTGAAATCGTGGGTTACGTGACCAATTCTTATTGTTCTTGTTTGTATCACTACGCCAATATGTGATGCTGGACTGACACACCTAGCATACCAGCGTGACGTATTAACTGACGTAATATCATACGATCCTTTAAGTTACATAATATGTTTGTCACTCATCTAAAAATAACTGTTTTGCTTGTCACTGGTGTTGACCTTGGCACAATTTCGCTCAATACTTGGTGCGTTGTATAATTTATGAAATAAAGTTTGTTTACTTTTCCCCAAATTATTATTTTATATTACCTTTTATGTTTCCCCAAAATTATTATTACATAAGACAACATTAGCTTTTTATTAAAACAATATTTTTTATATTACCCCAGGTAGGCCTAAATGTCCCGTTACACTTTTCAGTCCAAATACTGGTCTGAATCCATACAAAATGTAGTGAGAGATAATCTCAGTAATGGAAAATATAATCCCAATCTAGGCCAGTCACCAACAGCCTATTTCCTGGGTAAGGTGTGTGTAGCTCGCAAGTTGGAACCACTCATTTCGGAAGAATGTCTGGTAAATAAAATGGCCTATCATTTTGATGAAGGAGTTATCCAAGCTAGGCTTTTCGGTCAGATCAAGACCATATCAGCCGTGGAAGCATTGCTACGTGATTATGAACAGCAGGATTATTACAGGAGGTCGAGAAGACAATATGAAAGAATGACTTTTCACAGGGAGGAACAATATCGTGAGCAGCATCAAAGGACAAACCATGCCAACAGGAATGACCACGATCAACGTAATAACAATCATAATAATAATACCTATCACAACCGTAAAATACCTATCACAACCGTAACTATCATCATAATAATAATAATGATAATTACAACCGAAATTGTAATAATAATAGTAATAATAATAATAGGAATAGGGAAGGTAGAAGAAATTTTAACAATGGTAGAGGATACAAAACAAAATAGTGACAGGAATTACAGGAATAATAACAGGTACGATGAAGAGAGGAGGTACCCAGAACAGAGCCGGAGTAGCGAAGACCACTCCAGAAATCAACAAGTGAATGAACAGGGAACCAACCAAGCCCAAGTAAATTATATTATGGCCGAGGAGAAGGATTCAAAGAGACATGATTGTAACCCCTCTTTAAGTGTGACTTGTAAAATTTTTTTTAAATAGGGGCCACAAGATAATTAAAACTAGGCCAAAGCCTAGAGAAGCCAAAAATGCGCTGAATCCAGTGAGACGGGACTTGCAATTAAAACTCACAAAATTAACAACCAATAAAATCTTTTTATTATAACCAAACTCATTATATCTCCTTAAAAATGTTACTTGAAAATTAATAAATATAAAATCTATATTCTATACTCTCCTTTTAAAAATGTTACTTGAAAATTAATAAATATAAAATCTATATTCTATATTCTCCTTTTAAAAATATTACTTGAAAATTAATAAATATAAAATCTATATTCATTCTCCTTTTAAAAATATTACTTGAAAATTAATAAATATAAAATCTATATTCTATATTCTCCTTTTAAAAATATTACTTGAAAATTAATAAATATAAAAAAATATTCTATATTCTCCTTTTAGCCCTATATCTAACCCCCAAAAATACACAAGAATATACAATACATATACACGTTCCACAACACAGGACATTTACAACTTCTATCATTAAATCTTGCCACACCTTTTTCCACCCCATGAGGTACTTAATTAACAATTTATAAATAACCTTGCACGTAACACCTATTGCAAGGTCTTAATACCTAACATGTGTATAACATATATGTGTATAATAAGATATATGTTTGTAACACCAGTGGCCCCAGGACATACTAAATTCAGGAGTTGGCATAGTGCCTGATACTGTTATAAAGTGCTCCCACATTGAGCACTTAGACTTGGAGTAATTATAATTAGAATCCAGTAAACACACAAGTGATCATAATCAATTAAAAGAATTTAAATATGATAAATTTTGTTAAATATTGAAAACAGTAACGTGTCATAATGCCTTATAACCTTTTAAAATTAATTTGGCCCAAAGGCCGACATGTTCCTAGGCAAGATAGTGCATAACTCAACCTGTCCCAAGAGCATGTTCAAGTCTGCATGAAAATCCACCTATACAGGATTAAACTGGTGACCCGACTTAACTACCAAAGAAACTTCTATCCCTATATGACCCAAACTGTATATAAAAATGTGAAATTAAAGCATAAAATGAAAACTAAATTTAACCAGAGAAATTACATGTTGATTGAATGAATTAGTAGCATTAAGGTAACCCTTCTACTGAAAACAAGAAAGAAATTTACACGCCTGAATGGTAAGCAGCCACAGATACATGCCAACCTCTGGGCTCACAGTTTATATAAACAGAGTTACAAAATGTACAAAAGATTCCCCCCCAAGTCCACGCACTATTCTGTCCCGTTAACCGGGGACCTAATTAAAATGTTTAAAGCTTAAAGTCATTGATGTAGTGTGACTATATGTCCACGGGTTCTAGTGGGTTACATCACACTGTGTTTTAGTAAATTGGTTTGGTGTCACCTGATATATTCCTGGTGTGAAGTGGTGGTATTCTGGTCTACATTTTAGGGTGTTTGTGGCCCGTCCTCGCGATTCTCCTCCAGCAGATGAAGTTGAGAGAGAGTCTAGATGTTCATGTTCAGGATGGAGCTGTTCCTCGACTTGCAGCGAGGGACCCTATTCATACAAAATATTATCAGCGATAAGTTCCCAAAACTAATTCCCCCAGAAACCTCACACGCACCAAAATCCATATATAATATTAAACACAGCTTTAGGCCTACTTAAAATGATAGTTTGACACACTCTGCAACAGGTTATACGGCCACATGGCCCGATCTTAGAAAACATTTAGTTTAGTTAAAGTTCATATTATTCTGACTTTACATTATTCTCAATTCTGGTGCCTTAGTTAAGACTTCTGAAATTAATATAGTATTACTATAATTACCAATAAAAGTTACATTTAAATTACTCAAAATTACACATTTCACAACTTGCCTTGTGGCGTGATAGGTTAGCTGATTTCATACATATCTGGACTTATTAAACAAATTCCTTTTTGTATAACTTTAAATTAATGTATATAAGCATATTGCTGCAACTTACCGCAGATCTGTATTAGTTTAGCCTGCCATAGATGAAGATGGTGCAACTAAAAACTTCTTTCTGTCGGAGAAGACGGCCACGCATTCTTACTTGGACGAGGACCAGGAAAAGACAGCTTTTAGAACACGCAGTTCCGGCTTTCTCACTTGCAATCAGCAGCGAGCACCAGAGCGCAGCACTAATCGGGCGCACTTAGATACCTCATTACAGTATTGTAAATGCTACCGCAAAATACAGTACAGTATTTTTCGTCGGCTTCCTCGTTAAATACCGTACACGATTTTTGATTATTCGCGCCGATATAAATTAATCGGCACATGATGATCAACGGCAAAGAAAGAAGAACAAACAAATTAACCGTCGTGAAAACCAAGAACACGAGCCTGGTCCCAGTAATGAAGATGAACGAATATACTCTTACGACAACATTGAAATGTATGGGAGTGATCCACGATGGGGCATTCCCATAGCGAGATTTGTTGATGAGTTTAACCGACAGAATCCACCACGGGAAAAACATAATAGTGGAACGATCCGGATAGTGACAGATACCGAAACCGGTTAAACTAAATATCATACACTATAGAGACAAGGGACTGATTGTATGATTACCGACAAAGCAAACTATTGGAGAATTGAGAAGGAAAAATGATGATAAATGTAATGACCAATGAAGATTTCAAAAAACATGAACAAATGACCCACCAAATTCTAAAATATGTAAGAACATCTTACAGGATACTTTAGAGAATTTATTTTGAATCCATTGAGAAGAGAAAGACGGTTAATAACAATAATAAGGTGATAATAAGGACAAAAGAAAAGAAGTACTGAAAACAAATAAATGAAGTAATGAACTTGCAGAAAAAAAAGAGGATTGATGTTTGTAAATGAACAGAGTAATAATAACTATAGTTGTAACTGCTAAAAAGGGATATTGAAACAGAAGATAAATAACATAGTGGCAAATGAATCAATTAACAATGAAATAAAAATTAAATGTAAATGAAGAAGTATACAAAGGATTTTTACCAAAACTGAAAATAAGTTATATGAAAGTAAGGGGAGCTGCTGGGATGCAATTTATAATAATGAGAAGAAGTAAGAAGGCAATATGATTCTGAGGGGGTATTTAAAGTAACGCAAGAGTTACCATTTTTGTAAGAGTGTAGAAAGCTACGGCGCCACTCAATAATTATTATGATGGGCAGGGGCCAACGAGCACTGTACCATGCACGGGGTGAATGGTCGGGTAAGGAATAGGTCAGAATAGTGCCACTCACAGCCGATATGCATTCACTGTGCCATTTCAAGTTAGGGAGGAATTGATAACCCCAATTAAGGAATCCATAGGAACAGGAGAAACCCCAGAGGAAAGGAACAATCAGTTGGTAACTACATATATAAAGAAGATGAAGAAAAATAATATATTTTCATAGATTCGCCAAAGAAGAAAAGAAGTTATGTGTAAATTATGAGATAATAACCAACTTAAAAAATTCATCACAACACAATCCCTGAAACCATAAGAAAAAAATATAGTAAAGAAGGAAAAAGTTTTACAAATAAACCAAAAGCATCAAAAGGAACAGCTTATTTTTCCCAAACCCCAGTTTTATAAAAAATAACCATGTCTTGGGGGGGGGGGAGCAATTATGTAATGTGACAATGGGAGCCCCAAATAATTAACCAAAATAATCCAAATAATAAAAAAGTCAGAATAACTGAACTCAAATATTTAATGAAGTAAAATAAAAGTACAACACAAAAGTGTAGATAATAAGACAAAACTTGTGAAAGGTAAAAAGTGGAAAACGAGGATGATCATTAATCAAACAGATGAGACTGTAAAGATCAATGATCCCTCCAATAATAATAAAGTGTAAGAAACCAAATAGGTCGATACGAGGGAAACAACTCGTAAAAGCATTATAAAGTAACAGACATACTAAATATCAGAGTGAAAACAAACAATTGTAGTAGTGTAGTATTATTTATTGAAAGTTTTCTATAGTTATTTAACCCATGTTGTTGGTTTTTAAAGAGAAGGCATTAGCATTGCTTAACTATGTTTATTTTAATTGATTTAGGCCAATGGCAATAATTTTTATCATTCATAAATCACGTGTAAAAGATAAGAAGAAGTGTATTAAGCCTATAGGCAAAAATGGAAAGTATATGTTACAACATAATACCAAAAGATACCTAAATAGAGGCCCATATAAACAATAGTATTATGGTAAACTAAATAGTTTATGTTATCGTTTGTTAATAAATGAATGTAATCTTGGCCATGAAGGCAGCATTTTAAGTTAGTATGTTAAGAGATTTTGTGTTAATTAATAAATACTGTTAGAATATGTCAAGGGTCAAAAATCATGTAATAAGCAGTAAACAAATGTAATCAGGCAAAAGGGTTCAAAACAAAAAGACCAATTAATAATTAATGTGAATTAGAAAATGATAATGAAATCAAATTTAAGGCCTAAGCCGAACATGTAATATAAAATAAGATAATGTCAGAAATGAGTAAGTTACCAAATTAATATCAGACAATAATAACAAAGAAGGACCAAAATTTAATAAGGGACAAGTTTTGGAATAATTGTCAATCAAAGTAAATTAATCTAACAAAAATGAAGTATTGTATAGTAAAAGTCAGGGCAGTACTATGGTCCAGAGTTATAATTTTTGTAAAGGTGAAAAAACACCTAATATAAAGTTAACACATAAAATTATATATCGAAATGTAGACCTTTATAAAAGGAACAAAACTATGTAAATTAATTTTAATTTAAACAAAAAATAACAAAGGAGTATTTTTTGACAGGGAAGGCAAGGATATAATTTTTGGTACTATATGCCGCTTGACCTCAAGTTCATGCAAACTGACCAATCAAAAACAGAGTTTACTGGTCAAAAAACCGTTACTAAGTCGAGAAGAAGGAATTATTGTATTGTTGAATGCCAAGCAGAAAAGATCAAAAGTCGTATAGCTGATGCTTAGAGTGAAGATAAAACAATCAATATTCCACTACATTAATGATCCAAATGAAACCACAGAAGAAGTAAACATACCAGAAAACTTATAGAGAAGATAACAGAAATATCACTAACTGATGGGAGATTAATTCTACGCAAACACCAAAAAACCATAGCGAGTTGGCTGGTTGCAGTATACAAGGAACGTAAATATAATTCCGAAGTATTTTCGTAACAACACTACACATAGATCAACTTCACTACACTATATAAACTACCTACAGTGATAATTGGAATAACCACTGCACATTAATACGGTGGTTAACAATAATAACATTTTATTTAAACAAAAAAACATAGGAACAACATGACGCTTGGTTAACTGACCAGGGCGGCCATCTTGTGTAGCATCGTTTGCCAATGCAGATAGAGTTCGTTGACATAGTTGGTTAAAAAACATAATATTCATACTTGTTAACATTAATATTTAAGATTTATTATTTTTATATGTATTTGTAATGAGTTGTACTCCTTTTTAAAAACATTTCTGACTTCTTAACTGGCCCAAAGAACCCAAGCCCTGAGATATGTAATTTATATTATAATTATTTGCAAATCATTGAAGATCGGATTCAAATATGAATCGATACTAAACTGTCAAGGTCGATCCAAGACCGAACCATTTATTTTGTTTAACCAATAAGCTGAGAAAAAATAAAACAAATCAATTATTACCAATAACAGAGTTATCATTTCATACGTGCAAGTAGAATAAGAGTTTGTTCACAGTTATTAGTGGGAGCGAGCAGGTAAGCAAGGCGAATATAGCCTTGCCGACGACGAAAAAATAAACTAACCTACAACTACCAGAATACGGTTAGAGGCGATCGCCGAGTCTACCACAAGTGCGGGAAAATTCAAAAAGCACTAGCCCACAAATACAATCTCTCTCATCCTACCACTACATCACGTTATATTACAGAGTGACACTAGCAACGCGTGACTTATTAAAACACATTAAACAACGTTATATCAACACTCGTAAACAAAATATATTACAAGGTGGCGCCCAACGTGGGGCGTAATTAAATAACACGAACTAATTAAAACAGTACCGTAAACAAAATATATTACAAGGTGGCATCCAACCAGTGAGGCTGAATTAGGAAAAAAATTACGGACTGTAGTATCACTATTAAAAAAAAAAAAAAAAAAAAAAAAAATACAGTCAACCTAATTTTAGCAGGCGGCTGTTATAAGTTCAGAGATGCATACGAGAGGAGTTTCAAAGAAGATGGCGAAAGACCAGGAGATGGAAGAAGGTAGACGGGAAGAAGAGACAGAAACAGTACTGGACACCGAAATGGAACAAGAGGCGGGTGATAAAGAAGAGGCCAGAGGAGATGCAAATTTACTGAAATTCATGGAACAAATGAGTGCAAATTTAATAAAACAAATGAAGGAAGATGTTAAACAAACTAACGAGAATTTATTAAGACAAATGAATGAAAAGTTTGCCCGAAATGAGGAGAATAATAAACAGACAAATGAGAAAATAGACAGTATGAATGAAAGTACTAAAGAAAATTTTAGACAAATAAACGAAAAAATAGATAGTACTAAAGAAAGTACCAATGAGAGTTTAAGACAGATCAAGGAAGATAATAGACAAATGAACGAGAATTTGGAAAATAAAATTGAGAAAATGAATGAAAAGATAGACAGCACCAATGAAAGTATTAAGGGAGAATTAAGGGAACTTATAAATGAAAGGATTGAAAACGTCACCGAAACACTTAGCCAGAGAGTGGACGAATACAAGAGGAAGTGAAACAACAAATAACTGAGACCAAGGAAAGGCTGGAGAAAACTGAAGAAACCATCGTACAGTTCAGAGTAGAAGTGGATACCAAAATAGAAAGGGTAAAACGAACAATCAAATCAGAATAATTGCAACACAGCAAGAAACGCAGGAAAAGTTGGATGATATCCAAGGTAATATGTCCGGCAGGATGACAACAATAAGTGACGAAGTGGACAAAGTGAAGAGTCAGGTAAATGGTAACAAAGAAAGAATAGAAAGCATGCAACACATTCAACAAAACATACAGGAAGAAATGGATAGTCTAAACATCAGACCGACATTCAGTACTTACCACACTACTCTAGAGAACAGCGACAGCGTGAATTTCAAAGATTACAGGGGTAAAGACTAAGTCGAATGAAGGAAAACAGATGGAGCGTAACTAAGACCTTGTTGGACGACGGTTTGAAAGGAATAACTGACAATTGGTGGTCAGCAGTGAGGAATGAAGTTAACACCTATGAAGAATTTAAACGAGCTTTTGTGATGTTATTTTTCTTGATATTTAATTTTATTATTGTTTACCTTACGTACTAGCAAATAGGCATGTTTACTTTTGAATTGCAGACGCCATTTTTACGTACTGCCAACTGCAAAATTTCCAACTTACCAGCGTTCAGATCAGCGAACTAGGAGAACAGATTATGGTTATTCGAGATAAAGAAAACTTTACTTGTTTCCCATGATTTAAATTTTATTGGTTACTAAAGTATTTCAATTTCATCATAAACAAATTATTCTTTTCTCTCCCTTACCCCGGTTAACTAACACATTTAAAAGACAATCATGTTAGTGACAAAACCTGTTAATGAGCAATAATTATTTCTACCTTTAATCTTCTTATATACGAGTTTACCTACACTCACAATAAAATAATAAGCTCTTAAAATAAATTTACTATTTGAACACAAACCAGCGCTTCACTCACACATAGATACTCATTTATACTTACAAAATTTTAAAACTCCTTTAGTGAGCTCACTATTTTTTAAATTGAACATATATTTAGGGTGCCATTTTTTCTTTTTAATTTTGAATGGGTGTAAATTTTAAATTTCTTCTTTTCTTTTCTTTCACGCTTTTACTTATCTGCCATTGTGTCCCAAAAATCAGTCCAGTCTCCGTATGTGTTTTGGTTCCTCACTCCGCACATTTTCGTAATTTTCACCGTAATTCTCGCCAGATATATTGAAACTGTTAATTGAAACACAACTGTTATTTACTTTTACATTTTACGTGCATGCGGGCGCCCGCGATTTTCGTTCCGGAACTTATAGGTGTTACTCGCGCGAGTTGTTATTGCAGACTGGGACTAGCGGAACTGCGCTATTTTCTGAAATCGTGGGTTACGTGACCAATTCTTATTGTTCTTGTTTGTATCACTACGCCAATATGTGATGCTGGACTGACACACCTAGCATACCAGCGTGACGTATTAACTGACGTAATATCATACGATCCTTTAAGTTACATAATATGTTTGTCACTCATCTAAAAATAACTGTTTTGCTTGTCACTGGTGTTGACCTTGGCACAATTTCGCTCAATACTTGGTGCGTTGTATAATTTATGAAATAAAGTTTGTTTACTTTTCCCCAAATTATTATTTTATATTACCTTTTATGTTTCCCCAAAATTATTATTACATAAGACAACATTAGCTTTTTATTAAAACACAATATTTTTTATATTACCCCAGGTAGGCCTAAATGTCCCGTTACACTTTTCAGTCCAAATACTGGTCTGAATCCATACAAAATGTAGTGAGAGATAATCTCAGTAATGGAAAATATAATCCCAATCTAGGCCAGTCACCAACAGCCTATTTCCTGGGTAAGGTGTGTGTAGCTCGCAAGTTGGAACCACTCATTTCGGAAGAATGTCTGGTAAATAAAATGGCCTATCATTTTGATGAAGGAGTTATCCAAGCTAGGCTTTTCGGTCAGATCAAGACCATATCAGCCGTGGAAGCATTGCTACGTGATTATGAACAGCAGGATTATTACAGGAGGTCGAGAAGACAATATGAAAGAATGACTTTTCACAGGGAGGAACAATATCGTGAGCAGCATCAAAGGACAAACCATGCCAACAGGAATGACCACGATCAACGTAATAACAATCATAATAATAATACCTATCACAACCGTAAAATACCTATCACAACCGTAACTATCATCATAATAATAATAATGATAATTACAACCGAAATTGTAATAATAATAGTAATAATAATAATAGGAATAGGGAAGGTAGAAGAAATTTTAACAATGGTAGAGGATACAAAACAAAATAGTGACAGGAATTACAGGAATAATAACAGGTACGATGAAGAGAGGAGGTACCCAGAACAGAGCCGGAGTAGCGAAGACCACTCCAGAAATCAACAAGTGAATGAACAGGGAACCAACCAAGCCCAAGTAAATTATATTATGGCCGAGGAGAAGGATTCAAAGAGACATGATTGTAACCCCTCTTTAAGTGTGACTTGTAAAATTTTTTTTAAATAGGGGCCACAAGATAATTAAAACTAGGCCAAAGCCTAGAGAAGCCAAAAATGCGCTGAATCCAGTGAGACGGGACTTGCAATTAAAACTCACAAAATTAACAACCAATAAAATCTTTTTATTATAACCAAACTCATTATATCTCCTTAAAAATGTTACTTGAAAATTAATAAATATAAAATCTATATTCTATACTCTCCTTTTAAAAATGTTACTTGAAAATTAATAAATATAAAATCTATATTCTATATTCTCCTTTTAAAAATATTACTTGAAAATTAATAAATATAAAATCTATATTCATTCTCCTTTTAAAAATATTACTTGAAAATTAATAAATATAAAATCTATATTCTATATTCTCCTTTTAAAAATATTACTTGAAAATTAATAAATATAAAAAAATATTCTATATTCTCCTTTTAGCCCTATATCTAACCCCCAAAAATACACAAGAATATACAATACATATACACGTTCCACAACACAGGACATTTACAACTTCTATCATTAAATCTTGCCACACCTTTTTCCACCCCATGAGGTACTTAATTAACAATTTATAAATAACCTTGCACGTAACACCTATTGCAAGGTCTTAATACCTAACATGTGTATAACATATATGTGTATAATAAGATATATGTTTGTAACACCAGTGGCCCCAGGACATACTAAATTCAGGAGTTGGCATAGTGCCTGATACTGTTATAAAGTGCTCCCACATTGAGCACTTAGACTTGGAGTAATTATAATTAGAATCCAGTAAACACACAAGTGATCATAATCAATTAAAAGAATTTAAATATGATAAATTTTGTTAAATATTGAAAACAGTAACGTGTCATAATGCCTTATAACCTTTTAAAATTAATTTGGCCCAAAGGCCGACATGTTCCTAGGCAAGATAGTGCATAACTCAACCTGTCCCAAGAGCATGTTCAAGTCTGCATGAAAATCCACCTATACAGGATTAAACTGGTGACCCGACTTAACTACCAAAGAAACTTCTATCCCTATATGACCCAAACTGTATATAAAAATGTGAAATTAAAGCATAAAATGAAAACTAAATTTAACCAGAGAAATTACATGTTGATTGAATGAATTAGTAGCATTAAGGTAACCCTTCTACTGAAAACAAGAAAGAAATTTACACGCCTGAATGGTAAGCAGCCACAGATACATGCCAACCTCTGGGCTCACAGTTTATATAAACAGAGTTACAAAATGTACAAAAGATTCCCCCCCAAGTCCACGCACTATTCTGTCCCGTTAACCGGGGACCTAATTAAAATGTTTAAAGCTTAAAGTCATTGATGTAGTGTGACTATATGTCCACGGGTTCTAGTGGGTTACATCACACTGTGTTTTAGTAAATTGGTTTGGTGTCACCTGATATATTCCTGGTGTGAAGTGGTGGTATTCTGGTCTACATTTTAGGGTGTTTGTGGCCCGTCCTCGCGATTCTCCTCCAGCAGATGAAGTTGAGAGAGAGTCTAGATGTTCATGTTCAGGATGGAGCTGTTCCTCGACTTGCAGCGAGGGACCCTATTCATACAAAATATTATCAGCGATAAGTTCCCAAAACTAATTCCCCCAGAAACCTCACACGCACCAAAATCCATATATAATATTAAACACAGCTTTAGGCCTACTTAAAATGATAGTTTGACACACTCTGCAACAGGTTATACGGCCACATGGCCCGATCTTAGAAAACATTTAGTTTAGTTAAAGTTCATATTATTCTGACTTTACATTATTCTCAATTCTGGTGCCTTAGTTAAGACTTCTGAAATTAATATAGTATTACTATAATTACCAATAAAAGTTACATTTAAATTACTCAAAATTACACATTTCACAACTTGCCTTGTGGCGTGATAGGTTAGCTGATTTCATACATATCTGGACTTATTAAACAAATTCCTTTTTGTATAACTTTAAATTAATGTATATAAGCATATTGCTGCAACTTACCGCAGATCTGTATTAGTTTAGCCTGCCATAGATGAAGATGGTGCAACTAAAAACTTCTTTCTGTCGGAGAAGACGGCCACGCATTCTTACTTGGACGAGGACCAGGAAAAGACAGCTTTTAGAACACGCAGTTCCGGCTTTCTCACTTGCAATCAGCAGCGAGCACCAGAGCGCAGCACTAATCGGGCGCACTTAGATACCTCATTACAGTATTGTAAATGCTACCGCAAAATACAGTACAGTATTTTTCGTCGGCTTCCTCGTTAAATACCGTACACGATTTTTGATTATTCGCGCCGATATAAATTAATCGGCACATGATGATCAACGGCAAAGAAAGAAGAACAAACAAATTAACCGTCGTGAAAACCAAGAACACGAGCCTGGTCCCAGTAATGAAGATGAACGAATATACTCTTACGACAACATTGAAATGTATGGGAGTGATCCACGATGGGGCATTCCCATAGCGAGATTTGTTGATGAGTTTAACCGACAGAATCCACCACGGGAAAAACATAATAGTGGAACGATCCGGATAGTGACAGATACCGAAACCGGTTAAACTAAATATCATACACTATAGAGACAAGGGACTGATTGTATGATTACCGACAAAGCAAACTATTGGAGAATTGAGAAGGAAAAATGATGATAAATGTAATGACCAATGAAGATTTCAAAAAACATGAACAAATGACCCACCAAATTCTAAAATATGTAAGAACATCTTACAGGATACTTTAGAGAATTTATTTTGAATCCATTGAGAAGAGAAAGACGGTTAATAACAATAATAAGGTGATAATAAGGACAAAAGAAAAGAAGTACTGAAAACAAATAAATGAAGTAATGAACTTGCAGAAAAAAAAGAGGATTGATGTTTGTAAATGAACAGAGTAATAATAACTATAGTTGTAACTGCTAAAAAGGGATATTGAAACAGAAGATAAATAACATAGTGGCAAATGAATCAATTAACAATGAAATAAAAATTAAATGTAAATGAAGAAGTATACAAAGGATTTTTACCAAAACTGAAAATAAGTTATATGAAAGTAAGGGGAGCTGCTGGGATGCAATTTATAATAATGAGAAGAAGTAAGAAGGCAATATGATTCTGAGGGGGTATTTAAAGTAACGCAAGAGTTACCATTTTTGTAAGAGTGTAGAAAGCTACGGCGCCACTCAATAATTATTATGATGGGCAGGGGCCAACGAGCACTGTACCATGCACGGGGTGAATGGTCGGGTAAGGAATAGGTCAGAATAGTGCCACTCACAGCCGATATGCATTCACTGTGCCATTTCAAGTTAGGGAGGAATTGATAACCCCAATTAAGGAATCCATAGGAACAGGAGAAACCCCAGAGGAAAGGAACAATCAGTTGGTAACTACATATATAAAGAAGATGAAGAAAAATAATATATTTTCATAGATTCGCCAAAGAAGAAAAGAAGTTATGTGTAAATTATGAGATAATAACCAACTTAAAAAATTCATCACAACACAATCCCTGAAACCATAAGAAAAAAATATAGTAAAGAAGGAAAAAGTTTTACAAATAAACCAAAAGCATCAAAAGGAACAGCTTATTTTTCCCAAACCCCAGTTTTATAAAAAATAACCATGTCTTGGGGGGGGGGGAGCAATTATGTAATGTGACAATGGGAGCCCCAAATAATTAACCAAAATAATCCAAATAATAAAAAAGTCAGAATAACTGAACTCAAATATTTAATGAAGTAAAATAAAAGTACAACACAAAAGTGTAGATAATAAGACAAAACTTGTGAAAGGTAAAAAGTGGAAAACGAGGATGATCATTAATCAAACAGATGAGACTGTAAAGATCAATGATCCCTCCAATAATAATAAAGTGTAAGAAACCAAATAGGTCGATACGAGGGAAACAACTCGTAAAAGCATTATAAAGTAACAGACATACTAAATATCAGAGTGAAAACAAACAATTGTAGTAGTGTAGTATTATTTATTGAAAGTTTTCTATAGTTATTTAACCCATGTTGTTGGTTTTTAAAGAGAAGGCATTAGCATTGCTTAACTATGTTTATTTTAATTGATTTAGGCCAATGGCAATAATTTTTATCATTCATAAATCACGTGTAAAAGATAAGAAGAAGTGTATTAAGCCTATAGGCAAAAATGGAAAGTATATGTTACAACATAATACCAAAAGATACCTAAATAGAGGCCCATATAAACAATAGTATTATGGTAAACTAAATAGTTTATGTTATCGTTTGTTAATAAATGAATGTAATCTTGGCCATGAAGGCAGCATTTTAAGTTAGTATGTTAAGAGATTTTGTGTTAATTAATAAATACTGTTAGAATATGTCAAGGGTCAAAAATCATGTAATAAGCAGTAAACAAATGTAATCAGGCAAAAGGGTTCAAAACAAAAAGACCAATTAATAATTAATGTGAATTAGAAAATGATAATGAAATCAAATTTAAGGCCTAAGCCGAACATGTAATATAAAATAAGATAATGTCAGAAATGAGTAAGTTACCAAATTAATATCAGACAATAATAACAAAGAAGGACCAAAATTTAATAAGGGACAAGTTTTGGAATAATTGTCAATCAAAGTAAATTAATCTAACAAAAATGAAGTATTGTATAGTAAAAGTCAGGGCAGTACTATGGTCCAGAGTTATAAATTTTGTAAAGGTGAAAAAACACCTAATATAAAGTTAACACATAAAATTATATATCGAAATGTAGACCTTTATAAAAGGAACAAAACTATGTAAATTAATTTTAATTTAAACAAAAAATAACAAAGGAGTATTTTTTGACAGGGAAGGCAAGGATATAATTTTTGGTACTATATGCCGCTTGACCTCAAGTTCATGCAAACTGACCAATCAAAAACAGAGTTTACTGGTCAAAAAACCGTTACTAAGTCGAGAAGAAGGAATTATTGTATTGTTGAATGCCAAGCAGAAAAGATCAAAAGTCGTATAGCTGATGCTTAGAGTGAAGATAAAACAATCAATATTCCACTACATTAATGATCCAAATGAAACCACAGAAGAAGTAAACATACCAGAAAACTTATAGAGAAGATAACAGAAATATCACTAACTGATGGGAGATTAATTCTACGCAAACACCAAAAAACCATAGCGAGTTGGCTGGTTGCAGTATACAAGGAACGTAAATATAATTCCGAAGTATTTTCGTAACAACACTACACATAGATCAACTTCACTACACTATATAAACTACCTACAGTGATAATTGGAATAACCACTGCACATTAATACGGTGGTTAACAATAATAACATTTTATTTAAACAAAAAAACATAGGAACAACATGACGCTTGGTTAACTGACCAGGGCGGCCATCTTGTGTAGCATCGTTTGCCAATGCAGATAGAGTTCGTTGACATAGTTGGTTAAAAAACATAATATTCATACTTGTTAACATTAATATTTAAGATTTATTATTTTTATATGTATTTGTAATGAGTTGTACTCCTTTTTAAAAACATTTCTGACTTCTTAACTGGCCCAAAGAACCCAAGCCCTGAGATATGTAATTTATATTATAATTATTTGCAAATCATTGAAGATCGGATTCAAATATGAATCGATACTAAACTGTCAAGGTCGATCCAAGACCGAACCATTTATTTTGTTTAACCAATAAGCTGAGAAAAAATAAAACAAATCAATTATTACCAATAACAGAGTTATCATTTCATACGTGCAAGTAGAATAAGAGTTTGTTCACAGTTATTAGTGGGAGCGAGCAGGTAAGCAAGGCGAATATAGCCTTGCCGACGACGAAAAAATAAACTAACCTACAACTACCAGAATACGGTTAGAGGCGATCGCCGAGTCTACCACAAGTGCGGGAAAATTCAAAAAGCACTAGCCCACAAATACAATCTCTCTCATCCTACCACTACATCACGTTATATTACAGAGTGACACTAGCAACGCGTGACTTATTAAAACACATTAAACAACGTTATATCAACACTCGTAAACAAAATATATTACAAGGTGGCGCCCAACGTGGGGCGTAATTAAATAACACGAACTAATTAAAACAGTACCGTAAACAAAATATATTACAAGGTGGCATCCAACCAGTGAGGCTGAATTAGGAAAAAAATTACGGACTGTAGTATCACTATTAAAAAAAAAAAAAAAAAAAAAAAAAAAAAAAAAAATACAGTCAACCTAATTTTAGCAGGCGGCTGTTATAAGTTCAGAGATGCATACGAGAGGAGTTTCAAAGAAGATGGCGAAAGACCAGGAGATGGAAGAAGGTAGACGGGAAGAAGAGACAGAAACAGTACTGGACACCGAAATGGAACAAGAGGCGGGTGATAAAGAAGAGGCCAGAGGAGATGCAAATTTACTGAAATTCATGGAACAAATGAGTGCAAATTTAATAAAACAAATGAAGGAAGATGTTAAACAAACTAACGAGAATTTATTAAGACAAATGAATGAAAAGTTTCCCCGAAATGAGGAGAATAATAAACAGACAAATGAGAAAATAGACAGTATGAATGAAAGTACTAAAGAAAATTTTAGACAAATAAACGAAAAAATAGATAGTACTAAAGAAAGTACCAATGAGAGTTTAAGACAGATCAAGGAAGATAATAGACAAATGAACGAGAATTTGGAAAATAAAATTGAGAAAATGAATGAAAAGATAGACAGCACCAATGAAAGTATTAAGGGAGAATTAAGGGAACTTATAAATGAAAGGATTGAAAACGTCACCGAAACACTTAGCCAGAGAGTGGACGAATACAAGAGGAAGTGAAACAACAAATAACTGAGACCAAGGAAAGGCTGGAGAAAACTGAAGAAACCATCGTACAGTTCAGAGTAGAAGTGGATACCAAAATAGAAAGGGTAAAACGAACAATCAAATCAGAATAATTGCAACACAGCAAGAAACGCAGGAAAAGTTGGATGATATCCAAGGTAATATGTCCGGCAGGATGACAACAATAAGTGACGAAGTGGACAAAGTGAAGAGTCAGGTAAATGGTAACAAAGAAAGAATAGAAAGCATGCAACACATTCAACAAAACATACAGGAAGAAATGGATAGTCTAAACATCAGACCGACATTCAGTACTTACCACACTACTCTAGAGAACAGCGACAGCGTGAATTTCAAAGATTACAGGGGTAAAGACTAAGTCGAATGAAGGAAAACAGATGGAGCGTAACTAAGACCTTGTTGGACGACGGTTTGAAAGGAATAACTGACAATTGGTGGTCAGCAGTGAGGAATGAAGTTAACACCTATGAAGAATTTAAACGAGCTTTTGTGATGTTATTTTTCTTGATATTTAATTTTATTATTGTTTACCTTACGTACTAGCAAATAGGCATGTTTACTTTTGAATTGCAGACGCCATTTTTACGTACTGCCAACTGCAAAATTTCCAACTTACCAGCGTTCAGATCAGCGAACTAGGAGAACAGATTATGGTTATTCGAGATAAAGAAAACTTTACTTGTTTCCCATGATTTAAATTTTATTGGTTACTAAAGTATTTCAATTTCATCATAAACAAATTATTCTTTTCTCTCCCTTACCCCGGTTAACTAACACATTTAAAAGACAATCATGTTAGTGACAAAACCTGTTAATGAGCAATAATTATTTCTACCTTTAATCTTCTTATATACGAGTTTACCTACACTCACAATAAAATAATAAGCTCTTAAAATAAATTTACTATTTGAACACAAACCAGCGCTTCACTCACACATAGATACTCATTTATACTTACAAAATTTTAAAACTCCTTTAGTGAGCTCACTATTTTTTAAATTGAACATATATTTAGGGTGCCATTTTTTCTTTTTAATTTTGAATGGGTGTAAATTTTAAATTTCTTCTTTTCTTTTCTTTCACGCTTTTACTTATCTGCCATTGTGTCCCAAAAATCAGTCCAGTCTCCGTATGTGTTTTGGTTCCTCACTCCGCACATTTTCGTAATTTTCACCGTAATTCTCGCCAGATATATTGAAACTGTTAATTGAAACACAACTGTTATTTACTTTTACATTTTACGTGCATGCGGGCGCCCGCGATTTTCGTTCCGGAACTTATAGGTGTTACTCGCGCGAGTTGTTATTGCAGACTGGGACTAGCGGAACTGCGCTATTTTCTGAAATCGTGGGTTACGTGACCAATTCTTATTGTTCTTGTTTGTATCACTACGCCAATATGTGATGCTGGACTGACACACCTAGCATACCAGCGTGACGTATTAACTGACGTAATATCATACGATCCTTTAAGTTACATAATATGTTTGTCACTCATCTAAAAATAACTGTTT
Source organism: Magicicada septendecula (assembly GCA_034769895.1). Classification (NCBI taxonomy): domain Eukaryota; kingdom Metazoa; phylum Arthropoda; class Insecta; order Hemiptera; family Cicadidae; genus Magicicada; species Magicicada septendecula. The sequence continues at coordinate 733,742,630 of CM068367.1, forward strand.
TGCTTGTCACTGGTGTTGACCTTGGCACAATTTCGCTCAATACTTGGTGCGTTGTATAATTTATGAAATAAAGTTTGTTTACTTTTCCCCAAATTATTATTTTATATTACCTTTTATGTTTCCCCAAAATTATTATTACATAAGACAACATTAGCTTTTTATTAAAACACAATATTTTTTATATTACCCCAGGTAGGCCTAAATGTCCCGTTACACTTTTCAGTCCAAATACTGGTCTGAATCCATACAAAATGTAGTGAGAGATAATCTCAGTAATGGAAAATATAATCCCAATCTAGGCCAGTCACCAACAGCCTATTTCCTGGGTAAGGTGTGTGTAGCTCGCAAGTTGGAACCACTCATTTCGGAAGAATGTCTGGTAAATAAAATGGCCTATCATTTTGATGAAGGAGTTATCCAAGCTAGGCTTTTCGGTCAGATCAAGACCATATCAGCCGTGGAAGCATTGCTACGTGATTATGAACAGCAGGATTATTACAGGAGGTCGAGAAGACAATATGAAAGAATGACTTTTCACAGGGAGGAACAATATCGTGAGCAGCATCAAAGGACAAACCATGCCAACAGGAATGACCACGATCAACGTAATAACAATCATAATAATAATACCTATCACAACCGTAAAATACCTATCACAACCGTAACTATCATCATAATAATAATAATGATAATTACAACCGAAATTGTAATAATAATAGTAATAATAATAATAGGAATAGGGAAGGTAGAAGAAATTTTAACAATGGTAGAGGATACAAAACAAAATAGTGACAGGAATTACAGGAATAATAACAGGTACGATGAAGAGAGGAGGTACCCAGAACAGAGCCGGAGTAGCGAAGACCACTCCAGAAATCAACAAGTGAATGAACAGGGAACCAACCAAGCCCAAGTAAATTATATTATGGCCGAGGAGAAGGATTCAAAGAGACATGATTGTAACCCCTCTTTAAGTGTGACTTGTAAAATTTTTTTTAAATAGGGGCCACAAGATAATTAAAACTAGGCCAAAGCCTAGAGAAGCCAAAAATGCGCTGAATCCAGTGAGACGGGACTTGCAATTAAAACTCACAAAATTAACAACCAATAAAATCTTTTTATTATAACCAAACTCATTATATCTCCTTAAAAATGTTACTTGAAAATTAATAAATATAAAATCTATATTCTATACTCTCCTTTTAAAAATGTTACTTGAAAATTAATAAATATAAAATCTATATTCTATATTCTCCTTTTAAAAATATTACTTGAAAATTAATAAATATAAAATCTATATTCATTCTCCTTTTAAAAATATTACTTGAAAATTAATAAATATAAAATCTATATTCTATATTCTCCTTTTAAAAATATTACTTGAAAATTAATAAATATAAAAAAATATTCTATATTCTCCTTTTAGCCCTATATCTAACCCCCAAAAATACACAAGAATATACAATACATATACACGTTCCACAACACAGGACATTTACAACTTCTATCATTAAATCTTGCCACACCTTTTTCCACCCCATGAGGTACTTAATTAACAATTTATAAATAACCTTGCACGTAACACCTATTGCAAGGTCTTAATACCTAACATGTGTATAACATATATGTGTATAATAAGATATATGTTTGTAACACCAGTGGCCCCAGGACATACTAAATTCAGGAGTTGGCATAGTGCCTGATACTGTTATAAAGTGCTCCCACATTGAGCACTTAGACTTGGAGTAATTATAATTAGAATCCAGTAAACACACAAGTGATCATAATCAATTAAAAGAATTTAAATATGATAAATTTTGTTAAATATTGAAAACAGTAACGTGTCATAATGCCTTATAACCTTTTAAAATTAATTTGGCCCAAAGGCCGACATGTTCCTAGGCAAGATAGTGCATAACTCAACCTGTCCCAAGAGCATGTTCAAGTCTGCATGAAAATCCACCTATACAGGATTAAACTGGTGACCCGACTTAACTACCAAAGAAACTTCTATCCCTATATGACCCAAACTGTATATAAAAATGTGAAATTAAAGCATAAAATGAAAACTAAATTTAACCAGAGAAATTACATGTTGATTGAATGAATTAGTAGCATTAAGGTAACCCTTCTACTGAAAACAAGAAAGAAATTTACACGCCTGAATGGTAAGCAGCCACAGATACATGCCAACCTCTGGGCTCACAGTTTATATAAACAGAGTTACAAAATGTACAAAAGATTCCCCCCCAAGTCCACGCACTATTCTGTCCCGTTAACCGGGGACCTAATTAAAATGTTTAAAGCTTAAAGTCATTGATGTAGTGTGACTATATGTCCACGGGTTCTAGTGGGTTACATCACACTGTGTTTTAGTAAATTGGTTTGGTGTCACCTGATATATTCCTGGTGTGAAGTGGTGGTATTCTGGTCTACATTTTAGGGTGTTTGTGGCCCGTCCTCGCGATTCTCCTCCAGCAGATGAAGTTGAGAGAGAGTCTAGATGTTCATGTTCAGGATGGAGCTGTTCCTCGACTTGCAGCGAGGGACCCTATTCATACAAAATATTATCAGCGATAAGTTCCCAAAACTAATTCCCCCAGAAACCTCACACGCACCAAAATCCATATATAATATTAAACACAGCTTTAGGCCTACTTAAAATGATAGTTTGACACACTCTGCAACAGGTTATACGGCCACATGGCCCGATCTTAGAAAACATTTAGTTTAGTTAAAGTTCATATTATTCTGACTTTACATTATTCTCAATTCTGGTGCCTTAGTTAAGACTTCTGAAATTAATATAGTATTACTATAATTACCAATAAAAGTTACATTTAAATTACTCAAAATTACACATTTCACAACTTGCCTTGTGGCGTGATAGGTTAGCTGATTTCATACATATCTGGACTTATTAAACAAATTCCTTTTTGTATAACTTTAAATTAATGTATATAAGCATATTGCTGCAACTTACCGCAGATCTGTATTAGTTTAGCCTGCCATAGATGAAGATGGTGCAACTAAAAACTTCTTTCTGTCGGAGAAGACGGCCACGCATTCTTACTTGGACGAGGACCAGGAAAAGACAGCTTTTAGAACACGCAGTTCCGGCTTTCTCACTTGCAATCAGCAGCGAGCACCAGAGCGCAGCACTAATCGGGCGCACTTAGATACCTCATTACAGTATTGTAAATGCTACCGCAAAATACAGTACAGTATTTTTCGTCGGCTTCCTCATTAAATACCGTACACGATTTTTGATTATTCGCGCCGATATAAATTAATCGGCACATGATGATCAACGGCAAAGAAAGAAGAACAAACAAATTAACCGTCGTGAAAACCAAGAACACGAGCCTGGTCCCAGTAATGAAGATGAACGAATATACTCTTACGACAACATTGAAATGTATGGGAGTGATCCACGATGGGGCATTCCCATAGCGAGATTTGTTGATGAGTTTAACCGACAGAATCCACCACGGGAAAAACATAATAGTGGAACGATCCGGATAGTGACAGATACCGAAACCGGTTAAACTAAATATCATACACTATAGAGACAAGGGACTGATTGTATGATTACCGACAAAGCAAACTATTGGAGAATTGAGAAGGAAAAATGATGATAAATGTAATGACCAATGAAGATTTCAAAAAACATGAACAAATGACCCACCAAATTCTAAAATATGTAAGAACATCTTACAGGATACTTTAGAGAATTTATTTTGAATCCATTGAGAAGAGAAAGACGGTTAATAACAATAATAAGGTGATAATAAGGACAAAAGAAAAGAAGTACTGAAAACAAATAAATGAAGTAATGAACTTGCAGAAAAAAAAGAGGATTGATGTTTGTAAATGAACAGAGTAATAATAACTATAGTTGTAACTGCTAAAAAGGGATATTGAAACAGAAGATAAATAACATAGTGGCAAATGAATCAATTAACAATGAAATAAAAATTAAATGTAAATGAAGAAGTATACAAAGGATTTTTACCAAAACTGAAAATAAGTTATATGAAAGTAAGGGGAGCTGCTGGGATGCAATTTATAATAATGAGAAGAAGTAAGAAGGCAATATGATTCTGAGGGGGTATTTAAAGTAACGCAAGAGTTACCATTTTTGTAAGAGTGTAGAAAGCTACGGCGCCACTCAATAATTATTATGATGGGCAGGGGCCAACGAGCACTGTACCATGCACGGGGTGAATGGTCGGGTAAGGAATAGGTCAGAATAGTGCCACTCACAGCCGATATGCATTCACTGTGCCATTTCAAGTTAGGGAGGAATTGATAACCCCAATTAAGGAATCCATAGGAACAGGAGAAACCCCAGAGGAAAGGAACAATCAGTTGGTAACTACATATATAAAGAAGATGAAGAAAAATAATATATTTTCATAGATTCGCCAAAGAAGAAAAGAAGTTATGTGTAAATTATGAGATAATAACCAACTTAAAAAATTCATCACAACACAATCCCTGAAACCATAAGAAAAAAATATAGTAAAGAAGGAAAAAGTTTTACAAATAAACCAAAAGCATCAAAAGGAACAGCTTATTTTTCCCAAACCCCAGTTTTATAAAAAATAACCATGTCTTGGGGGGGGGGAGCAATTATGTAATGTGACAATGGGAGCCCCAAATAATTAACCAAAATAATCCAAATAATAAAAAAGTCAGAATAACTGAACTCAAATATTTAATGAAGTAAAATAAAAGTACAACACAAAAGTGTAGATAATAAGACAAAACTTGTGAAAGGTAAAAAGTGGAAAACGAGGATGATCATTAATCAAACAGCTGAGACTGTAAAGATCAATGATCCCTCCAATAATAATAAAGTGTAAGAAACCAAATAGGTCGATACGAGGGAAACAACTCGTAAAAGCATTATAAAGTAACAGACATACTAAATATCAGAGTGAAAACAAACAATTGTAGTAGTGTAGTATTATTTATTGAAAGTTTTCTATAGTTATTTAACCCATGTTGTTGGTTTTTAAAGAGAAGGCATTAGCATTGCTTAACTATGTTTATTTTAATTGATTTAGGCCAATGGCAATAATTTTTATCATTCATAAATCACGTGTAAAAGATAAGAAGAAGTGTATTAAGCCTATAGGCAAAAATGGAAAGTATATGTTACAACATAATACCAAAAGATACCTAAATAGAGGCCCATATAAACAATAGTATTATGGTAAACTAAATAGTTTATGTTATCGTTTGTTAATAAATGAATGTAATCTTGGCCATGAAGGCAGCATTTTAAGTTAGTATGTTAAGAGATTTTGTGTTAATTAATAAATACTGTTAGAATATGTCAAGGGTCAAAAATCATGTAATAAGCAGTAAACAAATGTAATCAGGCAAAAGGGTTCAAAACAAAAAGACCAATTAATAATTAATGTGAATTAGAAAATGATAATGAAATCAAATTTAAGGCCTAAGCCGAACATGTAATATAAAATAAGATAATGTCAGAAATGAGTAAGTTACCAAATTAATATCAGACAATAATAACAAAGAAGGACCAAAATTTAATAAGGGACAAGTTTTGGAATAATTGTCAATCAAAGTAAATTAATCTAACAAAAATGAAGTATTGTATAGTAAAAGTCAGGGCAGTACTATGGTCCAGAGTTATAATTTTTGTAAAGGTGAAAAAACACCTAATATAAAGTTAACACATAAAATTATATATCGAAATGTAGACCTTTATAAAAGGAACAAAACTATGTAAATTAATTTTAATTTAAACAAAAAATAACAAAGGAGTATTTTTTGACAGGGAAGGCAAGGATATAATTTTTGGTACTATATGCCGCTTGACCTCAAGTTCATGCAAACTGACCAATCAAAAACAGAGTTTACTGGTCAAAAAACCGTTACTAAGTCGAGAAGAAGGAATTATTGTATTGTTGAATGCCAAGCAGAAAAGATCAAAAGTCGTATAGCTGATGCTTAGAGTGAAGATAAAACAATCAATATTCCACTACATTAATGATCCAAATGAAACCACAGAAGAAGTAAACATACCAGAAAACTTATAGAGAAGATAACAGAAATATCACTAACTGATGGGAGATTAATTCTACGCAAACACCAAAAAACCATAGCGAGTTGGCTGGTTGCAGTATACAAGGAACGTAAATATAATTCCGAAGTATTTTCGTAACAACACTACACATAGATCAACTTCACTACACTATATAAACTACCTACAGTGATAATTGGAATAACCACTGCACATTAATACGGTGGTTAACAATAATAACATTTTATTTAAACAAAAAAACATAGGAACAACATGACGCTTGGTTAACTGACCAGGGCGGCCATCTTGTGTAGCATCGTTTGCCAATGCAGATAGAGTTCGTTGACATAGTTGGTTAAAAAACATAATATTCATACTTGTTAACATTAATATTTAAGATTTATTATTTTTATATGTATTTGTAATGAGTTGTACTCCTTTTTAAAAACATTTCTGACTTCTTAACTGGCCCAAAGAACCCAAGCCCTGAGATATGTAATTTATATTATAATTATTTGCAAATCATTGAAGATCGGATTCAAATATGAATCGATACTAAACTGTCAAGGTCGATCCAAGACCGAACCATTTATTTTGTTTAACCAATAAGCTGAGAAAAAATAAAACAAATCAATTATTACCAATAACAGAGTTATCATTTCATACGTGCAAGTAGAATAAGAGTTTGTTCACAGTTATTAGTGGGAGCGAGCAGGTAAGCAAGGCGAATATAGCCTTGCCGACGACGAAAAAATAAACTAACCTACAACTACCAGAATACGGTTAGAGGCGATCGCCGAGTCTACCACAAGTGCGGGAAAATTCAAAAAGCACTAGCCCACAAATACAATCTCTCTCATCCTACCACTACATCACGTTATATTACAGAGTGACACTAGCAACGCGTGACTTATTAAAACACATTAAACAACGTTATATCAACACTCGTAAACAAAATATATTACAAGGTGGCGCCCAACGTGGGGCGTAATTAAATAACACGAACTAATTAAAACAGTACCGTAAACAAAATATATTACAAGGTGGCATCCAACCAGTGAGGCTGAATTAGGAAAAAAATTACGGACTGTAGTATCACTATTAAAAAAAAAAAAAAAAAAAAAAAAAAAAAAAATACAGTCAACCTAATTTTAGCAGGCGGCTGTTATAAGTTCAGAGATGCATACGAGAGGAGTTTCAAAGAAGATGGCGAAAGACCAGGAGATGGAAGAAGGTAGACGGGAAGAAGAGACAGAAACAGTACTGGACACCGAAATGGAACAAGAGGCGGGTGATAAAGAAGAGGCCAGAGGAGATGCAAATTTACTGAAATTCATGGAACAAATGAGTGCAAATTTAATAAAACAAATGAAGGAAGATGTTAAACAAACTAACGAGAATTTATTAAGACAAATGAATGAAAAGTTTGCCCGAAATGAGGAGAATAATAAACAGACAAATGAGAAAATAGACAGTATGAATGAAAGTACTAAAGAAAATTTTAGACAAATAAACGAAAAAATAGATAGTACTAAAGAAAGTACCAATGAGAGTTTAAGACAGATCAAGGAAGATAATAGACAAATGAACGAGAATTTGGAAAATAAAATTGAGAAAATGAATGAAAAGATAGACAGCACCAATGAAAGTATTAAGGGAGAATTAAGGGAACTTATAAATGAAAGGATTGAAAACGTCACCGAAACACTTAGCCAGAGAGTGGACGAATACAAGAGGAAGTGAAACAACAAATAACTGAGACCAAGGAAAGGCTGGAGAAAACTGAAGAAACCATCGTACAGTTCAGAGTAGAAGTGGATACCAAAATAGAAAGGGTAAAACGAACAATCAAATCAGAATAATTGCAACACAGCAAGAAACGCAGGAAAAGTTGGATGATATCCAAGGTAATATGTCCGGCAGGATGACAACAATAAGTGACGAAGTGGACAAAGTGAAGAGTCAGGTAAATGGTAACAAAGAAAGAATAGAAAGCATGCAACACATTCAACAAAACATACAGGAAGAAATGGATAGTCTAAACATCAGACCGACATTCAGTACTTACCACACTACTCTAGAGAACAGCGACAGCGTGAATTTCAAAGATTACAGGGGTAAAGACTAAGTCGAATGAAGGAAAACAGATGGAGCGTAACTAAGACCTTGTTGGACGACGGTTTGAAAGGAATAACTGACAATTGGTGGTCAGCAGTGAGGAATGAAGTTAACACCTATGAAGAATTTAAACGAGCTTTTGTGATGTTATTTTTCTTGATATTTAATTTTATTATTGTTTACCTTACGTACTAGCAAATAGGCATGTTTACTTTTGAATTGCAGACGCCATTTTTACGTACTGCCAACTGCAAAATTTCCAACTTACCAGCGTTCAGATCAGCGAACTAGGAGAACAGATTATGGTTATTCGAGATAAAGAAAACTTTACTTGTTTCCCATGATTTAAATTTTATTGGTTACTAAAGTATTTCAATTTCATCATAAACAAATTATTCTTTTCTCTCCCTTACCCCGGTTAACTAACACATTTAAAAGACAATCATGTTAGTGACAAAACCTGTTAATGAGCAATAATTATTTCTACCTTTAATCTTCTTATATACGAGTTTACCTACACTCACAATAAAATAATAAGCTCTTAAAATAAATTTACTATTTGAACACAAACCAGCGCTTCACTCACACATAGATACTCATTTATACTTACAAAATTTTAAAACTCCTTTAGTGAGCTCACTATTTTTTAAATTGAACATATATTTAGGGTGCCATTTTTTCTTTTTAATTTTGAATGGGTGTAAATTTTAAATTTCTTCTTTTCTTTTCTTTCACGCTTTTACTTATCTGCCATTGTGTCCCAAAAATCAGTCCAGTCTCCGTATGTGTTTTGGTTCCTCACTCCGCACATTTTCGTAATTTTCACCGTAATTCTCGCCAGATATATTGAAACTGTTAATTGAAACACAACTGTTATTTACTTTTACATTTTACGTGCATGCGGGCGCCCGCGATTTTCGTTCCGGAACTTATAGGTGTTACTCGCGCGAGTTGTTATTGCAGACTGGGACTAGCGGAACTGCGCTATTTTCTGAAATCGTGGGTTACGTGACCAATTCTTATTGTTCTTGTTTGTATCACTACGCCAATATGTGATGCTGGACTGACACACCTAGCATACCAGCGTGACGTATTAACTGACGTAATATCATACGATCCTTTAAGTTACATAATATGTTTGTCACTCATCTAAAAATAACTGTTTTGCTTGTCACTGGTGTTGACCTTGGCACAATTTCGCTCAATACTTGGTGCGTTGTATAATTTATGAAATAAAGTTTGTTTACTTTTCCCCAAATTATTATTTTATATTACCTTTTATGTTTCCCCAAAATTATTATTACATAAGACAACATTAGCTTTTTATTAAAACACAATATTTTTTATATTACCCCAGGTAGGCCTAAATGTCCCGTTACACTTTTCAGTCCAAATACTGGTCTGAATCCATACAAAATGTAGTGAGAGATAATCTCAGTAATGGAAAATATAATCCCAATCTAGGCCAGTCACCAACAGCCTATTTCCTGGGTAAGGTGTGTGTAGCTCGCAAGTTGGAACCACTCATTTCGGAAGAATGTCTGGTAAATAAAATGGCCTATCATTTTGATGAAGGAGTTATCCAAGCTAGGCTTTTCGGTCAGATCAAGACCATATCAGCCGTGGAAGCATTGCTACGTGATTATGAACAGCAGGATTATTACAGGAGGTCGAGAAGACAATATGAAAGAATGACTTTTCACAGGGAGGAACAATATCGTGAGCAGCATCAAAGGACAAACCATGCCAACAGGAATGACCACGATCAACGTAATAACAATCATAATAATAATACCTATCACAACCGTAAAATACCTATCACAACCGTAACTATCATCATAATAATAATAATGATAATTACAACCGAAATTGTAATAATAATAGTAATAATAATAATAGGTATAGGGAAGGTAGAAGAAATTTTAACAATGGTAGAGGATACAAAACAAAATAGTGACAGGAATAATAACAGGTACGATGAAGAGAGGAGGTACCCAGAACAGAGCCGGAGTAGCGAAGACCACTCCAGAAATCAACAAGTGAATGAACAGGGAACCAACCAAGCCCAAGTAAATTATATTATGGCCGAGGAGAAGGATTCAAAGAGACATGATTGTAACCCCTCTTTAAGTGTGACTTGTAAAATTTTTTTTAAATAGGGGCCACAAGATAATTAAAACTAGGCCAAAGCCTAGAGAAGCCAAAAATGCGCTGGATCCAGTGAGACGGGACTTGCAATTAAAACTCACAAAATTAACAACCAATAAAATCTTTTTATTATAACCAAACTCATTATATCTCCTTAAAAATGTTACTTGAAAATTAATAAATATAAAATCTATATTCTATACTCTCCTTTTAAAAATGTTACTTGAAAATTAATAAATATAAAATCTATATTCTATATTCTCCTTTTAAAAATATTACTTGAAAATTAATAAATATAAAATCTATATTCATTCTCCTTTTAAAAATATTACTTGAAAATTAATAAATATAAAATCTATATTCTATATTCTCCTTTTAAAAATATTACTTGAAAATTAATAAATATAAAAAAATATTCTATATTCTCCTTTTAGCCCTATATCTAACCCCCAAAAATACACAAGAATATACAATACATATACACGTTCCACAACACAGGACATTTACAACTTCTATCATTAAATCTTGCCACACCTTTTTCCACCCCATGAGGTACTTAATTAACAATTTATAAATAACCTTGCACGTAACACCTATTGCAAGGTCTTAATACCTAACATGTGTATAACATATATGTGTATAATAAGATATATGTTTGTAACACCAGTGGCCCCAGGACATACTAAATTCAGGAGTTGGCATAGTGCCTGATACTGTTATAAAGTGCTCCCACATTGAGCACTTAGACTTGGAGTAATTATAATTAGAATCCAGTAAACACACAAGTGATCATAATCAATTAAAAGAATTTAAATATGATAAATTTTGTTAAATATTGAAAACAGTAACGTGTCATAATGCCTTATAACCTTTTAAAATTAATTTGGCCCAAAGGCCGACATGTTCCTAGGCAAGATAGTGCATAACTCAACCTGTCCCAAGAGCATGTTCAAGTCTGCATGAAAATCCACCTATACAGGATTAAACTGGTGACCCGACTTAACTACCAAAGAAACTTCTATCCCTATATGACCCAAACTGTATATAAAAATGTGAAATTAAAGCATAAAATGAAAACTAAATTTAACCAGAGAAATTACATGTTGATTGAATGAATTAGTAGCATTAAGGTAACCCTTCTACTGAAAACAAGAAAGAAATTTACACGCCTGAATGGTAAGCAGCCACAGATACATGCCAACCTCTGGGCTCACAGTTTATATAAACAGAGTTACAAAATGTACAAAAGATTCCCCCCCAAGTCCACGCACTATTCTGTCCCGTTAACCGGGGACCTAATTAAAATGTTTAAAGCTTAAAGTCATTGATGTAGTGTGACTATATGTCCACGGGTTCTAGTGGGTTACATCACACTGTGTTTTAGTAAATTGGTTTGGTGTCACCTGATATATTCCTGGTGTGAAGTGGTGGTATTCTGGTCTACATTTTAGGGTGTTTGTGGCCCGTCCTCGCGATTCTCCTCCAGCAGATGAAGTTGAGAGAGAGTCTAGATGTTCATGTTCAGGATGGAGCTGTTCCTCGACTTGCAGCGAGGGACCCTATTCATACAAAATATTATCAGCGATAAGTTCCCAAAACTAATTCCCCCAGAAACCTCACACGCACCAAAATCCATATATAATATTAAACACAGCTTTAGGCCTACTTAAAATGATAGTTTGACACACTCTGCAACAGGTTATACGGCCACATGGCCCGATCTTAGAAAACATTTAGTTTAGTTAAAGTTCATATTATTCTGACTTTACATTATTCTCAATTCTGGTGCCTTAGTTAAGACTTCTGAAATTAATATAGTATTACTATAATTACCAATAAAAGTTACATTTAAATTACTCAAAATTACACATTTCACAACTTGCCTTGTGGCGTGATAGGTTAGCTGATTTCATACATATCTGGACTTATTAAACAAATTCCTTTTTGTATAACTTTAAATTAATGTATATAAGCATATTGCTGCAACTTACCGCAGATCTGTATTAGTTTAGCCTGCCATAGATGAAGATGGTGCAACTAAAAACTTCTTTCTGTCGGAGAAGACGGCCACGCATTCTTACTTGGACGAGGACCAGGAAAAGACAGCTTTTAGAACACGCAGTTCCGGCTTTCTCACTTGCAATCAGCAGCGAGCACCAGAGCGCAGCACTAATCGGGCGCACTTAGATACCTCATTACAGTATTGTAAATGCTACCGCAAAATACAGTACAGTATTTTTCGTCGGCTTCCTCGTTAAATACCGTACACGATTTTTGATTATTCGCGCCGATATAAATTAATCGGCACATGATGATCAACGGCAAAGAAAGAAGAACAAACAAATTAACCGTCGTGAAAACCAAGAACACGAGCCTGGTCCCAGTAATGAAGATGAACGAATATACTCTTACGACAACATTGAAATGTATGGGAGTGATCCACGATGGGGCATTCCCATAGCGAGATTTGTTGATGAGTTTAACCGACAGAATCCACCACGGGAAAAACATAATAGTGGAACGATCCGGATAGTGACAGATACCGAAACCGGTTAAACTAAATATCATACACTATAGAGACAAGGGACTGATTGTATGATTACCGACAAAGCAAACTATTGGAGAATTGAGAAGGAAAAATGATGATAAATGTAATGACCAATGAAGATTTCAAAAAACATGAACAAATGACCCACCAAATTCTAAAATATGTAAGAACATCTTACAGGATACTTTAGAGAATTTATTTTGAATCCATTGAGAAGAGAAAGACGGTTAATAACAATAATAAGGTGATAATAAGGACAAAAGATAAGAAGTACTGAAAACAAATAAATGAAGTAATGAACTTGCAGAAAAAAAAGAGGATTGATGTTTGTAAATGAACAGAGTAATAATAACTATAGTTGTAACTGCTAAAAAGGGATATTGAAACAGAAGATAAATAACATAGTGGCAAATGAATCAATTAACAATGAAATAAAAATTAAATGTAAATGAAGAAGTATACAAAGGATTTTTACCAAAACTGAAAATAAGTTATATGAAAGTAAGGGGAGCTGCTGGGATGCAATTTATAATAATGAGAAGAAGTAAGAAGGCAATATGATTCTGAGGGGGTATTTAAAGTAACGCAAGAGTTACCATTTTTGTAAGAGTGTAGAAAGCTACGGCGCCACTCAATAATTATTATGATGGGCAGGGGCCAACGAGCACTGTACCATGCACGGGGTGAATGGTCGGGTAAGGAATAGGTCAGAATAGTGCCACTCACAGCCGATATGCATTCACTGTGCCATTTCAAGTTAGGGAGGAATTGATAACCCCAATTAAGGAATCCATAGGAACAGGAGAAACCCCAGAGGAAAGGAACAATCAGTTGGTAACTACATATATAAAGAAGATGAAGAAAAATAATATATTTTCATAGATTCGCCAAAGAAGAAAAGAAGTTATGTGTAAATTATGAGATAATAACCAACTTAAAAAATTCATCACAACACAATCCCTGAAACCATAAGAAAAAAATATAGTAAAGAAGGAAAAAGTTTTACAAATAAACCAAAAGCATCAAAAGGAACAGCTTATTTTTCCCAAACCCCAGTTTTATAAAAAATAACCATGTCTTGGGGGGGGGAGCAATTATGTAATGTGACAATGGGAGCCCCAAATAATTAACCAAAATAATCCAAATAATAAAAAAGTCAGAATAACTGAACTCAAATATTTAATGAAGTAAAATAAAAGTACAACACAAAAGTGTAGATAATAAGACAAAACTTGTGAAAGGTAAAAAGTGGAAAACGAGGATGATCATTAATCAAACAGATGAGACTGTAAAGATCAATGATCCCTCCAATAATAATAAAGTGTAAGAAACCAAATAGGTCGATACGAGGGAAACAACTCGTAAAAGCATTATAAAGTAACAGACATACTAAATATCAGAGTGAAAACAAACAATTGTAGTAGTGTAGTATTATTTATTGAAAGTTTTCTATAGTTATTTAACCCATGTTGTTGGTTTTTAAAGAGAAGGCATTAGCATTGCTTAACTATGTTTATTTTAATTGATTTAGGCCAATGGCAATAATTTTTATCATTCATAAATCACGTGTAAAAGATAAGAAGAAGTGTATTAAGCCTATAGGCAAAAATGGAAAGTATATGTTACAACATAATACCAAAAGATACCTAAATAGAGGCCCATATAAACAATAGTATTATGGTAAACTAAATAGTTTATGTTATCGTTTGTTAATAAATGAATGTAATCTTGGCCATGAAGGCAGCATTTTAAGTTAGTATGTTAAGAGATTTTGTGTTAATTAATAAATACTGTTAGAATATGTCAAGGGTCAAAAATCATGTAATAAGCAGTAAACAAATGTAATCAGGCAAAAGGGTTCAAAACAAAAAGACCAATTAATAATTAATGTGAATTAGAAAATGATAATGAAATCAAATTTAAGGCCTAAGCCGAACATGTAATATAAAATAAGATAATGTCAGAAATGAGTAAGTTACCAAATTAATATCAGACAATAATAACAAAGAAGGACCAAAATTTAATAAGGGACAAGTTTTGGAATAATTGTCAATCAAAGTAAATTAATCTAACAAAAATGAAGTATTGTATAGTAAAAGTCAGGGCAGTACTATGGTCCAGAGTTATAATTTTTGTAAAGGTGAAAAAACACCTAATATAAAGTTAACACATAAAATTATATATCGAAATGTAGACCTTTATAAAAGGAACAAAACTATGTAAATTAATTTTAATTTAAACAAAAAATAACAAAGGAGTATTTTTTGACAGGGAAGGCAAGGATATAATTTTTGGTACTATATGCCGCTTGACCTCAAGTTCATGCAAACTGACCAATCAAAAACAGAGTTTACTGGTCAAAAAACCGTTACTAAGTCGAGAAGAAGGAATTATTGTATTGTTGAATGCCAAGCAGAAAAGATCAAAAGTCGTATAGCTGATGCTTAGAGTGAAGATAAAACAATCAATATTCCACTACATTAATGATCCAAATGAAACCACAGAAGAAGTAAACATACCAGAAAACTTATAGAGAAGATAACAGAAATATCACTAACTGATGGGAGATTAATTCTACGCAAACACCAAAAAACCATAGCGAGTTGGCTGGTTGCAGTATACAAGGAACGTAAATATAATTCCGAAGTATTTTCGTAACAACACTACACATAGATCAACTTCACTACACTATATAAACTACCTACAGTGATAATTGGAATAACCACTGCACATTAATACGGTGGTTAACAATAATAACATTTTATTTAAACAAAAAAACATAGGAACAACATGACGCTTGGTTAACTGACCAGGGCGGCCATCTTGTGTAGCATCGTTTGCCAATGCAGATAGAGTTCGTTGACATAGTTGGTTAAAAAACATAATATTCATACTTGTTAACATTAATATTTAAGATTTATTATTTTTATATGTATTTGTAATGAGTTGTACTCCTTTTTAAAAACATTTCTGACTTCTTAACTGGCCCAAAGAACCCAAGCCCTGAGATATGTAATTTATATTATAATTATTTGCAAATCATTGAAGATCGGATTCAAATATGAATCGATACTAAACTGTCAAGGTCGATCCAAGACCGAACCATTTATTTTGTTTAACCAATAAGCTGAGAAAAAATAAAACAAATCAATTATTACCAATAACAGAGTTATCATTTCATACGTGCAAGTAGAATAAGAGTTTGTTCACAGTTATTAGTGGGAGCGAGCAGGTAAGCAAGGCGAATATAGCCTTGCCGACGACGAAAAAATAAACTAACCTACAACTACCAGAATACGGTTAGAGGCGATCGCCGAGTCTACCACAAGTGCGGGAAAATTCAAAAAGCACTAGCCCACAAATACAATCTCTCTCATCCTACCACTACATCACGTTATATTACAGAGTGACACTAGCAACGCGTGACTTATTAAAACACATTAAACAACGTTATATCAACACTCGTAAACAAAATATATTACAAGGTGGCGCCCAACGTGGGGCGTAATTAAATAACACGAACTAATTAAAACAGTACCGTAAACAAAATATATTACAAGGTGGCATCCAACCAGTGAGGCTGAATTAGGAAAAAAATTACGGACTGTAGTATCACTATTAAAAAAAAAAAAAAAAAAAAAAAAAAAATACAGTCAACCTAATTTTAGCAGGCGGCTGTTATAAGTTCAGAGATGCATACGAGAGGAGTTTCAAAGAAGATGGCGAAAGACCAGGAGATGGAAGAAGGTAGACGGGAAGAAGAGACAGAAACAGTACTGGACACCGAAATGGAACAAGAGGCGGGTGATAAAGAAGAGGCCAGAGGAGATGCAAATTTACTGAAATTCATGGAACAAATGAGTGCAAATTTAATAAAACAAATGAAGGAAGATGTTAAACAAACTAATGAGAATTTATTAAGACAAATGAATGAAAAGTTTGCCCGAAATGAGGAGAATAATAAACAGACAAATGAGAAAATAGACAGTATGAATGAAAGTACTAAAGAAAATTTTAGACAAATAAACGAAAAAATAGATAGTACTAAAGAAAGTACCAATGAGAGTTTAAGACAGATCAAGGAAGATAATAGACAAATGAACGAGAATTTGGAAAATAAAATTGAGAAAATGAATGAAAAGATAGACAGCACCAATGAAAGTATTAAGGGAGAATTAAGGGAACTTATAAATGAAAGGATTGAAAACGTCACCGAAACACTTAGCCAGAGAGTGGACGAATACAAGGAGGAAGTGAAACAACAAATAACTGAGACCAAGGAAAGGCTGGAGAAAACTGAAGAAACCATCGTACAGTTCAGAGTAGAAGTGGATACCAAAATAGAAAGGGTAAAACGAACAATCAAATCAGAATAATTGCAACACAGCAAGAAACGCAGGAAAAGTTGGATGAGATCCAAGGTAATATGTCCGGCAGGATGACAACAATAAGTGACGAAGTGGACAAAGTGAAGAGTCAGGTAAATGGTAACAAAGAAAGAATAGAAAGTATGCAACACATTCAACAAAACATACAGGAAGAAATGGATAGTCTAAACATCAGACCGACATGCAGTACTTACGACACTACACTAGAGAACAGCGACAGCGTGAATTTCAAAGATTACAGGGGTAAAGACTAAGTCGAATGAAGGAAAACAGATGGAGCGTAACTAAGACCTTGTTGGACGACGGTTTCAAAGGAATAACTGACAATTGGTGGTCAGCAGTGAGGAATGAAGTTAACACCTATGAAGAATTTAAACGAGCTTTTGTGATGTTATTTTTCTTGATATTTAATTTTATTATTGTTTACCTTACGTACTAGCAAATAGGCATTTTACTTTTGAATTGCAGACGCCATTTTTACGTACTGCCAACTGCAAAATTTCCAACTTACCAGCGTTCAGATCAGCGAACTAGGAGAACAGATTATGGTTATTCGAGATAAAGAAAACTTTACTTGTTTCCCATGATTTAAATTTTATTGGTTACTAAAGTATTTCAATTTCATCATAAACAAATTATTCTTTTCTCTCCCTTACCCCGGTTAACTAACACATTTAAAAGACAATCATGTTAGTGACAAAACCTGTTAATGAGCAATAATTATTTCTACCTTTAATCTTCTTATATACGAGTTTACCTACACTCACAATAAAATAATAAGCTCTTAAAATAAATTTACTATTTGAACACAAACCAGCGCTTCACTCACACATATATACTCATTTATAACTTACAAAATTTTAAAACTCCTTTAGTGAGCTCACTATTTTTTAAGTTGAACATATATTTTAGGGTGCCATTTTTTTCTCTTTAATTTTGAATGGGTGTAAATTTTAAATTTCTTTTCTTTTCTTTCACGCTTTTACTTATCTGCCATTGTGTCCCAAAAATCAGTCCAGTCTCCGTATGTGTTTTGGTTCCTCACTCCGCACATTTTCGTAATTTTCACCATAATTCTCGCCAGATATATTGAAACTGTTAATTGAAACACAACTGTTATTTACTTTTACATTTTAGGTGCATGCGGGCGCCCGCGATTTTCGTTCCGGAACTTATAGGTGTTACTCGCGCGAGTTGTTATTGCAGACTGGGACTAGCGGAACTGCGCTATTTTCTGAAGTGGTTGTGGGTTATGTGACCAATTCTTATTGTTCTTGTTTGTATCACTACGCCAATATGTGATGCTGGACTGACACACCTAGCATACCAGCGTGACGTATTAACTGACGTAATATCGTACGATCCTTTAAGTTACATAATATGTTTGTCACTCATCTAAAAATAACTGTTTTGCTTGTCACTGGAGTTGACCTTGGCACAATTTCGCTCAATACTTGGTGCGTTGTATAATTTATGAAATAAAGTTTGTTTACTTTTCCCCAAATTATTATTTTATATTACCTTTTATGTTTCCCCAAAATTATTATTACATAAGACAACATTAGCTTTTTATTAAAACACAATATTTTTTATATTACCCCAGGTAGGCCTAAATGTCCCGTTACACTTTTCAGTCCAAATACTGGTCTGAATCCATACAAAATGTAGTGAGAGATAATCTCAGTAATGGAAAATATAATCCCAATCTAGGCCAGTCACCAACAGCCTATTTCCTGGGTAAGGTGTGTGTAGCTCGCAAGTTGGAACCACTCATTTCGGAAGAATGTCTGGTAAATAAAATGGCCTATCATTTTGATGAAGGAGTCATCCAAGCTAGGCTTTTCGGTCAGATCAAGACCATATCAGCCATGGAAGCATTGCTAGGTGATTATGAACAGCAGGATTATTACAGGAGGTCGAGAAGACAATATGAAAGAATGACTTTTCACAGGGAGGAACAATATCGTGAGCAGCATCAAAGGACAAACCATGCCAACAGGAATGACCACGATCAACGTAATAACAATCATAATAATAATACCTATCACAACCGTAAAATACCTATCACAACCGTAACTATCATCATAATAATAATAATGATAATTATAACCGAAATGGTAATAATAATAGTAATAATAATAATAGGTATAGGGAAGGTAGAAGAAATTTTAACAATGGTAGAGGATACAAAACAAAATAGTGACAGGAATTACAGGAATAATAACAGGTACGATGAAGAGAGGAGGTACCCAGAACAGAGCCGGAGTAGCGAAGACCACTCCAGAAATCAACAAGTGAATGAACAGGGAACCAACCAAGCCCAAGTAAATTATATTATGGCCGAGGAGAAGGATTCAAAGAGACATGATTGTAACCCCTCTTTAAGTGTGACTTGTAAAATTTTTTTTAAATAGGGGCCACAAGATAATTAAAACTAGGCCAAAGCCTAGAGAAGCCAAAAATGCGCTGGATCCAGTGAGACGGGACTTGCAATTAAAACTCACAAAATTAACAACCAATAAAATCTTTTTATTATAACCAAACTCATTATATCTCCTTAAAAATGTTACTTGAAAATTAATAAATATAAAATTATATTCTATACTCTCCTTTTAAAAATGTTACTTGAAAATTAATAAATATAAAATCTATATTCTATATTCTCCTTTTAAAAACATTACTTGAAAATTAATAAATATAAAATCTATATTCATTCTCCTTTTAAAAATATTACTTGAAAATTAATAAATATAAAATCTATATTCTATATTCTCCTTTTAAAAATATTACTTGAAAATTAATAAATATAAAAAAATATTCTATATTCTCCTTTTAGCCCTATATCTAACCCCCAAAAATACACAAGAATATACAATACATAT
The DNA here is from genome assembly GCA_034769895.1 of Magicicada septendecula. Taxonomy (NCBI): domain Eukaryota; kingdom Metazoa; phylum Arthropoda; class Insecta; order Hemiptera; family Cicadidae; genus Magicicada; species Magicicada septendecula. The sequence goes on from CM068367.1 coordinate 733,762,772, forward strand.
ACACGTTCCACAACACAGGACATTTACAACTTCTATCATTAAATCTTGCCACACCTTTTTCCACCCCATGAGGTACTTAATTAACAATTTATAAATAACCTTGCACGTAACACCTATTGCAAGGTCTTAATACCTAACATGTGTATAACATATATGTGTATAATAAGATATATGTTTGTAACACCAGTGGCCCCAGGACATACTAAATTCAGGAGTTGGCATAGTGCCTGATACTGTTATAAAGTGCTCCCACATTGAGCACTTAGACTTGGAGTAATTATAATTAGAATCCAGTAAACACACAAGTGATCATAATCAATTAAAAGAATTTAAATATGATAAATTTTGTTAAATATTGAAAACAGTAACGTGTCATAATGCCTTATAACCTTTTAAAATTAATTTGGCCCAAAGGCCGACATGTTCCTAGGCAAGATAGTGCATAACTCAACCTGTCCCAAGAGCATGTTCAAGTCTGCATGAAAATCCACCTATACAGGATTAAACTGGTGACCTGACTTAACTACCAAAGAAACTTCTATCCCTATATGACCCAAACTGTATATAAAAATGTGAAATTAAAGCATAAAATGAAAACTAAATTTAACCAGAGAAATTACATGTTGATTGAATGAATTAGTAGCATTAAGGTAACCCTTCTACTGAAAACAAGAAAGAAATTTACACGCCTGAATGGTAAGCAGCCACAGATACATGCCAACCTCTGGGCTCACAGTTTATATAAACAGAGTTACAAAATGTACAAAAGATTCCCCCCCAAGTCCACGCACTATTCTGTCCCGTTAACCGGGGACCTAATTAAAATGTTTAAAGCTTAAAGTCATTGATGTAGTGTGACTATATGTCCACGGGTTCTAGTGGGTTACATCACACTGTGTTTTAGTAAATTGGTTTGGTGTCACCTGATATATTCCTGGTGTGAAGTGGTGGTATTCTGGTCTACATTTTAGGGTGTTTGTGGCCCGTCCTCGCGATTCTCCTCCAGCAGATGAAGTTGAGAGAGAGTCTAGATGTTCATGTTCAGGATGGAGCTGTTCCTCGACTTGCAGCGAGGGACCCTATTCATACAAAATATTATCAGCGATAAGTTCCCAAAACTAATTCCCCCAGAAACCTCACACGCACCAAAATCCATATATAATATTAAACACAGCTTTAGGCCTACTTAAAATGATAGTTTGACACACTCTGCAACAGGTTATACGGCCACATGGCCCGATCTTAGAAAACATTTAGTTTAGTTAAAGTTCATATTATTCTGACTTTACATTATTCTCAATTCTGGTGCCTTAGTTAAGACTTCTGAAATTAATATAGTATTACTATAATTACCAATAAAAGTTACATTTAAATTACTCAAAATTACACATTTCACAACTTGCCTTGTGGCGTGATAGGTTAGCTGATTTCATACATATCTGGACTTATTAAACAAATTCCTTTTTGTATAACTTTAAATTAATGTATATAAGCATATTGCTGCAACTTACCGCAGATCTGTATTAGTTTAGCCTGCCATAGATGAAGATGGTGCAACTAAAAACTTCTTTCTGTCGGAGAAGACGGCCACGCATTCTTACTTGGACGAGGACCAGGAAAAGACAGCTTTTAGAACACGCAGTTCCGGCTTTCTCACTTGCAATCAGCAGCGAGCACCAGAGCGCAGCACTAATCGGGCGCACTTAGATACCTCATTACAGTATTGTAAATGCTACCGCAAAATACAGTACAGTATTTTTCGTCGGCTTCCTCGTTAAATACCGTACACGATTTTTGATTATTCGCGCCGATATAAATTAATCGGCACATGATGATCAACGGCAAAGAAAGAAGAACAAACAAATTAACCGTCGTGAAAACCAAGAACACGAGCCTGGTCCCAGTAATGAAGATGAACGAATATACTCTTACGACAACATTGAAATGTATGGGAGTGATCCACGATGGGGCATTCCCATAGCGAGATTTGTTGATGAGTTTAACCGACAGAATCCACCACGGGAAAAACATAATAGTGGAACGATCCGGATAGTGACAGATACCGAAACCGGTTAAACTAAATATCATACACTATAGAGACAAGGGACTGATTGTATGATTACCGACAAAGCAAACTATTGGAGAATTGAGAAGGAAAAATGATGATAAATGTAATGACCAATGAAGATTTCAAAAAACATGAACAAATGACCCACCAAATTCTAAAATATGTAAGAACATCTTACAGGATACTTTAGAGAATTTATTTTGAATCCATTGAGAAGAGAAAGACGGTTAATAACAATAATAAGGTGATAATAAGGACAAAAGAAAAGAAGTACTGAAAACAAATAAATGAAGTAATGAACTTGCAGAAAAAAAAGAGGATTGATGTTTGTAAATGAACAGAGTAATAATAACTATAGTTGTAACTGCTAAAAAGGGATATTGAAACAGAAGATAAATAACATAGTGGCAAATGAATCAATTAACAATGAAATAAAAATTAAATGTAAATGAAGAAGTATACAAAGGATTTTTACCAAAACTGAAAATAAGTTATATGAAAGTAAGGGGAGCTGCTGGGATGCAATTTATAATAATGAGAAGAAGTAAGAAGGCAATATGATTCTGAGGGGGTATTTAAAGTAACGCAAGAGTTACCATTTTTGTAAGAGTGTAGAAAGCTACGGCGCCACTCAATAATTATTATGATGGGCAGGGGCCAACGAGCACTGTACCATGCACGGGGTGAATGGTCGGGTAAGGAATAGGTCAGAATAGTGCCACTCACAGCCGATATGCATTCACTGTGCCATTTCAAGTTAGGGAGGAATTGATAACCCCAATTAAGGAATCCATAGGAACAGGAGAAACCCCAGAGGAAAGGAACAATCAGTTGGTAACTACATATATAAAGAAGATGAAGAAAAATAATATATTTTCATAGATTCGCCAAAGAAGAAAAGAAGTTATGTGTAAATTATGAGATAATAACCAACTTAAAAAATTCATCACAACACAATCCCTGAAACCATAAGAAAAAAATATAGTAAAGAAGGAAAAAGTTTTACAAATAAACCAAAAGCATCAAAAGGAACAGCTTATTTTTCCCAAACCCCAGTTTTATAAAAAATAACCATGTCTTGGGGGGGGGAGCAATTATGTAATGTGACAATGGGAGCCCCAAATAATTAACCAAAATAATCCAAATAATAAAAAAGTCAGAATAACTGAACTCAAATATTTAATGAAGTAAAATAAAAGTACAACACAAAAGTGTAGATAATAAGACAAAACTTGTGAAAGGTAAAAAGTGGAAAACGAGGATGATCATTAATCAAACAGATGAGACTGTAAAGATCAATGATCCCTCCAATAATAATAAAGTGTAAGAAACCAAATAGGTCGATACGAGGGAAACAACTCGTAAAAGCATTATAAAGTAACAGACATACTAAATATCAGAGTGAAAACAAACAATTGTAGTAGTGTAGTATTATTTATTGAAAGTTTTCTATAGTTATTTAACCCATGTTGTTGGTTTTTAAAGAGAAGGCATTAGCATTGCTTAACTATGTTTATTTTAATTGATTTAGGCCAATGGCAATAATTTTTATCATTCATAAATCACGTGTAAAAGATAAGAAGAAGTGTATTAAGCCTATAGGCAAAAATGGAAAGTATATGTTACAACATAATACCAAAAGATACCTAAATAGAGGCCCATATAAACAATAGTATTATGGTAAACTAAATAGTTTATGTTATCGTTTGTTAATAAATGAATGTAATCTTGGCCATGAAGGCAGCATTTTAAGTTAGTATGTTAAGAGATTTTGTGTTAATTAATAAATACTGTTAGAATATGTCAAGGGTCAAAAATCATGTAATAAGCAGTAAACAAATGTAATCAGGCAAAAGGGTTCAAAACAAAAAGACCAATTAATAATTAATGTGAATTAGAAAATGATAATGAAATCAAATTTAAGGCCTAAGCCGAACATGTAATATAAAATAAGATAATGTCAGAAATGAGTAAGTTACCAAATTAATATCAGACAATAATAACAAAGAAGGACCAAAATTTAATAAGGGACAAGTTTTGGAATAATTGTCAATCAAAGTAAATTAATCTAACAAAAATGAAGTATTGTATAGTAAAAGTCAGGGCAGTACTATGGTCCAGAGTTATAATTTTTGTAAAGGTGAAAAAACACCTAATATAAAGTTAACACATAAAATTATATATCGAAATGTAGACCTTTATAAAAGGAACAAAACTATGTAAATTAATTTTAATTTAAACAAAAAATAACAAAGGAGTATTTTTTGACAGGGAAGGCAAGGATATAGTTTTTGGTACTATATGCCGCTTGACCTCAAGTTCATGCAAACTGACCAATCAAAAACAGAGTTTACTGGTCAAAAAACCGTTACTAAGTCGAGAAGAAGGAATTATTGTATTGTTGAATGCCAAGCAGAAAAGATCAAAAGTCGTATAGCTGATGCTTAGAGTGAAGATAAAACAATCAATATTCCACTACATTAATGATCCAAATGAAACCACAGAAGAAGTAAACATACCAGAAAACTTATAGAGAAGATAAAAGAAATATCACTAACTGATGGGAGATTAATTCTACGCAAACACCAAAAAACCATAGCGAGTTGGCTGGTTGCAGTATACAAGGAACGTAAATATAATTCCGAAGTATTTTCGTAACAACACTACACATAGATCAACTTCACTACACTATATAAACTACCTACAGTGATAATTGGAATAACCACTGCACATTAATACGGTGGTTAACAATAATAACATTTTATTTAAACAAAAAAACATAGGAACAACATGACGCTTGGTTAACTGACCAGGGCGGCCATCTTGTGTAGCATCGTTTGCCAATGCAGATAGAGTTCGTTGACATAGTTGGTTAAAAAACATAATATTCATACTTGTTAACATTAATATTTAAGATTTATTATTTTTATATGTATTTGTAATGAGTTGTACTCCTTTTTAAAAACATTTCTGACTTCTTAACTGGCCCAAAGAACCCAAGCCCTGAGATATGTAATTTATATTATAATTATTTGCAAATCATTGAAGATCGGATTCAAATATGAATCGATACTAAACTGTCAAGGTCGATCCAAGACCGAACCATTTATTTTGTTTAACCAATAAGCTGAGAAAAAATAAAACAAATCAATTATTACCAATAACAGAGTTATCATTTCATACGTGCAAGTAGAATAAGAGTTTGTTCACAGTTATTAGTGGGAGCGAGCAGGTAAGCAAGGCGAATATAGCCTTGCCGACGACGAAAAAATAAACTAACCTACAACTACCAGAATACGGTTAGAGGCGATCGCCGAGTCTACCACAAGTGCGGGAAAATTCAAAAAGCACTAGCCCACAAATACAATCTCTCTCATCCTACCACTACATCACGTTATATTACAGAGTGACACTAGCAACGCGTGACTTATTAAAACACATTAAACAACGTTATATCAACACTCGTAAACAAAATATATTACAAGGTGGCGCCCAACGTGGGGCGTAATTAAATAACACGAACTAATTAAAACAGTACCGTAAACAAAATATATTACAAGGTGGCATCCAACCAGTGAGGCTGAATTAGGAAAAAAATTACGGACTGTAGTATCACTATTAAAAAAAAAAAAAAAAAAAAAAAAAAAAAAAAAAAAAAAAAAAAAAAACAGTCAACCTAATTTTAGCAGGCGGCTGTTATAAGTTCAGAGATGCATACGAGAGGAGTTTCAAAGAAGATGGCGAAAGACCAGGAGATGGAAGAAGGTAGACGGGAAGAAGAGACAGAAACAGTACTGGACACCGAAATGGAACAACAGGCGGGTGATAAAGAAGAGGCCAGAGGAGATGCAAATTTACTGAAATTCATGGAACAAATGAGTGCAAATTTAATAAAACAAATGAAGGAAGATGTTAAACAAACTAATGAGAATTTATTAAGACAAATGAATGAAAAGTTTGCCCGAAATGAGGAGAATAATAAACAGACAAATGAGAAAATAGACAGTATGAATGAAAGTACTAAAGAAAATTTTAGACAAATAAACGAAAAAATAGATAGTACTAAAGAAAGTACCAATGAGAGTTTAAGACAGATCAAGGAAGATAATAGACAAATGAACGAGAATTTGGAAAATAAAATTGAGAAAATGAATGAAAAGATAGACAGCACCAATGAAAGTATTAAGGAAGAATTAAGGGAACTTATAAATGAAAGGATTGAAAACGTCACTGAAACACTTAGCCAGAGAGTGGACGAATACAAGGAGGAAGTGAAACAACAAATAACTGAGACCAAGGAAAGGCTGGAGAAAACTGAAGAAACCATCGTACAGTTCAGAGTAGAAGTGGATACCAAAATAGAAAGGGTAAAACGAACAATCAAATCAGAATAATTGCAACACAGCAAGAAACGCAGGAAAAGTTGGATGAGATCCAAGGTAATATGTCCGGCAGGATGACAACAATAAGTGACGAAGTGGACAAAGTGAAGAGTCAGGTAAATGGTAACAAAGAAAGAATAGAAAGTATGCAACACATTCAACAAAACATACAGGAAGAAATGGATAGTCTAAACATCAGACCGACATGCAGTACTTACGACACTACACTAGAGAACAGCGACAGCGTGAATTTCAAAGATTACAGGGGTAAAGACTAAGTCGAATGAAGGAAAACAGATGGAGCGTAACTAAGACCTTGTTGGACGACGGTTTGAAAGGAATAACTGACAATTGGTGGTCAGCAGTGAGGAATGAAGTTAACACCTATGAAGAATTTAAACGAGCTTTTGTGATGTTATTTTTCTTGATATTTAATTTTATTATTGTTTACCTTACGTACTAGCAAATAGGCATGTTTACTTTTGAATTGCAGACGCCATTTTTACGTACTGCCAACTGCAAAATTTCCAACTTACCAGCGTTCAGATCAGCGAACTAGGAGAACAGATTATGGTTATTCGAGATAAAGAAAACTTTACTTGTTTCCCATGATTTAAATTTTATTGGTTACTAAAGTATTTCAATTTCATCATAAACAAATTATTCTTTTCTCTCCCTTACCCCGGTTAACTAACACATTTAAAAGACAATCATGTTAGTGACAAAACCTGTTGATGAGCAATAATTATTTCTACCTTTAATCTTCTTATATACGAGTTTACCTACACTCACAATAAAATAATAAGCTCTTAAAATAAATTTACTATTTGAACACAAACCAGCGCTTCACTCACACATATATACTCATTTATAACTTACAAAATTTTAAAACTCCTTTAGTGAGCTCACTATTTTTTAAATTGAACATATATTTTAGGGTGCCATTTTTTCTCTTTAATTTTGAATGGGTGTAAATTTTAAATTTCTTCTTTTCTTTTCTTTCACGCTTTTACTTATCTGCCATTGTGTCCCAAAAATCAGTCCAGTCTCCGTATGTGTTTTGGTTCCTCACTCCGCACATTTTCGTAATTTTCACCATAATTCTCGCCAGATATATTGAAACTGTTAATTGAAACACAACTGTTATTTACTTTTACATTTTAGGTGCATGCGGGCGCCCGCGATTTTCGTTCCGGAACTTATAGGTGTTACTCGCGCGAGTTGTTATTGCAGACTGGGACTAGCGGAACTGCGCTATTTTCTGAAGTGGTTGTGGGTTATGTGACCAATTCTTATTGTTCTTGTTTGTATCACTACGCCAATATGTGATGCTGGACTGACACACCTAGCATACCAGCGTGACGTATTAACTGACGTAATATCGTACGATCCTTTAAGTTACATAATATGTTTGTCACTCATCTAAAAATAACTGTTTTGCTTGTCACTGGAGTTGACCTTGGCACAATTTCGCTCAATACTTGGTGCGTTGTATAATTTATGAAATAAAGTTTGTTTACTTTTCCCCAAATTATTATTTTATATTACCTTTTATGTTTCCCCAAAATTATTATTACATAAGACAACATTAGCTTTTTATTAAAACACAATATTTTTTATATTACCCCAGGTAGGCCTAAATGTCCCGTTACACTTTTCAGTCCAAATACTGGTCTGAATCCATACAAAATGTAGTGAGAGATAATCTCAGTAATGGAAAATATAATCCCAATCTAGGCCAGTCACCAACAGCCTATTTCCTGGGTAAGGTGTGTGTAGCTCGCAAGTTGGAACCACTCATTTCGGAAGAATGTCTGGTAAATAAAATGGCCTATCATTTTGATGAAGGAGTCATCCAAGCTAGGCTTTTCGGTCAGATCAAGACCATATCAGCCATGGAAGCATTGCTAGGTGATTATGAACAGCAGGATTATTACAGGAGGTCGAGAAGACAATATGAAAGAATGACTTTTCACAGGGAGGAACAATATCGTGAGCAGCATCAAAGGACAAACCATGCCAACAGGAATGACCACGATCAACGTAATAACAATCATAATAATAATACCTATCACAACCGTAAAATACCTATCACAACCGTAACTATCATCATAATAATAATAATGATAATTATAACCGAAATGGTAATAATAATAGTAATAATAATAATAGGTATAGGGAAGGTAGAAGAAATTTTAACAATGGTAGAGGATACAAAACAAAATAGTGACAGGAATTACAGGAATAATAACAGGTACGATGAAGAGAGGAGGTACCCAGAACAGAGCCGGAGTAGCGAAGACCACTCCAGAAATCAACAAGTGAATGAACAGGGAACCAACCAAGCCCAAGTAAATTATATTATGGCCGAGGAGAAGGATTCAAAGAGACATGATTGTAACCCCTCTTTAAGTGTGACTTGTAAAATTTTTTTTAAATAGGGGCCACAAGATAATTAAAACTAGGCCAAAGCCTAGAGAAGCCAAAAATGCGCTGGATCCAGTGAGACGGGACTTGCAATTAAAACTCACAAAATTAACAACCAATAAAATCTTTTTATTATAACCAAACTCATTATATCTCCTTAAAAATGTTACTTGAAAATTAATAAATATAAAATCTATATTCATTCTCCTTTTAAAAATATTACTTGAAAATTAATAAATATAAAATCTATATTCTATATTCTCCTTTTAAAAATATTACTTGAAAATTAATAAATATAAAAAAATATTCTATATTCTCCTTTTAGCCCTATATCTAACCCCCAAAAATACACAAGAATATACAATACATATACACGTTCCACAACACAGGACATTTACAACTTCTATCATTAAATCTTGCCACACCTTTTTCCACCCCATGAGGTACTTAATTAACAATTTATAAATAACCTTGCACGTAACACCTATTGCAAGGTCTTAATACCTAACATGTGTATAACATATATGTGTATAATAAGATATATGTTTGTAACACCAGTGGCCCCAGGACATACTAAATTCAGGAGTTGGCATAGTGCCTGATACTGTTATAAAGTGCTCCCACATTGAGCACTTAGACTTGGAGTAATTATAATTAGAATCCAGTAAACACACAAGTGATCATAATCAATTAAAAGAATTTAAATATGATAAATTTTGTTAAATATTGAAAACAGTAACGTGTCATAATGCCTTATAACCTTTTAAAATTAATTTGGCCCAAAGGCCGACATGTTCCTAGGCAAGATAGTGCATAACTCAACCTGTCCCAAGAGCATGTTCAAGTCTGCATGAAAATCCACCTATACAGGATTAAACTGGTGACCCGACTTAACTACCAAAGAAACTTCTATCCCTATATGACCCAAACTGTATATAAAAATGTGAAATTAAAGCATAAAATGAAAACTAAATTTAACCAGAGAAATTACATGTTGATTGAATGAATTAGTAGCATTAAGGTAACCCTTCTACTGAAAACAAGAAAGAAATTTACACGTCTGAATGGTAAGCAGCCACAGATACATGCCAACCTCTGGGCTCACAGTTTATATAAACAGAGTTACAAAATGTACAAAAGATTCCCCCCCAAGTCCACGCACTATTCTGTCCCGTTAACCGGGGACCTAATTAAAATGTTTAAAGCTTAAAGTCATTGATGTAGTGTGACTATATGTCCACGGGTTCTAGTGGGTTACATCACACTGTGTTTTAGTAAATTGGTTTGGTGTCACCTGATATATTCCTGGTGTGAAGTGGTGGTATTCTGGTCTACATTTTAGGGTGTTTGTGGCCCGTCCTCGCGATTCTCCTCCAGCAGATGAAGTTGAGAGAGAGTCTAGATGTTCATGTTCAGGATGGAGCTGTTCCTCGACTTGCAGCGAGGGACCCTATTCATACAAAATATTATCAGCGATAAGTTCCCAAAACTAATTCCCCCAGAAACCTCACACGCACCAAAATCCATATATAATATTAAACACAGCTTTAGGCCTACTTAAAATGATAGTTTGACACACTCTGCAACAGGTTATACGGCCACATGGCCCGATCTTAGAAAACATTTAGTTTAGTTAAAGTTCATATTATTCTGACTTTACATTATTCTCAATTCTGGTGCCTTAGTTAAGACTTCTGAAATTAATATAGTATTACTATAATTACCAATAAAAGTTACATTTAAATTACTCAAAATTACACATTTCACAACTTGCCTTGTGGCGTGATAGGTTAGCTGATTTCATACATATCTGGACTTATTAAACAAATTCCTTTTTGTATAACTTTAAATTAATGTATATAAGCATATTGCTGCAACTTACCGCAGATCTGTATTAGTTTAGCCTGCCATAGATGAAGATGGTGCAACTAAAAACTTCTTTCTGTCGGAGAAGACGGCCACGCATTCTTACTTGGACGAGGACCAGGAAAAGACAGCTTTTAGAACACGCAGTTCCGGCTTTCTCACTTGCAATCAGCAGCGAGCACCAGAGCGCAGCACTAATCGGGCGCACTTAGATACCTCATTACAGTATTGTAAATGCTACCGCAAAATACAGTACAGTATTTTTCGTCGGCTTCCTCGTTAAATACCGTACACGATTTTTGATTATTCGCGCCGATATAAATTAATCGGCACATGATGATCAACGGCAAAGAAAGAAGAACAAACAAATTAACCGTCGTGAAAACCAAGAACACGAGCCTGGTCCCAGTAATGAAGATGAACGAATATACTCTTACGACAACATTGAAATGTATGGGAGTGATCCACGATGGGGCATTCCCATAGCGAGATTTGTTGATGAGTTTAACCGACAGAATCCACCACGGGAAAAACATAATAGTGGAACGATCCGGATAGTGACAGATACCGAAACTGGTTAAACTAAATATCATACACTATAGAGACAAGGGACAGATTGTATGATTACCGACAAAGCAAACTATTGGAGAATTGAGAAGGAAAAATGATGATAAATGTAATGACCAATGAAGATTTCAAAAAACATGAACAAATGACCCACCAAATTCTAAAATATGTAAGAACATCTTACAGGATACTTTAGAGAATTTATTTTGAATCCATTGAGAAGAGAAAGACGGTTAATAACAATAATAAGGTGATAATAAGGACAAAAGAAAAGAAGTACTGAAAACAAATAAATGAAGTAATGAACTTGCAGAAAAAAAAGAGGATTGATGTTTGTAAATGAACAGAGTAATAATAACTATAGTTGTAACTGCTAAAAAGGGATATTGAAACAGAAGATAAATAACATAGTGGCAAATGAATCAATTAACAATGAAATAAAAATTAAATGTAAATGAAGAAGTATACAAAGGATTTTTACCAAAACTGAAAATAAGTTATATGAAAGTAAGGGGAGCTGCTGGGATGCAATTTATAATAATGAGAAGAAGTAAGAAGGCAATATGATTCTGAGGGGGTATTTAAAGTAACGCAAGAGTTACCATTTTTGTAAGAGTGTAGAAAGCTACGGCGCCACTCAATAATTATTATGATGGGCAGGGGCCAACGAGCACTGTACCATGCACGGGGTGAATGGTCGGGTAAGGAATAGGTCAGAATAGTGCCACTCACAGCCGATATGCATTCACTGTGCCATTTCAAGTTAGGGAGGAATTGATAACCCCAATTAAGGAATCCATAGGAACAGGAGAAACCCCAGAGGAAAGGAACAATCAGTTGGTAACTACATATATAAAGAAGATGAAGAAAAATAATATATTTTCATAGATTCGCCAAAGAAGAAAAGAAGTTATGTGTAAATTATGAGATAATAACCAACTTAAAAAATTCATCACAACACAATCCCTGAAACCATAAGAAAAAAATATAGTAAAGAAGGAAAAAGTTCTACAAATAAACCAAAAGCATCAAAAGGAACAGCTTATTTTTCCCAAACCCCAGTTTTATAAAAAATAACCATGTCTTGGGGGGGGGGGAGCAATTATGTAATGTGACAATGGGAGCCCCAAATAATTAACCAAAATAATCCAAATAATAAAAAAGTCAGAATAACTGAACTTAAATATTTAATGAAGTAAAATAAAAGTACAACACAAAAGTGTAGATAATAAGACAAAACTTGTGAAAGGTAAAAAGTGGAAAACGAGGATGATCATTAATCAAACAGATGAGACTGTAAAGATCAATGATCCCTCCAATAATAATAAAGTGTAAGAAACCAAATAGGTCGATACGAGGGAAACAACTCGTAAAAGCATTATAAAGTAACAGACATACTAAATATCAGAGTGAAAACAAACAATTGTAGTAGTGTAGTATTATTTATTGAAAGTTTTCTATAGTTATTTAACCCATGTTGTTGGTTTTTAAAGAGAAGGCATTAGCATTGCTTAACTATGTTTATTTTAATTGATTTAGGCCAATGGCAATAATTTTTATCATTCATAAATCACGTGTAAAAGATAAGAAGAAGTGTATTAAGCCTATAGGCAAAAATGGAAAGTATATGTTACAACATAATACCAAAAGATACCTAAATAGAGGCCCATATAAACAATAGTATTATGGTAAACTAAATAGTTTATGTTATCGTTTGTTAATAAATGAATGTAATCTTGGCCATGAAGGCAGCATTTTAAGTTAGTATGTTAAGAGATTTTGTGTTAATTAATAAATACTGTTAGAATATGTCAAGGGTCAAAAATCATGTAATAAGCAGTAAACAAATGTAATCAGGCAAAAGGGTTCAAAACAAAAAGACCAATTAATAATTAATGTGAATTAGAAAATGATAATGAAATCAAATTTAAGGCCTAAGCCGAACATGTAATATAAAATAAGATAATGTCAGAAATGAGTAAGTTACCAAATTAATATCAGACAATAATAACAAAGAAGGACCAAAATTTAATAAGGGACAAGTTTTGGAATAATTGTCAATCAAAGTAAATTAATCTAACAAAAATGAAGTATTGTATAGTAAAAGTCAGGGCAGTACTATGGTCCAGAGTTATAAATTTTGTAAAGGTGAAAAAACACCTAATATAAAGTTAACACATAAAATTATATATCGAAATGTAGACCTTTATAAAAGGAACAAAACTATGTAAATTAATTTTAATTTAAACAAAAAATAACAAAGGAGTATTTTTTGACAGGGAAGGCAAGGATATAATTTTTGGTACTATATGCCGCTTGACCTCAAGTTCATGCAAACTGACCAATCAAAAACAGAGTTTACTGGTCAAAAAACCGTTACTAAGTCGAGAAGAAGGAATTATTGTATTGTTGAATGCCAAGCAGAAAAGATCAAAAGTCGTATAGCTGATGCTTAGAGTGAAGATAAAACAATCAATATTCCACTACATTAATGATCCAAATGAAACCACAGAAGAAGTAAACATACCAGAAAACTTATAGAGAAGATAAAAGAAATATCACTAACTGATGGGAGATTAATTCTACGCAAACACCAAAAAACCATAGCGAGTTGGCTGGTTGCAGTATACAAGGAACGTAAATATAATTCCGAAGTATTTTCGTAACAACACTACACATAGATCAACTTCACTACACTATATAAACTACCTACAGTGATAATTGGAATAACCACTGCACATTAATACGGTGGTTAACAATAATAACATTTTATTTAAACAAAAAAACATAGGAACAACATGACGCTTGGTTAACTGACCAGGGCGGCCATCTTGTGTAGCATCGTTTGCCAATGCAGATAGAGTTCGTTGACATAGTTGGTTAAAAAACATAATATTCATACTTGTTAACATTAATATTTAAGATTTATTATTTTTATATGTATTTGTAATGAGTTGTACTCCTTTTTAAAAACATTTCTGACTTCTTAACTGGCCCAAAGAACCCAAGCCCTGAGATATGTAATTTATATTATAATTATTTGCAAATCATTGAAGATCGGATTCAAATATGAATCGATACTAAACTGTCAAGGTCGATCCAAGACCGAACCATTTATTTTGTTTAACCAATAAGCTGAGAAAAAATAAAACAAATCAATTATTACCAATAACAGAGTTATCATTTCATACGTGCAAGTAGAATAAGAGTTTGTTCACAGTTATTAGTGGGAGCGAGCAGGTAAGCAAGGCGAATATAGCCTTGCCGACGACGAAAAAATAAACTAACCTACAACTACCAGAATACGGTTAGAGGCGATCGCCGAGTCTACCACAAGTGCGGGAAAATTCAAAAAGCACTAGCCCACAAATACAATCTCTCTCATCCTACCACTACATCACGTTATATTACAGAGTGACACTAGCAACGCGTGACTTATTAAAACACATTAAACAACGTTATATCAACACTCGTAAACAAAATATATTACAAGGTGGCGCCCAACGTGGGGCGTAATTAAATAACACGAACTAATTAAAACAGTACCGTAAACAAAATATATTACAAGGTGGCATCCAACCAGTGAGGCTGAATTAGGAAAAAAATTACGGACTGTAGTATCACTATTAAAAAAAAAAAAAAAAAAAAAAAAAAAAAAAATACAGTCAACCTAATTTTAGCAGGCGGCTGTTATAAGTTCAGAGATGCATACGAGAGGAGTTTCAAAGAAGATGGCGAAAGACCAGGAGATGGAAGAAGGTAGACGGGAAGAAGAGACAGAAACAGTACTGGACACCGAAATGGAACAACAGGCGGGTGATAAAGAAGAGGCCAGAGGAGATGCAAATTTACTGAAATTCATGGAACAAATGAGTGCAAATTTAATAAAACAAATGAAGGAAGATGTTAAACAAACTAATGAGAATTTATTAAGACAAATGAATGAAAAGTTTGCCCGAAATGAGGAGAATAATAAACAGACAAATGAGAAAATAGACAGTATGAATGAAAGTACTAAAGAAAATTTTAGACAAATAAACGAAAAAATAGATAGTACTAAAGAAAGTACCAATGAGAGTTTAAGACAGATCAAGGAAGATAATAGACAAATGAACGAGAATTTGGAAAATAAAATTGAGAAAATGAATGAAAAGATAGACAGCACCAATGAAAGTATTAAGGGAGAATTAAGGGAACTTATAAATGAAAGGATTGAAAACGTCACCGAAACACTTAGCCAGAGAGTGGACGAATACAAGGAGGAAGTGAAACAACAAATAACTGAGACCAAGGAAAGGCTGGAGAAAACTGAAGAAACCATCGTACAGTTCAGAGTAGAAGTGGATACCAAAATAGAAAGGGTAAAACGAACAATCAAATCAGAATAATTGCAACACAGCAAGAAACGCAGGAAAAGTTGGATGAGATCCAAGGTAATATGTCCGGCAGGATGACAACAATAAGTGACGAAGTGGACAAAGTGAAGAGTCAGGTAAATGGTAACAAAGAAAGAATAGAAAGTATGCAACACATTCAACAAAACATACAGGAAGAAATGGATAGTCTAAACATCAGACCGACATGCAGTACTTACGACACTACACTAGAGAACAGCGACAGCGTGAATTTCAAAGATTACAGGGGTAAAGACTAAGTCGAATGAAGGAAAACAGATGGAGCGTAACTAAGACCTTGTTGGACGACGGTTTCAAAGGAATAACTGACAATTGGTGGTCAGCAGTGAGGAATGAAGTTAACACCTATGAAGAATTTAAACGAGCTTTTGTGATGTTATTTTTCTTGATATTTAATTTTATTATTGTTTACCTTACGTACTAGCAAATAGGCATTTTACTTTTGAATTGCAGACGCCATTTTTACGTACTGCCAACTGCAAAATTTCCAACTTACCAGCGTTCAGATCAGCGAACTAGGAGAACAGATTATGGTTATTCGAGATAAAGAAAACTTTACTTGTTTCCCATGATTTAAATTTTATTGGTTACTAAAGTATTTCAATTTCATCATAAACAAATTATTCTTTTCTCTCCCTTACCCCGGTTAACTAACACATTTAAAAGACAATCATGTTAGTGACAAAACCTGTTAATGAGCAATAATTATTTCTACCTTTAATCTTCTTATATACGAGTTTACCTACACTCACAATAAAATAATAAGCTCTTAAAATAAATTTACTATTTGAACACAAACCAGCGCTTCACTCACACATATATACTCATTTATAACTTACAAAATTTTAAAACTCCTTTAGTGAGCTCACTATTTTTTAAATTGAACATATATTTTAGGGTGCCATTTTTTTCTCTTTAATTTTGAATGGGTGTAAATTTTAAATTTCTTCTTTTCTTTTCTTTCACGCTTTTACTTATCTGCCATTGTGTCCCAAAAATCAGTCCAGTCTCCGTATGTGTTTTGGTTCCTCACTCCGCACATTTTCGTAATTTTCACCATAATTCTCGCCAGATATATTGAAACTGTTAATTGAAACACAACTGTTATTTACTTTTACATTTTAGGTGCATGCGGGCGCCCGCGATTTTCGTTCCGGAACTTATAGGTGTTACTCGCGCGAGTTGTTATTGCAGACTGGGACTAGCGGAACTGCGCTATTTTCTGAAGTGGTTGTGGGTTATGTGACCAATTCTTATTGTTCTTGTTTGTATCACTACGCCAATATGTGATGCTGGACTGACACACCTAGCATACCAGCGTGACGTATTAACTGACGTAATATCGTACGATCCTTTAAGTTACATAATATGTTTGTCACTCATCTAAAAATAACTGTTTTGCTTGTCACTGGAGTTGACCTTGGCACAATTTCGCTCAATACTTGGTGCGTTGTATAATTTATGAAATAAAGTTTGTTTACTTTTCCCCAAATTATTATTTTATATTACCTTTTATGTTTCCCCAAAATTATTATTACATAAGACAACATTAGCTTTTTATTAAAACACAATATTTTTTATATTACCCCAGGTAGGCCTAAATGTCCCGTTACACTTTTCAGTCCAAATACTGGTCTGAATCCATACAAAATGTAGTGAGAGATAATCTCAGTAATGGAAAATATAATCCCAATCTAGGCCAGTCACCAACAGCCTATTTCCTGGGTAAGGTGTGTGTAGCTCGCAAGTTGGAACCACTCATTTCGGAAGAATGTCTGGTAAATAAAATGGCCTATCATTTTGATGAAGGAGTCATCCAAGCTAGGCTTTTCGGTCAGATCAAGACCATATCAGCCATGGAAGCATTGCTAGGTGATTATGAACAGCAGGATTATTACAGGAGGTCGAGAAGACAATATGAAAGAATGACTTTTCACAGGGAGGAACAATATCGTGAGCAGCATCAAAGGACAAACCATGCCAACAGGAATGACCACGATCAACGTAATAACAATCATAATAATAATACCTATCACAACCGTAACTATCATCATAATAATAATAATGATAATTATAACCGAAATGGTAATAATAATAGTAATAATAATAATAGGTATAGGGAAGGTAGAAGAAATTTTAACAATGGTAGAGGATACAAAACAAAATAGTGACAGGAATTACAGGAATAATAACAGGTACGATGAAGAGAGGAGGTACCCAGAACAGAGCCGGAGTAGCGAAGACCACTCCAGAAATCAACAAGTGAATGAACAGGGAACCAACCAAGCCCAAGTAAATTATATTATGGCCGAGGAGAAGGATTCAAAGAGACATGATTGTAACCCCTCTTTAAGTGTGACTTGTAAAATTTTTTTTAAATAGGGGCCACAAGATAATTAAAACTAGGCCAAAGCCTAGAGAAGCCAAAAATGCGCTGGATCCAGTGAGACGGGACTTGCAATTAAAACTCACAAAATTAACAACCAATAAAATCTTTTTATTATAACCAAACTCATTATATCTCCTTAAAAATGTTACTTGAAAATTAATAAATATAAAATTATATTCTATACTCTCCTTTTAAAAATGTTACTTGAAAATTAATAAATATAAAATCTATATTCTATATTCTCCTTTTAAAAACATTACTTGAAAATTAATAAATATAAAATCTATATTCTATATTCTCCTTTTAAAAATATTACTTGAAAATTAATAAATATACAATCTATATTCTATATTCTCCTTTTAAAAATATTACTTGAAAATTAATAAATATAAAATCTATATTCTATATTCTCCTTTTAGCCCTATATCTAACCCCCAAAAATACACACGAATATACAATACATATACACGTTCCACAACACAGGACATTTACAACTTCTATCATTAAATCTTGCCTCACCTTTTTCCACCCCATGAGGTACATAATTAACAATTTATAAATAACCTTGCATGTAACACCTATTGCAAGGTCTTAATACCTAACATGTGTATAACATATATGTGTATAATAAGATATATGTTTGTAACACCAGTGGCCCCAGGACATACTAAATTCAGGAGTTGGCATAGTGCCTGATACTGTTATAAAGTGCTCCCACATTGAGCACTTAGACTTGGAGTAATTATAATTAGAATCCAGTAAACACACAAGTGATCATAATCAATTAAAAGAATTTAAATATGATAAATTTTGTTAAATATTGAAAACAGTAACGTGTCATAATGCCTTATAACCTTTTAAAATTAATTTGGCCCAAAGGCCGACATGTTCCTAGGCAAGATAGTGCATAACTCAACCTGTCCCAAGAGCATGTTCAAGTCTGCATGAAAATCCACCTATACAGGATTAAACTGGTGACCCGACTTAACTACCAAAGAAACTTCTATCCCTATATGACCCAAACTGTATATAAAAATGTGAAATTAAAGCATAAAATGAAAACTAAATTTAACCAGAGAAATTACATGTTGATTGAATGAATTAGTAGCATTAAGGTAACCCTTCTACTGAAAACAAGAAAGAAATTTACACGCCTGAATGGTAAGCAGCCACAGATACATGCCAACCTCTGGGCTCACAGTTTATACAAACAGAGTTACAAAATGTACAAAAGATTCCCCCCCAAGTCCACGCACTATTCTGTCCCGTTAACCGGGGACCCAATTAAAATGTTTAAAGCTTAAAGTCATTGATGTAGTGTGACTATATGTCCATGGGTTCTAGTGGGTTACATCACACTGTGTTTTAGTAAATTGGTTTGGTGTCACCTGATATATTCCTGGTGTGAAGTGGTGGTATTCTGGTCTACATTTTAGGGTGTTTGTGGCCCGTCCTCGCGATTCTCCTCCAGCAGATGAAGTTGAGAGAGAGTCTAGATGTTCATGTTCAGGATGGAGCTGTTCCTCGACTTGCAGCGAGGGACCCTATTCATACAAAATATTATCAGCGATAAGTTCCCAAAACTAATTCCCCCAGAAACCTCACACGCACCAAAATCCATATATAATATTAAACACAGCTTTAGGCCTACTTAAAATGATAGTTTGACACACTCTGCAACAGGTTATACGGCCACATGGCCCGATCTTAGAAAACATTTAGTTTAGTTAAAGTTCATATTATTCTGACTTTACATTATTCTCAATTCTGGTGCCTTAGTTAAGACTTCTGAAATTAATATAGTATTACTATAATTACCAATAAAAGTTACATTTAAATTACTCAAAATTACACATTTCACAACTTGCCTTGTGGCGTGATAGGTTAGCTGATTTCATACATATCTGGACTTATTAAACAAATTCCTTTTTGTATAACTTTAAATTAATGTATATAAGCATATTGCTGCAACTTACCGCAGATCTGTATTAGTTTAGCCTGCCATAGATGAAGATGGTGCAACTAAAAACTTCTTTCTGTCGGAGAAGACGGCCACGCATTCTTACTTGGACGAGGACCAGGAAAAGACAGCTTTTAGAACACGCAGTTCCGGCTTTCTCACTTGCAATCAGCAGCGAGCACCAGAGCGCAGCACTAATCGGGCGCACTTAGATACCTCATTACAGTATTGTAAATGCTACCGCAAAATACAGTACAGTATTTTTCGTCGGCTTCCTCGTTAAATACCGTACACGATTTTTGATTATTCGCGCCGATATAAATTAATCGGCACATGATGATCAACGGCAAAGAAAGAAGAACAAACAAATTAACCGTCGTGAAAACCAAGAACACGAGCCTGGTCCCAGTAATGAAGATGAACGAATATACTCTTACGACAACATTGAAATGTATGGGAGTGATCCACGATGGGGCATTCCCATAGCGAGATTTGTTGATGAGTTTAACCGACAGAATCCACCACGGGAAAAACATAATAGTGGAACGATCCGGATAGTGACAGATACCGAAACTGGTTAAACTAAATATCATACACTATAGAGACAAGGGACAGATTGTATGATTACCGACAAAGCAAACTATTGGAGAATTGAGAAGGAAAAATGATGATAAATGTAATGACCAATGAAGATTTCAAAAAACATGAACAAATGACCCACCAAATTCTAAAATATGTAAGAACATCTTACAGGATACTTTAGAGAATTTATTTTGAATCCATTGAGAAGAGAAAGACGGTTAATAACAATAATAAGGTGATAATAAGGACAAAAGAAAAGAAGTACTGAAAACAAATAAATGAAGTAATGAACTTGCAGAAAAAAAAGAGGATTGATGTTTGTAAATGAACAGAGTAATAATAACTATAGTTGTAACTGCTAAAAAGGGATATTGAAACAGAAGATAAATAACATAGTGGCAAATGAATCAATTAACAATGAAATAAAAATTAAATGTAAATGAAGAAGTATACAAAGGATTTTTACCAAAACTGAAAATAAGTTATATGAAAGTAAGGGGAGCTGCTGGGATGCAATTTATAATAATGAGAAGAAGTAAGAAGGCAATATGATTCTGAGGGGGTATTTAAAGTAACGCAAGAGTTACCATTTTTGTAAGAGTGTAGAAAGCTACGGCGCCACTCAATAATTATTATGATGGGCAGGGGCCAACGAGCACTGTACCATGCACGGGGTGAATGGTCGGGTAAGGAATAGGTCAGAATAGTGCCACTCACAGCCGATATGCATTCACTGTGCCATTTCAAGTTAGGGAGGAATTGATAACCCCAATTAAGGAATCCATAGGAACAGGAGAAACCCCAGAGGAAAGGAACAATCAGTTGGTAACTACATATATAAAGAAGATGAAGAAAAATAATATATTTTCATAGATTCGCCAAAGAAGAAAAGAAGTTATGTGTAAATTATGAGATAATAACCAACTTAAAAAATTCATCACAACACAATCCCTGAAACCATAAGAAAAAAATATAGTAAAGAAGGAAAAAGTTCTACAAATAAACCAAAAGCATCAAAAGGAACAGCTTATTTTTCCCAAACCCCAGTTTTATAAAAAATAACCATGTCTTGGGGGGGGGGGAGCAATTATGTAATGTGACAATGGGAGCCCCAAATAATTAACCAAAATAATCCAAATAATAAAAAAGTCAGAATAACTGAACTTAAATATTTAATGAAGTAAAATAAAAGTACAACACAAAAGTGTAGATAATAAGACAAAACTTGTGAAAGGTAAAAAGTGGAAAACGAGGATGATCATTAATCAAACAGATGAGACTGTAAAGATCAATGATCCCTCCAATAATAATAAAGTGTAAGAAACCAAATAGGTCGATACGAGGGAAACAACTCGTAAAAGCATTATAAAGTAACAGACATACTAAATATCAGAGTGAAAACAAACAATTGTAGTAGTGTAGTATTATTTATTGAAAGTTTTCTATAGTTATTTAACCCATGTTGTTGGTTTTTAAAGAGAAGGCATTAGCATTGCTTAACTATGTTTATTTTAATTGATTTAGGCCAATGGCAATAATTTTTATCATTCATAAATCACGTGTAAAAGATAAGAAGAAGTGTATTAAGCCTATAGGCAAAAATGGAAAGTATATGTTACAACATAATACCAAAAGATACCTAAATAGAGGCCCATATAAACAATAGTATTATGGTAAACTAAATAGTTTATGTTATCGTTTGTTAATAAATGAATGTAATCTTGGCCATGAAGGCAGCATTTTAAGTTAGTATGTTAAGAGATTTTGTGTTAATTAATAAATACTGTTAGAATATGTCAAGGGTCAAAAATCATGTAATAAGCAGTAAACAAATGTAATCAGGCAAAAGGGTTCAAAACAAAAAGACCAATTAATAATTAATGTTGTAGCGGGTCAAATTTTGGGTGTTTTATTTTAACCGTTTGGGGCATATACAAGTATATTTTTATGTATTTCGTTTTGGGCGGACTTTTCATAAAATCATTGTGCAACGTATTTGTCAGTATAACAGTCAATGTAACAGAACAGTGAAACAACGTAAGACGCAGTTGTTGTCGAGGAATGCGGCAGAGTATCTGCACCTCCACAAAATTCTGAGAACTTTGTACCTGTGTGTGGCAGCGCACATACGCAACTGCTCAATCACGCTCCAAGTGACGCTCTGGCAAAAAACTAAGATGGCCAGAGAGAGAAATTTTCATCCTTCATTTGGTTTCACTACGGAAATGCTGTGTTAAGTCCCACCCACTTTTATGACATTAGCCAGTGCCTATTTGAAATCGTCTGCTATCGTCACTCCAACAACTACGTGACTAGTATGATTCGAAACTGGGACGACTAACTGGAAGGCATTGATGTCCGTCGTCTTGACTAAAATGCTCCCGGAGTGGGGAACGGAAAGACGCCGGCAGTTGGTTGTCGACTCCAGCCTGCGCAGGCCGCCCGTCAACCGGGCTCGTCACAAATTTATATATTTGAACAGTAAAAAGTTTAATAGGAGGAAAGTTTATGTGACCGCGGTCGAGTAGAAAAGGGTAAAGAAATTAACTGTATAATTTTCGGACAGTAAACAACAAGAAATTAACAGAAGATGAGTGCGCGCGCGAACCACGTTGCCGGCGGTTTAAGTGTAAGGGCTGGGGGTTTTATTAGAAAATGTTAAGGGGTTCATAATTTAGTGTGTTTGAGTGAGTGTGAAAAATTTGCAGGCTGGGCTCTGTCTGTATGTCTGTTTTATATAGTGATCAGTAAGGTAAGGGATTAGCGTAAGTTAGTATGTAGAAGACGCCAAGAGAAAAAAGAAACATGTAACGTAATCTGTAAAATGCTGAGAAAAATTTTGAACAAGATTTTCAAATGAGTCTGATTAAAGAAAAATATTAATTCTCTTCCAAAATGAGTTGTGTCAGTACTTTGCATAACCTATAGACCATGCTTGTATCTAGGTACATGTGATCGAACCCTGTGACCCCGTAAGAATTATCGTAACGGTAAGTAACAATTTAATTGGACATTTAATTATAATAATATATGTGATTGATTAGCAAGTTACAATTGGCGCCACGGAACAGGCACGAATTGAATTAATTATAATTAATTAATTGAATTCCGCATCGACAGAGATACAAGCGTGTTCTAGGTTAGCATAGCGACCTAGCATTATATTACAAAATTTAAGTAATGACACCATTTATTTAATTAATCCATTTAAGCAATTTATTTAATTTAAGCATATCAATAATACAAAATGTCAAATAACGAAAATAACGTAAATAAAATGAGTGTCGAAGTGTTCGACGACTCGAACATTAGTAACTTTGAAGCACGCTCGACTCCAAGTGTGAGTCAGAATGAAATAGAAATAAGTGAAACAGAATCAAGAATTATGGATGAAGGAATTCATTCAACCCCAATTCAAAATAAAAACTCAGATAACAATAATATGATGAAATATTTATGTAGCATGGTATGTAGTATGAAAGAGAGTTCAGACAAGCAGCAGGCGATGTTAGAGTTAAAATTCAGTGAACAGAAGAGTGATTCTGACGCTAAATTCAATGTATTAAAAAATGACTCTGACGCTAAATTCAATGTATTAAAAAATCTGAATAATGAATTGAAAAATGATATTAATGAGATTAATAGACGTTGTGAAAATACCAAAGTAGAATTTACCAATAGAGTTAACCAAGTAGAAACCAAGTTAGATGATTCAATGCAAAAGGTAGATGTTAAATTTAATGAAATAGATAGTCAGATAGATAGAGTTGAGAAGCAGATAAATGAGAATAACGAGTATTTAATAAATTCAATGAATGAGTATAACAATGATATAGAATCCAAAATTAATAAATGTAGTATTGAAACTGAGTGTAAGTTGAATAGTGTAGTAATGACAGTTGAAAAATTTAGTCAGAATATTGATGAACACCAAAGTAAGATAGAATCTAAAATATATGAAATTGAAAATAATTATAAGACAGAAATACAAGCAGTAAATGAATCTATCGATGTGATAGCAAAGAATAACGTACAGTCTGAACATAGTAATGACAAAAAATTATATTCACTTGAACAGAATATTAATAATATGAGAGATGAATTAAGTGTAGTAAAAAATCAAAATGTAAACAATGTTACTGAACGCGTATTTATGACACGTGACACAAACAATGAAATAGAATTAGAAAATTTTAGTAATGAAAATAGGAGAGTGCATCCAATGCAATTTTTAAATCGAGTACGGGAGTTTGACAGATTTAATGGTAGTAGCTGGGAGGTTAAACTTATAAAAATTTTGAAATGTTTTAAAGGTGATTCAGAGATATGGGCGGAGACGCATCGAAACGAATGGGAGAGTTATGGAGATTTTGAAAGAGCATTTCGGAACAAATACTGGTCGGAGGAGGAGCAGGAGATACTGCGAAGTCAAATAATGGGAACTGGGAGTTTTGGAAGAAACAACCGTAGTATCACAGTATATACGATGAAGCTGTACAACGAAGCGAAGTATTTGGAACCACCGTTGCCATTCCAGTCGTTTGTACGCCACGTTAGCAAGCACCTACCAAGGGAGGTGCAGATCACATTGATGACCAGAGAGGTAAGCGACATAAATGAATTAGAAAAAGTATTAGACGTTTTTCAGAATATTAAGGACCAGGAAGACAGCAGACGCATACAACAACATAATATACAAAATGGAGGTAATTATGTACCAAGAGGAGGACCAAACGGAGGAACCACACACAATGGTCGAGAACGGGACAGACGATACCCAATGTGGAAATGTGACGGGTGTCTGGTGGAAAATTATGCTGATCGTAATTTCTGTTATAGATGTAGAAGGACGAGGCCCGGACAGCAGCCGAGAACACCACCGAGGTTCAACAACCCACAGCAGAGGAACGGTGACCGACGAGTAGAGAATCTGAGAAATGAAGGAGGAAATCAGCAGATGGGCAGAGTATACATGCCCCGTAACGCAGACGAAAGAATGGGAAACTAAGGAGGACAATGGATGAGGAGGCCCGGCCATTGTCGAGGAATAATCACGGGGTCCATGAAAATAAATACAGGAATAACACGATTCACACGGACTTGGCCACAGAATTGTTGGAAGAAGAGGAGACGGAAACAAGGAGACAAGAGGCGTGGTTGACTGAGGTAAAACTGGAAATAGAAGGTAAGTCAATCTTGACACTTATAGATACAGGTAGCGAAATATCTGTAATAGCAGAACATGTACTCAATAAATTGAAAGAAACTAACAAACATATTCCGTCTTTGCCAGTAGCAGGAGTAGCAATTGTAGGTATTACGGGTGTTAGAAGTAAACGGGTTACAACACAAGTCCAGTTGAACATGTTAATAAATGGGGAAAAATATGAGAATACATTTTTAGTTGTAAGAGGTTTAAATTTAGAAGTAATTTTGGGTAATGATTTTTTAATAAGGAATAATGCGGTCATTAACTTTCGAAAAAGAATTTTAGAATTGAGTAATGAAAATAAACAAATAACAGTTAATTTTGAACGGGTTCTAGACACAGTAAAGATTTCGGGTATAAGGGTTATACCAGATAAAACCATAAATAGGGATATGGAATTTAGTATACATGCGTGTAGAGAGAGTGTGAGTGAAGAGAGGGGAGATAGAATATGGGCCGAAAGAGAGGTTAAATTTTGTGGGGAAGGTGATGAAATGGGGAGTTCTCAGCGTAAAGCGCTGTGGCGGGTAGTTGAGGATTATCGGGGAGTGTTTGCCGGGGAACCAGGGAGGGCAAAAGGTTATGAATGTGAATTAAGGGTGAGGGAGCATGCGCCATATGTCCAACGTAATTATCCGGTACCATATTCGAAAAGGGAGGCTGTGCAGTCAGAATTAGATAGGATGTTAGCGGGGGATATTATAGAAAGGTCGGTATCAACTTATTCCAACCCTTTAGTAGTAGTAATCAAAAAAGATGGGAGAGTGAGGTTATGTCTAGATGCCCGCAAAATCAATCAAATAATCATTCCAGACCGGGAGTCACCAGAAGCGATAGAAGAGATTTTTCAGAAATTTAGTGGTGTGAAATACATGACTTCTTTAGACCTGACCGCCGGATATTGGCAAGTCCCGTTGGCAGTAAATAGTAGAAAATATACAGCGTTTTTGTTCAATGGAAAAAATTACCAATTTAAGAGACTACCGTTCGGTTTGAACACAAGTGTAGCTAGTTTTATTAAGTGTCTCGACGAAATTTTGCAGCCACATAACTTAGATTTTCTAACCATATACGTAGACGACATACTAATAGCTTCTAGAACATTTGAAGAGCATGTAGAGCATTTGGAATATGTATTGGAGAAATTATATCAGGGAGGTTTGACGGTGAATTGGGACAAATCAAAATTTTTGCAAACTGAGATACATTTTTTAGGTTTCATAATAACACCTACAGGAATACGTGCTAACCCGGATAAAGTAGAATCCATCTTGACATTCCCGGAGCCAAAAAATATAAAGCAGTTGCAAAGTTTTCTTGGTCTTTGTAATTTTTACAGGAAGTTTCAGAGGAACTACGCCCAGACGACGGCCCGACTCAGCGCAGTGTTGCAAAAGAATAAGCAATGGAGATGGGGCGATAACGAAAGAGCGGCGTTTAATGACATCAAAATTAAGTTCACAGACATGATACTAATGAATCATCCCAATTTTAATGACAAATTTTATTTACAGACAGATGCTAGTAATATAGCATTGGGAGCAGAACTCTACCAAGAGGACGAGGAGAAAGAGCATAAAACCATCGCCTTCGCCAGCCGGACATTGCTAGCCGCTGAGCGCAACTACACTACCACAGAAAAGGAGCTCCTCAGTATAGTGTTCGCAGTGAGGAAGTTCCGAACGTATCTGCTGGGTAACAGAACCATCATCAGGACGGACCACAAAGCGCTATCGTTCCTTAATACTTGTAAACTCACACACAGCCGGATTACCAGGTGGGTGTTAGCTCTTCAAGAGTATAATTTTTCTTGGGAATATATCAAGGGTGTAGAGAACAGGGTGCCAGACACACTATCACGAATAGACACAGACAGAAATAGAACAGGTAGAGATATCAAAGAGATAGAAATTTATAGACTATCCCGGGAAGATAAACTTTTTGGGGAGGAATTGAAAGATATAAATGTAATGCAAAGAGCTGATAATAAATTAAATAAAATAATTACTAGTATAGAATCAGATGTAGATGATTTTGGGTATAAACAATATTTTCAAGTGTTCAAAGGGAGTTTGTTTAAAAAAGTAGAGGGGAGAGAGAGAGATTGGAGATTAGTCATACCTGAAGGGTTGATAGAGAAAATAGTGTGGGACTGTCATTTTAGATACGGGCATTTTGGGGCACGGAAGTGTGTGAATGTATTAAAGGAATCTTGTTTATTTAAGAACATGGAGAAACGAGTCCGAAGAATACTTAGAGTTTGTGAGTTATGTCAGAAATCCAAAGTTGTAAATTATAGGTTAGAGGGCGAACTAAATTATATTAAAGTAGAAAAACCATTTGATTTAGTAGCTGTAGATTTGTACGGCCCACTGCCGAAAGGTAGGGGTGGAGTGATGCATATTTTTGTTGTACTTGATACTTTTTCTAAATATGTCAGGCTATATAGTGTAAAGCGAGCCACAAGTAAGGTGCTGAGCGAGAAAATCACACGCGACTATATGATCAACGTGGGAAAGCCGAAGGTGATATTATCCGACCACGGTCCGCAGTTCATCAGCGGAAGATGGCGCCAGACTCTTGGATGGGAAGGTATTATCCCAAAGCACACTGCCGTATATCATCCACAGTCGAATCAAGCTGAGAGAGTCATGAGGGAGTTGGGCAGAATTTTTCGAACATACTGCCATGCCAAACATAGTGAGTGGCCACTCTATGTGCAGAAGATTGAAAACTGGCTAAACTGCACCACCCACGAGTCGACGGGGTTCACGCCTTACGAGTTGATACGAGGAAAGCGCCCACAGCGGATTTTGGAACAATTAATTGAATATCCACCGGAAACCAACACTATTAGCAACGATGTTAAACTTAGACTAGCGAATGAGAGTTTGTTGACGAAGGGAGAGCGGAGAAAACAGCGCCATGATAGGAAAGGTAAGTGGACGAAGTATGAGATTGGACAGCTGGTATTGGTACGACGACACGATTTATCAAGTGCACAAGATAAGGAGATCAAGAAGTTTTTCTTATTGTACGAGGGGCCGTACGAGGTAGTGGAAATAAAAATGAAAAATTCATATGTGTTACAGAATAGAGAAACCAGGGAGATAGTGGGTACGCACAACGCTACAAATTTGAAATTATTTTGGTCAGCATAAGTATTTTGTTAATTTGTAAAGGTATGAATGTTATTTAATTATTCTTTTATGTTTTTAGAGGGGCTCCTCCCCCATTTTCGGGCGGCCACGATCTTACCAGTCCTGGCCGTGGAATTCGGAACTCGGAGGCGGGCCATGGTTGGCAGGATCTTCCTTCGGGCAGTGAAAACAACGATGGTCCGGCTCCACCAAAATTGGTACAAAATAGAAATTTAACCATACATATTTGAACGGGGAGGGGGACCCCAACAGGTACGTGACTCGACTTAAAATTTTTTAATACACTCATGGTGCAGCGGTTCTGGTGTGCCTGTCACGTGCCTGCACTGCCTTAGAGTGTTTGTATATAATGGAGGCTGCATTAAATAAAAGGCAGTGCATTCAAATTAAATTTTTTGGTGTCAAGGGCAAAATTAAAATGGAGCCTTTGACAATATTTTCTGTTTGGCCCGAAACAACGAGTTTTGGGGCAAGACGGTTTGGCGCACGGTAGAAGGCGGGGTAGAAGAAATGGTAGGAGAGAGGGGGTAGTGTGTTTCAGAGGGGGGACGTGAATTCACGTAGTATATCTATCTCGTGCCAATCCGTTTTGCAGCAAGACCCGGCATTTCAGGCGATGTGTCGCGTCAGCAAATTATATTACGGCAATAGAGTCAGCCTCCTATGTAAATATATATATATATAAAAAAAAAAAAAAAAAAAAAAAAAAAAAAAAAAAAAAAAAAAAAAAAAAAAAAAAAATACCAAAACAATTTTGGATGTGTATAATTTTAAATTTAAGATATAATTTTTTTCTTCTAAATTTTTTAGCATTAGGTGACCAAATATAATTGTTGGATTTTAGTAGTAGTGGGTATAAGAACGTTTTGAAGAAATGTGGTAATATAAGAACTTGTTATCAATACAAGATGTGGGGATAATTTTGGGGGGGGTAGTTTGATGCTCAATGAAGGGACATAACAGTGTAGTGTGGAACTGCTATGGTGGAAAGTTGTAGATTTTGTATTAATTATTTTATGTTAATAATGGTTAAGTTTCCATATAAAGTGGGTTAAAACCCCATCTAAATTAATATTGTCATTTAAATTTTAATTTAAGATTACGAAAGATATTTTACTTGTGATTCCCCAAATTTTCGGGCGGTCACGGCCTCACCGAACCCTGACCGTGGAATTGGTTTAGCTTTAACAGCTATGGTTGGGGCACATTACGATTACGCGCTGACCATAACTGGCCATAGCTGTTATCGTTGTAAAGGTGTATTTTGAAATTGATGGGGGGTAATAACAAGGGGAATCACCAAACTATGGAACAGCGGCTGCCACTCTGTTCGAGAAGGAACAGCAGAGCCAGGTGGTAGATCCGTTTAAGGGTGCATGATTATTAACGAGAACATGATGGTGTTCACCAATTTTAACTTAACAGCGGAAGCAGAGACACGGAGAGGTAAAACCCTGCTCCAAAATATACAGTCTCTGTGGAAGCGAAAGGGCGAAACAGTCCTCCATAA
This sequence comes from Magicicada septendecula, assembly GCA_034769895.1. Lineage (NCBI taxonomy): Eukaryota > Metazoa > Arthropoda > Insecta > Hemiptera > Cicadidae > Magicicada > Magicicada septendecula. Next base: position 733,793,308 of record CM068367.1, read on the forward strand.
CCTTAAATAGAGTGTGTGGCTGGGAGGTGACGTAAAGGAGTCACGAATTTAAAATTTTATGACGTAAAAGTTTTGCTTATTCAAGGTGTAATCCAATCAAAAATGCTTGTGCTCTGTCCACATAATTATATGCTCAGACTCGTAAATTAAGGTGTTCATACTATAATTTTAAAGGTATCATTTTATTGTTGTGTGTTAAATATAGTTGTTGATAAAATGTATTTTCATTATGTGTGTAATTTTTTTTCTAAGCCAATCATTAGACGCCTGGCAGGCAATCAACATAATAGAAGTAAGTGTTGATAATGTATTACATGTAACTGTTCAATTTTGAAAGGTATCCATGGTGTTTTAATTATGTTAGGATATCAGCTGATCAACAATACCATGTCACTGGTATATTGGTTTGTAAATGTTACAAGTAATTAATGTTTAGTGGGCTACAGATATTTTGAAGTAAAGACAAAAAGAATATGAGAAATAAAATAACAATTTATGCAAATTAATAAAAGATAATTCATGGGTGATAAATGTTTTATGGGACATGCAGACCTGTCCAAGTTGAATTCCAAGTGAAGTTGAAATGATGAATATGATGTAATGTTGTTTTTGAGTTAATGTAATGTAATAGAATTTGGTGAAATATTGATGTTGACACAGTGGTAATGGAGACTTTATGTAGAGTTTTGAATGATATATGGTTGTTTTTATAGTTAATGAGGTTATTTTGTGTATTTGTAGTGAGGTAATGAGATTGAGATTTTTGGGGATGGCAATTTTGTATTAGGGGGTAGTGTATTTGGGGAGTCCGCAACAAGGGTTGGGACGGGATAGGGACCGATTGGCGCCGGAAAGGGTTACCTAGGGAGGGTCCAGGAACCAACATAAGGGAATGAGTTTTGGGAAGGAAACACGTATCCTATGTACAAAGGGTTGGAGAGTATTTTTTTTTATATATGGGGAGAAGGCGGCGTTTTGAGTTACATGGTAAGTTGGGGTGTAGAGTGTCCTGATTAGTAGATATTTTGATAGAGATGGGTGTCATGATAATTGAGTTGATGAATATTGGAGTCAAAGGGGTAAAGATTATATAGGTAGACAGAATAAATGAGAATAAATAATTTACATCACCCCCAGTAAGGTAGAATTAACTGTTAACTAAGGAGAGGAATTTATAATAAAGAATGTACAATTGTTTTTTCAACCAGTGACAGAATGTTGATAAAATTTGAAAATAATGTAAAGTCAAGAAGTGTTTAATTTAAATGATTTAAATGCCAATTTGATTATTATTTATATTAGTATTGTGTTTATTTTAAATATTTTATGTTGTTATGTTTTGTATTTCAAGTTAGGATATTACAGATATTTAAAGTGTTTTCAGAAATCATACATAACATATGTAGGTCAAGGGTTTTGTACTTGACCTAGTTAGGATCAGCTGATGAGTTCATATACCTACTAAGCTTGTAGAGTAGGAATTCAATTTTAATTTGTTTGTTTGATTAATTCAAACTAATCTTTGAATAATTTTAATAAATGTTATTTAATAAATAAATTTAATAAATATTTAATGAATAATTTTTTTTGAATTTTAAAATTTTGAAAATTTTAAAGTTTTTTTTGAAAAAAAAAAAAAAAAAAAAAAACTTGATTTGTCGCCTGCCAGCGAGTGAATATGTTGAGTAATGATTATTTTATTGTGTATGTATTAATGATGTTCCTTTTGTTGTATTGCTTTGTATTGGTAGGCTGTAAATTGTTCTCATGCTAGAGTAAGGATGTACTTGTATTAATAGGAATGTTTAGGTTAAATCATTGAAACAAAAATCAGAAAAAAGAGGAAGAGAATTTTTTGATAAAAGATTTTTTTTGAATATTGAATTTTTTGAATTTATAATAAATTTTAAAAGGAAGTTTTTATTTTAATGTAATGTTAGTATGTGTGAGCCCAGTATCTGCTAAAGGCAGCCCAGCTTGCAAAAAGGGGAAACATATCGGCGGAGGAGCTGGAGTAATTGTAGCCAGGGATTGAGGATTTTTGGGGGTAGCATGTTAGAAGGCGAGGTGGGCCGTGGTGCGAGTCTGATCAATTTCTCGGTGTTGGGATCTCTTACGGAGAAGTCCAGTGATCTCGTTCAGATGAGTCCATGGTCACTGAGCCAGGGGGGTCGTGTACCCATGAGGTTAAGAACAAGGGGGTTGTTGGCACCAGTTCCTCTCCGGTCCTCTTCGGGGTTATCGATGAGATTTCTTCTGTCATGGACAGCAGAATTCTCATCGAGGGGGTATTGTAGCGGGTCAAATTTTGGGTGTTTTATTTTAACCGTTTGGGGCATATACAAGTATATTTTTATGTATTTCGTTTTGGGCGGACTTTTCATAAAATCATTGTGCAACGTATTTGTCAGTATAACAGTCAATGTAACAGAACAGTGAAACAACGTAAGACGCAGTTGTTGTCGAGGAATGCGGCAGAGTATCTGCACCTCCACAAAATTCTGAGAACTTTGTACCTGTGTGTGGCAGCGCACATACGCAACTGCTCAATCACGCTCCAAGTGACGCTCTGGCAAAAAACTAAGATGGCCAGAGAGAGAAATTTTCATCCTTCATTTGGTTTCACTACGGAAATGCTGTGTTAAGTCCCACCCACTTTTATGACATTAGCCAGTGCCTATTTGAAATCGTCTGCTATCGTCACTCCAACAACTACGTGACTAGTATGATTCGAAACTGGGACGACTAACTGGAAGGCATTGATGTCCGTCGTCTTGACTAAAATGCTCCCGGAGTGGGGAACGGAAAGACGCCGGCAGTTGGTTGTCGACTCCAGCCTGCGCAGGCCGCCCGTCAACCGGGCTCGTCACAAATTTATATATTTGAACAGTAAAAAGTTTAATAGGAGGAAAGTTTATGTGACCGCGGTCGAGTAGAAAAGGGTAAAGAAATTAACTGTATAATTTTCGGACAGTAAACAACAAGAAATTAACAGAAGATGAGTGCGCGCGCGAACCACGTTGCCGGCGGTTTAAGTGTAAGGGCTGGGGGTTTTATTAGAAAATGTTAAGGGGTTCATAATTTAGTGTGTTTGAGTGAGTGTGAAAAATTTGCAGGCTGGGCTCTGTCTGTATGTCTGTTTTATATAGTGATCAGTAAGGTAAGGGATTAGCGTAAGTTAGTATGTAGAAGACGCCAAGAGAAAAAAGAAACATGTAACGTAATCTGTAAAATGCTGAGAAAAATTTTGAACAAGATTTTCAAATGAGTCTGATTAAAGAAAAATATTAATTCTCTTCCAAAATGAGTTGTGTCAGTACTTTGCATAACCTATAGACCATGCTTGTATCTAGGTACATGTGATCGAACCCTGTGACCCCGTAAGAATTATCGTAACGGTAAGTAACAATTTAATTGGACATTTAATTATAATAATATATGTGATTGATTAGCAAGTTACAATGTGAATTAGAAAATGATAATGAAATCAAATTTAAGGCCTAAGCCGAACATGTAATATAAAATAAGATAATGTCAGAAATGAGTAAGTTACCAAATTAATATCAGACAATAATAACAAAGAAGGACCAAAATTTAATAAGGGACAAGTTTTGGAATAATTGTCAATCAAAGTAAATTAATCTAACAAAAATGAAGTATTGTATAGTAAAAGTCAGGGCAGTACTATGGTCCAGAGTTATAAATTTTGTAAAGGTGAAAAAACACCTAATATAAAGTTAACACATAAAATTATATATCGAAATGTAGACCTTTATAAAAGGAACAAAACTATGTAAATTAATTTTAATTTAAACAAAAAATAACAAAGGAGTATTTTTTGACAGGGAAGGCAAGGATATAATTTTTGGTACTATATGCCGCTTGACCTCAAGTTCATGCAAACTGACCAATCAAAAACAGAGTTTACTGGTCAAAAAACCGTTACTAAGTCGAGAAGAAGGAATTATTGTATTGTTGAATGCCAAGCAGAAAAGATCAAAAGTCGTATAGCTGATGCTTAGAGTGAAGATAAAACAATCAATATTCCACTACATTAATGATCCAAATGAAACCACAGAAGAAGTAAACATACCAGAAAACTTATAGAGAAGATAAAAGAAATATCACTAACTGATGGGAGATTAATTCTACGCAAACACCAAAAAACCATAGCGAGTTGGCTGGTTGCAGTATACAAGGAACGTAAATATAATTCCGAAGTATTTTCGTAACAACACTACACATAGATCAACTTCACTACACTATATAAACTACCTACAGTGATAATTGGAATAACCACTGCACATTAATACGGTGGTTAACAATAATAACATTTTATTTAAACAAAAAAACATAGGAACAACATGACGCTTGGTTAACTGACCAGGGCGGCCATCTTGTGTAGCATCGTTTGCCAATGCAGATAGAGTTCGTTGACATAGTTGGTTAAAAAACATAATATTCATACTTGTTAACATTAATATTTAAGATTTATTATTTTTATATGTATTTGTAATGAGTTGTACTCCTTTTTAAAAACATTTCTGACTTCTTAACTGGCCCAAAGAACCCAAGCCCTGAGATATGTAATTTATATTATAATTATTTGCAAATCATTGAAGATCGGATTCAAATATGAATCGATACTAAACTGTCAAGGTCGATCCAAGACCGAACCATTTATTTTGTTTAACCAATAAGCTGAGAAAAAATAAAACAAATCAATTATTACCAATAACAGAGTTATCATTTCATACGTGCAAGTAGAATAAGAGTTTGTTCACAGTTATTAGTGGGAGCGAGCAGGTAAGCAAGGCGAATATAGCCTTGCCGACGACGAAAAAATAAACTAACCTACAACTACCAGAATACGGTTAGAGGCGATCGCCGAGTCTACCACAAGTGCGGGAAAATTCAAAAAGCACTAGCCCACAAATACAATCTCTCTCATCCTACCACTACATCACGTTATATTACAGAGTGACACTAGCAACGCGTGACTTATTAAAACACATTAAACAACGTTATATCAACACTCGTAAACAAAATATATTACAAGGTGGCGCCCAACGTGGGGCGTAATTAAATAACACGAACTAATTAAAACAGTACCGTAAACAAAATATATTACAAGGTGGCATCCAACCAGTGAGGCTGAATTAGGAAAAAAATTACGGACTGTAGTATCACTATTAAAAAAAAAAAAAAAAAAAAAAAATACAGTCAACCTAATTTTAGCAGGCGGCTGTTATAAGTTCAGAGATGCATACGAGAGGAGTTTCAAAGAAGATGGCGAAAGACCAGGAGATGGAAGAAGGTAGACGGGAAGAAGAGACAGAAACAGTACTGGACACCGAAATGGAACAACAGGCGGGTGATAAAGAAGAGGCCAGAGGAGATGCAAATTTACTGAAATTCATGGAACAAATGAGTGCAAATTTAATAAAACAAATGAAGGAAGATGTTAAACAAACTAATGAGAATTTATTAAGACAAATGAATGAAAAGTTTGCCCGAAATGAGGAGAATAATAAACAGACAAATGAGAAAATAGACAGTATGAATGAAAGTACTAAAGAAAATTTTAGACAAATAAACGAAAAAATAGATAGTACTAAAGAAAGTACCAATGAGAGTTTAAGACAGATCAAGGAAGATAATAGACAAATGAACGAGAATTTGGAAAATAAAATTGAGAAAATGAATGAAAAGATAGACAGCACCAATGAAAGTATTAAGGGAGAATTAAGGGAACTTATAAATGAAAGGATTGAAAACGTCACCGAAACACTTAGCCAGAGAGTGGACGAATACAAGGAGGAAGTGAAACAACAAATAACTGAGACCAAGGAAAGGCTGGAGAAAACTGAAGAAACCATCGTACAGTTCAGAGTAGAAGTGGATACCAAAATAGAAAGGGTAAAACGAACAATCAAATCAGAATAATTGCAACACAGCAAGAAACGCAGGAAAAGTTGGATGAGATCCAAGGTAATATGTCCGGCAGGATGACAACAATAAGTGACGAAGTGGACAAAGTGAAGAGTCAGGTAAATGGTAACAAAGAAAGAATAGAAAGTATGCAACACATTCAACAAAACATACAGGAAGAAATGGATAGTCTAAACATCAGACCGACATGCAGTACTTACGACACTACACTAGAGAACAGCGACAGCGTGAATTTCAAAGATTACAGGGGTAAAGACTAAGTCGAATGAAGGAAAACAGATGGAGCGTAACTAAGACCTTGTTGGACGACGGTTTCAAAGGAATAACTGACAATTGGTGGTCAGCAGTGAGGAATGAAGTTAACACCTATGAAGAATTTAAACGAGCTTTTGTGATGTTATTTTTCTTGATATTTAATTTTATTATTGTTTACCTTACGTACTAGCAAATAGGCATTTTACTTTTGAATTGCAGACGCCATTTTTACGTACTGCCAACTGCAAAATTTCCAACTTACCAGCGTTCAGATCAGCGAACTAGGAGAACAGATTATGGTTATTCGAGATAAAGAAAACTTTACTTGTTTCCCATGATTTAAATTTTATTGGTTACTAAAGTATTTCAATTTCATCATAAACAAATTATTCTTTTCTCTCCCTTACCCCGGTTAACTAACACATTTAAAAGACAATCATGTTAGTGACAAAACCTGTTAATGAGCAATAATTATTTCTACCTTTAATCTTCTTATATACGAGTTTACCTACACTCACAATAAAATAATAAGCTCTTAAAATAAATTTACTATTTGAACACAAACCAGCGCTTCACTCACACATATATACTCATTTATAACTTACAAAATTTTAAAACTCCTTTAGTGAGCTCACTATTTTTTAAATTGAACATATATTTTAGGGTGCCATTTTTTTCTCTTTAATTTTGAATGGGTGTAAATTTTAAATTTCTTCTTTTCTTTTCTTTCACGCTTTTACTTATCTGCCATTGTGTCCCAAAAATCAGTCCAGTCTCCGTATGTGTTTTGGTTCCTCACTCCGCACATTTTCGTAATTTTCACCATAATTCTCGCCAGATATATTGAAACTGTTAATTGAAACACAACTGTTATTTACTTTTACATTTTAGGTGCATGCGGGCGCCCGCGATTTTCGTTCCGGAACTTATAGGTGTTACTCGCGCGAGTTGTTATTGCAGACTGGGACTAGCGGAACTGCGCTATTTTCTGAAGTGGTTGTGGGTTATGTGACCAATTCTTATTGTTCTTGTTTGTATCACTACGCCAATATGTGATGCTGGACTGACACACCTAGCATACCAGCGTGACGTATTAACTGACGTAATATCGTATGATCCTTTAAGTTACATAATATGTTTGTCACTCATCTAAAAATAACTGTTTTGCTTGTCACTGGAGTTGACCTTGGCACAATTTCGCTCAATACTTGGTGCGTTGTATAATTTATGAAATAAAGTTTGTTTACTTTTCCCCAAATTATTATTTTATATTACCTTTTATGTTTCCCCAAAATTATTATTACATAAGACAACATTAGCTTTTTATTAAAACACAATATTTTTTATATTACCCCAGGTAGGCCTAAATGTCCCGTTACACTTTTCAGTCCAAATACTGGTCTGAATCCATACAAAATGTAGTGAGAGATAATCTCAGTAATGGAAAATATAATCCCAATCTAGGCCAGTCACCAACAGCCTATTTCCTGGGTAAGGTGTGTGTAGCTCGCAAGTTGGAACCACTCATTTCGGAAGAATGTCTGGTAAATAAAATGGCCTATCATTTTGATGAAGGAGTCATCCAAGCTAGGCTTTTCGGTCAGATCAAGACCATATCAGCCATGGAAGCATTGCTAGGTGATTATGAACAGCAGGATTATTACAGGAGGTCGAGAAGACAATATGAAAGAATGACTTTTCACAGGGAGGAACAATATCGTGAGCAGCATCAAAGGACAAACCATGCCAACAGGAATGACCACGATCAACGTAATAACAATCATAATAATAATACCTATCACAACCGTAACTATCATCATAATAATAATAATGATAATTATAACCGAAATGGTAATAATAATAGTAATAATAATAATAGGTATAGGGAAGGTAGAAGAAATTTTAACAATGGTAGAGGATACAAAACAAAATAGTGACAGGAATTACAGGAATAATAACAGGTACGATGAAGAGAGGAGGTACCCAGAACAGAGCCGGAGTAGCGAAGACCACTCCAGAAATCAACAAGTGAATGAACAGGGAACCAACCAAGCCCAAGTAAATTATATTATGGCCGAGGAGAAGGATTCAAAGAGACATGATTGTAACCCCTCTTTAAGTGTGACTTGTAAAATTTTTTTTAAATAGGGGCCACAAGATAATTAAAACTAGGCCAAAGCCTAGAGAAGCCAAAAATGCGCTGGATCCAGTGAGACGGGACTTGCAATTAAAACTCACAAAATTAACAACCAATAAAATCTTTTTATTATAACCAAACTCATTATATCTCCTTAAAAATGTTACTTGAAAATTAATAAATATAAAATTATATTCTATACTCTCCTTTTAAAAATGTTACTTGAAAATTAATAAATATAAAATCTATATTCTATATTCTCCTTTTAAAAACATTACTTGAAAATTAATAAATATAAAATCTATATTCTATATTCTCCTTTTAAAAATATTACTTGAAAATTAATAAATATACAATCTATATTCTATATTCTCCTTTTAAAAATATTACTTGAAAATTAATAAATATAAAATCTATATTCTATATTCTCCTTTTAGCCCTATATCTAACCCCCAAAAATACACACGAATATACAATACATATACACGTTCCACAACACAGGACATTTACAACTTCTATCATTAAATCTTGCCTCACCTTTTTCCACCCCATGAGGTACATAATTAACAATTTATAAATAACCTTGCATGTAACACCTATTGCAAGGTCTTAATACCTAACATGTGTATAACATATATGTGTATAATAAGATATATGTTTGTAACACCAGTGGCCCCAGGACATACTAAATTCAGGAGTTGGCATAGTGCCTGATACTGTTATAAAGTGCTCCCACATTGAGCACTTAGACTTGGAGTAATTATAATTAGAATCCAGTAAACACACAAGTGATCATAATCAATTAAAAGAATTTAAATATGATAAATTTTGTTAAATATTGAAAACAGTAACGTGTCATAATGCCTTATAACCTTTTAAAATTAATTTGGCCCAAAGGCCGACATGTTCCTAGGCAAGATAGTGCATAACTCAACCTGTCCCAAGAGCATGTTCAAGTCTGCATGAAAATCCACCTATACAGGATTAAACTGGTGACCCGACTTAACTACCAAAGAAACTTCTATCCCTATATGACCCAAACTGTATATAAAAATGTGAAATTAAAGCATAAAATGAAAACTAAATTTAACCAGAGAAATTACATGTTGATTGAATGAATTAGTAGCATTAAGGTAACCCTTCTACTGAAAACAAGAAAGAAATTTACACGCCTGAATGGTAAGCAGCCACAGATACATGCCAACCTCTGGGCTCACAGTTTATACAAACAGAGTTACAAAATGTACAAAAGATTCCCCCCCAAGTCCACGCACTATTCTGTCCCATTAACCGGGGACCCAATTAAAATGTTTAAAGCTTAAAGTCATTGATGTAGTGTGACTATATGTCCATGGGTTCTAGTGGGTTACATCACACTGTGTTTTAGTAAATTGGTTTGGTGTCACCTGATATATTCCTGGTGTGAAGTGGTGGTATTCTGGTCTACATTTTAGGGTGTTTGTGGCCCGTCCTCGCGATTCTCCTCCAGCAGATGAAGTTGAGAGAGAGTCTAGATGTTCATGTTCAGGATGGAGCTGTTCCTCGACTTGCAGCGAGGGACCCTATTCATACAAAATATTATCAGCGATAAGTTCCCAAAACTAATTCCCCCAGAAACCTCACACGCACCAAAATCCATATATAATATTAAACACAACTTTAGGCCTACTTAAAATGATAGTTTGACACACTCTGCAACAGGTTATACGGCCACATGGCCCGATCTTAGAAAACATTTAGTTTAGTTAAAGTTCATATTATTCTGACTTTACATTATTCTCAATTCTGGTGCCTTAGTTAAGACTTCTGAAATTAATATAGTATTACTATAATTACCAATAAAAGTTACATTTAAATTACTCAAAATTACACATTTCACAACTTGCCTTGTGGCGTGATAGGTTAGCTGATTTCATACATATCTGGACTTATTAAACAAATTCCTTTTTGTATAACTTTAAATTAATGTATATAAGCATATTGCTGCAACTTACCGCAGATCTGTATTAGTTTAGCCTGCCATAGATGAAGATGGTGCAACTAAAAACTTCTTTCTGTCGGAGAAGACGGCCACGCATTCTTACTTGGACGAGGACCAGGAAAAGACAGCTTTTAGAACACGCAGTTCCGGCTTTCTCACTTGCAATCAGCAGCGAGCACCAGAGTGCAGCACTTATCGGGCGCACTTAGATACCTCATTACAGTATTGTAAATGCTACCGCTAAATACAGTACAGTATTTTTCGTCGGCTTCCTCGTTAAATACCGTACATGATTTTTGATTATTCGCGCCGATATAAATTAATCGGCACATGATGACCAACGGCAAAGAAAGAAGAACAAACAAATTAACCGTCGTGAAAACCAAGAACACGACCTGGTCCCAGTAATGAAGATGAACGAATATACTCTTACGACAACATTGAAATGTATGGGAGTGATCCACGATGGGGCATTCCCATAGCGAGATTTGTTGATGAGTTTAACCGACAGAATCCACCACGGGAAAAACATAATAGTGGAACGATCCGGATAGTGACAGATACCGAAACCGGTTAAACTAAATATCATACACTATAGAGACAAGGGACTGATTGTATGATTACCGACAAGGCAAACTATTGGAGAATTGAGAAGGAAAAATGATGATAAATGTAATGACCAATGAAGATTTCAAAAAACATGAACAAATGACCCACCAAATTCTAAAATATGTAAGAACATCTTACAGGATACTTTAGAGAAATTATTTTGAATCCATTGAGAAGAGAAAGACGGTTAATAACAATAATAAGGTGATAATAAGGAAAAAAGAAAAGAAGTACTGAAATCAAATAAATGAAGTAATGAACTTGCAGAAAAAAAAGAGGATTGATGTTTGTAAATGAACAGAGTAATAATAACTATAGTTGTAACTGCTAAAAAGGGATATTGAAACAGAAGATGAATAACATAGTGGCAAATGAATCAATTAACAACGAAATAAAAATTAAATGGAAAAGAAGAAGTATACAAAGGATTTTTACCAAAACTGAAAATAAGTTATATGAAAGTAAGGGGAGCTGCTGGGATGCAATTTATAATAATGAGAAGAAGTAAGAAGGCAATATGATTCTGAGGGGGTATTTAAAGTAACGCAAGAGTTACCATTTTTGTAAGAGTGTAGAAAGCTACGGCGCCACTCAATAATTATTATGATGGGCAGGGGCCAACGAGCACTGTACCATGCACGGGGTGAATGGTCGGGTAAGGAATAGGTCAGAATAGTGCCACTCACAGCCGATATGCATTCACTGTGCCATTTCAAGTTAGGGAGGAATTGATAACCCCAATTAAGGAATCCATAGGAACAGGAGAAACCCCAGAGGAAAGGAACAATCAGTTGGTAACTACATATATAAAGAAGATGAAGAAAAATAATATATTTTCATAGATTCGCCAAAGAAGAAAAGAAGTTATGTGTAAATTATGAGATAATAACCAACTTAAAAAATTCATCACAACACAATCCCTGAAACCATAAGAAAAAAATATAGTAAAGAAGGAAAAAGTTTTACAAATAAACCAAAAGCATCAAAAGGAACAGCTTATTTTTCCCAAACCCCAGTTTTATAAAAAATAACCATGTCTTGGGGGGGGGAGCAATTATGTAATGTGACAATGGGAGCCCCAAATAATTAACCAAAATAATCCAAATAATAAAAAAGTCAGAATAACTGGACTCAAATATTTAATGAAGTAAAATAAAAGTACATCACAAAAGTGTAGATAATAAGACAAAACTTGTGAAAGGTAAAAAGTGGAAAACGAGGATGATCATTAATCAAACAGATGAGACTGTAAAGATCAATGATCCCTCCAATAATAATAAAGTGTAAGAAACCAAATAGGTCGATACGAGGGAAACAACTCGTAAAAGCATTATAAAGTAACAGACATACTAAATATCAGAGTGAAAACAAACAATTGTAGTAGTGTAGTATTATTTATTGAAAGTTTTCTATAGTTATTTAACCCATGTTGTTGGTTTTTAAAGAGAAGGCATTAGCATTGCTTAACTATGTTTATTTTAATTGATTTAGGCCAATGGCAATAATTTTTATCATTCATAAATCACGTGTAAAAGATAAGAAGAAGTGTATTAAGCCTATAGGCAAAAATGGAAAGTATATGTTACAACATAATACCAAAAGATACCTAAATAGAGGCCCATATAAACAATATATTAATGGTCCACTAGTAAAGTTTAATAGTATGGAAATGTAATTGGTATTATGGTAAACTAAATAGTTTATGTTATCGTTTGTTAATAAATGAATGTAATCTTGGCCATGAAGGCAGCATTTTAAGTTAGTATGTTAAGAGATTTTGTGTTAATTAATAAATACTGTTAGAATATGTCAAGGGTCAAAAATCATGTAATAAGCAGTAAACAAATGTAGTCAGGCAAAAGGGTTCAAAACAAAAAAAACCAATTAATAATTAATGTGAATTAGAAAGTGATAATGAAATCAAATTTAAGGCCTAAGCCGAACATGTAATATAAAATAAGATAATGTCAGAAATGAGTAAGTTACCAAATTAATATCAGACAATAATAACAAAGAAGGACCAAAATTTAATAAGGGACAAGTTTTGGAATAATTGTCAATCAAAGTAAATTAATCTAACAAAAATGAAGTATTGTATAGTAAAAGTCAGGGCAGTACTATGGTCCAGAGTTATAATTTTTGTAAAGGTGAAAAAACACCTAATATAAAGTTAACACATAAAATTATATATCGAAATGTAGACCTTTATAAAAGGAACAAAACTATGTAAATTAATTTTAATTTAAACAAAAAATAACAAAGGAGTATTTTTTGACAGGGAAGGCAAGGATATAATTTTTGGTACTATATGCCGCTTGACCTCAAGTTCATGCAAACTGACCAATCAAAAACAGAGTTTACTGGTCAAAAAACCGTTACTAAGTCGAGTCGAGAAGAAGGAATTATTGTATTGTTGAATGCCAAGCAGAAAAGATCAAAAGTCGTATAGCTGATGCTTAGAGTGAAGATAAAACAATCAATATTACACTACATTAATGATCCAAATGAAACCACAGAAGAAGTAAACATACCAGAAAACTTATAGAGAAGATAAAAGAAATATCACTAACTGATGGGAGATTAATTCTACGCAAACACCAGAAAACCATAGCGAGTTGGCTGGTTGCAGTATACAAGGAACGTAAATATAATCCGAAGTATTTCGTAACAACACTACACATAGATCAACTTCACTACACTATATAAACTACCTACAGTGATAATTGGAATAACCACTGCACATTAATACGGTGGTTAACAATAATAACATTTTATTTAAACAAAAAAACATAGGAACAACATGACGCTTGGTTAACTGACCAGGGCGGCCATCTTGTGTAGCATCGTTTGCCAATGCAGATAGAGTTCGTTGACATAGTTGGTAAAAAACATAATATTCATACTTGTTAACATTAATATTTAAGATTTATTATTTTTATATGTATTTGTAATGAGTTGTACTCCTTTTTAAAAACATTTCTGACTTCTTAACTGGCCCAAAGAACCCAAGCCCTGAGATATGTAATTTATATTATAATTATTTGCAAATCATTGAAGATCGGATTCAAATATGAATCGATACTAAACTGTCAAGGTCGATCCAAGACCGAACCATTTATTTTGTTTAACCAATAAGCTGAGAAAAATAAAACAAATCAATTATTACCAATAACAGAGTTATCATTTCATACGTGCAAGTAGAATAAGAGTTTGTTCACAGTTATTAGTGGGAGCGAGCAGGTAAGCAAGGCGAATATAGCCTTGCCGACGACGAAAAAATAAACTAACCTACAACTACCAGAATACGGTTAGAGGCGATCGCCGAGTCTACCACAAGTGCGGGAAAATTCAAAAAGCACTAGCCCACAAATACAATCTCTCTCATCCTACCACTACATCACGTTATATTACAGAGTGACACTAGCAACGCGTGACTTATTAAAACACATTAAACAACGTTATATCAACACTCGTAAACAAAATATATTACAAGGTGGCGCCCAACGTGGGGCGTAATTAAATAACACGAACTAATTAAAACAGTACCGTAAACAAAATATATTACAAGGTGGCATCCAACCAGTGAGGCTGAATTAGGAAAAAAATTACGGACTGTAGTATCACTATTAAAAAAAAAAAACAGTCAACCTAATTTTAGCAGGCGGCTGTTATAAGTTCAGAGATGCATACGAGAGGAGTTTCAAAGAAGATGGCGAAAGACAGGAGATGGAAGAAGGTAGACGGGAAGAAGAGACAGAAACAGTACTGGACACCGAAATGGAACAACAGGCGGGTGATAAAGAAGAGGCCAGAGGAGATGCAAATTTACTGAAATTCATGGAACAAATGAGTGCAAATTTAATAAAACAAATGAAGGAAGATGTTAAACAAACTAATGAGAATTTATTAAGACAAATGAATGAAAAGTTTGCCCGAAATGAGGAGAATAATAAACAGACAAATGAGAAAATAGACAGTATGAATGAAAGTACTAAAGAAAATTTTAGACAAATAAATGAAAAAATAGATAGTACTAAAGAAAGTACCAATGAGAGTTTAAGACAGATCAAGGAAGATAATAGACAAATGAACGAGAATTTGGAAAATAAAATTGAGAAAATGAATGAAAAGATAGACAGCACCAATGAAAGTATTAAGGGAGAATTAAGGGAACTTATAAATGAAAGGATTGAAAACGTCACCGAAACACTTAGCAGAGAGTGGACGAATACAAGGAGGAAGTGAAACAACAAATAACTGAGACCAAGGAAAGGCTGGAGAAAACTGAAGAAACCATCGTACAGTTCAGAGTAGAAGTGGATACCAAAATAGAAAGGGTAAAACGAACAATCAAATCAGAATAATTGCAACACAGCAAGAAACGCAGGAAAAGTTGGATGAGATCCAAGGTAATATGTCCGGCAGGATGACAACAATAAGTGACGAAGTGGACAAAGTGAAGAGTCAGGTAAATGGTAACAAAGAAAGAATAGAAAGTATGCAACACATTCAACAAAACATACAGGAAGAAATGGATAGTCTAAACATCAGACCGACATGCAGTACTTACGACACTACACTAGAGAACAGCGACAGCGTGAATTTCAAAGATTACAGGGGTAAAGACTAAGTCGAATGAAGGAAAACAGATGGAGCGTAACTAAGACCTTGTTGGACGACGGTTTCAAAGGAATAACTGACAATTGGTGGTCAGCAGTGAGGAATGAAGTTAACACCTATGAAGAATTTAAACGAGCTTTTGTGATGTTATTTTTCTTGATATTTAATTTTATTATTGTTTACCTTACGTACTAGCAAATAGGCATGTTTACTTTTGAATTGCAGACGCCATTTTTACGTACTGCCAACTGCAAAATTTCCAACTTACCAGCGTTCAGATCAGCGAACTAGGAGAACAGATTATGGTTATTCGAGATAAAGAAAACTTTACTTGTTTCCCATGATTTAAATTTTATTGGTTACTAAAGTATTTCAATTTCATCATAAACAAATTATTCTTTTCTCTCCCTTACCCCGGTTAACTAACACATTTAAATAAAAGACAATCATGTTAGTGACAAAACCTGTTAATGAGCAATAATTATTTCTACCTTTAATCTTCTTATATACGAGTTTACCTACACTCACAATAAAATAATAAGCTCTTAAAATAAATTTACTATTTGAACACAAACCAGCGCTTCACTCACACATATATACTCATTTATAACTTACAAAATTTTAAAACTCCTTTAGTGAGCTCACTATTTTTTAAATTGAACATATATTTTAGGGTGCCATTTTTTCTCTTTAATTTTGAATGGGTGTAAATTTTAATTTCTTCTTTTCTTTTCTTTCACGCTTTTACTTATCTGCCATTGTGTCCCAAAAATCAGTCCAGTCTCCGTATGTGTTTTGGTTCCTCACTCCGCACATTTTCGTAATTTTCACCATAATTCTCGCCAGATATATTGAAACTGTTAATTGAAACACAACTGTTATTTACTTTTACATTTTAGGTGCATGCGGGCGCCCGCGATTTTCGTTCCGGAACTTATAGGTGTTACTCGCGCGAGTTGTTATTGCAGACTGGGACTAGCGGAACTGCGCTATTTTCTGAAGTGGTTGTGGGTTATGTGACCAATGTCTTATTGTTCTTGTTTGTATCACTACGCCAATATGTGATGCTGGACTGACACACCTAGCATACCAGCGTGACGTATTAACTGACGTAATATCGTACGATCCTTTAAGTTACATAATATGTTTGTCACTCATCTAAAAATAACTGTTTTGCTTGTCACTGGAGTTGACCTTGGCACAATTTCGCTCAATACTTGGTGCGTTGTATAATTTATGAAATAAAGTTTGTTTACTTTTCCCCAAATTATTATTTTATATTACCTTTTATGTTTCCCCAAAATTATTATTACATAAGACAACATTAGCTTTTTATTAAAACACAATATTTTTTATATTACCCCAGGTAGGCCTAAATGTCCCGTTACACTTTTCAGTCCAAATACTGGTCTGAATCCATACAAAATGTAGTGAGAGATAATCTCAGTAATGGAAAATATAATCCCAATCTAGGCCAGTCACCAACAGCCTATTTCCTGGGTAAGGTGTGTGTAGCTCGCAAGTTGGAACCACTCATTTCGGAAGAATGTCCTGGTAAATAAAATGGCCTATCATTTTGATGAAGGAGTCATCCAAGCTAGGCTTTTCGGTCAGATCAAGACCATATCAGCCATGGAAGCATTGCTAGGTGATTATGAACAGCAGGATTATTACAGGAGGTCGAGAAGACAATATGAAAGAATGACTTTTCACAGGGAGGAACAATATCGTGAGCAGCATCAAAGGACAAACCATGCCAACAGGAATGACCACGATCAACGTAATAACAATCATAATAATAATACCTATCACAACCGTAACTATCATCATAATAATAATAATGATAATTATAACCGAAATGGTAATAATAATAGTAATAATAATAATAGGTATAGGGAAGGTAGAAGAAATTTTAACAATGGTAGAGGATACAAAACAAAATAGTGACAGAATTACAGGAATAATAACAGGTACGATGAAGAGAGGAGGTACCCAGAACAGAGCCGGAGTAGCGAAGACCACTCCAGAAATCAACAAGTGAATGAACAGGGAACCAACCAAGCCCAAGTAAATTATATTATGGCCGAGGAGAAGGATTCAAAGAGACATGATTGTAACCCCTCTTTAAGTGTGACTTGTAAAATTTTTTTTAAATAGGGGCCACAAGATAATTAAAACTAGGCCAAAGCCTAGAGAAGCCAAAAATGCGCTGGATCCAGTGAGACGGGACTTGCAATTAAAACTCACAAAATTAACAACCAATAAATCTTTTTATTATAACCAAACTCATTATATCTCCTTAAAAATGTTACTTGAAAATTAATAAATATAAAATTATATTCTATACTCTCCTTTTAAAATGTTACTTGAAAATTAATAAATATAAAATCTATATTCTATATTCTCCTTTTAAAAACATTACTTGAAAATTAATAAATATAAAATCTATATTCTATATTCTCCTTTTAAAAATATTACTTGAAAATTAATAAATATACAATCTATATTCTATATTCTCCTTTTAAAAATATTACTTGAAAATTAATAAATATAAAATCTATATTCTATATTCTCCTTTTAGCCCTATATCTAACCCCCAAAAATACACACGAATATACAATACATATACACGTTCCACAACACAGGACATTTACAACTTCTATCATTAAATCTTGCCTCACCTTTTTCCACCCCATGAGGTACATAATTAACAATTTATAATAACCTTGCATGTAACACCTATTGCAAGGTCTTAATACCTAACATGTGTATAACATATATGTGTATAATAAGATATATGTTTGTAACACCAGTGGCCCCAGGACATACTAAATTCAGGAGTTGGCATAGTGCCTGATACTGTTATAAAGTGCTCCACATTGAGCCCTTAGACTTGGAGTAATTATAATTAGAATCCAGTAAACACACAAGTGATCATAATCAATTAAAAGAATTTAAATATGATAAATTTTGTTAAATATTGAAAACAGTAACGTGTCATAATGCCTTATAACCTTTTAAAATTAATTTGGCCCAAAGGCCGACATGTTCCTAGGCAAGATAGTGCATAACTCAACCTGTCCCAAGAGCATGTTCAAGTCTGCATGAAAATCCACCTATACAGGATTAAACTGGTGACCCGACTTAACTACCAAAGAAACTTCTATCCCTATATGACCCAAACTGTATATAAAAATGTGAAATTAAAGCATAAAATGAAAACTAAATTTAACCAGAGAAATTACATGTTGATTGAATGAATTAGTAGCATTAAGGTAACCCTTCTACTGAAAACAAGAAAGAAATTTACACGCCTGAATGGTAAGCAGCCACAGATACATGCCAACCTCTGGGCTCACAGTTTATACAAACAGAGTTACAAAATGTACAAAAGATTCCCCCCCAAGTCCACGCACTATTCTGTCCCGTTAACCGGGGACCCAATTAAAATGTTTAAAGCTTAAAGTCATTGATGTAGTGTGACTATATGTCCATGGGTTCTAGTGGGTTACATCACACTGTGTTTTAGTAAATTGGTTTGGTGTCACCTGATATATTCCTGGTGTGAAGTGGTGGTATTCTGGTCTACATTTTAGGGTGTTTGTGGCCCGTCCTCGCGATTCTCCTCCAGCAGATGAAGTTGAGAGAGAGTCTAGATGTTCATGTTCAGGATGGAGCTGTTCCTCGACTTGCAGCGAGGGACCCTATTCATACAAAATATTATCAGCGATAAGTTCCCAAAACTAATTCCCCCAGAAACCTCACACGCACCAAAATCCATATATAATATTAAACACAACTTTAGGCCTACTTAAAATGATAGTTTGACACACTCTGCAACAGGTTATACGGCCACATGGCCCGATCTTAGAAAACATTTAGTTTAGTTAAAGTTCATATTATTCTGACTTTACATTATTCTCAATTCTGGTGCCTTAGTTAAGACTTCTGAAATTAATATAGTATTACTATAATTACCAATAAAAGTTACATTTAAATTACTCAAAATTACACATTTCACAACTTGCCTTGTGGCGTGATAGGTTAGCTGATTTCATACATATCTGGACTTATTAAACAAATTCCTTTTTGTATAACTTTAAATTAATGTATATAAGCATATTGCTGCAACTTACCGCAGATCTGTATTAGTTTAGCCTGCCATAGATGAAGATGGTGCAACTAAAAACTTCTTTCTGTCGGAGAAGACGGCCACGCATTCTTACTTGGACGAGGACCAGGAAAAGACAGCTTTTAGAACACGCAGTTCCGGCTTTCTCACTTGCAATCAGCAGCGAGCACCAGAGTGCAGCACTTATCGGGCGCACTTAGATACCTCATTACAGTATTGTAAATGCTACCGCTAAATACAGTACAGTATTTTTCGTCGGCTTCCTCGTTAAATACCGTACATGATTTTTGATTATTCGCGCCGATATAAATTAATCGGCACATGATGACCAACGGCAAAGAAAGAAGAACAAACAAATTAACCGTCGTGAAAACCAAGAACACGACCTGGTCCCAGTAATGAAGATGAACGAATATACTCTTACGACAACATTGAAATGTATGGGAGTGATCCACGATGGGGCATTCCCATAGCGAGATTTGTTGATGAGTTTAACCGACAGAATCCACCACGGGAAAAACATAATAGTGGAACGATCCGGATAGTGACAGATACCGAAACCGGTTAAACTAAATATCATACACTATAGAGACAAGGGACTGATTGTATGATTACCGACAAGGCAAACTATTGGAGAATTGAGAAGGAAAAATGATGATAAATGTAATGACCAATGAAGATTTCAAAAAACATGAACAAATGACCCACCAAATTCTAAAATATGTAAGAACATCTTACAGGATACTTTAGAGAAATTATTTTGAATCCATTGAGAAGAGAAAGACGGTTAATAACAATAATAAGGTGATAATAAGGAAAAAAGAAAAGAAGTACTGAAATCAAATAAATGAAGTAATGAACTTGCAGAAAAAAAAGAGGATTGATGTTTGTAAATGAACAGAGTAATAATAACTATAGTTGTAACTGCTAAAAAGGGATATTGAAACAGAAGATGAATAACATAGTGGCAAATGAATCAATTAACAACGAAATAAAAATTAAATGGAAAAGAAGAAGTATACAAAGGATTTTTACCAAAACTGAAAATAAGTTATATGAAAGTAAGGGGAGCTGCTGGGATGCAATTTATAATAATGAGAAGAAGTAAGAAGGCAATATGATTCTGAGGGGGTATTTAAAGTAACGCAAGAGTTACCATTTTTGTAAGAGTGTAGAAAGCTACGGCGCCACTCAATAATTATTATGATGGGCAGGGGCCAACGAGCACTGTACCATGCACGGGGTGAATGGTCGGGTAAGGAATAGGTCAGAATAGTGCCACTCACAGCCGATATGCATTCACTGTGCCATTTCAAGTTAGGGAGGAATTGATAACCCCAATTAAGGAATCCATAGGAACAGGAGAAACCCCAGAGGAAAGGAACAATCAGTTGGTAACTACATATATAAAGAAGATGAAGAAAAATAATATATTTTCATAGATTCGCCAAAGAAGAAAAGAAGTTATGTGTAAATTATGAGATAATAACCAACTTAAAAAATTCATCACAACACAATCCCTGAAACCATAAGAAAAAAATATAGTAAAGAAGGAAAAAGTTTTACAAATAAACCAAAAGCATCAAAAGGAACAGCTTATTTTTCCCAAACCCCAGTTTTATAAAAAATAACCATGTCTTGGGGGGGGGGAGCAATTATGTAATGTGACAATGGGAGCCCCAAATAATTAACCAAAATAATCCAAATAATAAAAAAGTCAGAATAACTGGACTCAAATATTTAATGAAGTAAAATAAAAGTACATCACAAAAGTGTAGATAATAAGACAAAACTTGTGAAAGGTAAAAAGTGGAAAACGAGGATGATCATTAATCAAACAGATGAGACTGTAAAGATCAATGATCCCTCCAATAATAATAAAGTGTAAGAAACCAAATAGGTCGATACGAGGGAAACAACTCGTAAAAGCATTATAAAGTAACAGACATACTAAATATCAGAGTGAAAACAAACAATTGTAGTAGTGTAGTATTATTTATTGAAAGTTTTCTATAGTTATTTAACCCATGTTGTTGGTTTTTAAAGAGAAGGCATTAGCATTGCTTAACTATGTTTATTTTAATTGATTTAGGCCAATGGCAATAATTTTTATCATTCATAAATCACGTGTAAAAGATAAGAAGAAGTGTATTAAGCCTATAGGCAAAAATGGAAAGTATATGTTACAACATAATACCAAAAGATACCTAAATAGAGGCCCATATAAACAATATATTAATGGTCCACTAGTAAAGTTTAATAGTATGGAAATGTAATTGGTATTATGGTAAACTAAATAGTTTATGTTATCGTTTGTTAATAAATGAATGTAATCTTGGCCATGAAGGCAGCATTTTAAGTTAGTATGTTAAGAGATTTTGTGTTAATTAATAAATACTGTTAGAATATGTCAAGGGTCAAAAATCATGTAATAAGCAGTAAACAAATGTAGTCAGGCAAAAGGGTTCAAAACAAAAAAACCAATTAATAATTAATGTGAATTAGAAAGTGATAATGAAATCAAATTTAAGGCCTAAGCCGAACATGTAATATAAAATAAGATAATGTCAGAAATGAGTAAGTTACCAAATTAATATCAGACAATAATAACAAAGAAGGACCAAAATTTAATAAGGGACAAGTTTTGGAATAATTGTCAATCAAAGTAAATTAATCTAACAAAAATGAAGTATTGTATAGTAAAAGTCAGGGCAGTACTATGGTCCAGAGTTATAATTTTTGTAAAGGTGAAAAAACACCTAATATAAAGTTAACACATAAAATTATATATCGAAATGTAGACCTTTATAAAAGGAACAAAACTATGTAAATTAATTTTAATTTAAACAAAAAATAACAAAGGAGTATTTTTTGACAGGGAAGGCAAGGATATAATTTTTGGTACTATATGCCGCTTGACCTCAAGTTCATGCAAACTGACCAATCAAAAACAGAGTTTACTGGTCAAAAAACCGTTACTAAGTCGAGAAGAAGGAATTATTGTATTGTTGAATGCCAAGCAGAAAAGATCAAAAGTCGTATAGCTGATGCTTAGAGTGAAGATAAAACAATCAATATTACACTACATTAATGATCCAAATGAAACCACAGAAGAAGTAAACATACCAGAAAACTTATAGAGAAGATAAAAGAAATATCACTAACTGATGGGAGATTAATTCTACGCAAACACCAGAAAACCATAGCGAGTTGGCTGGTTGCAGTATACAAGGAACGTAAATATAATTCCGAAGTATTTTCGTAACAACACTACACATAGATCAACTTCACTACACTATATAAACTACCTACAGTGATAATTGGAATAACCACTGCACATTAATACGGTGGTTAACAATAATAACATTTTATTTAAACAAAAAAACATAGGAACAACATGACGCTTGGTTAACTGACCAGGGCGGCCATCTTGTGTAGCATCGTTTGCCAATGCAGATAGAGTTCGTTGACATAGTTGGTTAAAAAACATAATATTCATACTTGTTAACATTAATATTTAAGATTTATTATTTTTATATGTATTTGTAATGAGTTGTACTCCTTTTTAAAAACATTTCTGACTTCTTAACTGGCCCAAAGAACCCAAGCCCTGAGATATGTAATTTATATTATAATTATTTGCAAATCATTGAAGATCGGATTCAAATATGAATCGATACTAAACTGTCAAGGTCGATCCAAGACCGAACCATTTATTTTGTTTAACCAATAAGCTGAGAAAAAATAAAACAAATCAATTATTACCAATAACAGAGTTATCATTTCATACGTGCAAGTAGAATAAGAGTTTGTTCACAGTTATTAGTGGGAGCGAGCAGGTAAGCAAGGCGAATATAGCCTTGCCGACGACGAAAAAATAAACTAACCTACAACTACCAGAATACGGTTAGAGGCGATCGCCGAGTCTACCACAAGTGCGGGAAAATTCAAAAAGCACTAGCCTACAAATACAATCTCTCTCATCCTACCACTACATCACGTTATATTACAGAGTGACACTAGCAACGCGTGACTTATTAAAACACATTAAACAACGTTATATCAACACTCGTAAACAAAATATATTACAAGGTGGCGCCCAACGTGGGGCGTAATTAAATAACACGAACTAATTAAAACAGTACCGTAAACAAAATATATTACAAGGTGGCATCCAACCAGTGAGGCTGAATTAGGAAAAAAATTACGGACTGTAGTATCACTATTAAAAAAAAAAAAACAGTCAACCTAATTTTAGCAGGCGGCTGTTATAAGTTCAGAGATGCATACGAGAGGAGTTTCAAAGAAGATGGCGAAAGACCAGGAGATGGAAGAAGGTAGACGGGAAGAAGAGACAGAAACAGTACTGGACACCGAAATGGAACAACAGGCGGGTGATAAAGAAGAGGCCAGAGGAGATGCAAATTTACTGAAATTCATGGAACAAATGAGTGCAAATTTAATAAAACAAATGAAGGAAGATGTTAAACAAACTAATGAGAATTTATTAAGACAAATGAATGAAAAGTTTGCCCGAAATGAGGAGAATAATAAACAGACAAATGAGAAAATAGACAGTATGAATGAAAGTACTAAAGAAAATTTTAGACAAATAAACGAAAAAATAGATAGTACTAAAGAAAGTACCAATGAGATTTTAAGACAGATCAAGGAAGATAATAGACAAATGAACGAGAATTTGGAAAATAAAATTGAGAAAATGAATGAAAAGATAGACAGCACCAATGAAAGTATTAAGGGAGAATTAAGGGAACTTATAAATGAAAGGATTGAAAACGTCACCGAAACACTTAGCCAGAGAGTGGACGAATACAAGGAGGAAGTGAAACAACAAATAACTGAGACCAAGGAAAGGCTGGAGAAAACTGAAGAAACCATCGTACAGTTCAGAGTAGAAGTGGATACCAAAATAGAAAGGGTAAAACGAACAATCAAATCAGAATAATTGCAACACAGCAAGAAACGCAGGAAAAGTTGGATGAGATCCAAGGTAATATGTCCGGCAGGATGACAACAATAAGTGACGAAGTGGACAAAGTGAAGAGTCAGGTAAATGGTAACAAAGAAAGAATAGAAAGTATGCAACACATTCAACAAAACATACAGGAAGAAATGGATAGTCTAAACATCAGACCGACATGCAGTACTTACGACACTACACTAGAGAACAGCGACAGCGTGAATTTCAAAGATTACAGGGGTAAAGACTAAGTCGAATGAAGGAAAACAGATGGAGCGTAACTAAGACCTTGTTGGACGACGGTTTCAAAGGAATAACTGACAATTGGTGGTCAGCAGTGAGGAATGAAGTTAACACCTATGAAGAATTTAAACGAGCTTTTGTGATGTTATTTTTCTTGATATTTAATTTTATTATTGTTTACCTTACGTACTAGCAAATAGGCATTTTACTTTTGAATTGCAGACGCCATTTTTACGTACTGCCAACTGCAAAATTTCCAACTTACCAGCGTTCAGATCAGCGAACTAGGAGAACAGATTATGGTTATTCGAGATAAAGAAAACTTTACTTGTTTCCCATGATTTAAATTTTATTGGTTACTAAAGTATTTCAATTTCATCATAAACAAATTATTCTTTTCTCTCCCTTACCCCGGTTAACTAACACATTTAAAAGACAATCATGTTAGTGACAAAACCTGTTAATGAGCAATAATTATTTCTACCTTTAATCTTCTTATATACGAGTTTACCTACACTCACAATAAAATAATAAGCTCTTAAAATAAATTTACTATTTGAACACAAACCAGCGCTTCACTCACACATATATACTCATTTATAACTTACAAAATTTTAAAACTCCTTTAGTGAGCTCACTATTTTTTAAATTGAACATATATTTTAGGGTGCCATTTTTTTCTCTTTAATTTTGAATGGGTGTAAATTTTAAATTTCTTCTTTTCTTTTCTTTCACGCTTTTACTTATCTGCCATTGTGTCCCAAAAATCAGTCCAGTCTCCGTATGTGTTTTGGTTCCTCACTCCGCACATTTTCGTAATTTTCACCATAATTCTCGCCAGATATATTGAAACTGTTAATTGAAACACAACTGTTATTTACTTTTACATTTTAGGTGCATGCGGGCGCCCGCGATTTTCGTTCCGGAACTTATAGGTGTTACTCGCGCGAGTTGTTATTGCAGACTGGGACTAGCGGAACTGCGCTATTTTCTGAAGTGGTTGTGGGTTATGTGACCAATTCTTATTGTTCTTGTTTGTATCACTACGCCAATATGTGATGCTGGACTGACACACCTAGCATACCAGCGTGACGTATTAACTGACGTAATATCGTACGATCCTTTAAGTTACATAATATGTTTGTCACTCATCTAAAAATAACTGTTTTGCTTGTCACTGGAGTTGACCTTGGCACAATTTCGCTCAATACTTGGTGCGTTGTATAATTTATGAAATAAAGTTTGTTTACTTTTCCCCAAATTATTATTTTATATTACCTTTTATGTTTCCCCAAAATTATTATTACATAAGACAACATTAGCTTTTTATTAAAACACAATATTTTTTATATTACCCCAGGTAGGCCTAAATGTCCCGTTACACTTTTCAGTCCAAATACTGGTCTGAATCCATACAAAATGTAGTGAGAGATAATCTCAGTAATGGAAAATATAATCCCAATCTAGGCCAGTCACCAACAGCCTATTTCCTGGGTAAGGTGTGTGTAGCTCGCAAGTTGGAACCACTCATTTCGGAAGAATGTCTGGTAAATAAAATGGCCTATCATTTTGATGAAGGAGTCATCCAAGCTAGGCTTTTCGGTCAGATCAAGACCATATCAGCCATGGAAGCATTGCTAGGTGATTATGAACAGCAGGATTATTACAGGAGGTCGAGAAGACAATATGAAAGAATGACTTTTCACAGGGAGGAACAATATCGTGAGCAGCATCAAAGGACAAACCATGCCAACAGGAATGACCACGATCAACGTAATAACAATCATAATAATAATACCTATCACAACCGTAACTATCATCATAATAATAATAATGATAATTATAACCGAAATGGTAATAATAATAGTAATAATAATAATAGGTATAGGGAAGGTAGAAGAAATTTTAACAATGGTAGAGGATACAAAACAAAATAGTGACAGGAATTACAGGAATAATAACAGGTACGATGAAGAGAGGAGGTACCCAGAACAGAGCCGGAGTAGCGAAGACCACTCCAGAAATCAACAAGTGAATGAACAGGGAACCAACCAAGCCCAAGTAAATTATATTATGGCCGAGGAGAAGGATTCAAAGAGACATGATTGTAACCCCTCTTTAAGTGTGACTTGTAAAATTTTTTTTAAATAGGGGCCACAAGATAATTAAAACTAGGCCAAAGCCTAGAGAAGCCAAAAATGCGCTGGATCCAGTGAGACGGGACTTGCAATTAAAACTCACAAAATTAACAACCAATAAAATCTTTTTATTATAACCAAACTCATTATATCTCCTTAAAAATGTTACTTGAAAATTAATAAATATAAAATTATATTCTATACTCTCCTTTTAAAAATGTTACTTGAAAATTAATAAATATAAAATCTATATTCTATATTCTCCTTTTAAAAACATTACTTGAAAATTAATAAATATAAAATCTATATTCTATATTCTCCTTTTAAAAATATTACTTGAAAATTAATAAATATACAATCTATATTCTATATTCTCCTTTTAAAAATATTACTTGAAAATTAATAAATATAAAATCTATATTCTATATTCTCCTTTTAGCCCTATATCTAACCCCCAAAAATACACACGAATATACAATACATATACACGTTCCACAACACAGGACATTTACAACTTCTATCATTAAATCTTGCCTCACCTTTTTCCACCCCATGAGGTACATAATTAACAATTTATAAATAACCTTGCATGTAACACCTATTGCAAGGTCTTAATACCTAACATGTGTATAACATATATGTGTATAATAAGATATATGTTTGTAACACCAGTGGCCCCAGGACATACTAAATTCAGGAGTTGGCATAGTGCCTGATACTGTTATAAAGTGCTCCCACATTGAGCACTTAGACTTGGAGTAATTATAATTAGAATCCAGTAAACACACAAGTGATCATAATCAATTAAAAGAATTTAAATATGATAAATTTTGTTAAATATTGAAAACAGTAACGTGTCATAATGCCTTATAACCTTTTAAAATTAATTTGGCCCAAAGGCCGACATGTTCCTAGGCAAGATAGTGCATAACTCAACCTGTCCCAAGAGCATGTTCAAGTCTGCATGAAAATCCACCTATACAGGATTAAACTGGTGACCCGACTTAACTACCAAAGAAACTTCTATCCCTATATGACCCAAACTGTATATAAAAATGTGAAATTAAAGCATAAAATGAAAACTAAATTTAACCAGAGAAATTACATGTTGATTGAATGAATTAGTAGCATTAAGGTAACCCTTCTACTGAAAACAAGAAAGAAATTTACACGCCTGAATGGTAAGCAGCCACAGATACATGCCAACCTCTGGGCTCACAGTTTATACAAACAGAGTTACAAAATGTACAAAAGATTCCCCCCCAAGTCCACGCACTATTCTGTCCCGTTAACCGGGGACCCAATTAAAATGTTTAAAGCTTAAAGTCATTGATGTAGTGTGACTATATGTCCATGGGTTCTAGTGGGTTACATCACACTGTGTTTTAGTAAATTGGTTTGGTGTCACCTGATATATTCCTGGTGTGAAGTGGTGGTATTCTGGTCTACATTTTAGGGTGTTTGTGGCCCGTCCTCGCGATTCTCCTCCAGCAGATGAAGTTGAGAGAGAGTCTAGATGTTCATGTTCAGGATGGAGCTGTTCCTCGACTTGCAGCGAGGGACCCTATTCATACAAAATATTATCAGCGATAAGTTCCCAAAACTAATTCCCCCAGAAACCTCACACGCACCAAAATCCATATATAATATTAAACACAACTTTAGGCCTACTTAAAATGATAGTTTGACACACTCTGCAACAGGTTATACGGCCACATGGCCCGATCTTAGAAAACATTTAGTTTAGTTAAAGTTCATATTATTCTGACTTTACATTATTCTCAATTCTGGTGCCTTAGTTAAGACTTCTGAAATTAATATAGTATTACTATAATTACCAATAAAAGTTACATTTAAATTACTCAAAATTACACATTTCACAACTTGCCTTGTGGCGTGATAGGTTAGCTGATTTCATACATATCTGGACTTATTAAACAAATTCCTTTTTGTATAACTTTAAATTAATGTACATAAGCATATTGCTGCAACTTACCGCAGATCTGTATTAGTTTAGCCTGCCATAGATGAAGATGGTGCAACTAAAAACTTCTTTCTGTCGGAGAAGACGGCCACGCATTCTTACTTGGACGAGGACCAGGAAAAGACAGCTTTTAGAACACGCAGTTCCGGCTTTCTCACTTGCAATCAGCAGCGAGCACCAGAGTGCAGCACTTATCGGGCGCACTTAGATACCTCATTACAGTATTGTAAATGCTACCGCTAAATACAGTACAGTATTTTTCGTCGGCTTCCTCGTTAAATACCGTACATGATTTTTGATTATTCGCGCCGATATAAATTAATCGGCACATGATGACCAACGGCAAAGAAAGAAGAACAAACAAATTAACCGTCGTGAAAACCAAGAACACGAGCCTGGTCCCAGTAATGAAGATGAACGAATATACTCTTACGACAACATTGAAATGTATGGGAGTGATCCACGATGGGGCATTCCCATAGCGAGATTTGTTGATGAGTTTAACCGACAGAATCCACCACGGGAAAAACATAATAGTGGAACGATCCGGATAGTGACAGATACCGAAACCGGTTAAACTAAATATCATACACTATAGAGACAAGGGACTGATTGTATGATTACCGACAAGGCAAACTATTGGAGAATTGAGAAGGAAAAATGATGATAAATGTAATGACCAATGAAGATTTCAAAAAACATGAACAAATGACCCACCAAATTCTAAAATATGTAAGAACATCTTACAGGATACTTTAGAGAAATTATTTTGAATCCATTGAGAAGAGAAAGACGGTTAATAACAATAATAAGGTGATAATAAGGAAAAAAGAAAAGAAGTACTGAAATCAAATAAATGAAGTAATGAACTTGCAGAAAAAAAAGAGGATTGATGTTTGTAAATGAACAGAGTAATAATAACTATAGTTGTAACTGCTAAAAAGGGATATTGAAACAGAAGATGAATAACATAGTGGCAAATGAATCAATTAACAACGAAATAAAAATTAAATGGAAAAGAAGAAGTATACAAAGGATTTTTACCAAAACTGAAAATAAGTTATATGAAAGTAAGGGGAGCTGCTGGGATGCAATTTATAATAATGAGAAGAAGTAAGAAGGCAATATGATTCTGAGGGGGTATTTAAAGTAACGCAAGAGTTACCATTTTTGTAAGAGTGTAGAAAGCTACGGCGCCACTCAATAATTATTATGATGGGCAGGGGCCAACGAGCACTGTACCATGCACGGGGTGAATGGTCGGGTAAGGAATAGGTCAGAATAGTGCCACTCACAGCCGATATGCATTCACTGTGCCATTTCAAGTTAGGGAGGAATTGATAACCCCAATTAAGGAATCCATAGGAACAGGAGAAACCCCAGAGGAAAGGAACAATCAGTTGGTAACTACATATATAAAGAAGATGAAGAAAAATAATATATTTTCATAGATTCGCCAAAGAAGAAAAGAAGTTATGTGTAAATTATGAGATAATAACCAACTTAAAAAATTCATCACAACACAATCCCTGAAACCATAAGAAAAAAATATAGTAAAGAAGGAAAAAGTTTTACAAATAAACCAAAAGCATCAAAAGGAACAGCTTATTTTTCCCAAACCCCAGTTTTATAAAAAATAACCATGTCTTGGGGGGGGGGAGCAATTATGTAATGTGACAATGGGAGCCCCAAATAATTAACCAAAATAATCCAAATAATAAAAAAGTCAGAATAACTGGACTCAAATATTTAATGAAGTAAAATAAAAGTACATCACAAAAGTGTAGATAATAAGACAAAACTTGTGAAAGGTAAAAAGTGGAAAACGAGGATGATCATTAATCAAACAGATGAGACTGTAAAGATCAATGATCCCTCCAATAATAATAAAGTGTAAGAAACCAAATAGGTCGATACGAGGGAAACAACTCGTAAAAGCATTATAAAGTAACAGACATACTAAATATCAGAGTGAAAACAAACAATTGTAGTAGTGTAGTATTATTTATTGAAAGTTTTCTATAGTTATTTAACCCATGTTGTTGGTTTTTAAAGAGAAGGCATTAGCATTGCTTAACTATGTTTATTTTAATTGATTTAGGCCAATGGCAATAATTTTTATCATTCATAAATCACGTGTAAAAGATAAGAAGAAGTGTATTAAGCCTATAGGCAAAAATGGAAAGTATATGTTACAACATAATACCAAAAGATACCTAAATAGAGGCCCATATAAACAATATATTAATGGTCCACTAGTAAAGTTTAATAGTATGGAAATGTAATTGGTATTATGGTAAACTAAATAGTTTATGTTATCGTTTGTTAATAAATGAATGTAATCTTGGCCATGAAGGCAGCATTTTAAGTTAGTATGTTAAGAGATTTTGTGTTAATTAATAAATACTGTTAGAATATGTCAAGGGTCAAAAATCATGTAATAAGCAGTAAACAAATGTAGTCAGGCAAAAGGGTTCAAAACAAAAAAACCAATTAATAATTAATGTGAATTAGAAAGTGATAATGAAATCAAATTTAAGGCCTAAGCCGAACATGTAATATAAAATAAGATAATGTCAGAAATGAGTAAGTTACCAAATTAATATCAGACAATAATAACAAAGAAGGACCAAAATTTAATAAGGGACAAGTTTTGGAATAATTGTCAATCAAAGTAAATTAATCTAACAAAAATGAAGTATTGTATAGTAAAAGTCAGGGCAGTACTATGGTCCAGAGTTATAATTTTTGTAAAGGTGAAAAAACACCTAATATAAAGTTAACACATAAAATTATATATCGAAATGTAGACCTTTATAAAAGGAACAAAACTATGTAAATTAATTTTAATTTAAACAAAAAATAACAAAGGAGTATTTTTTGACAGGGAAGGCAAGGATATAATTTTTGGTACTATATGCCGCTTGACCTCAAGTTCATGCAAACTGACCAATCAAAAACAGAGTTTACTGGTCAAAAAACCGTTACTAAGTCGAGAAGAAGGAATTATTGTATTGTTGAATGCCAAGCAGAAAAGATCAAAAGTCGTATAGCTGATGCTTAGAGTGAAGATAAAACAATCAATATTACACTACATTAATGATCCAAATGAAACCACAGAAGAAGTAAACATACCAGAAAACTTATAGAGAAGATAAAAGAAATATCACTAACTGATGGGAGATTAATTCTACGCAAACACCAGAAAACCATAGCGAGTTGGCTGGTTGCAGTATACAAGGAACGTAAATATAATTCCGAAGTATTTTCGTAACAACACTACACATAGATCAACTTCACTACACTATATAAACTACCTACAGTGATAATTGGAATAACCACTGCACATTAATACGGTGGTTAACAATAATAACATTTTATTTAAACAAAAAAACATAGGAACAACATGACGCTTGGTTAACTGACCAGGGCGGCCATCTTGTGTAGCATCGTTTGCCAATGCAGATAGAGTTCGTTGACATAGTTGGTTAAAAAACATAATATTCATACTTGTTAACATTAATATTTAAGATTTATTATTTTTATATGTATTTGTAATGAGTTGTACTCCTTTTTAAAAACATTTCTGACTTCTTAACTGGCCCAAAGAACCCAAGCCCTGAGATATGTAATTTATATTATAATTATTTGCAAATCATTGAAGATCGGATTCAAATATGAATCGATACTAAACTGTCAAGGTCGATCCAAGACCGAACCATTTATTTTGTTTAACCAATAAGCTGAGAAAAAATAAAACAAATCAATTATTACCAATAACAGAGTTATCATTTCATACGTGCAAGTAGAATAAGAGTTTGTTCACAGTTATTAGTGGGAGCGAGCAGGTAAGCAAGGCGAATATAGCCTTGCCGACGACGAAAAAATAAACTAACCTACAACTACCAGAATACGGTTAGAGGCGATCGCCGAGTCTACCACAAGTGCGGGAAAATTCAAAAAGCACTAGCCCACAAATACAATCTCTCTCATCCTACCACTACATCACGTTATATTACAGAGTGACACTAGCAACGCGTGACTTATTAAAACACATTAAACAACGTTATATCAACACTCGTAAACAAAATATATTACAAGGTGGCGCCCAACGTGGGGCGTAATTAAATAACACGAACTAATTAAAACAGTACCGTAAACAAAATATATTACAAGGTGGCATCCAACCAGTGAGGCTGAATTAGGAAAAAAATTACGGACTGTAGTATCACTATTAAAAAAAAAAAACAGTCAACCTAATTTTAGCAGGCGGCTGTTATAAGTTCAGAGATGCATACGAGAGGAGTTTCAAAGAAGATGGCGAAAGACCAGGAGATGGAAGAAGGTAGACGGGAAGAAGAGACAGAAACAGTACTGGACACCGAAATGGAACAACAGGCGGGTGATAAAGAAGAGGCCAGAGGAGATGCAAATTTACTGAAATTCATGGAACAAATGAGTGCAAATTTAATAAAACAAATGAAGGAAGATGTTAAACAAACTAATGAGAATTTATTAAGACAAATGAATGAAAAGTTTGCCCGAAATGAGGAGAATAATAAACAGACAAATGAGAAAATAGACAGTATGAATGAAAGTACTAAAGAAAATTTTAGACAAATAAACGAAAAAATAGATAGTACTAAAGAAAGTACCAATGAGAGTTTAAGACAGATCAAGGAAGATAATAGACAAATGAACGAGAATTTGGAAAATAAAATTGAGAAAATGAATGAAAAGATAGACAGCACCAATGAAAGTATTAAGGGAGAATTAAGGGAACTTATAAATGAAAGGATTGAAAACGTCACCGAAACACTTAGCCAGAGAGTGGACGAATACAAGGAGGAAGTGAAACAACAAATAACTGAGACCAAGGAAAGGCTGGAGAAAACTGAAGAAACCATCGTACAGTTCAGAGTAGAAGTGGATACCAAAATAGAAAGGGTAAAACGAACAATCAAATCAGAATAATTGCAACACAGCAAGAAACGCAGGAAAAGTTGGATGAGATCCAAGGTAATATGTCCGGCAGGATGACAACAATAAGTGACGAAGTGGACAAAGTGAAGAGTCAGGTAAATGGTAACAAAGAAAGAATAGAAAGTATGCAACACATTCAACAAAACATACAGGAAGAAATGGATAGTCTAAACATCAGACCGACATGCAGTACTTACGACACTACACTAGAGAACAGCGACAGCGTGAATTTCAAAGATTACAGGGGTAAAGACTAAGTCGAATGAAGGAAAACAGATGGAGCGTAACTAAGACCTTGTTGGACGACGGTTTCAAAGGAATAACTGACAATTGGTGGTCAGCAGTGAGGAATGAAGTTAACACCTATGAAGAATTTAAACGAGCTTTTGTGATGTTATTTTTCTTGATATTTAATTTTATTATTGTTTACCTTACGTACTAGCAAATAGGCATTTTACTTTTGAATTGCAGACGCCATTTTTACGTACTGCCAACTGCAAAATTTCCAACTTACCAGCGTTCAGATCAGCGAACTAGGAGAACAGATTATGGTTATTCGAGATAAAGAAAACTTTACTTGTTTCCCATGATTTAAATTTTATTGGTTACTAAAGTATTTCAATTTCATCATAAACAAATTATTCTTTTCTCTCCCTTACCCCGGTTAACTAACACATTTAAAAGACAATCATGTTAGTGACAAAACCTGTTAATGAGCAATAATTATTTCTACCTTTAATCTTCTTATATACGAGTTTACCTACACTCACAATAAAATAATAAGCTCTTAAAATAAATTTACTATTTGAACACAAACCAGCGCTTCACTCACACATATATACTCATTTATAACTTACAAAATTTTAAAACTCCTTTAGTGAGCTCACTATTTTTTAAATTGAACATATATTTTAGGGTGCCATTTTTTTCTCTTTAATTTTGAATGGGTGTAAATTTTAAATTTCTTCTTTTCTTTTCTTTCACGCTTTTACTTATCTGCCATTGTGTCCCAAAAATCAGTCCAGTCTCCGTATGTGTTTTGGTTCCTCACTCCGCACATTTTCGTAATTTTCACCATAATTCTCGCCAGATATATTGAAACTGTTAATTGAAACACAACTGTTATTTACTTTTACATTTTAGGTGCATGCGGGCGCCCGCGATTTTCGTTCCGGAACTTATAGGTGTTACTCGCGCGAGTTGTTATTGCAGACTGGGACTAGCGGAACTGCGCTATTTTCTGAAGTGGTTGTGGGTTATGTGACCAATTCTTATTGTTCTTGTTTGTATCACTACGCCAATATGTGATGCTGGACTGACACACCTAGCATACCAGCGTGACGTATTAACTGACGTAATATCGTACGATCCTTTAAGTTACATAATATGTTTGTCACTCATCTAAAAATAACTGTTTTGCTTGTCACTGGAGTTGACCTTGGCACAATTTCGCTCAATACTTGGTGCGTTGTATAATTTATGAAATAAAGTTTGTTTACTTTTCCCCAAATTATTATTTTATATTACCTTTTATGTTTCCCCAAAATTATTATTACATAAGACAACATTAGCTTTTTATTAAAACACAATATTTTTTATATTACCCCAGGTAGGCCTAAATGTCCCGTTACACTTTTCAGTCCAAATACTGGTCTGAATCCATACAAAATGTAGTGAGAGATAATCTCAGTAATGGAAAATATAATCCCAATCTAGGCCAGTCACCAACAGCCTATTTCCTGGGTAAGGTGTGTGTAGCTCGCAAGTTGGAACCACTCATTTCGGAAGAATGTCTGGTAAATAAAATGGCCTATCATTTTGATGAAGGAGTCATCCAAGCTAGGCTTTTCGGTCAGATCAAGACCATATCAGCCATGGAAGCATTGCTAGGTGATTATGAACAGCAGGATTATTACAGGAGGTCGAGAAGACAATATGAAAGAATGACTTTTCACAGGGAGGAACAATATCGTGAGCAGCATCAAAGGACAAACCATGCCAACAGGAATGACCACGATCAACGTAATAACAATCATAATAATAATACCTATCACAACCGTAACTATCATCATAATAATAATAATGATAATTATAACCGAAATGGTAATAATAATAGTAATAATAATAATAGGTATAGGGAAGGTAGAAGAAATTTTAACAATGGTAGAGGATACAAAACAAAATAGTGACAGGAATTACAGGAATAATAACAGGTACGATGAAGAGAGGAGGTACCCAGAACAGAGCCGGAGTAGCGAAGACCACTCCAGAAATCAACAAGTGAATGAACAGGGAACCAACCAAGCCCAAGTAAATTATATTATGGCCGAGGAGAAGGATTCAAAGAGACATGATTGTAACCCCTCTTTAAGTGTGACTTGTAAAATTTTTTTTAAATAGGGGCCACAAGATAATTAAAACTAGGCCAAAGCCTAGAGAAGCCAAAAATGCGCTGGATCCAGTGAGACGGGACTTGCAATTAAAACTCACAAAATTAACAACCAATAAAATCTTTTTATTATAACCAAACTCATTATATCTCCTTAAAAATGTTACTTGAAAATTAATAAATATAAAATTATATTCTATACTCTCCTTTTAAAAATGTTACTTGAAAATTAATAAATATAAAATCTATATTCTATATTCTCCTTTTAAAAACATTACTTGAAAATTAATAAATATAAAATCTATATTCTATATTCTCCTTTTAAAAATATTACTTGAAAATTAATAAATATACAATCTATATTCTATATTCTCCTTTTAAAAATATTACTTGAAAATTAATAAATATAAAATCTATATTCTATATTCTCCTTTTAGCCCTATATCTAACCCCCAAAAATACACACGAATATACAATACATATACACGTTCCACAACACAGGACATTTACAACTTCTATCATTAAATCTTGCCTCACCTTTTTCCACCCCATGAGGTACATAATTAACAATTTATAAATAACCTTGCATGTAACACCTATTGCAAGGTCTTAATACCTAACATGTGTATAACATATATGTGTATAATAAGATATATGTTTGTAACACCAGTGGCCCCAGGACATACTAAATTCAGGAGTTGGCATAGTGCCTGATACTGTTATAAAGTGCTCCCACATTGAGCACTTAGACTTGGAGTAATTATAATTAGAATCCAGTAAACACACAAGTGATCATAATCAATTAAAAGAATTTAAATATGATAAATTTTGTTAAATATTGAAAACAGTAACGTGTCATAATGCCTTATAACCTTTTAAAATTAATTTGGCCCAAAGGCCGACATGTTCCTAGGCAAGATAGTGCATAACTCAACCTGTCCCAAGAGCATGTTCAAGTCTGCATGAAAATCCACCTATACAGGATTAAACTGGTGACCCGACTTAACTACCAAAGAAACTTCTATCCCTATATGACCCAAACTGTATATAAAAATGTGAAATTAAAGCATAAAATGAAAACTAAATTTAACCAGAGAAATTACATGTTGATTGAATGAATTAGTAGCATTAAGGTAACCCTTCTACTGAAAACAAGAAAGAAATTTACACGCCTGAATGGTAAGCAGCCACAGATACATGCCAACCTCTGGGCTCACAGTTTATACAAACAGAGTTACAAAATGTACAAAAGATTCCCCCCCAAGTCCACGCACTATTCTGTCCCGTTAACCGGGGACCCAATTAAAATGTTTAAAGCTTAAAGTCATTGATGTAGTGTGACTATATGTCCATGGGTTCTAGTGGGTTACATCACACTGTGTTTTAGTAAATTGGTTTGGTGTCACCTGATATATTCCTGGTGTGAAGTGGTGGTATTCTGGTCTACATTTTAGGGTGTTTGTGGCCCGTCCTCGCGATTCTCCTCCAGCAGATGAAGTTGAGAGAGAGTCTAGATGTTCATGTTCAGGATGGAGCTGTTCCTCGACTTGCAGCGAGGGACCCTATTCATACAAAATATTATCAGCGATAAGTTCCCAAAACTAATTCCCCCAGAAACCTCACACGCACCAAAATCCATATATAATATTAAACACAACTTTAGGCCTACTTAAAATGATAGTTTGACACACTCTGCAACAGGTTATACGGCCACATGGCCCGATCTTAGAAAACATTTAGTTTAGTTAAAGTTCATATTATTCTGACTTTACATTATTCTCAATTCTGGTGCCTTAGTTAAGACTTCTGAAATTAATATAGTATTACTATAATTACCAATAAAAGTTACATTTAAATTACTCAAAATTACACATTTCACAACTTGCCTTGTGGCGTGATAGGTTAGCTGATTTCATACATATCTGGACTTATTAAACAAATTCCTTTTTGTATAACTTTAAATTAATGTATATAAGCATATTGCTGCAACTTACCGCAGATCTGTATTAGTTTAGCCTGCCATAGATGAAGATGGTGCAACTAAAAACTTCTTTCTGTCGGAGAAGACGGCCACGCATTCTTACTTGGACGAGGACCAGGAAAAGACAGCTTTTAGAACACGCAGTTCCGGCTTTCTCACTTGCAATCAGCAGCGAGCACCAGAGTGCAGCACTTATCGGGCGCACTTAGATACCTCATTACAGTATTGTAAATGCTACCGCTAAATACAGTACAGTATTTTTCGTCGGCTTCCTCGTTAAATACCGTACATGATTTTTGATTATTCGCGCCGATATAAATTAATCGGCACATGATGACCAACGGCAAAGAAAGAAGAACAAACAAATTAACCGTCGTGAAAACCAAGAACACGAGCCTGGTCCCAGTAATGAAGATGAACGAATATACTCTTACGACAACATTGAAATGTATGGGAGTGATCCACGATGGGGCATTCCCATAGCGAGATTTGTTGATGAGTTTAACCGACAGAATCCACCACGGGAAAAACATAATAGTGGAACGATCCGGATAGTGACAGATACCGAAACCGGTTAAACTAAATATCATACACTATAGAGACAAGGGACTGATTGTATGATTACCGACAAGGCAAACTATTGGAGAATTGAGAAGGAAAAATGATGATAAATGTAATGACCAATGAAGATTTCAAAAAACATGAACAAATGACCCACCAAATTCTAAAATATGTAAGAACATCTTACAGGATACTTTAGAGAAATTATTTTGAATCCATTGAGAAGAGAAAGACGGTTAATAACAATAATAAGGTGATAATAAGGAAAAAAGAAAAGAAGTACTGAAATCAAATAAATGAAGTAATGAACTTGCAGAAAAAAAAGAGGATTGATGTTTGTAAATGAACAGAGTAATAATAACTATAGTTGTAACTGCTAAAAAGGGATATTGAAACAGAAGATGAATAACATAGTGGCAAATGAATCAATTAACAACGAAATAAAAATTAAATGGAAAAGAAGAAGTATACAAAGGATTTTTACCAAAACTGAAAATAAGTTATATGAAAGTAAGGGGAGCTGCTGGGATGCAATTTATAATAATGAGAAGAAGTAAGAAGGCAATATGATTCTGAGGGGGTATTTAAAGTAACGCAAGAGTTACCATTTTTGTAAGAGTGTAGAAAGCTACGGCGCCACTCAATAATTATTATGATGGGCAGGGGCCAACGAGCACTGTACCATGCACGGGGTGAATGGTCGGGTAAGGAATAGGTCAGAATAGTGCCACTCACAGCCGATATGCATTCACTGTGCCATTTCAAGTTAGGGAGGAATTGATAACCCCAATTAAGGAATCCATAGGAACAGGAGAAACCCCAGAGGAAAGGAACAATCAGTTGGTAACTACATATATAAAGAAGATGAAGAAAAATAATATATTTTCATAGATTCGCCAAAGAAGAAAAGAAGTTATGTGTAAATTATGAGATAATAACCAACTTAAAAAATTCATCACAACACAATCCCTGAAACCATAAGAAAAAAATATAGTAAAGAAGGAAAAAGTTTTACAAATAAACCAAAAGCATCAAAAGGAACAGCTTATTTTTCCCAAACCCCAGTTTTATAAAAAATAACCATGTCTTGGGGGGGGGGAGCAATTATGTAATGTGACAATGGGAGCCCCAAATAATTAACCAAAATAATCCAAATAATAAAAAAGTCAGAATAACTGGACTCAAATATTTAATGAAGTAAAATAAAAGTACATCACAAAAGTGTAGATAATAAGACAAAACTTGTGAAAGGTAAAAAGTGGAAAACGAGGATGATCATTAATCAAACAGATGAGACTGTAAAGATCAATGATCCCTCCAATAATAATAAAGTGTAAGAAACCAAATAGGTCGATACGAGGGAAACAACTCGTAAAAGCATTATAAAGTAACAGACATACTAAATATCAGAGTGAAAACAAACAATTGTAGTAGTGTAGTATTATTTATTGAAAGTTTTCTATAGTTATTTAACCCATGTTGTTGGTTTTTAAAGAGAAGGCATTAGCATTGCTTAACTATGTTTATTTTAATTGATTTAGGCCAATGGCAATAATTTTTATCATTCATAAATCACGTGTAAAAGATAAGAAGAAGTGTATTAAGCCTATAGGCAAAAATGGAAAGTATATGTTACAACATAATACCAAAAGATACCTAAATAGAGGCCCATATAAACAATATATTAATGGTCCACTAGTAAAGTTTAATAGTATGGAAATGTAATTGGTATTATGGTAAACTAAATAGTTTATGTTATCGTTTGTTAATAAATGAATGTAATCTTGGCCATGAAGGCAGCATTTTAAGTTAGTATGTTAAGAGATTTTGTGTTAATTAATAAATACTGTTAGAATATGTCAAGGGTCAAAAATCATGTAATAAGCAGTAAACAAATGTAGTCAGGCAAAAGGGTTCAAAACAAAAAAACCAATTAATAATTAATGTGAATTAGAAAGTGATAATGAAATCAAATTTAAGGCCTAAGCCGAACATGTAATATAAAATAAGATAATGTCAGAAATGAGTAAGTTACCAAATTAATATCAGACAATAATAACAAAGAAGGACCAAAATTTAATAAGGGACAAGTTTTGGAATAATTGTCAATCAAAGTAAATTAATCTAACAAAAATGAAGTATTGTATAGTAAAAGTCAGGGCAGTACTATGGTCCAGAGTTATAATTTTTGTAAAGGTGAAAAAACACCTAATATAAAGTTAACACATAAAATTATATATCGAAATGTAGACCTTTATAAAAGGAACAAAACTATGTAAATTAATTTTAATTTAAACAAAAAATAACAAAGGAGTATTTTTTGACAGGGAAGGCAAGGATATAATTTTTGGTACTATATGCCGCTTGACCTCAAGTTCATGCAAACTGACCAATCAAAAACAGAGTTTACTGGTCAAAAAACCGTTACTAAGTCGAGAAGAAGGAATTATTGTATTGTTGAATGCCAAGCAGAAAAGATCAAAAGTCGTATAGCTGATGCTTAGAGTGAAGATAAAACAATCAATATTACACTACATTAATGATCCAAATGAAACCACAGAAGAAGTAAACATACCAGAAAACTTATAGAGAAGATAAAAGAAATATCACTAACTGATGGGAGATTAATTCTACGCAAACACCAGAAAACCATAGCGAGTTGGCTGGTTGCAGTATACAAGGAACGTAAATATAATTCCGAAGTATTTTCGTAACAACACTACACATAGATCAACTTCACTACACTATATAAACTACCTACAGTGATAATTGGAATAACCACTGCACATTAATACGGTGGTTAACAATAATAACATTTTATTTAAACAAAAAAACATAGGAACAACATGACGCTTGGTTAACTGACCAGGGCGGCCATCTTGTGTAGCATCGTTTGCCAATGCAGATAGAGTTCGTTGACATAGTTGGTTAAAAAACATAATATTCATACTTGTTAACATTAATATTTAAGATTTATTATTTTTATATGTATTTGTAATGAGTTGTACTCCTTTTTAAAAACATTTCTGACTTCTTAACTGGCCCAAAGAACCCAAGCCCTGAGATATGTAATTTATATTATAATTATTTGCAAATCATTGAAGATCGGATTCAAATATGAATCGATACTAAACTGTCAAGGTCGATCCAAGACCGAACCATTTATTTTGTTTAACCAATAAGCTGAGAAAAAATAAAACAAATCAATTATTACCAATAACAGAGTTATCATTTCATACGTGCAAGTAGAATAAGAGTTTGTTCACAGTTATTAGTGGGAGCGAGCAGGTAAGCAAGGCGAATATAGCCTTGCCGACGACGAAAAAATAAACTAACCTACAACTACCAGAATACGGTTAGAGGCGATCGCCGAGTCTACCACAAGTGCGGGAAAATTCAAAAAGCACTAGCCCACAAATACAATCTCTCTCATCCTACCACTACATCACGTTATATTACAGAGTGACACTAGCAACGCGTGACTTATTAAAACACATTAAACAACGTTATATCAACACTCGTAAACAAAATATATTACAAGGTGGCGCCCAACGTGGGGCGTAATTAAATAACACGAACTAATTAAAACAGTACCGTAAACAAAATATATTACAAGGTGGCATCCAACCAGTGAGGCTGAATTAGGAAAAAAATTACGGACTGTAGTATCACTATTAAAAAAAAAAAACAGTCAACCTAATTTTAGCAGGCGGCTGTTATAAGTTCAGAGATGCATACGAGAGGAGTTTCAAAGAAGATGGCGAAAGACCAGGAGATGGAAGAAGGTAGACGGGAAGAAGAGACAGAAACAGTACTGGACACCGAAATGGAACAACAGGCGGGTGATAAAGAAGAGGCCAGAGGAGATGCAAATTTACTGAAATTCATGGAACAAATGAGTGCAAATTTAATAAAACAAATGAAGGAAGATGTTAAACAAACTAATGAGAATTTATTAAGACAAATGAATGAAAAGTTTGCCCGAAATGAGGAGAATAATAAACAGACAAATGAGAAAATAGACAGTATGAATGAAAGTACTAAAGAAAATTTTAGACAAATAAACGAAAAAATAGATAGTACTAAAGAAAGTACCAATGAGAGTTTAAGACAGATCAAGGAAGATAATAGACAAATGAACGAGAATTTGGAAAATAAAATTGAGAAAATGAATGAAAAGATAGACAGCACCAATGAAAGTATTAAGGGAGAATTAAGGGAACTTATAAATGAAAGGATTGAAAACGTCACCGAAACACTTAGCCAGAGAGTGGACGAATACAAGGAGGAAGTGAAACAACAAATAACTGAGACCAAGGAAAGGCTGGAGAAAACTGAAGAAACCATCGTACAGTTCAGAGTAGAAGTGGATACCAAAATAGAAAGGGTAAAACGAACAATCAAATCAGAATAATTGCAACACAGCAAGAAACGCAGGAAAAGTTGGATGAGATCCAAGGTAATATGTCCGGCAGGATGACAACAATAAGTGACGAAGTGGACAAAGTGAAGAGTCAGGTAAATGGTAACAAAGAAAGAATAGAAAGTATGCAACACATTCAACAAAACATACAGGAAGAAATGGATAGTCTAAACATCAGACCGACATGCAGTACTTACGACACTACACTAGAGAACAGCGACAGCGTGAATTTCAAAGATTACAGGGGTAAAGACTAAGTCGAATGAAGGAAAACAGATGGAGCGTAACTAAGACCTTGTTGGACGACGGTTTCAAAGGAATAACTGACAATTGGTGGTCA
Organism: Magicicada septendecula; assembly: GCA_034769895.1. Lineage (NCBI taxonomy): Eukaryota > Metazoa > Arthropoda > Insecta > Hemiptera > Cicadidae > Magicicada > Magicicada septendecula. Next base: position 733,837,017 of record CM068367.1, read on the forward strand.
GCAGTGAGGAATGAAGTTAACACCTATGAAGAATTTAAACGAGCTTTTGTGATGTTATTTTTCTTGATATTTAATTTTATTATTGTTTACCTTACGTACTAGCAAATAGGCATTTTACTTTTGAATTGCAGACGCCATTTTTACGTACTGCCAACTGCAAAATTTCCAACTTACCAGCGTTCAGATCAGCGAACTAGGAGAACAGATTATGGTTATTCGAGATAAAGAAAACTTTACTTGTTTCCCATGATTTAAATTTTATTGGTTACTAAAGTATTTCAATTTCATCATAAACAAATTATTCTTTTCTCTCCCTTACCCCGGTTAACTAACACATTTAAAAGACAATCATGTTAGTGACAAAACCTGTTAATGAGCAATAATTATTTCTACCTTTAATCTTCTTATATACGAGTTTACCTACACTCACAATAAAATAATAAGCTCTTAAAATAAATTTACTATTTGAACACAAACCAGCGCTTCACTCACACATATATACTCATTTATAACTTACAAAATTTTAAAACTCCTTTAGTGAGCTCACTATTTTTTAAATTGAACATATATTTTAGGGTGCCATTTTTTTCTCTTTAATTTTGAATGGGTGTAAATTTTAAATTTCTTCTTTTCTTTTCTTTCACGCTTTTACTTATCTGCCATTGTGTCCCAAAAATCAGTCCAGTCTCCGTATGTGTTTTGGTTCCTCACTCCGCACATTTTCGTAATTTTCACCATAATTCTCGCCAGATATATTGAAACTGTTAATTGAAACACAACTGTTATTTACTTTTACATTTTAGGTGCATGCGGGCGCCCGCGATTTTCGTTCCGGAACTTATAGGTGTTACTCGCGCGAGTTGTTATTGCAGACTGGGACTAGCGGAACTGCGCTATTTTCTGAAGTGGTTGTGGGTTATGTGACCAATTCTTATTGTTCTTGTTTGTATCACTACGCCAATATGTGATGCTGGACTGACACACCTAGCATACCAGCGTGACGTATTAACTGACGTAATATCGTACGATCCTTTAAGTTACATAATATGTTTGTCACTCATCTAAAAATAACTGTTTTGCTTGTCACTGGAGTTGACCTTGGCACAATTTCGCTCAATACTTGGTGCGTTGTATAATTTATGAAATAAAGTTTGTTTACTTTTCCCCAAATTATTATTTTATATTACCTTTTATGTTTCCCCAAAATTATTATTACATAAGACAACATTAGCTTTTTATTAAAACACAATATTTTTTATATTACCCCAGGTAGGCCTAAATGTCCCGTTACACTTTTCAGTCCAAATACTGGTCTGAATCCATACAAAATGTAGTGAGAGATAATCTCAGTAATGGAAAATATAATCCCAATCTAGGCCAGTCACCAACAGCCTATTTCCTGGGTAAGGTGTGTGTAGCTCGCAAGTTGGAACCACTCATTTCGGAAGAATGTCTGGTAAATAAAATGGCCTATCATTTTGATGAAGGAGTCATCCAAGCTAGGCTTTTCGGTCAGATCAAGACCATATCAGCCATGGAAGCATTGCTAGGTGATTATGAACAGCAGGATTATTACAGGAGGTCGAGAAGACAATATGAAAGAATGACTTTTCACAGGGAGGAACAATATCGTGAGCAGCATCAAAGGACAAACCATGCCAACAGGAATGACCACGATCAACGTAATAACAATCATAATAATAATACCTATCACAACCGTAAAATACCTATCACAACCGTAACTATCATCATAATAATAATAATGATAATTATAACCGAAATGGTAATAATAATAGTAATAATAATAATAGGTATAGGGAAGGTAGAAGAAATTTTAACAATGGTAGAGGATACAAAACAAAATAATGACAGGAATTACAGGAATAATAACAGGTACGATGAAGAGAGGAGGTACCCAGAACAGAGCCGGAGTAGCGAAGACCACTCCAGAAATCAACAAGTGAATGAACAGGGAACCAACCAAGCCCAAGTAAATTATATTATGGCCGAGGAGAAGGATTCAAAGAGACATGATTGTAACCCCTCTTTAAGTGTGACTTGTAAAATTTTTTTTAAATAGGGGCCACAAGATAATTAAAACTAGGCCAAAGCCTAGAGAAGCCAAAAATGCGCTGGATCCAGTGAGACGGGACTTGCAATTAAAACTCACAAAATTAACAACCAATAAAATCTTTTTATTATAACCAAACTCATTATATCTCCTTAAAAATGTTACTTGAAAATTAATAAATATAAAATTATATTCTATACTCTCCTTTTAAAAATGTTACTTGAAAATTAATAAATATAAAATCTATATTCTATATTCTCCTTTTAAAAACATTACTTGAAAATTAATAAATATAAAATCTATATTCTATATTCTCCTTTTAAAAATATTACTTGAAAATTAATAAATATACAATCTATATTCTATATTCTCCTTTTAAAAATATTACTTGAAAATTAATAAATATAAAATCTATATTCTATATTCTCCTTTTAGCCCTATATCTAACCCCCAAAAATACACACGAATATACAATACATATACACGTTCCACAACACAGGACATTTACAACTTCTATCATTAAATCTTGCCACACCTTTTTCCACCCCATGAGGTACATAATTAACAATTTATAAATAACCTTGCATGTAACACCTATTGCAAGGTCTTAATACCTAACATGTGTATAACATATATGTGTATAATAAGATATATGTTTGTAACACCAGTGGCCCCAGGACATACTAAATTCAGGAGTTGGCATAGTGCCTGATACTGTTATAAAGTGCTCCCACATTGAGCACTTAGACTTGGAGTAATTATAATTAGAATCCAGTAAACACACAAGTGATCATAATCAATTAAAAGAATTTAAATATGATAAATTTTGTTAAATATTGAAAACAGTAACGTGTCATAATGCCTTATAACCTTTTAAAATTAATTTGGCCCAAAGGCCGACATGTTCCTAGGCAAGATAGTGCATAACTCAACCTGTCCCAAGAGCATGTTCAAGTCTGCATGAAAATCCACCTATACAGGATTAAACTGGTGACCCGACTTAACTACCAAAGAAACTTCTATCCCTATATGACCCAAACTGTATATAAAAATGTGAAATTAAAGCATAAAATGAAAACTAAATTTAACCAGAGAAATTACATGTTGATTGAATGAATTAGTAGCATTAAGGTAACCCTTCTACTGAAAACAAGAAAGAAATTTACACGCCTGAATGGTAAGCAGCCACAGATACATGCCAACCTCTGGGCTCACAGTTTATACAAACAGAGTTACAAAATGTACAAAAGATTCCCCCCCAAGTCCACGCACTATTCTGTCCCGTTAACCGGGGACCCAATTAAAATGTTTAAAGCTTAAAGTCATTGATGTAGTGTGACTATATGTCCATGGGTTCTAGTGGGTTACATCACACTGTGTTTTAGTAAATTGGTTTGGTGTCACCTGATATATTCCTGGTGTGAAGTGGTGGTATTCTGGTCTACATTTTAGGGTGTTTGTGGCCCGTCCTCGCGATTCTCCTCCAGCAGATGAAGTTGAGAGAGAGTCTAGATGTTCATGTTCAGGATGGAGCTGTTCCTCGACTTGCAGCGAGGGACCCTATTCATACAAAATATTATCAGCGATAAGTTCCCAAAACTAATTCCCCCAGAAACCTCACACGCACCAAAATCCATATATAATATTAAACACAACTTTAGGCCTACTTAAAATGATAGTTTGACACACTCTGCAACAGGTTATACGGCCACATGGCCCGATCTTAGAAAACATTTAGTTTAGTTAAAGTTCATATTATTCTGACTTTACATTATTCTCAATTCTGGTGCCTTAGTTAAGACTTCTGAAATTAATATAGTATTACTATAATTACCAATAAAAGTTACATTTAAATTACTCAAAATTACACATTTCACAACTTGCCTTGTGGCGTGATAGGTTAGCTGATTTCATACATATCTGGACTTATTAAACAAATTCCTTTTTGTATAACTTTAAATTAATGTATATAAGCATATTGCTGCAACTTACCGCAGATCTGTATTAGTTTAGCCTGCCATAGATGAAGATGGTGCAACTAAAAACTTCTTTCTGTCGGAGAAGACGGCCACGCATTCTTACTTGGACGAGGACCAGGAAAAGACAGCTTTTAGAACACGCAGTTCCGGCTTTCTCACTTGCAATCAGCAGCGAGCACCAGAGTGCAGCACTTATCGGGCGCACTTAGATACCTCATTACAGTATTGTAAATGCTACCGCTAAATACAGTACAGTATTTTTCGTCGGCTTCCTCGTTAAATACCGTACATGATTTTTGATTATTCGCGCCGATATAAATTAATCGGCACATGATGACCAACGGCAAAGAAAGAAGAACAAACAAATTAACCGTCGTGAAAACCAAGAACACGAGCCTGGTCCCAGTAATGAAGATGAACGAATATACTCTTACGACAACATTGAAATGTATGGGAGTGATCCACGATGGGGCATTCCCATAGCGAGATTTGTTGATGAGTTTAACCGACAGAATCCACCACGGGAAAAACATAATAGTGGAACGATCCGGATAGTGACAGATACCGAAACCGGTTAAACTAAATATCATACACTATAGAGACAAGGGACTGATTGTATGATTACCGACAAGGCAAACTATTGGAGAATTGAGAAGGAAAAATGATGATAAATGTAATGACCAATGAAGATTTCAAAAAACATGAACAAATGACCCACCAAATTCTAAAATATGTAAGAACATCTTACAGGATACTTTAGAGAAATTATTTTGAATCCATTGAGAAGAGAAAGACGGTTAATAACAATAATAAGGTGATAATAAGGAAAAAAGAAAAGAAGTACTGAAATCAAATAAATGAAGTAATGAACTTGCAGAAAAAAAAGAGGATTGATGTTTGTAAATGAACAGAGTAATAATAACTATAGTTGTAACTGCTAAAAAGGGATATTGAAACAGAAGATGAATAACATAGTGGCAAATGAATCAATTAACAACGAAATAAAAATTAAATGGAAAAGAAGAAGTATACAAAGGATTTTTACCAAAACTGAAAATAAGTTATATGAAAGTAAGGGGAGCTGCTGGGATGCAATTTATAATAATGAGAAGAAGTAAGAAGGCAATATGATTCTGAGGGGGTATTTAAAGTAACGCAAGAGTTACCATTTTTGTAAGAGTGTAGAAAGCTACGGCGCCACTCAATAATTATTATGATGGGCAGGGGCCAACGAGCACTGTACCATGCACGGGGTGAATGGTCGGGTAAGGAATAGGTCAGAATAGTGCCACTCACAGCCGATATGCATTCACTGTGCCATTTCAAGTTAGGGAGGAATTGATAACCCCAATTAAGGAATCCATAGGAACAGGAGAAACCCCAGAGGAAAGGAACAATCAGTTGGTAACTACATATATAAAGAAGATGAAGAAAAATAATATATTTTCATAGATTCGCCAAAGAAGAAAAGAAGTTATGTGTAAATTATGAGATAATAACCAACTTAAAAAATTCATCACAACACAATCCCTGAAACCATAAGAAAAAAATATAGTAAAGAAGGAAAAAGTTTTACAAATAAACCAAAAGCATCAAAAGGAACAGCTTATTTTTCCCAAACCCCAGTTTTATAAAAAATAACCATGTCTTGGGGGGGGGGAGCAATTATGTAATGTGACAATGGGAGCCCCAAATAATTAACCAAAATAATCCAAATAATAAAAAAGTCAGAATAACTGGACTCAAATATTTAATGAAGTAAAATAAAAGTACATCACAAAAGTGTAGATAATAAGACAAAACTTGTGAAAGGTAAAAAGTGGAAAACGAGGATGATCATTAATCAAACAGATGAGACTGTAAAGATCAATGATCCCTCCAATAATAATAAAGTGTAAGAAACCAAATAGGTCGATACGAGGGAAACTACTCGTAAAAGCATTATAAAGTAACAGACATACTAAATATCAGAGTGAAAACAAACAATTGTAGTAGTGTAGTATTATTTATTGAAAGTTTTCTATAGTTATTTAACCCATGTTGTTGGTTTTTAAAGAGAGGCATTAGCATTGCTTAACTATGTTTATTTTAATTGATTTAGGCCAATGGCAATAATTTTTATCATTCATAAATCACGTGTAAAAGATAAGAAGAAGTGTATTAAGCCTATAGGCAAAAATGGAAAGTATATGTTACAACATAATACCAAAAGATACCTAAATAGAGGCCCATATAAACAATATATTAATGGTCCACTAGTAAAGTTTAATAGTATGGAAATGTAATTGGTATTATGGTAAACTAAATAGTTTATGTTATCGTTTGTTAATAAATGAATGTAATCTTGGCCATGAAGGCAGCATTTTAAGTTAGTATGTTAAGAGATTTTGTGTTAATTAATAAATACTGTTAGAATATGTCAAGGGTCAAAAATCATGTAATAAGCAGTAAACAAATGTAGTCAGGCAAAAGGGTTCAAAACAAAAAAACCAATTAATAATTAATGTGAATTAGAAAGTGATAATGAAATCAAATTTAAGGCCTAAGCCGAACATGTAATATAAAATAAGATAATGTCAGAAATGAGTAAGTTACCAAATTAATATCAGACAATAATAACAAAGAAGGACCAAAATTTAATAAGGGACAAGTTTTGGAATAATTGTCAATCAAAGTAAATTAATCTAACAAAAATGAAGTATTGTATAGTAAAAGTCAGGGCAGTACTATGGTCCAGAGTTATAATTTTTGTAAAGGTGAAAAAACACCTAATATAAAGTTAACACATAAAATTATATATCGAAATGTAGACCTTTATAAAAGGAACAAAACTATGTAAATTAATTTTAATTTAAACAAAAAATAACAAAGGAGTATTTTTTGACAGGGAAGGCAAGGATATAATTTTTGGTACTATATGCCGCTTGACCTCAAGTTCATGCAAACTGACCAATCAAAAACAGAGTTTACTGGTCAAAAAACCGTTACTAAGTCGAGAAGAAGGAATTATTGTATTGTTGAATGCCAAGCAGAAAAGATCAAAAGTCGTATAGCTGATGCTTAGAGTGAAGATAAAACAATCAATATTACACTACATTAATGATCCAAATGAAACCACAGAAGAAGTAAACATACCAGAAAACTTATAGAGAAGATAAAAGAAATATCACTAACTGATGGGAGATTAATTCTACGCAAACACCAGAAAACCATAGCGAGTTGGCTGGTTGCAGTATACAAGGAACGTAAATATAATTCCGAAGTATTTTCGTAACAACACTACACATAGATCAACTTCACTACACTATATAAACTACCTACAGTGATAATTGGAATAACCACTGCACATTAATACGGTGGTTAACAATAATAACATTTTATTTAAACAAAAAAACATAGGAACAACATGACGCTTGGTTAACTGACCAGGGCGGCCATCTTGTGTAGCATCGTTTGCCAATGCAGATAGAGTTCGTTGACATAGTTGGTTAAAAAACATAATATTCATACTTGTTAACATTAATATTTAAGATTTATTATTTTTATATGTATTTGTAATGAGTTGTACTCCTTTTTAAAAACATTTCTGATTTCTTAACTGGCCCAAAGAACCCAAGCCCTGAGATATGTAATTTATATTATAATTATTTGCAAATCATTGAAGATCGGATTCAAATATGAATCGATACTAAACTGTCAAGGTCGATCCAAGACCGAACCATTTATTTTGTTTAACCAATAAGCTGAGAAAAAATAAAACAAATCAATTATTACCAATAACAGAGTTATCATTTCATACGTGCAAGTAGAATAAGAGTTTGTTCACAGTTATTAGTGGGAGCGAGCAGGTAAGCAAGGCGAATATAGCCTTGCCGACGACGAAAAAATAAACTAACCTACAACTACCAGAATACGGTTAGAGGCGATCGCCGAGTCTACCACAAGTGCGGGAAAATTCAAAAAGCACTAGCCCACAAATACAATCTCTCTCATCCTACCACTACATCACGTTATATTACAGAGTGACACTAGCAACGCGTGACTTATTAAAACACATTAAACAACGTTATATCAACACTCGTAAACAAAATATATTACAAGGTGGCGCCCAACGTGGGGCGTAATTAAATAACACGAACTAATTAAAACAGTACCGTAAACAAAATATATTACAAGGTGGCATCCAACCAGTGAGGCTGAATTAGGAAAAAAATTACGGACTGTAGTATCACTATTAAAAAAAAAAAACAGTCAACCTAATTTTAGCAGGCGGCTGTTATAAGTTCAGAGATGCATACGAGAGGAGTTTCAAAGAAGATGGCGAAAGACCAGGAGATGGAAGAAGGTAGACGGGAAGAAGAGACAGAAACAGTACTGGACACCGAAATGGAACAACAGGCGGGTGATAAAGAAGAGGCCAGAGGAGATGCAAATTTACTGAAATTCATGGAACAAATGAGTGCAAATTTAATAAAACAAATGAAGGAAGATGTTAAACAAACTAATGAGAATTTATTAAGACAAATGAATGAAAAGTTTGCCCGAAATGAGGAGAATAATAAACAGACAAATGAGAAAATAGACAGTATGAATGAAAGTACTAAAGAAAATTTTAGACAAATAAACGAAAAAATAGATAGTACTAAAGAAAGTACCAATGAGAGTTTAAGACAGATCAAGGAAGATAATAGACAAATGAACGAGAATTTGGAAAATAAAATTGAGAAAATGAATGAAAAGATAGACAGCACCAATGAAAGTATTAAGGGAGAATTAAGGGAACTTATAAATGAAAGGATTGAAAACGTCACCGAAACACTTAGCCAGAGAGTGGACGAATACAAGGAGGAAGTGAAACAACAAATAACTGAGACCAAGGAAAGGCTGGAGAAAACTGAAGAAACCATCGAACAGTTCAGAGTAGAAGTGGATACCAAAATAGAAAGGGTAAAACGAACAATCAAATCAGAATAATTGCAACACAGCAAGAAACGCAGGAAAAGTTGGATGAGATCCAAGGTAATATGTCCGGCAGGATGACAACAATAAGTGACGAAGTGGACAAAGTGAAGAGTCAGGTAAATGGTAACAAAGAAAGAATAGAAAGTATGCAACACATTCAACAAAACATACAGGAAGAAATGGATAGTCTAAACATCAGACCGACATGCAGTACTTACGACACTACACTAGAGAACAGCGACAGCGTGAATTTCAAAGATTACAGGGGTAAAGACTAAGTCGAATGAAGGAAAACAGATGGAGCGTAACTAAGACCTTGTTGGACGACGGTTTCAAAGGAATAACTGACAATTGGTGGTCAGCAGTGAGGAATGAAGTTAACACCTATGAAGAATTTAAACGAGCTTTTGTGATGTTATTTTTCTTGATATTTAATTTTATTATTGTTTACCTTACGTACTAGCAAATAGGCATTTTACTTTTGAATTGCAGACGCCATTTTTACGTACTGCCAACTGCAAAATTTCCAACTTACCAGCGTTCAGATCAGCGAACTAGGAGAACAGATTATGGTTATTCGAGATAAAGAAAACTTTACTTGTTTCCCATGATTTAAATTTTATTGGTTACTAAAGTATTTCAATTTCATCATAAACAAATTATTCTTTTCTCTCCCTTACCCCGGTTAACTAACACATTTAAAAGACAATCATGTTAGTGACAAAACCTGTTAATGAGCAATAATTATTTCTACCTTTAATCTTCTTATATACGAGTTTACCTACACTCACAATAAAATAATAAGCTCTTAAAATAAATTTACTATTTGAACACAAACCAGCGCTTCACTCACACATATATACTCATTTATAACTTACAAAATTTTAAAACTCCTTTAGTGAGCTCACTATTTTTTAAATTGAACATATATTTTAGGGTGCCATTTTTTTCTCTTTAATTTTGAATGGGTGTAAATTTTAAATTTCTTCTTTTCTTTTCTTTCACGCTTTTACTTATCTGCCATTGTGTCCCAAAAATCAGTCCAGTCTCCGTATGTGTTTTGGTTCCTCACTCCGCACATTTTCGTAATTTTCACCATAATTCTCGCCAGATATATTGAAACTGTTAATTGAAACACAACTGTTATTTACTTTTACATTTTAGGTGCATGCGGGCGCCCGCGATTTTCGTTCCGGAACTTATAGGTGTTACTCGCGCGAGTTGTTATTGCAGACTGGGACTAGCGGAACTGCGCTATTTTCTGAAGTGGTTGTGGGTTATGTGACCAATTCTTATTGTTCTTGTTTGTATCACTACGCCAATATGTGATGCTGGACTGACACACCTAGCATACCAGCGTGACGTATTAACTGACGTAATATCGTACGATCCTTTAAGTTACATAATATGTTTGTCACTCATCTAAAAATAACTGTTTTGCTTGTCACTGGAGTTGACCTTGGCACAATTTCGCTCAATACTTGGTGCGTTGTATAATTTATGAAATAAAGTTTGTTTACTTTTCCCCAAATTATTATTTTATATTTACCTTTTATGTTTCCCCAAAATTATTATTACATAAGACAACATTAGCTTTTTATTAAAACACAATATTTTTTATATTACCCCAGGTAGGCCTAAATGTCCCGTTACACTTTTCAGTCCAAATACTGGTCTGAATCCATACAAAATGTAGTGAGAGATAATCTCAGTAATGGAAAATATAATCCCAATCTAGGCCAGTCACCAACAGCCTATTTCCTGGGTAAGGTGTGTGTAGCTCGCAAGTTGGAACCACTCATTTCGGAAGAATGTCTGGTAAATAAAATGGCCTATCATTTTGATGAAGGAGTCATCCAAGCTAGGCTTTTCGGTCAGATCAAGACCATATCAGCCATGGAAGCATTGCTAGGTGATTATGAACAGCAGGATTATTACAGGAGGTCGAGAAGACAATATGAAAGAATGACTTTTCACAGGGAGGAACAATATCGTGAGCAGCATCAAAGGACAAACCATGCCAACAGGAATGACCACGATCAACGTAATAACAATCATAATAATAATACCTATCACAACCGTAAAATACCTATCACAACCGTAACTATCATCATAATAATAATAATGATAATTATAACCGAAATGGTAATAATAATAGGTATAGGGAAGGTAGAAGAAATTTTAACAATGGTAGAGGATACAAAACAAAATAATGACAGGAATTACAGGAATAATAACAGGTACGATGAAGAGAGGAGGTACCCAGAACAGAGCCGGAGTAGCGAAGACCACTCCAGAAATCAACAAGTGAATGAACAGGGAACCAACCAAGCCCAAGTAAATTATATTATGGCCGAGGAGAAGGATTCAAAGAGACATGATTGTAACCCCTCTTTAAGTGTGACTTGTAAAATTTTTTTTAAATAGGGGCCACAAGATAATTAAAACTAGGCCAAAGCCTAGAGAAGCCAAAAATGCGCTGGATCCAGTGAGACGGGACTTGCAATTAAAACTCACAAAATTAACAACCAATAAAATCTTTTTATTATAACCAAACTCATTATATCTCCTTAAAAATGTTACTTGAAAATTAATAAATATAAAATTATATTCTATACTCTCCTTTTAAAAATGTTACTTGAAAATTAATAAATATAAAATCTATATTCTATATTCTCCTTTTAAAAACATTACTTGAAAATTAATAAATATAAAATCTATATTCTATATTCTCCTTTTAAAAATATTACTTGAAAATTAATAAATATACAATCTATATTCTATATTCTCCTTTTAAAAATATTACTTGAAAATTAATAAATATAAAATCTATATTCTATATTCTCCTTTTAGCCCTATATCTAACCCCCAAAAATACACACGAATATACAATACATATACACGTTCCACAACACAGGACATTTACAACTTCTATCATTAAATCTTGCCACACCTTTTTCCACCCCATGAGGTACATAATTAACAATTTATAAATAACCTTGCATGTAACACCTATTGCAAGGTCTTAATACCTAACATGTGTATAACATATATGTGTATAATAAGATATATGTTTGTAACACCAGTGGCCCCAGGACATACTAAATTCAGGAGTTGGCATAGTGCCTGATACTGTTATAAAGTGCTCCCACATTGAGCACTTAGACTTGGAGTAATTATAATTAGAATCCAGTAAACACACAAGTGATCATAATCAATTAAAAGAATTTAAATATGATAAATTTTGTTAAATATTGAAAACAGTAACGTGTCATAATGCCTTATAACCTTTTAAAATTAATTTGGCCCAAAGGCCGACATGTTCCTAGGCAAGATAGTGCATAACTCAACCTGTCCCAAGAGCATGTTCAAGTCTGCATGAAAATCCACCTATACAGGATTAAACTGGTGACCCGACTTAACTACCAAAGAAACTTCTATCCCTATATGACCCAAACTGTATATAAAAATGTGAAATTAAAGCATAAAATGAAAACTAAATTTAACCAGAGAAATTACATGTTGATTGAATGAATTAGTAGCATTAAGGTAACCCTTCTACTGAAAACAAGAAAGAAATTTACACGCCTGAATGGTAAGCAGCCACAGATACATGCCAACCTCTGGGCTCACAGTTTATACAAACAGAGTTACAAAATGTACAAAAGATTCCCCCCCAAGTCCACGCACTATTCTGTCCCGTTAACCGGGGACCCAATTAAAATGTTTAAAGCTTAAAGTCATTGATGTAGTGTGACTATATGTCCATGGGTTCTAGTGGGTTACATCACACTGTGTTTTAGTAAATTGGTTTGGTGTCACCTGATATATTCCTGGTGTGAAGTGGTGGTATTCTGGTCTACATTTTAGGGTGTTTGTGGCCCGTCCTCGCGATTCTCCTCCAGCAGATGAAGTTGAGAGAGAGTCTAGATGTTCATGTTCAGGATGGAGCTGTTCCTCGACTTGCAGCGAGGGACCCTATTCATACAAAATATTATCAGCGATAAGTTCCCAAAACTAATTCCCCCAGAAACCTCACACGCACCAAAATCCATATATAATATTAAACACAACTTTAGGCCTACTTAAAATGATAGTTTGACACACTCTGCAACAGGTTATACGGCCACATGGCCCGATCTTAGAAAACATTTAGTTTAGTTAAAGTTCATATTATTCTGACTTTACATTATTCTCAATTCTGGTGCCTTAGTTAAGACTTCTGAAATTAATATAGTATTACTATAATTACCAATAAAAGTTACATTTAAATTACTCAAAATTACACATTTCACAACTTGCCTTGTGGCGTGATAGGTTAGCTGATTTCATACATATCTGGACTTATTAAACAAATTCCTTTTTGTATAACTTTAAATTAATGTATATAAGCATATTGCTGCAACTTACCGCAGATCTGTATTAGTTTAGCCTGCCATAGATGAAGATGGTGCAACTAAAAACTTCTTTCTGTCGGAGAAGACGGCCACGCATTCTTACTTGGACGAGGACCAGGAAAAGACAGCTTTTAGAACACGCAGTTCCGGCTTTCTCACTTGCAATCAGCAGCGAGCACCAGAGTGCAGCACTTATCGGGCGCACTTAGATACCTCATTACAGTATTGTAAATGCTACCGCTAAATACAGTACAGTATTTTTCGTCGGCTTCCTCGTTAAATACCGTACATGATTTTTGATTATTCGCGCCGATATAAATTAATCGGCACATGATGACCAACGGCAAAGAAAGAAGAACAAACAAATTAACCGTCGTGAAAACCAAGAACACGAGCCTGGTCCCAGTAATGAAGATGAACGAATATACTCTTACGACAACATTGAAATGTATGGGAGTGATCCACGATGGGGCATTCCCATAGCGAGATTTGTTGATGAGTTTAACCGACAGAATCCACCACGGGAAAAACATAATAGTGGAACGATCCGGATAGTGACAGATACCGAAACCGGTTAAACTAAATATCATACACTATAGAGACAAGGGACTGATTGTATGATTACCGACAAGGCAAACTATTGGAGAATTGAGAAGGAAAAATGATGATAAATGTAATGACCAATGAAGATTTCAAAAAACATGAACAAATGACCCACCAAATTCTAAAATATGTAAGAACATCTTACAGGATACTTTAGAGAAATTATTTTGAATCCATTGAGAAGAGAAAGACGGTTAATAACAATAATAAGGTGATAATAAGGAAAAAAGAAAAGAAGTACTGAAATCAAATAAATGAAGTAATGAACTTGCAGAAAAAAAAGAGGATTGATGTTTGTAAATGAACAGAGTAATAATAACTATAGTTGTAACTGCTAAAAAGGGATATTGAAACAGAAGATGAATAACATAGTGGCAAATGAATCAATTAACAACGAAATAAAAATTAAATGGAAAAGAAGAAGTATACAAAGGATTTTTACCAAAACTGAAAATAAGTTATATGAAAGTAAGGGGAGCTGCTGGGATGCAATTTATAATAATGAGAAGAAGTAAGAAGGCAATATGATTCTGAGGGGGTATTTAAAGTAACGCAAGAGTTACCATTTTTGTAAGAGTGTAGAAAGCTACGGCGCCACTCAATAATTATTATGATGGGCAGGGGCCAACGAGCACTGTACCATGCACGGGGTGAATGGTCGGGTAAGGAATAGGTCAGAATAGTGCCACTCACAGCCGATATGCATTCACTGTGCCATTTCAAGTTAGGGAGGAATTGATAACCCCAATTAAGGAATCCATAGGAACAGGAGAAACCCCAGAGGAAAGGAACAATCAGTTGGTAACTACATATATAAAGAAGATGAAGAAAAATAATATATTTTCATAGATTCGCCAAAGAAGAAAAGAAGTTATGTGTAAATTATGAGATAATAACCAACTTAAAAAATTCATCACAACACAATCCCTGAAACCATAAGAAAAAAATATAGTAAAGAAGGAAAAAGTTTTACAAATAAACCAAAAGCATCAAAAGGAACAGCTTATTTTTCCCAAACCCCAGTTTTATAAAAAATAACCATGTCTTGGGGGGGGGGAGCAATTATGTAATGTGACAATGGGAGCCCCAAATAATTAACCAAAATAATCCAAATAATAAAAAAGTCAGAATAACTGGACTCAAATATTTAATGAAGTAAAATAAAAGTACATCACAAAAGTGTAGATAATAAGACAAAACTTGTGAAAGGTAAAAAGTGGAAAACGAGGATGATCATTAATCAAACAGATGAGACTGTAAAGATCAATGATCCCTCCAATAATAATAAAGTGTAAGAAACCAAATAGGTCGATACGAGGGAAACAACTCGTAAAAGCATTATAAAGTAACAGACATACTAAATATCAGAGTGAAAACAAACAATTGTAGTAGTGTAGTATTATTTATTGAAAGTTTTCTATAGTTATTTAACCCATGTTGTTGGTTTTTAAAGAGAAGGCATTAGCATTGCTTAACTATGTTTATTTTAATTGATTTAGGCCAATGGCAATAATTTTTATCATTCATAAATCACGTGTAAAAGATAAGAAGAAGTGTATTAAGCCTATAGGCAAAAATGGAAAGTATATGTTACAACATAATACCAAAAGATACCTAAATAGAGGCCCATATAAACAATATATTAATGGTCCACTAGTAAAGTTTAATAGTATGGAAATGTAATTGGTATTATGGTAAACTAAATAGTTTATGTTATCGTTTGTTAATAAATGAATGTAATCTTGGCCATGAAGGCAGCATTTTAAGTTAGTATGTTAAGAGATTTTGTGTTAATTAATAAATACTGTTAGAATATGTCAAGGGTCAAAAATCATGTAATAAGCAGTAAACAAATGTAGTCAGGCAAAAGGGTTCAAAACAAAAAAACCAATTAATAATTAATGTGAATTAGAAAGTGATAATGAAATCAAATTTAAGGCCTAAGCCGAACATGTAATATAAAATAAGATAATGTCAGAAATGAGTAAGTTACCAAATTAATATCAGACAATAATAACAAAGAAGGACCAAAATTTAATAAGGGACAAGTTTTGGAATAATTGTCAATCAAAGTAAATTAATCTAACAAAAATGAAGTATTGTATAGTAAAAGTCAGGGCAGTACTATGGTCCAGAGTTATAATTTTTGTAAAGGTGAAAAAACACCTAATATAAAGTTAACACATATAAAATTATATATCAAAATGTAGACCTTTATAAAAGGAACAAAACTATGTAAATTAATTTTAATTTAAACAAAAAATAACAAAGGAGTATTTTTTGACAGGGAAGGCAAGGATATAATTTTTGGTACTATATGCCGCTTGACCTCAAGTTCATGCAAACTGACCAATCAAAAACAGAGTTTACTGGTCAAAAAACCGTTACTAAGTCGAGAAGAAGGAATTATTGTATTGTTGAATGCCAAGCAGAAAAGATCAAAAGTCGTATAGCTGATGCTTAGAGTGAAGATAAAACAATCAATATTACACTACATTAATGATCCAAATGAAACCACAGAAGAAGTAAACATACCAGAAAACTTATAGAGAAGATAAAAGAAATATCACTAACCGATGGGAGATTAATTCTACGCAAACACCAAAAAACCATAGCGAGTTGGCTGGTTGCAGTATACAAGGAACGTAAATATAATTCCGAAGTATTTTCGTAACAACACTACACATAGATCAACTTCACTACACTATATAAACTACCTACAGTGATAATTGGAATAACCACTGCACATTAATACAGTGGTTAACAATAATAACATTTTATTTAAACAAAAAAACATAGTAACAACATGACGCTTGGTTAACTGACCAGGGCGGCCATCTTGTGTAGCATTGTTTGCCAATGCAGATAGAGTTCGTTGACATAGTTGGTTAAAAAACATAACATTCATACTTGTTAACATTAATATTTAAGATTTATTATTTTTAGATGTATTTGTAATGAGTTGTACTCCTTTTTAAAAACATTTCTGACTTCTTAACTGGCCCAAAGAACCCAAGCCCTGAGATATGTAATTTATATTATAATTATTTGCAAATCATTGAAGATCGGATTCAAATATGAATCGATACTAAACTGTCAAGGTCGATCCAAGACCGAACCATTTATTTTGTTTAACCAATAAGCTGAGAAAAAATAAAACAAATCAATTATTACCAATAACAGAGTTATCATTTCATACGTGCAAGTAGAATAAGAGTTTGTTCACAGTTATTAGTGGGAGCGAGCAGGTAAGCAAGGCGAATATAGCCTTGCCGACGACGAAAAAATAAACTAACCTACAACTACCAGAATATGGTTAGAGGCGATCGCCGAGTCTACCACAAGTGCGGGAAAATTCAAAAAGCACTAGCCCACAAATACAATCTCTCTCATCCTACCACTACATCACGTTATATTACAGAGTGACACTAGCAACGCGTAACTTATTAAAACACATTAAACAACGTTATATCAACACTCGTAAACAAAATATATTACAAGGTGGCGCCCAACGTGGGGCGTAATTAAATAACACGAACTAATTAAAACAGTACCGTAAACAAAATATATTACAAGGTGGCATCCAACCAGTGAGGCTGAATTAGGAAAAAAATTACGGACTGTAGTATTAAAAAAAAAAAAAAAAAAAAAAAAAAAAAAAAAAAAAAAAAAAATACAGTCAACCTAATTTTAGCAGGCGGCTGTTATAAGTTCAGAGATGCATACGAGAGGAGTTTCAAAGAAGATGGCAAAAGACCAGGAGATGGAAGAAGGTAGACGGGAAGAAGAGACAGAAACAGTACTGGACACCGAAATGGAACAACAGGCGGGTGATAAAGAAGAGGCCAGAGGAGATGCAAATTTACTGAAATTCATGGAACAAATGAGTGCAAATTTAATAAAACAAATGAAGGAAGATGTTAAACAAACTAATGAGAATTTATTAAGACAAATGAATGAAAAGTTTGCCCGAAATGAGGAGAATAATAAACAGACAAATGAGAAAATAGACAGTATGAATGAAAGTACTAAAGAAAATTTTAGACAAATAAACGAAAAAATAGATAGTACTAAAGAAAGTACCAATGAGAGTTTAAGACAGATCAAGGAAGATAATAGACAAATGAACGAGGATTTGGAAAATAAAATTGAGAAAATCAATGAAAAGATAGACAGCACCAATGAAAGTATTAAGGGAGAATTAAGGGAACTTATAAATGAAAGGATTGAAAACGTCACCGAAACACTTAGCCAGAGAGTGGACGAATACAAGGAGGAAGTGAAACAACAAATAACTGAGACCAAGGAAAGGCTGGAGAAAACTGAAGAAACCATCGAACAGTTCAGAGTAGAAGTGGATACCAAAATAGAAAGGGTAAAACGAACAATCAAATCAAAATAATTGCAACACAGCAAGAAACGCAGGAAAAGTTGGATGAGATCCAAGGTAATATGTCCGGCAGGATGACAACAATAAGTGACGAAGTGGACAAAGTGAAGAGTCAGGTAAATGGTAACAAAGAAAGAATAGAAAGTATGCAACACATTCAACAAAACATACAGGAAAAAATGGATAGACTAAACATCAGACCGACATGCAGTACTTACCACACTACACTAGAGAACAGCGACAGCGTGAATTTCAAAGATTACAGGGGTAAAGACTAAGTCGAATGAAGGAAAACAGATGGAGCGTAACTAAGACCTTGTTGGACGACGGTTTCAAAGGAATAACTGACAATTGGTGGTCAGCAGTGAGGAATGAAGTTAACACCTATGAAGATTTTAAACGAGCTTTTGTGATGTTATTTTTCTTGATATTTAATTTTATTATTGTTTACCTTACGTACTAGCAAATAGGCATGTTTACTTTTGAATTGCAGACGCCATTTTTACGTACTGCCAACTGCAAAATTTCCAACTTACCAGCGTTCAGATCAGCGAACTAGGAGAACAGATTATGGTTATTCGAGATAAAGAAAACTTTACTTGTTTCCCATGATTTAAATTTTATTGGTTACTAAAGTATTTCAATTTCATCATAAACAAATTATTCTTTTCTCTCCCTTACCCCGGTTAACTAACACATTTAAAAGACAATCATGTTAGTGACAAAACCTGTTAATGAGCAATAATTATTTCTACCTTTAATCTTCTTATATACGAGTTTACCTACACTCACAATAAAATAATAAGCTCTTAAAATAAATTTACTATTTGAACACAAACCAGCGCTTCACTCACACATATATACTCATTTATAACTTACAAAATTGTAAAACTCCTTTAGTGAGCTCACTATTTTTTAAATTGAACATATATTTTAGGGTGCCATTTTTTTTCTCTTTAATTTTGAATGGGTGTAAATTTTAAATTTCTTCTTTTCTTTTCTTTCACGCTTTTACTTATCTGCCATTGTGTCCCAAAAATCAGTCCAGTCTCCGTATGTGTTTTGGTTCCTCACTCCGCACATTTTCGTAATTTTCACCGTAATTCTCGCCAGATATATTGAAACTGTTAATTGAAACACAACTGTTATTTACTTTTACATTTTAGGTGCATGCGGGCACCCGCGATTTTCGTTCCGGAACTTATAGGTGTTACTCGCGCGAGTTGTTATTGCAGACTGGGACTAGCGGAACTGCGCTATTTTCTGAAGTGGTCGTGGGTTATGTGACCAATTCTTATTGTTCTTGTTTGTATCACTACGCCAGTATGTGATGCTGGACTGACACACCTAGCATACCAGCGTGACGTATTAACTGACGTAATATCGTACGATCCTTTAAGTTACATAATATGTTTGTCACTCATCTAAAAATAACTGTTTTGCTTGTCACTGGAGTTGACCGTGGCACAATTTCGCTCAATACTTGGTGCGTTGTATAATTTATGAAATAAAGTTTGTTTACTTTTCCCCAAATTATTATTTTATATTACCTTTTATGTTTCCCCAAAATTATTATTACATAAGACAACATTAGCTTTTTATTAAAACACAATATTTTTTATATTACCCCAGGTAGGCCTAAATGTCCCGTTACACTTTTCACGGTTAAACTAAATATCATACACTATAGAGACAAGGGACTGATTGTATGATTACCGACAAGGCAAACTATTGGAGAATTGAGAAGGAAAAATGATGATAAATGTAATGACCAATGAAGATTTCAAAAAACATGAACAAATGACCCACCAAATTCTAAAATATGTAAGAACATCTTACAGGATACTTTAGAGAAATTATTTTGAATCCATTGAGAAGAGAAAGACGGTTAATAACAATAATAAGGTGATAATAAGGAAAAAAGAAAAGAAGTACTGAAATCAAATAAATGAAGTAATGAACTTGCAGAAAAAAAAGAGGATTGATGTTTGTAAATGAACAGAGTAATAATAACTATAGTTGTAACTGCTAAAAAGGGATATTGAAACAGAAGATGAATAACATAGTGGCAAATGAATCAATTAACAACGAAATAAAAATTAAATGGAAAAGAAGAAGTATACAAAGGATTTTTACCAAAACTGAAAATAAGTTATATGAAAGTAAGGGGAGCTGCTGGGATGCAATTTATAATAATGAGAAGAAGTAAGAAGGCAATATGATTCTGAGGGGGTATTTAAAGTAACGCAAGAGTTACCATTTTTGTAAGAGTGTAGAAAGCTACGGCGCCACTCAATAATTATTATGATGGGCAGGGGCCAACGAGCACTGTACCATGCACGGGGTGAATGGTCGGGTAAGGAATAGGTCAGAATAGTGCCACTCACAGCCGATATGCATTCACTGTGCCATTTCAAGTTAGGGAGGAATTGATAACCCCAATTAAGGAATCCATAGGAACAGGAGAAACCCCAGAGGAAAGGAACAATCAGTTGGTAACTACATATATAAAGAAGATGAAGAAAAATAATATATTTTCATAGATTCGCCAAAGAAGAAAAGAAGTTATGTGTAAATTATGAGATAATAACCAACTTAAAAAATTCATCACAACACAATCCCTGAAACCATAAGAAAAAAATATAGTAAAGAAGGAAAAAGTTTTACAAATAAACCAAAAGCATCAAAAGGAACAGCTTATTTTTCCCAAACCCCAGTTTTATAAAAAATAACCATGTCTTGGGGGGGGGGAGCAATTATGTAATGTGACAATGGGAGCCCCAAATAATTAACCAAAACAATCCAAATAATAAAAAAGTCAGAATAACTGGACTCAAATATTTAATGAAGTAAAATAAAAGTACATCACAAAAGTGTAGATAATAAGACAAAACTTGTGAAAGGTAAAAAGTGGAAAATGAGGATGATCATTAATCAAACAGATGAGACTGTAAAGATCAATGATCCCTCCAATAATAATAAAGTGTAAGAAACCAAATAGGTCGATACGAGGGAAACAACTCTTAAAAGCATTATAAAGTAACAGACATACTAAATATCAGAGTGAAAACAAACAATTGTAGTAGTGTAGTATTATTTATTGAAAGTTTTCTATAGTTATTTAACCCATGTTGTTGGTTTTTAAAGAGAAGGCATTAGCATTGCTTAACTATGTTTATTTTAATTGATTTAGGCCAATGGCAATAATTTTTATCATTCATAAATCACGTGTAAAAGATAAGAAGAAGTGTATTAAGCCTATAGGCAAAAATGGAAAGTATATGTTACAACATAATACCAAAAGATACCTAAATAGAGGCCCATATAAACAATATATTAATGGTCCACTAGTAAAGTTTAATAGTATGGAAATGTAATTGGTATTATGGTAAACTAAATAGTTTATGTTATCGTTTGTTAATAAATGAATGTAATCTTGGCCATGAAGGCAGCATTTTAAGTTAGTATGTTAAGAGATTTTGTGTTAATTAATAAATACTGTTAGAATATGTCAAGGGTCAAAAATCATGTAATAAGCAGTAAACAAATGTAGTCAGGCAAAAGGGTTCAAAACAAAAAAACCAATTAATAATTAATGTGAATTAGAAAGTGATAATGAAATCAAATTTAAGGCCTAAGCCGAACATGTAATATAAAATAAGATAATGTCAGAAATGAGTAAGTTACCAAATTAATATCAGACAATAATAACAAAGAAGGACCAAAATTTAATAAGGGACAAGTTTTGGAATAATTGTCAATCAAAGTAAATTAATCTAACAAAAATGAAGTATTGTATAGTAAAAGTCAGGGCAGTACTATGGTCCAGAGTTATAATTTTTGTAAAGGTGAAAAAACACCTAATATAAAGTTAACACATATAAAATTATATATCAAAATGTAGACCTTTATAAAAGGAACAAAACTATGTAAATTAATTTTAATTTAAACAAAAAATAACAAAGGAGTATTTTTTGACAGGGAAGGCAAGGATATAATTTTTGGTACTATATGCCGCTTGACCTCAAGTTCATGCAAACTGACCAATCAAAAACAGAGTTTACTGGTCAAAAAACCATTACTAAGTCGAGAAGAAGGAATTATTGTATTGTTGAATGCCAAGCAGAAAAGATCAAAAGTCGTATAGCTGATGCTTAGAGTGAAGATAAAACAATCAATATTACACTACATTAATGATCCAAATGAAACCACAGAAGAAGTAAACATACCAGAAAACTTATAGAGAAGATAAAAGAAATATCACTAACCGATGGGAGATTAATTCTACGCAAACACCAAAAAACCATAGCGAGTTGGCTGGTTGCAGTATACAAGGAACGTAAATATAATTCCGAAGTATTTTCGTAACAACACTACACATAGATCAACTTCACTACACTATATAAACTACCTACAGTGATAATTGGAATAACCACTGCACATTAATACAGTGGTTAACAATAATAACATTTTATTTAAACAAAAAAACATAGTAACAACATGACGCTTGGTTAACTGACCAGGGCGGCCATCTTGTGTAGCATTGTTTGCCAATGCAGATAGAGTTCGTTGACATAGTTGGTTAAAAAACATAACATTCATACTTGTTAACATTAATATTTAAGATTTATTATTTTTAGATGTATTTGTAATGAGTTGTACTCCTTTTTAAAAACATTTCTGACTTCTTAACTGGCCCAAAGAACCCAAGCCCTGAGATATGTAATTTATATTATAATTATTTGCAAATCATTGAAGATCGGATTCAAATATGAATCGATACTAAACTGTCAAGGTCGATCCAAGACCGAACCATTTATTTTGTTTAACCAATAAGCTGAGAAAAAATAAAACAAATCAATTATTACCAATAACAGAGTTATCATTTCATACGTGCAAGTAGAATAAGAGTTTGTTCACAGTTATTAGTGGGAGCGAGCAGGTAAGCAAGGCGAATATAGCCTTGCCGACGACGAAAAAATAAACTAACCTACAACTACCAGAATACGGTTAGAGGCGATCGCCGAGTCTACCACAAGTGCGGGAAAATTCAAAAAGCACTAGCCCACAAATACAATCTCTCTCATCCTACCACTACATCACGTTATATTACAGAGTGACACTAGCAACGCGTAACTTATTAAAACACATTAAACAACGTTATATCAACACTCGTAAACAAAATATATTACAAGGTGGCGCCCAACGTGGGGCGTAATTAAATAACACGAACTAATTAAAACAGTACCGTAAACAAAATATATTACAAGGTGGCATCCAACCAGTGAGGCTGAATTAGGAAAAAAATTACGGACTGTAGTATCACTATTAAAAAAAAAAAAAAAAAAAAAAAAAAAAAAAAAAAAAAAAAAAAAAAATACAGTCAACCTAATTTTAGCAGGCGGCTGTTATAAGTTCAGAGATGCATACGAGAGGAGTTTCAAAGAAGATGGCAAAAGACCAGGAGATGGAAGAAGGTAGACGGGAAGAAGAGACAGAAACAGTACTGGACACCGAAATGGAACAACAGGCGGGTGATAAAGAAGAGGCCAGAGGAGATGCAAATTTACTGAAATTCATGGAACAAATGAGTGCAAATTTAATAAAACAAATGAAGGAAGATGTTAAACAAACTAATGAGAATTTATTAAGACAAATGAATGAAAAGTTTGCCCGAAATGAGGAGAATAATAAACAGACAAATGAGAAAATAGACAGTATGAATGAAAGTACTAAAGAAAATTTTAGACAAATAAACGAAAAAATAGATAGTACTAAAGAAAGTACCAATGAGAGTTTAAGACAGATCAAGGAAGATAATAGACAAATGAACGAGGATTTGGAAAATAAAATTGAGAAAATCAATGAAAAGATAGACAGCACCAATGAAAGTATTAAGGGAGAATTAAGGGAACTTATAAATGAAAGGATTGAAAACGTCACCGAAACACTTAGCCAGAGAGTGGACGAATACAAGGAGGAAGTGAAACAACAAATAACTGAGACCAAGGAAAGGCTGGAGAAAACTGAAGAAACCATCGAACAGTTCAGAGTAGAAGTGGATACCAAAATAGAAAGGGTAAAACGAACAATCAAATCAAAATAATTGCAACACAGCAAGAAACGCAGGAAAAGTTGGATGAGATCCAAGGTAATATGTCCGGCAGGATGACAACAATAAGTGACGAAGTGGACAAAGTGAAGAGTCAGGTAAATGGTAACAAAGAAAGAATAGAAAGTATGCAACACATTCAACAAAACATACAGGAAAAAATGGATAGACTAAACATCAGACCGACATGCAGTACTTACCACACTACACTAGAGAACAGCGACAGCGTGAATTTCAAAGATTACAGGGGTAAAGACTAAGTCGAATGAAGGAAAACAGATGGAGCGTAACTAAGACCTTGTTGGACGACGGTTTCAAAGGAATAACTGACAATTGGTGGTCAGCAGTGAGGAATGAAGTTAACACCTATGAAGATTTTAAACGAGCTTTTGTGATGTTATTTTTCTTGATATTTAATTTTATTATTGTTTACCTTACGTACTAGCAAATAGGCATGTTTACTTTTGAATTGCAGACGCCATTTTTACGTACTGCCAACTGCAAAATTTCCAACTTACCAGCGTTCAGATCAGCGAACTAGGAGAACAGATTATGGTTATTCGAGATAAAGAAAACTTTACTTGTTTCCCATGATTTAAATTTTATTGGTTACTAAAGTATTTCAATTTCATCATAAACAAATTATTCTTTTCTCTCCCTTACCCCGGTTAACTAACACATTTAAAAGACAATCATGTTAGTGACAAAACCTGTTAATGAGCAATAATTATTTCTACCTTTAATCTTCTTATATACGAGTTTACCTACACTCACAATAAAATAATAAGCTCTTAAAATAAATTTACTATTTGAACACAAACCAGCGCTTCACTCACACATATATACTCATTTATAACTTACAAAATTGTAAAACTCCTTTAGTGAGCTCACTATTTTTTAAATTGAACATATATTTTAGGGTGCCATTTTTTTTCTCTTTAATTTTGAATGGGTGTAAATTTTAAATTTCTTCTTTTCTTTTCTTTCACGCTTTTACTTATCTGCCATTGTGTCCCAAAAATCAGTCCAGTCTCCGTATGTGTTTTGGTTCCTCACTCCGCACATTTTCGTAATTTTCACCGTAATTCTCGCCAGATATATTGAAACTGTTAATTGAAACACAACTGTTATTTACTTTTACATTTTAGGTGCATGCGGGCACCCGCGATTTTCGTTCCGGAACTTATAGGTGTTACTCGCGCGAGTTGTTATTGCAGACTGGGACTAGCGGAACTGCGCTATTTTCTGAAGTGGTCGTGGGTTATGTGACCAATTCTTATTGTTCTTGTTTGTATCACTACGCCAATATGTGATGCTGGACTGACACACCTAGCATACCAGCGTGACGTATTAACTGACGTAATATCGTACGATCCTTTAAGTTACATAATATGTTTGTCACTCATCTAAAAATAACTGTTTTGCTTGTCACTGGAGTTGACCGTGGCACAATTTCGCTCAATACTTGGTGCGTTGTATAATTTATGAAATAAAGTTTGTTTACTTTTCCCCAAATTATTATTTTATATTACCTTTTATGTTTCCCCAAAATTATTATTACATAAGACAACATTAGCTTTTTATTAAAACACAATATTTTTTATATTACCCCAGGTAGGCCTAAATGTCCCGTTACACTTTTCAGTCCAAATACTGATCTGAATCCATACAAAATGTAGTGAGAGATAATCTCAGTAATGGAAAATATAATCCCAATCTAGGCCAGTCAACAGCCTATTTCCTGGGTAAGGTGTGTGTAGCTCGCAAGTTGGAACCACTCATTTCGGAAGAATGTCTGGTAAATAAAATGGCCTATCATTTTGATGAAGGAGTCATCCAAGCTAGGCTTTTCGGTCAGATCAAGACCATATCAGCCATGGAAGCATTGCTAGGTGATTATGAACAGCAGGATTATTACAGGAGGTCGAGAAGACAATATGAAAGAATGACTTTTCACAGGGAGGAAGAAAATCATGAGCAGCATCAAAGGACAAACCATGCCAACAGGAATGACCACGATCAACGTAATAACAATCATAATAATAATACCTATCACAACTGTAAAATACCTATCACAACCGTAACTATCATAATAATAATAATAATGATAATTATAACCGAAATGGTAATAATAATAGTAATAATAATAATAGGTATAGGGAAGGTAGAAGAAATTTTAACAATGGTAGAGGATACAAAACAAAATAATGATAGGAATTACAGGAATAATAACAGGAACGATGAAGAGAGGAGGTACCCAGAACAGAGCCGGAGTAGCGAAGACCACTCCAGAAATCAACAAGTGAATGAACAGGGAACCAACCAAGCCCAAGTAAATTATATTATGGCCGAGGAGAAGGATTCAAAGAGACATGATTGTAACCCCTCTTTAAGTGTGACTTGTAAAATTTTTTTTAAATAGGGGCCACAAGATAATTAAAACTAGGCCAAAGCCTAGAGAAGCCAAAAATGCGCTGGATCCAGTGAGACGGGACTTGCAATTAAAACTCACAAAATTAACAACCAATAAAATCTTTTTATTATAACCAAACTCATTATATCTCCTTAAAAATGTTACTTGAAAATTAATAAATATAAAATCTATATTCTAAACTCTTCTTTTAAAAATGTTACTTGAAAATTAATAAATATAAAATCTATATTCATTCTCCTTTTAAAAATATTACTTGAAAATTAATAAATATAAAATCTATATTCTATATTCTCCTTTTAAAAATATTACTTGAAAATTAATAAATATAAAATCTATATTCTATATTCTCCTTTTAGCCCTATATCTAACCCCCAAAAATACACACGAATATACAATACATATACACGTTCCACAACACAGGACATTTACAACTTCTATCATTAAATCTTGCCACACCTTTTTCCACCCCATGAGGTACATAATTAACAATTTATAAATAACCTTGCACGTAACACCTATTGCAAGGTCTTAATACCTAACATGTGTATAACATATATGTGTATAATAAGATATATGTTTGTAACACCAGTGGCCCCAGGACATACTAAATTCAGGAGTTGGCATAGTGCCTGATACTGTTATAAAGTGCTCCCACATTGAGCACTTAGACTTGGAGTAATTATAATTAGAATCCAGTAAACACACAAGTGATCATAATCAATTAAAAGAATTTAAATATGATAAATTTTGTTAAATATTGAAAACAGTAACGTGTCATAATGCCTTATAACCTTTTAAAATTAATTTGGCCCAAAGGCCGACATGTTCCTAGGCAAGATAGTGCATAACTCAACCTGTCCCAAGAGCATGTTCAAGTCTGCATGAAAATCCACCTATACAGGATTAAACTGGTGACCCGACTTAACTACCAAAGAAACTTCTATCCCTATATGACCCAAACTGTATATAAAAATGTGAAATTAAAGCATAAAATGAAAACTAAATTTAACCAGAGAAATTACATGTTGATTGAATGAATTAGTAGCATTAAGGTAACCCTTCTACTGAAAACAAGAAAGAAATTTACACGCCTGAATGGTAAGCAGCCACAGATACATGCCAACTTCTGGGCTCACAGTTTATACAAACAGAGTTACAAAATGTACAAAAGATTCCCCCCCAAGTCCACGCACTATTCTGTCCCGTTAACCGGGGACCCAATTAAAATGTTTAAAGCTTAAAGTCATTGATGTAGTGTGACTATATGTCCATGGGTTCTAGTGGGTTACATCACACTGTGTTTTAGTAAATTGGTTTGGTGTCACCTGATATATTCCTGGTGTGAAGTGGTGGTATTCTGGTCTACATTTTAGGGTGTTTGTGGCCCGTCCTCGCGATTCTCCTCCAGCAGATGAAGTTGAGAGAGAGTCTAGATGTTCATGTTCAGGATGGAGCTGTTCCTCGACTTGCAGCGAGGGACCCTATTCATACAAAATATTATCTGTAGCAGAAAGTGATTGAAAAAATATTATCAGCGATAAGTTCCCAAAACTAATTCCCCCAGAAACCTCACACGCACCAAAATCCATATATAATATTAAACACAACTTTAGGCCTACTTAAAATGATAGTTTGACACACTCTGCAACAGGTTATACGGCCACATGGCCCGATCTTAGAAAACATTTAGTTTAGTTAAAGTTCATATTATTCTGACTTTACATTATTCTCAATTCTGGTGCCTTAGTTAAGACTTCTGAAATTAATATGGTATTACTATAATTACCAATAAAAGTTACATTTAAATTACTCAAAATTACACATTTCACAACTTGCCTTGTGGCGTGATAGGTTAGCTGATTTCATACATATCTGGACTTATTAAACAAATTCCTTTTTGTATAACTTTAAATTAATGTATATAAGCATATTGCTGCAACTTACCGCACATCTGTATTAGTTTAGCCTGCCATAGATGAAGATGGTGCAACTAAAAACTTCTTTCTGTCGGAGAAGACGGCCACGCATTCTTACTTGGACGAGGACCAGGAAAAGACAGCTTTTAGAACACGCAGTTCCGGCTTTCTCACTTGCAATCAGCAGCGAGCACCAGAGCGCAGCACTTATCGGGCGCACTTAGATACCTCATTACAGTATTGTAAATGCTACCGCTAAATACAGTACAGTATTTTTCGTTGGCTTCCTCGTTAAATACCGTACACGATTTTTGATTATTCGCGCCGATATAAATTAATCGGCACATGATGACCAACGGCAAAGAAAGAAGAACAAACAAATTAACCGTCGTGAAAACCAAGAACACGAGCCTGGTCCCAGTAATGAAGATGAACGAATATACTCTTACGACAACATTGAAATGTATGGGAGTGATCCACGATGGGGCATTCCCATAGCGAGATTTGTTGATGAGTTTAACCGACAGAATCCACCACGGGAAAAACAATAGTGGAACGATCCGGATAGTGACAGATACTGAAACCGGTTAAACTAAATATCATACACTATAGAGACAAGGGACTGATTGTATGATTACCGACAAGGCAAACTATTGGAGAATTGAGAAGGAAAAATGATGATAAATGTAATGACCAATGAAGATTTCAAAAAACATGAACAAATGACCCACCAAATTCTAAAATATGTAAGAACATCTTACAGGATACTTCAGAGAATTTATTTTGAATCCATTGAGAAGAGAAAGACGGTTAATAACAATAATAAGGTGATAATAAGGAAAAAAGAAAAGAAGTACTGAAAACAAATAAATGAAGTAATGAACTTGCAGAAAAAAAAGAGGATTGATGTTTGTAAATGAACAGAGTAATAATAACTATAGTTGTAACTGCTAAAAAGGGATATTGAAACAGAAGATGAATAACATAGTGGCAAATGAATCAATTAACAACGAAATACAAATTAAATGGAAAAGAAGAAGTATACAAAGGATTTTTACCAAAACTGAAAATAAGTTATATGAAAGTAAGGGAAGCTGCTGGGATGCAATGTATAATAATGAGAAGAAGTAAGAAGGCAATATGATTCTGAGGGGGTATTTAAAGTAACGCAAGAGTTACCATTTTTGTAAGAGTGTAGAAAGCTACGGCGCCACTCAATAATTATTATGATGGGCAGGGGCCAACGAGCACTGTACCATGCACGGGGTGAATGGTCGGGTAAGGAATAGGTCAGAATAGTGCCACTCACAGCCGATATGCATTCACTGTGCCATTTCAAGTTAGGGAGGAATTGATAACCCCAATTAAGGAATCCATAGGAACAGGAGAAACCCCAGAGGAAAGGAACAATCAGTTGGTAACTACATATATAAAGAAGATGAAGAAAAATAATATATTTTCATAGATTCGCCAAAGAAGAAAAGAAGTTATGTGTAAATTATGAGATAATAACCAACTTAAAAAATTCATCACAACACAATCCCTGAAACCATAAGAAAAAAATATAGTAAAGAAGGAAAAAGTTTTACAAATAAACCAAAAGCATCAAAAGGAACAGCTTATTTTTCCCAAACCCCAGTTTTATAAAAAATAACCATGTCTTGGGGGGGGGGAGCAATTATGTAATGTGACAATGGGAGCCCCAAATAATAAAAAAGTCAGAATAACTGGACTCAAATATTTAATGAAGTAAAATAAAAGTACAACACAAAAGTGTAGATAATAAGACAAAACTTGTGAAAGGTGGAAAAAAGTGGAAAACGAGGATGATCATTAATCAAACAGATGAGACTGTAAAGATCAATGATCCCTCCAATAATAATAAAGTGTAAGAAACCAAATAGGTCGATACGAGGGAAACAACTCGTAAAAGCATTATAAAGTAACAGACATACTAAATATCAGAGTGAAAACAAACAATTGTAGTAGTGTAGTATTATTTATTGAAAGTTTTCTGTAGTTATTTAACCCATGTTGTTGGTTTTTAAAGAGAAGGCATTAGCATTGCTTAACTATGTTTATTTTAATTGATTTAGGCCAATGGCAATAATTTTTATCATTCATAAATCACGTGTAAAAGATAAGAAGAAGTGTATTAAGCCTATAGGCAAAAATGGAAAGTATATGTTGCAACATAATACCAAAAGATACCTAAATAGAGGCCCATATAAACAATATATTAATGGTCCACTAGTAAAGTTTAATAGTATGGAAATGTAATTGGTATTATGGTAAACTAAATAGTTTATGTTATCGTTTGTTAATAAATGAATGTAATCTTGGCCATGAAGGCAGCATTTTAAGTTAGTATGTTAAGAGATTTTGTGTTAATTAATAAATACTGTTAGAATATGTCAAGGGTCAAAAATCATGTAATAAGCAGTAAACAAATGTAATCAGGCAAAAGGGTTCAAAACAAAAAAACCAATTAATAATTAATGTGAATTAGAAAATGATAATGAAATCAAATTTAAGGCCTAAGCCGAACATGTAATATAAAATAAGATAATGTCAGAAATGAGTAAGGTACCAAATTAATATCAGACAATAATAACAAAGAAGGACCAAAATTTAATAAGGGACAAGTTTTGGAATAATTGTCAATCAAAGTAAATTAATCTAACAAAAATGAAGTATTGTATAGTAAAAGTCAGGGCAGTACTATGGTCCAGAGTTATAATTTTTGTAAAGGTGAAAAAACACCTAATATAAAGTTAACACATATAAAATTATATATCAAAATGTAGACCTTTATAAAAGGAACAAAACTATGTAAATTAATTTTAATATAAACAAAAAATAACAAAGGAGTATTTTTTGACAGGGAAGGCAAGGATATAATTTTTGGTACTATATGCCGCTTGACCTCAAGTTCATGCAAACTGACCAATCAAAAACAGGGTTTACTGGTCAAAAAACCGTTACTAAGTCGAGAAGAAGGAATTATTGTATTGTTGAATGCCAAGCAGAAAAGATCAAAAGTCGTATAGCTGATGCTTAGAGTGAAGATAAAACAATCAATATTACACTACATTAATGATCCAAATGAAACCACAGAAGAAGTAAACATACCAAAACTTATAGAGAAGATAAAAGAAATATCACTAACCGATGGGAGATTAATTCTACGCAAACACCAAAAAACCATAGCGAGTTGGCTGGTTGCAGTATACAAGGAACGTAAATATAATTCCGAAGTATTTTCGTAACAACACTACACATAGATCAACTTCACTACACTATATAAACTACCTACAGTGATAATTGGAATAACCACTGCACATTAATACGGTGGTTAACAATAATAACATTTTATTTAAACAAAAAAACATAGGAACAACATGAAGCTTGGTTAACTGACAAGGCGGCCATCTTGTGTAGCATCGTTTGCCAATGCAGATAGAGTTCGTTGACGTAGTTGGTTAAAAAACATAACATTCATACTTGTTAATATTAATATTTAAGATTTATTATTTTTATATGTATTTGTAATGAGTTGTACTCCTTTTTAAAAACATTTCTGACTTCTTAACTGGCCCAAAGAACCCAAGCCCTGAGATATGTAATTTATATTATAATTATTTGCAAATCATTGAAGATCGGATTCAAATATGAATCGATACTAAACTGTCAAGGTCAATCCAAGACCGAACCATTTATGTTGTTTAACCAATAAGCTGAGAAAAAATAAAACAAATCAATTATTACCAATAACAGAGTTATCATTTCATACGTGCAAGTAGAACAAGAGTTTGTTCACAGTTATTAGTGGGAGCGAGCAGGTAAGCAAGGCGAATATAGCCTTGCCGACGACGAAAAAATAAACTAACCTACAACTACCAGAATACGGTTAGAGGCGATCGCCGAGTCTACCACAAGTGCGGGAAAATTCAAAAAGCACTAGCCCACAAATACAATCTCTCTCATCCTACCACTACATCACGTTATATTACAGAGTGGCACTAGCAACGCGTGACTTATTAAAACACATTAAACAACGTTATATCAACACTCGTAAACAAAATATATTACAAGGTGGCGCCCAACGTGGGGCGTAATTAAATAACACGAACTAATTAAAACAGTACTGTAAACAAAATATATTACAAGGTGGCATCCAACCAGTGAGGCTGAATTAGGAAAAAAATTACGGACTGTAGTATCACTATTAAAAAAAAAAAACAGTCAACCTAATTTTAGCAGGCGGCTGTTATAAGTTCAGAGATGCATACGAGAGGAGTTTCAAAGAAGATGGCGAAAGACCAGGAGATGGAAGAAGGTAGACGGGAAGAAGAGACAGAAACAGTACTGGACACCGAAATGGAACAACAGGCGGGTGATAAAGAAGAGGCCAGAGGAGATGCAAATTTACTGAAATTCATGGAACAAATGAGTGCAAATTTAATAAAACAAATGAAGGAAGATGTTAAACAAACTAATGAGAATTTATTAAGACAAATGAATGAAAAGTTTGCCCGAAATGAGGAGAATAATAAACAGACAAATGAGAAAATAGACAGTATGAATGAAAGTACTAAAGAAAATTTTAGACAAATAAACGAAAAAATAGATAGTACTAAAGAAAGTACCAATGAGAGTTTAAGACAGATCAAGGAAGATAATAGACAAATGAACGAGAATTTGGAAAATAAAATTGAGAAAATCAATGAAAAGATAGACAGCACCAATGAAAGTATTAAGGGAACTTATAAATGAAAGGATTGAAAATGTCACCGAAACACTTAGCCAGAGAGTGGACGAATACAAGGAGGAAGTGAAACAACAAATAACTATGACCAAGGAAAGGCTGGAGAAAACTGAAGAAACCATCGTACAGTTCAGAGTAGAAGTGGATACCAAAATAGAAAGGGTAGAAACGAACAATCAAATCAGAATAATTGCAACACAGCAAGAAACGCAGGAAAAGTTGGATGAGATCCAAGGTAATATGTCCGGCAGGATCACAACAATAAGTGACGAAGTGGACAAAGTGAAGAGTCAGGTAAATGGTAACAAAGAAAGAATAGAAAGTATGCAACACATTCAACAAAACATACAGGAAGAAATGGATAGACTAAACATCAGACCGACATGCAGTACTTACCACACTACACTAGAAAACAGCGACAGCGTGAATTTCAAAGATTACAGGGGTAAAGACTAAGTCGAATGAAGGAAAACAGATGGAGCGTAACTAAGACCTTGTTGGACGACGGTTTCAAAGGAATAACTGACAATTGGTGGTCAGCAGTGAGGAAAGAAGTTAACACCTATGAAGAATTTAAACGAGCTTTTGTGATGTTATTTTTCTTGATATTTAATTTTATTATTGTTTACCTTACGTACTAGCAAATAGGCATGTTTAGTTTTGAATTGCAGACGCCATTTTTACGTACTGCCAACTGCAAAATTTCCAACTTACCAGCGTTCAGATCAGCGAACTAGGAGAACAGATTATGGTTATTCGAGATAAAGAAAACTTTACTTGTTTCCCATGATTTAAATTTTATTGGTTACTAAAGTATTTCAATTTCATCATAAACAAATTATTCTTTTCTCTCCCTTACCCCGGTTAACTAACACATTTAAAAGACAATCATGTTAGTGACAAAACCTGTTAATGAGCAATAATTATTTCTACCTTTAATCTTCTTATATACGAGTTTACCTACACTCACAATAAAATAATAAGCTCTTAAAATAAATTTACTATTTGAACACAAACTAGCGCTTCACTCACACATATATACTCATTTATAACTTACAAAATTTTAAAACTCCTTTAGTGAGCTCACTATTTTTTAAATTGAACATATATTTTAGGGTGCCATTTTTTTTCTCTTTAATTTTGAATGGGTGTAAATTTTAAATTTCTTCTTTTCTTTTCTTTCACGCTTTTACTTATCTGCCATTGTGTCCCAAAAATCAGTCCAGTCTCCGTATGTGTTTTGGTTCCTCACTCCGCACATTTTCGTAATTTTCACCGTAATTCTCGCCAGATATATTGAAACTGTTAATTGAAACACAACTGTTATTTACTTTTACATTTTAGGTGCATGCGGGCGCCCGCGATTTTCGTTCCGGAACTTATAGGTGATACTCGCGCGAGTTGTTATTGCAGACTGGGACTAGCGGAACTGCGCTATTTTCTGAAGTGGTCGTGGGTTACGTGACCAATTCTTATTGTTCTTGTTTGTATCACTACGCCAATATGTGATGCTGGACTGACACACACAGCATACCAGCGTGACGTATTAACTGACATAATATCGTACGATCCTTTAAGTTACATAATATGTTTGTCACTCATCTAAAAATAACTGTTTTGCTTGTCACTGGAGTTGACCTTGGCACAATTTCGCTCAATACTTGGTGCGTTGTATAATTTATGAAATAAAGTTTGTTTACTTTTCCCCAAATTATTATTTTATATTACCTTTTATGTTTCCCCAAAATTATTATTACATAAGACAACATTAGCTTTTTATTAAAACACAATATTTTTTATATTACCCCAGGTAGGCCTAAATGTCCCGTTACACTTTTCAGTCCAAATACTGGTCTGAATCCATACAAAATGTAGTGAGAGATAATCTCAGTAATGGAAAATATAATCCCAATCTAGGCCAGTCACCAACAGCCTATTTCCTGGGTAAGGTGTGTGTAGCTCGCAAGTTGGAACCACTCATTTCGGAAGAATGTCTGGTAAATAAAATGGCCTATCATTTTGATGAAGGAGTCATCCAAGCTAGGCTTTTCGGTCAGATCAAGACCATATCAGCCATGGAAGCATTGCTAGGTGATTATGAACAGCAGGATTATTACAGGAGGTCGAGAAGACAATATGAAAGAATGACTTCACAGGGAGGAACAAAATCGTGAGCAGCATCAAAGGACAAACCATGCCAACAGGAATGACCACGATCAACGTAATAACAATCATAATAATAATACCTATCACAACCGTAAAATACCTATCACAACCGTAACTATCATCATAATAATAATAATGATAATTATAACCGAAATCGTAATAATAATAGTAATAATAATAATAGGTATAGGGAAGGTAGAAGAAATTTTAACAATGGTAGAGGATACAAAACAAAATAATGACAGGAATTACAGGAATAATAACAGGTACGATGAAGAGAGGAGGTACCCAGAACAGAGCCGGAGTAGCGAAGACCACTCCAGAAATCAAGTGAATGAACAGGGAACCAACCAAGCCCAAGTAAATTATATTATGGCCGAGGAGAAGGATTCAAAGAGACATGATTGTAACCCCTCTGTAAGTGTGACTTGTAAAATTTTTTTAAATAGGGGCCACAAGATAATTAAAACTAGGCCAAAGCCTAGAGAAGCCAAAAATGCGCTGGATCCAGTGAGACGGGTTTGCAATTAAAACTCACAAAATTAACAACCAATAAAATCTTTTTATTATAACCAAACTCATTATATCTCCTTAAAAATGTTACTTGAAAATTAATAAATATAAAATCTATATTCTATACTCTCCTTTTAAAAATATTACTTGAAAATTAATAAATATAAGATCTATATTCATTCTCCTTTTAAAAATATTACTTGAAAATTAATAAATATAAAATCTATATTCTATATTCTCCTTTTAAAAATATTACTTGAAAATTATTAAATATAAAATCTATATTCTATATTCTCCTTTTAAAAATATTACTTGAAAATTAATAAATATAAAATCTATATTCTATATTCTCCTTTTAGCCCTATATCTAACCCCCAAAAATACACACGAATATACAATACATATACACGTTCCACAACACAGGACATTTACAACTTCTATCATTAAATCTTGCCACACCTTTTTCCACCCCATGAGGTACATAATTAACAATTTATAAACAACCTTGCACGTAACACCTATTGCAAGGTCTTAATACCTAACATGTGTATAACATATATGTGTATAATAAGATATATGTTTGTAACACCAGTGGCCCCAGTACATACTAAATTCAGGAGTTGGCATAGTGCCTGATACTGTTTTAAAGTGCTCCCACATTGAGCACTTAGACTTGGAGTAATTATAATTAGAATCCAGTAAACACACAAGTGATCATAATCAATTAAAAGAATTTAAATATGATAAATTTTGTTAAATATTGAAAACAGTAACGTGTCATAATGCCTTATAACCTTTTAAAATTAATTTGGCCCAAAGGCCGACATGTTCCTAGGCAAGATAGTGCATAACTCAACCTGTCCCAAGAGCATGTTCAAGTCTGCATGAAAATCCACCTATACAGGATTAAACTGGTGACCCGACTTAACTACCAAAGAAACTTCTATCCCTATATGACCCAAACTGTATATAAAAATGTGAAATTAAAGCATAAAATGAAAACTAAATTTAACCAGTGAAATTACATGTTGATTGAATGAATTAGTAGCATTAAGGTAACCCTTCTACTGAAAACAAGAAAGAAATTTACACGCCTGAATGGTAAGCAGCCACAGATACATGCCAACCTCTGGGCTCACAGTTTATACAAACAGAGTTACAAAATGTACAAAAGATTCCCCCCCAAGTCCACGCACTATTCTGTCCCGTTAACCGGGGACCCAATTAAAATGTTTAAAGCTTAAAGTCATTGATGTAGTGTGACTATATGTCCATGGGTTCTAGTGGGTTACATCACACTGTGTTTTAGTAAATTGGTTTGGTGTCACCTGATATATTCCTGGTGTGAAGTGGTGGTATTCTGGTCTACATTTTAGGGTGTTTGTGGCCCGTCCTCGCGATTCTCCTCCAGCAGATGAAGTTGAGAGAGAGTCTAGATGTTCATGTTCAGGATGGAGCTGTTCCTCGACTTGCAGCGAGGGACCCTATTCATACAAAATATTATCTGTAGCAGAAAGTGATTGAAAAAATATTATCAGCGATAAGTTCCCAAAACTAATTCCCCCAGAAACCTCACACGCACCAAAATCCATATATAATATTAAACACAACTTTAGGCCTACTTAAAATGATAGTTTGACACACTCTGCAACAGGTTATACGGCCACATGGCCCGATCTTAGAAAACATTTAGTTTAGTTAAAGTTCATATTATTCTGACTTTACATTATTCTCAATTCTGGTGCCTTAGTTAAGACTTCTGAAATTAATATAGTATTACTATAATTACCAATAAAAGTTACATTTAAATTACTCAAAATTACACATTTCACAACTTGCCTTGTGGCGTGATAGGTTAGCTGATTTCATACATATCTGGACTTATTAAACAAATTCCTTTTTGTATAACTTTAAATTAATGTATATAAGCATATTGCTGCAACTTACCGCACATCTGTATTAGTTTAGCCTGCCATAGATGAAGATGGTGCAACTAAAAACTTCTTTCTGTCGGAGAAGACGGCCACGCATTCTTACTTGGACGAGGACCAGGAAAAGACAGCTTTTAGAACACGCAGTTCCGGCTTTCTCACTTGCAATCAGCAGCGAGCACCAGAGCGCAGCACTTATCGGGCGCACTTAGATACCTCATTACAGTATTGTAAATGCTACCGCTAAATACAGTACAGTATTTTTCATTGGCTTCCTTGTTAAATACCGTACACGATTTTTGATTATTCGCGACGATATAAATTAATCAGCAAATGATGACCAACGGCAAAGAAAGAAGAACAAACAAATTAACCGTCGTGAAAACCAAGAACACGAGCCTGGTCCCAGTAATGAAGATGAACGAATATACTCTTACGACAACATTGAAATGTATGGGAGTGATCCACGATGGGGCATTCCCATAGCGAGATTTGTTGATGAGTTTAACCGACAGAATCCACCACGGGAAAAACATAATAGTGGAACGATCCGGATAGTGACAGATACCGAAACCGGTTAAACTAAATATCATACACTATAGAGACAAGGGACTGATTGTATGATTACCGACAAGGCAAACTATTGGAGAATTGAGAAGGAAAAATGATGATAAATGTAATGACCAATGAAGATTTCAAAAAACATGAAGAAATGACCCACCAAATTCTAAAATATGTAAGAACATCTTACAGGATACTTTAGAGAATTTATTTTGAATCCATTGAGAAGAGAAAGACGGTTAATAACAATAATAAGGTGATAATAAGGAAAAAAGAAAAGAAGTACTGAAAACAAATAAATGAAGTAATGAACTTGCAGAAAAAAAAGAGGATTGATGTTTGTAAATGAACAGAGTAATAATAACTATAGTTGTAACTGCTAAAAAGGGATATTGAAACAGAAGATGAATAACATAGTGGCAAATGAATCAATTAACAACGAAATAAAAATTAAATGGAAAAGAAGAAGTATACAAAGGATTTTTACCAAAACTGAAAATAAGTTATATGAAAGTAAGGGAAGCTGCTGGGATGCAATTTATAATAATGAGAAGAAGTAAGAAGGCAATATGATTCTGAGGGGGTATTTAAAGTAACGCAAGAGTTACCATTTTTGTAAGAGTGTAGAAAGCTACGGCGCCACTCAATAATTATTATGATGGGCAGGGGCCAACGAGCACTGTACCATGCACGGGGTGAATGGTCGGGTAAGGAATAGGTCAGAATAGTGCCACTCACAGCCGATATGCATTCACTGTGCCATTTCAAGTTAGGGAGGAATTGATAACCCCAATTAAGGAATCCATAGGAACAGGAGAAACCCCAGAGGAAAGGAACAATCAGTTGGTAACTACATATATAAAGAAGATGAAGAAAAATAATATATTTTCATAGATTCGCCAAAGAAGAAAAGAAGTTATGTGTAAATTATGAGATAATAACCAACTTAAAAAATTTATCACAACACAATCCCTGAAACCATAAGAAAAAAATATAGTAAAGAAGGAAAAAGTTTTACAAATAAACCAAAAGCATCAAAAGGAACAGCTTATTTTTCCCAAACCCCAGTTTTATAAAAAATAACCATGTCTTGGGGGGGGAGCAATTATGTAATGTGACAATGGGAGCCCCAAATAATAAAAAAGTCAGAATAACTGGACTCAAATATTTAATGAAGTAAAATAAAAGTACAACACAAAAGTGTAGATAATAAGACAAAACTTGTGAAAGGTGGAAAAAAGTGGAAAACGAGGATGATCTATTAATCAAACAGATGAGACTGTAAAGATCAATGATCCCTCCAATAATAATAAAGTGTAAGAAACCAAATAGGTCGATACGAGGGAAACAACTCGTAAAAGCATTATAAAGTAACAGACATACTAAATATCAGAGTGAAAACAAACAATTGTAGTAGTGTAGTATTATTTATTGAAAGTTTTCTATAGTTATTTAACCCATGTTGTTGGTTTTTAAAGAGAAGGCATTAGCATTGCTTAACTATGTTTATTTTAATTGATTTAGGCCAATGGCAATAATTTTTATCATTCATAAATCACGTGTAAAAGATAAGAAGAAGTTATTAAGCCTATAGGCAAAAATGGAAAGTATATGTTGCAACATAATACCAAAAGATACCTAAATAGAGGCCCATATAAACAATATATTAATGGTCCACTAGTAAAGTTTAATAGTATGGAAATGTAATTGGTATTATGGTAAACTAAATAGTTTATGTTGTCGTTTGTTAATAAATGAATGTAATCTTGGCCATGAAGGCAGCATTTTAAGTTAGTATGTTAAGAGATTTTGTGTTAATTAATAAATACTGTAGAATATGTCAAGGGTCAAAAATCATGTAATAAGCAGTAAACAAATGTAATC
This sequence comes from Magicicada septendecula, assembly GCA_034769895.1. Classification (NCBI taxonomy): domain Eukaryota; kingdom Metazoa; phylum Arthropoda; class Insecta; order Hemiptera; family Cicadidae; genus Magicicada; species Magicicada septendecula. The sequence continues at coordinate 733,877,704 of CM068367.1, forward strand.
AGGCAAAAGGGTTCAAAACAAAAAGACCAATTAATAATTAATGTGAATTAGAAAATGATAATGAAATCAAATTTAAGGCCTAAGCCGAACATGTAATATAAAATAAGATAATGTCAGAAATGAGTAAGTTACCAAATTAATATCAGACAATAATAACAAAGAAGGACCAAAATTTAATAAGGGACAAGTTTTGGAATAATTGTCAATCAAAGTAAATTAATCTAACAAAAATGAAGTATTGTATAGTAAAAGTCAGGGCAGTACTATGGTCCAGAGTTATAATTTTTGTAAAGGTGAAAAAACACCTAATATAAAGTTAACACATATAAAATTATATATCAAAATGTAGACCTTTATAAAAGGAACAAAACTATGTAAATTAATTTTAATTTAAACAAAAAATAACAAAGGAGTATTTTTTGACAGGGAAGGCAAGGATATAATTTTTGATACTATATGCTGCTTGACCTCAAGTTCATGCAAACTGACCAATCAAAAACAGAGTTTACTGGTCAAAAAACCGTTACTAAGTCGAGAAGAAGGAATTATTGTATTGTTGAATGCCAAGCAGAAAAGATCAAAAGTCGTATAGCTGATGCTTAGAGTGAAGATAAAACAATCAATATTACACTAAATTAATGATCCAAATGAAACCACAGAAGAAGTAAACACACCAGAAAACTTATAGAGAAGATAAAAGAAATACCACTAACCGATGGGAGATTAATTCTACGCAAACACCAAAAAACCATAGCGAGTTGGCTGGTTGCAGTATACAAGGAACGTAAATATAATTCCGAAGTATTTTCGTAACAACACTACACATAGATCAACTTCACTACACTATATAAACTACCTACAGTGATAATTGGAATAACCACTGCACATTAATACGGTGGTTAACAATAATAACATTTTATTTAAACAAAAAAACATAGGAAAAACATGACGCTTGGTTAACTGACCAGGGCGGCCATCTTGTGTAGCATTGTTTGCCAATGCAGATAGAGTTCGTTGACGTAGTTGGTTAAAAAACATAACATTCATACTTGTTAACAATAATATTTAAGATTTATTATTTTTATATGTATTTGTAATGAGTTGTACTCCTTTTTAAAAACATTTCTGACTTCTTAACTGGCCCAAAGAACCCAAGCCCTGAGATATGTAATTTATATTATAATTATTTGCAAATCATTGAAGATCGGATTCAAATATGAATCGATACTAAACTATCAAGGTCGATCCAAGACCGAACCATTTATGTTGTTTAACCAATAAGCTGAGAAAAAATAAAACAAATCAATTATTACCAATAACAGAGTTATCATTTCATACGTGCAAGTAGAATAAGAGTTTGTTCACAGTTATTAGTGGGAGCGAGCAGGTAAGCAAAGCGAATATAGCCTTGCCGACGACGAAAAAATAAACTAACCTACAACTACCAGAATACGGTTAGAGGCGATCGCCGAGTCTACCACAAGTGCGGGAAAATTCAAAAAGCACTAGCCCACAAATACAATCTCTCTCATCCTACCACTACATCACGTTATATTACAGAGTGGCACTAGCAACGCGTGACTTATTAAAACACATTAAACAACGTTATATCAACACTCGTAAACAAAATATATTACAAGGTGGTGCCCAACGTGGGGCGTAATTAAATAACACGAACTAATTAAAACAGTACTGTAAACAAAATATATTACAAGGTGGCATCCAACCAGTGAGGCTGAATTAGGAAAAAAATTACGGACTGTAGTATCACTATTAAAAAAAATACAGTCAACCTAATTTTAGCAGGCGGCTGTTATAAGTTCAGAGATGCATACGAGAGGAGTTTCAAAGAAGATGGCGAAAGACCAGGAGATGGAAGAAGGTAGACGGGAAGAAGAGACAGAAACAGTACTGGACACCGAAATGGAACAACAGGCGGGTGATAAAGAAGAGGCCAGAGGAGATGCAAATTTACTGAAATTCATGGAACAAATGAGTGCAAATTTAATAAAACAAATGAAGGAAGATGTTAAACAAACTAATGAGAATTTATTAAGACAAATGAATGAAAAGTTTGCCCGAAATGAGGAGAATAATAAACAGACAAATGAGAAAATAGACAGTATGAATGAAAGTACTAAAGAAAATTTTAGACAAATAAACGAAAAAATAGATAGTACTAAAGAAAGTACCAATGAAAGTTTAAGACAGATCAAGGAAGATAATAGACAAATTAACGAGAATTTGGAAAATAAAATTGAGAAAATGAATGAAAAGATAGACAGCACCAATGAAAGTGTTAAGGGAGAATTAAGGGAACTTATAAATGAAAGGATTGAAAACGTCACCGAAACACTTAGCCAGAGAGTGGACGAATACAAGGAGGAAGTGAAACAACAAATAACTGAGACCAAGGAAAGGCTGGAGAAAACTGAAGAAACCATCGTACAGTTCAGAGTAGAAGTGGATACCAAAATAGAAAGGGTAAAACGAACAATCAAATCAGAATAATTGCAACACAGCAAGAAACGCAGGAAAAGTTGGATGAGATCCAAGGTAATATGTCCGGCAGGATGACAACAATAAGTGACGAAGTGGACAAAGTGAAGAGTCAGGTAAATGGTAACAAAGAAAGAATAGAAAGTATGCAACACATTCAACAAAACATACAGGAAGAAATGGATAGACTAAACATCAGACCGACATGCAGTACTTACCACACTACACTAGAAAACAGCGACAGCGTGAATTTCAAAGATTACAGGGGTAAAGACTAAGTCGAATGAAGGAAAACAGATGGAGCATAACTAAGACCTTGTTGGACGACGGTTTCAAAGGAATAACTGACAATTGGTGGTCAGCAGTGAGGAATGAAGTTAACACCTATGAAGAATTTAAACGAGCTTTTGTGATGTTATTTTTCTTGATATTTAATTTTATTATTGTTTACCTTACGTACTAGCAAATAGGCATGTTTACTTTTGAATTGCAGACGCCATTTTTACGTACTGCCAACTGCAAAATTTCCAACTTACCAGCGTTCAGATCAGCGAACTAGGAGAACAGATTATGGTTATTCGAGATAAAGAAAACTTTACTTGTTTCCCATGATTTAAATTTTATTGGTTACTAAAGTATTTCAATTTCATCATAAACAAATTATTCTTTTCTCTCCCTTACCCCGGTTAACTAACACATTTAAAAGACAATCATGTTAGTGACAAAACCTGTTAATGAGCAATAATTATTTCTACCTTTAATCTTCTTATATACGAGTTTACCTACACTCACAATAAAATAATAAGCTCTTAAAATAAATTTACTATTTGAACACAAACCAGCGCTTCACTCACACATATATACTCATTTATAACTTACAAAATTTTAAAACTCCTTTAGTGAGCTCACTATTTTTTGAATTGAACATATATTTTAGGGTGCCATTTTTTTCTCTTTAATTTTGAATGGGTGTAAATTTTAAATTTCTTCTTTTCTTTTCTTTCACGCTTTTACTTATCTGCCATTGTGTCCCAAAAATCAGTCCAGTCTCCGTATGTGTTTTGGTTCCTCACTCCGCACATTTTCGTAATTTTCACCGTAATTCTCGCCAGATATATTGAAACTGTTAATTGAAACACAACTGTTATTTACTTTTACATTTTAGGTGCATGCGGGCGCCCGCGATTTTCGTTCCGGAACTTATAGGTGTTACTCGCGCGAGTTGTTATTGCAGACTGGGACTAGCGGAACTGCGCTATTTTCTGAAGTGGTCGTGGGTTACGTGACCAATTCTTATTGTTCTTGTTTGTATCACTACGCCAATATGTGATGCTGGACTGACACACACAGCATACCAGCGTGACGTATTAACTGACGTAATATCGTACGATCCTTTAAGTTACATAATATGTTTGTCACTCATCTAAAAATAACTGTTTTGCTTGTCACTGGAGTTGACCTTGGCACAATTTCGCTCAATACTTGGTGCGTTGTATAATTTATGAAATAAAGTTTGTTTACTTTTCCCCAAATTATTATTTTATATTACCTTTTATGTTTCCCCAAAATTATTATTACATAAGACAACATTAGCTTTTTATTAAAACACAATATTTTTTATATTACCCCAGGTAGGCCTAAATGTCCCGTTACACTTTTCAGTCCAAATACTGGTCTGAATCCATACAAAATGTAGTGAGAGATAATCTCAGTAATGGAAAATATAATCCCAATCTAGGCCAGTCACCAACAGCCTATTTCCTGGGTAAGGTGTGTGTAGCTCGCAAGTTGGAACCACTCATTTCGGAAGAATGTCTGGTAAATAAAATGGCCTATCATTTTGATGAAGGAGTCATCCAAGCTAGGCTTTTCGGTCAGATCAAGACCATATCAGCCATGGAAGCATTGCTAGGTGATTATGAACAGCAGGATTATTACAGGAGGTCGAGAAGACAATATGAAAGAATGACTTTTCACAGGGAGGAACAAAATCGTGAGCAGCATCAAAGGACAAACCATGCCAACAGGAATGACCACGATCAACGTAATAACAATCATAATAATAATACCTATCACAACCGTAAAATACCTATCACAACCGTAACTATCATCATAATAATAATAATGATAATTATAACCGAAATGGTAATAATAATAGTAATAATAATAATAGGTATAGGGAAGGTAGAAGAAATTTTAACAATGGTAGAGGATACAAAACAAAATAATGACAGGAATTACAGGAATAATAACAGGTACGATGAAGAGAGGAGGTACCCAGAACAGAGCCGGAGTAGCGAAGACCACTCCAGAAATCAACAAGTGAATGAACAGGGAACCAACCAAGCCCAAGTAAATTATATTATGGCCGAGGAGAAGGATTCAAAGAGACATGATTGTAACCCCTCTTTAAGTGTGACTTGTAAAATTTTTTTTAAATAGGGGCCACAAGATAATTAAAACTAGGCCAAAGCCTAGAGAAGCCAAAAATGCGCTGGATCCAGTGAGACGGGACTTGCAATTAAAACTCACAAAATTAGCAACCAATAAAATCTTTTTATTATAACCAAACTCATTATATCTCCTTAAAAATGTTACTTGAAAATTAATAAATATAAAATCTATATTCTATACTCTCCTTTTAAAAATGTTACTTGAAAATTAATAAATATAAGATCTATATTCTATATTCTCCTTTTAAAAATATTACTAGAAAATTAATAAATATAAAATCTATATTCATTCTCCTTTTAAAAATATTACTTGAAAATTAATAAATATAAAATCTATATTCTATATTCTCCTTTTAAAAATATTACTTGAAAATTAATAAATATAAAATCTATATTCTATATTCTCCTTTTAAAAATATTACTTGAAAATTAATAAATATAAAATCTATATTCTATATTCTCCTTTTAGCCCTATATCTAACCCACAAAAATACACACGAATATACAATACATATACACGTTCCACAACACAGGACATTTACAACTTCTATCATTAAATCTTGCCACACCTTTTTCCACCCCATGAGGTATATAATTAACAATTTATAAATAACCTTGCACGTAACACCTATTGCAAGGTCTTAATACCTAACATGTGTATAACATATATGTGTATAATAAGATATATGTTTGTAACACCAGTGGCCCCAGGACATACTAAATTAAGGAGTTGGCATAGTGCCTGATACTATTATAATATACTTTCCAAATAATTTCTTCGGGCGCCATCTTGTATTGCCAACTACCAGAAATATATTTACGAAGGTTCAAATCAGCGAACCAAGAAAACAGAATATGGTTGTTGAAATAACAACAATTATTTATATTCGTTAATAATTAAATTTTATTAAGGCCTTGTTTTTTTTTCATATTTCTTCTACTCAACCCCTTGCAACCCAAATAATTCTTAAGATTACTACAAAATAAAATCGTATTGACAAAACTTGTTAGAGAATAATAATTATTTCTACCTTGAATGTCTTATATACTAATTTACTTACAATAACAAGTTATTAAAATACATTTTAAGGGAACACAAACCAGCCTTCTTTGTTTAAATATATTCTCACATACACACGCAACACACACACAAAGTTACTTTAGAGATCTCATTTTATTTCCTTCTATTAAAATATTGAATGTTTGAATTTTCATTTAAAGTGGTGTTTTATCCTGGTTACTTATCTGTTCATTGAGTCCTGAAGATGTTACCCGCACAACATAACTAGCGGTTTTCACTGATTCTATTGAGTTTATTTTACTGATTTCACATTTTGATTTAACTGTAATAACGGTATTAACCGTGAAGTGTTTAATTATACATTGTTCACATTTTATAGGTTGCGGGCGACACAAAAAACTTCGCCTAAAACCGGCGAGCCGGCGGACACACAAAACAGCTCGCGTCCATTACTTATAGATGTTGTTTTCCGACTGTCTTTGTTCTGTGTGTGCAACGAAAAACTGCCAGCGTTGCTACACCCACATTCCTCGTTATGTAAGGCGCTGACGTAACATCGCCTGATGCTCAGTTACATAACTTGTTTACGCTGTTTTTGTGTGTCATTGGTTGACCTTGGCACAATTCCAGCTTGTTGATTCTGTCGCTTCAATGATTTTCACGTATATAATGTCCCAAGCAGTGCTACCACTGCCGCTACCACTGAATATACCTTTGTTTACGTTTTGTCCCAATCATAGTAAAAAAATGTTATTTGTTTTATTAAAAAATACAAACTTCTTTATTACCCCAAAATTAGGCCAAAAATGCCCCGTTACAATACCCCCTCAATAAGATATTTTATGCCGAAGCATAAAAAATCTCATTGACACATTCATACTTGCTAAAGGGATCAGCCAGGATATGTCGCCACAACCCCCTGTATGGTTTACCAAAAAAAATATATAATTAACTCACCCTTGGTCCAGTGACTGTGACCGCACCTGAATGACAATACTGGACTTCTCTCTCGAGATCCCAACACCGTAGAGTCAGACAGATACTTAACGCCCCTGCTCTGACGCGCTGGCCAGCTCAGGTCCGCCGCCACAGCATCACCAAACACTGAAACAACAAATCAAATATCAACTAGTGGCCTTATACAACACCATATCCCCAACTGATCTGTTTCCCCCTAGCGGTGCTGGTTTGCGCTAAGAAGCACTGGTTTTGTTTTTTCACTTACTTCTAACATAGATCAGAATACCTAACAACACAATATAACATAAGAAAACATAATACATTCATAATTCACATTATTATTATTATCTTAAAATAAACAATTTGTATTTAAAACTTACACACTTTACATCATTAAATTTGCATATAAAATCATAAAATTACCTTTTAAACTCACTTTACTTTTATTAATTCGTTTCCCAAATTTTTTTTTTTCAATCTTCGTTTTACACATCATTTCATTTATTATTCCCTTTCATTAATTTGGGTGATTCTACGTTATTCATTATAATTCACTTTATCAACTTGGCATTTACTCATAATCTTACCCCTTTTATTACTCTAACGCTGCCTTACAAAATCTTTAACTAGTATGACACCCCTCTCTACCAAAAAATCTACTAACCCTTCTCTAACTCTAACTACTTACTACTTTAACCCAATTCGCCACCTTCTCTCAATATATATAAAAAAAAATACTCTCTAACCCTTTGTACATAGGATATGTGTTTCCCCCCCCCAAAAAAACTCATTTACCTTATCTGGTTCCTGGATTCTACCTAAGGCAACCCCGTCTCCACTAAATCGATCCCAATCCCGTCCCAACTTATCATCATGTTGCGGACTCCCACATTACACTACCCCCTACTACAAAATTGCCATCCCCAAAATCTCAATCTTATTACCTCACTACAACTACAACAAAATAACAACATCAATTATAAACATCAATATATCACTCAATACTCTACATATATTCTCCATTACTACTGTGTCCCCACTTATACTCAAATTCTCTATTACTACTGTGTCCCCACTTATACTCAAATTCTCTATTACTTGTATTTCATCTCTCATTCTCTTTAATACCCCAATATTTTTCAACTTGGACTGACTTAATGTTTTACTTAAACAATTACTATCACCCAACTTCTATCTTTTGCAACCCATTGAAAATTTTAACTATCACACCTTTATTTCATTTTATTTTAAAATCTATAAACACATTGAAAACATATTATTATATTTTATAATCCTTATTCCTAACATACTACATGCAATTAACACAGTAAGACATAATAAACACAATATAGGAAGTATCTAGTGCATCTATTTTGCAAATCAAAACAAAATTATTTAGTAGTGAGTCATCATTATTAAAATACAACAAATTTCTAATTCGTTACCCCCCTGGATAACCTCCCTGCCACACACACACACACACACACACCCATCTTGTATAATACATTACATAACATAATAAACAAATAGCCATTTACCTTGATCGCTAGCATACATTAAACAAACAATTCTCTTTTAAATAATTTATATAAAAACTTATAAACATTATTACTTAAACTTTTTCATTAACTCTTTTATATATCATCATTTCATTATTTATCCTTTGCTGTAATTAGGTTCCTCAAAATTTTCAAATTTATTATTAATCTATATTTTTAACCATATGCTATTCCACAAACTAAACCATTTAACATTTATTTATTTATTCATTAATTGTCGTTAAATTGAAATCTCATCAAATAATTTAAATTCATTATAAAAACTCAAACATATAACATTCAATCACAATATTGAAACATCTCAAATTATTTACTTCAATTTAGTATTAAAACACAACATATTTCAATTATTATCAAAATTTTACAAATCATCAATTATTGTCTTCATAATTATTTTTATTATTTATTTAGACTGCAAAATATTAATAATATTATTATTATTATCACAACATTTTCTACTACATATACACATTGTTTACCTAACATTTCACAATACACACAATTGAATTCACTACCTTATTTACAAATTATTCGTCAATAACTGTTCAATTGTTTCACACTTCATATGTCCAAATCTGCAAGGTCATTAATTGCAATATTTAAATTGTCCATTCACTGATTTTTATTTCAACCTCCATCATCGTATATATATCGAATATATTTATAACATGCATCATTGTTATACCCACTCAATTTGTTATTACTATTATTATAATAATCCATTAACTTTATTTCATTCATTATGCCATTATAATTTATAGGGTTATTCCCTATTAATATTTCATAAACCTTGTCAACATAAGTTATTATTGTCCAGTCTCCATCAGTATTATTGGTCAACGTCAGGTAAGTTATTTTATCATTTTTATATTCCTCTACTATTACATCATGTAAGTCATTATCGTTTATAAAGATATTATCGAAATAATCCTCTATCTCTCTTTCAACAGGTAAGTATTTTATATTGTTTATCTTCACCCCTTCTAACCTTTCTCTCAATTGATTATGATTTCTCTTTAACTTATATAATTCTATCTCTCTCTCAATACACAACTCTCTATCTAAATCTCCCTCACCATAACACCATATCTCACTTTCTCTCTCACTCCATGCAGAGGGTACTAATTTATAAAAATTCGGGGAACAATTCAAAGACCTCAAGTCTTCCAATAACAAGGGACTCTTACCCTTCAACAACAACATTTGTGAACACCTTGGTTCACCATAAATATGGGGAAAATTTACCCCCTGCTTCATACCCCCCAACATAACTCTCTTCACTCACTCTCTTTAATCCATTAACACATACTGACATTCCATTATTACATTCTAAAACTTCATCAGTACTCTCTATATTTACTCCATTATTTTTTAACATCATATTTTCACTTATATTGTCATAATTATTACTCCTACTTACCTCAGAATTGAAATTACCCTTATTATCATCACTAGTCAACACTACTTCTCCCAGCATTTTGTCACTGTTATTTATTAACTCATTATTTGAATTGTCACTCACCTGGTTAATTATTTCTTCACTATTATTAAAAACATTATCACCACTTACCTGTTTTACTTCAACTTCTGTACTCTCTTTATATTGGTCTCTATCCTCCTCCCGCTTCTCGTCTGGTTTATCAATAGCATTTTTTCGTTTATTAAAACCCTCATCCATTATTTTGTTCAGATCATCAAAATGTTTGTTCATTTTTTCATTCATTATTATCAACAAATTCATCACGTCCTCCAATGAACGCTCCTTTTTTACTACCCCCACACTGTCGACATCATTATCACTAGGCCTATTTTCTGTCTTCTTCTCTACCACTATTATTTCAACGATCTTACCTTAATTACTTGTCACCTCACTATCAATATCATCACTGTGCTTCTTAATTTCTGCGAATATTCCCTCTTCCTGTTCTTCCATTCGTGTTAAACTATCGTCTAACCTACCCCATTCCTCGTCTGTCATTTCACCTACAACCCCTTTAAATTCGCTTTCCCACTCCTTCCATACGAAACCACTATCATTTTCTTGTATCTTAGCCAATTTAAAAGATTTTTATTATAATACCCTTTATACTACTTAATAATTATCATACATATTAATTATTATGCATATTACTTCACAATACCCGCTACAAAATATCAACATCAATATTTCACATTTATCACAACATAAAACCCCTATCTACGTCTACTTTACGTACACACAAAAATTTTATTTCCCATTTCAAACAACCATTCTGCTCTTCCAGTAGGCCTATATTTTATATAAATTTCTTTATATAAAATTGTCCCTGTTCAGAAGCCAATTGTACTATTATTTATTTATTGATATTAATGAAACCTAAGGGATTTTACTTTTATTATATTTAATCGTTCACTTTCCAAATAATTTCTTCGGGCGCCATCTTGTATTGCCAACTACCAGAAATATATTTACGAAGGTTCGAATCAGCGAACCAGGAGAACAGAATATGGTTGTTGAAATAACAACAATCATTTATATTCGTTAATAATTAAATTTTATTAAGGCCTTGTTTTTTTTTCATATTTCTTCTACTCAACCCCTTGCAACCCAAATAATTCTTAAGATTACTACAAAATAAAATCGTATAGACAAAACTTGTTAGAGAATAATAATTATTTCTACCTTGAATGTCTTATATACTAATTTACTTACAATAACAAGTTATTAAAATACATTTTAAGGGAACACAAACCAGCCTTCTTTGTTTAAATATATTCTCACATACACACGCAACACACACACAAAGTTACTTTAGAGATCTCATTTTATTTCCTTCTATTAAAATATTGAATGTTTGAATTTTCATTTAAAGTGGTGTTGTATCCTGGTTACTTATCTGTTCATTGAGTCCTGAAGATGTTACCCGCACAACATAACTAGCGGTTTTCACTGATTCTATTGAGTTTATTTTACTGATTTCACATTTTGATTTAACTGTAATAACGGTATTAACCGTGAAGTGTTTAATTATACATTGTTCACATTTTATAGGTTGCGGGCGACACAAAAAACTTCGCCTAAAACCGGCGAGCTGGCGGACGCACAAAACAGCTCGCGTCCGTCACTTATAGATGTTGTTTTCCGACTGTCTTTGTTCTGTGTGTGCAACGAAAAACTGCCAGCGTTGCTACACCCACATTCCTCGTTATGTAAGGCGCTGACGTAACATCGCCTGATGCTCAGTTACATAACTTGTTTACGCTGTTTTTGTGTGTCATTGGTTGACCTTGGCACAATTCCAGCTTGTTGATTCTGTCGCTTCAATGATTTTCACGTATATAATGTCCCAAGCAGTGCTACCACCGCTGCTACCACTGAATATACCTTTGTTTACGTTTTGTCCCAATCATAGTAAAAAAATGTTATTTGTTTTATTAAAAAATACAAACTTCTTTATTACCCCAAAATTAGGCCAAAAATGCCCCGTTACAGGCGGCCATCTTGTGTAGCATCGTTTGCCAATGCAGATAGAGTTCGTTGATGTAGTTGGTTAAAAAACATTGAAAACGTCACCGAAACACTTAGCCAGAGAGTGGACGAATACAAGGAGGAAGTGAAACAACAAATAACTGAGACCAAGGAAAGGCTGGAGAAAACTGAAGAAACCATCGTACAGTTCAGAGTAGAAGAGGATACTTATTTCATTTAAATTACATCTCCTTTCAGCCTAATGGGCTTTATTTTGTTATTATAATTGGTTGTGTTGTGTTTTGGGTCTGTTTATGTGTTATTATCTTGTCACTATTATTTTATACATAATTGTTTACTATTTGGTTTCCACGTTTTCTAGTCATACATTTCTTAACTTTTATACTTATTTCCTTTGCCAATAATAACAATGTGGCTATTATTTACTACTTTTTGATCTTATTACATATAATAATTAGGCCTGTGGTCTGTATAATTCTTACAGCCATATCCAATTCATAAACTTGCTTGAATAATTATTTAACTATTATTTGCTAATCTTTGTTTAAAATTCCTCTTATTTTATATTATTTTTTAGTGTGATAAACAACATCACTTTATGAACTTATAACGATCCCTTATAACATGGGTGTTTTTTGATTTGTTGTAATTACTTAATTTTTAAACAATCTTTACTCTCCCTCCATGTTAACGCTATCTGGTTTTTCCCTTCAAGGCATTCTTCCTTTTAATCATAATGGTATTTACTTAAATTTAATAATAACATTCTTTCTTCAACTAGTTACTGTCTTATCAGTTTATACTGCTATTCTTAATTACTACTATTTTTCACCTTTAATTATTTAGTGTTTCATTTGGATTTATTAATTGTTAATGATTTTACCATTCACTATTTTTCACTATATTACCATTCTTTATTTTACACTATTTTCATTCAATCATCACCTTCACTTTTAACTTATTTATGCTTTATTATAATTTAATTAGTGTACTTTCTTTATCACTACACTCTGGGGGTTTTACACTTTCATTTTACACTTCACAAATGTTTTCGTTTTTTAAGTGTTTCTAAATGGGTAATCCCTCTAATTACTATCTCACTACCGTACTATCTCTTTCATTACAATATTTCACTAATAATATTAACAATTTTATGTCCTTACATTTCTATCATTATATCTAACTCTAAATTGTGGGTTAGTTTGCTTTTTTATATTTATCTATAACATTGTTTAATTGTGTTTCTTCCATAGATTATTATTGTCCCTTAATGGATAACAACATTTACTTTTTTTTTTCTCGTAGGTTAATTATTGGTCTTGGTTCCAATATTACATTTGAGTGCATTATTTCTCCTGCTCATATTCTTTATTACTTGTTTGTGTATCATCATTGGTTTTCATTTTTATTTATTTCCCTTCATTTTGGGTTTGTTTCTTTTTCATTTCCCTCCTTCTTCATTTTCATTGTATTTGTTTAATACTCTGGTTTTCCACCTTCTCCCTTGGGTTCATTTTAACATGTTACATTGATTCATTCAATTCCAAGAATTTGTTTCATTTTTGTTTGGTTTTGTTCTCTTCCCTTCTTCTTTTGGTTTGGTTAATCACTTTCTTCTCTTCTTTGGTTTTATTCTTGTTTGTTTTTCGTGGTTCCCTTCTTCTTTTGTTTCCTTTTGTTGGGTCAATCACTTGGGTTGGGTCATGTCGTCGTTTGTCGTGTCATTGTCTTTACATTTTATTTATATTAAGCATTTTATTTAATATGAAGTATTATTTTATATTTAGAATCCTCTTTTTTATCCCTGGTATTATTATTTGTTGTATTTGTATTTAGCTTATTTGTGTTGTAACATAATGCCTCTCCTTCAAAATTGATCATTTTAATAAAATAGTAGCATAGTTTTTTAGGAAAATATCAGTTATATATAATCTTTTTCCTTTTCTTTCTTGTTTGTTTCTTCATTCTTATTTCTCTTCTTACTTGATTCATTCCATTTTGTTTGGATCTGTTTTTATTTATTTCCATTGGTGCGTTCTCCCTTATACAATTTTTCCCCTAACTTTTTAGTAGCTGGTTTCTTCCATTACTACTCATTTTTTCTGAGACCAGAGGAACATCATCCCTGCTCAGTTTATTTTTTGATTGCTGGACTTTCCAACAGTCAATCTTAAATACCTTTTTTGTCAATGTGACTTAAATTAATAATAATATATTTTGGGATTGTCCACCTTGTGGTTTGTTTTTTAGATCACTTTGGCCTTTTACTCATTCTTCCTTCCGCTGTACCTTTGCTATATACTGTCATCTACTCATACAGTTGATTGTTTTTTATTTATTCATATGTTAATTTCATCATATCTAACCTTTCGTTAGTTTGTTTTTCTATTCTTATTGTGATCATTTTAATTATCTTAGACATCGTTTTTCTTTTTCTTGGTTGTTTAGCAATATTCTGCTTTAGCCATTTTTTGTATATTTGTTTTATACGTAACTTCTCTTTTTTTTTTCTTGTACCAGTTCAGATTTTTTTTTTTTCTTTGAATACATTAAATTCATTATTATTTCAGGTATTTATCTTAGCAGTTTTTGCTTGATTTTATTTTTGTTTATTTTATTTTGTTTTAACCATTATTCTTAATATTTGTTGTAAGTTAATTTATCTTACTTTATAGGAATTTTTGTAACGTATTCCTTTCTTGGTATGTTTTGTTTAAATATTATTGTAAGTTTGTGGTTCTTACTATTTTATAGGAATTTTTTTAACTTATTCCTCATTATTATTTTTTATATTATACTTTATATTAGGCCTCATAAGTCATCGAAATATGGTTGTAAGTTGTGCTCACATAATTTTTGAATTTTGGTACTTGTTTATTTTATGTAATTTATTTTTCTTCATAAAACCTTTTTAATGAAGCTTGACTGTAAACTCCTTTTATTTTTCTGGTGGTTATATTACTTATTTCATATGTATTGTTTCCATTATCTTTCGTGGTGACATAGGGTATACATATTATTATACAGAGGAGCTTGTTATTTATACTTTGTTGTAAGTTGATCTTCTCCTTTTCTTTCATTACCGTATTATTGCCTTCTCTTGTATATTACACTCTTTGTTGTCTTTCTTCTCTACTCCTTCAAATGTTAGATGTTTGAACATTTATTCTGGATAAATTTTTAAATTTATTTATTATGGTTTATTATTTCTCATTTAATTCGTCTTGGTCGTTTAGTCGTTTCTTGTCCATTCTTGTTTTGGTGATTATAAATTGGTTTAATTTAATTTTAATACTCCTTCCTCTCCCTTGGTTTGCATGGTCATTACTCTGAAACTCAGTCCCATTTCTCTGTGTTCATCAGCACTTTGTTTACCCATGGTCCATCATTTCATCTGCGCTTGTGGTTCGGATGACCTTGGTGTGTAGAACTATCTTCGTTCGTGTAACATAGGTCTCCTCCGTCTTGTACCATAATTCCTCTACTATCATACGTTCATTTGTCTCCATGACTGCTTCATTCACTACATTTTGATTAATCAAAGAAGTTGTTAATTGTACCTCCTTCGTTAACGTTATTATTGCTTTTTTATTCTGTATTTCCATTTCTGGTAATTTCCATTTAACAAGAGAATTGTAGAAGTTTTTGTTCCCTGGTTCTTTGTGAATCCCTTCTATAATTTCCTTTAGACTCCTCCTACAATCTTTATATTTCATGATTTCTCTCCGGTCAGTAATTGGCAAATTAAATACCTCAATCAGTCCATTCTTCACCATTTCTAATTCTTCTCTGGTTTTTATTATTTTCTTTTTATATACTTTTCCTATCTCCCTTGTTTTCTTCATCTTCTTAATTATTCGATTCTTCTTTATTCTTCTATGGTTAGTTTTTTTGCGCTTAATTTTCTCGGTGTTATTGTTACCTTTATTTTCAGGAAACAATACACTCGATTCTTCTACAACTTCCATCTCCTTACTACCTTCAGAAGTGGTGTCTAGTGTTTCATTCGATGGTTTGAAATCACTATCTAATGTTTCATTGAGTTGATCTACTGGGTAACTTGTTTCTTCCCATCTCTTGTTCATCCCCGTTCTTGTCTGTTTGACTCCTTCACGAAACTCTATTAGTATGAATCTTAATTCTTCTCTGTTCTTCTCACCATCTTCCTTCAATTGTCTTTGGAGGGTTTCACTGTTATTTTCAATCTTGTTAGTTAATATCTCAAGATCCTTCTTTATTTGCCTCTTCAGCTCCTCGCTCTTCTTTTCTAATATTTCTTGGCTTCTCTTCAGGGCTTCATGGTTGGTTTCCATTTTGTTATTAAGGAGCTCTATGTCCTCCTTGATTTGTCTCTTTAGTTCTTCACGATTCTTCTCGTTATTCTCTTTCATTCTTTCTTGTAACGATTCTTATTTTCGTTCAATTCTTCCTTGTCTTTTTTTCTTTGTTCCTGCATTTGGTCATTCCCCTTCATTAGGATTTTTAGCATCTCCTGCATGCTCAGATCCTCTTTCGGAGTTGGTTTACTGGGTTGGTCCCCGACCAATACTTCCACTTCCGGTTCTGGTTGGTTTGGGTTTTCTAGTTGGTTTTCTTGAGGATCCTCTTCGAACAGCTCCCCGACCATTTCTTCGATTTCTTCCATCTCTTCTTGTTGACCTTCACCTTCAGTTCCTTTCTTAGTGTCGTATCTGGTAACCATGGAATGTCTTCATAATCGCCGCTGGTCTTCTTTTACATCCTCACCGGTTGGTCGCCAATCTGTAACGAATAGTCCGTCTTCATTTAAGCCCCGCGATGGAAGCCAAATCTGTAACGAAGGTGTGGGACGTCCGTCTTCGTTTAGCTCCGCGATGGAAGCCAATCTGTAACAAATAATTCTAGTCGTGTCTGTAAAATGTATACCTGTTTTGTATGTGTATAAAGTGTTAGTGCGTTCGTCTCGCACTGGGGTCGTTACATCAAATTTGCGCTAACGATGTCCGTAGTGTTGCGGTAATTACCAGTATAACACGGCAGTAACCTTACCTGTTTAAAAGTATAGGGGTGTGTTAATTCCGAGTGGCGCCAAATTGTTTATTAAAACAATTAAAATTACTTAATAAAGCGTTTTCAGCTGTGACGGTCGGGGCGTTCAAATAATTTCCACTCGTGCCGCGATGATTTACAATTTATTCTGGGTGATTCCTTCACCTCGGATTTTCTAATTTCTTTGTTAATTTGTTATAATTTGTAGTTGTTTGTTTCTGACAGTTAGGCATTTTCATAGGCCTAAGTAGCCATTATGGTATTTGACTTATTTCATTTAAATTACATCTCCTTTCAGCCTAATGGGCTTTATTTTGTTATTATAATTGGGTGTGTTGTGTTTTGGGTCTGTTTATGTGTTATTATCTTGTCACTATTATTTTATACATAATTGTTTACTATTTGGTTTCCACGTTTTCTAGTCATACATTTCTTAACTTTTATACTTATTTCCTTTGCCAATAATAACAATGTGGCTATTATTTACTACTTTTTGATCTTATTACATATAATAATTAGGCCTATGGTCTGTATAATTCTTACAGCCATATCCAATTCATAAACTTGCTTGAATAATTATTTAACTATTATTTGCTAATCTTTGTTTAAAATTCCTCTTATTTTATATTATTTTTTAGTGTGATAAACAACATCACTTTATGAACTTATAACGATCCCTTATAACATGGGTGTTTTTTGATTTGTTGTAATTACTTAATTTTTAAACAATCTTTACTCTCCCTCCATGTTAACGCTATCTGGTTTTTCCCTTCAAGGCATTCTTCCTTTTAATCATAATGGTATTTACTTAAATTTAATAATAACATTCTTTCTTAAACTAGTAGCTGTCTTATCAGTTTATACTGCTATTCTTAATTACTACTATTTTTCACCTTTAATTATTTAGTGTTTCATTTGGATTTATTAATTGTTAATGATTTTACCATTCACTATTTTTCACTATATTACCATTCTTTATTTTACACTATTTTCATTCAATCATCACCTTCACTTTTAACTTATTTATGGTTTATTTTAATTTAATTAGTGTACTTTCTTTATCACTACATTCTGAGGGTTTTACACTTTCATTTTACACTTCACAAATGTTTTCGTTTTTTAAGTGTTTCTGAATGGGTAATCCCTCTAATTACTATCTCACTACCGTACTATCTCTTTCATTACAATATTTCACTAATAATATTAACAATTTTATGTCCTTACATTTCTATCATTATATCTAACTCTAAATTGTGGGTTAGTTTGCTTTTTTATATTTATCTATAACATTGTTTAATTGTGTTTCTTCCATAGATTATTATTGTCCCTTAATGGATAACAACATTTACTTTTTTTTTCTCATAGGTTAATTATTGGTCTTGGTTCCAATATTACATTTGAGTGCATTATTTCTCCTGCTCATATTCTTTATTACTTGTTTGTGTATCATCATTGGTTTTCATTTTTATTTATTTCCCTTCATTTTGGGTTTGTTTCTTTTTCATTTCCCTCCTTCTTCATTTTCATTGTATTTGTTTAATACTTTGGTTTTCCACCTTCTCCCTTGGGTTCATTTTAACATGTTACATTGATTCATTCAATTCCAAGAATTTGTTTCATTTTTGTTTGGTTTTGGTCTCTTCCCTTCTTCTTTTGGTTTGGTTAATCACTTTCTTCTCTTCTTTGGTTTTATTCTCATTTGTTTTTCGTAGTTCCCTTCTTCTTTTGTTTCCTTTTGTTGGGTCAATCACTTGGGTTGGGTCATTGTCTTTACATTTTATTTATATTAAGCATTTTATTTAATATGAAGTATTATTTTATATTTAGAATCCTCTTTTTTATCCCTGGTATTGGGGTGGCTTATTTGTGTTGTAACATAATGCCTCTCCTTCAAAATTGATCATTTTAATAAAATAGTAGCATAGTTTTTTATGAAAATATCAGTTATATATAATCTTTTTCCTTTTCTTTCTTGTTTGTTTCTTCATTCTTATTTCTCTTCTTACTTGATTCATTCCATTTTGTTTTGATCTGTTTTTATTTATTTCCATTGGTGCGTTCTCCCTTATACAATTTTTCCCCTAACTTTTTAGTAGCTGGTTTCTTCCATTACTACTCATTTTTTCTGACACCAGAGGAACATCATCTCTGCTCAGTTTATTTTTTGATTGCTGGACTTTTCAACAGTCAATCTTAAATACCTTTTTTGTCAATGTGACTTAAATTAATAATAATAATATATTTTGGGATTGTCCACCTTGTGGTTTGTTTTTTAGATCACTTTGGCCTTTTACTCATTCTTCCTTCCGCTGTACCTTTGCTATATACTGTCAGCTACTCATACAGTTGATTGTTTTTTATTTATTCATATGTTAATTTCATCATATCTAACCTTTCGTTAGTTTGTTTTTCTATTCTTATTGTGATCATTTTAATTATCTTAGACATCGTTTTTCTTTTTCTTGGTTGTTTAGCAATATTCTGCTTTAGCCATTTTTTGTATATTTGTTTTATACATAACTTCTCTTTTTTTTTCTTGTACCAGTTCAGATTTTTTTTTTTTCTTTGAATACATTAAATTCATTATTATTTCAGGTATTTATCTTAGCAGTTTTTGCTTGATTTTATTTTTGTTTATTTTATTTTGTTTTAACCATTATTCTTTATATTTGTTGTAAGTTAATTTATCTTACTTTATAGGAATTTTTGTAACGTATTCCTTTCTTGGTATTTTTTGTTTAAATATTATTGTAAGTTTGTGGTTCTTACTATTTTATAGGAATTTTTTTAACTTATTCCTCATTATTATTTTTTATATTATACTTTATATTAGGCCTCATAAGTCATCGAAATATGGTTGTAAGTTGTGCTCACATAATTTTTGAATTTTGGTACTTGTTTATTTTATGTAATTTATTTTTCTTCATAAAACCTTTTTAATGAAGCTTGACTGTAAACTCCTTTTATTTTTCTGGTGGTTATATTACTTATTTCATATGTATTGTTTCCATTATCTTTCGTGGTGACATAGGGTATACATATTATTATACAGAGGAGCTTGTTATTTATACTTTGTTGTAAGTTGATCTTCTCCTTTTCTTTCATTACCGTATTATTGCCTTCTCTTGTATATTACACTCTTTGTTGTCTTTCTTCTCTACTCCTTCAAATGTTAGATGTTTGAACATTTATTCTGGATAAATTTTTAAATTTATTTATTATGGTTTATTATTTCTCATTTAATTCGTCTTGGTCGTTTAGTCGTTTCTTGTCCATTCTTGTTTTGGTGATTATAAATTGGTTTAATTTAATTTTAATACTCCTTCCTCTCCCTTGGTTTGCATGGTCATTACTCTGAAACTCAGTCCCATTTCTCTGTGTTCATCAGCACTTTGTTTACCCATGGTCCATCATTTCATCTGCGCTTGTGGTTCGGATGACCTTGGTGTGTAGAACTATCTTCGTTCGTGTAACATAGGTCTCCTCCGTCTTGTACCATAATTCCTCTACTATCATACGTTCATTTGTCTCCATGACTGCTTCATTCACTACATTTTGATTAATCAAAGAAGTTGTTAATTGTACCTCCTTCGTTAACGTTATTATTGCTTTTTTATTCTGTATTTCCATTTCTGGTAATTTCCATTTAACAAGAGAATTGTAGAAGTTTTTGTTCACTGGTTCTTTGTGAATCCCTTCTATAATTTCCTTTAGATTCCTCCTACAATCTTTATATTTCATGATTTCTCTCCGGTCAGTAATTGGCAAATTAAATACCTCAATCAGTCCATTCTTCACCATTTCTAATTCTTCTCTGGTTTTTATTATTTTCTTTTTATATACTTTTCCTATCTCCCTTGTTTTCTTCATCTTCTTAATTATTCGATTCTTCTTTATTCTTCTATGGTTAGTTTTTATGCGCTTAATTTTCTCGGTGTTATTGTTACCTTTATTTTCAGGAAACAATACACTCGATTCTTCTACAACTTCCATCTCCTTACTACCTTCAGAAGTGGTGTCTAGTGTTTCATTCGATGGTTTGAAATCACTATCTAATGTTTCATTGAGTTGATCTACTGGGTAACTTGTTTCTTCCCATCTCTTGTTCATCCCCGTTCTTGTCTGTTTGACTCCTTCACGAAACTCTATTAGTATGAATCTTAATTCTTCTCTGTTCTTCTCACCATCTTCCTTCAATTGTCTTTGGAGGGTTTCACTGTTATTTTCAATCTTGTTAGTTAATATCTCAAGATCCTTCTTTATTTGCCTCTTCAGCTCCTCGCTCTTCTTTTCTAATATTTCTTGGCTTCTCTTCAGGGCTTCATGGTTGGTTTCCATTTTGTTATTAAGGAGCTCTATGTCCTCCTTGATTTGTCTCTTTAGTTCTTCACGATTCTTCTCGTTATTCTCTTTCATTCTTTCTTGTAACGATTCTTATTTTCGTTCAATTCTTCCTTGTCTTTTTTTCTTTGTTCCTGCATTTGGTCATTCCCCTTCATTAGGATTTTTAGCATCTCCTGCATGCTCAGATCCTCTTTCGGAGTTGGTTTACTGGGTTGGTCCCCGACCAATACTTCCACTTCCGGTTCTGGTTGGTTTGGGTTTTCTAGTTGGTTTTCTTGAGGATCCTCTTCGAACAGCTCCCCGACCATTTCTTCGATTTCTTCCATCTCTTCTTGTTGACCTTCACCTTCAGTTCCTTTCTTAGTGTCGTATCTGGTAACCATGGAATGTCTTCATAATCGCCGCTGGTCTTCTTTTACATCCTCACCGGTTGGTCGCCAATCTGTAACGAATAGTCCGTCTTCATTTAAGCCCCGCGATGGAAGCCAAATCTGTAACGAAGGTGTGGGACGTCC
The DNA here is from genome assembly GCA_034769895.1 of Magicicada septendecula. NCBI lineage: Eukaryota > Metazoa > Arthropoda > Insecta > Hemiptera > Cicadidae > Magicicada > Magicicada septendecula. The sequence goes on from CM068367.1 coordinate 733,899,552, forward strand.
GTCTTCGTTTAGCCCCGCGATGGAAGCCAATCTGTAACAAATAATTCTAGTCGTGTCTGTAAAATGTATACCTGTTTTGTATGTGTATAAAGTGTTAGTGCGTTCGTCTCGCACTGGGGTCGTTACATCAAATTCGCGCTGACGATGTCCGTAGTGTTGCGGTAATTACCAGTATAACACGGCAGTAACCTTACCTGTTTATAAGTATAGGGGTGTGTTAATTCCGAGTGGCGCCAAATTGTTTATTAAAACAATTAAAATTACTTAATAAAGCGTTTTCAGCTGTGACGGTCGGGGCGTTCAAATAATTTCCGCTCGTGCCGCGATGATTTACAATTTATTCTGGGTGATTCCTTCACCTCGGATTTTCTAATTTCTTTGTTAATTTGTTATAATTTGTAGTTGTTTGTTTCTGACAGTTAGGCATTTTCATAGGCGTAAGTAGCCATTATGGTATTTGACTTATTTCATTTAAATTACATCTCCTTTCAGCCTAATGGGCTTTATTTTGTTATTATAATTGGGTGTGTTGTGTTTTGGGTCTGTTTATGTGTTATTATCTTGTCACTATTATTTTATACATAATTGTTTACTATTTGGTTTCCACGTTTTCTAGTCATACATTTCTTAACTTTTATACTTATTTCCTTTGCCAATAATAACAATGTGGCTATTATTTACTACTTTTTGATCTTATTACATATAATAATTAGGCCTATGGTCTGTATAATTCTTACAGCCATATCCAATTCATAAACTTGCTTGAATAATTATTTAACTATTATTTGCTAATCTTTGTTTAAAATTCCTCTTATTTTATATTATTTTTTAGTGTGATAAACAACATCACTTTATGAACTTATAACGATCCCTTATAACATGGGTGTTTTTTGATTTGTTGTAATTACTTAATTTTTAAACAATCTTTACTCTCCCTCCATGTTAACGCTATCTGGTTTTTCCCTTCAAGGCATTCTTCCTTTTAATCATAATGGTATTTACTTAAATTTAATAATAACATTCTTTCTTAAACTAGTTGCTGTCTTATCAGTTTATACTGCTATTCTTAATTATTACTATTTTTCACCTTTAATTATTTAGTGTTTCATTTGGATTTATTAATTGTTAATGATTTTACCATTCACTATTTTTCACTATATTACCATTCTTTATTTTACACTATTTTCATTCAGTCATCACCTTCACTTTTAACTTATTTATGGTTTATTTTAATTTAATTAGTGTACTTTCTTTATCACTACACTCTGGGGGTTTTACACTTTCATTTTACACTTCAGAAATGTTTTCGTTTTTTAAGTGTTTCTGAATGGGTAATCCCTCTAATTACTATCTCACTACCGTACTATCTCTTTCATTACAATATTTCACTAATAATATTAACAATTTTATGTCCTTACATTTCTATCATTATATCTAACTCTAAATTGTGGGTTAGTTTGCTTTTTTATATTTATCTATAACATTGTTCAATTGTGTTTCTTCCATAGATTATTATTGTCCCTTAATGGATAACAACATTTACTTTTTTTTTCTCATAGGTTAATTATTGGTCTTGGTTCCAATATTACATTTGAGTGCATTATTTCTCCTGCTCATATTCTTTATTACTTGTTTGTGTATCATCATTGGTTTTCATTTTTATTTATTTCCCTTCATTTTGGGTTTGTTTCTTTTTCATTTCCCTCCTTCTTCATTTTCATTGTATTTGTTTAATACTTTGGTTTTCCACCTTCTCCCTTGGGTTCATTTTAACATGTTACATTGATTCATTCAATTCCAAGAATTTGTTTCATTTTTGTTTGGTTTTGGTCTCTTCCCTTCTTCTTTTGGTTTGGTTAATCACTTTCTTCTCTTCTTTGGTTTTATTCTCATTTGTTTTTCGTAGTTCCCTTCTTCTTTTGTTTCCTTTTGTTGGGTCAATCACTTGGGTTGGGTCATTGTCTTTACATTTTATTTATATTAAGCATTTTATTTAATATGAAGTATTATTTTATATTTAGAATCCTCTTTTTTATCCCTGGTATTGGGGTGGCTTATTTGTGTTGTAACATAATGCCTCTCCTTCAAAATTGATCATTTTAATGAAATAGTAGCATAGTTTTTTATGAAAATATCAGTTATATATAATCTTTTTCCTTTTCTTTCTTGTTTGTTTCTTCATTCTTATTTCTCTTCTTACTTGATTCATTCCATTTTGTTTTGATCTGTTTTTATTTATTTCCATTGGTGCGTTCTCCCTTATACAATTTTTCCCCTAACTTTTTAGTAGCTGGTTTCTTCCATTACTACTCATTTTTTCTGACACCAGAGGAACATCATCTCTGCTCAGTTTATTTTTTGATTGCTGGACTTTTCAACAGTCAATCTTAAATACCTTTTTTGTCAATGTGACTTAAATTAATAATAATAATATATTTTGGGATTGTCCACCTTGTGGTTTGTTTTTTAGATCACTTTGGCCTTTTACTCATTCTTCCTTCCGCTGTACCTTTGCTATATACTGTCAGCTACTCATACAGTTGATTGTTTTTTATTTATTCATATGTTAATTTCATCATATCTAACCTTTCGTTAGTTTGTTTTTCTATTCTTATTGTGATCATTTTAATTATCTTAGACATCGTTTTTCTTTTTCTTGGTTGTTTAGCAATATTCTGCTTTAGCCATTTTTTGTATATTTGTTTTATACATAACTTCTCTTTTTTTTTCTTGTACCAGTTCAGATTTTTTTTTTTTCTTTGAATACATTAAATTCATTATTATTTCAGGTATTTATCTTAGCAGTTTTTGCTTGATTTTATTTTTGTTTATTTTATTTTGTTTTAACCATTATTCTTTATATTTGTTGTAAGTTAATTTATCTTACTTTATAGGAATTTTTGTAACGTATTCCTTTCTTGGTATTTTTTGTTTAAATATTATTGTAAGTTTGTGGTTCTTACTATTTTATAGGAATTTTTTTAACTTATTCCTCATTATTATTTTTTATATTATACTTTATATTAGGCCTCATAAGTCATCGAAATATGGTTGTAAGTTGTGCTCACATAATTTTTGAATTTTGGTACTTGTTTATTTTATGTAATTTATTTTTCTTCATAAAACCTTTTTAATGAAGCTTGACTGTAAACTCCTTTTATTTTTCTGGTGGTTATATTACTTATTTCATATGTATTGTTTCCATTATCTTTCATGGTGACATAGGGTATACATATTATTATACAGAGGAGCTTGTTATTTATACTTTGTTGTAAGTTGATCTTCTCCTTTTCTTTCATTACCGTATTATTGCCTTCTCTTGTATATTACACTCTTTGTTGTCTTTCTTCTCTACTCCTTCAAATGTTAGATGTTTGAACATTTATTCTGGATAAATTTTTAAATTTATTTATTATGGTTTATTATTTCTCATTTAATTCGTCTTGGTCGTTTAGTCGTTTCTTGTCCATTCTTGTTTTGGTGATTATAAATTGGTTTAATTTAATTTTAATACTCCTTCCTCTCCCTTGGTTTGCATGGTCATTACTCTGAAACTCAGTCCCATTTCTCTGTGTTCATCAGCACTTTGTTTACCCATGGTCCATCATTTCATCTGCGCTTGTGGTTCGGATGACCTTGGTGTGTAGAACTATCTTCGTTCGTGTAACATAGGTCTCCTCCGTCTTGTACCATAATTCCTCTACTATCATACGTTCATTTGTCTCCATGACTGCTTCATTCACTACATTTTGATTAATCAAAGAAGTTGTTAATTGTACCTCCTTCGTTAACGTTATTATTGCTTTTTTATTCTGTATTTCCATTTCTGGTAATTTCCATTTAACAAGAGAATTGTAGAAGTTTTTGTTCACTGGTTCTTTGTGAATCCCTTCTATAATTTCCTTTAGATTCCTCCTACAATCTTTATATTTCATGATTTCTCTCCGGTCAGTAATTGGCAAATTAAATACCTCAATCAGTCCATTCTTCACCATTTCTAATTCTTCTCTGGTTTTTATTATTTTCTTTTTATATACTTTTCCTATCTCCCTTGTTTTCTTCATCTTCTTAATTATTCGATTCTTCTTTATTCTTCTATGGTTAGTTTTTATGCGCTTAATTTTCTCGGTGTTATTGTTACCTTTATTTTCAGGAAACAATACACTCGATTCTTCTACAACTTCCATCTCCTTACTACCTTCAGAAGTGGTGTCTAGTGTTTCATTCGATGGTTTGAAATCACTATCTAATGTTTCATTGAGTTGATCTACTGGGTAACTTGTTTCTTCCCATCTCTTGTTCATCCCCGTTCTTGTCTGTTTGACTCCTTCACGAAACTCTATTAGTATGAATCTTAATTCTTCTCTGTTCTTCTCACCATCTTCCTTCAATTGTCTTTGGAGGGTTTCACTGTTATTTTCAATCTTGTTAGTTAATATCTCAAGATCCTTCTTTATTTGCCTCTTCAGCTCCTCGCTCTTCTTTTCTAATATTTCTTGGCTTCTCTTCAGGGCTTCATGGTTGGTTTCCATTTTGTTATTAAGGAGCTCTATGTCCTCCTTGATTTGTCTCTTTAGTTCTTCACGATTCTTCTCGTTATTCTCTTTCATTCTTTCTTGTAACGATTCTTATTTTCGTTCAATTCTTCCTTGTCTTTTTTTCTTTGTTCCTGCATTTGGTCATTCCCCTTCATTAGGATTTTTAGCATCTCCTGCATGCTCAGATCCTCTTTCGGAGTTGGTTTACTGGGTTGGTCCCCGACCAATACTTCCACTTCCGGTTCTGGTTGGTTTGGGTTTTCTAGTTGGTTTTCTTGAGGATCCTCTTCGAACAGCTCCCCGACCATTTCTTCGATTTCTTCCATCTCTTCTTGTTGACCTTCACCTTCAGTTCCTTTCTTAGTGTCGTATCTGGTAACCATGGAATGTCTTCATAATCGCCGCTGGTCTTCTTTTACATCCTCACCGGTTGGTCGCCAATCTGTAACGAATAGTCCGTCTTCATTTAAGCCCCGCGATGGAAGCCAAATCTGTAACGAAGGTGTGGGACGTCCGTCTTCGTTTAGCCCCGCGATGGAAGCCAATCTGTAACAAATAATTCTAGTCGTGTCTGTAAAATGTATACCTGTTTTGTATGTGTATAAAGTGTTAGTGCGTTCGTCTCGCACTGGGGTCGTTACATCAAATTCGCGCTGACGATGTCCGTAGTGTTGCGGTAATTACCAGTATAACACGGCAGTAACCTTACCTGTTTATAAGTATAGGGGTGTGTTAATTCCGAGTGGCGCCAAATTGTTTATTAAAACAATTAAAATTACTTAATAAAGCGTTTTCAGCTGTGACGGTCGGGGCGTTCAAATAATTTCCGCTCGTGCCGCGATGATTTACAATTTATTCTGGGTGATTCCTTCACCTCGGATTTTCTAATTTCTTTGTTAATTTGTTATAATTTGTAGTTGTTTGTTTCTGACAGTTAGGCATTTTCATAGGCGTAAGTAGCCATTATGGTATTTGACTTATTTCATTTAAATTACATCTCCTTTCAGCCTAATGGGCTTTATTTTGTTATTATAATTGGGTGTGTTGTGTTTTGGGTCTGTTTATGTGTTATTATCTTGTCACTATTATTTTATACATAATTGTTTACTATTTGGTTTCCACGTTTTCTAGTCATACATTTCTTAACTTTTATACTTATTTCCTTTGCCAATAATAACAATGTGGCTATTATTTACTACTTTTTGATCTTATTACATATAATAATTAGGCCTATGGTCTGTATAATTCTTACAGCCATATCCAATTCATAAACTTGCTTGAATAATTATTTAACTATTATTTGCTAATCTTTGTTTAAAATTCCTCTTATTTTATATTATTTTTTAGTGTGATAAACAACATCACTTTATGAACTTATAACGATCCCTTATAACATGGGTGTTTTTTGATTTGTTGTAATTACTTAATTTTTAAACAATCTTTACTCTCCCTCCATGTTAACGCTATCTGGTTTTTCCCTTCAAGGCATTCTTCCTTTTAATCATAATGGTATTTACTTAAATTTAATAATAACATTCTTTCTTAAACTAGTTGCTGTCTTATCAGTTTATACTGCTATTCTTAATTATTACTATTTTTCACCTTTAATTATTTAGTGTTTCATTTGGATTTATTAATTGTTAATGATTTTACCATTCACTATTTTTCACTATATTACCATTCTTTATTTTACACTATTTTCATTCAGTCATCACCTTCACTTTTAACTTATTTATGGTTTATTTTAATTTAATTAGTGTACTTTCTTTATCACTACACTCTGGGGGTTTTACACTTTCATTTTACACTTCAGAAATGTTTTCGTTTTTTAAGTGTTTCTGAATGGGTAATCCCTCTAATTACTATCTCACTACCGTACTATCTCTTTCATTACAATATTTCACTAATAATATTAACAATTTTATGTCCTTACATTTCTATCATTATATCTAACTCTAAATTGTGGGTTAGTTTGCTTTTTTATATTTATCTATAACATTGTTCAATTGTGTTTCTTCCATAGATTATTATTGTCCCTTAATGGATAACAACATTTACTTTTTTTTTCTCATAGGTTAATTATTGGTCTTGGTTCCAATATTACATTTGAGTGCATTATTTCTCCTGCTCATATTCTTTATTACTTGTTTGTGTATCATCATTGGTTTTCATTTTTATTTATTTCCCTTCATTTTGGGTTTGTTTCTTTTTCATTTCCCTCCTTCTTCATTTTCATTGTATTTGTTTAATACTTTGGTTTTCCACCTTCTCCCTTGGGTTCATTTTAACATGTTACATTGATTCATTCAATTCCAAGAATTTGTTTCATTTTTGTTTGGTTTTGGTCTCTTCCCTTCTTCTTTTGCTTTGGTTAATCACTTTCTTCTCTTCTTTGGTTTTATTCTCATTTGTTTTTCGTAGTTCCCTTCTTCTTTTGTTTCCTTTTGTTGGGTCAATCACTTGGGTTGGGTCATTGTCTTTACATTTTATTTATATTAAGCATTTTATTTAATATGAAGTATTATTTTATATTTAGAATCCTCTTTTTTATCCCTGGTATTGGGGTGGCTTATTTGTGTTGTAACATAATGCCTCCCCTTCAAAATTGATCATTTTAATAAAATAGTAGCATAGTTTTTTATGAAAATATCAGTTATATATAATCTTTTTCCTTTTCTTTCTTGTTTGTTTCTTCATTCTTATTTCTCTTCTTACTTGATTCATTCCATTTTGTTTTGATCTGTTTTTATTTATTTCCATTGGTGCGTTCTCCCTTATACAATTTTTCCCCTAACTTTTTAGTAGCTGGTTTCTTCCATTACTACTCATTTTTTCTGACACCAGAGGAACATCATCTCTGCTCAGTTTATTTTTTGATTGCTGGACTTTTCAACAGTCAATCTTAAATACCTTTTTTGTCGATGTGACTTAAATTAATAATAATAATATATTTTGGGATTGTCCACCTTGTGGTTTGTTTTTTAGATCACTTTGGCCTTTTACTCATTCTTCCTTCCGCTGTACCTTTGCTATATACTGTCAGCTACTCATACAGTTGATTGTTTTTTATTTATTCATATGTTAATTTCATCATATCTAACCTTTCGTTAGTTTGTTTTTCTATTCTTATTGTGATCATTTTAATTATCTTAGACATCGTTTTTCTTTTTCTTGGTTGTTTAGCAATATTCTGCTTTAGCCATTTTTTGTATATTTGTTTTATACATAACTTCTCTTTTTTTTCTTGTACCAGTTCAGATTTTTTTTTTTTCTTTGAATACATTAAATTCATTATTATTTCAGGTATTTATCTTAGCAGTTTTTGCTTGATTTTATTTTTGTTTATTTTATTTTGTTTTAACCATTATTCTTTATATTTGTTGTAAGTTAATTTATCTTACTTTATAGGAATTTTTGTAACGTATTCCTTTCTTGGTATTTTTTGTTTAAATATTATTGTAAGTTTGTGGTTCTTACTATTTTATAGGAATTTTTTTAACTTATTCCTCATTATTATTTTTTATATTATACTTTATATTAGGCCTCATAAGTCATCGAAATATGGTTGTAAGTTGTGCTCACATAAATTTTGAATTTTGGTACTTGTTTATTTTATGTAATTTATTTTTCTTCATAAAACCTTTTTAATGAAGCTTGACTGTAAACTCCTTTTATTTTTCTGGTGGTTATATTACTTATTTCATATGTATTGTTTCCATTATCTTTCGTGGTGACATAGGGTATACATATTATTATACAGAGGAGCTTGTTATTTATACTTTGTTGTAAGTTGATCTTCTCCTTTTCTTTCATTACCGTATTATTGCCTTCTCTTGTATATTACACTCTTTGTTGTCTTTCTTCTCTACTCCTTCAAATGTTAGATGTTTGAACATTTATTCTGGATAAATTTTTAAATTTATTTATTATGGTTTATTATTTCTCATTTAATTCGTCTTGGTCGTTTAGTCGTTTCTTGTCCATTCTTGTTTTGGTGATTATAAATTGGTTTAATTTAATTTTAATACTCCTTCCTCTCCCTTGGTTTGCATGGTCATTACTCTGAAACTCAGTCCCATTTCTCTGTGTTCATCAGCACTTTGTTTACCCATGGTCCATCATTTCATCTGCGCTTGTGGTTCGGATGACCTTGGTGTGTAGAACTATCTTCGTTCGTGTAACATAGGTCTCCTCCGTCTTGTACCATAATTCCTCTACTATCATACGTTCATTTGTCTCCATGACTGCTTCATTCACTACATTTTGATTAATCAAAGAAGTTGTTAATTGTACCTCCTTCGTTAACGTTATTATTGCTTTTTTATTCTGTATTTCCATTTCTGGTAATTTCCATTTAACAAGAGAATTGTAGAAGTTTTTGTTCACTGGTTCTTTGTGAATCCCTTCTATAATTTCCTTTAGATTCCTCCTACAATCTTTATATTTCATGATTTCTCTCCGGTCAGTAATTGGCAAATTAAATACCTCAATCAGTCCATTCTTCACCATTTCTAATTCTTCTCTGGTTTTTATTATTTTCTTTTTATATACTTTTCCTATCTCCCTTGTTTTCTTCATCTTCTTAATTATTCGATTCTTCTTTATTCTTCTATGGTTAGTTTTTATGCGCTTAATTTTCTCGGTGTTATTGTTACCTTTATTTTCAGGAAACAATACACTCGATTCTTCTACAACTTCCATCTCCTTACTACCTTCAGAAGTGGTGTCTAGTGTTTCATTCGATGGTTTGAAATCACTATCTAATGTTTCATTGAGTTGATCTACTGGGTAACTTGTTTCTTCCCATCTCTTGTTCATCCCCGTTCTTGTCTGTTTGACTCCTTCACGAAACTCTATTAGTATGAATCTTAATTCTTCTCTGTTCTTCTCACCATCTTCCTTCAATTGTCTTTGGAGGGTTTCACTGTTATTTTCAATCTTGTTATTTAATATCTCAAGATCCTTCTTTATTTGCCTCTTCAGCTCCTCGCTCTTCTTTTCTAATATTTCTTGGCTTCTCTTCAGGGCTTCATGGTTGGTTTCCATTTTGTTATTAAGGAGCTCTATGTCCTCCTTGATTTGTCTCTTTAGTTCTTCACGATTCTTCTCGTTATTCTCTTTCATTCTTTCTTGTAACGATTCTTATTTTCGTTCAATTCTTCCTTGTCTTTTTTTCTTTGTTCCTGCATTTGGTCATTCCCCTTCATTAGGATTTTTAGCATCTCCTGCATGCTCAGATCCTCTTTCGGAGTTGGTTTACTGGGTTGGTCCCCGACCAATACTTCCACTTCCGGTTCTGGTTGGTTTGGGTTTTCTAGTTGGTTTTCTTGAGGATCCTCTTCGAACAGCTCCCCGACCATTTCTTCGATTTCTTCCATCTCTTCTTGTTGACCTTCACCTTCAGTTCCTTTCTTAGTGTCGTATCTGGTAACCATGGAATGTCTTCATAATCGCCGCTGGTCTTCTTTTACATCCTCACCGGTTGGTCGCCAATCTGTAACGAATAGTCCGTCTTCATTTAAGCCCCGCGATGGAAGCCAAATCTGTAACGAAGGTGTGGGACGTCCGTCTTCGTTTAGCCCCGCGATGGAAGCCAATCTGTAACAAATAATTCTAGTCGTGTCTGTAAAATGTATACCTGTTTTGTATGTGTATAAAGTGTTAGTGCGTTTGTCTCGCACTGGGGTCGTTACATCAAATTTGCGCTAACGATGTCCGTAGTGTTGCGGTAATTACCAGTATAACACGGCAGTAACCTTACCTGTTTATAAGTATAGGGGTGTGTTAATTCCGAGTGGCGCCAAATTGTTTATTAAAACAATTAAAATTACTTAATAAAGCGTTTTCAGCTGTGACGGTCGGGGCGTTCAAATAATTTCCGCTCGTGCCGCGATGATTTACAATTTATTCTGGGTGATTCCTTCACCTCGGATTTTCTAATTTCTTTGTTAATTTGTTATAATTTGTAGTTGTTTGTTTCTGACAGTTAGGCATTTTCATAGGCGTAAGTAGCCATTATGGTATTTGACTTATTTCATTTAAATTACATCTCCTTTCAGCCTAATGGGCTTTATTTTGTTATTATAATTGGGTGTGTTGTGTTTTGGGTCTGTTTATGTGTTATTATCTTGTCACTATTATTTTATACATAATTGTTTACTATTTGGTTTCCACGTTTTCTAGTCATACATTTCTTAACTTTTATACTTATTTCCTTTGCCAATAATAACAATGTGGCTATTATTTACTACTTTTTGATCTTATTACATATAATAATTAGGCCTATGGTCTGTATAATTCTTACAGCCATATCCAATTCATAAACTTGCTTGAATAATTATTTAACTATTATTTGCTAATCTTTGTTTAAAATTCCTCTTATTTTATATTATTTTTTAGTGTGATAAACAACATCACTTTATGAACTTATAACGATCCCTTATAACATGGGTGTTTTTTGATTTGTTGTAATTACTTAATTTTTAAACAATCTTTACTCTCCCTCCATGTTAACGCTATCTGGTTTTTCCCTTCAAGGCATTCTACCTTTTAATCATAATGGTATTTACTTAAATTTAATAATAACATTCTTTCTTAAACTAGGTGCTGTCTTATCAGTTTATACTGCTATTCTTAATTATTACTATTTTTCACCTTTAATTATTTAGTGTTTCATTTGGATTTATTAATTGTTAATGATTTTACCATTCACTATTTTTCACTATATTACCATTCTTTATTTTACACTATTTTCATTCAGTCATCACCTTCACTTTTAACTTATTTATGGTTTATTTTAATTTAATTAGTGTACTTTCTTTATCACTACACTCTGGGGGTTTTACACTTTCATTTTACACTTCAGAAATGTTTTCGTTTTTTAAGTGTTTCTGAATGGGTAATCCCTCTAATTACTATCTCACTACCGTACTATCTCTTTCATTACAATATTTCACTAATAATATTAACAATTTTATGTCCTTACATTTCTATCATTATATCTAACTCTAAATTGTGGGTTAGTTTGCTTTTTTATATTTATCTATAACATTGTTCAATTGTGTTTCTTCCATAGATTATTATTGTCCCTTAATGGATAACAACATTTACTTTTTTTTTCTCATAGGTTAATTATTGGTCTTGGTTCCAATATTACATTTGAGTGCATTATTTCTCCTGCTCATATTCTTTATTACTTGTTTGTGTATCATCATTGGTTTTCATTTTTATTTATTTCCCTTCATTTTGGGTTTGTTTCTTTTTCATTTCCCTCCTTCTTCATTTTCATTGTATTTGTTTAATACTTTGGTTTTCCACCTTCTCCCTTGGGTTCATTTTAACATGTTACATTGATTCATTCAATTCCATAAATTTGTTTCATTTTTGTTTGGTTTTGGTCTCTTCCCTTCTTCTTTTGGTTTGGTTAATCACTTTCTTCTCTTCTTTGGTTTTATTCTCATTTGTTTTTCGTAGTTCCCTTCTTCTTTTGTTTCCTTTTGTTGGGTCAATCACTTGGGTTGGGTCATTGTCTTTACATTTTATTTATATTAACCATTTTATTTAATATGAAGTATTATTTTATATTTAGAATCCTCTTTTTTATCCCTGGTATTGGGGTGGCTTATTTGTGTTGTAACATAATGCCTCTCCTTCAAAATTGATCATTTTAATAAAATAGTAGCATAGTTTTTTATGAAAATATCAGTTATATATAATCTTTTTCCTTTTCTTTCTTGTTTGTTTCTTCATTCTTATTTCTCTTCTTACTTGATTCATTCCATTTTGTTTTGATCTGTTTTTATTTATTTCCATTGGTGCGTTCTCCCTTATACAATTTTTCCCCTAACTTTTTAGTAGCTGGTTTCTTCCATTTCTACTCATTTTTTCTGACACCAGAGGAACATCATCTCTGCTCAGTTTATTTTTTGATTGCTGGACTTTTCAACAGTCAATCTTAAATACCTTTTTTGTCAATGTGACTTAAATTAATAATAATAATATATTTTGGGATTGTCCACCTTGTGGTTTGTTTTTTAGATCACTTTGGCCTTTTACTCATTCTTCCTTCCGCTGTACCTTTGCTATATACTGTCAGCTACTCATACAGTTGATTGTTTTTTATTTATTCATATGTTAATTTCATCATATCTAACCTTTCGTTAGTTTGTTTTTCTATTCTTATTGTGATCATTTTAATTATCTTAGACATCGTTTTTCTTTTTCTTGGTTGTTTAGCAATATTCTGCTTTAGCCATTTTTTGTATATTTGTTTTATACATAACTTCTCTTTTTTTTTCTTGTACCAGTTCAGATTTTTTTTTTTTCTTTGAATACATTAAATTCATTATTTTTTCAGGTATTTATCTTAGCAGTTTTTGCTTGATTTTATTTTTGTTTATTTTATTTTGTTTTAACCATTATTCTTTATATTTGTTGTAAGTTAATTTATCTTACTTTATAGGAATTTTTGTAACGTATTCCTTTCTTGGTATTTTTTGTTTAAATATTATTGTAAGTTTGTGGTTCTTACTATTTTATAGGAATTTTTTTAACTTATTCCTCATTATTATTTTTTATATTATACTTTATATTAGGCCTCATAAGTCATCGAAATATGGTTGTAAGTTGTGCTCACATAATTTTTGAATTTTGGTACTTGTTTATTTTATGTAATTTATTTTTCTTCATAAAACCTTTTTAATGAAGCTTGACTGTAAACTCCTTTTATTTTTCTGGTGGTTATATTACTTATTTCATATGTATTGTTTCCATTATCTTTCGTGGTGACATAGGGTATACATATTATTATACAGAGGAGCTTGTTATTTATACTTTGTTGTAAGTTGATCTTCTCCTTTTCTTTCATTACCGTATTATTGCCTTCTCTTGTATATTACACTCTTTGTTGTCTTTCTTCTCTACTCCTTCAAATGTTAGATGTTTGAACATTTATTCTGGATAAATTTTTAAATTTATTTATTATGGTTTATTATTTCTCATTTAATTCGTCTTGGTCGTTTAGTCGTTTCTTGTCCATTCTTGTTTTGGTGATTATAAATTGGTTTAATTTAATTTTAATACTCCTTCCTCTCCCTTGGTTTGCATGGTCATTACTCTGAAACTCAGTCCCATTTCTCTGTGTTCATCAGCACTTTGTTTACCCATGGTCCATCATTTCATCTGCGCTTGTGGTTCGGATGACCTTGGTGTGTAGAACTATCTTCGTTCGTGTAACATAGGTCTCCTCCGTCTTGTACCATAATTCCTCTACTATCATACGTTCATTTGTCTCCATGACTGCTTCATTCACTACATTTTGATTAATCAAAGAAGTTGTTAATTGTACCTCCTTCGTTAACGTTATTATTGCTTTTTTATTCTGTATTTCCATTTCTGGTAATTTCCATTTAACAAGAGAATTGTAGAAGTTTTTGTTCACTGGTTCTTTGTGAATCCCTTCTATAATTTCCTTTAGATTCCTCCTACAATCTTTATATTTCATGATTTCTCTCCGGTCAGTAATTGGCAAATTAAATACCTCAATCAGTCCATTCTTCACCATTTCTAATTCTTCTCTGGTTTTTATTATTTTCTTTTTATATACTTTTCCTATCTCCCTTGTTTTCTTCATCTTCTTAATTATTCGATTCTTCTTTATTCTTCTATGGTTAGTTTTTATGCGCTTAATTTTCTCGGTGTTATTGTTACCTTTATTTTCAGGAAACAATACACTCGATTCTTCTACAACTTCCATCTCCTTACTACCTTCAGAAGTGGTGTCTAGTGTTTCATTCGATGGTTTGAAATCACTATCTAATGTTTCATTGAGTTGATCTACTGGGTAACTTGTTTCTTCCCATCTCTTGTTCATCCCCGTTCTTGTCTGTTTGACTCCTTCACGAAACTCTATTAGTATGAATCTTAATTCTTCTCTGTTCTTCTCACCATCTTCCTTCAATTGTCTTTGGAGGGTTTCACTGTTATTTTCAATCTTGTTATTTAATATCTCAAGATCCTTCTTTATTTGCCTCTTCAGCTCCTCGCTCTTCTTTTCTAATTTTTCTTGGCTTCTCTTCAGGGCTTCATGGTTGGTTTCCATTTTGTTATTAAGGAGCTCTATGTCCTCCTTGATTTGTCTCTTTAGTTCTTCACGATTCTTCTCGTTATTCTCTTTCATTCTTTCTTGTAACGATTCTTATTTTCGTTCAATTCTTCCTTGTCTTTTTTTCTTTGTTCCTGCATTTGGTCATTCCCCTTCATTAGGATTTTTAGCATCTCCTGCATGCTCAGATCCTCTTTCGGAGTTGGTTTACTGGGTTGGTCCCCGACCAATACTTCCACTTCCGGTTCTGGTTGGTTTGGGTTTTCTAGTTGGTTTTCTTGAGGATCCTCTTCGAACAGCTCCCCGACCATTTCTTCGATTTCTTCCATCTCTTCTTGTTGACCTTCAACTTCAGTTCCTTTCTTAGTGTCGTATCTGGTAACCATGGAATGTCTTCATAATCGCCGCTGGTCTTCTTTTACATCCTCACCGGTTGGTCGCCAATCTGTAACGAATAGTCCGTCTTCATTTAAGCCCCGCGATGGAAGCCAAATCTGTAACGAAGGTGTGGGACGTCCGTCTTCGTTTAGCCCCGCGATGGAAGCCAATCTGTAACAAATAATTCTAGTCGTGTCTGTAAAATGTATACCTGTTTTGTATGTGTATAAAGTGTTAGTGCGTTCGTCTCGCACTGGGGTCGTTACATCAAATTTGCGCTAACGATGTCCGTAGTGTTGCGGTAATTACCAGTATAACACGGCAGTAACCTTACCTGTTTATAAGTATAGGGGTGTGTTAATTCCGAGTGGCGCCAAATTGTTTATTAAAACAATTAAAATTACTTAATAAAGCGTTTTCAGCTGTGACGGTCGGGGCGTTCAAATAATTTCCGCTCGTGCCGCGATGATTTACAATTTATTCTGGGTGATTCCTTCACCTCGGATTTTCTAATTTCTTTGTTAATTTGTTATAATTTGTAGTTGTTTGTTTCTGACAGTTAGGCATTTTCATAGGCGTAAGTAGCCATTATGGTATTTGACTTATTTCATTTAAATTACATCTCCTTTCAGCCTAATGGGCTTTATTTTGTTATTATAATTGGGTGTGTTGTGTTTTGGGTCTGTTTATGTGTTATTATCTTGTCACTATTATTTTATACATAATTGTTTACTATTTGGTTTCCACGTTTTCTAGTCATACATTTCTTAACTTTTATACTTATTTCCTTTGCCAATAATAACAATGTGGCTATTATTTACTACTTTTTGATCTTATTACATATAATAATTAGGCCTATGGTCTGTATAATTCTTACAGCCATATCCAATTCATAAACTTGCTTGAATAATTATTTAACTATTATTTGCTAATCTTTGTTTAAAATTCCTCTTATTTTATATTATTTTTTAGTGTGATAAACAACATCACTTTATGAACTTATAACGATCCCTTATAACATGGGTGTTTTTTGATTTGTTGTAATTACTTAATTTTTAAACAATCTTTACTCTCCCTCCATGTTAACGCTATCTGGTTTTTCCCTTCAAGGCATTCTTCCTTTTAATCATAATGGTATTTACTTAAATTTAATAATAACATTCTTTCTTAAACTAGGTGCTGTCTTATCAGTTTATACTGCTATTCTTAATTATTACTATTTTTCACCTTTAATTATTTAGTGTTTCATTTGGATTTATTAATTGTTAATGATTTTACCATTCACTATTTTTCACTATATTACCATTCTTTATTTTACACTATTTTCATTCAGTCATCACCTTCACTTTTAACTTATTTATGGTTTATTTTAATTTAATTAGTGTACTTTCTTTATCACTACACTCTGGGGGTTTTACACTTTCATTTTACACTTCAGAAATGTTTTCGTTTTTTAAGTGTTTCTGAATGGGTAATCCCTCTAATTACTATCTCACTACCGTACTATCTCTTTCATTACAATATTTCACTAATAATATTAACAATTTTATGTCCTTACATTTCTATCATTATATCTAACTCTAAATTGTGGGTTAGTTTGCTTTTTTATATTTATCTATAACATTGTTCAATTGTGTTTCTTCCATAGATTATTATTGTCCCTTAATGGATAACAACATTTACTTTTTTTTTTCTCATAGGTTAATTATTGGTCTTGGTTCCAATATTACATTTGAGTGCATTATTTCTCCTGCTCATATTCTTTATTACTTGTTTGTGTATCATCATTGGTTTTCATTTTTATTTATTTCCCTTCATTTTGGGTTTGTTTCTTTTTCATTTCCCTCCTTCTTCATTTTCATTGTATTTGTTTAATACTTTGGTTTTCCACCTTCTCCCTTGGGTTCATTTTAACATGTTACATTGATTCATTCAATTCCAAGAATTTGTTTCATTTTTGTTTGGTTTTGGTCTCTTCCCTTCTTCTTTTGGTTTGGTTAATCACTTTCTTCTCTTCTTTGGTTTTATTCTCATTTGTTTTTCGTAGTTCCCTTCTTCTTTTGTTTCCTTTTGTTGGGTCAATCACTTGGGTTGGGTCATTGTCTTTACATTTTATTTATATTAAGCATTTTATTTAATATGAAGTATTATTTTATATTTAGAATCCTCTTTTTTATCCCTGGTATTGGGGTGGCTTATTTGTGTTGTAACATAATGCCTCTCCTTCAAAATTGATCATTTTAATAAAATAGTAGCATAGTTTTTTATGAAAATATCAGTTATATATAATCTTTTTCCTTTTCTTTCTTGTTTGTTTCTTCATTCTTATTTCTCTTCTTACTTGATTCATTCCATTTTGTTTTGATCTGTTTTTATTTATTTCCATTGGTGCGTTCTCCCTTATACAATTTTTCCCCTAACTTTTTAGTAGCTTGTTTCTTCCATTACTACTCATTTTTTCTGACACCAGAGGAACATCATCTCTGCTCAGTTTATTTTTTGATTGCTGGACTTTTCAACAGTCAATCTTAAATACCTTTTTTGTCAATGTGACTTAAATTAATAATAATAATATATTTTGGGATTGTCCACCTTGTGGTTTGTTTTTTAGATCACTTTGGCCTTTTACTCATTCTTCCTTCCGCTGTACCTTTGCTATATACTGTCAGCTACTCATACAGTTGATTGTTTTTTATTTATTCATATGTTAATTTCATCATATCTAACCTTTCGTTAGTTTGTTTTTCTATTCTTATTGTGATCATTTTAATTATCTTAGACATCGTTTTTCTTTTTCTTGGTTGTTTAGCAATATTCTGCTTTAGCCATTTTTTGTATATTTGTTTTATACGTAACTTCTTTTTTTTTTTTCTTGTACCAGTTCAGATTTTTTTTTTTCTTTGAATACATTAAATTCATTATTATTTCAGGTATTTATCTTAGCAGTTTTTGCTTGATTTTATTTTTGTTTATTTTATTTGTTTTAACCATTATTCTTAATATTTGTTGTAAGTTAATTTATCTTACTTTATAGGAATTTTTGTAACGTATTCCTTTCTTGGTATGTTTTGTTTAAATATTATTGTAAGTTTGTGGTTCTTACTATTTTATAGGAATTTTTTTAACTTATTCCTCATTATTATTTTTTATATTATACTTTATATTAGGCCTCATAAGTCATCGAAATATGGTTGTAAGTTGTGCTCACATAATTTTTGAATGTTGGTACTTGTTTATTTTATGTAATTTATTTTTCTTCATAAAACCTTTTTAATGAAGCTTGACTGTAAACTCCTTTTATTTTTCTGGTGGTTATATTACTTATTTCATATGTATTGTTTCCATTATCTTTCGTGGTGACATAGGGTATACATATTATTATACAGAGGAGCTTGTTATTTATACTTTGTTGTAAGTTGATCTTCTCCTTTTCTTTCATTACCGTATTATTGCCTTCTCTTGTATATTACACTCTTTGTTGTCTTTCTTCTCTACTCCTTCAAATGTTAGATGTTTGAACATTTATTCTGGATAAATTTTTAAATTTATTTATTATGGTTTATTATTTCTCATTTAATTCGTCTTGGTCGTTTAGTCGTTTCTTGTCCATTCTTGTTTTGGTGATTATAAATTGGTTTAATTTAATTTTAATACTCCTTCCTCTCCCTTGGTTTGCATGGTCATTACTCTGAAACTCAGTCCCATTTCTCTGTGTTCATCAGCACTTTGTTTACCCATGGTCCATCATTTCATCTGCGCTTGTGGTTCGGATGACCTTGGTGTGTAGAACTATCTTCGTTCGTGTAACATAGGTCTCCTCCGTCTTGTACCATAATTCCTCTACTATCATACGTTCATTTGTCTCCATGACTGCTTCATTCACTACATTTTGATTAATCAAAGAAGTTGTTAATTGTACCTCCTTCGTTAACGTTATTATTGCTTTTTTATTCTGTATTTCCATTTCTGGTAATTTCCATTTAACAAGAGAATTGTAGAAGTTTTTGTTCACTGGTTCTTTGTGAATCCCTTCTATAATTTCCTTTAGATTCCTCCTACAATCTTTATATTTCATGATTTCTCTCCGGTCAGTAATTGGCAAATTAAATACCTCAATCAGTCCATTCTTCACCATTTCTAATTCTTCTCTGGTTTTTATTATTTTCTTTTTATATACTTTTCCTATCTCCCTTGTTTTCTTCATCTTCTTAATTATTCGATTCTTCTTTATTCTTCTATGGTTAGTTTTTATGCGCTTAATTTTCTCGGTGTTATTGTTACCTTTATTTTCAGGAAACAATACACTCGATTCTTCTACAACTTCCATCTCCTTACTACCTTCAGAAGTGGTGTCTAGTGTTTCATTCGATGGTTTGAAATCACTATCTAATGTTTCATTGAGTTGATCTACTGGGTAACTTGTTTCTTCCCATCTCTTGTTCATCCCCGTTTTTGTCTGTTTGACTCCTTCACGAAACTCTATTAGTATGAATCTTAATTCTTCTCTGTTCTTCTCACCATCTTCCTTCAATTGTCTTTGGAGGGTTTCACTGTTATTTTCAATCTTGTTATTTAATATCTCAAGATCCTTCTTTATTTGCCTCTTCAGCTCCTCGCTCTTCTTTTCTAATATTTCTTGGCTTCTCTTCAGGGCTTCATGGTTGGTTTCCATTTTGTTATTAAGGAGCTCTATGTCCTCCTTGATTTGTCTCTTTAGTTCTTCACGATTCTTCTCGTTATTCTCTTTCATTCTTTCTTGTAACGATTCTTATTTTCGTTCAATTCTTCCTTGTCTTTTTTTCTTTGTTCCTGCATTTGGTCATTCCCCTTCATTAGGATTTTTAGCATCTCCTGCATGCTCAGATCCTCTTTCGGAGTTGGTTTACTGGGTTGGTCCCCGACCAATACTTCCACTTCCGGTTCTGGTTGGTTTGGGTTTTCTAGTTGGTTTTCTTGAGGATCCTCTTCGAACAGCTCCCCGACCATTTCTTCGATTTCTTCCATCTCTTCTTGTTGACCTTCACCTTCAGTTCCTTTCTTAGTGTCGTATCTGGTAACCATGGAATGTCTTCATAATCGCCGCTGGTCTTCTTTTACATCCTCACCGGTTGGTCGCCAATCTGTAACGAATAGTCCGTCTTCATTTAAGCCCCGCGATGGAAGCCAAATCTGTAACGAAGGTGTGGGACGTCCGTCTTCGTTTAGCCCCGCGATGGAAGCCAATCTGTAACAAATAATTCTAGTCGTGTCTGTAAAATGTATACCTGTTTTGTATGTGTATAAAGTGTTAGTGCGTTCGTCTCGCACTGGGGTCGTTACATCAAATTTGCGCTAACGATGTCCGTAGTGTTGCGGTAATTACCAGTATAACACGGCAGTAACCTTACCTGTTTATAAGTATAGGGGTGTGTTAATTCCGAGTGGCGCCAAATTGTTTATTAAAACAATTAAAATTACTTAATAAAGCGTTTTCAGCTGTGACGGTCGGGGCGTTCAAATAATTTCCGCTCGTGCCGCGATGATTTACAATTTATTCTGGGTGATTCCTTCACCTCGGATTTTCTAATTTCTTTGTTAATTTGTTATAATTTGTAGTTGTTTGTTTCTGACAGTTAGGCATTTTCATAGGCGTAAGTAGCCATTATGGTATTTGACTTATTTCATTTAAGTTACATCTCCTTTCAGCCTAATGGGCTTTATTTTGTTATTATAATTGGGTGTGTTGTGTTTTGGGTCTGTTTATGTGTTATTATCTTGTCACTATTATTTTATACATAATTGTTTACTATTTGGTTTCCACGTTTTCTAGTCATACATTTCTTAACTTTTATACTTATTTCCTTTGCCAATAATAACAATGTGGCTATTATTTACTACTTTTTGATCTTATTACATATAATAATTAGGCCTATGGTCTGTATAATTCTTACAGCCATATCCAATTCATAAACTTGCTTGAATAATTATTTAATTATTATTTGCTAATCTTTGTTTAAAATTCCTCTTATTTTATATTATTTTTTAGTGTGATAAACAACATCACTTTATGAACTTATAACGATCCCTTATAACATGGGTGTTTTTTGATTTGTTGTAATTACTTAATTTTTAAACAATCTTTACTCTCCCTCCATGTTAACGCTATCTGGTTTTTCCCTTCAAGGCATTCTTCCTTTTAATCATAATGGTATTTACTTAAATTTAATAATAACATTCTTTCTTAAACTAGTTGCTGTCTTATCAGTTTATACTGCTATTCTTAATTATTACTATTTTTCACCTTTAATTATTTAGTGTTTCATTTGGATTTATTAATTGTTAATGATTTTACCATTCACTATTTTTCGCTATATTACCATTCTTTATTTTACACTATTTTCATTCAGTCATCACCTTCACTTTTAACTTATTTATGGTTTATTTTAATTTAATTAGTGTACTTTCTTTATCACTACACTCTGGGGGTTTTACACTTTCATTTTACACTTCACAAATGTTTTCGTTTTTTAAGTGTTTCTGAATGGGTAATCCCTCTAATTACTATCTCACTACCGTACTATCTCTTTCATTACAATATTTCACTAATAATATTAACAATTTTATGTCCTTACATTTCTATCATTATATCTAACTCTAAATTGTGGGTTAGTTTGCTTTTTTATATTTATCTATAACATTGTTCAATTGTGTTTCTTCCATAGATTATTATTGTCCCTTAATGGATAACAACATTTACTTTTTTTTTTCTCATAGGTTAATTATTGGTCTTGGTTCCAATATTACATTTGAGTGCATTATTTCTCCTGCTCATATTCTTTATTACTTGTTTGTGTATCATCATTGGTTTTCATTTTTATTTATTTCCCTTCATTTTGGGTTTGTTTCTTTTTCATTTCCCTCCTTCTTCATTTTCATTGTATTTGTTTAATACTTTGGTTTTCCACCTTCTCCCTTGGGTTCATTTTAACATGTTACATTGATTCATTCAATTCCAAGAATTTGTTTCATTTTTGTTTGGTTTTGGTCTCTTCCCTTCTTCTTTTGGTTTGGTTAATCACTTTCTTCTCTTCTTTGGTTTTATTCTCGTTTGTTTTTTGTGGTTCCCTTCTTCTTTTGTTTCCTTTTGTTGGGTCAATCACTTGGGTTGGGTCATGTCGTCGTTTGTCGTGTCATTGTCTTTACATTTTATTTATATTAAGCATTTTATTTAATATGAAGTATTATTTTATATTTAGAATCCTCTTTTTTATCCCTGGTATTGGGGTGGCTTATTTGTGGTGTAACATAATGCCTCTCCTTCAAAATTGATCATTTTAATAAAATAGTAGCATAGTTTTTTATGAAAATATCAGTTATATATAATCTTTTTCCTTTTCTTTCTTGTTTGTTTCTTCATTCTTATTTCTCTTCTTACTTGATTCATTCCATTTTGTTTTGATCTGTTTTTATTTATTTCCATTGGTGCGTTCTCCCTTATACAATTTTTCCCCTAACTTTTTAGTAGCTTGTTTCTTCCATTACTACTCATTTTTTCTGAGACCAGAGGAACATCATCTCTGCTCAGTTTATTTTTTGATTGCTGGACTTTTCAACAGTCAATCTTAAATACCTTTTTTGTCAATGTGACTTAAATTAATAATAATAATATATTTTGGGATTGTCCACCTTGTGGTTTGTTTTTTAGATCACTTTGGCCTTTTACTCATTCTTCCTTCCGCTGTACCTTTGCTATATACTGTCAGCTACTCATACAGTTGATTGTTTTTTATTTATTCATATGTTAATTTCATCATATCTAACCTTTCGTTAGTTTGTTTTTCTATTCTTATTGTGATCATTTTAATTATCTTAGACATCGTTTTTCTTTTTCTTGGTTGTTTAGCAATATTCTGCTTTAGCCATTTTTTGTATATTTGTTTTATACGTAACTTCTTTTTTTTTTTCTTGTACCAGTTCAGATTTTTTTTTTTCTTTGAATACATTAAATTCATTATTATTTCAGGTATTTATCTTAGCAGTTTTTGCTTGATTTTATTTTTGTTTATTTTATTTTGTTTTAACCATTATTCTTAATATTTGTTGTAAGTTAATTTATCTTACTTTATAGGAATTTTTGTAACGTATTCCTTTCTTGGTATGTTTTGTTTAAATATTATTGTAAGTTTGTGGTTCTTACTATTTTATAGGAATTTTTTTAACTTATTCCTCATTATTATTTTTTATATTATACTTTATATTAGGCCTCATAAGTCATCGAAATATGGTTGTAAGTTGTGCTCACATAATTTTTGAATTTTGGTACTTGTTTATTTTATGTAATTTATTTTTCTTCATAAAACCTTTTTAATGAAGCTTGACTGTAAACTCCTTTTATTTTTCTGGTGGTTATATTACTTATTTCATATGTATTGTTTCCATTATCTTTCGTGGTGACATAGGGTATACATATTATTATACAGAGGAGCTTGTTATTTATACTTTGTTGTAAGTTGATCTTCTCCTTTTCTTTCATTACCGTATTATTGCCTTCTCTTGTATATTACACTCTTTGTTGTCTTTCTTCTCTACTCCTTCAAATGTTAGATGTTTGAACATTTATTCTGGATAAATTTTTAAATTTATTTATTATGGTTTATTATTTCTCATTTAATTCGTCTTGGTCGTTTAGTCGTTTCTTGTCCATTCTTGTTTTGGTGATTATAAATTGGTTTAATTTAATTTTAATACTCCTTCCTCTCCCTTGGTTTGCATGGTCATTACTCTGAAACTCAGTCCCATTTCTCTGTGTTCATCAGCACTTTGTTTACCCATGGTCCATCATTTCATCTGCGCTTGTGGTTCGGATGACCTTGGTGTGTAGAACTATCTTCGTTCGTGTAACATAGGTCTCCTCCGTCTTGTACCATAATTCCTCTACTATCATACGTTCATTTGTCTCCATGACTGCTTCATTCACTACATTTTGATTAATCAAAGAAGTTGTTAATTGTACCTCCTTCGTTAACGTTATTATTGCTTTTTTATTCTGTATTTCCATTTCTGGTAATTTCCATTTAACAAGAGAATTGTAGAAGTTTTTGTTCACTGGTTCTTTGTGATCCCTTCTATAATTTCCTTTAGATTCCTCCTACAATCTTTATATTTCATGATTTCTCTCCGGTCAGTAATTGGCAAATTAAATACCTCAATCAGTCCATTCTTCACCATTTCTAATTCTTCTCTGGTTTTTATTATTTTCTTTTTATATACTTTTCCTATCTCCCTTGTTTTCTTCATCTTCTTAATTATTCGATTCTTCTTTATTCTTCTATGGTTAGTTTTTATGCGCTTAATTTTCTCGGTGTTATTGTTACCTTTATTTTCAGGAAACAATACACTCGATTCTTCTACAACTTCCATCTCCTTACTACCTTCAGAAGTGGTGTCTAGTGTTTCATTCGATGGTTTGAAATCACTATCTAATGTTTCATTGAGTTGATCTACTGGGTAACTTGTTTCTTCCCATCTCTTGTTCATCCCCGTTTTTGTCTGTTTGACTCCTTCACGAAACTCTATTAGTATGAATCTTAATTCTTCTCTGTTCTTCTCACCATCTTCCTTCAATTGTCTTTGGAGGGTTTCACTGTTATTTTCAATCTTGTTATTTAATATCTCAAGATCCTTCTTTATTTGCCTCTTCAGCTCCTCGCTCTTCTTTTCTAATATTTCTTGGCTTCTCTTCAGAGCTTCATGGTTGGTTTCCATTTTGTTATTAAGGAGCTCTATGTCCTCCTTGATTTGTCTCTTTAGTTCTTCACGATTCTTCTCGTTATTCTCTTTCATTCTTTCTTGTAACGATTCTTATTTTCGTTCAATTCTTCCTTGTCTTTTTTTCTTTGTTCCTGCATTTGGTCATTCCCCTTCATTAGGATTTTTAGCATCTCCTGCATGCTCAGATCCTCTTTCGGAGTTGGTTTACTGGGTTGGTCCCCGACCAATACTTCCACTTCCGGTTCTGGTTGGTTTGGGTTTTCTAGTTGGTTTTCTTGAGGATCCTCTTCGAACAGCTCCCCGACCATTTCTTCGATTTCTTCCATCTCTTCTTGTTGACCTTCACCTTCAGTTCCTTTCTTAGTGTCGTATCTGGTAACCATGGAATGTCTTCATAATCGCCGCTGGTCTTCTTTTACATCCTCACCGGTTGGTCGCCAATCTGTAACGAATAGTCCGTCTTCATTTAAGCCCCGCGATGGAAGCCAAATCTGTAACGAAGGTGTGGGACGTCCGTCTTCGTTTAGCCCCGCGATGGAAGCCAATCTGTAACAAATAATTCTAGTCGTGTCTGTAAAATGTATACCTGTTTTGTATGTGTATAAAGTGTTAGTGCGTTCGTCTCGCACTGGGGTCGTTACATCAAATTTGCGCTAACGATGTCCGTAGTGTTGCGGTAATTACCAGTATAACACGGCAGTAACCTTACCTGTTTATAAGTATAGGGGTGTGTTAATTCCGAGTGGCGCCAAATTGTTTATTAAAACAATTAAAATTACTTAATAAAGCGTTTTCAGCTGTGACGGTCGGGGCGTTCAAATAATTTCCGCTCGTGCCGCGATGATTTACAATTTATTCTGGGTGATTCCTTCACCTCGGATTTTCTAATTTCTTTGTTAATTTGTTATAATTTGTAGTTGTTTGTTTCTGACAGTTAGGCATTTTCATAGGCGTAAGTAGCCATTATGGTATTTGACTTATTTCATTTAAATTACATCTCCTTTCAGCCTAATGGGCTTTATTTTGTTATTATAATTGGGTGTGTTGTGTTTTGGGTCTGTTTATGTGTTATTATCTTGTCACTATTATTTTATACATAATTGTTTACTATTTGGTTTCCACGTTTTCTAGTCATACATTTCTTAACTTTTATACTTATTTCCTTTGCCAATAATAACAATGTGGCTATTATTTACTACTTTTTGATCTTATTACATATAATAATTAGGCCTATGGTCTGTATAATTCTTACAGCCATATCCAATTCATAAACTTGCTTGAATAATTATTTAACTATTATTTGCTAATCTTTGTTTAAAATTCCTCTTATTTTATATTATTTTTTAGTGTGATAAACAACATCACTTTATGAACTTATAACGATCCCTTATAACATGGGTGTTTTTTGATTTGTTGTAATTACTTAATTTTTAAACAATCTTTACTCTCCCTCCATGTTAACGCTATCTGGTTTTTCCCTTCAAGGCATTCTTCCTTTTAATCATAATGGTATTTACTTAAATTTAATAATAACATTCTTTCTTAAACTAGTTGCTGTCTTATCAGTTTATACTGCTATTCTTAATTATTACTATTTTTCACCTTTAATTATTTAGTGTTTCATTTGGATTTATTAATTGTTAATGATTTTACCATTCACTATTTTTCACTATATTACCATTCTTTATTTTACACTATTTTCATTCAGTCATCACCTTCACTTTTAACTTATTTATGGTTTATTTTAATTTAATTAGTGTACTTTCTTTATCACTACACTCTGGGGGTTTTACACTTTCATTTTACACTTCACAAATGTTTTCGTTTTTTAAGTGTTTCTGAATGGGTAATCCCTCTAATTACTATCTCACTACCGTACTATCTCTTTCATTACAATATTTCACTAATAATATTAACAATTTTATGTCCTTACATTTCTATCATTATATCTAACTCTAAATTGTGGGTTAGTTTGCTTTTTTATATTTATCTATAACATTGTTCAATTGTGTTTCTTCCATAGATTATTATTGTCCCTTAATGGATAACAACATTTACTTTTTTTTTCTCATAGGTTAATTATTGGTCTTGGTTCCAATATTACATTTGAGTGCATTATTTCTCCTGCTCATATTCTTTATTACTTGTTTGTGTATCATCATTGGTTTTCATTTTTATTTGTTTCCCTTCATTTTGGGTTTGTTTCTTTTTCATTTCCCTCCTTCTTCATTTTCATTGTATTTGTTTAATACTTTGGTTTTCCACCTTCTCCCTTGGGTTCATTTTAACATGTTACATTGATTCATTCAATTCCAAGAATTTGTTTCATTTTTGTTTGGTTTTGGTCTCTTCCCTTCTTCTTTTGGTTTGGTTAATCACTTTCTTCTCTTCTTTGGTTTTATTCTCGTTTGTTTTTTGTGGTTCCCTTCTTCTTTTGTTTCCTTTTGTTGGGTCAATCACTTGGGTTGGGTCATGTCGTCGTT
This sequence comes from Magicicada septendecula, assembly GCA_034769895.1. Taxonomy (NCBI): domain Eukaryota; kingdom Metazoa; phylum Arthropoda; class Insecta; order Hemiptera; family Cicadidae; genus Magicicada; species Magicicada septendecula. The sequence continues at coordinate 733,926,803 of CM068367.1, forward strand.
TGTCGTGTCATTGTCTTTACATTTTATTTATATTAAGCATTTTATTTAATATGAAGTATTATTTTATATTTAGAATCCTCTTTTTTATCCCTGGTATTGGGGTGGCTTATTTGTGTTGTAACATAATGCCTCTCCTTCAAAATTGATCATTTTAATAAAATAGTAGCATAGTTTTTTATGAAAATATCAGTTATATATAATCTTTTTCCTTTTCTTTCTTGTTTGTTTCTTCATTCTTATTTCTCTTCTTACTTGATTCATTCCATTTTGTTTTGATCTGTTTTTATTTATTTCCATTGGTGCGTTCTCCCTTATACAATTTTTCCCCTAACTTTTTAGTAGCTTGTTTCTTCCATTACTACTCATTTTTTCTGAGACCAGAGGAACATCATCTCTGCTCAGTTTATTTTTTGATTGCTGGACTTTTCAACAGTCAATCTTAAATACCTTTTTTGTCAATGTGACTTAAATTAATAATAATAATATATTTTGGGATTGTCCACCTTGTGGTTTGTTTTTTAGATCACTTTGGCCTTTTACTCATTCTTCCTTCCGCTGTACCTTTGCTATATACTGTCAGCTACTCATACAGTTGATTGTTTTTTATTTATTCATATGTTAATTTCATCATATCTAACCTTTCGTTAGTTTGTTTTTCTATTCTTATTGTGATCATTTTAATTATCTTAGACATCGTTTTTCTTTTTCTTGGTTGTTTAGCAATATTCTGCTTTAGCCATTTTTTGTATATTTGTTTTATACGTAACTTCTCTTTTTTTTTCTTGTACCAGTTCAGATTTTTTTTTTTCTTTGAATACATTAAATTCATTATTATTTCAGGTATTTATCTTAGCAGTTTTTGCTTGATTTTATTTTTGTTTATTTTATTTTGTTTTAACCATTATTCTTAATATTTGTTGTAAGTTAATTTATCTTACTTTATAGGAATTTTTGTAACGTATTCCTTTCTTGGTATGTTTTGTTTAAATATTATTGTAAGTTTGTGGTTCTTACTATTTTATAGGAATTTTTTTAACTTATTCCTCATTATTATTTTTTATATTATACTTTATATTAGGCCTCATAAGTCATCGAAATATGGTTGTAAGTTGTGCTCACATAATTTTTGAATTTTGGTACTTGTTTATTTTATGTAATTTATTTTTCTTCATAAAACCTTTTTAATGAAGCTTGACTGTAAACTCCTTTTATTTTTCTGGTGGTTATATTACTTATTTCATATGTATTGTTTCCATTATCTTTCGTGGTGACATAGGGTATACATATTATTATACAGAGGAGCTTGTTATTTATACTTTGTTGTAAGTTGATCTTCTCCTTTTCTTTCATTACCGTATTATTGCCTTCTCTTGTATATTACACTCTTTGTTGTCTTTCTTCTCTACTCCTTCAAATGTTAGATGTTTGAACATTTATTCTGGATAAATTTTTAAATTTATTTATTATGGTTTATTATTTCTCATTTAATTCGTCTTGGTCGTTTAGTCGTTTCTTGTCCATTCTTGTTTTGGTGATTATAAATTGGTTTAATTTAATTTTAATACTCCTTCCTCTCCCTTGGTTTGCATGGTCATTACTCTGAAACTCAGTCCCATTTCTCTGTGTTCATCAGCACTTTGTTTACCCATGGTCCATCATTTCATCTGCGCTTGTGGTTCGGATGACCTTGGTGTGTAGAACTATCTTCGTTCGTGTAACATAGGTCTCCTCCGTCTTGTACCATAATTCCTCTACTATCATACGTTCATTTGTCTCCATGACTGCTTCATTCACTACATTTTGATTAATCAAAGAAGTTGTTAATTGTACCTCCTTCGTTAACGTTATTATTGCTTTTTTATTCTGTATTTCCATTTCTGGTAATTTCCATTTAACAAGAGAATTGTAGAAGTTTTTGTTCACTGGTTCTTTGTGAATCCCTTCTATAATTTCCTTTAGATTCCTCCTACAATCTTTATATTTCATGATTTCTCTCCGGTCAGTAATTGGCAAATTAAATACCTCAATCAGTCCATTCTTCACCATTTCTAATTCTTCTCTGGTTTTTATTATTTTCTTTTTATATACTTTTCCTATCTCCCTTGTTTTCTTCATCTTCTTAATTATTCGATTCTTCTTTATTCTTCTATGGTTAGTTTTTATGCGCTTAATTTTCTCGGTGTTATTGTTACCTTTATTTTCAGGAAACAATACACTCGATTCTTCTACAACTTCCATCTCCTTACTACCTTCAGAAGTGGTGTCTAGTGTTTCATTCGATGGTTTGAAATCACTATCTAATGTTTCATTGAGTTGATCTACTGGGTAACTTGTTTCTTCCCATCTCTTGTTCATCCCCGTTTTTGTCTGTTTGACTCCTTCACGAAACTCTATTAGTATGAATCTTAATTCTTCTCTGTTCTTCTCACCATCTTCCTTCAATTGTCTTTGGAGGGTTTCACTGTTATTTTCAATCTTGTTATTTAATATCTCAAGATCCTTCTTTATTTGCCTCTTCAGCTCCTCGCTCTTCTTTTCTAATATTTCTTGGCTTCTCTTCAGAGCTTCATGGTTGGTTTCCATTTTGTTATTAAGGAGCTCTATGTCCTCCTTGATTTGTCTCTTTAGTTCTTCACGATTCTTCTCGTTATTCTCTTTCATTCTTTCTTGTAACGATTCTTATTTTCGTTCAATTCTTCCTTGTCTTTTTTTCTTTGTTCCTGCATTTGGTCATTCCCCTTCATTAGGATTTTTAGCATCTCCTGCATGCTCAGATCCTCTTTCGGAGTTGGTTTACTGGGTTGGTCCCCGACCAATACTTCCACTTCCGGTTCTGGTTGGTTTGGGTTTTCTAGTTGGTTTTCTTGAGGATCCTCTTCGAACAGCTCCCCGACCATTTCTTCGATTTCTTCCATCTCTTCTTGTTGACCTTCACCTTCAGTTCCTTTCTTAGTGTCGTATCTGGTAACCATGGAATGTCTTCATAATCGCCGCTGGTCTTCTTTTACATCCTCACCGGTTGGTCGCCAATCTGTAACGAATAGTCCGTCTTCATTTAAGCCCCGCGATGGAAGCCAAATCTGTAACGAAGGTGTGGGACGTCCGTCTTCGTTTAGCCCCGCGATGGAAGCCAATCTGTAACAAATAATTCTAGTCGTGTCTGTAAAATGTATACCTGTTTTGTATGTGTATAAAGTGTTAGTGCGTTCGTCTCGCACTGGGGTCGTTACATCAAATTTGCGCTAACGATGTCCGTAGTGTTGCGGTAATTACCAGTATAACACGGCAGTAACCTTACCTGTTTATAAGTATAGGGGTGTGTTAATTCCGAGTGGCGCCAAATTGTTTATTAAAACAATTAAAATTACTTAATAAAGCGTTTTCAGCTGTGACGGTCGGGGCGTTCAAATAATTTCCGCTCGTGCCGCGATGATTTACAATTTATTCTGGGTGATTCCTTCACCTCGGATTTTCTAATTTCTTTGTTAATTTGTTATAATTTGTAGTTGTTTGTTTCTGACAGTTAGGCATTTTCATAGGCGTAAGTAGCCATTATGGTATTTGACTTATTTCATTTAAATTACATCTCCTTTCAGCCTAATGGGCTTTATTTTGTTATTATAATTGGGTGTGTTGTGTTTTGGGTCTGTTTATGTGTTATTATCTTGTCACTATTATTTTATACATAATTGTTTACTATTTGGTTTCCACGTTTTCTAGTCATACATTTCTTAACTTTTATACTTATTTCCTTTGCCAATAATAACAATGTGGCTATTATTTACTACTTTTTGATCTTATTACATATAATAATTAGGCCTATGGTCTGTATAATTCTTACAGCCATATCCAATTCATAAACTTGCTTGAATAATTATTTAACTATTATTTGCTAATCTTTGTTTAAAATTCCTCTTATTTTATATTATTTTTTAGTGTGATAAACAACATCACTTTATGAACTTATAACGATCCCTTATAACATGGGTGTTTTTTGATTTGTTGTAATTACTTAATTTTTAAACAATCTTTACTCTCCCTCCATGTTAACGCTATCTGGTTTTTCCCTTCAAGGCATTCTTCCTTTTAATCATAATGGTATTTACTTAAATTTAATAATAACATTCTTTCTTAAACTAGTTGCTGTCTTATCAGTTTATACTGCTATTCTTAATTATTACTATTTTTCACCTTTAATTATTTAGTGTTTCATTTGGATTTATTAATTGTTAATGATTTTACCATTCACTATTTTTCACTATATTACCATTCTTTATTTTACACTATTTTCATTCAGTCATCACCTTCACTTTTAACTTATTTATGGTTTATTTTAATTTAATTAGTGTACTTTCTTTATCACTACACTCTGGGGGTTTTACACTTTCATTTTACACTTCACAAATGTTTTCGTTTTTTAAGTGTTTCTGAATGGGTAATCCTCTAATTACTATCTCACTACCGTACTATCTCTTTCATTACAATATTTCACTAATAATATTAACAATTTTATGTCCTTACATTTCTATCATTATATCTAACTCTAAATTGTGGGTTAGTTTGCTTTTTTATATTTATCTATAACATTGTTCAATTGTGTTTCTTCCATAGATTATTATTGTCCCTTAATGGATAACAACATTTACTTTTTTTTTCTCGTAGGTTAATTATTGGTCTTGGTTCCAATATTACATTTGAGTGCATTATTTCTCCTGCTCATATTCTTTATTACTTGTTTGTGTATCATCATTGGTTTTCATTTTTATTTGTTTCCCTTCATTTTGGGTTTGTTTCTTTTTCATTTCCCTCCTTCTTCATTTTCATTGTATTTGTTTAATACTTTGGTTTTCCACCTTCTCCCTTGGGTTCATTTTAACATGTTACATTGATTCATTCAATTCCAAGAATTTGTTTCATTTTTGTTTGGTTTTGGTCTCTTCCCTTCTTCTTTTGGTTTGGTTAATCACTTTCTTCTCTTCTTTGGTTTTATTCTCGTTTGTTTTTTGTGGTTCCCTTCTTCTTTTGTTTCCTTTTGTTGGGTCAATCACTTGGGTTGGGTCATGTCGTCGTTTGTCGTGTCATTGTCTTTACATTTTATTTATATTAAGCATTTTATTTAATATGAAGTATTATTTTATATTTAGAATCCTCTTTTTTATCCCTGGTATTGGGGTGGCTTATTTGTGTTGTAACATAATGCCTCTCCTTCAAAATTGATCATTTTAATAAAATAGTAGCATAGTTTTTTATGAAAATATCAGTTATATATAATCTTTTTCCTTTTCTTTCTTGTTTGTTTCTTCATTCTTATTTCTCTTCTTACTTGATTCATTCCATTTTGTTTTGATCTGTTTTTATTTATTTCCATTGGTGCGTTCTCCCTTATACAATTTTTCCCCTAACTTTTTAGTAGCTTGTTTCTTCCATTACTACTCATTTTTTCTGAGACCAGAGGAACATCATCTCTGCTCAGTTATTTTTTGATTGCTGGACTTTTCAACAGTCAATCTTAAATACCTTTTTTGTCAATGTGACTTAAATTAATAATAATAATATATTTTGGGATTGTCCACCTTGTGGTTTGTTTTTTAGATCACTTTGGCCTTTTACTCATTCTTCCTTCCGCTGTACCTTTGCTATATACTGTCAGCTACTCATACAGTTGATTGTTTTTTATTTATTCATATGTTAATTTCATCATATCTAACCTTTCGTTAGTTTGTTTTTCTATTCTTATTGTGATCATTTTAATTATCTTAGACATCGTTTTTCTTTTTCTTGGTTGTTTAGCAATATTCTGCTTTAGCCATTTTTTGTATATTTGTTTTATACGTAACTTCTCTTTTTTTTTCTTGTACCAGTTCAGATTTTTTTTTTCTTTGAATACATTAAATTCATTATTATTTCAGGTATTTATCTTAGCAGTTTTTGCTTGATTTTATTTTTGTTTATTTTATTTTGTTTTAACCATTATTCTTAATATTTGTTGTAAGTTAATTTATCTTACTTTATAGGAATTTTTGTAACGTATTCCTTTCTTGGTATGTTTTGTTTAAATATTATTGTAAGTTTGTGGTTCTTACTATTTTATAGGAATTTTTTAACTTATTCCTCATTATTATTTTTTATATTATACTTTATATTAGGCCTCATTAGTCATCGAAATATGGTTGTAAGTTGTGCTCACATAATTTTTGAATTTTGGTACTTGTTTATTTATGTAATTTATTTTTCTTCATAAAACATTTTTAATGAAGCTTGACTGTAAACTCCTTTTATTTTTCTGGTGGTTATATTACTTATTTTCATATGTATTGTTTCCATTATCTTCGTGGTGACATAGGAGTATACATATTATTTATACAGAGGAGCTTGTTATTTATACTTTGTTGTAAGTTGATCTTCTCCTTTTCTTTCATTACGTATTATTGCCTTCTCTTGTATATTACACTCTTTGTTGTCTTCTCTTCTCTACTCCTTCAATGTTAGATGTATTGAACATTTATTCTGGATAAATTTTAAATTTATTTATTATGGTTTATTATTTCTCATTTAATTCGTCTTGGTCGTTTAGTCGTTTCTTGTCCATTCTTGTTTTGGTGATTATAAATTGGTTTAATTTAATTTTAATACTCCTTCCTCTCCCTTGGTTTGCATGGTCATTACTCTGAAACTCAGTCCCATTTCTCTGTGTTCATCAGCACTTTGTTTACCCATGGTCCATCATTTCATCTGCGCTTGTGGTTCGGATGACCTTGGTGTGTTAGAAACTATCTTCGTTTC